>OU963905.1:555000-3055000 GCA_902850365.2 Chilo suppressalis | reverse complement strand
GCTGAAATTTGGTATGCATAACTATATACATACCAAATTTCATCCAATTATACCATTCGGCGTTGATTTCGGTCTCATTGACTACAATGACCTGGATTGACATATAGGATACTTTTTATCCCGGTAAAAAGTTTAGGTTCCTGTGGGATTCTCAAAGAACTTAACTTACGCGAACCCAGCCGCGGGCGTCCGCTAGTCTACAAATAATAATATTTGCGTCTCTGTGATAAATCGTCTTATTGTCCCGATATTCGCATCTACGCTACAACTATGTTCAGTATTCCTGTTGCAGACAGACAGACCAGCTAATTCAAAATTGGCATTAATTTATGCTACGAGACAGGGACAGGCAGTATTCAGGTCCCTTTCACTGGTGACGAAGATAAATGGATTTGTGGTTGTGGAGAGAATGCTCTGTGGTAAACAATAAAGGCGCAACCATTATGATATTATATTAGTCCTATGGTGGTATGTTAGGTACTTAAAGACGTTAATTAACGTTTAACTTTGATTTTATTATATTGTTACGTTAAATAAAACAAGTTTCAACGGGTTAGATGCACTGTTTTTATTTATTCTGACGACGCGACGCGTTACTGCAAAGGATGCGAAAGTTTTATTTAACGAATGATGTGCGTGAAAACCTAAGAAACAAATATATTGTTACGTGTCGAGATGGGGTTCGAAATTGTATGCCAGTTCACGCTGACAGTTCTTTATTCACCACACAATTACAGTTTTATCTTAAACACACAGTATAATGTAAATTGATTGCAGAATTTACTTTATACAAGTCTTCAAACAATCCCAATTTGCGCAAACACTTTACTTGCGCTTGATCGCCTTTGTATTCGTTCGGAAATCGCTGTTAATAAGGCTCATATTAGAATGAACCGCACCATTCCGTCTTAAGCTGCGGTGGTCTGGTTAAATCTGTTTCCAGTATGTTCGCGGTTTTGGTTCGAGAGCGTTTGTGACAATATTAAGGTCATACGGGCCTTATTATTATAGAAAGATTCTCAGTAATGAATCTAGTCTTGAGTATAGTTAGAAAGGGATGTCGCTATATATAGCACATAGCGACATCCCTTTTTTTTTTATTGTTGACGGTGGAAAATGCATTTACGCACCATACCGCGCGCTTGCCAGGCGCGCGACGTGTGTGGGACTCCCCGGCGCGGAACAACGCCGGTTCTACCCACTAAAAACCACCGGTACCCTCCTCGGCCCTTATGAGGGCGCTCTGGGATCGGCACACCTACGTGCGCCACTACACCAGAGCATCCTCGGGCTGGCCCGGCCCAACGAGTGGACCGGGCGACGCGCCTATGGGGGATTACTTTAGGGTACTAGGTAATCCCCAGACGGGGTGGCCTATGCCGAATGGCACCAAATACGCGCGGCTGGCATGCCGCGCCCAGACCACCTTAGGGCCGACGAAGACCTGCGGTCAAAGCCGCCTGCCTTCTTCGGCCCACCCGTCTACGCCGGAGTGGAGCGGCCAGAGCGTCCTCCTCCCGCTCCCTCTCCGCTGCCTCCTTCTGCCCCATCACAACCTCGCAGAAGAAGGTGGCAGCCTTCCATGCTCTCTCAGAGCGCTCCACCGCCGAGCGCCACCACCAACGTGCGGCGCTCGTTTCGCCAGGCCGGGCACACGATCAGTGTGTGCTCGGCCGTGTCGTCGGGGAAGGCGCAGTGATGACATCGCGGCAACTCCTCCCGACGGGCGACACGGTGCAGGTAGTGGCCAAAGCACCCATGTCCGGTCAGTGCCTGCACCAGGCAGTAGGTGAGGCTGCCCCGCTGGCGCCCTACCCACTCCTCCAACACCGGACGGATCGCCTCGATCGTCCGGTGACCAGCGGCTGGGTTGACGAGTGCCTCACCCCAACGGCGCAGAGCCTCCCTCTGCGCCTGGGTGCGGACCCGTTCGATCTTTCATAATACGGGCCTAAGAGGGGAGGCGGGCAATGTTTTTTCGATACAAACTTTCTCGCCTGATACCTCCTTGATTTTATCACCACAAACATGCCAGAAATAAACAAATTTTAATCACCACTAAATACGTCTAGTGTGGAGATTTAATAAGCATTTACAAAAGAAGCAAAGGCATATTATAACTACTTATTAATGTATGGGTAAAATTTCTTTGACATATCGCACGTCACAAACAATAGGGTATTAAGTCGTCAAAACCATTTATTTTTTTATTTGCGTTTCGAAAACTACATTTTTGAAGTTATACTTCTTTAGGCGCGAGTGAAATTTTTAGATGCGCGCGCATCACTGTAACCCAAAAGTAACAGCATGAAGTTGGCCGCGGGTGCGTTATAAAAAAATCATGTGAGTGAAATTTCGAGATGCGCGCGCATCACTGTAACACAATAGTAACACCATGAAGTTGGCCGCGGGCGCGTTATGAATGTTAGCGTCTAATAATGGTGGTAACCACTAAGTGGTTAATAATCCACCATTATTAGACATCTGTTCGAAAGGTACTTTGAACTATCCACGGAGCTCCATAAGATGATCGCGTTGTCAAAAACAATGTTGGCACGCTCGTCGCCTCTGATCACTGTTTTCATATTTATAATATTTATCCACATGTTTCTAGTTTCTATATAGACACAACGTGTTTTAGTTACTTACAAGTGCTAATTACTAATAACTTAAATTCAGTAGTGATTTTAATTGAATATTTATTTAATTTTTCAAATTAAAACTAAACTTAATTGACTGTGTTAACTATCCTTTTCCAGTCCTTTTATTATTTTATTGTAATTATTAATTATTTGCATGTAATTATAAAATATTTTTAATGATGCTAAAGAAGTATAACTTCTCACGCGCGTACATAAGTTACACACATCCATTTTTTTTTCTCTATAAACTGGTAAGATAATTGTATTTTAATTCGAAATAGTTTTTGAATTATAGCAACACAATGTCGTCAATTTATAGGCAAAATTTATGATTATGATTATTCTAAACAGTATTAAGTTAAGTTAATACCCTATTGCCCGTTCGGATTAATACAAGTTTGAAGTTTTATTTAAAATATTACCCTCTAGCCTGTTTAATTTTATTTAATATGTTATTTTCAGCGAAATTATTTTAAAATGTTACTAGTTTTAAGTTTGACATGAGCCATTTGAACTGCTTATAGGGTATTCTCTTTACCCAGTCACATAAAAGTACTTTTAAAATAAAAACTACTATTGATGCACTAACTAAACTTAATCAGCACAAAAAAGGATAATGTACGTTTAAATCAAGGTATCATTTTAAACATTTGAACAAGTAGTTCCGCTTCTATGATTTTTTAAAACTTCAAAACGCGATATCTCAAAACACTGTTTTTGAAGATAATACCCTTTTGTTTGAGACGTGCGATATATTTAATTTTGCGAGGAGTAAATCGTCGAGAGCTAAACCTCGAATTTTACAATTTTTACTAGCAATTTTCAGCTTTAACTACTGTTGTCCCTATCGCACGGTATTTGTTAATGCGTGACAGAAATAGTTTTTCAAATACCTATTTCTAAAATGTATCTCATCTTGCGTCCGCTCTTAACAAATACTTTAAATTTCAAATTTTGGTATAAATGCTAATAACAATAAAGTTATATATAAATGTAATTACAATCTAAGCAGTACAAATCAATAAAAACAGAAATATTTACACTTACAATTAAGAAGGTTCCAGGGCTCCAGTGTTGCCAGGTCCGATTTTTAAAAATCGGGTGGCGTTATAGAAAAAAACAGTAGGTGTAAGTAGTAGGTGGGAAAGAGTTATGAGAATAACAGTAGATGCAGGCGCACTTTTTGCGATTTGCAAAAAAGCCCTAGAATTCGCAAATCAAATCAAGATAAACACCTCTAACGAATGTGTGTCTGTGGCTTCTAACGCCCCTCAAAGCTAGTTTTGTTGTAGACAATAACATTTATGTTATAATTATTAAGGTCAAACAACAAAAAAACAACTCAACATGCAATTTAAAACGGAAAATCGTATTCTAAGGAAAACAGGAGATTCATGTACAAAAACAGTGGAACAGAAAATTCAGAAAAACGTGCGATCTCCTGTAAAATCTGGAGACCTGGCACACTGCAGGGCTCCATGGGGTAAGGGGATTGTGTCAGGGTAGGCAACGGGTGCGAGTGATATTTTCGGTATCACAAGCGTCTATATATGAGGAGCTCGATGGCGCAAGTGGTTTGCGCGTTCGGCTGCGATCGTTGAAGTTAAGCAACTTTCGCAGTGGTCAGTCATTGGATGGGTGACCAAAAATTTACTATCTTGAGTTCCTCCGTGCTTCGGAAGGCACGTTAAGCCGTTGGTCCCGGCTGCATCTGCAGTCGTTAGCACCCGCCAATCCGCACTGGGCCCGCGTGGTGGGTCATGGCCCAATCTCCCTATTCCATCCATAAGGAAGGCCTGTGCCCCAGCAGTGGGGACATTAATAGGCTGATGATGATGATGATGAAGCGTCTATAGACTATGGTGGCCGCTTACCTTCAGGTGGACCATACGTTTGTTCGCCTACCTTGTAACATAAAAATCAAAACAATTTATGTGGCTTCTGTTAATGATTGTTTTAAACAAAGCACACCAATCTACCCCGTCCTACTTGATGTCCCAGAAGGTAGCTGATGTGGCGAAGAAGTCTGCCGCTCCAACCATATTAACTTTGACGACTTGAATACAATCCCCAACCCCGTGGAACCCTGGAACCTTACTCACCAATAGAAAGACAACACCACCACTTCACTTCACACTGGACTTCAGCACTTAACATCAGGTGAGGTGGAGTCATTTGTCGGGAATATCCATAAAAAAAATATATGATAACTAGTTGTGCCCCGCGGTGTTACCCGTGGTTTGTTAGGAATATTTTCCCGCAGTAAAACGTAGCCTATGTGTTAATCCAGGGTGCCAGCTAACTCCATACCAGATTTTATTAAAATCGCTCCAGCCGTTTAGACGTGAAGAAGTAACAAACATACACACTCACAAACTTTCGCCTTTATAATATTAGTGTGAATATGATAACTAGTTGTGCCCCGCGGTGTTACCCGTGGTTTGTTAGGAATATTTTCCCGCAGTAAAACGTAGCCTATGTGTTAATCCAGGGTGTCAGCTAACTCCATACCAGATTTTATTAAAATCGCTCCAGCCGTTTAGACGTGAAGAAGTAACAAACATACACACTCACAAACTTTCGCCTTTATAATATTAGTGTGATTTTCCCTGGTCATCTAAAAGGTCGAGGTTATTTCCTCAGGCGGGTGCTCCAATTCAAGCGAGGAATCCGCAATGGCTATTCTCAATTAAAATTATAATTATTAATAAATTTAGAGAGTTATGCGCTATAATATACAGTGTAAACTCCATGTAACGTCACTCGATTTAACGACAAACTCTCTAAAGCATCGAAATCACTCGTTTTTGGTTGGTTTAGTTTGTTTTCCATATAATGATACGCTCCATATAGCATTATACCCACTCTCAATAACGTCAACAATTAAGTAATAAAAAGTACCTTTTAAGTTGCCAAAATTAGTGAAAATCGCGCATCTGTGTATGTTCTTTTGTCGCTTCGTTATCCTATCCCGTAATAAACTCGACTGCAGGCATCGTGCAAACCAAATTGGGATTGCAGGTGTATACTGTTGTTGACCATGACTAAAAAATATATAATACAACAAAATTACTGGTGCAGCAAAAGACGTCAGACAAAAATAACAGAATATACGCAATAGCGTTCAAATAAGATCTTGAAATGAAACTTTTCTTTGCATAATTCTGATTTTTCTTCTTTCCATATAACGACAACACTCTATAACGCCATAAAATGTACAGTCCCTTTAGTGTCGTTAAATAGAGTTTACACTGTAATATGAAATTGCTTCCGTAGATGGGACCAAATCGAGTGGAAAATACCCTTATGTTATGTCTCAACCCTCTTAAAACGGACCTACAGATCACCCGAATATAATGGCGCAATTACATTTGGTCGTTAGCCCGTATTCGGGTGCATGAAAGATTTTACTCGAATTCGGACACCGAAGCAATATTTACACTGGAAGATGGTGTCGGGTAAACAAAAGGAAATCTACCCGAATACAGTTGTACTCGAGTCCGTTCATTTACACTTTGTCGTTTACCCGTTTTTTTTATTTTATAGATAGGTCCGACAAATGACACCACCCCACCTGATGTTAAGTGAAGGTGAAGTCCATTGGCACTCGTATTTGGGCTAACAACCAAGTCTAATCGCGCCATAAGCCTCAATGTAAACACTGTTTTTCCACCAAATACCTTTCCCTTTTTCCAATTGCATTCCATTTTTTTAACTAGAAATTATCGCTTTAATTTCCCTAGCGGCAACAATAAACCTGTCCAGCCATCCCTTATTCAGCAACCCGCTTTATTTACTCAACCTTATTCCAACTAGTTAAGGTTCGTTATTGAAGCATTCGTGTCAAGTTTTACCTGTCGTTACCTGTACTGTGTCAACAGTAGACGAGTAACGAGATGAGTGTTCAATTTCCGTTCACCTGGCTTATCGCGACAGATCTCGGAAGCTTTCGGATCTAATGTCGTGTGACATATGGTTGCGAGAACGAAAAGTCACGCGACACGTGGACGAGAAATTGTATGGATACCTGACCTTCTGAGAGAAGATAACAAAGGACATTGTTCAGCGTCCATATATAGTTAGTCTAAGAACCAACAATCATGAAATATTATTTTCTAGGTTCAAAATCGTAAGTAAATGACTGTAAAAACAAAGATTATTGACGGACACTTCTGAGAACTTATATTATTAGGAAAACTAAAATTCTTTTGAGGTTATGTTTAATATTCAATTAAACATAAGTCAACCTATGAATTTAGTATGAACTCAGTATGAAGTGAATTAATATTACAACTAATTCATTTTATTCGGTGCGATTTTAAAGAATAACTATTAGGAAAAACTTGGTTAGGTAGGAATCATGAATAAAATAAAAACTGTAGTTTTGGTTCTTATTTATTGACTAATTTTCACATAATTGTAACATATTGTTTATTGTCTTTATTTATATATCACATGTACCTATATTGTGTAAATATGCAGCGTGAATGTGTATTAGGTGTTCTTGAATAATTTGGCAGTATGATCCTCTCAGGATGTTGTGGCACAGGTTCACTAGCACTTGGTAATAAGGTCTCTGCTCTTTGTAACATCGATGGCATATTAGATAGCCGAAATAGTTAAATTAAAAGAAAAACAATCGCAAATAAACACACACAACAGGTAATCCGAAACGAGAATGCACTTTCCTGTATATTAAACTACTCTTTGGAATGCACGAATGCCACAGATTACTACGAATACGAATGCAAACTGCATGCACCACAACCACAGAGTAACAAGTTTTATGCCGGCCCTTCACTTGACAACAGTTTGTCCTTGTCATGCTTAATAAGAAATGAAAAGGACAGACTGATGTCATGTTTTAAAATAGCAAATACGAATAGCCAGGTGAAGTGCCGGCATTAGGAAGAGAGAGTGTTTTGTTTGCAGCGCTGCCATAGATTATATACATAAAATGGTATTTATTGTCTTAGATTATTTTTTAACTTTTTAATTTAGCTTACTTAACTGGAAGTGGCCGTCACAATCTAAATACTGATAATTATCGCAAAAAATATACTAAGAATTATCATAAATGCCAAATTGGTGTTGGTTCTTAGGCCAATTTTAACATTGTCCTTTCTTTTGAATGTTTTGAAAATTGAGATTTTAGTCTCTGACCGAGCAACTTTTCGCAATGGCTTGTCATAGCAAGGGGCATAGATCAACACGGGTTTTTTTCTTTCCTCCCTGGCGTTTTTTTAGTCATGGATGCCTACAGCCGGCTGCAAGGTAATATCAGGCTCTTGCTGATTAAAATACACCCGTAGTAAATGCTTATGCCTGGCTATAAGGGTCTTTAAGCTTCATCTGTAGGGATCATTCCCTGTGAGGTGGATGTTGCGGAAACTACACGGCTGACACGGTCATAGAAATGAGGACGTGTAATATGTATAAAGTTTAATAATAACAATTGGGATCGGTCTGTCATTACGGACAGGACTATTGTTGCCAAAAGGTCTGATATCGTATAGACATATCGATATCACCATCCCGCATGACGAGAACCTCGTGAAGACCGAGAAGGACAAGCTCAGCAAGTACCTGGACTTGGCCACCGAGGTAACCGCTTTGTGGGATGTGGATTCGACGGTCATTGTCCCTATAGTCGTTTTGAGTGAACGGTCTCATAGCGAAGAGTCTCGATCAACATCTAAAGAGTCTCTCGGTAGATGGTTGGGTCAAGGGGCAGATGCAAAAGGCGGTACTCCTGGACACGGCGCGCATCGTCAGGCGGTTTCTTTCTCTGCGGCCCTACCAACCGGTAGCTTGGGCCTAGCTCCGCTGCTGGTGGCCTTCTAGGTTAGGTTTTTTGTACTATATTTATTTTTGTATTTACGTTTTTGTATTCTACTTATATCTTTTTTATAAAAAACCTAACTATGAAATAAAATAAATGAGATAATAATAATAATCAAAAACAAAACAAAATCAAAAATATATTTATTCACCAATACAACTTAGCTTACAATTAAACGGTGGTTTTTGCACTGAGCTGAGTTCGTAACGCAAAGGCCTAATATTTCAGTTCTTCTAAATGATTCGCATTACAATATGTTGACAAAACTCGGGAGGTGAACATTGTGAGTAAGGAAGTTACGGTAATACATAAATGTTGGAGTAACATTATAAGACAAAAAATATGACAATAGTAAAATTATTAAAGTAACTTTAAACATTTTTACTGAATATTTTTACAAGTTCCGCATATATTTAATAAAAAAATCTCGAATTATAATTACTCTATGTGTGTATATGTGAGTGTGAGTCTGTGTGTGTGCGAGTGTGGATGTGTGTATGTGAGTGTATGTGTATGGGCGCCTGTGATAATTTTCAACTCACCCATAGTTAAGTAAGTAGTCAACTTACAGGCCTGTTACAGGCCTGATTATGTCCTCTGTTTCCTGATATGATAGATCCATGAGCCAAGAGGAAACCATCCTTTTGGCACAAATTGTAGACTGAAGGTGAAGATTAGCAAAGGAGCGACAAATCTTGTTGTAAATGAAAGGAAGAAGAAATGTGGTTTGGCGTTGGATGAATGACGTATGTGTGATATGTGACCAAATAGGTATAAAGATGGCACGGTTATTCTTTTACTGCGTTTTATAACCGCTAAACTATTATGATATCGATCAAGTTCTGGGGTCACACACAGGCTGTGAGTTTACGAGGCGATTTTACGAGGCTTGTTTGTCCCGTTTTCCCCCTCGTCAGCCTATTTCACACCTCATTAAATGAGCCCGAATTTACTCCCAGCTAGAGTTACCAGATGATAAAATCAAAAATCCGGAGAAAAGGATTGATTTCCATTGAAAAATCCTGAGATTTTTTACAGTTTGAGAATTTTCTCGCAAACGTACTTAACAATTTAAAAAAGGCGTAATATTATCGTTTATACTCGGCTTATTCTTTTAAATCAATATAATTTGAAGGGCTTAACATGTGGCGCATTATATGAATCTATAATTAAAGAAAAAACCTTACTTAAAAATGTATCATCACATATTTAGTATGATAAAACTGAATAAGTACCTACTTGGATAATAAGGTACTGATTTTAATTGTGCAATTATTACCAATAGAAGATTATTTTTAGTTTATTTTTACTTTTTAATTAAAGAGATCTTTAAAATGTAAGCTGTATTTTAAAAAATCCTGAGATTTCATGAGATTTGCAAAATCCAGCTGCAATCCTGAGAAGAGTCCAAAAAAATCCTGAAATCTCAGGACAAATCCTGAGATATGGTAACCCTACTCCCAGCCCTTCCTATTATGGAGGCTGTTGTTTAAAACATTAATATCTCTGAATACGCGCAATCTAATATTGTCGGTGAAAAAATTAAATGACGCATTCCCTGAATCTTAAATCTCAAGTATAGTTGTCGGAACTGTACATTATTGAATGTGTCTATCGCATACTTTTATGCAATAAAGAACTATTCCATCAGAATTAAGCTAATAAAAAAAAATAATACAAGTTTACAATGTACCCCTATATTAGGGGAGGGGAGGATATTCTCAAACTCTAAAATTCAATATTAAAAAAAAAACAGTATCTTTTATTCAGTCTAGGCTGTTACAAGCACTTGTGAATGTCGAAAAGCTACGCCATCGGTTCGCAAATCTACGGCGGGAGACCTTGTACTGAGAAGAATCGGCAAGAAACTCAGAAAGGGCCGTTTTTTTCTCCCTGTATTATATACAGTCGTCAAATTGAAAAATTACTTCAATATGAGATAACTTATGAACTCACCTTTCATTACAAGTGTGAATGATATAAAAAATTATGACTATAATTTTTTTTTTACATTAAACATTTAACAAAGTTTAAGTGTCGCCGCACACGGGCCACCGACCACAACGACGAAACGCATAACACAACGAATAATAATATAATATATATTGTCGTTATTCATTATAAATAATATATCCCATAACACAACGACGACCTCCGTGGCCGAGTGGTTTGTACTCCGGGTTTCATGGCTGTCGCCGACTCGAGAGGTCCCGGGTTCGACTCCCGGTGGGAGTAGATGTTTGTGTGATGAATTCGAGCATTTGTACTCCAGTCATGGATGTTTAATATGTATTTCTGTATAAATATACTTATATATGTACAGTATATGTATTCTATCCGTTACCCTAGTATTCCATTACACAAGCCTACAGTGCTTACTTTTGGGCTAAGCTAGTTGGTGTGAGTTTAAAAAAAACATTGTTGTTTTCTCCACAGATGGTTCATACAATGATGCCGATAGCACGCTCCATATCCCTGGGCATGTCAGTGATTCTGACCTTGGCTTACCTGGGCCTGGCCCTGGGACTCGGGCCTAATGTAGAAGAGAGCCTGTTCTACCAACAGGTAAGTAAGACTGTTGACTGTACATATCCAAATCTTGAAATAATTGTAACTGAAATTGCATCACTACACTCATAAAGGCCAAATCAGCCCGGATGTTTGTTCGTAACCAACTACAAAGTAAACTAAATAAGATATTAAAATACAACTTGGAAAACCCAAAAGTGCACGCCGCACATTCATGAAACAGAAACCCAGTGAATAAATTCCATTGAATTTCATTAATATCTTTAAAACTGTTATCAGTTCAATCATGATAAGAAATAGGGTTCATCCTCAGTTTAAGTGGAAATTAATTCCAAAGGATTTATTACAATTTTTCTAAAACGTGCAGACAAACAAGTGCACAGACCAACGGACAGCAGCATATTTTTGTTATATAATGAAATTTGATACTCTGGACTGTGAAGGTAACATGAAGAATAAAACTAGTTTTTACGGGTTAATGCACGAAACTTTATTTATTTATTGACGTTTCGTAGCCTTTACAGGCTACGTCGTCAGAATTAAACTTTTATTTAATTTGTCGAGCTACCTTCGAAAGACTTTTATTGAGCGTTCGGTTATTTCATTGTTCGATTTTTAAAGTTTTATTGTATATGTATGAATTTATTATTTAATTTACTTATTAAAGTATTTTATTTAAATTCTTTTTTGTAATTTTGAGTTTATTTATTTGACCCTAACTACCGTAAACTACCACCGGTTCAAAATTGGGAGACCTTTCTGAGAAGAACCGGCGAAACAAACTCAAGAAAGGCTTTCTATCTCCTTCTTATTTTATTCATTAAAAATCGAACAATGAAATAACCGAACGCTCAATAAAAGTCTTTCGAAGGTAGCTCGACAAATTAAATAAATGTTTAATTCTGACGACGTAGCCTGTAAAGGCTACGAAACGTCAATAAATAAATAAAGTTTCGTGCATTAACCCGTAAAAACTAGTTTTATTTAATGAGTGATGTGCGTGAAAACCTAAGAAACAAATAAATAACATGAAGAATATTGCTATTGTTCCAAATTGAAACTGTAATTTAATTTCTGTTAAGAGAAAAGCTGAGAATGGTATAATTAGTGTTTTTGATAATAAAGGTTGTAAGTTTTATAAAAACTTTAGTTGTAGCGGAGATCTTGTAAAAATAAATGAAAAAATACGCTGACTTTATAATTTAATATGTCTAGTTTACGAAAAAAATTAATGATTATGATATGTTTTTTTATTGATTTAGTGTCTAACTTGGGAGATAAGAGCGATTTTATATTGTAAAATCGTCACATAGCGGCCTATCGAGAGTAAAGCACTCCCACACGCTTACGCGTTCTGAGGCGTGCAATATAAAATGAAATGACTAGACGATGCAGAAATTAGTAAATATAATTTAAAAAAAAAACGAAACCGATTATTGAATCGGTTTCGTTTTTATCGGTTTTTTTTTCGTTAGGAAAACGACTAAAATTTTTCTTTGCTACGTTTATTAAAACTCACATCATTCAGTCATAATGCTCATTTTTACACCTTTGAATACATTTTTTTTTTCATAAACGTATAAAGCTTATGAAAAAAAAAAGTCGTATTCAAATATAATATTTCTATTTAAATTTTAATCTAGCAATACAGTCTGACTTTTTCATTTAGCTATTGCTTATATTTTTGTTTTTTTTTTATTATTAAAGTGAAATATTACACCCTCGCAATTTATTCGTTCGTTAGTAGCATGTCGCATTAATTCTTAATTATATATTGTTTTACACTTTCATGGTCACTAATATTACAGTTATTTATTTATTTACGGGATTGTTGCCATGTAACTTGTTTTAGAGAGTTTCCGATATTTCGGCACTGTTGCAATGCCCATGATCACGGAGTAACTGTATCAATTACTAACAAGGTACATGGTAACATCCCGCAAATAACGTAAATTACTATACCTAATATTTTTAATTGTTATTAAAAATAAGTCTTCAACAACAAGCATTGGTTGGTTCAGCGGTTGAAAGCTCGCCTGCTACACGGGCGGCCTGGATTCGATTTCCAGCTTAGAAAGGACTATTTTTTATTAATATAATTTGAAAAGTTTACTTGTATCAAGATTTTCTGAGACCATTTTTCAAGAACACATACTAAAGTACCTTTTGTTTGTATTATCTTTAGTATAGAATAACGTACAATGTCAAGTCTTTAGGTAGTTAATGGCATAGTGACAAGGGAGCCGCCAAGGGGAGACCCCCCCCCCCTCTCCTTCCCAATATATAGACAAATGTAAAGCAACCAAAGTCCTTAGTCCACACATTTGACTTGCTTGCTTGCTGACCAAACATTTCTGCTTCCTGATGAATTGAATTCAATCCAAACCAATATCGAATTTTGACATTTCGCACTCGCAAACTATTCGAATTCGTTAATGTTTCGTGTTAAGGGTGCAGTTTCAATAAACAAACTACATTAAAAGGTAAGGATAATGTAGTACCGTTTCTCAGCAACGCTGAAAATTGCGTATAAAAATTTCAAAATTCGAGACTTGGCTCTCGACGATTTCCACATCGAAAATTAGATTTAATTAAAAGACATTTACACAAAGAATAGTAAGTAATTACACTATGCTTCTATTTTTTGCTTCTTTTGACACAAGAAGTCTTTAGTGGTGCTAACAAAAGTTTAATTTTGTCATATTTGAAGGCTTCTAGTTTCATTGAAACACAAGATATCGAAAAAAGGAAGACATAGAAGCATAAAATGAGCAAAATTATATTTTTTGTATGAAAATCAAATCGTTAGTGACAAAGATCAAGGAGGAATCAGTCGATGACGTTTGTATGGAAAAAACATTGCGTGCCTGGGGAGGCTGGCCATAGGAGGGGTCCTATTATATTAATATCCGTCCATCCATCAGCCTTTCTCCGTCCACTGCTGGACATAGGCCTCCCCATAGAACGCCACAATGCGCGGTCCTGCGCTATCCGCATCCAGCGGCTCCCAGCACATTTGACGATGTCGTCAGTCCACCTTGTTGGGGGCCGCCCCACGCTGCGTCGTCCGGTACGTGGTCGCCACTCGAGGTCCTTTCTTACCCAACGGTTGTCAGATCCTCGAACGATGTGGTCTGCCCATTGCCACTTCAGTGTGCTAACTATATCATTAAACATTGGCTAAATAACCCGTAATTCAAAGTACAATGCCAACAATAGAATAACAAGTCGCAAACCTAATGATAATGGATACTACCACAATAAACAGAGCTGGGTCATCTAATTCGGTAGGGTAACTGTGATATCGGGAACAATGGCCGTTAAGCTGAAACTATCAGATTCTCAGACACTTGCTTAATTTTACTGTAACATTGTAACTGTTGCTAAGGGTCGATTTATACTAGCACAGAGTCGAAGCGCATCGAAGCGTAAAATTCTTTACAACTAAAGTGCTATTGCATCACTTGCCAGTTGACCTAGCATCACAGGCTAATTTCCGACTGATGACGTGTAGGTTCGTTAGTGAGCGCACCAATCAGCGTTGGTCATGCGCAGACGCGCGAATTCGGTTGAATGGGCGCGCGTCTTTTTAAATCTCCGAAGTAATGTGTGCAGTCCACTTTGGAGATAAGGTTGAATTTGCTATGTTAATAATTGGATTTACGCTTCGATGCGCTTCGCCTCTGCGCTAGTTTAAATTGACCCTAAGAAGGGAGAACGACAAATGACTCAGGGTTCAACGCCTTTGTTTCACAGTAAAGGATTAAGGACGACTTATAACGATTTGAATAATATTTCATCGAAGTTCCAGGGGCGGGAGTATCTACCAACTTACTGATTATTATAAATGTCATAAATTATCCTACTAAAGCCTTTCTTAGTAGGCGCTTTCGAAGACAGACTCCATGATTGTAAATATCTGTATTAACACTTGTCAATGCCACGCCTCTTATATCATTTTTATATCATTTACATTTGTGATGGAAAGTGACTTCATGAGTTAAGTTATCTCATATTGAAGTCATTATTCAATTTGACGACTCTGTAATACAGGGAGAAAAAACAGCCCTTGCTGAATTTCTTGCCGGTTCTTCTCAGTACAAGGTCTCCCGCCGTAGATTTGCGAACCGATGGCGTAACTTTTCGACATTCACAAGTGCTTGTAACAGCCTAGAGTGAATAAACGATATTCACTATTGAATATCTATTCTTGTCACTCTCTTGTATGCTTCTTTTAGAACTGCCTTTACTGACTGTCTTTTCCTTTTATTTTTGTAATATTTGTAGTTATAATCCTTTCCCCTAACCGCCGTTTTCTTTGCTGTCCTCGTCAGGCGCGTTATTGTTGGTTGATAATATCGGATGCGTTATTGCGATAAATTTTTATACTACTTTTACTCGGTTATTATCACAGCAGTGTGTAACTTTGTAGCTGTCCTAAAATATAACGTACTAAAATCAGTTATCGCAATAACGCATTCGATAATAACGCGTCTATGGGACTGAGGACTTATGTCTCCACTGCTGCAGCATAGGGTGTGGGTCCGGTACAGATTGGTGAGTGCCAACGACTACAAATGCAGCCGGGACTAGCGGCTTAATGTGCCTTCTGAAACACGTAATAGTTCATGATATTAAAATTTTGGTTATCTGTCAGAACGAACTTGCTAAGGGCTTAGCCATCCGATGGGCTTTTTTTTATTACGCGATAACGGAAAAGCCGTTACCAGCGCTTACGGCATACTATCCGCTTAAAAAACCCTGCGAATACCTTCTACGCTATTAAGTGCGGAACCCCGCGGAATCCCCATTGAGGGACTTCACTGCGTCAGCCATCCGATGGCTTAGGGAAGGTCAAGTTTATATACATAAACGATGGGTGTAAAAGTATGAATGTTGGGTACATGATGCTCAGTTGGGATTAGTAATTCTAAAATTACCTAGTGAATTCGTTGTTCGTGAATGATGATTTTTGTCTAGTGGGGCAACTGTCGCCGCTTGGCGACGCCCTTGATAACCACTACGCATGCTACTTTATCAACTTTGTCTAAATTTTAATTAATTTAATTATACAGGGTGTAAAAAAACCTTTAACCAAGCCAAAGGCCACGTATGTTCCACATCATGACGATCAATTTTTTTTTCTGGACCATTTCTGAGAAATTTACGGTTATGGAGATATTGAAAGTCAAAGTCACATTTTTTTTCCATATTTTTACAAATAGGTTATTTAGAAACTTTTTTATCGACGCACTTACACCCACGCACACACATAGACACAGGCACATTGTTTGCGTAGTGCCACAGTAGCGCGGCGCGCTATAAATTGCGTACTGGAAAAAATGTATTTTTTTTACTTCAAAATACAAATGTTTCCCACGTATAATATTTTGTAAAATTACTTGTTTGGGTGTATAGAATGTCCTAGTTTTAGTCTTTGTCATAGGTTTTTTTTTTACATCCTGTATGTATTTCTATAAAAATATACTTATATATGTACAGTATATGTATTCTATCCGTTACCCTAGTATCCCATAACACAAGGCTTATAGTGCTTACTTTGGGGCTAGGCTAATTGGTGTGAGTATTGGAAATATATATTTATTATTTAATTTTCCCGATTTTCCAACACTTTCGTTGATGCTCTGCTCCGCTCCGCTACGTTCCATTGTTTGGTCGTAGCGTTGTAAATAAATTTAAAGGACTCCAACACAAAACCGAATTTTTCCATTCACACCAGTACCTATCAATGATGTCAGACGTACCAACTTCTTGGTATACATACTAGTTTTTAGTGTCACGTACCATGTACCAAGGCTATTCAGTCCTTGTACGCAAAAATACCAAGATTGGCCGTTGACCGACAAAAATACACTGACAATATAGAATAATCGACAAATTTTAGAGATTCATGTAAAAAAAAAATCCAATCAATTGTACGTGCTTATAAACGATTAATATTCTTCAATTGATGAAAGAATCGAGTATATATAGTATATTTCTTGCGTGTGTTCGATAATCACTGCCCTCTATTAACGGTCTACGAAATTGAAATGTACATTTTTTTTACTGGGATGATGCGATTTCCCACACAGCTCCCAGAATTGGCAGCGCCGCAGAGCGGAGCACAGGCGTACTAGTTTCCCGGCTCGAATACCAGCTTTCAGCCAGCTCGGCACAAGGATTTCTAGGTGCCCATCTAACATCCCTGGTACCTATAGTTACTGAGATTAGCTCGTTCATTCAAACAAGTAAATTCTTCAGCTTAATAATATTGGTATTGATATCAGCCTCATCATACCCCAACTAAAATCGAAAAAACAAAACAGTTTAAAAGGTTCACTAGAGAGTGAGCTTACTATGAGCTTTTAGTGAAAATCATATCACACATCGATTTTGCTACATCTGTGTTGGTTGAGCTTAAATTTTGACGTCAGATCTGAAGGAGTCTGTGTAATGAAGTTACAGTCAGAAAGAAGTTCCTATAAAATAAGTTTTCATGCTAAATTATGACGGTCTGAACATGGAACTTTATCTTTTAGCAAATCCTTCTAGTCTAAGACCCCAAGGCCGCCAGCCCTTACTTATTTTCTGGTGGACAAAATATGAATAATCGAGTAATATAGAGTGTACAATGAACGTATACATACTCGCTATGGGCCAATTTTCAAATATCAGATGCTGGTGGTGTTAGCGAGTGTATATACGTTAATTGTACTCACTCGATTATCAAGGTATGGCCTTGGGATCTTACTCTATCCGGTTTTGGATCGCATTGATATAAAAAGGCATGGGAATTTGCACGCTGAAAATGGAGTGAAGTGACCTCCTCCTCAAAGAAACTTCAGAAACATTACTTTACCTTTGGTGAATAGTGTTGTGTTTCTGTCGATGGTTTAGTAGGAGCAGGACACTGGACACATAATTGTCATATAGCGGCCGCCGAGAGCATTGGCGAGGCTCTTGCCGTGAACCTGGATATTGACAAGGCGTTTGACAGGGTCTGGCTTATGGCACTTTTATCGAAGTTGCCATAGTACGGGTTCATCATCTACAGTCACGCTTAAAATGGAGGGAAGTGTTTTTCTCCCCAAAGAAACTTCAGAAACATCACATTACCTTTGGTGGGTAGTGTTGTGTTTCTGTCAATGACTTAGTAGGAGCAGGACACTGGACACATAATTGTCAAATAGCGGCGGCCGAGAGCATTGGCGAGGTCCTTGCCGTGAACCTGGATATTGACAAGGCGTTTGACAGGGTCTGGTTTATATTTTATTCAATTTCAGCGAGCATTTTTCCCTAGGTCAGCATAATTGAGATACTCTGTATTCTAGGTAAATGTACCTCGTATAAAATAGAAAATAATCTGCCTTAGTGTGAAATTTGTTTTAGAGATGTTGGCAGTATGACCTTCTGCCTACAATAAAGACCTTTTCCGATAATCCGGGATTATAACGGCTTTGTGATTTAGCTGTTTCAGTTCCAAACGATTCCGCATACTCAAAGCTGTAACATTTAGAAAACAACATTTACATCCTGCAACATTTTCGTGGCTGTGCGCCTTTATATCATGACCTTTCCTATTGAGGAAAAAAACTACAGTAGCCGCAAATTATTCATTAAAAGTTGCTAGTAGCAACGTAAAATAAACTTTTAAGCTTACGAATAAAGTGAAATAAAACGTACTTTATTTTGGACACAATGCACCTTTTTTTCTACCTTTAATATCCAATGTTATTGGAACGAAGTTACACGAAATCTGGATATTTGTGACGTTATACCGAGCTGTGGACCAGGAGGAAAATCGCCTAACGGAAATGCTTTGGGAAATGCTAACGCTTACGATTTTATATTGTTATTTCTAGCCGCCTGAGGTTTTCGAATACATCACGCTCATTTTTTTTAATATTGTTATTACCAATGCAAAAGAAAAAGAAAGAGCGCGAGGCATTTGAATACCTCAGGCGGCTAGAAATAACAAAATAAAATCGTAAGCGGTAGCGTTTTCCAAAGCATTTCCGTTAGGCGATTGGCCCCCAGGAACGCCTGTCATCTGCTGTAAACTTAAGCTAGACGTGATAACAAGGTCTAGCAATCTTTACGAACACTAGTTGACTGAACTGAAAAAAAGTGCGTGGAATAAAACCGTTAAATGAGACGTGCGCAGGCGCGACAGTCGCATACACAAGCGAGTTTGCAATTTGTATCGATTCTACATTAGCCGAAGGAACTTCGTTCCTACCTGGTGTCCCACGACACCACATCATTTTTTATTTATATTATTATTTCGACAAAAACAAAAAAGGTGGCAACCCTCTGTGAGTGTAAGAAATATTTATTAATTTATCAGACTAATGTCAAATGTAAGTTGTTAATTCTTAACAAAATATAAGAATTTGGTAGTTATATTGTGTTAAGCAGCATCAGTTAATTTTCAGCAGTCTCTTAGTATTTTGCGCTCCGTGGCATCAGAGTTTCATTTTAAAGTACATCATACAAAGCTACAGCGCCTGTCAAACTTAGATAAGCAATGCTATTGAATTGTGAATTGTTGCCTTTCAAATTCACTGGGAGCTGTTGAACGACTTATGAATCGAATGACGTTTTTATTCAATAGAATGCGCTGATGTATGCACAAAACGATAAAAAGTAAATAGTATTTAGTTTATTTCTCCTTTTTTAAAATAAATAAAACGTTTATTATTTATCGTAATTTTTTTTTCAACTCTAGCGTGTCTAGGGTTACCATATCTCAGGATTTGTCCTGAGATTACATTTTTGGACTCTCCTCAGGATTTTGCAAATCTCATGAAATCTCAGGATTTTTCAATGGCAATCAAGCCTTTTCTCCGGACTTTTTTTGATTTTATCATCTGGTAACCCTTAGCGTGTGGCATTGGTGTCGATTCTGGCATGATTCTTTAAATCTAAACTTAAATTTGACAACAGTGTTTCCTTGTCATTCTCTATACAGAATGAAAAAGAGAGACTGATGTTAAATTTAGATTTAAGTTTAGAGAATCACGCCAGAATCGACGCCATTATTTATATGTTTATTGTTATTTAAAAAATCAAATTTTATCAACAAGCGTCGTTAGTTTAGTGGTAGAAAGCTTGCCTGCTAAACTGGCATCCCGAGTTCCAATCCTAGCCGAATTATATATATATACATTATATATATACATACAGATGGAGCTAAAGAAGTTTCACTTCAGTCGTGCGGTCATAAGCACACTCGTTTTTTGTATCATATTGTTAATTAAACATTGATAAGTTCAATTGAGAATGATAAGTTGGTACCTAATTACATCTATTTAAATTAGAATATCTATAAATACATTTATAGACTTTAAGACGACTTTGTTGATGTATTTATAATGAAATACCTAACATAACACTTGTTACTATTTTAAAAATATAAAGTCCTTATGACACCGAGACCCTTATGGCTGTGTCGAATATTCGCTACTACTTATTATCATAATTATTAATTATTATCATAATCTGCATATTCCGTCAGAACCTTTTGTTGACCTGGTTGAATTTATTTCTATTATTTTTTTTTGATGAAAGTTAAGTGCTTAAAACTCAAAATATAATGATAAACAAAGTCGTCTTAAAGTCCACGAATAGACGGCTGTTAAAGTTTCTTTCGTGTCAAATACACCGTTCGCAGAGATTTATTGATTAATCTAGGTACCTTTTTCGTGAAATATTCGAATGTTGTTGTGAAACTTGTTAATCGATTACCTTTCGTAAAGTTATGGGTTATTGTTATAAAGTTTTCAAAAGGGACAATGGGGGAACTTTTTG
Source organism: Chilo suppressalis (assembly GCA_902850365.2). NCBI lineage: Eukaryota > Metazoa > Arthropoda > Insecta > Lepidoptera > Crambidae > Chilo > Chilo suppressalis. The sequence goes on along the minus strand of OU963905.1, from coordinate 3,034,174 downwards.
AGTGTAACTAGCACGTGCTTACCCTTCTAATATCCCCTGGTTTGATGCGCGATTGTTATATTGTTAGATGTAGGTATTACACATTTTGGTGGCGCTCGACGGCGCAAGTGGTTAGCGCGTTCGGCTGCGATTGTTGAAGTCAAGCAACTTTCGCATTGGTCGGTTATTGGATTGGTGACCAAAAATTTACTATCTCGAACTCCTCTGTGATTCGGAAGGCACGTTAAGCCGTTGGTCCTGGCTGCATCTGCAGTCGTCAGCAACCACCAATCCGCACTGGGCCCGCGTGGTAGATCATGGCCCAATCTCCCTGTTCCAATCATAGGGAAGGCCTGTGCCTCAGCAGTGGGGACATTAATAGGCTGATGATGATAATGGCCCATTTTGGGTTTAATGATCATTATTAAAATTGAAGTAAATAAAATATAGGAATTGACGGACTTAAGTTAGGTAGGTAACTATCTAAGTATAAATATTGGGATAATAATAATTAAAATAAGCTTAAATAATTTAATGTATAACCATATAAATATTCTATGTTTATCCATTTTGCACCCTGATTTATTAGGTTATTTTGAAAATATCCTTATTATTTTAAAAATTTAACTCACGGATAAAAAGTGTTCCTTTTCGGTCTGATTGGCACTAACTCAATTTACACTTAACCATTTAACAGTTCTTTCCTTGTAATCAATGCTAATGCATTGATTTCTGTGGTTGTAGTACTAAAGCGTCTTTCAAGTTCAAAAGCATAATATCCATTGCTTTATAAATAAAAGCCTGAAAAATTACTGCGTGACGAACCACTTTTAAGAAAAGTTGATAATATAAGGGCCATATTTCACCAAATCGTCATATGTCACTGACGTATTATAGGAAAAATAGCCCTTCCCTTGCTGAGTTTCTTGCCGGTTCTTCTCAGTACAAGGTCTCCCACCGTAGATTTACAAACCGATGGCGTAGCGTTTGACTTTCACAAGAGCTTGTAACAGCCTAGACTGAATAAATGAGTTTGAGTATGTAAGCCGACGGTTTGTTGTTGGGTGATCTATAAACTGCACCGATTTCATGAATTAAATTTTTCTTTGAACGCATAATCAGTGACATAAAAGCAGAAATGAATTCGTTCTTCATAAATTCTCCTGTATAGGAACTCATCTTTTCAAGCTTTCGCGGAGAGTCATTTTTTAACGAACAACGGAAACACTACAATTGTAATGCAAATCTGGCACAGTCACGACCTCATGTCAAGAATTACTAAAAATTTGTCAAATATGTCGACTTCGAAAAATTTACCATGTTTCACAACATTTATCTTTGAAGTAAGATACAAACAAATGCCTATAATTTTATAAGCATTACCGAAAATAATTCTCAAAATTGTCACTTAACACATCACCTGTCAGTTGACCATTGTCAGCTTACATATAATGTCAGTGACAATAGTGACATAATGTCGACTTGGTGAAATAGGGCCCTGGCAGACACACTAAGGGTTGCAAACCCTACTATACAATATAGTATCCTACTTTATTTATTTATGTATATATTAGAGGATCAAATACTATATTTCTAAAAAAATATATATAGTAGGCGAAACTACTATATTTTTTAGCTTTTTATAGATAGGTCCTATCTATAGATAGGTCCGACAAATGACTCCATCCCACCTGATGTTAACATCAGGTTCTTCACTTAAGTGAAGGTAAAGTCCAGACGCGAAGATAGTTGATACAGCAGCTCTATCTGCCACACCAGCCATCCTCACCCTGCCAGCCTGCATGTTGCTTCTTCACGCCTCATTTTAAGGATGCCAGGTTGTAAGAGGGAGGGAACACGTGAGCTGGCAGAGCATTCCATTTATGGATAAAGATAAAGTGTGTGTGATAAATGAGTCACCAAACTTTGTTTTAATATTTTGCTTAAAGTAGACTTTTGCCAGTTAAAAAAAAATAAAAATAAAAACTGAATTATGAAGGCACTACAAAGAGCAGCAAAAATATACTCATTTCCACAATCATTTTTTTTCCATTTTTTTGTCATATTTTTAGAGGCCCTAGTAATAGGGCCTATGCCCTAGGGCCTCTAATATACCATACTGGTACTATTATATATAAAACCTCCTTGTTTAGGTAAACTCTTTGCTTTTGCGATGCCTACGGTTGGCAGTTATATTAAAAAGTTAATGTCATGATTTTAAGATTTGAAATAAGGAATCGTCTGTCTTTTGATAGAAGGTTCCATTGATGATTAGATCTTCAGGCACCAAGAATTCCTCTCGTATTTAGATAAAATACTTTTATATTAGCCTGAATGATAAAACAAAATAAATAACTTATCTCTATCAGTATCTTTCAATTAACATCTACGTCCCCAGGTTCTATCCCTTTTATTAAACCATTAAATATCAAGAAAATTTATATTTTGAAACTTCATTACTTCCCATACTAAGTAGATTGTACGAAACGAAATTCAAACTATTTCCTAAGATTCGTAAACATTAACTGGATTTGAGCAAAACCTAAAAGAATTTGTAATTAATGTTTACTTTCGTACATCTTTAATAAAGATACAGACGTGGTCCACCACTTTATTGTCTTGTACTTTATTAGACACCCATGATGCGCAAACGTAATAGAAATTTTGGGTAAGGACATCTAGCATCAAACAAGATTAAACCCAATTCCCATGGAATACTAAGGGTTCCCTACCCCCAAGTCAAACTACTACAAGTGACGATTTTGACGAACGCGACGCGACCAAATTGAAACGAAAACGACGCGAATTCGTAGAGGGTGTCTCCATCATCTTCAGGGTGGATCATCGTCAGTATCGCTGACGTCTGCATGAGCGCCAGCCTGCTCTCTCTCGGGAAGTCCGCATCATGTGGTAGTACATAAAACAATCAAGAAAATATTAGTAAAATTCTTTACACCATTTTTCTTCAGTCGGGTAAGTTAATATTCATGAAAACATTAAGTTTATGATAAGTCTTTATACCATCTTTTCATAGTTGAATAAATTTTCAAAATTTAACATTATTATTCATTTATTTATTTTTTAACCTTACAGGGAATCGAACCCGTTTCCTTTTTATAATAAGGAAATTTTCTTTATGGACCTATATTATCCTATTATACATTATTAACTATATATATTCTATCCTAATGCTAAATTAATCCTATCAATGATCATATTCAAAGTCAATTGAATAATTCCAAGTTGAACAGAGAATCGAACCTGTTACCTATCATTCTTATGGTTATTACACTAAAGCTAATAATTAAAAGAAATGAAAATACTTTAATGAAACTAACTATTAATCTGTCATAAACAAAATGTGTAAAAGTTCCTTATAATATGTTTATTGAAAAAAAAATTCTAATAAAATGACAAAGTTATATTTAATATGCTTTTGAAATAAAATTCTAAAATGACTATTGTATTGAACCTTATTTACATACCACCATTGCTTTAAAACATTCATATAAACAATAAACTGAAATAAAATCTCATTAGTAACACATTATTATTATTGTACTATCAACCTATTCGGCATAATATAAATTTTCATCATACACCGAATTATCACTATCATTTTCGTTATTCATTTGTATATATTGTCTTTTAAACTTGCACTTAATATGTTTGATTATTAATTGTTCATTATAAAAGTCTACTATCGCATTATTTCGAAGTAAGAAATCCTGTCCTAAGATGAGGTTATGCCTAATATTTTCTACCACAAGAAAATCATGAATGAATAACGCATTGTCTATCAATAATTTTAGGTTGACTTTCCCTATAACCGACAATTCTTTACCATCGACAGCTTTCAACTTCATATCGCTTTCATCAATTTGTTGATGAATTCGACTTACTGTGTCTTTTGACACCACCGACACTACAGCACCACTATCAATGAGCCCTACAAACTCCTTATCACGACACGTTATATTAATTAAAGGTTTGGACTCACTTGTATGCTGATTGTTTTTTTCTGACGGTTGGGAATGAAAATCTTGTCCATCAGCCATCGTCATAACATTTTCTTCATAAAAAAATTTTCTTTGGATGCTTCTTCTTTAGTTTTTTCTTTTTGTTCGTGTTACTGGAACAAAAAGTGCGGGGAATCATGTGTTCGGGAGGGACAATGGGATGAGAAAGGACACTTTGGGAGGAAATGAAGTTGATTTCCTTCTCTTGTTCTTCTTCATGTCTCATTATAGGCGAAATTTTCGCCGCTTCGAAGTTTGTCATTGGTGTAACAAACGATGGTTGGATCGGCAGATTCCAACAAATTTCGGCACTTTCGTCTCTGAAAATATCCTGTGCTTGACGTAAAATATTTTTTAAATGTGTTTTATCACTATATAACTGAAATGCGAAAAGATTTTTCGTATTTAAATTCGCATTTTTCAAGAACTGTCTAATGAAGCATTTGTCATCGATGACAGCTCCCGCTTTTGTGGCCAGCTCATCCAATACATAAAAAAAGGTCAATGGCTCTTCTGACAAGCCTTGTCTTCGTGAGAAAAATTTTTCCAACGCATTTATCGATGCTGGAAATTCCTCACAAATTTTCTTTTCTAGAATCTGAAAATTCTCACAAGACTCATTAATATTTTTATAAAATAACAATGCAGGTCCACTTAAATATGCCGACAACACAACTCTTTCTGTATCCTCGTTGAAATTATTGATGGCGGCGATGATATTAAATTGACGAAAGAAATCGGTTACATCACCTTTTCCGTCAAATGTGGTCCTGGTCTCCATCTTTTTAAAACTATTTCTTTCTTGATTTAAAAATATACTTCACTCGCGGTATTAGAATCAACGCGGCGCGTCCACCATGTAGAGTTCTACCCAGAAGGGATAGAAGCTTTTTTTTTTTTAATACGCAGGTAAAAAATCTATTTACAGACGATGGCGCCTTTAAGAGGCACACCGCCGAACGGACCTCACACCTGGCTCCCGCAAGTCTTACGAACCCCACAGTGGCTGCCCACCGAGGACCCCGCAACTCTTACGGGCGCTTTACGGTATAATATCCGCTAAAAAAGTCCTGCGAATACCCTCTAAGCTGCTTAGTGCGAAACCGCGGGATCCCCGTTTAGGGATTCTTCCGCGTCTCCGCACCCAGCAGCCTCCCGGCCTAGCCGGGGCAGAAGGGATAGAACCTGGGGACGTAGATGTTAATTGAAAGATACTGATAGAGATAAGTTATTTATTTTGTTTTATCATTCAGGCTAATATAAAAGTATTTTATCTAAATACGAGAGGAATTCTTGGTGCCTGAAGATCTAATCATCAATGGAACCTTCTATCAAAAGACAGACGATTCCTTATTTCAAATCTTAAAATCATGACATTAACTTTTTAATATATATAGATAACTGCCAACCGTAGGCATCGCAAAAGCAAAGATGGATGGACGGACGGATGGACAAGGAGGTTATAACGTCTCGGACGTTACAGTACCATAATATACCATAGAAAAAAAGAAAAAAAGTTGGTGAAATGAAAATGAAAACAAACATTGACTACTACTGACTATGACTATGACTATGACTATGACTATGACTATGACTATGACTATGACTATGACTATGACTATGACTATGACTATGACTATGACTATGACTATGACTATGACTATGACTATGACTATGACTATGACTATGACTATGACTATGACTATGACTATGACTATGACTATGACTATGACTATGACTATGACTATGACTATGACTATGACTATGACTATGACTATGACTATGACTATGACTATGACTATGACTATGACTATGACTATGACTATGACTATGACTATGACTATGACTATGACTATGACTATGACTATGACTATGACTATGACTATGACTATGACTATGACTATGACTATGACTATGACTATGACTATGACTATGACTATGACTATGACTATGACTATGACTATGACTATGACTATGACTATGACTATGACTATGACTATGACTATGACTATGACTATGAGTGTTTTAGCGTACACTGTCATTGTCAATGACAGTGTACGCTGAAGCGCTTTTAATAAAATTTGGTGTACGCTAAAACAGTGTACACTGAAAATGAAAATGAAGTGAAAAGTCGTCGAAAGAGATACGTCTGAAGTCACCTTCCATTACATCACCCTAGTCGCACTCCACAATAATAAATAACAATATTAATTATTTTAAATCTAAAGAAAAGTTTACTAGAAAAGAAATCCACGCGGACCAGGCAGCGGACGGGACTTTAAAACATCTAGCAGTTAAATGCTTATAAAATAAAATAAAATCATAAATATTAATTATTAATAATTATTGTATTAACAATACATTTAAGTTTATTTGCTTAGTCTTCTGTAAGGTGCATACTTCCCCAAATAGATCCTCCTCTTATGAGAGAGTAACGGAATTTATAATATGTTATAAATTCCGTTGTTTAATATCATAAATAGCTAGATAAGCGACAAGTAAAAGAGACTGATCTTTTATCATAGGCAATTTCGCATAAAAGCGCTACCAAATCTGCTGGTGCGAGGCGTGAAACGGAAAATTGTTGGCGTAAATACTTATTAGGTATGAGGAAGCGGGAATCTTACACACTGATGCCGTATTTCAAATAAGCGGCTTTGGAAGCGTCGATCCCTGAAAAGCTACTTCGATATTCTTCAGTGGAATGATTTTCAAAATAGCCTACTTTACACATGAAAATAATTCACTAAATATGCTCTGGGAAAACCTTTGAATGAAGATAACGTATTTCCTATTTAAGATCAGAGGTGAAAGAATAATTTCTTCTTATGGACATCAAAGGAAGCTCAATGGCGCAGGTGGTAAGTGCATTCGGCCTGCAATCGTGGAAGTTAAGCAACTTCCACATTGGTCGGTCTTTGGATGGGTGACCAAAACTTCCGTGCTTCAGAAGGCACGTCAAGCCGTTGGTTCCAGGTGCTTCTGCAGTCATTAGCACCAACCAATCTGCACTGAGTCCGCGTGGTGTGTTATCATGGCCCAATCTCCGTATTTCACCCTTAAGGAAGGCCTGTGCCTCAGCGGCGGAGACAATAATAATAGGCTGGTGTCAAAAAGACTACAAAAAAAAATTTTTTACGACATATGAATGATGATTGCAATGTACATTTGTTCACGATAAATATACCTTCTACGATGAAAAAACTTTTAATTGGTGTTTATGTACGCAAATAACATACTTATACAATCTGAGCGTAACATTGTTTTAAAATTAAACTAATATGATACAGTACCAATAAAAAAGAAATAGCTTTAGTTTTGGAAATATGTGGAAGTAATTGATTACTGGCAATCTGTCTATGTATTGCATGTTCTGACCTTTCTCGAATGTTTGCGTTCGCACTTAATAGTGCGAGAAATAAGGTTGTTACAAGGGAAAAAAGAATAGAACTGCAGAAAATCCAGTTATAATTGGATGTATTTCTTATTAGATACATGAAGTTATGGCTACGACGCATTTGAAAGATGGTTAAGTATTGACATAAGCAAATATTAGCTTTGTTGTGAACGTCAAAAGATTTTATGGTAAAATTTTGAAAAAACATTTTCATATAAAATGTTGCGAAGACGAGACCATATAACTCGCACAGTCAAAAAGTATTAGACCTCATTTAGAGCCAAGCTTTTAACGCTACAACCCAGCCCCATAATATGCCAAGCATTTATAGGACTGGTTGTTTGATGGGGCCTTTGCGCAATATCTTCATAGTAAATTTAAGTTGTCAGTCAGGTACTGAAGTAACAATCCTGCGCATGATAACAGAGTGTCCTAAACACCAGCTAAGTAGATTGAACCTGCAATATAATAAAACAAAGTATTAAAGTAAATAAAATACCTGAGCTGATAGAAAACAAAACAACAAGAAACAAAGTTTTAAATATATAGCCAAAATAGCAGCAATCAATCGAGAGAAACAAAAGCTAATTCACGGTAATATATAAAATACAACATAAAAATACGGCAAAAACAGAAATACAATACTAAAAAAAAATAGATAAATATTACAAAAGACAGATAGATAAATAAAATATAAAGATATTATGATGTCTCTGACTCAAGACAGACGAAGCAGAACTATAAAAAAAAAACAACAAGACCTAACTCTTCAAACTCTACACCTCGTCAACAAATGTGACTTGGCCATTGCGCTATATTCACATGGGCGTAAAGAGAAAAATGTATCCACTGCTCTTATGTTCTGTTATACTCATTAGTCAGTAACGAATAGGCCAAGCTAAATATTTTGACAAAGGTGTTGAGTTAAATTCCAGTATTTTTTTTCATTAGGAGTTATTGCTACGGGATCATGTCGCTTGCATGCAACAATTCCGAAATATCGTCCTCGATAAACAAGGTACATTGTCGCCAACCCGCTCATAACAAAAATTAATTCATCAGAACCGTTTTTTATCATAATCAAAATACATACATATATTTAAAACTCAAAGGTGACTGACTGACTGACATAGTGATCTATCAACGCACAGCCCAAACCACTGGACGGATCGGGCTGAAATTTGGCATGCAGGTAGATGTTATGATGTAAGCATCCGCTAAGAAAGGATTTTGATCAATTCTACCCCCAAGGGGATAAAATAGGGAATGAAAGTTTGTATGAAACTTTGTCAATTTTAAACCGATCGGGCTGAGACTTTGCATGCAGGTATAAGAAGAATCATAGATGAATGTCATTGTGTATAATACAAGCCTGAGAACAAAAACTGTAGTCTACACTTCAGTTCTACACCGAAGCGAAGCGAGGGCGGGCCGCTAGTTATTTATAAAGAAAAATAAGTTTATAAGTTTAAGCAAACTGCCGACAAACTGCTGTACTGTGTGGCAGATATGTACAAAATGGAATGCAATTTCATTATGGAAAATAAAACTTCCAATCAGCATTGTGTTTGCTTAAAATTAAATAAAATCTTACTCCCGAATCCGATGACTGCCATTTTAGACATTAGTTTGTATTGGATAGCAAAATGTCACAAGAAATGTTCAGGACATCCCGAGTTTCTCAAGCTTTCCGAGGTTGAAGCTTATGGAGATAGGTGCGTTATTATCGGCCGATAATATTGGATGCGTTATTGCGATATCTGTTTTTAGTACATTATGTATTTCTGATACATAATGTATTAAAAACAGACTGCTGTACTGTTTTAGTACATTATGTATTAGGATTCAGGACAGCTATGAAGTTACACGCTGCTGCGATGATAAAGACGCAATAAAAGTATGAAGAAATTTCCCAAAAATGCATCCGATTAGCCAGTAAAGATATTTGACATTTGTCAAACCGAATAAATGAGATCGTAAGTGAGATTCTACTACAGAATCGACATGCTGATTCGCAAGTTTAAAGTTATCAGTACACCTAGCGCGAACCAATATCGAATTCTTATCGTTTGCGAGTCCGAAATGTCATTGTCAAATGTGTACTGATTTTTAGTTCTCGTTACGTACTTTGTGCCGCTGCTGTTCAAGTTGCCATACAAAATTTGACATTGACATTTTGGTTTGCAAACTATTCGGATTCGATAATGGTTCGTGCTAGGGGTACTGAAACAAATCACATTATGTTCTTGGCATGCGATTAACTATCTATTCCTATTTTATCCTCAGTTGGTCTGCGAGCTGGCGCTCCTTCTCTCCGCATCCGGGATTGGAGTATACTACCGGGCTTTAACGGAGCGAGCCCACAGGAACACTTTCGCTGGCACCAGGACTTGTTTGGAGCAACGGGTCAAGCTGGAATGCGAGAGGGAGGCGCAGGAGAGACTCCTGCTGTCAGTTATACCTGCTTACATCGCTGCTGAGGTAAGTAGCAAAATTGAAATTGTTTATAAGACAGCTGTTTATGACAAAAATCAATACCTATGCTTATTAGTCTTGGCCGTTTAACATTTTTTTAGGGTTCCGTAGCCAAATGGCAAAAAATGGAACCCTTATGTATTCGTCATGTCTGTCTGTCTTATTTTGCCCCCCCCCCCCTGTAACTTCTAAAATAAGAGAATGGTATAAAAAAATACATGATGTTTATTACCATGCAAATTTCCATTGAAAATTGGTTTGAACGAGATCTAGTAGTTGTTTATCTAGTAGTAATTTTTAATATGTCATAAATCGTAAACCGCAATTTAACTTTCATTCAATCAACTCAAATAAAAAAAAAAAAAACATTTAATTTCATTAACATAAACCGTGAACCATAACGTTTACTTATCAATAACTTTTAATTAAAATAAATACATTATTATTAAAACATCGATCAAAGTTACAACGAACTACAAGAACTTTTATATTATGTTACTTTCTGCTACGGAACCCTTCATGGGCGGGTCCGACTTGCACTTGGTCACTTTTTTTGTTATACTACCAGTTCACGTATCTATTTGTGGTTGCTATAAGTTTAAAAGCAGTTATCAAAATATGTGTAAATAATAATGTCTTTATATGGCTTCCACCACCCCTCGCAGCACTTGCAGCCGCTGATACTAGACGTCCTGTCATTTTTGCCACTGTCTGTGTAAATTTTTTGAATCAGTACTTTATGATAAATGTTTTCGAGGAGCGTGTATGCGTGGAGAGTGCAGTCGCCGACTGCCTCGACCGAGAGCATGGCAGTAGCGAAATAGTAAAAAAATAGCGTTGCACTGCATTGCACGCACAGACTGACTACGCTACGCAATCTTATTATTATTTAGATAATAATAAGAATTATAAAACGAATCGAAGAAGGAGAAAATATATAAAAGTTAGCAATTTGTCATAGTACCTACATTAAAAGATTAAAAATTGATTATAAAATCAAACCTATCCTGCATTACTTACCCCAGTATCCTTGAATCAGTTTACATTTAATAACTTACTATGCATAAATATTCATTAGCACAAGTCTAAATTCAAGTTCGGTTCAACCCTAGCGCATACACGCTCCAGCTCAAGGTCACTGACGATGGAACTCTCACGTAAAGAAAGTGTCACCGCTGTGGTATAGGGCTTTATATGTATACTAGCGGACCCGACAGACGTTGTCCTGTCTACACGTCTTTGTGAATCTAAACCATTCTCAGATCCCCTTGAACACACACAAATAATTTCATCAAAATCGGTCCAGTCGTTTAAGAGAAGTTCAGTGACATACACACTCACAGAAGAATTATATATATAAAGATGGTGTACAAAAGTAACCGTTTCCCGGATATAATTTTTGTTTAAAAAATATGTTTTTTACAGGAATCGCTAGTATTAGTAATAAGGCTAAGTATTTTTTTTATTGTACAATACAATATAAAACAATTATTATTAATTATTGTAATTGTGGAAGGAAAACTTTATTGAAAAGTATATTATAATAAGAATTTTAGTCAATGTTAAATTACAGGAATTCTTTTGACAAAGAAAAGTAAAGATTAAATATTCACGTTGTTTCTTAGAATTAATATGATCAATGAGAAAGTTTCCCGAAACGAAATTATCATTGTGGAAGGCTGACAGAGAAATGTGATAATGTCAATATTGTTTCCATAAACGCCACGACAACGTTACGTACTCGTCTCTCTTGCTCATTATAAAATTACCTAAAAACTCACTCTTACTTTAAGATTCATTTGGATTTTTAGTAGACTTGCAACGTATATTCGGCAGTATACCGAATACCGAATATTCGGCGAGGCCCCTGACCGAATAGCCGAATATTAGGCAAAAGTATTCGGCTGGATTTTAGTGCCAAAAACTTGTACATACGTGATTGTTTCGCGCTCCTTTGTTTTGTTCTAATCTGCCGTCTTCAGGCTAAAATGCGGCTAAATGACAAAACCAACTTTTGAGATATGGCCAAAAACGGCGCGTAAATTTTAAATTATTGCTATTATGTAACCATTCATCACATGACTGAATGAATTAAAAACTGTTAACTTGTTTAATACAGAAAATGTTAAAATTATGTACCTGTTTTATGTATCAATAACTACTTAATAAATGATTATAAAATAAATGAGAACCTTACCCTTCTAAATTTTGATTACCACAATAATTCAAATACATAGAATCTTTCATTTTTCCAATTCAGAAGATGATTATGTACCTGTGTTCTGTACTTTTTCCAATTCAGAAGATGATTATGTACCTGTGTTCTGTACTTTTTCCAATTCAGAAAATGATTATGTACCTGTGTTCTGTTCCAATGACTACCTAAATGATTATAAAACAGAAATGAAAATATGAATATATACGTAATCAATCGATTTTAATTTTTCATTTTACCAATTATTTCTCTATGACAAAATATATTATTTAAGTATTCGGTATTCGGCCGAATAATATGTAGATATTCGGTATTCGGCCGAATATAATAAAAGCAGTCTAATTTTTAGCCGTCTACCAAATTGGCGTAAGATTAATTTTTTTACTATCACATCATAAAGGCACTGTTATACCTATCAGATTTTAATTAATGAACAATATTTTATTTATAATGAAAAGCACCTACATTTTATTTAAGGTTTATGTTTCCGTTTATATATGTAGTTCAACTTTTTTAACATTAAATTGTGTAGTTTCATAATTTTAATAAATGCTTAATCTAATTAAAAAAAGTTCGCTCTCTCTCGATTTCAATACTAACATTAATAAGTATGGATTTTTGACTGATACGTTTCTTTATCAGATTTACAGTTTTATTATATTAAGATTTTATTTATTTTTTAAGCATTTAACTGCTATGTTATGTTATGTTTAAATCTAAAGAAAAGTTTACTAGAAAAAAATCCACGCTGACCAGGCAGCGGACGGGAGTCGAACCCGCATCCTTCGCTATCCGGGCGAATGCACTGACCATTATGCTACCACGGCCCTATTAGCCGCGTCGAAATTTTCCTAGCCTTAAGCTGCAAGGCAGCGCCATCTCTTCGCAATGTATATGTTTATTATATTAAATTAATATATACCTAGTTTGAGTCTGAATTTGAATTATATGTATACCTACTTAATTAAAAAATAAGTACACTTCGGGTTCAGTATTGACAGTTCCACTTGCAGCTTCTATTCAATATTGTTACGTGTCGGGATGGGGTTCGAAATTATATGCCAGTTCACGCTTGACAGTTCTTTATTCACCACACAGTTCACACAATTAACACACAATGTTAATTACAAAACACTCACTAAACACTGTATTTCACTATACAAATTTCTAAACAATCGCACTTGAACACTTTTGTTGCACTTTGATCGCCTTTGGATTCGCTCCGAAATCGCTGTTGAAACTCAACTGCCTCTGCGCGTTTTTTTTTTTTTTTTTTTTGTTTCCTCCCAGGCGGGGGAGAGGGTGAGAAATCCTCATGGATACCCTACAGCCGGCTGTAAGGTTATGTCAGACTCCTACTGACTAAAAAACACCCTTTATTCATGCTTATGGCCAGAAGGGCCTTACAAGCTTCATCTGAAGCGATCACCCCCCGAGAGGGGGATGATGCGGCGCTGCGTTAGTTTAAACTAGTGCATAGTTTAAAATAACGCAAAATGCGCTTAGAGGACAAGTGCACTCAGATGTGCACTTGAAACGGGAGGGGACTGAGAGGAATCGAACCTCTCTGTGTCGGGGGGGCGGGGGGGACTCATCGCGGGTGTTGGATCCTCAGCGGCCAAGAGGGCCGCGAGATCGCGCGTGAGTTTATTGTGTGTGGCTGTGAGTGCGTGTTTGGGCCTGCGGGGCCTGAATCGAGATGGAGTGTGTGGAGCGTATCCCGACGCCGATCTAATGAGTGTGTTAGAGTGCTCTTCTGCAGCTTTGAAGAACCGTTCCGAGCACTCTGTGAGGTGTGTTTGAATTGTGTCGAGTTGAAGGTCCCTGTGGAGGTCCGCGTTGCGGACGTACCACGGGGCCCCTGTGGCTATGCGGCAGAAGCGATTTTGAAGCACTTGAAGTTTGTTCAAAATCGCTTCGTCCGCGTGTGCAAACACTGGTGACGCGTAAGTGAGGACCGGGCGTATGCAAACTTTGTAAAGCGTTCGCTTGTTACGAAGTGACATTTTGCTGTATTTACCGAGCATCGGGTGGAGGCGGCTCATATAAAAGCGCGCGTTCGCGACTACGCGTGTGATGTGTGCACGGAAGGTGAGTTTTTTGTCTAGTGTGATCCCTAGGTATTTGACTGTGCGGTGCCACGGTATTGCTATGCCTTGCATTCGCAGAGACCGCGCACCGTGTTGTATGGTTTTGGTGCGGCGCTTGGGATCGAAGCAAATGGCCGAACTTTTGTCCGGATTTACGTCGATTCTCCAATCGCGGAACCAATTCCCAAGTGTTGTGATTGCCGGTTGGAGCTTGGCTATGATTTGATTGGTACTGGCTCCCCTAGAGTAGAGGGCCGTGTCGTCCGCGAAGAGAGCGAGCTCGACACCCTTGGTCTGAGGGATGTCATTGGTGTACGCTGTGTATAGCAGGGGGGAGAGAGCGGACCCCTGCGGTACACCGGCTCGTAGTGGGCGGGGCGTTGATAGTGAACCTTCGTATCTATAGCGGAAGGTGCGGTTTGAGAGAAAAGAGGCTACTAACCTAACTAGGCGGTCAGGTAATTCTAATTGATATAATTTAAAGATTAATCCGTCGTGCCAAACCTTGTCGAAGGCTTTGGCGACGTCGAAGAAGACTGCAATAGTTTTATATTTATTAAGTTGGAAGCCGCTTAGGGCGTGCTCCACTATGCGATGGATCTGTTGGGGGCAGGAGTGTTTGGCTCTGAAGCCGAATTGGTGGTCAATGATAATAGGATCGGATGGTGATAGGAGGTGCTCTCTTAGTCTGGTCAGTATGGTTTTTTCGAAAAGTTTCGCCATTGCCTTGAGGAGGCTAATAGGGCGATGGCTACTGGGGAGGTGCGCGGGTTTTCCGGGTTTGGGGATGCCTATCACTATTGCTTCTTTCCAGGCGGCTGGGAAGTAGCACAGATCAAAACATGCGTTAAAGAGGATTGCAAGCAAGGTTAGCATTTGGATGGGAAAGTGCTTGAGCGCCTTGTTAGAGATGCCGTCGGCGCCCGGGGCCTTGCGTTGCTTAAAGTTTCTAATGGTCTGTCTGAGTTCGTCTGTCGTGACGGGGTCTAGGGGGTTGTCAATGAGTGGAAGGGCGGCCCGCCGGCGGACCTCCTCCTCCACTCCGCGAATATGTTGCGGGTTAGTTTCCTGCGTACTAGGCGTGCATTGCGCCGCTATGCTGTCTGCAAAACACTCAGATTTTTCGTCGTCTTCGAAGGCGACGGTGCCGTCGGGGCGAGTGAGCGGGGGGGTGTGAGTGGTGACGTCGCTACGGAGCGCTTTCGCGATTCTATAGTACGCAAGATGGGATGGGGTAATGTCCGCCATGAGTTCCTCCCAACGGGAGTGTCTCAGAGCGGCTAATTGGGACCTAACTTGTCGCTGAAGGCGATTAGCTGTAGCCCTATACTCGGGGGTGGGGTATAATTTGGCTCTCCGGAGAGCGGCGTTTTTGGCTTGGATTAGGTTCCGGATGGCCAGCGGGAGCTTGGGCTTTGGCAGCTCAACCTCCCGCGAGTTCTCCTTCGCCTTCTCGGTCACCAGTAAAGTTAAAGACTCTATAGTTTCGTCAATCTTGTCGGTGCTGTCGAGACTGTCCGGTGAGTTAGGGAACGGGGACTCGGGGGAGTCTAAAGCGGTCTCGAGAGCGGAGCGGTATCCGTCCCAGTTGGTGAATAGCCTCTTAGGGGGCGCGGGGGCGTCTAGTGGGTCTTGGGGACCTAGAACTAGAGACACCGGTCTGTGATCTGACCCCAGGTCGTCGAGTGTTTCGATCGAGCTGAGGCGAAGCGACACGTTTTTAAGGATCGCGAAGTCCAGGACGTCGGGTCGGTTTTGTACATTGTCTGGGTAGTGGGTGGGCGCGAAGGGACATATGACATCATAGCCAAGCTCCTCGGTGATGTGTAGTAATCTGCGGCCAGAGGTGGTGGTGGTCTCGCATGTCCAGTCGGTGTGTTTGGAGTTAAAGTCACCGAACATTATGACTGATGTACCTAGTGAAGTGAGTGTTTCGAAGTCTGCGCGGTGAGGGTGTGTACCTGATCTAATGTAGACTGAGGCGATGATTAAGGACTGGTGTCCTGTCATCGCCAGCCTACAGATGGTGGCTTCCATGTTTGTGAGCGCGGGAGTGGGTATAGGTGTGCAGTGTAGGTTGCGTCTATAGTAAATTGCGGTGCCGCCGCGCGCGTTGGCACCGTCGTTCCGGATTAATTTATACTTAGGGATCGACAGCCCCTTCATTTGAGTTGGTTTGAGCCAAGTCTCCTGAAGGAGCAGAAAGTCAGGTTCCCTATCTTGCAAAAATAATTTAATTTCGTTAAGGTTGGACTTTAAGCTGCGCGTATTAAATGACACAAGCGAAGCGCCTTTCGGCTTGGTACGCCCGGGGTTTAGTTGAGTGAATGTTATGTTAGTGTTTTGCGCGGTCATAATTTAAACAACAGTGGTGTTTGTTTGAGTTATCACCGCGTGTTTTGTGTATAGTGTTTTTGTTTGTGTTCGGAGTCTGGTTATTTTCCAGTGTTATAATGATTGAAAAATTAATCGAACGCGGCAACGAGTTCGGGGTGTTCGGCTATAGCTATAGCCTTTTCAAGGGGTGTCTTTGCTAGCCGGAGCTTCGCGGCGAGAGTGTGGATCTCGGCGATATTCACCCTCTTGAGCGAGGAGCGAATAAGCGCCATGTCCTCGGCCAGAGAGACGTCTTGGGCTGGCTTAGCTTGTGTTGTTGGTGTGGTGTGTTGTGGTGGGTGTGGTTTTGGGCGGGCCCTGGCTGGTCCCCAGGCTGTCGGGGGCGCCGGGCTGCGAGGGGCGGCCGCCTTGGGTAGCCCCGGGAAGTTTGTGGTGGTGTTAGGTGGTGGTGGGTGTATTTTTGTCGCCGTGGTTGGCTTTGTGTGAGTGTGAGTGTTGGGCCTGGGGCGTGGGGCCCGCGGGCAACCCCTGTAATTGGCCGGGTGGCCTTCTTGGCCACAGAGCACGCATGCGGGTGCCCCGGGTGCGTCACGAGTGCGGGTGCACTCCTTGGTGAGGTGGGGTACGAGGCACTTGACGCACCTCGGGGCCGCCGAGCAGTTGGCTGCTGCGTGGCCATATAATTGGCACCTGTGGCATTGCCCAGGGGTGCCTCGCCGGTGTGGGGCCTCGACTTTGATATTGTCGAGGCCACAGACTCTTATGGGACCTTTGAAAATATCCCTAGCTGCCGGGACCGAGGTCAAAATGATAAGGGCCAACGGGTATTGTTTCCCAGTCCGGCTGTGCAACTTGTGCACTGCCTCGGCTGGGAAGCCTTGGTCGGTTAGGTCGTTCAGAATGAGCTCGTTGGAGAGCTCGAAGGGGACTCCTCTGAGTACCGCGCGGACTTTGCGCTCCTCGGGGAGGGCGTATGTGTGGTAAGGGATTGAGTGTGTGGTTAGTAGCCTTGTGAAGCTCCTAAATGTGTCGATTGTGGGTGTGGTGATTTTAATGGCGTGACCGGTGTTCGACGCCTGTGTGTAGTGTATATTCTGAGCTTTGCAAAGGTCCGCGACCTTTGCCCATTGCGCCTTATCGCGCAGGAAGACGGGCGGCGGCGGCTTTGCCTTGATAGGTGCGGCGGTGCACCTAGTGTGTTGTTTTGTGGTGTGTGTAGTGTGGGGTTGTGCGGTCGGTTGGGCGACCGTGAGAGGGGTGAGAGGGCTGAGAGGGACAGAGGGCGCCGTTGGAGACGCGGTGTCTGCGCGGCGCTTGGAGCGCCGCTTCTTCTTGCTCACCACAGTGGTGAACACGGAGTCGTCTGACGCCGACACAATGGTCGAGTCAGAGTCGCAGGTCGAGACCGGGCTCGAGGCGGGGCGCTTGCCCGCGCTCGAGGGCCCGGGGAGGCAGGGGGTGTCGGGGCGGGGGGGTTCGGGGGAGGGGCTGGCGGGCGAGTCGCGCATGGGGCGCGCTCTCGCGACGAGCTCCCTGATGGCGGCCTCATCCAGGGTGAGGCCGAGGGCGGAGAAGAGGGACAGTACTTGCTGTGTGATGTCCATGTTAAGTTTAGTGTAGTGTGTCGAGTTGGTGTGTATGTGATGTGTGTATGTGAGTGCCCTGACTGTGGCGTGAAGCCGCAGGTCCTAACACCCTATACGACAGCGGTGGACTCCCCTGCCCGCGGCAGGGGGTCGGTTGAAGCTGTAAGAGATGTGTTCCGATATTCCTAGCGAATATGGGAACAACCGTCACCCTTGGGAAGGCCCAAGTGCAAATGGGATCGGGTCTTCCGGTTTCCGAGCTCAGGAGAGCTCGAGACGTACCGGGGCTACGCCGACCAGTTTCGTTAACACCGCTAGGTATCCACTGGTCCAATCTTGGATCTCACGTATGAGCGCAGGCGCGTCGAGTCGACTCGGAGCAGGCAGCTGTGCGGCGGGGCGCACGGAGCAGGGAGGCGGCGGTGCGACGTGGCGCACGATGTGCCTCTGCGCGGCGCCAATCGCGCTTATATACGCCGATCGACGTATTCTAGAAAGTACCTGTTAAATTGAGAATTAGCTAGCACCCGCAAGTACGAAGTACGTACTTATACCTACGCAGGTAACGCGCATAACTTGTAAACAAGTGCAGATGTCGTTGCACTTTCTCCCTTACGCGGCACTGCATAAGGCTCATTTTAGAATGAGCCGCATTACTCGACCTCTATCGCGACCCGCGGTGATCTGGCAAATTCGGTCTAGTACCCGTTGGACCCTCAAGATTCGACCCAAAAGCAAAAAGGGCACATTGGACATCATTTTTGGTGTCCATTGGACCTTCTTAACAAGTTTTATATTCAATGTGCCCATTGGACCTCCTTTTTGGTGCCCATTGGACCTTCAAGATTATACCCTACTGCCAGTTGGACCTTATTGACAGTTTTGTTAAGCACAGTACAGTCATGTGGAAAATTGCAGACAAAAATAAAATTAATAGTAGGTATTATAAAGCCACTAACTAAATACTGTATATTCGATCTCTAGCTTTTTCTTTTAACTTTCGCGGTTACGTTTCGAGAGCGTTTGTGACAATATTTAGCTTAAATAAGAATATTATTAGGGTAACGAGCTAGGGAGCCGTGTCGTGTCGTGTCCTGTCTTACAATGGAAACGCAATTAAGGCTGCGTGCTCAGCATTGTAAGGAGCCCGTTACTTTGTCCTATTGGCCACAATAAACACTACTTTACTTCCAACATTGTATAGCAACGACACGACCCCTCTAATTCTGGTGACATTAATTTCTCTTGCGCTGTATATGATTCACTTTTTCTATGTGTCACAGCGCTTATTATATTGTTTGCTTTCTATTATTACTTCTACTTATTTGTAACATGAAGGAAAGTCAATGAGTGACGACGAACTTACAATTAAATAAGTACCCTTAGTACGAGTTTGAGCTCACGAAAACTATCATAGTTTTCGTAATTGTAAATGATGTTTCTATGTCCATTTTGGTGAAAAGTAACCAAAAAAACCTACTTAAAATTTAAGAAGATGCAAATGCTTCAATGATAGAAAGTAAACACTGTTTAAATAAGTATTTCCAACACTCACACCAATTAGCCTTGCCCCAAAGTAAGCATAGTAAGGCTTGTGTTAAGGGATACTAGGGTAACGGATAGAATACATATACTGTACACTTATAAGTATATTTATATAGAAATACATATTTAAACATCCATGACTGGAGTACAAATGCTCGTATTCATCACACAAACATCTGCTCCCACCGGGATTCAAACCCGGGACCTCACGAGACGGCGACACCATGAAACCCGGCGTACAAACCACTCGGCCACGGAGGTCGTTAAAAATTGTTTAAATGTATTGAAACGAAAACAATAAAATCAGTACCCTTAGTAAGAGTGCGAGCTCACGGAAACTATCATCGTTTTTGTAATTATAAAACTCGTACTACAGCTTAAGTTTACTACGTTTACCTGACTAAAATATTGACACATCTTAGCCTATACAACTTAGTTAATTTGATTCGCCGCAATATTTGGATATAATGAATTAGGTACCTTCCCTGTTTTCTGTACCCTTAGTACGAATCCATATCGAATTCGTATAGTTTGTGAGTCCGAAATGTCATTGTCAAATTTGTACTGATTTTTAGTTCTAGTTACGTCCGTTGTGGCGCTGCTGTTCAAGTTTCCATACAAAATTTGGCAAGGACATTCCGGACTCGCAAACTATTCAAATTCGATATGGGTTCGTGCTGAGGGTACTGGCCAAAATATTGACACACCTTAGCCTATCCAACTTATTTAATTTGATTTGCCGCAATATTTGGTTATAAGGATTAACTTCATTGTTTTCTGTTTTTATCAATTTACTTAATATCAGGTTTACATACATGTAATTCACAAAGAGGAGCTCGATGGTGCAAGTGGTTAACGCGTTGGGCTGCGATCGCTGAAGTTAAGCAACTTCCGCAGTGGTCGATCATTGGATGGGTGACCAAAAATCTTCTCTCTCGAGTTCCTCCGTGCTTCGGAAGGCAGGTTAAACCGTTGGTCCCGGCTTCATCTGCAGTCGTTAACACCCGTCCGCACTGGGCCCGCGTGGTGGGTCATGGCCCAATCTCCCTATTCCATCCATAGGGAAGGCCTGTGCCCCAGCAGTGGGGACATAGGACAATAGGCTGATGATGATAAATGCACAAAAGATCTATGAAACGTCTGTGCCAGTAATTTATAAATTACCGAAACATGTATTTCATGTTGATTCATTATGTATTTATTATTGATTTCTTTTCCTTGATCAAAATCTGGCAAAAGGAATCAATGCAGATTTAGAATTGTATCTTAAAGGCCTGACGTCAGACCCGTCTTTCCCCGCGATCGATAGGGGCCCAACTCAGATCACAAATACAAAGTCCCTAGTTCCTGTTAGATCACCAAACGAGGGTCATAGGGGCCGCATTATCCTAATATTCCCGGGGCCTCCAATAGGTCAAAGACGGCACTGCCTGACGTGATTAAAAAGTCAGAATTTAAAACAATATTTTGTGCCAATGGAAAAGGTATTGCGAGTTACTAAGAATTTTCATAACTGATTGATCATAAAGGGCTATGTTCTGTGATAGTAACAAAATTGAAAGGAAAAAATCCAGTCAGGTGGAAACAATTAGTGATATCCGAGGAAACTATGATTCTTCCTTTTCATCTCTCTGCGATTTTATAGGTACGGATATTTATAATGGCATATTAAGAATAACTCATGCTAGGCCGTGTCGGGCCCGAGCCGAGATTCAGCCGTAGCATGGTCACCGAGCCGGTTCCGTGTCTGTAATTTACAAAGACGAGCCTCGGCTGAGCCATTAAGCCAATATCAATCAATATCTTTTTAGATTATGTAATGAAAGGTGACTTAATTAATCATCTCCGAAGTAATTTTTCAACTTGAGAACTCTGTAATCATAATAATATAGGAGGACTAGCTGTCCCAGCGAACTTCGTACCGCCATAAAAAAATAGGGGTTGGTGGTAGAAGGGCGAAAATTTTGGGTTATATTTATTTTTGTATGATGTATCATAAAAAAATAAAAAAAATATCTAAAATTGAAAAAAAAAATTAGGGGTGGATTACCCTTCACATTTAGGGGGATAAAAAATAGATGTTGTCCGATTCTCAGACCTACTAAATATGCATATAAAATTTCACGAAAATCGGTCGAGCCGTTTCGGAGGAGTTTAACCACAAACACCGCGACACGAGAATTTTATATATTAGATAAAACAGCCCTTGCTGAGTTTCTTGCCGGTTCATCTCAGTACAAGGTCTCCCGCCGAAGATTTACGAACCTATAGCGTAGTCCAACCCATTGATGAGAGCTTGTAGCAGCCTTAAATGATTTTGAAAAAGTTGACCGTGCTCGCCCGATTCTCGGGTCGGATCCGGACGGTCTAGCGTGAGTCATCCTTAAGGGCACAGCGTTCGAATCGGAACTTGTTATTGCAGAACTTTTTGTATTACCCTCCTGGGTGCCATAAATGAAACTGTTATGAGGGCTCCTGATTAAACTCCATCGGCTAAGCACTTTACTGTGAGCAGAATGTAAAACTCGTATAGGTCGATATTATTTTTGTATACGTGTAAAGATTTATGGATAAATTTACTTTCTTCATCATCGTCACGACGACCCCATGGCCGAGTGGTTTGTACGCCGGGTTTAAAGGTGTCGCCTACTTGAATGGTCCCAGGTTCGAATCCTGGTGAGAGCAGATGTGTGTATGTTGATTGCAATCATTTGCCAGCCATGGATGTTTAATACGTATTTCTATATAAATATACTTCTTCTTTGTCTCACTCGTGGCACAGTGGTCGTGGCCGTTTCTTCAGCGTCATCGGCGGTTTCAGTGGCGGATAAATATACTTATCTATGTATAATATGTATTATATCCGTTAGTAACCCTAGTCTAGGGATGTCGAAAGTTGAAAAAAATATCAATACATCGATCTTTTAAAAAATATCAATATCGGCTTCGATATATCGCGAAAAAAACATCGATATATCGATATATCGGACCAATTTTCCCAAAAATATCGTACAGTAGCTCACGAAATATGACACGCGGAATAATAATGGAACGAAAATTATCTCCTTAAAAGTAGACCCTATTTTCGAATAGTGAAAAAGATTGCAGGGCCTTTCCGGTGCCATCTTTCGTAAACAAGACTAGATAGTCACACACTTCCACAGAATATAATGGAATTCAGCACAATAAATTCACCAGCGAAACAGTTTTACAAATCATAGACAATACTAAATACAGCACAGATCATAGATATGTTGAATATCATTAATCTGAGATCCAGTTACGATTTTTCCAGACACGAATTTAGTTAGATCGTGAAATGCCGCTAATAATAAAACAAATATCGTTTTTGATACGAATTTCGATATTGGTTATTTTGTATCGATGTATCGATATATCGAATCAAAATATATCGGCAAAAAATATCGATATATCGATCAAAAAATATCGATATATCGATACATCGATATATTTTCAACAAGCCTACCCTAGTCTCTAGTAACCCATAACACAAGCCTAAAGTGCTTACTTTGACGCTAGGCTAATTGATGTGAAATTGAAAATATTATTATTATCAGCCTATTAATGTCCACACTTCCAGCAGTGTGGACATTAATGTCATGGCCCCAGGGTCATGACCCTTCAAGCGAGCCTAGTGCGTATCGGCTCGTATATGTACCACTAATGTCTATAGATGTACCCGGAATCACAGGTTTATCGTGCCTTCCGAAGCACGGAGGAACTCGAGATAGTAAATTTTTGGTCACCCATCCAATGACCAACCACTGCGAAATTTGCAACGATCGCAGCCGAACGTGCTAACCACTTGCGCCATCGAGCTGGGACCAAAAACTTATTAACTCCAGCTCCTCCGTGCTTCGGAAGGCACGTTAAGCCTTTGGTCCCGGCTGCATCTGCAGTCATTAGCACCAACCGATACGCACTGAGTCCGCGTGGTGGGGTGAACCCATGACTCATAGCCCATCTCCCTATTCCATCCATAGGTAAGGCTTGTGTCCCAGCAGTGGGATCTTTAATAGGCAGATGGTGATGATTCCTTGCTATCGAATTTAAAAGGGAATGTCCTGTTGTTTAACTTAAAAAGGTACCTATTTTTCTTTATCTAAAATTGAATCTTATGCCCATAAAACATTGATGGAGATATTGTCATAAAAATTCTAACAACGTCCTCGAAAAGTCAAAGTTTGAGGCGAGGCAGGTGTGCGAGTACTATAAATAGAAAAATACCTTTTTTATACACATTTTTGTGAGTTTTATTACTGTTTGTTGCTAATTTTACTTGTACGTTTTGTTTTACTTTTTGTTATATGTCTGTTTTCATTTTATGTGTATGTTATGTGTCAACAATAAAAACATTTTTTTTCTTTTTGTATATATAACTATGAACGTCTACATAAATTATCCACAGACAGGAAACATTGATGTTAAATTGACTTTTATCAAATAACATCAAAATGGAATTTGTATGATTTAATCTAGGTTTAGGCTTCTAAAAGTCAAAAGCTATCTGTGAGTAAATCTTTAGGTGGCCATTATTTTGAGTTTACTGTCGAATCAGTTAGGTCGGGAAATTCTTTAAAAGATTTTAAATGGTATGAATGGTATTTAATAACAATACGCCTGAGGTTATTAAACTTCTTTGCATACCGCCCACTCTATGAATCGATAACTTTCTAGCTTCCCGAAACATTTTTTAACATTTAAAAAAAAATTGGTGCGTGTACTTATGTAGGCGCGTGAGAAGTTATCCTTCTTTGGCATCGTTTAAAATTAGTTTTTAATTGCATGCAAATAATTAATTACAATAAATTAATAAAAAGTCTGGAAAAGGACACAGTCAATAAAGTTCAGTTTTAATTTGAAAAAATAAATAAATAATCAAAATATTCAATTAAAATCGCTACTGAATATAATTTATTAGAACATATGTGATTTGCACTTGTATGAAACTCAAACACGTTTTCCGAATATACAAACTAGAAACATGTGGATAAATATTATAAATATGAATACCTATAACTGTTACTTTATTACAAAAAATAAAGATGTGGTTTTTGGTTCTACTACACCTATGGTCAAGAGATGGCGCTGTAGTCTCCTGAATCGCGCTTTGGTTCCGTTGTTCCAGATTAATAAATACTTTTGATAGGCCTTCACAATGCAGTCGTTAGCACCCACTAAATAGATATTCTATTTCTATTTTGTTGGTAGATTTTCTTAATGTGCGGTAAACTCGCTAAAGCGACCAACTTCATGCTGTTAAAATTTTGTGTTACAGTGATGCGCGCGCATCTTAAAATTGCACTCTCATCATTTTTTCATAACGCGCCTAAAGAAGTATAACTTCAAAAAAAGGGATTTGTATATTTACGCAAAAATGCGCTATCAGAAAACAGACTGAAAAAAATGGCCGCCGAGGACTTGGACACAGACTCAACGCTAATAGAGTCTAATAGTCCTTATTTAAATCTGATCGAGCGCGCACCAGTTTTACCACCTAGTCACATTAATTCTATTTTCTTCGTCGTCACCCTCGTTCTTTCTCCTGTTCACCGGGGGACCGGTGTCCTCAGTTGTTCGGGGGGCATTATGTACGTGGGACTTTTAATTTCTAGTGTGTGTTACACGATGAAGTTGTAAGCGATCTATTTTGGCGAATAAAAAATTCCGCGGACTAAGTCCCTTGTCTGTGCAGGCCATAATAGGAATGAAATATTTTATGAAACTGGGACCTTAAAAAAAGCATTTGTTATAATTTTAATTTTTAAGCATGTACCTGCTCGATGTTTTGAGCTAAAGTAAATATTACTATAAAAGAGTATTTAATCAAAAATAACAATCCGATGTTCTCTGGGCAGCTAAACGCCACTTGCTACCCTTCAGCGTTCAGTTTAGGAACGCTGTTGTCCTTTGGCAAAGGCAACTATTTATAATTAAATCTGTTTCCGAGTAACTAAAACACTGGGTTTCTATTTTATGCCATTCCTGAGGTACTCGGTTTGATACCCAGTCTACAGTCGATCAATATAGAAAAACTATATTTTCTATATGGTTTTGAATCGGGGCGTTTGAATAGTATATCAAATACTTTACTGGTTTCATTTAGGTTTAGTTATATTTATTCTAGCTTATTCTTCTTCTTATTATTCTTATTCTAGGTATTCTAGCTTATCGTGAGGGGTTAACTGAAAAGGAGACTGATAAAATGAGTAAGAGAGCAGAAATTCTGCGAAAGCTGTCTCTTCATATTTTATAATAACTCATATAAATATTTGCAATTGTTATTATTTTCAAATCTAGATTAAGTTTACTCGGTGAAGACACTCTACGTCTACGATACACAATTATCAGTATGATCAATAAAGCTGTTAAGTCTATTAAACTTCAAGATGAAATTTCTCCACTCACAAAGCGACATTTGAGTTGCTCAACTTATCAGTCTCATCAGCCACGTCGTTTAAATGAAAATGCAAATTCTAAGAAAATACTAATATAACATTTATTTCATCTTATACATCTTAAGACTACTTTAGAGATAAAATTAAGTCTGTATCAGTCACGTTTGGCTACGGATCATCGCAAACATTCTCGATAACATTACATCATGCAATGTTTCCAAATGTCACACTACAATCATTGCTATCAACAACACTCTATCCTTAGAACCTCAACTATTCGATGTAACATAATATGTACAAGATCACAAATTTTATTTTTACATAAATTATCACTTTTGTCAACGTTGTTATGATTCGACGAAATCTTTTCTAGATGTTTCGGTGTCAGATTTGCTTATGTTTACGTGAATGGTTATTGCTTCGTCGTTCTCAGATTTCATAATCACATCGTTCCATTGCACTTCAGCTTTCTTACCATACGCCTCATTTTCGATGAGAATGGCTGATTTCGTACATAAAGCTTTGCTTTGGAACTCGATTAGAGCGCAGTATTCGCTTTTTTTCGCCTCCGATTTGATATCTGCTATGTAGCCG
The DNA here is from genome assembly GCA_902850365.2 of Chilo suppressalis. Classification (NCBI taxonomy): domain Eukaryota; kingdom Metazoa; phylum Arthropoda; class Insecta; order Lepidoptera; family Crambidae; genus Chilo; species Chilo suppressalis. The sequence goes on along the minus strand of OU963905.1, from coordinate 3,007,518 downwards.
AGTTTCCTTCTCATTACTTCTACTCTGACATGGTAGTTGTAGATGCACACTTTGATGATGAAAGCACTCTTTTGATGGAGCAAGATGATTTTGTATTTGGTTCTGCAGCAGGCGGTTTTTTTGAGCTTCGTCTGGAAGTTCTCGATGAGGATCTTGATCTTCTGTGAGTAAACTGCGATGATATTATGCGACGACTGCAGGTGAGTAGAGAGTTCTTCGAAAGGAACTGTGCAGCAGTTGGCAGTGATGGGACACGACATCGTGTCATATTTGCAGTCTTCTTCGTGTTTGACCCTCGTAGATGCTGTGAGCAGTTCTGTGCAGCCACGTCTGTTAACAAAAAAAATGGTTAAGGTAAAATATTTTTAAATGTGAAGCTGAAGCTTAAGAACTATTTATAATTGGAAGTCTTCTACAGTTGCAAAAATATTGCGGCTAATTCTAAATAGCAATATGTTGTACTTCAATTTTATTTTTGATCGTAACATTGGTCATCGGGTATTAGGATTTATCTAGGTTTTCTTATCTATTTTAGGTATAATAAGTTTTTTAGGACCTATCTGTTCAACAAATGACTCCACCCTGTTTTAAGTGACGGTGGTGTCCAGAAGCAAGGATGGCTGATTCTCATCGAGCAATAAATCGATACAACTTTTGATTATACAAATTGTCGACGATTGCGATTTGTTTGACAATTAAATTCATCAGTACAACTATGCGTATAAGAAACCTTTTAATGGTAATTTAACTACAGGAAATTATAATAGTGATTTCTTTAATAATTATCTTCATCAAGAGAAACAAAAATTACAAGCACTATAGGTAATAAAAGAGCATGAAGTTAACAACTAAAGTTATTGAATAGGTACTTTTGCAAGTAGTTAATAAAAAAGTATTTAATGTTTCCAGTTGATTAATTGAATTTCTAATAAGCAATAAACAGATGCAGGGAATATGAGAAACCCGTTATGTTAATAGTACTTAACTCATAACTCGGCAGTATTTACGACTCTTTTGAAGGAATAACTTGAACAGCGCAAGCACCAAGAACGCGTCTGTTTATTGTTATATATTCTGCTATGTGTTCATTAACGGAGTTGTCACATTATAACTTAAAGATCGCATGCCAAATTTCCTGAATTTGAATTTCCGGTAAGAAATTGAAAATTTGCAATTTTAGGGTCTTTAACTCAGAGAGAATTAAACGAACTTCCTAATAACATTCTTAATAGCAATTAAGTGTGTAAAACAAGACTGATATACAAATTTTGACTTACTAATGAAGTTACTGGTAGCTATCTTAATGCAAACTTATATCACCGAATTTCCAAATTGATGTACAGTTACTTTGACCTGATTGAAATTACTAGTGGGTGTGGGTGATTAATTGATATTTCCTCTGCTCCTACGAGAACCCGACATCCTCTTTATTTCCATATGATCAATAAATCAAAATCGATCCAGTTATTCAGATGGAACATATTAAATATTTACCATTGGTGTTTATAATTACTTTCGGATTTATTATGTTAGTGTGGATTTAGTAATAGTAATTTTGAATGCATGATAGAAATGGATCATTTCAAACGTTTTGTGGACGTTGTCAGTTATAAATAAGTTTACATAATTTAATAATTAAACCACGCCTTGATGATTTGGCATTGGTCAGGTCGAAGGTTGTGTAAAGACATATAAATAAATATGTTAGTAATCATGACTTGAAAAAAAAACAAGGACATATACAGAATACAATCTCTTCGCTTCAAATCAACCCTGAAGCAGAGATATAACAGTTTTTATTATTTGATCTCATCAGGGATTATTTATTTTATGTTTTTCATATCAATAAAAACATAAAAGAAATAAGTAGAGGAAGGTTAACTCAAAAATTACATAATAACTATCCAATTCGCTATTAATTTTTTTAAGAGTATGAAGAGTAAGAGTGTCCCTAAATATTGATAATGTTCATAAGAATTTAAAGAATATCTTTAATGTGAGCAACAGTCGTATAGAAATGTGGTCTTCTATATTTTCGCTTCATTATAAGTTTAAGAGAGAGCATTACCGTTCGATATACCTACATATAAAGAAGAAAGATAGTCAATTGCCTACGGCGTCTGTCCGTTTCATGGAAGTCATCAATGCTAGCTTAATTTGTCCCAACGATAATATTTAACGAAGGCTGTGTAAACCCGTGCAGTGGACATAAAAGATACCCTCCGATATTTTCTTGGATGGATGGTACTGATCTAATATTTGTTTAGTTGTTCAATGTTATTTTTATGTATGGCGGGACAGAGTATGTTTATAAATCAACAATTCTAAGGTTTCGTTCTATGGAAGTATGTTTTTCATTTGAATTGAACTAAAATCAATTGGGTAACACTAGAAATTATCCAAAATAAGTTGGATATTAAACAATAAAAAAACTAAAATAATTGTGTTATCCTAAACTCAGTAGCGTCCCAAGACTATACAATATTGTCAAGTCAGTACTTGAAAATAAATAATTTTGATGCCATCATACCATTGAAGAATTACTACTCTATATACGTAAATCCATTTGTATTCATGCAATAATAATTCATACCTGCTTCAATCAACTGCGTCAGTTAATTACAAATGTTAATGTCCCAACGGACAAGGAAACTGACGGGCAATCATTTACGTGATGCGGATTACAACGGAATTGATGCAAACTCTAAACATCAAACATTAACAATGAGACAATGAACAAAGGATTCGTTTGATACGTCAGCTAATAAATTATTTTACACACAGATTATATTAACAGATAATATTTTTTCACAAACATGCTTGGAAATGTAAACATTATTTTGACAATCTTCTTAGAGATCAATTGAATTGCTGTACTGGCCAGATATATGCGAGTAGCTGACGGTAAAAGTTTATAGTAAACTCATATCTTTCTTTTCATTTGAAAATGGAACGGTCTTTTATTCCGAAAAATGGCAATGAAGGAGGTAAGTTACTAGAGTTTTAATTTAAATTTATAACACGGGAAAAACAGTTGTTATTCGTCATTGATTTTCTAGATTTTCGACAGTTCTGCCAAGGCACAACATAGTTTTATTTTCCGAGCATTATTTGCGAAATGTACTATACAAGCATTGGCCACAACTAGACATTGATGGACTTACGTATGTGTACATTTACACGTTCGTCCATCAATGCCTCTTTTGCTGGCGGCTACATTGCGCACTAATATACTATTTCTTAATTATGATTTTAAAGAACGATCTCTTTTTTATTATCGCGATAGTTTTCGATTTTAACAGGTCCAGTTATATTTTCAAAGGATTAAATAATTTCACCCGTATTTCCTACTGCAATTAAATTATTTCCAAAATTTATTCTTCCCTCATCGTCATCAGCCTTTTAATGTCCCCACAGCTGGGGCACAGGTATTCCCTATTGATGGAATAGGCAGATTGGGCAATGATCCACCACTCGTGCCCAGTGCGGATTGGTGGGTGCTAACGACTGCAGATGCAGCCGGGACCAACGGTTTCACGTCCCTTCTAAAGTATGGAGAAACTCGAGATAATAAATCCTTGATCACTCATCCAATTATCGCAGCCGAAAGCGCTGACCACTTGCGTAACCGAACTCCTAAAATGTATTCTTTCGTTTACCTGTAATTCCGGCACGGCAGCATCAGGTCGTTGACCAGCCTCTGTAATGCGAGGCAGGGAGCAGCTGGGGCCCGCAATGTACCCCTACACCACGCGCATCGTGACATCCTACGGGAACACCGCGCGCACCAGACGCCTCCGCACCAGGGACAGACGCAAGGCCCGCAACACTGCAATGAGAATTAAAGAAAATATATTTATTGGGCCATAAATTATATAGGTCTACTACCCGACAAACATCTTGAGCAACTACCTTAGACAACCTGTGCAGTAACAATTTAACATACAAAACGTCTCCTGCGCAAGTTCGTCGGTAGTTTTGTTCAAGAAGTTTGCCGCGACCTTCACCACCTATACAAGAGAATTAGGGATCAATGTCTCTCCAAATTGGAGCAGCCCGTCTGGGATGGTAATTAATACTGCCTTTTGGTGTAAACTGATACAATATAACTCCGCGGGGTTGGGGATTGGATCAGAGTGGGCAACGTTGCGAGTGGTATCGCAAGCATCTATGGCTATGGTAGCCGCTTACCATGAGATGGGTCATACGCTTGTTTGCTTCCCTTTTAACATAAAAAAACAATGTTAAAAAAATCTGTAAGTACCACAAAACATATGCCATCATAGTTAATATTTTGCCCGAAAACGTCTTGATATCATCGATAGAAGAGACCATTTAAGGTTAGACGCACAAGCTATAACAGACAACATTTGGTCAAGGTTCTTTGGTGGGTGCCATAATGACTTAAGGAAAATTTTGATACCTATACAGGGTGTGACAAAAGTCCGAAATAAAACTTAGTGTTTTTTGGAATTACCTACGTAAGTTTGACGCCTTTCAGACCACTTTTATTTTCTAATTAAATTAATAAAAATATCGTTTTACACCTGCCTATGACAACCCTGTAAATGCGTACGATTACTACTACCTAAACAGACCCCCCTCTCTCTCCCAGGCGCCCCTGCGCCCCGCTCAGATACCTACAAATTTTTATATTGGAATACATACCTACAAATTTTATTTCGGAATTCTGTTACACCCTGTGTACTTCAAAAAGTGTTGGTAACTTATGTAGGTATCTAAGATTTTGTAATTAAATTTTTAAGGCTTTTATTAATAATCAAATTTTTATCTTCAAGCATTTTCAATTTAGCTCAATATTAAGCTCTAAGTACTTTATTAAAATTATAATTATATCAAAATATTTGCTTGCTTCCGAGAGTCAATTGGAATTTTATTAGCATAAGATAACATTTAACAGTAAAGCTTACCGAAGTCGTAAATACACTTGGAAACTTTAATATTATCCAAATTAAGCTAATACCAATTTTAGATAATTCAAGACAGAGCTATCTCCGCACGTCTAACGTTTCGTTTTATTGAGATCGTTTGATTAACAACTTAATTAATAAGTACCACAAGCACAGTTTCAAAGCTACTACCAATAGATTATCTTGAATCTGACAAAAGCCACAATTTAATCCTCCTGATGGCAAACAGATGTCTTAAAGATGCAAACGGTAGAAACTATGATTAATTTGCACCAAATCTTGAATTATGTCAGGAGCTTCTTAGTTATGATATTTGAACAACAATAAGGCATTAGGATTCGTATTTGAATTCTTCGAAATATTATCTTGTTCTTTAAAAATTTTAAACATTTTTTTGGTAATATTTGCCTTGGGATAAGTAAGGTACGCAATTAGGTTGAATTAAGACAGTATAATAAAATAATGTTGTAGGTTGAGTCAGGAATACAAGTTTGGGTTGAATAAGGAAATGGGATGAGACGTCCTATAATGATTACGGATATGTTTAAATTTCGTTTAGAAGTTCGGTGTAGTCGATTTGGTCAAGTCATCCTTTGTGTGAAAAGGGAAGCAGACAAACATCATGTCCCATTTAATGGAGGGAGGCAACAATAGTCTTTTATATTAAAAAGGTTTCCATTTATCACAATTTGGTCACGGAACCCTTAAAGTAAACCTCTGAGAGTAAGGTAGCATTCAGCAGGAATGAAAAATGAATCCAATTCATAACCAAGTTTTTTTTTTATACGAGGCGCAACAAATTACCCCAATCCACCTGAAGTTAAACTGTAAGTGGAATCCAGTCGCGAAAATAGATGATGCGAATCCAGCCATCCTCACCTAGCCGGTCTGAACTCATCCCTTACCCCACGGAAATCTGGAACCCTACTGATCAGCAGAAACACAAAACCACCAAAAGGTAGTGTTATTTTACTGTGGTCTTCTATAAGGTAGAGGTTACTTCGGGCGCTCCAATTCGAGCGGAAAATCCGCTGTGCCCTACAAGTTACAATATTTGGAGTAATCGTAAAGCATTTGTGCATTCAGACAGTGGGAAAATGCATTTGTCAATAAAAAGATTGCAATGTTAAACCACGTAGAACGTTTACATAACATGAATCACGTATTTGATGTGGGAATTGAATTGCGAAGGTCAGTGCAGTGTCTGTTTACGTTGTGAACGAAGTGCCATCATGTGGGTAGTGGCAATACTATGATATTGGTGATAAACATCGTTCAAGTTAATTAAATTTTTTTTATCCGGTACCGCGGATGACCCTGGGAAGAGCATACGGAAAACAAAGTATTATAAATAGTTTTCCAGAAGAGTGAATTCTAAATTACTTAAACTTTATCAAACAAACGCCTTACATTGTTTGATTCTTTTAATAAATTCTAAACAGCATTTGTTAATCGAGCAGTCAGTCATCTCTTTGATTTGCAGATTTTTCTAAAGCCTCGATTTAATTTTTAATGGGATTTAAGTACCACAGCTAGGGTTTCTGTAAATTTCGCTTAAGCATAGTAAGATTCTTTTGAACTATATCAAAGTCTGTTACCCACCTAATTTTCGTTTTTGCTTTCATAAATAAACATCAAACAAAATATAATAAAAAATACGCGTACGTGCGTTGTAGCACGAAAGATGATGCTAATAAATTTGGTTGGAATAACAACGTAATTAAAACCCATATCGATTCTAAAATTTGAATCATAAAGAAACAAAAGAGTATTATTTAGTTTGTATTTTGTAAGGAATTAATATGGAAAATTAATTTATGGAATATTTATGAATTAAAATTTTCGCAGCTCGGGGATATAAAAGCTAATGTAGTCGTGATGAATAGAACTAATGTTATAAACATGAAAAGGGAGGGTGACTGTTGATTTATACTAATTACGTGGTGACCAAGGACACTCCCATTCTCGCTGTTACTTATTATTATCATTGTTAGTCTAGCTTAGTTCACATCAGTCTAGATTCAAACCAGCGTCTATTCAGCCCAATTCACTGACCTTAATAGTGTATTTTTAAAATGCTGATGATTCATTAATAAACAATTCAATTAAAATAGACGCCTAAAGGGGAAATTTGCAGGTCCGCAAGGTGGGGATGACCGTTAAAACTGCTGCACTATCTTTACGTCTGGACTCCATCGTCACTCATCATCAGGTGTGGTTAACCAATTGCTCCGAACAGAATCATCCCAATCTTTGTTATTTGGAGTGTTAAAGACAATTTAGAAAAAAAACTAACCTGTAACGGTTCTAGGCATATACTGCATTCTGAAAATCGTGACAGCATTTCATCACAGTTGGGACATGAGCACTGGGCCGCATGAGACTCTTCTGATTGCACCAGCGCTGGACTGTCGACTAGAGACAGGGACTTATCTGGAAACAAAGGAAAACAACGTTAAAAGCAATTTATAATGGTTATTTGAGTCGGCTTATGAACATGATGATGACGGTGTAGGTGTAACTGATAAATATACTTATTTTGATACAAATCACGTAATACGAAAATCAGATAGGTACTATTGACCAGTTAATAATGACATAAAGATTCTATTTTTACTAATTCATATTTGTTTATGCCACATTTTATCTAAAATTAGCTCCATTCTACTATTTGAGAAGATGATTATTTAAAACCGTATTAATTTAAATGTAAATTTATTGCTGTCGTTTATTTCTGTTTCAAACTTGATATCGTGTATATATTTGCACAGTTTTAACTCAAGTACTTCTAGAGTAAGAAAGGTAATGTTTTAGATTTCATATCAATAAAGCATTAACTTATTACTCATGAATCAAACAAAATTATCAATTTCTTCGATTGCGTTATTGCAAAATGAAACACTGCTTCATTGCACCTTCAAGGATCATTCAATATAAAGAATATCAGATAAGGCAGTGTTGTGTCATTTCTACACGATTGGACAATAAAACGATACTTTGATCGATGATATCTACTATTATAATTCGCGATTATTTTAATGGCGTAATTGACAGGTTATAGTCAGACATATCTATGACGACTGAGCTAAAAATATAGCTATTACAACTAGAAGCGTAAGTAATATCAGTTGTTAGCTACACCATCTGATGTATTCTTTGTGCACCAAAAATATTATTTGCATTGCGTAATTATCATGATCATTATCAGCCACTTATTGTCCAACTCTAGACATAGGTCTCCTCTAGTTCCTTCCATTATCTCAGTTTTGTGCCTTAAGTATTCCGTTTTTACCCACATATATTATGATATCATCATTCACTCATCTCTGAGGGTCTCTATTCTAATAAAACTTGAAATCATATACCTTGGTAATTTTTTTAAATAGGAGGGTTTCACTATATATTGACACTCCATAGTCTGATTTTACTATGTAATAACTCAATAATATTGAAGTTCACCAAAAAATACATTTGCTTAAAATTAAAATCTCAGATAGGTACCTTATAAATGTAAGTGGTTTTTAAGATGGATTTTACAGTTATCAATCTTACAGACTATTACTCTTTGACAATTTAAATCTTATTGTGAAACAGTGAGAATGCTTGAAATTATTTAGTAAATAATTTTCATTAGAAGAGACTGTATTTTTATTATCATTAAGACATACATAGATTTTCTTAAAGATATAAATGTAAGCAGTTACCGACATATGTAGCCGCTGTTCTAGATTATCAAATAGTACGAGCCTTTATGATACAATTACTCGTTTGAACATCTCTGAGCATATTGGTAATGTAATATCTCATATAACCATTGTGCAAGAAATGTTTAAAACTATGTCAGACAACAAAAGTGAAAGGCTTAAGGCCTAGTCACCAACATGAACTCTGCGACTGGTCCCTAATACCTAATGGCTGTTTATTATGGGAATTCTCTATTTTAGCAGTTTTAAAACGAACTTGTAGTTGGATGTCGTTAGTGGGTTCATTATTATTAGTTATTGAGATAAATGATACATCTATCGAAAAAGGGGCTTATTAATAAACAAAAGCTTTTCGTGATGAAATTGAAAACGTTGATAACGAATAAAAAATATTGATTTCTACATTGACCTTACAGAATATAATATTACTCAAGACCAAAAAGTCCACGACGACGCCAATTTTGTTTCGCTCGCAGCGTAGACGCTGAAGAGGATTTTATATAAATCTGTCTAATCGTCAGCGAGATAAAAGAGAATAATTTGAAACTTTTCACAATACATATTATTAGTATTACACAAAATGTTCTAAGAACATTTTGTATCTTTGCAGAAAGTATCATTTAAAGCAATTCTAGTATTGAAGTGGACACATTCATAAAATTGCGTGTCAGCTTGCCTGTTTCACACAACTCGGTTCAGCAGTCAAGGTTGACCAATCGTTACGTCATGATAAACCAAACCTACGTCGTGTCAACATTCAACAGGTTTGTGCAAACCAGACAGCTCCAACGACACCCGCTACACGTGCCCCCGTTTCGATTCCTAAAAGTTTTTTACAGTTATTCTCAATAATAAGACTCCACAGAAAAATGGAAACTGTAACAAATCGTAAGAAAACGCTCTTGACATTGTGTCGCAAGATGACGTGCTTTCAATCGATACACAGTTAGACCATTTCCTCAATATTACAACGCTTTGTTATTTTTTTCAAGATTCCATTATAATTAAGTTTTGATATCAGAAAAAACCATCAACCAACAATTGCAAAATAATGATTTCAATTAATCGATTATAATAATTATTATCATTTGATTTCATTACATCATCGAATCACAAAATATGTGATGATTTCTTAGTGATTTATTTCAATTTATAACTGCTAGCTAAATATGTCGATATAAGTAAATATATGGTCATACATACTTCGTAGCAGTTACCGTTGGTGATGTTGATGTAACACGATATGATTATATAACGAAGGCGCCTACACACATATGCATGTAAAATTAGTGTCAAGGCAACAGCGATGCCAAAAGGTAGAATTACTTCTGCAACTTAAAAAGACCTTGCAAACATTCAATGTCAGATTGATGTTTCGTTTAAGAATTAAGTAATAGCAGCGTTGGAAGACCAAATCTTTAAAAGGTCAAACTTGTTTAACAGAATAACTCATTACATAGCTTGTATAATAAGTAATTAAGATTTGTGAATAGATGATGCAATAAAACTTAAATGATAAAGAGTAATAGATACAAATGTGCATAAAAAGAGATTCCAAATTGCTCCTTGCGGAACTCCATAAAATTATTTAATCTTATTCTCTTAACTATATTTTTAAGAACGAATGCAATAATGCTATGCTTATAAAAACAAAATCACAACTGCCATTTTAGGAAGGCATACTCAGAAAAATGCTGATTCACTGTTTAATAGAAATCTTAAATTAATTCTTGATATCTGGAATATTTTATAAACGATTCATCGGTAACTTCTTCCGTTATTTGGCCCAAAATGTGCATGACTAGTTTTGTGCCCGATGATACTGTCTTCGCTGACGCAAATTATTGAAGCAATAATTTTAAGACGTTGCAGAAGAATGAGTTTTGTAAAAAATATATTTTTTGAATAATTATGCTATTCATTAGTATGATCAACATACAAACTTAAGTAATAAGATAAAATATTTAAATAATGATGAATTTGATGATGGTACCGCGAGTTTTTCAGTGAAATTGAGATGACTGTACACTGTTATCAGATGACGATACAATTAATCACTGTATTTCCTTTTACACTTTAGAAACTTCATCATCATAGATTCTACGTCACTTAACTGTTTGAACAGTGATTTAATAATTAACGATAGCCGAGGTTACACAACTGATGTTGTTTTTTTTTATAAAAGCTTTCAGTGCATTTAACCACTATCTCACCTGGAGACCTACTCTAATTCAACGAAAAAAGAAATTTCGATCGAAACTTCGCACTTTTCTTACTATGTTTCTGGTTCGTTTTTAATTATAATAATATTCGGCATAGAATATAGATTGAGATGTAGATTTTCAAAGCCAAAAAAGCTTGAATAAACTTGATAAACTATCAAGTTTATCGTTCAATTTAAGTATAACCTTAAATTGACGAAATTAAAATTCATTTGAACTTCGTTATCGAAAGTTCATTTCGGAGAAAGAGAGTAGACTCCCTGATGTTAAGCAACGATGAGTCTTAGCAGGAGCACGCAAACCCAAATAATGCCTATTCGCTACTGCCTTATAGGTCCCTATATTATATGTATGGGAGAATACAGAGGCAAGAAGGAAGCTTAATTCCCTAGCGGTTCGTATGATAAAGGACGAATCGTGAGGTGCGCAGGGGATCAAGGACAGTGACGAACTGGAGGAGGATCATGGCCACTCAACTCCATCCTCGACCACATAACCTCCACTCAGGATACCCTCTCTGTGATCGGAGCCCTCTCGAGTCATCTCACTTCCGCGAGGTGTCCCGACAGATTCCAGCGATGCCAGACCATCGCTGCAACCTACCGTACGACGCTAGAGAGCTGTTAAGGGCAAAGAACGCTGCCACTAGAGCATTCGACACCTACCCCACGGTCGACAACCGCTCTCGATTGCATGCCTTGCAGCGTGCTGTTAAGGCGCATGAAGGAAATGCGGGAGTCTAAGTGGGATAAGTACTTGAAGAGATGTCGCCATCACACCAAGCTTATTGGAAGCTGGCGAGATCCTCCAAATCAGAGATCGAATCCTCTGTGCCTCCGAAAAGGCCGAATGCCTGGCCGACAGCCTGAAGATTATTATTTGAATTAAAAAGTTTCACTGATATCGTGATACGCTCTATTACATTCGATTTATAGTATCAGTAAATAACATTAACTTTATTCCATTATATAGGTATTTATACACGGGCAGCCACGCTATACAGCAGTTTATCATATCCAATTTAATATTTATCAGATCGAGTTTATGATAGTTTTATATTTATTAGTTTTTTTAAAGAGTATTTTAGTTACCAGTATAGGTACTTATTCTGACATTTCTAAAACTACGAAAATTTTAATAACAAATATGAAGATTAATATCATGATTGATAAAAGTTAAATGTTGCTATCATCATCATCATCATCATCATCATTATCAGACTATTAATTTCCCCACTGCTGGGGCATAGGCCTTCCCTTTGGATGGAATAGGGAGATTTGGCCATGACCCACTACGCGGGCCCAGTGCGGATTGGCGGGTGCTAACGACTGCAGATGCAGCCTGGACCAACGGCTTAACGTGCCTTCCGAAGCACGGAGGAGCTCAAGATAGTAATTTTTTTTGGTCACCCATCCAATGACCGACCACTGCGAAGGTTGCTTAACTTCAACGATCGCAGCCGAACGCGCTAAGCACCTGCGTCATCGAGCTCCTCATATGTGCTATAGTAAAAGGAACTAATAGTAAATAACATAATCAATCTTTGCTTTGTGTAAAGTTATTTTCGAATCAGCGGATATCATTAATTTTTTTTTTTCTTTAAAACTCAATTTGCAACATTGCCGTGTAATAATAGTCACAGGGAAACACAAAACCGGTTTATGAATATTGACAAATGCCAAAGTAACAACCTCTAAATGGTATTTTGCATGACTGAATGGCGAGATCAGCCAAGTTGTGACGGAGACAGTGGCGCAACTTTGTCATAACTTTTCCTTTTACCTTCAAAGTATCGACTTATTCATATTGTGCTATTGCATTTTGGTATAATGCGATTCAAATAAGAATAGGAAAGCCAATGACCTCTATCTGTCAAATGTCGCTTGAAAAGTACGGTTTGGAAAAAAAAACCTTGAACCCATTTTTAGCACTCCGCTAATTCAAGAATAAAAACCAAACATTTGTAAACAAACAATAACAAATATTGATAATTAATATCGGTTAATATTTTTTTTTTCACTTATTGAGCTTTGGCCATGAATGGTTGATAACCTAAATCGTCAACCAAATGTCACTTTAAGTTGCGTTCAGAAACTCGATTTCAAACTTTCGTTTACATAAAGGATGCATGTTCGTATGTAACCTAGTAATAGTGCATGATTATTCATAACTACTCTGGCGGTAATACAGAGATGAGCGGAATAGAAGAGCTAGATTCTGATTAATGTTTTTTCTAACAGTCTTAATAAATAAATATTATTAAAAGCGGTGGTTTTTGTTTTCTCAATCTTAGTAAATAAATGTTATTAAAAAATTCTGATGCTTTTTCTCACTTAATCTTAGTAAATAAGTTTTATTAAATAAAAACTTTTTTTGCTCACTCTACCTATTTGGTTTGAATTGACAGCTATGACATCACAATATGGCGTCCAGTCGGTCCTATTCTTAGTTGAATCGCATTATACCTATGACCTTTGTTGTGTGTAAAGCAACTTTAATGTTCTTAGCCTATTTTATTATCTTTGTCTGAGGAAGAGCTTGATGACCTTGCGTCAAAATCGAAATGAAATTCATAATGATTAGCGCGTTCGATCTGCGATTGTGGAAAGTACACTTTCGCAATGGTCAGTCATCGGATCGGTGGCCAAAAACTTACAACATCAAGCTCTTCAGTCCTTTGAGGGGCTCGTTAAGCTGTTGTTTCCAGCTGCATCTGCAGTCACTAGTATCTATCAAACCGTACTGAACCAGCGTGATGGGTCATCGCTTAATCTCCCTATTTCATCCATAGCGCAGGGCTGTAACTTTTGTTTTAAGTGTGTATGCCCTAGATGACTTTTACAGCGTTACCGGGCTTAGGAACGGCGAGATCCTAAGGAGACCTTAAGCCGAGAATTGGCGGGTGCCTCTAGAGGTATTCCAGGCGGATGGCATCTCTCCACGGGGGGACTCTCCACTCCGTCTGGAGCTTCTAGACCATTCAAACCTGAGGGGGTCGGCTCAACTAGAGGGCGTCTCTGAGACCTCGGTATTAGTTAGCCGTTGTCGTGGGGGGTGGGGGCTGTACTTCGTGACTATCTGTATCTATTACGTCCATCTAAGAAGTAGTGGGCATGAAACTGTGTCTCTTATGCATAAGTATGTACAAAAAGATGGCATATTAAATGAACAAGGCTGACCTTGACATGTAACTAGTAATGAGCAACAATAGAAATCCTGTCAACCGTGTGTTGTTTCTTTTTTACAAATTTATCTTCTTTCCCAATTACGCTTTGAACAATAGCCATTGTTTTATAGAAAAAGTGCAGGCAGTCTGCAACTATTTACGTACATTTGGAATGTGATAAATTTTCTATTATTGTAAATACATGGAGGTCATTGGCGCGCTGCAGCAGCCCTCGTGTTGCTGTAATATTAAGCTCAGGCAGGGACCTAGTTGTCATTTTTTGGCTTGTTTTATTTATGTTAATATGGCTATGTGTAAGGCTAGTAAAATTTATTTCCTGCTTTTTCTATTTCTATTATTTTATTAAATAAAAAGTTGTAGTTTCATTTATAAACATACTTTGAATCTTACGTGTTGCATTATAAATATAAAATTGTACCGGTTGAAACACGCACTTGTAATAAAGCTTTTAGTACCTTCTTTATCCCGACATGTTGACCCAGTCGCCCCGTGACCACGACTGGTATAACCTGGTCGAAAAGTCGGATTAAAGAAGGTATGAAAACCTTTATGACAAGTGCGTATCTTGACTTGTGAAACATCATTCATTCTTAAATACTTTTAGGAAAACGAAAACAACAAAGTTGGCCATAAATAAATATTCAAGTTATCGAAATTTACCTTCAATTTCTACATTTTCACTGCTAGACGAGTCTGATGAGTCATCTTCTATTTTCTTCTCTGACACTATCGTGAGACTATTCTCCCCGCACTCTGTGGCATGGGATCTTTTGTCTGTCACCGAGTGAAACTGTGAACAAATAGATACGGTTTCCATTAGATACTGTAGTGTTGACATGGAAGAAGTAGAACACCGCGAGTTTTCCGGTTGAATTGGAGCGCCCGTTTGGGGAAGCACCATCCATCTTACAGAAGATCAAGGTAAAACAACATTAGCTTTTGGTGGTGTTGTGATTCTGCTGGTTAGTAGGGTTCTGAGGTTCCGTGGGTTAGTGGAGTGGGTTCAGACCAGCAAGACGAGGATGACTAAAGTTGCCGCATCATCTATCTTCGTGACTAGACTTCACTTACACTTAACATTAGGTGGGGTGGTGTAGTTTGTGGCTTCTCGTATAATAAACATATTGTTATCAAAAAATGATCCAAGAGAATCAGCAGAAACTTGTATGTTGAATCGACCAAGAAGAATACAGGCTATATAAGAGTAAGATAAGAAATAGAATTTCGTTTTCTTTACCCTGTAGTCATTATCCCTATTTTAATGCATTTTGATAATGTGGATAAAGAAGACTTTTAAGAAGGCTATATTTTAAGAAAGGTGAAACAGATCATGGAATCTTGTATAGAAAACTCCTTATTCAATGCCGACGAAGTTGCACCACCTAGCATTGAAAACTTTTAATTACACATTTAATAAATACTTCAAACTGATTGTAGAAAATTTAACTAAGAAAATTAATAAGATACTCAAGTTCTATCAAGTTTATCGTTTAATTTTACAATTAAACTTAACACAATATTTGTAAGACGTGACTGTTCGGAACAATGTTTAAGCAATTTACTTAATATACAGAATTAACAATGTGTCTGAAACTCGATATCTTTATTGGACTGGTTAAATTGTTTTGTAATTTAAAACAGCCTTTGATCAGCGCAAAGGTACTTTCCCCCAAGTGAATTAATGCCACAAGGCTGTCTTATGAGATTGTAGATGTAAATGCACGATAGAGTGTTTGCACAATATTGAGTGTTTTCATGGTTAACTAAGGCCTAGACTAATGCACTTATAACACTCCATTGCTTAGCAGAACAATAAAAGTTACGAAAAAAAAAACTTGGATCATTAAGTTTACTTGCGTTAGACTACGACTTTTAGTGGTGTAATGTTGTCGTAAGTTGCCATTAAAAAGTTTAGCGGTAGAATGGTTTGCCTTGTCTTTTTGCTATTAAAAACTGTTTATTAAAATAGTGACAGAAATAGAGAAGAATCGTACCAGGCATCCGCTCTCAATATTAATTGTGAATGTCTTCATTTGAATCTTGGCGTGCGTAAAAAAGTGTGGTAAAAGATAAACAAAAACGTGGTTATGATTTGCCAGTGTCAATCAACTGCCCCAGCGAGGCTAGTCAAAGTTATAGTAAAATTTAACTTAAACTTTAAATGGCTCTGTGTTGTTACTCACACCAATAATGGTTAATGAATTCAGCAAATAAAATGGTTAAAACAAATCTGATTATGTAACCGGTGTATTTGAAATAAAAATTTAAAAAAGTCCGCTCCAATTTGTTTTTTTTTTTGCATTCACAAAATATTTTTTTTTATCTCTAAATTTCATTCAGTTCTCTCACAAACCGACCTTCTTTACCATCTGAATCATACTATAGTGTTGAAAACCGCTTTTGTTTTAGACGACCGTGAAAAAATAAAACATCATACCACCACCCACTGGACCGACCGGTTTTTTTTACGGGCGGTGTCGGGTTCGAATCTTTGTCGAGGACCGGTTAGTGCGATGTATAAAACCCCCTCAAGAAGTCCAGTTAATTGGAGCAAGTTTCATGCGTTTCTAAGGATCCGTTTTGTGTTGTAAGTAGATATGTTTTTTTTTTATGTCGAGTGGTAAAACCGCCTTTGTTTAAGATCAAGCTTTATGTGACTCATATAAGGCTGCAGGCAGGATTTTGACATTAAATTTTACAACACAGTCGTAAAATGCAATGCTAGGTTAATATGGTACCACGAAGGATATATAAATCAACTTAAGTTTGAATATGTTAAAATTTGACAATTAAGGCTGTGAGCCATTTAATTAAAGATAGCAGGCAGAAATTTTAAGGAGGTGCTAGGTGTTATTAATGTCATTGAACTAAAAATGATGGTTTTTAAAATATTGTTTGGATGAAAAGTCAAACTCATTTCATTAGTTCGCTCCGAAACTTCAATTAAAAGTCCTGTTAGAGTGACGCTGACAACTAAAATTTCTTAAAAAATCGTTATTTAATAAAAAAAAAATAAAGCTTTGTTGACATATGTATCTAAAGTTTGTGTGTCAAAACAGCGACATAGTTTGACATAGTTTTTACACAATCATTGGGTAATAGATAAAAAAAACCGCATGTTATTTTCTTTTATATGACATAAATTATTACCTTAAAAACAATACGACAGGTGATTCGTGAAAAAGCCATATAAAAAACCTTGTCGTGCCATTACATGACGATAGGTCATTGATCGGGACCGGTTCGCCATATGTTACCATTCACGAAACTAATTATGTAATCTATTTCACACGTACTAGAAGTTATAATCGTACAGCACTCGCAAATCTTGCTTCGAGTATTGTAATTTACGCTTACTGGTTTTGTAAATAAGGTCAAAAGTTGTGTTTGTAAATTACGTCGGTTTTGCTATCAATAACAGCTGCAGTGCACACGTTTTTGATACATAAACATAATATGTATTTATGTTGCTGATACATACTTGTTTTTGATGACCGGTTTGTGAAACAGTAGTATCCTGTTTTCAGGCCCAAAGTCCTGGGGTCACATCTCTATAGAGAAGATATGTACCTTGTGTAAAAATTTTGATCTTAATTCTCATTCAGGAAGAGCTTGATGGCGCAGGTGACTACCGCGTTCAGTTGCGATCGTTGAAGTTAAGCAACTTTCGAAATGCTCAGTCATTGGTTGGGTGACCAAAAATTTACTAAATCGAGTTCCTCCGTGCTTCGGAAGGCACGTTAAGCCGTTGATTCCGACTGCATCTGCAGTCGTTAGCACCCGCCAATCCGCACTGGACCCGCGTGGTGGGTCATGGCCCAATCTCCCTATTCCATCCATAGGGAAGGCGTGTGCCCCAGTAGTGGGGACATTAATAGGGTGATGATGATGATAAGATATATACAGCTGTACATATCTACTGAATCAAAATTACATAGGAGCTAGCTCGTACTCTACCTGTCTTAAATAAATGTTGTTATTTGCGTAATTTTTGTGTTAAATAATATCGTTAAATTAATATTTTATTAACAGGAGATATGATAAAATACTGTTTGTTTCAAATCTTCCTCAATTTTAGGGCGGAAAAACAGCTCTTATCGAATTTTGCCTAAACGTTAAACTCTAATTTACATATAATTTTGTAAAGGTATTATCCCTGTTTGACTAATTAAAACATAATGACTACCTATTTTAATAAATTAAATTCGACCACATCAGCCTATCTATCAACAACAACAAAATGTCCGTATAATTCTGAATCGAAATTTAATATTTTTATGAACATGAAACGGATATTAAACAGTATTCGTATGGTCCTATTTATATATGTAGGTACTGTTATTATCATTGTCCGAGGGTTAAATAATATTTAAATTACACAATAAGTTATTATAGACGGTTTTCACAGCAATATATATACATACATATACATATATAGATATATATTTTCTACACAAAACAGTTAAAATCATTTTAATATCACCAAAAATATCCGGTCATAGGGTGCGGCCAGAGTGCACTCAGATTCAGATTCAGATTCAGATTTCGAAAACAAGCGCGAGAAGTCTAGTCTCTAGTCTAAGCAGGTTGCCTGCTTTTTCTCGCGTTTTGTTTTCTGAGTCTGAATCTGAGTCTGAATCAGGAGTGCACTCTGGCCGTACCCTTCGACTACACTGTTTATTTCTCGCGCTTTTTTTCGAAATCTGAATCTGAATCTGAATCTGAGTGCACTCTGGCCGCACCCATATCCCACATAACTGTAAGCATATGAACTTACTTACTTGCGAGCCGCCGTAGCTTAGGAATAACATACATATCTTTATATATATAATTCTTCTGTGAGTGTGTATGTCACTGAACTTCTCTTAAACGACTGGACCGATTTTGATGAAATTTTTTGTGTGTGTTCAAGGGGATCTGAGAATGGTTTAGATTCACAATTTTGTCCGCTGGACAATGTTTTTTTAGTTATTTTTTTTTATGGCGGTACGAAGTTCGCTGGGTCAGCTAGTACATATATATAGATATATATTTACTACTCAAAACAGTTAAAATCATCTTTATATCACCAAAAATATCCGGTCATATCCCACATAACTGTAAGCATATGAACTTCAACTTGGTCGCCGTAGCTTACGAATAAGAAAATGAATAATGAAAATACACAATACTGATTTAAAAGTCATTTGTAATACGAACTTGGAATACATTACTACAAATCAGATTTACTTTGCTAACATAATATAATATAATAGTAACATAGGGTAGTGCATTTATTAGCAGTGGTTATAGATCCATTACGGGAATCTTCATTGAAGTCATTTTGTTTATAAATACAATTTGTTAATATAAATTCTAGATTGGGTTACCGGTATATTTATTTTATCTTTTTGAATTAATTTGTTACATATTAATTATTTAAAAGCTTTTGGTTGCTTGAGTCTTTAAGTATTCGTGATTATGCTAAGATTTTGCTTCACTCCAAGAAGCTGGTAGAGGTATTGGAAAGCGCAGTAAATGCACTATAATATGCTGCAATATGCACTTGCGACATCTGAAATATTACCATATGAGTAAAGTAAGCTCAGAGGTGAAACGTCATTCAGTGCACGTGAGTGAGTGAACTTCAGAACAAGAAAGAGGTTTAATTCAACTCATATAGTTTTTACATAAAGACCAAACAGTGAAAACTATTATGTTGCTTGAAACCAAAGAAGCTGTGAACAGCGCGCGTCCAGCTAAACGTCAAATTGGATACCTTTAAATGGCTTGTGGATTCCTTGGTTACCTTCACGATACCAAATCAAAATGTGATCTTATGTCAAAAGCAACCCGCCAATACGCCACTCATACTTTTTGGTTGGGTAATAATTTGTTTGGAAACATTTTGTAAATCTGTGAACGCTCAAACGTCATAGCATTATTTCTGTGCTTTAGTTCTTGTTCTGAGGTGTGAGCACTGGCGGTCTGTCACCGCCGATTGAAACGTCTTTCTATGTACGCGACAGTAGGTTACGAGCGGTTCCCCCCGTTTTCGTTTCCCCCCGAACTTTTATTTGTTTCACTTCTACCTCGATTTCAAGTGATAACATGCGATGATGATATGTAACACAAGGATCTACATGGTTACAATCCCGTAAATAACATAAATTGTGGAGCTGGCGAACAAAACGGTTTAATCGCATAAAATTCAATTTTACAGGAGCTGTAAAAAACTGAATGACATACCTACAGTGTGCTTTTGACGTGGATTTTCATTTATAAATGTATGGTTTAATTTTGACTGAAAATGAGTTGAGATTCAAATGCAGCGGGTCCAAAACCTCCGGACTGTAAAAAAAGGTAGTTTGACCAGATGCATAATTATACCGTTTTGTTCGCCAGCTTCTCAATTACTATAATGTGATGATGATGGTCGGGGGGGGAAACTAAAATGGGGGAAGCCTGTTGCGGGCGCCAGTGCTCCTTACTCACGCGCGATTGTATGAAGTTTTGTCTCTGGACGATTTCTTTACTCATGTGGTATCTCTCAGTGTCGCCTGCCCTGACCCGTTTCCCCTAGCCCGTGGTGCTGTAGCTTTGCTTATTACAGTAACATGACACTGCAGAATTGTGTAAAGACACAATCATGATTGCATGTACGGAGTACAGAGTTCTACGGTGTATTTAAGTTTAAGGTCGTATTGTTAGTACATCTTTCACGCAATTGCATACTTTGGGAAGTTGAAATTGCTCGAATAAAAAGTTTTATTTTTAAAACACCAATGTATGAATAGCTATGCAGTGTTAAGTTAAAAAAAATGATAATTTCTTCGCAATTTTTTGTATTTGGAGAACATTATTTATTCTACAAAAAATAAACTTAAATGTCTCCGTTTACTGGTAAACGAGTTACCTAAATAGACATGGCTTTGTAAACGTATACTTTTTTTTAATTGTTATCATTTGCCTCCCATGGCATATTTATTGTCGAACAGACGTATTCCGGCCGTTCGGATCTGGACATTATGTTTCAGTGACCACCTAATACAAAAGTGGTTTAATATGTAAACCATTTTCGAATTCTTCCATAGCCAAAACAAAGACTCATGTCACTGAATATTACTACACAGTTAAATCTGACATTCACACAATCACTACAATCATCACTTATTTCACATCACTTATCTGTTTAAAGTGCATAATTTAATAATTATTTTATTACTACAAAGATCAATAATTTTACCTGAAGCTCTAAACACATTGTGACGTTTTCAACTAACAAAATCTTACTGTAAGAGGCGATATCATATCAAAAGTTTTTATACAATTTTGTGACCATAAATTTCCAGTTTCAGTCGTGACCAAACCGCTTCATCTGATTATATACAAATTGTTAATTTTACCACAAAATAAATCTAAACGATTATATTATTCTCTCACAAGTGTGGTAAATGATATATCATAATTTCTTAAATACTTCGAAGGATGTATAAATAACGCATTTAACATACTATGTATTGTGGTTATAGCGTATAACATGAGTTCACAGCGTGATTGATACTCATCTGTGCACGAGCGGCATAATGTTATATATATTTGTTCAAATTAAATGAACTAAATGATGACGACGATGATGACTTTTTACATTTATTAACGTGCAGTAAGATGGCATTAGATAAATGTTATCTGGCGTAAATCTCAGCGTACTATGATGACAAGGAAAAAATAAAATGTACCTACTTTTGCAAACTGACAATTTGCATAATTTATAAAGATCTTTTTTCTAATCAAGAAAAGAGGGTCGGTTAGGAATAGTTATCTGCTTAAATAAAATGAAATTGTATTTTTTAAGTAACGAAGGTCTATACTTCTTGGAATTAATATTTTTTTTTTCTGACGTTTGAAACTTGAAATGGAAATTAATGCTTACTTGAAAGCTAGTAAAAATCTTGGCGTGTCCAGACGAGGAAATACTAAGTGCTACTTATTTTTAGTTTCACCAACTAGGCACTGAGGAGCTCGATGTCGCAGGTGGTTAGCCCGTTCGGATGCGGTCGTTGAAGTTAAGCAACTTTCGCAGTGGTCGGTCATTGGATGGGTAACCAAAAATCTTCTATCTCGAGTTCTTCCGTGCTTCGGAAGGCACGTTAAGCCGTTGGTCCCGGCTGAATCTGCAGTCGTTAGCACCCACCAATCCGCACTGGGCTTGCGTGGTAGGTCTTGGCCCAATCTCCCTATTCCATCCATAGGGAAGGCCTGTGCCCCAGCAGTGGGGACATAAACAGGATGATGATGATGATGATGAACTAGGCACACACCAACCAGTCTCCTGTGTCCAGTCGAATAACCCGAATAAGAAAACGTCATGTGGGTACATCGTATTAGGAACCTTGACTTAGGTTCTGAAGTTGAAGGAACGGTTAATGATTCTACTTGCTAATATTGATTTACAGTATTATCACTAAATGCGTGTAAGTGCTTGCACTTAAGTATGCACGGATGCATATAAAGGTGTAGCTACACTGAGCGCTGATTAAACGATGACATACAAATATCCTTAGTAAAAAAAAAACAACACACATCAATTAGTCTAGCCCCAAAGTGAGCACTGTAGGCTTGTGTTATGGGATACTAGGGTAACGGGTACAATACATAATATACTGTACATATATAAGTATATTTATATAGAAATAAAATATAAACATCCATGAATGAAATACAAATGATCGTATTGATAGCCACGGAGGCGTTAAGTTTTACTATGTTAATTAGTAATGTTATAGATATATATATATATATATCTATAACATTATATATACATACACATATCTATATATATAATATATAAAATTCTCTAGAAATAACATTTTAGTGACGAATATCTGCGCTCGCTGTTTTGTTATTTTTCAGCGGGTTCTTTGCAATTGTTAAATTTCAATATGATTTTTTTTCTGTAATAACCCTACAAAGTTCATTCACCCTTATGACTTGGAATCCAATACCCAATACTTTGTCATTTATCGAAGCATGTGTTGCATGAACTATCGAGTTAACTAAGTAACCGCTATTAATTTAATAAGACGTAATTATTTCAACGTATTCAAATGATAACATTGTTAGCTAAATAGTAAATCTGTTTGATCAACAAATAATGAGGTATTATATAACAATTATAAATTATGTAACTTTCAAAACCAAATGTTTGCAATGGTTTAATGTAGTAACTGCGACACATACTTAAGAAGCGAAGCGGGCAATAATTTTTTCCATACAAACGTTCACGACCGTTTCCTTCTACATTTTTATCACTAAAAAAATTTGGTTTTCATACATAAAATATAATTTTACTCATCCCATGCGTATGTCTTCTTTTTTACGTTAACTTGTGTGACTGAGAAACTAGAACCCCCGAAAAAGGCCAAAAATAAACTAATTTTTATCACCACTAAAGACGTCTAGTGTGGAGATTTAATAAGAATTTACAAAAAATCAAAAAAAATAGAGGCATAGTATAACTACTTATTATTCTTTGTGTAAAATTTCTTTTACATATATCTTATTTTCGAGGAGGAAATCGTTGAGAGGCAAACCTCAAATTCTGCAATTTTTATACGCAATTTTTAGCGTTAACTACTGTTCTCCCTATCGCACGGTATTTGCCAATGCGAGACAGCAATAGTTTTTTCAAATACCTATTTTTCAAATGTCTCTCAGCTCGCGTCCGCTCTTAATCATCATCATCATCATCATCATCAGCCTATTAATATCCCCACTGCTGGGGCACAGGCCTTCCCTATGGATGGGTTAAGGAGATTGGGCCATGACCCACCACGCAAGCCCAGTGCGGGTTGGTGGGTGCTAACGACTGCAGATGACCCACGGCTTAACGTGCCTTCCGAAGCACGGAGGAGCTCGAGATAGTAAATTTTTGGTCACCCATCCAATAACCGACTGCGAAAGTTGCTCAACTTCAACTACCGCAGCCGAACGCGCTAACCACTGGCGCCATCTTGGCGTAAGAATTATTTGAATTATTTAAATTTCAGGTTTCAGATTTTGTTACGAGGTTTTGTTACCCAAAGCAAATAAAAAGTAGGGCGAAAACCCCTGTTTGTGTAATGTGTTGATTCAGGTGTGCGGCAAATCAGCATATTGTTTTAGGATTGCATTATTTTTGCTGATAACCAAATTTAAAACATTTTTAGAGTTCCTTACCTAATCAGCAAAAATTATACCCTTATCACTCGGTTGTCTGTCTGCCGGTCTGTCACGGTTGATTTGCTCAGAATCTACTTGACCGATCAAGTTGAAAGGCACATACATGTATGTTTGTGATCCAACCATGGGCGAATAAAGTTAACAGATAATTTCCTATAGTGGGGGTTTAAAATTTAGCTAACTATACCGTATTATAAATCAAATTTAAGGGCTCAAAGTGAGGATTTCAAAATTATTGTTTATACAAATATAAACCGAATATTTTAAGAATTATTTAAGTATTTATTGATGGAAATACTGCGTCTGAGAATTTAAAATAATGTATTTTTGTGCCTTTATCTTAAAAAGTTTACAGCAATTATTTGTACCCCTCGTGTGCAATTCCGACGTGCACCTATCCGCGTTTTTTTTCAATTTCAAGATATAAACACCATACTCCAAAATGTAGAGTCGCTGTTCGAATATAAACTTCAACCGATTATATAATCAACCATCAAAGTCAGGTCAAGCCCGACATCAAATAAAATTTATTTTATGTTGTTTCCTAATCTAGCGTGTGGGCGTTATTGTTTTCAAGCTATTCAGGTTGATAAAAAAAAACAATTTTAAAGAGCAACTTTCGATTTTTACGAACATCGACGCGAAACATTGAATGGGAAACCGTTTACAAGGAAAATGGGAAACAAAGAAGGTTTTATTTGAAAAACATCATTAATTAGGAAAATGTATTTGAGATGTAAAAGTATTATTGAATACAAAAAAGATATCGGTGTGTTCATAATAAATATTAAAAAAAAAGTAGGCACTGGCTAAAAACAGGGATTTACCCTAAAAATGGTTACATCCTCCAGGAATAAGAGTATGACTGCGTTTACTTAATCATAATTAAGTTAAATATATTACGTAAAGCAGGATTTACACATTAAACATCCTTATATGGAATTCCCTGCGTAAAACGGGAATGTTTTTGTCATCACGTTATCTTAAATATTATTTAAATTTTCCTAGTCACATCACTAAATTATTTATGTGTTTAATTATATTAGTTGAGTAGTATAAGCAAAATTACACGAAATATTATAGTATATTACAAATAAAATATTTAACCATGTTAAAAGAGAAATTAACAAATGTATTTTGTTAATAATTTAGATAGTGGTTCATCATCATCATCAGCCTATTAATGTCCCCACTGCTGGGGCACAGGCCTTCCCTATGGATGGAATAGGGAGATTGGGCCATAACCCACCACGCAGGCCCAGTGCGGATTGGCGGGTGCTGACGACTGCAGATGCAGCCGGGACCAACGGCTTAACGTGCCTTCCGAAGCACGGAGGAGCTCGAGATAGTAAATTTTTGGTCACCCATCCGAAGACCAACACTGCGAAGGTTGTTTAAATTCAACGATCGCAGCCGAACGCGCTAACCACTTGCGCCATCGAGATAGTGGTTACTGTTTCATTAATTACTACTAAGTGGGAATGCGAATTTTTCGTAGATCATTATACAGTGCCTATAGCACAGGAAATAACGTCAAAGTTTAATCGACACATCATTTGAATAATGACTTTTGATACATAGGAATAAGGGCAATTTTTCGAGTACAAGTTTGTTGCCTTATTGAAACTCAACTATTCTAAAATAAAATTGCGTGCATGCCGCGCCGTGTCGTGTCGTGACGTGACGAATGGACGCATTATCAAAGCAATTATGTCTTCGATGTCACTTACCGAACGTTAGCAAGTGGATATAAATATAAATATATAAATATTTCCAACACTCACACCAATTAGCCTAGCCCCAAAGTAAGCACTATAAGGCTTGTGTTATGGGATGCTAGGGTAACGGATAGAATACATATACTGTACATATATAAGTATATTTATATAGAAGTACATATTAAACATCCATGACTGGAGTACAAATGCTCGTATTCATCACACAAACATCTGCCCCCACCGGGATTCGAACCCGGGACCTCTCGAGTCGGCGACACCATGAAACCCGGCGTACAAACCACTCAGCCACGGAGGTCGTCAAATGAATTAGGTATTTACTTTCAATCATTCATTTTATATCGATATTTTAATTAACACCAGTCTTACGACATGCCCAAGGCTGTTGAATTTCCTGACTATGTAAAACAGATTTAAAGACAAACTTTTTCATTATATAACGCGGCCCGCTCGCCCTCGCTTCGCTTCGGTGTTCCCTATTTTATCCCCTTGGGGCTAGAATTGATCAAAATCCTTTCTTAGCGGATGCCTACGTCATAACATCTACCTGCATGCCAAATTTCAGCCCGATCCGTCCAGTGGTTTGGGCTGTGCGTTCATAGATCACTATGTCAGTCAGTCACCTTTGAGTTTTATATATATATATATAGATATATTAGGATCATTTATGTATTTGAATTTTTCAGAACTTTTTCTTTTTCCTAATTATTTTTTCTGTTTACGTTTTTA
This sequence comes from Chilo suppressalis, assembly GCA_902850365.2. Classification (NCBI taxonomy): domain Eukaryota; kingdom Metazoa; phylum Arthropoda; class Insecta; order Lepidoptera; family Crambidae; genus Chilo; species Chilo suppressalis. Next base: position 2,980,809 of record OU963905.1, on the reverse strand, counting down.
TCTTGTTTATTAATTTCGAGTATCATAATTTATAAGATTACTCAATTTCGTAAGTGAAATCTTTGTTCAATCAGAGCCAATGACTTCTGTTGGAACCGAATACTCCAGTAATTTGTAATGTTAAGTTTATCTGGGAGAAGACAGACTTTCAGATGTCAAAATTCTATGAAATCTTGTTCGGAATATATTCAAAAAGCTTTTACTTTGAATATTTAGCATTCAACAAAGATTATCCATAATATGAAATTTTAAATGAGTAAGTGCTTGTTTTTATTTGTAAATCTTACATACAGTACAACCTCCACTTGGGGTTGCCAGATGGTCAGGAATCGTCTGAACTGAGTCTCCCGACAATTACCGAAATCTCCTGACAAACGATCGTAACGAAAAGCTTATCACTCTGAAAATTGTACTTAAGACAAGGGGCTTACTAACTGTCCTTTCGTGTCACTGTCACTTTTACTGGCTTACAGGAGAAGTGTAGTAATTCTCCATACAACAATCGCAAAATCCCGAAATTTTAAAATATTATTATCCCGTTATTATGACTTTTCGATCTGGCAGGCCTTCCTCTACCGGATAAAACTTCACGAAATTCTCTATTCAAGGCGTTTTCATGTCATTGACTTACCGAACGAGCGAACAGAGCCATTTTGGATTCCCTCCTCAAACTCTGGTAATCCCTATACAAGCATTCCTCTTCGTCAGAGCACAACTCATGGTAATAAACTATGTTCCTTCTCATGATTCTATAACTTCACTTCACAACTACACTAAGACGCGAACCGTCTCGACTGACCGACAAAAACCAACTAAATACTTTCAGCAATCACTGTGGGCCATTTTTTATCGGTGGTAACGACCGATCGCACTAGCACACGATCTAAAACTACCCATTGCACCAAAAAAAAACCGGCCCAGTGCGACTCGGACTCCCACACCGATGGTTCCGTACAAACTCATTTTAATACCTTTACGCGTTCATGAGAAAAGAGGTAGTAACTTTAAAATGTTCAAAAATATTTCTTATTATATGATGTAAGTAAAAATTTACGGTTTTCGCAATTTTTCCTTTATCTGTGCTATAAGACGTTACTTCGTAAAAAATTTCAAGATTCTAAGTTCACGGGAAGTACCCTGTAGGTTTTGATTCCCGTGCGAATTTCGAAAATTTGCGGAAATTTGCGGCATAAACGGCTGTATCTTTTGATTGCTTTGGCTTAGAAGTTTGATTTTTTCACAACTCCAAGGGACAGTAGACATGAGTATTAGATATAAATTTCAGTTTGATACCCCCACGCGATCCTGAGAAAAACGGTCTTGACGGACGGACGGACGGACGGACAACAAAGTGATCCTATACGGGTTCCGTTTTTTCCTTTTGAGGTACGGAACCCTAAAAAAGTTACGACACTGTGCCATTGTGATCGGACAATGATTTACGATTTTAATATTTCGTCGCCTTTCGAAGTGGCGGCGCTTGCGACGGTTCTACGATTGGTCGATTAGTAAGTGTAGTGTTTTGTTTACATAAGTGTTTCGGATATTGTGTCTACGGCTACAATTATACGCTCCACACTATTGTGGTGAATGAATCTTTGTTTATGTTCGTAATGTCATGGCGACTGATGCGGAAGTATCTTGCAGAAACGATAGATTTGTATTCAACAACACTTCAAGTCTAGATCGTCCCGAAGCTTGGTACTAAACTTGGCATCCATACTGTAATGTTTGACTTATAGACGCATCGTTACCACACAAACGTGTATTGCATCTATTGAACACAAGACAATCTTCGCCTTGCGGTGGGAAAGGCAACGATTTGTACTATGAACCTTTTTATCACTACTTGCGTTTGATTTCAAAAGTAGGCCGCGATTGAATCAGCACAATATTATATAACCAATTTTACATAATTGTCTCATTAAGAACAAATACCTTTGGGCTAGCCAGAAAGCATATAAAGATTAGATTCTATATTAATTTAAAATGCTTACGTTGAAATCAGAAATCAATATATCTTTATTCAAATTGGATGTATAGTACAGCACTTTTGAATCGTCCAAACATTTTTTTTCCCTACCACTCGTTATTGGACATATTTTTTAGCTGCAGAGAAAAACGAGCGAAAAATACTCCACAACATTAAAAGCATAATGTAACAACATTTACAAATCATTATGTTGTTACAACGTCAATACAATCATGATTTATTTAATATAGAAAACCTGTTGGAATGATTGGAACAGTTCAAACCCAAGCATTTTTGTCTGTAATATAATCAGACACTTTGTAATAAGCTTTTTTAATAAGTGCTTTTTTTATACTATCTTTGAATTTATTTATGCTTAACTCTTGGATATTGCTTGGGACTTTGTTGTTAAAGTTTGTTTATTATGCGTATCAAGGTCTCAGCCCCATAGGCGCGTTTTTATCGATAGATAATATAGAATCGATGTCCGATGAGGATGAGGAGCTTGTTGGCGCAGGTGGTTAGCGCATTAGGCAGCAATCGTAAATAAGTGAAGCAACTGAAATTTCACAGCGGTCGGTCATTGGATGGGTGACTAAAAATCTTCTATCTCGAGTTCCTCCGTGCTTCGGAAGGCACGTTAAGCCGTAGGTTAAGCTGCAGTCGTTAGCACCCGCCAATCCGCACCGGGCTAGCGTGGTAGGTCATGGCCCAATCTCCCTATTCCATCCATAGGGAAGGCCTATGCCCCAGCAGTGGGGACATTATTAGGCTCAAGATGATAGTTTATCACGGTTTTCCTCTATCTGGGTTTATAGAGCGATTCACAGAGAACAAAGGGTTATAAATATCTAAATCTAGTTTGCTTGAATTACTAGCTATATTGACAGTGTTTAACGTCAGATGTTGCTGATAAAAATATGTATCCAATGTTTGATTTTCCTGATTAATCTTGTCATGTTATCGTGGGAGAAAGCGTCTTATCAGGTAGATAAGTGTTTAAATGTATTGATCGTAGGAATTACAATAAAAATAGATTTCGAGTTTTCGCACCATTTTATGGTGGTTTTTAAAGAGTATGTTTATGAAAATTTACGTCACCAGTTGGCGCCACTCTGACGGGTTTTTTGTGAGTGTGTATGCTGGTGGTCGCAGATGACCTTTACAGCGTCACCGGGTTTGGGGCCGGCGAGATCCTAAGGGGACCTCAAGTCGCGAATTGGCGAGTGCCTCTAGAGGTATTCCTCTCCGTCTGGTGCCTCTAGACCACTCGAACCTGAGGGGGTCGGCTCTACTAGAGGGCGTCTCTGAGACTCGGACCTCGGCTCTAGCTAGCTGTTGTCGTGGGGAGATGTGACGGGAAGTCTTTTGTATGAAGTTTATGGTGCAAACTAATTGAACATGAATCGAACAAACTTTATATTAATATAACATAGACTATGAAGACATACTTGATTTGACGGATGAGTAGAACCGTTTTTGCTAGTTATTATAATATAGTGTCTAATGATGTATCGATACTGATACGGAACCCTGTGCGCGAGTCCGATTTGCACATGGCACCCTTTTTTTCTTTTTTTTTTCATTATTCTAAAATGTTTATAGTTTCTTTTGTAAGTATGGTAGTATTTTCCTTTCTTTCCTTCTTCATCGCCATCAGCCTATTAATGTCCCCACTGCTGGGGCACAGGCCTTCCCTATGGATGGAATAGGGAGATTGGGCCATGACCCACCACGCGGGCCCAGTGCGGATTGGCGGGTGCTAACGACTGCAGATGCAACCGGGACCAACGGCTTAACGTGCCTTCCGGAGCACGGAGGAACTCGAGATAGAAATTTTTGGTCACACATCCAATGACCGACCACTGCGAAAGTTGCTTAACTACAACGATCGCAGCCGAACGCGCTAACCACCTGCGCCATCGAGCTCCTCTACTGGGGCACGGGCCTTCCTTATGTAAGGAAAAGGGAAAACCTTTCATCTTACTGATGAATGATTTGTAAACCTTGTTACATTACACTTTTAATGTTGTGGATTGTTTTTTTCGGTCGTTTCTCTTCGCAGCTAAAAAATATGTCCATTAACGAGTGGTAGGGAAAAACAATTTTTGGACGATTCAAAAGAGTTGTACTATACATCCAATTTGAATAAAGATATATTGATTTCTGACTATAATGTTACTGCATAGTACTGGAGTTATTAGAAGTTTAGTAAACACGCGGTATGCTCTGATGACACATCCGGTGAATCACCGCGTTGTTCCAGAAATAGTCTGTCTGTCCGTCTGCCGATTGCTATGTCCAACGGGGGCTTTCTCAATTAACGTTTTATAAATATAATGACGCGCGTGGGGTTTTTTCTCTGTCTTTCAACGCTAATAATGAACCTTTTTAGAAGGAACTGTTTTTGTTTTAGTACAAAAGATATCGCGATCCTTTATTTTGTAAAGCTATCTTTGATGAATTTAAACTTTTTTTTTAGGATTTATTGAAAGTCTTAGAGTAGGCTGTTCTTGTTATACTTATATTATACTTTTACTTAATCTGTTAATTAAACCTGTAAAACTACTCTCTATAATTATGTTTTTATTTTGTTTTAAGCATTTAACTGCTAGATGTTTAAATCTAAAGAAAAGTATTTTTATTAGATCTTTTCATAAGCTTTTATGCTATTTCTTCTTTCAAATGTTTAATACTTGAAAAAGTATTCATTTGACATTGTGGGTTGCCTACAATGCGAAGAGAAGGCGCTGCCTTGCAGTTTTAGGCTGGGAGAATTTCGACGCGGCCATCAGGGCCTCGGTAGCATAATTGGTCAGTGCATTCGCCCGTATTGCGAAGGGTGCGGGTTCGAGTCTCGTCCGCTGCCTGAACCGCGTGGATTTCTTTTTCTAGTAAAACTTTTCTTTAGATTTAAACATCATTATTTTAATGTGATATACTTAGTTATACTGATACAGTAAGCATAAGCATACATACCCATACTTAGGTAAGTTTTTTACTTTAACCGACAAGAATCAAACGTACACGTGTGAAAGACACGTCATCAAATAAATTTATAAAAAATTTAGCATCTTAGGTAAATTTAACATACTTTTAAATCAAACTACATTCGCTTGCAACGTGACAATAATTCATAAAATGACACTCTGCATGCAATTCCGACTCATATTGGCCATTCACTTGTTAATACTTTATACCGTTACAATAAAGTCTATATTAGCGTAGCTAGACAATGCACCATTTTTGCTCGCATCATATTGTCACACGGAAAACGTGTTCGCACCGTTTTCCGTAGTTTATGTAATCTGAAATTCATTGATGCATTAAGCGCGGGACACAGAAAAGTCATAAGACGCAGACGGGGCGAGGACATTGTCAGTTTTATACAAAATGAAGAAACGTCATGTCCGCGCCCTGTATTTTCTATCGCAAAACATAGCCCCGTCATTACTAACGAGGTATTAGCTTACCTCTAGAGGCACTCGCCAATTCTCGGCTTGAGGTCCCCTTAGGACCTCGCCGTCCCGGTAAAGTTCATCTGCATACTCACTCAAAAAAAAATGTTACGTCGTGTTTTGTTCATATCACTCAGATGACATATGTCATTCAATGAATACAGACAAAACATGGAGTAACTAATTAAAGCTTAATCTTCGTTTATTACTATGGGTGTTGCGGCGCTACGCTTCAATCTCTTTGTATGAAAAGGACGCGGAAGAGACATATATCTGCGCCCCGTCTGCGTCTCTTTTCTGTCTGTCGCCACGCTGCCGGTGCCGGGTCGCAGAGCCAGGCTGCGGTCTACGCTGCCTAGTGCACGGAGGGCCTTAGGTTTCTTTCCAAAGACGTCAGAAAATTTAAATAATAATATGTTGTCTTTTTGAGTGCGAATTGTGGTCTTAATGCGTTGACGATGACATTAAGGATTGTTTATTTTTATTCCCATACCATCCACTCATTAAATAAAACAAGTTTTTTATTTTAGTTTCAACGATACAGATCATAATTTTGATGACGCATCCTGAAAAGGATGCGAAACGTCATAAATAAATAAATCAGTGCATCTTTAACGTGCAAACTTCTTTAATTTTTTGTAAAGTGTTTTTTTTTCTAAAGTGACTTTCTATTTGGGCTAAAGTGTGGAATTTGTAAAGTTAAGTCTTGAAGAATTATGGCGTGTAAAGTAAGAAGCTTGGCTCTACATACAATCTGATAACTTTGTACTGTACTGTACTTATCACACAAATAAATAAATATACCAGGCTTCGAATCTTACAATAAGGTATTTGACAAGTTTTAGAAAACGATCTCGTGTTATTGACTAATGTTTATGGAGTCCGTAAAAAGTGGATATTCATCATTCTGTTGTGTATTTCAGTAAAAATAACCAAATCAAAAACTACATTTTCAAGTTGCCGCGAAAACGTTTCTCTGGACAATATGGCGTCTTACTAGTGTGTGACGTCACACGACTGTTGTTAAAACGTCAAACGATACAATGTAATGTCACTTTAACCGGAAGTTCACTTGCGTGTGACGTCATTTTAGGGTCACGTGACAATAGATAAGAAAACTATTATCTTTTATGTGGGTTTTGTAGTAAAATTATGTTTTTTTTTTGTAAAAATAGTAAAAACCCCTGCCAATATTCATTCTAAACTCAGATGCTAACATTTGGCACTTTATTTTTAATACTGTCAAATACCCTTTTACGTAGCAAAAGGCATGAGCGCTGCTGGCACCAATCGGTAGAAATACTGATAAAGAAAAAACATAACTTATTAAATAAACCAAGTTTCAATGGTATAGATTTATTGATTCACGTATAGCATCCTTGTCAAGATGCGTTGTCTGAATAATGAAAAGGAAGATCATCCCGAAAAGATAGCGAAACGTCAATAAATAACTCAAATCAGTACATCTATACCTTTGAAACTTGTGTTATTTAAAGAGTGGTGTGCGTGAAAACCTAATAGCATAACTTATACAACAGAAAATAAAGCTTCCAATCCGTTAGCGAAATAATATCTTTTATTGATATTAGTATACAGTGAATTGACTCTACATCAGGCGAAACTTCTATCATCAACGAAAATCTCACGGATTTCGAGCCACAGGTAGAATGTTAAGTGCCATGAAATCAGGTAGTTATTCTTTTATTATGCTCGTCTATCCGCAACATTACTTAAACGGGGTTTTAGCTAACGGTCCGTAAAGATATTGGATATATTTTTTTATTTACCTAAACGTTCTCTTTTCGGTAGAAATGGTGTTCTTAAATTACTCGGAACTTGAACGGTTAAAATTTCCAGGGATTTGGTTATGATAATTGTAAAGAGAGCTTTTTATTTTTATGGTAAGTAAGTTTTTTTTTTGTGATGTTTGCAATTATGTTTGTTGTGCCTTTTGATGCTGGACTAGGAGGGAAAAATTACATTATAACTAGCCGACTCGGCGAACTTCGTACCGCCCAAAAATAATAATTTGCAATAAATTAAAATTGCGACTATAATTTGAGATTTAAACTATCCTATCTCTCAAGTTGGATCGAAGTGCACATGGTGTGCGAATTTTATTATAATCGGATCAGTGGTTTAGGAGTCCATTGAGGACAAACATTGTGACACGAGATTTATATATATTAAGAAGATAGGCCAGTTGTTATGTTAACTATAATAGTCTTGTCTAAGGATAAAATTATTTCAGAATTGTTGTGTGGTTGAGAGCTTGCCACATTTCATCATCATCATCATCATCATCATCATCAGCCTATTAATGTCCCCACTGCTGGAGCACAGGCCTTCCCTATGGATGGAATAGGGAGATTGGGCTATGACCCACCACGCGGGCCCAGTGCGGATAGCCGGGTGCTAACTGCAGACGCAGCCGGGACCAACGGCTTAACGAGCCTTCCGAAGCACGGAGGAACTCGAGATAATAAATTTTTGGTCACCCATCCAAAGACCGACCACTGCGAAAGTTGCTTAACTTCAACGATCGCAGCCGAACGTGCTAACCACTTGCGCCATCGAGCTCCTCGTTTGCCACATTTGCTGACAAATTTAACATGACCAGTTCTAAATATGGCATCTCCGAGGAGGTATGGGAATCTACCAAGCTTTTAATATACATATATAAATATATATATATATATATTTTCATCAATGCTGTATTAGGAGTGAAAGAAAAATAACGCCAGCTACTAGTTGTTTAGAGCAGATAAATCGCGTTGTTTAGTGAAGAGATCGCTTTTAGCGATAAGGCCGCCCATTGTAACACTCGATTTAAATGGCTCTGTATTTATTGTAATGTTTTCTGTGGTATACAATAAAGTGTTCTGTTTTGTATTGTATTGTATAAAGAAAAATATATTTTGAAACTTTTGTACTCAACTAATAGTTATGTAGCAGTTTTTATGAAATAGTTTTTTTCCTGTACCACCCATTCCGACCTTTTATTAAACTGTATAAAACAATAAGCTAAATAATAACATCACAATAACCTGTTCATCATCATCATCATCATCATCAGCCTATTAATGTCCCCACTGCTGGGGCACAAGCCTTCCCTATGGATGGAATAGGGAGATTGGGCCATGACCCACCACGCGGGCCCAGTGCGGATTGGTGGGTGCTAACGACTGCAAATGCAGCCGGGACCAACGGCTTAACGTGCCTTCCGAAGCACGGAGGAGCTCGAGATAGTAAATTTTTGGTCACCCATCCAATGACCGACCACTGCGAAAGTTGCTCAACTTCAACGATCGCAGCCGAACGCGCTAACCACCTGCGCCATCGAGCTCCATGTTAACCTGTTATCTACATGGAACCAACAACAGAGCTGGTGCGACTTGTGAAGCGGCTGAAAAGCGAAGGCATGCAAATACAGGGGTCTAGGCTCCGAATATGATTTTGTCTCATTCGGAGTCGAGACCCTTGGTCCGTGGGGTCCTAGCGCTATAAGGTTTTTTAAAGAATTAGCAAAAAGATTAGTCGACATCACAGGAGACCAAAGAGATGACATCACAATATTAGCTCAACATCCACGATATTCACAAGACACCACATTGTCGATTTCCAATGAATGATGACATTACGATTCAGTCATCAACGCGTCATTATCATTAGCTGATTAATGTCCCCACTGCTGGCGCACAGGCATTTCCTATGGATGGAATAGGGAGATTGGGCCATGACCCATCACGCGGACCCAGTGCGGATTGGTGAGTGCTGAAGACTACAGAAGCACCCGAGACAAACGGCTTAACGTGCCTAACGAGGCACTGAGGCGCTCGAGATAGTAAATTTTTGGTCACCCATCCAATGACCGACCACTGCGAAAGTTGTTTAACTTCAACGATCGCAGCCGAACGCCCTAACCACTTGCGCTATCGCTAGCGCTCAATTCAGTCACATATACATTATAAAGACATATAAAACAACGTAATACCCGATATACGTAACTATATCCGTGTGTAATTTAATTGTTAAAACGATTAAAACCAGTAGTGTAATTGCATTATAATGAAATAATTCTTACGCTTAACTTGACATTCACTCAAGTCCAGTTACTGCTGTTTGTTAACAAACGGATTTCCTTCTTTCTAATAAATATAAGTTAATAAATAATAAATATTTCCAACGCTCACACCAACTAGCCTAGCCCCAAAGTAAGCACTGTAAGGCTTGTGTTATGGGATACTAGAGTAACGGATAGAATACATATGCTGATACATATACATAAAAGTAAATTTATATAGAAATACAATATATTAAACATCCATGACTTGAGTACAAATGCTCGTATTCATCACATCTGCCCCCACCGGGAATCAAAACCGGGACCTCCCGAGCAGGCGACATTTTGAAAGCCGGCGTACAAACCATGTGGCCAAGGAGGTCGTGAAAATAAAATAAAATTTCAAAATAATAATGAGTACTTTCTTTAATTTGTAAATATATAAGTATATTTATATAGAAATAAGTATTAAACATCCATGACTGGAGTACAAACGCTCGTATTCATCACACAAACATCTGCGATCACCGGGATTCGAACCCGGGACTCTCGAGTCAGAGACACCATGAAACCCGGCGTACAAACCACTCGGCCACGGAGTTCGTCCAAGTTTCTACATGTAGAACCAAAGAAAAAAAGACGTAGCCACTTTTGATTGATATTGTTCAAAACTTTGTTCAGTAAAAGAGTTCTATCTAAAGGAACACAATGATGTAACAATGGAGGCGTAATTTTTTAACTAATATGATGTTATAGTTTCATTTTTTTAATAAAAAAGCGCCACGATTTAACTTCGAAAATTCAGAACGCCGCCGTACTGAATTAAATTACGTGCTGAATTTGAATTTCCGATCTTATCAACGTAGTGGTTTGAAGAGTCTCCAAGTCTCAAAAGAGGTTCCGGTGTATATTGTTTTACAATAACACTTATGTGTGATATCCCCGTATTACTTATATACGTTTTTAGAACAATTATCACATGAAGACCTAAAAAATATGGTTAACGAAACTGCTCACCAATTAATTCCTACTAATATTTAAAATATTAAAGTCTATTAATCGATCACGCAAAAACGGCTGAACGGATTTGGTTGAAAGGAGACTCGGCACTTTTCATAGAAAAAATGCTAAATTTGTATACAGTTAAATTTGGTCTCAAAATAAAGCCAAAATTATTTGCTACATAAAACTACTTTTGCCTTATTTTTAGTGAATCGTGGAAAGAAGTTATATAATGATTAATATTTTTTGATATGGAAACCCTAAATCTTCAAGGGACAGAATTTTTATTCAAAATATTACTCAAGTGACTGTAAAAACCATGATTCCTTTGCTTTTTCTAAATAAAAAAAAACAAATGTCAATCGTAAAATACAAACAAAAAAATCATTCGCATTTCGCATCCGCTCCCGCGTACTGTGATTGTGAATGTTCTCTGTTGTGATTGCCTTTTTATCCGTTATTTCTCTTGACGACCCGGCTACATATAGAGGTTATATTGACAAACCTACGTATTTGACATGACAGCTAGCTGCTTTTTTTTTCTATTTTGGTTTTACGGCACTGGATTCTAGCCCTTTTCTTCGTTCAAAGTTTTCCCCATTCTTCTGTGTTGATAAATTTTATAACGTTATATTTGAATTATTTAAATATTTAACAAGCGATTTAAAACTTAATGTATTATTGAGCAGTTTAGGCAGAATATTGTCATCATTAATATCACTTGATAAAACGTTATTCAAGCTGTCAATGTCACTTAGTTCACTGACCAGTAAAAGTCTGTTTAATTTAAAATCTTGATGACGGCATTTCAGAATCAGATGATTCAAGTCTGCTCCTTCCTCTTCGCAGAATATGCATTTGGAATCTCTACAGCTAGCTGCTGATGACAAATATTGCCAGACTACGTTACCCAATTATGAAACACAGATAAAAAAAATAAAAAAGTATACAACTTTGGCACAAAATGCCGGGTGTCCTTTGACACACATATATACATTACCTGTGGATTGAGATATAGGTAACTTTTTAGGCCGGTAAAATACTGGGTTCCCTAGGTGTTCTCAATAAAATAAATATAACACGGCCGAAGTCACGGGCGGCCGCTAGTCTTAAATAAATTACCTTATTAAAGAAACCACAGTACCAACAGACTTTCCATAAAAACATAAAGCTTTTTTAAACTAAAATTCTTTTTTGTATGATGTTATTTCTATTTCGCTCAAGGTAATCACTTTCTATTGAAGACCTTCGCGAGATCAAGGCTTTCCTTGTAATGTTTACGTTTCCTTGTTTTTTTCGTCAACTTTGTCCGAAGACACTCGAGTTGGAGGTTATGTATGCATATTTGTTGTTTATATCGTCAGTATAGTCTTCAATGCCAGAAATCTTCAGCAAACAGTTAACAGAAAATCCAACAAATCTTGTATAGTACAACATTACTCATATTCAGATGAAAAGCGTACCGTTTAAATTCATGGTAAAAATATTAGGTAGTTGTAGAAAACCAAATTCGAAAGGATATTTTTTTTGGGTTTTTTTTTAAAATTTTTAGCTGCCAGGTGAATTTATGATTTGATGTGTGAACAAAAAACTGTTTTGGAGAATACTAAATTAACGTTTTGGGACCTACTTGGTACTACGATGCAAAACTTATGTTAATATGGTGTTACCAATCGAGTTTTAAAATAATCCTTATCCTAATTTCAGACCTCTCTATCTTAGTCTTTACTTTTTATTAATTATAAATAATATTATTTTTCACTTAAAAAAAACCTTATGATAAATGCTTGCATTTTATCTTCAGTATCTAGTATTGTTTGATATGTGTATTTGCTTAGTGTGTTGACTAAGTCATCAAAACACTCAAGGTGTTTAATTTCTCTGCCCTCTTCACCCAACTCGTGCGTTTCAGTTGATTTTTCCTGATTTCTGCGCATTTAGTTATATCGTCATTCTTTTCACTGTTTTTTATATTGTTATTGGCACTTCCATCAAACATAATTGGCCTAAGGCCGATATACCATTGCATTTATTTTTATCCATGATTACCTGGATCGCGACTTCAGCTATATTAGAAATTTGTTTTTCGTTTATTTCCCTTATTCGCTATACTTTCTCAGCAAAGTATTGTAAACCATTTTCAAAGATCCCTTTTTACTCCACACAAAACATAATCAAAATCAATTCAGTGATGACGTGACAGTATTGCAAATGAATAGAAGAGTTTACTTTCACACTTATTATATTTATAATAACTAAATAAATAAATATTTCCAATACTCACACCAATTAGCCTAGCCCCAAAGTTAGCTGTAAGGCTTCTGTTAAGGGATATAAGACTAACGGATAGAATACATATACTGTACATATATAAGTATATTTATATAGAAATACATATTAAACATCCATGTCTGGAGCACAAATGCTCGTATTCATCACACAAACATCTGCCCCACCGGTATTGGAACCCGGGACCTCTCGAGTAGGCGACACCATGAAACCGGGCGTACAAACAACTCGGCCACGGAGATCGTCGAACTCTATCGATATTATTTATTAATATCAGAAACTTTCGATAGAAGCCTTACTCATTTCATTTCAGTTCTCCGTTTTGTATGTCGATATACTGTTATAGAACCTTAGTCTTGGCTTATTTCAAAAGCCAAGTTTCTCAATAGTTGTACTCTCATAATTAACTTGAGATTTATGAGTGGTCGCAATACTTAATATTACGCATAAACTTCGTTTGGGTTGCACATCTTGATGCAATGAAAAATTGAACAGAAGCGTAAATTTAAAAAACGACGATAGTTACACGCGCCTGTTATACGAATTATATAATAAAATCTGTTATTTGTTTATACATGGAAACAACTAAGTATATAGTGTTGTTTTTGATTGGGTGTTCTTTCGTTTGGCTAATAATCTTAAATTCTGATTAACAGCCAATGACGTCCATAAAAACATCTTAGTTAACAGCTTTATTACTTATCACAATTTTCCTCATTATGGAAATGTCACATGACACAAAAAACCTTTGAAGTATCTAAGTTAAATGAGGCCAGTGAAATATTTTGGACGACTACTTGATATTACTTAAAATATGACAGTTAACTTAGTAATTTTCTTTCATTCACTTCCTGGCACCAAAGTTATTAGATAAACTTTAAACTAAATCATGTACTAACCTAATTCAATATCTTTTGAATTCAACAATTTTGGTTGATATTCGATTAGATTTAAAAATAGTTTTTAATTTAACAAATTTTAATATTATTATCTCAAATGTCGCTGAAAGTCAGTTTATCAATCCCAGTTTCGTCTTTGTTTTAAAATAATTTAGCTTTGTGTTACACAATATTATCTATACCTAAATCATTTTCTTTATTTGCCACTATTGTTTGTTCATGTATCTCACTATGTTCTTCGTTATCTATGATATTAAATATTATGTTACTGCGCGGTTTCAGCCCATTTAAAATAAATACTTCGAAAGCATGTTCCCCCGTGACATAAGTACGTTTTTAAATTTAAAACACTAAAGTTCTGTATCTACCTAACAAAGGGATATTGCTGATAGATTTTAATTTAATATAGTGCCAGCTGTGGCTGCCTACCTTTTTGCTGTGGCCTATAAAAACTGGCCACATGCAAGGCGGGTGAAGCCATGTGAAATAATTAGTTGCATCCTGTGCGAGATGCAGGCTTGAAACAGGTATACACGAACCATATAAGCAGGTACCGGTTTGCCTAAGCATTTTATGTTGAAGTGAACAATGATTATAAATGTTTGTTAATACCATTTCGATTGTCAATGTCATCTTTCAGGAATAAAGTGTATCTGCATTATAATACTTTTATGGTATTTTTATAGTTACAAAATTTGACTCAGGTATATTCTAAGAGCAACGATACCTTAGCACATCATAAGGTGGAAATTTACTTTTACTTACAGACATAAGATTGTTATCAGCTTTAACTAATATTTAAAGGAAATAAAGTTTATTAATTGTGATTTTGTGACGTTGTATCTGTGGATCTGCTGAACCGATTTTGAAAATTCTTTTACCAATAGAAAGCCTCGTTATTTGTAAATATCATAGGACCCGAAAATTTTAAAAGACTTTCTCGTGGTAGTCGGATTTGTAAAGTTAGTCGGAGAACAAACGGTCGAACGGAATCGTAACGTAATCACCTCACGAAGAAACATGAGCTTGGTTCCGATTGGTGAAGCAGTCCTTACTGCTTCACCAATCTTCCAGTTTCATACATAGAACACTGAACGGCTCGAGTTGATATAGTGACGACCCCTTTCCGAGTCGGTATCTACTACGACGTTACTTCCATAATCGCAGGCCGAATCGACAAATCACTCGGCCATAGAGCTCCCCATAAAGAGTGTTAGGTACCAAGAGAAATTTAATAATCGTGTAACTAAACTATTAATAGCTATCGGTGACCAAAACGGGTAAGGAAGCGGCGCGGTTTCACACATCCTTTCCCGTCCCCGGGTCGCCGAGCAGCTTGTCACGTCCGTCGCCACCATTCCATCACGTAGCTCGAAGGATACTACTATGATACGATGAAAGATTATGTTTAACATAAAAACAAAGCGTCAAATAGTGATCATTGGACTTCTTACTAGCATTTTCGTTTGCTCACTTCGATTTCCGGTAGTTGATTTTAATCAAATTTGCACACCGTGTGCAGTTTGATCCAACGTGAAAGATACGATAGCTTACATCTCAATTTATAGTCGCAATATTATTTTATTGCAAATTATTACTTTAGGGCGGTACAAAGTCGCCGAGTCAGCTAGTAATATTATATTTATTTGTTGGCTTATAATTAATGCAAGAACTAGATTGATGACATGATGACGTATTTTCGCTACATTTTTTTAACAAACAAAACAAAAATTGTACACGAAATTAATTTATTACCTATATTTTATTATATGCCAACAACACGGATGAAGTTTGTCTCTCAAACACATTTAATATCAATCAAAACACACTCAAAGACGTAGATTGTTAACTGTATTGATGATATAAACTTCGTGTAATACGACCGGTTTATGGAGCCTTCAAAGAACTTGAATCGCAAATTAAATAGCAATATAGATAGGATCGTTATATTAAACGAAACAAAATGCGAATTTCGTAACTTTGAAATAGTTAATGGCTTAATTGTCACAGTGAGTCAGCCCTTTTATATTTTGATTGGAACAAATATCATTGGAATCTCTCACTTTACTTAAATACTTATAATTTTGCATACCTACGTAAAGTCTACATATCTCTCTAAAATTTTGCTATCAGGTATTAATAAAGTTTTATTAAGATCTGTTAAATATGGTAATATCAACGAGTCATTTTTAAACAATAACAGCTAACGAAATAATTATACAAAAACAGAATCCTTATCAAGATTAGTCTGTCAAACGAGTTTTGATCTACGTCAAACAAAATGTGCATTTGGGTCACTATGTACGTACTACATATAAGTATGAAAACGTTAAGATAAAGCCGTCTGGCTGGTACTAAAAATTTCAAACACATAAATGATTATTATTTTATCTCCTTCTATATGTACCTACTCGATGTTAAGACAAAACTTTAAGGATTTTCAACATTCATAAAGTTAGAGTTAACACGACAGTTAACTTACGTATTATGTTATAAGGTATAAAATATAGTGTTGAAAATATTTTTAATAACATTCACTGTAATCTGAAAGAACCAAATAAGGGAACAAGTATGAGTAAATATGCCTTGAGTTCCATTAAATGACTTTATGCTTCTTTTGACTCATTTTATGTGACTCAGTCCAGTTAAAAAGGTGACTAACTGGACATTAATATAAGTACTTTTGTAGGAAAAAAATAACCATTATGTTTGAGAAAGCAATTTTGGTTTCCAAGAATTAAGTTAAATAAGCACAGGATAGTTAATTATATTTTCTTTTATAGTTAACAATGTTTCTTAAATTGTATAAAGTATTAACTACGATTTAAAAGAATAAATTTTAACTTCTTGTCTTGCATTCGACGAAACTATGTTTAATGTGTTATTAAAAATAGACAAAGTCAAATAAATGTAAAATGAAAATTATAAAAATCAAAATCTATTGATTTATCACATCTTTGTTACTTATTTAGGATATTAATGAAGGTAAGTATTCATATTGAGTTTAATAAATCTAGAGCAAGTCCATTAGTACTGCATACATCCATACGTGACCATTAGCACGTGGTATTTACTTACGTTTGCAAATGAAGGAAAAACAAACCGAGTTTATACTGAATAAAAAAACATGAAATAGAGAAATTACATTAAATCATATCAAATATCAAAAGGCATTTGCTTTTTATAAGCAAAATAAAAATAAGTTAAGCGATATATGAATATACGCGATATATGAATTAGAAAAGCAATGAAAGACTAAAAGGGTTTATGATTTACTGAGATTCCTTTCACTGTGATGTTCATACGTTATTGCAATATGCTAGGCAAGTAGAGACGAATATGCAGGCTATTACGATCGTTCGCTGTAAGTAAAATCTAGGCCAATATTCTTGAAACAAAGGTGTAACCAATAATATCGGATTGTAGGTCGCGGAACCAGAACAAGATTTGCCCATTCATATCATAACAATATGTGAACGAAAACCAACTGATAACATCCTAATAACAACGTTTGGCCAAACTGTTTATGATTGTGATGTAAATAATAATTGTAGTGTCGGTGACTTGACAGTTGATAGATTTTGTACACACAATCAATGTTTGAAAATAAATATTTATGGAATACTATTATAACATAAAATATACAAAATTATTAAATAATTCAACTCACCAATCCTTGTATCCGCGGAAACATTTTTACAAAATATTAAAAATGTCACTTTACACAGAAGCAATCACGACACACCCACTGACACACCCCTGCACAAATGACGTTTATAATAAAAAGAACGTCACACCCCTTGTATAGTTTTATCGATCACCGAACAAAAGTAATACAAGGAACTATGGTGTACCACAAGGCGCTACTTGAGACCGTTATAACATACGTGCGCACGATTCGGCGCGTCAAACGCTTATGTCGGTTACACGAAGTGGAACGATACATCGGGCAATCCTCGGTGATTCACAGCGTGGGCGCAGGGGGGATTTCGCCCTTTTATCATCTTTGTTTACGTTTTGACGCTGCTCGGTATCGGACAAAGTATTTTATATTTCGTGGAAATCTTTAACGAAAATATTCACTAATGGATTTAATGAGCAGCTTCTCTTATTAATCGAACTTTCAATAAAACCGTTTGTTTACACTCCAAATCACTTACAATAATATTTTTTAATCTCGTAGCTTAAATTGTACTGTTTTATTTGATGGTTTTTGTACAAACCTTTATACTAATCTTAATTTCGAATTTATAATGATGAAAACAATAATTTTATCTTTCTACGCACTTAAGTTGAAATCTACTGATAAAGTATTCTATATAGAAGTACTGAATAAGTGTTTGTTGACAAATGGGGCATGTGATGACTTTATTTGCTTGTTTATTTAAATCACAATCAACTAACAAAGACTCTTACGTGAAAATTTAAGGGATGTGTCATTTTATATAGATAGTTTTCTGATGAAAAACTAAATTTATATTCTACGAAATAAGGAAAGTACGGGCTCTACTAAACTAATAACTAAAGTTCTTTTAGTAATTGTAAACTTTATCATAGGACTAAGTAATCAATGTCAATAGTTATTTTTTTGAATTTTATTAACGAGTACTTATCTTTTTATTTTTAAGCATTTAACTGCTAGATTTTTTTTTATAGATAGGTCCGACAAATGACTCCACCTCACCTGATGTTAAATGATGGTGAAGTCCAGACGTGAAGATAGCTGGTACAGCAGTTCTACCTTCCACATCAGCCATCCTCATCTTGCCGGCCTGCATGTTGCTTCTTCACGCCTCTTTTAAAGGATAAATATGTTTAAATGTAAAGGAAAAAATTACTAGAATATATTCCAGATGACGGGTGTTGCGAATTCGAGTCTTGTCTGCTGCCAGGTCCACGTGTTATTTTTTTAGTAAACAAAAAACTTTAGATTTAAGTATGTAGGTACTTATATTATTATTTCGGATTTTATTATTACCATGGACCGACTATAAATACATGTGTGGAGATCGATTTGATTATATAATCATAAATTAAATTTCTCCTCGTTCTAAGCTCATTCATCATAGCTAATCTTGAAACTAAAACACACATTTCAAAATATGATATCAGGACATGTTGCCCTAATTTAACAATTTTAAATGAGGGAAAGATAACAATTGGACGACATTTTAAACATGATAGGAAACTAACCGGGTCATTGATAGATAACATGTGAAGATAGGAGGCTTAGATAGGAAGTTTATTGCCAACATAACAAAAGTTACCTTGAAAGATGATACTGAAAGGCTAGGCCGAACTTATTGTTTACACAATAAAATTATTCGGTAAAAACAGGAAAGTGATAAAGAATTCAGGTTACGAGTAAGAAAAAAATCTCCGAAATTCGTTTTCTTCACAAATCTCCTTGAATCAATCTGATTGATATAAATATCAGGAGTCAGTTCAAATTATTCTTTCAAATCACAACCTAGTAGTCTTTTAATAAAAAGAAGAAGCATAGAGGGAGTATTTATTTAAGAAATAAGTTCGCGCGTGTGTAAATGGTTTTTGTTATAGTCTTTTGATAAAAAGAAGAATCATAGACGGAGTATTTATTTAACAAATTAGTTCGTGCGTGTGTAAATGGTTTTTGTTATAGTCTTTTGATAAAAAGAAGAATCATAGACGGAGTATTTATTTAAAAAATTAGTTCGTGCGTGTGTAAATGGTTTTTGTTATAGTCTTTTGATAAAAAGAAGAATCATAGACGGAGTATTTATTTAACTAATAAGTTCGCGCGTGTGTTAATGATTTTTGTTATTCTAACTTGTATAGTTGTAGAGTTTTTTGCTGATCAAAGTACATTATTTTCAAATTTGAAATAACAACAACATTTTTTTCTTATTATGCTACAAAATGACTCTACAAACATTAGTAAAAAGATGTTTGCCAAAAGACATAATTCAAATTCAATATCAATTATTCAGTTTGGGTTGTCATAAGCACTTGTGAAGGTCTAGAAGCTACGCTAAAATACCTATTATCCCTTTAACTTTGAAATAAATGCAGAAAACCATATCCATTGGGAAGGTGGGATACGGATATAAATACTTAATGTACATTAGAACCTTACTTAGCACGAGATCTTTACATAGTATAAAATAAAGTTACTTTCCGGGTCCGTCTGCATTATCATCATCTTAATCAGCCTAATGTCCCCACAGCTGGGGCACAGGCCTTCCCTATGGATTGAATAGGGAGATTGGGAAATGACCCGCCACGCGGGCTCAGTGCGGATTGGCGGGTGCTAACGACTGCAGATGCAGCCGGGACCAACGGCTTAACGTGCCTTTCGAAGCACGGAGGAACTCGAGATAGAAGTTTTTGGTCACCCATCCAATGACCGACCACTGCGAAAGTTGCTTAACTTCAACAATCTCAGCCGAACGCGCTAACCACCTGCGTTATCGAGCTCCGTCAGCATACCTTTCCACAAACTTTTAATATACCACGCAACCAAATTCAGATTAATTTTCACGGATGTGATGTGTTCATAATACATTATACAGGCCTACCGATAAGTTTATACGTATTACACCGAAGCGAAGCGTAAATTAAAAAATGAGATAAATATTTTAAGTTCGTCTAAAAAATTTTTAAGAGAAACTTCAGCCCGATACTTAAAGTAGGTGCTTAAAATATTGAACCCTAACTACCTAATTCATTATACTCTAATAGTTGCTCAATGACACTTATCTGTATAGGTTTAAGATCACAACATATTTAAACCATTTCATCACTCCAATGCAATATCAACAAAAACGACAACTTTTTGTGTCAGACTCGTCATACGTCAACATCGCAGCATTGTGATGTGTCAGACGATGCCTGTCGTCGCGTCATAACACAAATATGGTTACAGTTAAACTAACATGGTAAACTGAAATATAGGTATTGCTCGAACTAAATGAATCAGTCACGAAGAGTGACTCTAAAATTTTGAGAAATTCGCTATAAAGGATATGGAAAGTAGAACACGAGAAATAGGTAAGTATAACTAAGAAAAACATACTTTCTTTGTCCTTGAACGGGCTGTAAACTGTACGTTATCAGCCCGCATCAGCACACTGCTGGATAAAGATGTCTCCCATTCCCATGGCACGCTATTTAGCTCGGTAAGATATATGTGTGTGTGACCGTGACTAAGTGACCGGTAAAATAAAATTTGAAAATTTTGAAATCCGTTATCGAATGGAGGTAAATTTATTTATGGTTAAATTACGAATAAAAGGGATGCAAGATTTTCTGACGTCTGGCAAAAAATAAACCACGATAAAGGACTAATATTCACGAATATGTGTATTATACCAAAAATGCTAAACTAAGTAGGCACTAAGAATTACCTATGAAACCCAATTAGAAATTAATTATGAAGGACTGGTAGCAAAAGCAAAACATTTATATGGAAGTGATGTCTAAGGCCCGTATTACAGAATGACAAAGAAGTGTTGATCTTCAACATTCATACTGACCTTAGGCCCGTAATATAGAAAGATTCTCAGTGATTGATCTAGTCTTGAGCATAGTTAGAAAGGGATGTCGCTATATATAGCACATAGCGATATCCCTTTCTAACTGTACCTAAGTACAGATCAACACTTAGTTGTCATTCTGTAATACGGGCCTAAAAGTTCTTTTTACTGTTAAGTTACACCTTCCATTCTCTGCTAAACTCTTCCATTCTCTGCTAAAATGTCAATTGCGAATATATAAGTTAAAAGGCGAGGGTAAACGAAAAGATAAGTTTTTTTATAAAAAATCAATTTAGTCAAAGGAGTCACAAGATTCATACAGCCAAAGAAAAATTATTATATTTTTTAATTATAAGTTTATTTATCATTATTATAAAACATTTTAATTAAAAATGTATTTCTTTATTCGTTTAGTAATGATATTTAATAATATTTTGCTTTGTAACGTTGTGCAAATGCAAAAATACATTTAACAAAATGTTTACTTAAAAATATTTTTTTTGAAATAAATAGTGTTTTTAATATTTTTTTTATTTTGGTTTTGTAATAAGGTAAAAATCCAAACTTATTATTGTGTCATCAGAATACTCATTGGAAAGTTTGCTTTCTCAATATTAATAGGAAATTGATGAGACGATGAGAATATTCATTACCGTACTCTATCACCGATTTTAAGGTTAATATTGAAGTTCTTCCTCAAACAATAGAAGGAGAAATTACCACGTGTAGATCATCTATTATATTACCCTTAAATTTATAACAGTCCCTATTGTTTCAATTGATTGATACTGATTTTTTTTTGTTGCTGTTATTGAACATCAATGTCATATTTATTTATTTTATTTACTCTTTATTGTTTTCACAATGCGAATGGCGGACGTTCTGTTCGAAAATATAAATTGCACTGACTCCTAGGTTCCCAAGCTGGGAATCCCAGCGCATGGTAATTTTGATATCACAAACGCATTTTTTACTTTTACTGACAACAATATAATAGTATCGTTGTTCAGTAGTATTTTCTTAATTAGAAAATAACACCCATGTTTATTTCGACTCGCGTGGGAAGGGTTCCGAGCTACATAAATAAGATTGCTTGTTTTTCAATACACTAAAATAGAACAATTAAATCTTTATCATAGTTCTTTTTTAAGCATTTTACTGCCGGTTTTTTTTCTATTTTATTAAATTTCACATTACTATAAATAATAACAATACATTAAGCCAGTGCTACAAAAACCTGTGTAGGTTTTACTGAGCACTGGGACATGGTAATAACTGGGATTCGTCATGTTTTAGATCTTTTTTTTCGCATCTGCATCTTTCTACGAGTTGTCGGCGGTCGCCCCTAACAGAGCAATGAGTTTGTTCACACGGGCGGGTTCCCCATCAGATTTTACTAAATACTGTAACTATTATGGTGTTGAACAAGATTAAATGTAACTAAAGAAAATATAACTTGAGAAAATCCAGATTACAGACGAGATTTCGACCTAGTGGATTTTTTTCTAGTAATATTTTCTTTAGATATAAAACCCTCTTTTGGTAGTCGTATGAAAATGATGAAATCAATTTTATTACTTGGACCGGAAGTAATGCTTTCACACTCTGTCGTATCTATTTCGGTTCATGAAAAAAATTCCACACGACTAGGGATTGCAATCCGGGTAAACGGATCCGGTAATCCGGCGGATCCGGCATCATTTGACGGTTACCGGATCCGGTATCAATATAGCGGATCCGAAGACCGAATCCGGTGCTAGCAGTTTAATCATTATTGTGATAATTTTTGCCATTCATTCGTTCGACAGATTCATCAAATCATGATGGTATTTGTCTTAAATACGTATAAGACTTGTTTGTTAGCATTCTTATATACTTTAATAGTGATTTAGATCTCATTTCAGTTAATTACGTAAGGTTAATTGTATCTATTAGATATTATAGTTACTTGATAATTAATATTACTACTTAAAACAAAAAATAAAACTGAACTCAAAATCGAAAATGGAACTAAAAAGTAAAAAATAATATCTGTTTTTAATTATTTTTAAGCATTTAACTGCTAGATGTTTAAATCTAAAGAAAAGTTTACTAGATTTTTTTTTCTAGTAAACTTTTCTTTAGATTTAAACAATATCTGGTTTATGATTTTGATGTCAGGGGGGGGGGGGGGAGGTCAAGATTGAAAACTTAAATAGATTTTCGTTTCTCATCGGTGATAATACGTCTTTCAATTTAGTGAATTAATGAAAATTACATCGTCCAAGTAAACATTAACACAATTGACGGAGAAATCGGTGAACACGCATAAAAAGACATCGTGCGTGCCTTTGAAATTTGAAGGTTTCCTCGGATTCCACAATCAGATCCTGACTTGGTTCCAATGTGACCACCTCGGAAGTGCACTCTTTTGAATAAAAAAAGAATTTTGGAAATAGGTCCACAATTGACGGAGTAATCTGTGAACATACATAAAAAAAATATACAGTCGAACACAGAACCTCCTCCTTTTTGAAGTCGGTTAATAAATTGATCTATCTGTAAAGGTGAAATCTAGAAAGATTGAGCTACTCGTTACGCCGTAAAATTTATTATTTATTATTTATTTATTATTCAAAATACATTACACCATTATAACAGGTATATACCTAATTCAATAGTGTAGTCGTCCTTTCAAGCTAACTATAAATTCTTATAAAATTACATTAATTATTAACAATATTATTTCAATGTTGTAAATTATATATAAATGTCAATAAATGTCAATAAAAATAAATAAAAGAAAAAACAATGTCAATGTAAGCAAATGTCAATTAAAAATCTATAAAAATAAAAAAAAATAACTTCAATTTAGGATGCATTACAAATATTGTCCAATTATTACTAGTTACTCTTACACTACCAAAATTTTGATTGTTTTCTTGTTGTCTATTTGTCTTATCATTGGTTAGGAAATAAATTCGATTCTATATATATGTATTTGTGATTTATTTTTTATGAACTACCTACACCTAAGTGCAGTGACACTTGATTAACTCACTTATTTTGTACGAAAAAGCGAAAATCATCCTGAATTGATCAATCCGGCCGGACTGAAAATGACGCCGGATTGCAATCCCTACACACGACCGACATACAGTGGATGATAGAGTTCCATGATTGACATTCTTAAAAATCAGGAATCTGTATATTTAAAAGGGAACCGTTACTGACTAACTCAACTATCAACGCAAACCTCAACGTACTGAACGCTGAAATTTGGCATACATATAGCTGCGCATGATGTAGACATGCGCTTAGAAAGCATTTTTCAAAACTCACCTCCTAAAGGATTAAAACAGGTTTACAAGGTTTGTTTGGAGTACAGAGACCGCGAGATCAATCCTTTTTCTAAATTCTGTATGAAGAAGTTTATTGGAAATTTTTATATTTACTGAGCTCAGTATTGATTTAATTATAGTTATTGATAATGTAGAGCTTTAAATTCATTGTTTCACACAAAATCAAATGTAACGCGAGCGAAGCTGTGGGTAAAAGCTTGTATAAAGATATGTGATTGAAGCTCCTCCAAAATCAGTCATAGTCATAATATTTATTACTTCATGTTGGTTATAGCTACTTATTTAGTTCTTAAATGTAATACCAGCTCGCAAACATGAGCTCTGTAAGGGCATTGCAAATTATATTAAAGGTATATAAAATTAATTTAAAATTAGATGAAATTACAATGGGATAATAATTTGAGATGATTTTAGTAGAAAAAATAATTTAGCTAATCATTCATATAATAATTTAATCTATATATATAAAACTTGGATTAGAGTAGCACAAAATCGGGAGCAGTGGCGTGCATTAGGGGAGACCTATGTCCAGCAGTGGACGAACATGGGTCGATGATGATGATGATGATATAAAACTCAAAGGTGACTGAAATAGTGATCTATCAACGCACAGCCCAAACCACTGGACGGATCGGGCTGAAATTTGGCATGCAGGTAGATGTTATGACGTAGGCATCCGCTAAGAAAGAATTTTGATCAATTCTACCCCAAAGCGAAGCGAGGGCGGGCCACTAGTAAATTATAAAATACATTTATTCACTTTCTAGAAATGTTCGATTCGAAACTCGAAATCATTCTATAGGCTTCAGTTTATATATCCATCAGTTAGCTAATACGTTTCTCATTAACACTCGTTTTGTTAAACAATTCTTTGGTAATCTGATATGTTCTTTATTTGGTAAGCAAATCTTCTTAATTAAGCGGAGCAATTTCAAAATACCATCATATTAAGGTATACTTTAAAACGACTTTATTAATTAGTAACCATAACAATGGTAATTATGTGTTTTAATAGATTTTAAGACATTACTAAAATACGATTGCACATAGAAAATATGACACATCGCAACGTAATTATAGGTGTACAATAATTTCAGCATTTTTATCTATCAATATCAACCATCACATTTGTTTGATTTTTTTTTCAGTATAACATAGGAAGACATTCGCAAAAACAACCTGAGTTTATGAAACCTTATGTGTGGGGTGAAAGTGTAAAGTTCCTTTTAAAATAAATATAAAATTTGTTTTTTAGGTTTTCACGCACATCCATCCATCAGCCTTTCTCCGTCCACTGCTGGACATAGGCCTCCCCCATAGAACGCCACAATGCGCGGTTCTGCGCTATACGTATCCAGCGGCTCCCAGCACATTTGACGATGTCGTCAGTCCACCTTGTTGGGGGCCGCCCCACGCTGCGTCGTCCGGTACGTGGTCGCCACTCGAGGACCTTTCTTACCCAACGGTTTTCAGATCCTCGAGCGGTGTGGCCTGCCCTTGCCACTTCAGTGTGCTTACACTTCGGGCTATGTCATAGACACCGGTCCTTCTACGGATTTCCGTATTTCGGATCTTATCACGTAGGGAAACACCGAGCATAGCCCTCTCCATAGCACGGTGCGCGAAACTGAGTTTTGCTATGAGGCCGACATTCAGACACCTCGTAGAGTCACTCACATCACTCATATAAATAAAACATGTTTCATCGGGCTAGATGCACTGATTTTATTTATTTATTGACGTTTCGCATCCTTTGCACAAATGCGTCGTCGGAATATTATTGTTTATTATAAGCCATTCGAATTATAGTCGGAAATTATAGTCGTTTAGTCGGAATAATATTCCGACGAACGCATTCCTGCAAAGGATTTGAAACGTCAATCTATACTTATAATAAATCTGTAGAGATGTCAATTCTGTACATGAAATATATTTTTAAAAAAACTATCAGGGGGTGATTAGTGATTGATACTGATGCCAAAAATGCAATCAGTAAATTTTTTGTCTGTCTGTCTGTCTGTCTGTGTGTATGTTCCTTATAGAAACAAAAACTACTCGACGGATTTTAACGAAACTTGGTACAATTATTCTTCATACTCCTGGGCAGGTTATAGTATACTTTGCATCACGCTACAATCAGTAGGAGCAGAGTAGTGAAGGGAAATGTTGGGAAAACGGGAGAAGTTACTCCATTTTTCAAGCTTCCGTCGCGTGTGCAGCCTTAATGATTAAAGTTACATAGAAATCATGTATGACGGAAATATTCTACATAAAATTGTCTAAAAAGTATCCCGCAACAGCATATGTCTATCTTTTATGGTTGACTCACAAGAACACGTGTAACTCCCGATAGCTTAGCAGTTCGGAGCATTCTGATCATATTTGTTTACTCTTAAGTTTATAATACTCGGTATAGAAACACCAAACTTATACATGAAATAAGCCATTATTAGTTCCGGCGACGGGGAACCCGAGCTGCTGAGGTTAGGGCTTGCCTGAAAAGCTCTTATTTGTGGCGTGATATACAATCGGTGTATTTGACTATAAACATGCGAGTGAGAACTGTAGATAACCCGGATGATCGTGAATTTTCTGATATATTATTAAAGAAAATACCTTCACCAAAGATACCTATCCACTGCTACACCAAGGAAAACTTATTCTGGCGCCTGAGTTATGTTGTATAGTGCAATCCCAACAACATCTTACATCGTCAGTTTACGGTGACGTAACAAATATATTAAAGAGGAACAATTCTTGGCTATGCGAAAGGTCCATTTTAACTCCTCGCAATGACCAGGCATCTGAGATTAATAATAAAATACTGTCGAATATCCAGGGGGAAAGCAAAGTTTATAGTTCAATAAATATAATGGCCGATGAACAAGAAGCCACTAAATACCCGATAGAATTTTTAAATTCTTTAAATATGCCCGTACTTCCTTCTCATGAAAATTGTTTAAAAATTGGCATTCCGATTATTCTGCTCCGAAATTTAAGACCACCACAAATTTGCAATGGAACTCGGCTTAAAGTAACTCAGTTGCAACAAAATGTAACCGAGGCTCAAATTTTAATAGGTTGCGGTGCAGGATATTCCTAGAATTCCCATAACACCAAATAATTTTCCATTCCAATTTAAAAGAACGCAATTCCCAGTATCGGTGTGTTATGCAATGACAATAAATAAGGCTCAAGGGCAGACTTATCGTGTTGTTGGAGTAGATCTCGGTGTCAGATGTTTTTCACATGGTCAGTTATGTCGGTCTTTCCCGGGTTAGCAGTCCTAGAATTTTTTATGTTCACGTTCCGGACGGGTCAAATTTCAACGTAGTCTACCCGGAAGCTTTGCGCTGAAGTATTTTCATTCTATATGTACTTAAGACTCATGTGAAAGCGATCTAAACAATATTACCAATACATTAACATAATAACATACAAGGAGTTACACGCGGATGGTCTCGGGGCACAGTGATAATAATAATATTCTGCGGTTCCTTATTGCGATATTTTTAACAGTATTATATTTCCCTACTAAAATACGAAAGTTAATCTGTCTGTCACATCAAAACCACGGAACCCTGAGGAAGGACATATGCTACTTTTTTACGAAAAACGACGATAACGCGGACGAAGTCGCGGGCAGAAGCTAGTAAATAAATAAAATCAGTGCATCTAACCCGTTGAAATTTGTTTTATTTAAATATAAATTGTCAGCGTTGGGCTGAGAACCTGTTTCTATATGTTTGGATAACATCTAAACTCTATGTTCCAATGTCAATAGCATCATTGAATTTTGATACTTCCTTGTTCAATAATATTTGCACAAATTAATAATCTGTAATGTTACATATTAGTTATCTTTGGAGGTCAAATTTGTTCTTCGTCTTGTCTCGTGTCAAGGTTCCTCTCATAGAGATGTTACTTAGTGTTGACAACTCTAGCCGTCGTGTTTCGTAGATCACGTTCAAATCTCCTGGGTCGCTAGGGATACTAAGTTTTTGGTCACCCATCTTAAGACCGACCATCAAAAATGTAGGTTGACACTCACAATCACAGATTGTTCGCTGGCCACCATCGAGGCCAAATTAGCAATTTCTTCCATCATAGTAAATAGTTATTTATGATAATACTGTAGTAAGTTGGTTTTTACTCTTTTTACAAAGGAGTACACGAATTCGGCTCATTCTTACCATAGTCACGGGTTTGTAAATACTATATCTGGCATAGAACTACTATTGGAGGCGTAACACCCCTATATAGTCCCCTATCGTTCAAGATCGAGTTGGAGGCGAAGAGTTTGACCAGTAGTGGACCTTATCCATCGCACTGAGGGCCATAACGGCATCATATTTACAATACAGTGGAATGGAAGCCCGACAAAAGCTACCTTACCTTTCAGCTTCTGAGTTATCCCCTCGATATTTTGTGCCTTTGTACAACATATAGCCTTCTCGTGGGACCTCGATTCGATCGACCTCTTTTAAATTCGGGGCCTGACACATTTTAGCCGATTGCCATGATTTATTTATATGCGTTATTGAATTAAGGGCGGCTGCGGCGACCAACGGTTATTTTATGGTCGGGAATGAATAAATCCATCAACAGTCATCATCATCATCAGCCTATTAATGTCTCCACTGTTGCACACTGTGGCACAGGCCTTCCCTATGGATGGAATAGGGAGTTTGGGCTATGACCCATCACGCGGGCACAGTGCGGATTGGCGGGTGCTAACGACTGCAGATGCAGCCGGGACCAACGGCTTAACGTGCGTTGCTAAGCACGGAGGAACTCGAGATCGAAGATGTTTGGTCACCCAACCAATGACTGACCATTGCGAAAGTTGTTTAACTTTAACGATCGCAGCCGAGCGCGCTAACCGCCCGCGCTATCAAGCTCTTCTCCTTGAGTATCTACTCTCAATCTTTGAATTAGATTAAGTAGAAGGGATTTTTTGAAACCTTATATCATCGCTTATTTAGCAACTTGCTTCTCTCTTTCATAAGGTTGCACACTCAAATCAAACCAAAATTCATTTATTCAGTTTAGGCTGTGTAGCATTTTAAAGTTGAAAGCTATGCCATCATTTTGCTTATAGGTATCTACGGCAGGAGACGTGTACTGAGAACCGGCAAGAAACTCAGCAAGGGCTACCTTTTTCACCCACAGGTTTTATTTCATACAGTGTCGTCAATTTGAAAGATGACATCAAACTTATAAACATGTATTGAGGTCGACTTCCATATCGCATAATGTAAAATAACAATCCCGAAATATCTAAAAACATTTTCGAAACAAAATCAGTAAGTATAAGTAGTGAGTGCAAGGTTCTCGTAAAAACTCTTTTTCAGGCAATTAGTTTTGCACTTATTGTTAGTAAATTCGTTGATTGTCCATTGTTACATATTTGACATTATGTGATGGAAGTCGACCTCAACACAAGTTTGCAAGTTTTATGTCAATTTTCAATTGGACGATACTGTACGAAATAAAACAGGGAGAAAAAAGCAGCCCTTGCTGAGTTTCTTGCCGGTTATTCTCAGTACAAGGTCTCCCGCCGTAGATTTGCGAACCGATGGCGTAGCTTTTCGACATTCACAAGTGCTTGTAACAGTCTAGACTGAATAAACGATATTGAATTTAAAAAATATATATATATATATATAACTTTTGAAACAAAATCTAAAGGCAAAATAATAACCAGGCCATTCAATAACTAATTCTTAAACAGTTTAGAGGCAAATCATATTGCGGTCATTTTATTAAGAAACAGTTTTGTATTTTACCTCCATATTCTGTTTATTGACTCCGTATCTACTTATAATGTGGGAATATCCATAAGCGGTTACCGATTTATTTGTCACAAGGTTATTCGGACTGTATCATTATGCATGTATATTCCATATTTAAAGCCGTATCCGAACTTAAGTTATATAATTAGTAATAAATAATAAACATTTCCAACACTCACACCAATTAGCCTAGCCCCAAAGTAAGCATTGTAAGGCTTGTGTTATGGGAAATTAGGGTAACAGATAGAATACATATACCGTACATCATCATCATCATCATCAACAGCCTATTAATGTCCCCACTGCTGGGGCATAGGCCTTCCCTATGGATGGAATAGGGAGATTGGGCCATGACACACCACGCTGGCCCGGTGCGGGTTGGTGGGTGCTAACGACTACAGATGCAGCCAGGACCAATGGCTTAACGTGCCTCTCGAAGCACGGAGGAGCTCGAGGTAGTAAATTTTCGGTCACCCATCCAATGACCGACCACTGCGAAAGTTGCTTAAATACAACGATCGCAGCGGAACGCGCTAACCACTTGCACCATCGAGCTTCTCGTACCGTACATATATGAGTATATTTATATAGAAATACATATTAAACATCCATGACTGGAGTACAAATGCTCGTATTCATCATACAAACATCTGCCGAAGAAATCAGAATCATCATCTGAAGAAGCAACATGTAGGCCGGCAAGGTGAGGATGGCTGGTGTGGCAGGTAGAACTGCTTTACCAGCTATCTTCACGTCTGGACTTCACCGTCACTTAACATCAGGAGTCATGTATCGGACCTTTCTAAAAAAAAACTGCCCCCACCGGGAATCGAACCCGGGACCTCTCCAATCGGCGACACCATGAAACCCAGCGTACGAAACCACTTGCCCACGGAGGTCATCATATAATATTGTAGTAATGATTCACTCATACACATAATGATTGAGGTAGAGCACAGGGTATGCGGACCTGCATATTCAAGGAACTCAATGACACAGTGATCAATGCGTAGCGTTTTGTTTTAATTCAACTAACCCCGTTTTGTAACAGGACTTTTTCCTTTCTTTTTCTTTTGGTTTCTATTTGTTCTAGATCTCTCCCTCACTGGGTGCTTTTTATAAAAAAAATATAAAAAGCACACACACATATATATATATATATATATATATATATATATGTATATATATATATGTTCGGGTTCTGTATATATATATATATGTATATATATATATATATATATATATATATATATATATATATATATATATATATATATACAGGGTGTTACAAAAATACAAATAAAGCTTGAAGGACGTTGAAGTACATCATAAGCTTTAACTTTTTATAAAACAGTTATTTTTAATGATTAATAAAAATATCGATCATTTTAAGGCACGTCACTAGTTCAAGGATCATTAAAAATAATGTTTTTTTATAAAAAGTTAAAAAAGATTAAGAATTAAATTCAAATATTTTAAGAATATTAGAGAAGACACCTTATATGATGTACTTCAACGCTCTTCAAGTTTTATTTGTATTTTTGTAACACCCTGTATATATTTTTTTTTTCTTCCTTCCTTAATACTATTTTACAAACTTTTTATTTCTTCTTTCTTACTTTTACATCTTATTTCTATTTATCTTTCTTTTTCTATCTCGTTGTGAGGTTACATTTATAAGTTGTTTACAGATTTAACTTATGTTTACATTTCTAGTCTTTATTTCTCTCAATCACTTTCTCTACAACCTTTTTACTATATTCTAGGAATAGCTTCCTTTCCTTCTTATTTTCCATTATTTCCCACAATGTGTCTCTACTGATTTTTGTGTCTATGCGTGTCTGTAGTGTGTGTCTGTATGCTCCGTGCAGAGGGCATCCTATGAGGACATGGAAGATAAATAAATAAATAAATAAATATTTCCAACACTCACACCAATTAGCCTAACCCCAAAGTAAGCACTTGTGATATGGGATACTAGGGTAACGGATAGAATACATAAACTGTACATATATATGTATATTTTTTTTTATAGAAATACATATTAAACATCCATGACTGGAGTACAAATGCTCGTATTCATCACACAAACATCTGTCCCCACCGGGATTTGAACCCGGGACCTCTCGAGTCGGCGACACCATGAAACGCGGCGTACATCGTTCTTCTTAAATCTTTGGATGGTATGAATGATCAATGCGTAGCGTTGCCAGGCGTCAGCCGGACATAGGCTTTTTGATTGTGTGTCCGGCCGAAATGAACGGTGTTCGGCTTTTCTAAGGCATTATACAGGTCATCAGAAAATTTTGCTTTTATTACACCTGTGCACGGAACAACTGTTTATGGCCGCTCATTCGCAATGCAAGCTGTTCGCCTATGGAATTCGCTGCCAGTTTCCATTCATCATCATCATCATCAGCCTATTAATGTCCCCACTGCTGGGGCACAGGCCTTCCCTATGGATGGAATAGGGAGATTGGACCATGACCCACCACGCGGGCCCAGTGCGGATTGGCGGGTGCTAACGACAGCAGATGCAGCCGGGACCAACGGCTTAACGTGCCTTCCGAAGCACGGAGGAACTCGAGATAGTAAATTTTTGGTCACCCATCCAATGACTGACCACTGCGAAAGTTGCTTAACTTCAA
This sequence comes from Chilo suppressalis, assembly GCA_902850365.2. NCBI lineage: Eukaryota > Metazoa > Arthropoda > Insecta > Lepidoptera > Crambidae > Chilo > Chilo suppressalis. Next base: position 2,947,828 of record OU963905.1, on the reverse strand, counting down.
CGATCGCAGCCGAACGTGCTAACCACTTGCGCCATCGAGCTCCTCAGTTTCATTAGACGTGCAGAATCTCTGCACAGATCAAAAACCTTCTACCTTCTCTTCTATTGTATTTATTTCCTCTCACCGAATTAGACTTATATATGGTACATATGTAATATATGTATGTATGTATTTACCTATGTATGAATGAGTGTATGTATGTATATCTATGTATTTATATGTGTTTATTTGTTTTATATACTTGGTTTGTACATAGATTTTCTCGCGTGTTATTGAAGTTAATTACACCGCCGTCTTTCCAGCTTCTTTCTTGTCCTCTCCATCCCAAGGTTGTCTGGAAGAGATCACTCTTAGCGATAAGACCGCCCATTTTTACACTGTAAGCAGTCATTATGTATGTTTTATATTTTTTTTTTTGTGTAAATTAAAGAGTTTTTATTATTATTATTATACATTTCGCTAACGAGCGAGTGTCGAGCATGGCCGAGCACATGCGAGTTAACTGTCGAGCCAAATTTTTTTTTTTATTTTTTTTTTATTTTATTGACAAAGATTCACCAACAACATATAATTTTACATTACAATTTGAAAAAATATATAAATACCATACTTTAAGATATGCTTTTTAATAGGTGAATACAACATTCACATAAATACAAATAAACTACAATGACAGATTAAACAAACAAAAAATATATCCACCATCATGAAAAACAGGTATACAGAATTATAATATTATTTAGTCTGTGTTACGGCCTAATTTTATTTATTCCACAAACAACCTCTTATATAAGCGCTCAGTATTGTGGAAAACGGTTATAAGGTTAGTCGACTTAGCAACCCATGCTAGCGCCGTGATCATGGAAGCTAAGCTACCTTCTAAGTGGCCGCTCATCGGATGGGTGACGAAAGCTTTACTGTCTCGGGCCCCCCCGGATTCAAAGAGTACGTCACGGATTTCTAACCAATGGTAATTAAATATAGAAATTAAACGTTATTAATAATTAAGTTACAAAGGACATAGTAATGTTTTGTATGAGCGACTGCCCTGGCAATGTATAAATACTGTACTTAGTAATATTTAATGGTAAATGGCTGAAAATTTATAATTTCTATAAAAAAAGGCTCAGGAACTTTTGATAAAGTCACAATCTTGAAAATTATGAGAACTTACTACAGTTGATAAAATATTTTGCCAATTATTTACAGAGTCATCAATTTCGCATTTTCTTAGAATCTTTCTTCCCATTTCTCTGATTAACTCTTCACAAAAGTGTATTTAAAGCAAAAATAAATACAAATAGTTTGTTATCGTCGGCGTGACAGGAAATCTGTGACGATTTATTTTGTTCATTTGCAAAAATTAAAGGATTAATTATCATACAGCCTTGCCTCAAGCCTGATCAGAATAATAAAATCTATTATTTTAAACCTTCAGTGATTTGTTTTGATAAAAATAAGGGCCAATGTCATAGTTTGAAGGAGTTTAGAAATAATATTTTTTATTTCGATATACTTACACAAATATTTTTTGTGTATTGTTCATTTATTTTGTAAAACGGAACATTTTGCTTTTTAAACAGACATGAAGTAAATTTTTATACTTTTAAAGATTTGATTATTTCACGAAAATAAATAAGTACAAAATTGACTTTGAATTAAGTTTGACCAAGACTTTTTTTATGGTAACTATACTTTTTCATACTTGGCCGAAATAGTTCGCTTTTTGCTTTTGTTAAAAATAGTATTGCCGCTAACCTTCATTGTATTGCAAGTTAGTAACTTAACTATCAATGAACCTTATCAAGTAAGTACCTATTGTAAAAAGGAAATGACTCAAGCTGAACAATTATAAAAAAGGGCTTACAACTTCCTGTATTGTGTCAGTAAATGGTGTATTTATGATTTTGTTTTGTTACTTGTTTTCAGTTATGAGTTTTGTACCATGAATCTCACTATCTTTTCCTATTATGGACTGGGAGCTAGAAATAAAAAATAAAAATATGATTGTGGCCGCTACCAACTAAAGAACATCTAACTAACTCCAGCGAGTAACGGTATATTAACAAACAGGGAAACTTAGAAGAGAATGGACTGTGTAGGCCACGCACTATTATTTTATAGATATTAATATTTATAATTTTTGTTATTTTTTTTTTAAGCATGTAACTGCTTGATGTTTAAATCTAATGAAAATATAACTAGAAAAAATTCCATTGTGGGTTTACCTATAATGCGAAGAGATGGCGCTGCCTTGCAGCTTAAGAATAGCTAGAAAGAATTTCGACGCGGTCCGTGAGGGCCGCGGTAGCATAATTGGTCAGTGCATTCGCCCGGATTGCGAAGGGTGCGGGTTCGAGTCCCGTCTGCTGCCTGGTCCGCGTGGAATTTTTTCTAGTTATATTTTCATTAGATTTAAATATTAATATTTTATAATACTAAAAAAAATTACGGCTTGCACTCCGGGAATGCCGGCAGAGGTGAAAACTTGAATATTAACGTGCATTTTTGATATTTTGGAATAGTTAGGGAATAATTTTGCACGAATTGTTTTAATTATCAGTATAAAAGTACTATCATGTATGTGTTAGAATACAATATTTATTTATTGCGCTATCGTACACAAACATGACAATTTATCTACATTAAAAAGTTTATCTCTCAGAAAAATCAACTTACATGAATCACGTTTAAGCGCACTTAGCGACATCTATTGTAAAGAAATCAACTTACATGAATCACATTTAAGCGCACCTTGCGACATCTATTGTAAAAAAAATGCATTTTCATCTCAATAAAGCTGCCACGTGGACGTCCTAGATAGAGACTTATTATTATAATACGATAAAATAAAATATTACTATGTTTCGTCCAATATATTGAAAGTCAACAACCTTTCCAATTTTATTGTGCGTCATGATGCGATCAGCTCACGTGTTTAACCTGACGCGAGTTTAACATTTTTTACCCATACAAAAAAAGTGTAAAACGCCGCTAAAGAAGTTTTCACTTCAAAAAAATTGTAAAGAAAAGCTTAGTTTAATTTTTAACATTTATCTACTGAACGTTATTGAAAACCGATGTATTTGTTCATAGACAAATAAAGTAATGCGCTGCCGAGGAGTTACCGCGTGATTGGTGCTAATATCGGCCATTACAAGTGAGCTCAATCTCTCTCTTCGAACGCGCCATCTTTTTTCCGACATCTTTGTAGTTTTTGTTTCTATCCTTTATAGACTAGCAACCTTTGAATATCGTTTCCTGAGAATATTTTAGATCCAATCGCACTCACATTATAAGAGAATTTTGTGGCAAGAAAAAGAGAGCAAATTATCTAGATAAAAGATTCCATCGGTTGGATTTATATAAAATAAGTAATAAAAATACGAGCAATAAATTATGCTCTTTACAAATATAATTACATTGTTAAAATTATTGTTATTATCGCCAGACAAAAATAATATTTTTACTTATTTAATGAAGTACCTACTTACTGAATTAAATGTATAATTGTATTGTTCATTTTTCTCGCATGTTGGCATGTTGGTCGAGTTTAACCCAATTTGTGATGTCATATAACGGGGCGCCATATTGTGATGTCATAGCTGTCAATTCATACCAAATAGGTAGAGTGAGCAAAAAAAAGTTTTTATTTAATAAAACTTATTTACTAAGATTAAGTGAGAAAAAGCATCTGATTTTATTAATAACATTTATTTACTAAGATTGAGAAAAAAAAAACACCGCTTTTAATGATATTTATTTATTAAGACTGTGAGAAAAAACATTAATCATAGTCTAGCTCTTCTATTCCGCTCATCTCTGCATTATCGCCGGAGTAGTTATGAATAATCATGCAGTATTACTAGGTCACATACGAACATGCATCATTTATGTAAACGAAAGTTTGAAATCGATTTCTGAACGCAACTTGAAGTGACATTTCATTTGGTTGACGATTTAGTTTAATAACCATTCATGGCCAAAGCTCAATATGTGAAAAAAAAATATCAACCGATATTAATTATCAATATTTGTTATTGTTTGTATACAAATGTTTGATTTTTATTCTAGAATTATCAGAGTGCTTAAAAAGGGTTCCAAAATTTTTTTGCAAACCGTATTTTTCAAGCGACATTTGACAGATAGATGTCATTAGCTTTCCTATTCTTATTTTAATCGCATTATACACGTTGGCGCTTCTCTTTATTCGGCAAATTAGGCAAGCGACAACGAGCGATGACAAGGCAAGACAAATATGCTGTCTTTGCGTTGGGATTGACCTTGGCTTGGCTTACATGTACAGGCGGCTTTAGGAGTGCGTGAATTAACATCAGTGCTCTGCCAACCCCACAAAAGATATCACGTTTGCGTCAATGTATGCAAATGTACTAACTTCTCCTTGAAACTTCGACAATGTGGATTCAATACGGGAACCTAATTGCTATAACTTCACCTTGGAATACACCTGGTGAAGTTTATATAATTAATAATCGAGGCGAATGGCATATCAAGTGCCCGAGACACATAAAAACATTGCTGCTATTCCAAGAAACGAACATAACGTGTGAAACCAGTTCAAATTTGTACGTCAATGCAATCGCAATCGGGAGACTGTTCTGCGAAACTTTTTTTTTATTTAAGGGCCAATTCACACTGGCACGGCAGATTCCAAAAAACGAACAAAATATGTAAATCCAGTTCAAATTTGTACGTCAATGCAATCGCAATCGGGAGACCGTTCCGCAAAACCTTTTTTTTATTTAAGGGCCAATTCACACTGGCATGGCAGATTCCAAAAAGGAACAAATGTGTAAACCAGTTTATATTTGTACGTCATTGTAATCGCAATAGGAGACCGTACTGCAAATCTTTTTTTTTTACTGAAGGGCCAAATCACACTGGAATTGGAGATTCCAAAAATCGAACAAAATGTGTAAAACCAATGTGTTCAAATTTCTACGTTAATGCAAATCGGGAGACAGTTCTGAAAAATCCTTTTCTTGTTATCTGGAACAAATCCTGATCATTAACGATAACACTGCCCTTTGTGTAATATTGTGCTTTTCTTCTTGTTTTGTTTTATGCTTGTTTTGTTACTGTGCTGTGCTACAAAGAGTTTTTATCTTATCTTATCTAAACTTTATCAACATAAAGACAAGTATCGCTTGAAGAGCTCGAAGTAGCGCGCGGTCGCCAAACCGCAACACTGCGGGATCTTTTCAAACAGTGCTAGTCTTTTAAATCTTCTTCTTCTTTGTCTTTGTCATTACACTCTTGGCAGCGTGTTCGTGGACGTTACTTCAGCGTCGCCACTCCCCTAGTCTTTTAACTAACTAGGTAGATAAAGTTTAAATGATTTCACACTATAGGTATAGCTCGCCGCCGCGGCGCCGGCGCCGCCTCACTGATGCCGTTACCATTTCAGTGTGAATCGGCCTTGGTTCTCTGACGTCAATGACTTCTTTGAATTTGTTTTTACCTTTAAGATAGAAGTTTTTTTGCAGGTCAGTAAGTTTATTTTTTAACTAGTGGCCCGCCCTCGCTTCGCTTCGGTGTAGAGCTGTAGTGTAAACTATAGTTTTTGTTCTCAGGCTTGTGCTATAAAGAATGACTTTATTTATATAATTACACTTGTTATTGTGAATCAACCATAAAAGATAGACATATGCTGTTGCGGGATATTTTTTAGACAATTTTATGTAGAATATTTCCGTCATACATGATTTCTATGTAACTTTAACCATTAAGGCTGCACCCGCGACGGAAGCTTAAAAAATGGAGTAACTTCTCCCGTTTTCCCAACATTTCCCTTCACTATTCTGCTGCTATTGATTGTAGCGTGATGAAAAGTATACTATAACCTGCCCAGGAGTATGAAGAATAATTGTGCCAAGTTTCGTTAAAATCCGTTGAGTAGTTTTTGTTTCTATAAGGAACATACACACAGACAGACAGACAGACAGACAAAAATTTTACTGATTGCATCTTTGGCATCAGTATCGATCACTAATCACCCCCTGATAGTTATTTTAAAAATATATTTCATGTACAGAATTGACATCGCTACAGATTTATTATAAGTATAGATTATTTGAATTTTATTCTTTTTACTTTCACGTATTAAGGTTTTGCAGTCAATGATGTAATGTTTGTTTTGTATGTATATAAAAATATATATATAGATATATATAAATGTCACGGCCAAAAATTATAAATAAAAATCATTATGCAATAGGTATATATTGATATATCTTCGAGTGTATGTCGATATTTTAGGTGTATGTAATGAAAGAACTAAATTATTTTTTTTCCTTTTGAAACTGGAACCAGCCTTCAACTTGATTTCGTATTAAAAAAAATTGTTTGTGTCAGCTCCGACGCACGACCGGAGTTTACACTCTAAAAACGATTGTCTTTAAACAGACACAAAACAAAATCAAGTCCGAAGAAGTCGGTTACAAGTAGAGATACCTCAGGAATCGTCCCATGGTTTCGGCTATCATAGGTTCCATGTCACACATTTTATCATCTAACATCAGCGATATTCATCATATGTTTTATTATGTATTTCTGGAAACACACAATTTCAAAAATATCACACACTAGTCATCATTTTGTAAATATGTATTATAATTCCATCTGTACTGAAAATCACTATTCCAGAGTGCTGGACACTTACCGGCATTTCTCTATACTCTGTTATTTATTTGTTTTCATTAATTTTGCTCCGATTTTATCTATTTTTAGTTTATTTATTTATTGACATTTGTGACAACTTAATGTTTTTTATCCGTTACCATGGCTAAATGTGAAAGGTGCGCAGATGAGGTTGCGCACAAAAACGTAACGAGGTCATTAATATCATTCATCGATAGGTTTTACTCCTCACATTTTTCTCATACCGGGCCCCTTATATATGCAAATCGATTCTTAAGGAGTAAACTCCAAAAACCATAGGCCATGTCACTCGTGCAGATGTAAGGTTTCTAATGATACCCTTAACATCCAACAAAAAAAAGTTAAGGTGGAATAAATAACACTCATACAAATAAAGTTACCTCCATGAACTATGAAAACATTACGTTCCTTTTATGGTATTATTATTAAAATACCACTCGCATAGAAAACTCAACTTCTTTGCGTTCTTTTTTTTTTGTATTCTTAAGTCTATAACGTTTTGTTAGTCAAAGAACTAAAGTTTTTACAGCCTCATTTGTTTTTTGAAACTCAACTTGCTTGGTTTAATGACGATAGCCGGCCGTTTCAGGCGTTTAGTGTAGGGGAAGAGGAGCCAAAGAGAACACTAAAGAAACAACACTTAAATTAATTTGAACATAATAATTATGCCTCCCTACTTTTACTTAAACTTTATCTAAAATCAACACTAACTCAACAATCTTATGAATTACTCAGTCACCATTAGTAACTTTGCAATCTTTTCTTTATAGATTAAAGAATGAAAAATACAAAACATTATTAGTGAGTAACAAAATATCTCAATTTTGAATGTTTCATTAAAAACAAAATAAAAAGGAATATAAATTAATGAATTTACTTTGTGTTCCAAAATGTACTAACATAGTTTTTAAGGTTTGATTGTTACTTATATTTCTATGGATCGAGATCTGAAATAAACATTATTATTATAATTATAAACAGTTAATTGAAATGGCAAAAAGGTTGGTCACGGACAAAGAATTAGTCTAGCTATTCAAAGGGGGAATGCTGCCAGTATCTTTGGAACCTTGCCTAAAGGGACTCCTTTTAATAATGTAGTTTAGTTATTATATATTTTAAGGTTTTTAGTTATAAATATCTTACTATTTGTTCTTTAGTTAAACTATTAAATTACCTCCATTTTTTATAACTAAATGTGATATTAATATATAGTAACGCCGATAGAATCTAATGTGTACATAATAAGTTTTCTGTATTAAGGTTTTTTTAAGAGTTACTACTTTGACTTAAAATTTAACAAAGGAACTTGATATCTTTAAACACCTTTCAACATTTTAATTGTATTCAATCAGTCGTAGAAATATTAAATGTCGCTGCAAAGTGACCGTAGTTTTAATAGCCTGTTTCTGTTCAGCAACCTCCTGCATCGCTTTTTCATCGTACTGTCACTCCAAAGACCTTGCTCTGTTTTAATTTTACATTTCTCCACTACCCTAAAAGAAGAAATGATGAAGAATAGGTTAAATAACACAATGACAATTTTAAGAAAATTGTTAACGCCATCTATCCGTCGACGAGAGAATCTACAATCGGTCCATCATCATCGTCCTTTCATACATTCATTTCGTACTCATTCGTTACTACATTTACTCATTAGTTTATACTAGCAAACCAGTGAACCAAATGTTCACCAAAAAAAAAATGTATTTAATTAATTGAGAACTTTGGAGATTTTGTGTGGTTTCGTTTGAAATAGAAATCACGTGATTTCTCGAAAACCGGAAGTGCTACGTTACTCACATCCGGTTTGTAGTCTTATCAGACTATTCTTAACTTATAACTTAAACATTCTCTATATCTATCTCTTACGGTTTGGCCGCTGAAACAGCACCACGGACGGACGGACGGACGGACTTGTCTAATAGATAAGAGATACATTCACTCTCCCTCTTGCAATTCGAATTCAAAAATACAACATAAGCACATAATTTTAATAAGATCTGTATTTTACTATGAATAATATTCTACAATCTGAATATCCGATTTTTATTGAGAAATCCACTTATAGAAGACACTAAGCTATCAAATAAAAATAATAAATTTGCGTAATTTTAATGCAATCAACAGAAGGCTTGATCACAATGGCATAGCGTTATTAACACTTTATAATTAAATACTTTTTTAACATTACCTATGAATCTATAGAAAATTTTACAATTTTACTAGAAAAAAATCCATACGGACCAGGCAGCAGACGGGACTCGAACCCACACTCTCCGCTATCCAGACGGATGCACTGACTATTAAGCTACCGTGGCCCTAATTATCCGTGTCTAATTTTGTAGGCTGCAAGGCACCGCCATTTCTTCGCATTGAAGGTAACCCACAATGTCAATCCTGGTCTGCGTGGATTTGTTTTCTAGAAAAATTTTCTTTAGATTTGAACACGTAACAGTTAAATGCTAAAAAATACAAAAAAAAATACCAATTACTTAATGTTTGTATATTTAAGGAAAAGTTGGGGACACGAAGTAATTAACAGTTTAATTAATATGAAACACGACTGCCATTATCTTGTTGGTATTTAATAATGTCCTGTCCGCCGTAATGATGTCAGCAGTCTATATGGATTTACCCGATCGTTGTAGTGCCTACTTGACATGAGTGGTTTCGTGCTCTCGAATCACAGCTACGTATCTATATATTATGTAGTTTATTTTATAGTTAAAATAAATAAACATTTCCAACACTCACACCAATTAGCCTAGCCCCAAAGTAAGCACTGTAAGGCTTGTGTTATTAGATACTAGGGTAACGGTTCGAATTCAAGTATAATGTACAGTGTACATATATAAGTATATTTTTATAGAAATACATATTAGACATCATCACTCTATCCATGACTGGAGTACTGGAGTACTGGAGTACTCCACATCCATGACTGGCATACAAATGGTCGTATTCATCACACAGAAATCTGCCCCCACCGGGATTTGAACCCGGGACCTCTTGATTCGGCGACACCATGAAACTTGGCGTACTAATAACTCGGCCACGGTGGTCGTCACAGTCATAGTCATAGTATTCCGTATATGTGGTTTGAGGAGGTGGTTAGCGCGTTCGGCTGCGATCGTCTGAAGTTAAGCAACTTTCGCAGTGGTCGGTCATTGGATGGGTGACCAAAAATCTTCTTTTCCGAGATCCTCCGTGCTTCGGAAGGCACGTTAAGCTGGTTGGTTCCGGCTGCATTTTGCAGTCATTAGCACCCACCAATCTGCAGTGGGCCCGCGTGGTAGGTCATGACCTAAACCCCTTTTTTTTACGCAGGCAAAACCTCTTTTTACAGACGACGGCGCCTTTAAGAGGTACTCCGCCAAACGGACCTCACACCTGGCTCCCGCAAGCCTTACGGGCCCCCGAACTGAGGACCCCGTAACTCTTAGGGGCCCTTTACGGCTTAATATCCACTAAAAACCCTGCGAATACCCTGTAAGCCGCTAAGTGTGAAACTGCGGGATCCCCGTTTAGGGATTCTGCCGCGTCTCCGCACCCAACAGCCTCCCGGCCTAATTCAATCCATAGGGAAGGCCTGTGCCCCAGCAGTGGGGACATTAATAGGCTGATGGTGATGATGATATTATGTAGTTACGTGTACTTATATTAATTTAGAATTCGATGAACCAGATTAGCTGTCCTTTAGGCTAAGGCTAAATTGTAGGTGTCTTACTCTTTAGCTGCTTTTATTGCTAGGTAGGCAAATGCTGTTAAGTGGTGGTAAAGTCCAGACCCCTGGTGCAGCAGTTATGAACTGTCATAACAAACATCCCCACCATGCCGGCCTACAGAAATGCTTCTTTACGCCTATTTTATCGGTCCTCAGATTGCAGGAATAAGGAACACGTGCGCGGGCAAAGAATTCCACTTGCAAATAGTACGACAAAGAAATGAGTTATCAGTTTTTTGTTGTTGTTTGTGTAGGAATAGTGGTCACCGCAAGTCGATGGCAATGAAGGCACGCATGTGTCCTCCCACAGAACACAGAAAGATGTTAGAAGGGCCTTGTGGGCGGGGCAGACGCGCTACAGTTAGTTGTGAGCAAATGCTCATAACTTGACCAAAACTTGGCAACGATTGCTTTGTTGCGATGGGGTGTGAGCGCCGATTGGTTCGATTGTTTGATGTCACGGCGTTTGATTGGCTAATATCTATTAGGTATAAGTGTAGTGCGGGCGAGCCGGCGACATCGGTTCCCGTACAAAAGGTCTCTGAAGACCCTTCTAACCTCTTTCTGTGTTCTGTGGGTCCTCCGAAGGAAAGTGGAAGCTATGACAACTTTTTTTTGAGTGTGTATGCTGTTGGTCGCAGATGACCTTTACAGCGTCACCGGGTTTGGGGACGGCGAGATCCTAAAGGGACCTCAAGCCGAGAATTGGCGAGTGCCTCCAGAGGTATTCCAGGCGGATGACTATGACAAGAGCTACGCAAGTTATTTACTAAGCAACTTGTTCCCAGTTTTAACGATAGCGATGGTATGTTATGTGTCTTTGAAATATGATTCATTGTCAGCCTATTTATGTCCTTACAACTTGGGCACAGGCCTTCCCAGAAGGATAAAAATAATACTATAGAATATTTTAAGAGAGTTAGGGCTAGCGGATTCCCCGCTCTAATCGGAGTACCCATCTGGGAAATTAACCTGTAACTTACAGAAGAACATAGTAAAATAACAGTACCTTTTGGTAGTGTTGTGTTTCTGTCGTGAGTAAGGTGCCACAGGGTAGGGGATTGGTTAGGGTAGGTATCGTTTTTTTTGTTTCCTCCCAGGTGGGGGAGAGGGTGAGAAATCCTCATGGATACCCGGCTGTAAGGTTATGTCAGACTCTTACTGACTAAAAAACACCCTTTAATCATGCTTATGACCAGAAGGGCCTTACAAGCTTCATCTGAAGCGATCATCCCCCGAGAGGGGGATGATGCGGCGCTGCGTTAGTTTAAACTAGTGCATAGTTTAAAATAACGCAAAATGCGCTTAGAGGACAAGTGCACTCTGATGTGCACTTGGAACGGGAGGGGACTGAGAGGAATCGAACCTCTCTATGTCCTAAAACAGTTTTTTTATTAAATTGTATAGTCATAACTTTTATATCATTTACATTTGTAATGGAAAATGACTTCATGAGTTATCTCATATTGAATTTTATTTTAATTGAGGACTCTGTATTTAAAACAGGGAGAAAAAAAACAGCCGTTGCTTGCTGAGTTTCTTGCCGGTTCTTCTCAGTACAAGGTCTCCCGCCGTGGATTTGCGAACCGATGGCGTAGCTTTTCGACATTCACAAGTGCTTGTAACAGCCTAGACTGAATAAACTATATTGAATTTGAATTTATATTCATTATATTTTTATAAATAGTGATTAATTGATTTAAATTAAAATGGTATTCTGTGAGTCAAACAGAAGTTACTTTCTCAGAAGGACGCTCATATTCTTGCGGGAAAACCGCATCGCTGTAGTGACTTTTAGAAACTACCTTCTTAAGTAACCTGAATCTTGCTTGCTGATTTGCTGGCCTGAAAGTATAACTTACTTATAAAATCTCCCGGATTATAAAAAAGAGTCGATGTACGAGTAATACGAGTATTATGTATAATGTATTTTGCGAAACCGCGCCGCTCGTACATTTTATTGTTACTCACTTTTGTAAGACGATTTGGAGTCTACTTGTATATATACGTCAATACTATTCAGACGTCTAAGACATAAACAAAGAAAAGAAGCAAAAAAAAACAGGTAAATACACCCACTCAGTTTTCATTAAAAGACATACGACCAAGCAATTAAAACAAACACGTCAATAGAGAAACAAGTAAAAGAAAATTTTTTGAAGAGGAAATATAAATGTTATCTTTAAATATATAAAAGAAGGAACAGACTGACTGACTGACATATCAACGCACAGCGTCAATAGAGAAACAAGTAAAAGAAAGTTTTTTGAAGAGGAAATATAAATCTTATATTTAAACTAGCTGACCCAGCGTACTTCGTATTGCTTACAATAATTTGGAAGAAATGATAAACGACGAACGTCAAATGTTTGACAGGAATATACACATAGCCATCTGTCGGATCCAATGTAAAACATTCCAAAATCAACAACTACTAATAAATTAAAAATTAATTAAAAAAACATTGTCCAGCGGACAAAATTGTGAATCTAAACCATTCTCAGATCCCCTTGAACACACACAAAAAATTTCATCAAAATCTGTCCAGTCGTTTAAGAGAAGTTCAGTGACATACACACTCACAGAAGAATTATATATATAAAGATATATAAAAGAAGAAACTGACTGACTGACTGGCATATCAACGCACAGCGTCAATAGAGAAACAAGTAAAAGAAAGATTTTTGAAGAGGAAATATAAATCTTATATTTAAATATATAAAAGAAGAAACTGATTGACTGACTGACATATCAACGCACAGCCCAAACCGCTAGGTCTAGCTAGACTCTAGACCTAGCGGTTTGGGCTATGCGTGTCTGTACACTCTAGAGACACCTTTGGCACGTAGGTTCCTTATGAGGTTTAGGGGGGCACTAAGAAAGGACTTTTCAAAATTCACCCTCGAAGGGTAAAATAGATGATGAAAGTTTGTATGAAAAATATTATTCTTTAAGTTAATTGAATTAAAACTTGGTACTAACTCTTATCTTATTATAAAGTTTGCCTAAACTCTATAATCAGTCTAAACTTCTGGAAACGCAGAATGGATAAAAAATTAACTACAAAAATCATTAATTATAATCCGCGATTTCGCCAGGAAAGCCCTTCGCCTTATAAGAATATAATATACTTATTACCTACATACAATTCAAGTGCGTCACGAGACCATGGTCTGGTCGGGTCAAGGCCCTGTAACAGCTGCATATAATATGTTCGATTCGTGGTCAATTACGTCATTAACACCCATTAACGCCGCTGTGTCGCCTGAACCCAGATAAGAGGGAATGAGGAAAAAAACCGAACTGAAAAAACCAGTATAAAAATTGGTGTTTGGTTTTTGCACACAATGCAAGTGAAACTATTTCAATCATTAATTAATAGATAGCAAAAAAGTTATTCTTCAACTGATATTAGAACCCGGGCCGCCCACGTAGGAGGCGAGCTTTCTGCTGATTGATTTATGATTAAGGTCTGTATTTTTAAACATTAGAAATGGTAATGCAATATACTAAAGATGAACAAAAAAATAAAAATGAGTGTGCTTATGACCACACGACTGAAGTGAAAGTTCTTTAGCTCCATCTGTATGTATACCTAGTCAGGTCATAAATTCTGTCACATATTTACTATGAAATAATTGAAACAAGTTTATTCATTATGTAACCATTTATATACCAAAATGAACTTAACAAAACATAGATTCTTATGACAATAAAGTTTATTCAAAATGACCTCCGTGATTTTAAATGCAGGCCTTCAATCTGTGCGGCCAGTCGTCTATCGCAGCATGAACGAGGTCCATGTCAATATCGGCGGCTGCCTTAATCAAGGATGTCTCGTGTGACTCCAAATTGGGCTGAGGCTGTGAGCACGCCTTTTCCTCCAAGTGCTGCCATATCTTGTAATCTAACGGACTCAAATATGGACTGGAGGAGGGCCAGTCTTCGTGCCGGATGAAGTCAATTTCGCGCGCAGCCAGCCAGTCTTGTGTGCTCTTCGCTCTATGAGCTGGCGCCGAATCTTGTAGGAATACCCAGTGCCTGTTATTGAAGATGGTATGAGAAACAGGTTCCACAAGGTCCGTCGGGGCTGTATTTTGATACACAACTGCATTCGTTTTTCCACCTTTCTCACAAAAATGGAACTCAGTTCCAATAAGTAAGTAAGTTTCAATAAGAAACTCCCACCCATACCATGAGTGAGGATGGAAAATGATCTGACTGTGTATATACATGTATGTACATTATACATATTTCATTTAGTAGCTATAAGAGAAAGAGAGAAAGAAAAGCAGTGCTTTTACTTGCTTATATCCCCCACTCAACTCCCGTTTGCCTCGCCCGAACACACTTTTCGTAACGCATTCGCCAGCTTACCCCCCAAGTCGAGCGTCCGTGAAGAAGTTTCCCTTCAAAAATTTTACCTAATAAAAGTTTCACTTTAAGTAGATTAAAAAGTGTTACAAATATAAATGCTATCATCATTATATTATATCATCGCATTTGTGATACTCCTGGTGTTGCAAGTGTCCATGGGCGACGGTGATCACTTACCATTAGGTGAACCGTCTGCTCGTATGCCCCCTAAAAAAAATGCTATGTTTTGCGTATACCTACGCCAAGTCGTGTATACGAACTCTTACCCCCTTATTAATAAACGAAAAATAAGCTTGGATTAGTTACTTTATGTTTTGCCTCTGTTCAATAAATAAAAAATAAATATTTCCAACACTTACACCAATTAGCCTAGCCACAAAGTAAACAGCACTGTAAGGCTTGTGTTATGGGATACTAGGGTAACGGATAGAATACATATATTGTACATATTTAAGTATATTTATATAGGAATACATATTAAACATCCATGACTGGGGTACAAATGCTCGTATTCATCACACAAACATCTGCCCCCACCGGGTTTCCCCACTCGGCCACGGAGGTCGTCTAATGACAAATTATTTTTGAGTGAAATGAACAAAACACGGGCCTCGTTTATTTATAAGTGTGATATTGTTATTTAAAATAATTTTATAAATGGTGCACCTCAATAGGAATCTTGTTTCTATTTTTATCAAAAAAATAAAAAAATATTTATAGCGCCTTGTCGTTTAGGTCCACTGACGAAAAACAAACTTGTTTTATACGTCAATGATCAGGTTCCAATCATATCATAAAACTGACAGAATGAGGAAAAGAGATATCATGCCCTTATGACAATCCCATAAGGAAGAAAGAGACGCAACATGATATACCTTTGTTCCAATAAAGTAAAAGCCAACAGCTTCCGGTCAAGCCTTAAGCCTTAAAGTTTAATATGAAATTCTGTGAAACTAACAAAACAAATTGTGCTTATATAATTCAGTTTGTGTTATGGTATCCTGTGTTTAAAGCAGGGATGTAACGGAGGTAAAGGACAATGGGCAAAACACACCCAGCTCCGCCAACAATGTAATTAGTATGAATCGATAGATCTATGAAAAACTAGCCTTTTTTATTATGGCACCGTAAAAAAATATCCTGGTAGTCAAAAGATATGACACCGTAAAAAATATCCTGGTAGTTAAAATATATGACACATGTGCATATTTAAGTAGCTAAATAAATTCATTTTATAGTAAGGTACTATAAAATTAATTAATTTATATTATTACCGTATAATATTAGTAATCATAATAATATGCCATATCGTACTATACAGATATACGACAAAGCCTGCCGACAATCCTACGCTTGCACTTCTGAGACACCTCAAAACGGTTTACGGGGGTTGAAGGACTTGCAGTTGCGAATAGTCGACTCGTCTTACTTCGTTGTGATTGTGTGCTCCATGTGTCACTTAATTGATTTTTATCTAACACGTTTGGGACATTGGAACATGATTATCGGTTTTGCCAATTAGTATAAATGAACTGGAATCATGTTTTCTCCGAAACGTGGACAAGTTTGTGTGATTTGTGGTCGCTCCGTTTTACAAAGAAGACAATTTACTATTACGAACAGAATGTTTGAAAAAACCCCAACTCATACGGGGATTTTTGGATCTACTCTAGCGCGGCAGGATAACATAAAGTGGCACCCTTGCACCTTGTGAAGTACTCCCATAATACCTGAGCCCCTATGTAGGGTCGAACTAACTAAATAAATTAATTCCCTTGTTTTATTAATGTTTGTTCATTATAGTACTTGTACCTATTTAACTTAAAATAACTAAAGACCCCCGGGATGGAATTTGATGCGCTTTGGTACAGATGATCATGACTATAATACCTTTCAAACAAATGTAGTTTAAGCCGTGGCGGACGTGGGTGCAGCGTCCATACATTTTTGCCCAATGTCCTTTATCGGAACCGAAGTCGGAGTCAGAGTTTTTAAATTTGATTTATCGGAATACATAGAAAAAATATATACATATACGCGTCGAACTGATAACCTTCCTTCGCATTTTAGTCGGTTGAAAATCCATAGAAACCCACAGACAAAACTGGTAAAATCCGTAAAAATAGTACAGTTAGAAAGATTTCTTTTTGCGCATAACACTTTCACATGCCCTGAAATATGTGCAAACTTAGTGAAACTGTTTACATAAAAATGAAGTCACGACATTTTTACGTTTGAATGACACTATCTACTAACATGTCACGACTGCAAAATAAATAGACAATAGCCTACGTTACATTTAATTTTGTTATTATAAAGGAAACTTACATTATATGGAATTCCATTTCATAATTTTGTATCGTTTTTTTCGTTATTCACCGACTAGCAAAATCGGAAAACAAATAAAATATATGTATATATTACAGGGTGTATTGTTGCTGTGAAATATCTGAAACACATTTAATTACCTCATACTTTGATTGGGTTGATTTGTCGTAGTGGCGTTTACAATCGATTTCTAATCTTGTTAAACTAAATACATTTTTACTTTACCTAAATGGAAGATGTTGTTAATCTAAATTTTACTTTTCTTAATTAAATTAGTTTAGTTAAACTGGATCGTGAGAAAACATTTACGATGGTGACAGCTTCCTGTTGTCTTCATTTTGGAGTCCACATTGTGCTTCAAGCTTTGTCGAGGTCATCCACTACCGTGTGGTCTCATGGCGTCGATATTTATAGGCATAGAAAAAAGCTAATTTTTTTATAGAAAAAAATCCACGTTGACCAGGCAGCAGACGGGACTCGAACCCGCACCTTTCGCAATCCGGGTGAATGCACTGACCAATTATGCTACCGCGGCCTTCAGGGCTATCAGGGCCGCGGGAGCATAATTGGTCAATGCATTCGCCCGTCTGCTGCCTGGTCCGAGGGGATTCTTTTCTATTAAAACTTTTCTTTAAATTTAAACATCTAGCAGTTAAATGCTTAAAGAAATAAAGAAAAACATAACTATTTTTTTATTATTTCATATGGAACGATTCACCACATTTAAATACGAAGACTAACTATAATCCACTACGTTTAAGAACCCCTAAAATAATTAGGAAATGCAGTAGATATGCAAACTTTTCTTTAAAGATACCTTACTAACTGGAAATCAAAATTATGTACTCACATAACTATAATTATGGGATTTTCTAATAAATTTTCCTTAAAACAACGAAGACATGCTTTTCTCTTGGTGTTCCTTTTAGCCACCTCTCTTATTGAATCGTTTTTGTCATTTATTTAAAAGAACTTTAAATTGAGTATTTACAGCTCGGTTGCCTGTTCCAGAGAAAAAAACTAATTTGTTAATAATATGGACGCCCCCTGACGGCGATTAGTGTAACCATTATGCTATTTAAAAAAAGCATGATATATTGAGTTGCCGAGTGCTCCGTTCTGTGCTAGTTCTCAGGAGATTCGATAGATGGCGTATAATTAAAATAATAGGGTATTTGACAGTATTAGAAATAAAGTGCCAATTGTTAGCATCTGTGTTTAGAATGACTATTGGCCCCTGCCAATTTACTATTTTTACAAAAAAAATATTCATAATTTTACTAAAAACCCACGAAGAAGATAAGTTAGTTAGATAAGATGAAAATGCTTGGTATTGGCGAAGTCTAAAATGACGTCACACGCAAGTAAACTTCCGGTTAAAGTGACATTACATTGTATCGTTTGACGTTTAAAATTAACAGTCGTGTGACGTCACACACTAGTAAGACGCCATATTGTCCAGAGAAACGTTTTCGCGGCAACTTGAAAATGGAGTTTTTGATTTGGTTATATTTACTGAAATACACAACAGTATGATGAATATCCACTTTAACGGACTCCATAAACATTAGTCAATAACGTGAGATCGTTTTCTAAAACTTGTCAAATACCCTAACTTTGGGTGGTATTGTGTTTCTGTCAGTGAGTAAGATTCGAGTGATAGTTTTGGTGTCAGAAGCTTCTTAGGCTATTGTTAGGGTTGCCACGATTTTTTTGTCCAAATAAAGTACCTCGGATATTAAAGGTAGAAAAAAAGTAGATTGTGTCTAAAATAAAGTACTTCTTATTCCACTTTATAAGTAAGCTTAAAAAATGGTTGCCTGTAAAGTCGGTTTTACGGGCGAAGATTTTACGTGACAACGTCTTTTTCTCGGTAGAATATTTATTGATATGAATATAATTAAATTGCACAATAGGAACAAGGAATTGAATGAAAATAAGAATTGCACAAATTTTAACTATAGAAATATATTTTGTTTACTAAAACATTGTACATGTAAACTTAAACTTAACACGAGAGACTCATCGTAACGTTACCGAGCGTTACACTTTTTCATAAGTGACTCCCAGCCGCAACCTAATTTAAGACGTTGTCACGTCAAAAAATATTTTACGGTGATTCGAGCAACTTTTAATAAATAATTTGCGGCTTCTAAAAATCTGTATATCTTTTCCGCAATGGAAAAGGTCATCGTGCAACGCCATACAGCCACGAAAACGTTGCAGGAATGAGCATAACATATACTACATACTGTCATTCCGTTTAATGCAAAAATTCTTTTTTTTTATATATATTTAAATTAAATAGCGAGTAATCAAACTACAACAAATAAAGTATTTTCGCTTACTTTATTGTTGGCATAAAGTTTAGAGTACAATTACCCGAAATAACGTACAATACATTGTAATAAAGTACGGGTGGCAACCCTAGTTATGGTGGCCGCTTACCATCAGGCGGGCCATACGCTTATTTGCCGCCCTTTATAACTTGCAAAAAAGATAAACTAAATAATAAAGTTAAAGAAAAGTAAGAAATAATTTCATTTTTATGGCCATTCATTTTATGGAAGAAAGACTCAATGGGATCATCTTTCTTCATACTCTTTCTTCAATTGAAAACTAAAAAAACGGGAGGCCTAATTTCCTATTAGAATAATAGCGCAATCACACTTCGGCATTAGCCCGAATACGGTTGCCTATGGAATTCGGACAAACGACTAAGTGTAAATGAACAGAGTCGAGAACATCCGGATTCGGACAGTTTTCGTTTTGGTTACCCAACGCTGTCATCCAACACGTGTTCGAGTAATAACAAAGTAAATATTGCATCGGTTGGCCGAGTTCGAGTGATGTTTTTCATGCACCCTAATACGGGCTAACGACCATGTGAAAATACGCCTTAAATTCAAACGCCACGAGTAACTCCGTGATCATGGCCATTGTAACAGTGCCGAAATATCGGAAACTCGCTAAAAATAAGGTACATGGTAGCAATCCCGTAAATAACATAAATTACTATAATTGTTACCAATAGTTGCAATCCAGACATCGTAAAACTTTATTTTGTCTCTTTTTAAACTATCTCTTATCTATTAGACAAGTCCGTTCGTCCGTCTGTGGTGCTGTTTCAGCGGCCAAACCGTAAGAGATAGATAAAGAGAATATTTAAGTTATAAGTTAAGAATAGTCTGATAAGACTACAAACCGGATTTGAGTAACGTTAGCACTTCCGGTTTTCGAGAAATCAGGTTTTCGTGAATATTTGGTTCACTGGTTTGCTAGTTTCTAATCTAATACTATATAATCCCTAAATGCTAATAGTATAGGGCATAGGGTATTGAAAACAAGTTAAAGACAAAGAAAACAAAATAAAAACGCATTACCTCCGCCGGATGGAGGCAAAAACTGCAAAAGAAATAAGATTATTGTTAATCCTTTCAAGCCCCCACAGTAAGTCAAATTGAAATTTTCAAAAAGTTCGACCTAGCATTGTCCTGAATTCACACTTATAATTTTGATTCAATTTCACCCTTACTCCGACAGATTTTTCAACAAATAAAACACTCAACAAATACCACATCCTTTTTCTTTTGTATTTGTTTCGTTGCGTCGCGCGCCTGCAGCAAATTTACGGTTTAATTCAAGAAACAGCAACATTGCTTGGGATAGTTTAGAAGGCGTTAGTGTAAATATTTTTGATACTACAGACACGAATATTTTACTTTAGTTTGAAAAGGTGGCAAACAAGCATTTGGCCTGCTTCATGGTAAGCGGCCACCATAGCCTATAGAGTTATAGACGATTGCGACCAGACCCGTCTTACCCAGTGGGCACTTTGGGCAAGTGCCCAGGGCCCCGCGGTCGATAGGGGGCCCCCTCAGATCAAATACAAAGTCCCTAGTTCCTGTTAAATCACCAAACGGAAGTCATAGGGGCCCCGTTATTCTAATATTGGGCATATTAGGGCCTCCAATAGGTCAAAGACGGTACTGATTGCGACATAAAAAATATCACTCACGCTGTTGCCTACCCTGACCCTATCACCTACCCCGTGGAGCTCTGGAACACCTTCACCATCTAAAGGTAGTATTATTTTACTGTTGTCTTTTGTAAGGTGGAGGTTATTACCCCAGATAAGCGCTCTAATTCGAGCGGCAAATCAGCTATGGCCTACCTCTTTTAAATACCTCATACCTCAAGGTATTTTTTTATTTAAACCAATCCACATTACCTTATCAACGTTATCAACGGGATTGTTACCATGTACCTTGTTTTTTATGAGTCTCCGATATTCGGCACTGTTCCTCATCAGTTACTCCGTCATCATGGAACAAGGTACACGGTAACAATCCCGTTAATAGCTATATATAATGTTAGTGACCATGAAAGTTTAAAACAATATTATCTATTATTTTAACATTGAGTTTCATATGACACCTTCTTTAATTACACGTAGACACTAGAAGGAGGATAACATAAGTTTAATTAGCTCCGGGCTGTCGTGTGGCTGTCACCTCATTTATTATTCCGACCTCAGCTAGATGGGACGTCAACATCACACTCGCGAGCTTTATTGAGTTTTTCTTCTCCTTTTCTTGAAGGCAATGTAAAACAGGACAGGTTTATATTCAGCCTCAAGATCAAGAGCGTTTCTCGTGCCAGAGACAATATTTTTTCTTCCCTGATATTAATAAAGAGCTTACTTTTATTGTTATTTCAAACATTAAACTGCTAGATTTATAAAGCTCTATTTTTTTTGGTAGAATACTCGGTCTAGCACGCCTATTCGCTAACTGCTTTCGACAGATGGAAGTGATAATCACCGAGCTATTTAGTGATCCACTACTGCTTTATTTAAACGCCAAAAAGATATTCTTGTTCTGAAAAGCATCGATGGATATACATTTTTCTCTTTAGTTACACGCCAAAAAGTTAATGAAAGAATAATGAACTTATCCATTAAGTAATTCATAAGGATCGCCGGAATATTTGAGCAGCCACTTTTAACAGCCAATGGACGGTCAGTGGTGACCCTTTCGTCGAGTAATATGGACGACTGGACGTGGAAGAACTTGTAGGTAATTTTAAAATAGAGACTTTTGTGCCTGGTGCCTTATTCTTATTAAGTGGTGGAATTTCTAAAATATATATTTTTGTGCGTGCCTCTTCACAGGAAAGGTTCATGACAAATGACACAACAGGCTCCACTTGTTAGTTTTTTCAAACGAAAACTTAATTTCTCAGATATTTGAAAACTTAAAATGCTCACCTCTATGATTTTGACCCGTATACCTAATTTATATCTATTTATTGTACTAAACCCTGTAGGGGGAATAAAAATTCACAAGGAAAACTTGTTATTCAAATCCTTACATCAACAAATATGATAGTATCAAACGAAAACGGTCTATGCCTTTGTAGCTTAATTATACCCTAAAAATCTTATCCTAAACTATACGATAGTTACATATATCTATTCCTATCAATGTCTCCTACCTATAGGAACACAAATAATATCGATTGAAAACACATAATTCAAACACGATTATGATTGCTTACAATTTCTACTAAACTATTCAGTATTCGCTTATGACTTACGAAGATTAATAGCTGTATAATATCAAATTTAAAAACTATCTTATGAAACCAATGCGTGAATCTGCTATATAAAACTAATATCTAACCGAATAACACAAAAACCGCTTAAAGAGTTCAAATCAAACTTAAGGGCCGCTGTGAAGTTAGCTCATGTCGCGGCGCATTAAACACAGCAGTAAACGAAATGTAAAGTGCGACAAGGATATTTATGCATGTGGGTGACAGTTCAGGGAGGGCGCCACTGTCTACGTTAATGATACTATTTGTAAAAAGTGAATCTATAAAATCATATCACTGAACTTATGAAATTTCAAATCTAAAGAAAATATAACTAGAAAAAATTTCACGCGGACCAGGCAGCAGACGGGACTCGAACCCGCACCCTTCGCAATCCGGGCGAATGCACTGACCAATTAATTATGCTACCGCAGCCCTCACGGATTTTTTTCTAGTTATATTTTCTTTAGATTTAAAACATCAAGCAGTTACATGCTTTAAAATAATAAAAATTATAACTATAATTGCTATTTCTTTTCTTTCTTCTGTTTCTTTTTAATGTTTAATACTTGTAAAAGTATTCATTGTGGGTTACCTATAATGCGAAGAGATAGCGCTGCCTTGCAGCTTAAGAATGGCTAGAAGAATTTCGACGCGGTCCGTGAGGGCTGCGGTAGCATAATTGGTCAGTGCATTCGCTCGGATTGCGAAGGGTGCGGGTTCGAGTCCCGTCTGCTGCCTGGTCCGCGTGGAATTTTTTCTAGTTATATTTTATATAATTACGAAATTTCATCCTTGTTTCTCGTGATAAAACCGTCGTCTCGTACACATAAACTGATACATAAAAAAGTCTATTTATATAGAAAGTTATATTATTAAACATCCATGAGATATAGATCCAGAATTTGTATTAATTTCTATCATTTTCTTTATCACAGGTGAAACGATCCATCATGCTCAAGATGGCCGACGCGTGCGCTGACAGCTCGAAGCAGACCAGATTTCACGAGATGCACGTCCAGAGGCACAACAACGTTAGCATCTTGTACGCGGACATAGTCAACTTCACACCGCTCTCGGAGAGGCTTAGCGCTTCCGATCTCGTGAAAACTCTCAACGAACTCTTCGGAAGATTCGATCAAATCGCCCAGGTCAGTTGCTTTATGAACTTTTAATATTACAAAACAGCAATTTTAGCATCCTGTTCGCGAACATCGTCAACTTCACACCGCTCTCGGAGAGACTCAGTGCTTCTGATCCCATGAAGACCCTGAACGAACTCTTCGGAAGATTTGATCAAATCGCCCAGGTCAGTTTCTTTATGAATTGTTGATAGAACCAAACGTCAACGTTAGCATCCTGTATACGGACATTGTCCATCCACGCGGACCAGGCAGCAGACGGGACTCGAACCCACACCCTTCGCAATCCGGGCGAATACACTGACCAATTATGCTACCGCGGCCCTCACGGACCGCGTCGAAATTCTTCTAGCCATTCTTAAGCTGCAAGGCAGCGCCATTTCTTAAGTATTCATTTGACATTATGGGTTACCTATATAGAAGAATTTCGATGCGGTCCGTGAGGGCCGCGGTAGCATAATTGGTCAGTGCATTTACCCGGATTGCGAAGGGTGTGGGTTCGAGTCCCGTCTGCTGCCTGGTCCGCGTGGAATTTTTTCTAGTTATATGATCATTTCTTATTTGGTACAACTTCAGGCAAGAGCTTAATTTTCTCAACCGTTAACCACGCTCGTATTCAAGCAATTCAAGTAGCGCCCAAGAAAACCTTGACTTGAACTCCTCAGCTGTATCAGTATTTATTTAATTTCCACAGTACTTAAGCTTAAAGTTTACGAAGAGTTTATCTTAAATACAGTTGTGCTTTGTTATTGCAACTGCAATTCCTTAGGGAGTTACTTGGAGCAAAGTTATAGTCGGACTGTAATAAAGTGCGATAAAAGTTAATTAACTCGGCGGCATCGTATACACCAGGAGAGCTGGGTTTAAACTTATATATTTGACGGTTTTTACATCAATAATGATGATTTGACGACCTCCGTAGCGGAAAGGTTTGTACGCCGGGTTTTATGGTGTCGCCGACTCCGAGGGGTCCCGGGTTGAAATCCCGGTGGGGACAGATGTTTGTTTGATGAATACGAGCATTTGTACTCCAGTCATGGATGTTTAATATGTATTTCTATAAAAAAATGCTTATATATGTACAGTATATTTATTCTATCCGTTTACCTTAGTATCCCATAACACAAGCCTTATAGTCCTTACTTTGGGGCTAGGCTAAGTGGTGTGGGTGTTAGAAATATTTATTTATTTATTTGCAAAGGATTAGAAGGACTACATCGCGCTAACGAAGTTGTAAATTTTTATCTATTTATTAATATCACGAGTTGCATTCATGTTATGTTCATAAATTGTAGCTTGTTATCAAACAACAAAGTTTTAAATAACAACATCCGAAGTAAAATGTTGTATTTATTATGTGTTTAATAATTGTTATGAGGAGCTCGATGGCGCAACTGGTTAGCGCGTTCGGCTGCGATCGTTGAAGTTAAGCAACTTTCCCAGTGGTCGGTCATTGGATGAGTGACCAAAAATTTACTATTTCGAGCTCCTCCGTGCTTCGGAAGGCTAACGTGCCTTAACGTGCCGAAGCCGTTGGTTCCGGTTGCATCTGCAGTCGTTAGCACCCACCAATCCGCACTGGGCTCGCGTGGTGGGTCATTTTCCAATCTCCCTATTCCATCCATAGGGAAGGCATGTGCCCCAGCAGTGGGGACATTAATAGGCTGATGATGATGATGATGATGAAATGCATTAAATGATGCACATTAGGATTGTTTACAGTAAAAACGCGAAGTGACATTTTTATGGCTTACAACTACTTAAGTGAGAGGTATCCATTTGTAAAAAATGTTTGAAACCTTCGGTTTTGGCGTTTTACGAAGAAGTAGCAACATTAAAAAAAGCTATTACTCTGTTAGTATAGTAGTATTTTAAATCCAGTATTTTGTTAGATTTTTGAAGTTATACTTCTTTAGGCGCGTTATGAAAAAATGATGAGAGTGAAATTTTAAGATGCGCGCGCATCACCGTAACACAAAATTTTAACAGCATGAAGTTGCGTTACTTTTGTGTTTACCGCACATTAAGAAAATCTACCAAGAGAATAGAAATAGAATCTCTATTTTGTGGGTGCTAACGACTGCATTGTGAAAGCCTATCAAAAGTATTTATTAATCTGGAACAACGGAACCAAAGCGCGATTCAGGAGACTACAGCGCCATCTCTTGACCATTGGTGTAGTAGAACCAAAAACCACATCTTTATTTTTTGTAATAAAGTAACAGTTATAGGTATTCATATTTATAATATTTATCCACATGTTTCTAGTTTGTATATTCGGAATACGTGTTTGAGTTTCATACAAGTGCAAATCACATATGTTCTAATAAATTATATTCAGTAGCGATTTTAATTGAATATTTTGATTATTTATTTATTTTTTCAAATTAAAACTGAACTTTATTGACTGTGTCCTTTTCCAGACTTTTTATTAATTTATTGTAATTAATTATTTGCATGCAATTAAAAACTAATTTTAAACGATGCCAAAGAAGGATAACTTCTCACGCGCCTACATAAGTACACGCACCCATTTTTTTATAAGTTATATTATTTTTTCATATAATTCTTATTTTCAGAGTTATGTGTTACGTAAAACCGTCATAGAACGTGATTTTTCTTGTTGAAAACTTTACTCGTCCATTCCCGAATAAGTCGAAAATTATTGACTTTTAGTAAAAAGTATACACAACAAAAGCTTCTTATAATTAGTCAATCATTCCTATAACTCCATTCCCATAATAGAGTCTGTGTGGAAAGAGAATGGGCGTGGCGAAAAACGGAACTAACATTAAAAAAAATATTTGGCAATCAAACAGCAATCTGTTAAACGTCAAAGTTTTGTATTGATACGGATTTGTTTGTTGTTATGATTTCTTGCGGTTTTTTTTGTATTAAATCATGTCTAAAAGGGGTGAAACCTTACAAATACGGTAGAAAAGCACTACAGCACCCTCCAATCTAAATCCCATTCTCATTCCGCACAGACTCTACCGTACTTATTTTTAAAATTTATTTTTCTCACCCGAGGAGAGGCGGCATCCACCACTAACTTTGAAGTAGAGGGTCAAAATCCAAATTTGGTATCAATTGATGCTGTTTGACAAAATTGCCAGGATTGCCTGTTTTTTTCCGTGCATGTCACTGTAATGGGTTTTTTTTGGCTACGGCTAATTCATCATCATCATCAGCCTATTAATGTCCCCACTGCTGGGGCACAGGCCTTCCCTATGGATGGAATAGGGAGATTGGGCCATGACCCACCACGCGGGCCCAGTGCGGATTGGTGGGTGCTAACGACTGCAAATGCAGGCGGGACCAACGGCTTAACGTGCCTTCCGAAGCACGGAGGAGCTCGAGATAGTAAATTTTTGGTTACCCATCCAATGACCGACCACTGCGAAAGTTGCTTAACTTCAACGATCGCAGCCGAACGCGCTAACCACCTGCGCCATCGAGCTCCTCACGGCTAATTAATTAATAATTATTTAATTGGCTACGTTGCCACCGACTTACTGTGGCCACTATTCCTACACGAACAAAGAAATTTGGGGACTCATTTCTTTGTCGAACTATTCGTAAGTGAAATTCTTTACCCGCGCACGTGTTCCCTCCTTCCTATAATCTGGGGTCCTTTAAGAGAGGCGTGAAGAAGCATTTTTGTAGGCCGGCAAGGTGAGAATGGTTGGTGTAGCAGTTTATAACTGCTATACCAGCTATCTTCGCGTTTGGACTTTATTACTACGTAACATCAGGTGGGGTAGAGTCATTTGCCTACCTCGCTATAAAAAAAAAAATTAGCAACAGTCGGCTAGGTGTTGGAGCGCATGAATCAGGGAGCGGGTGTTGATATACCGTGCCTGGAGTACTGTGTACAAAACTTATATAGAAGGCACCATGCTCACAGTAGCAAACGATTTCAGATTAAAATAATTGGATTGGACTAGTCTAATAGGATAGCTTCTGTGTTCAAAGTACTACG
This sequence comes from Chilo suppressalis, assembly GCA_902850365.2. Taxonomy (NCBI): domain Eukaryota; kingdom Metazoa; phylum Arthropoda; class Insecta; order Lepidoptera; family Crambidae; genus Chilo; species Chilo suppressalis. The sequence goes on along the minus strand of OU963905.1, from coordinate 2,919,999 downwards.
GTACATAAATAATAATAATAAATAAATAAACGTTTATTTCTTTTAAATTGTTATACATTTAGTTTACACATTGGCAGTGTTGTAATTATGATTTTATTTATTTTTTAAACATTTAACTGCTAGATGTTTAAATCTAAAGAAAAGTTTACTAGAAAAAATCCACGCGGACCAGGCAGCGGACGGGACTCGAACCCGCATCCTTCGCTATCCGGGCGAATGCACTGACCATTATGCTACCACGGCCCTATTAGCCGCGTCGAAATTTTCCTTGTCTTAAGCTGCAAGGCAGCGCCATCTCCTCGCATAATGTTGTAGTGTTGTAATATTAACAATAGCTATAAGGTTGTAGCGTTGATATCTGCACTAGTTTAAAAAACTGTATTGCAGAAACCGGCGCCTTCCGACTTGTTATCAATACAATATCGTGTGAATAATTTAATTAAGGTATATCTATAATGAAAACGTTATTAAAAGAAAATGGTAATAAACATTTTTTTCCCTTATTTAAATAGTCTACAGGTTAATACTAGTTAGCTACATCTTGAACGAAAAACATTATCTCAGACTTTAGTGCATCTCCTAAACATTTTGCAGTCCACATACTAGAATCTTGTTAAAGTTATGGATAGAATAACCACATATTAGCAAGAGCACATCGATCGAATAATTAATTGAAATGAAATGAAAAGTCATTTATTCAGTCTAGGCTGTTACAAGCACTTGTGAAGGTCAAGAAGCTACGCCATCGGTTCGCAAAACTACGGCGGGAGACCTTGTACTGAGAAGAACCTGCAAGAAACTCAGCAAGGGCTGCTTTTTTCTCCCTGTATTGATATATACAGAGTCGTCAGGTTGAAAAATGACTTCAGAGATATTTCTGAAGTCACGTTCCATTACATTATTTAGGACATAGATATATAGTTACAATAAATTTTATGTTTAGTATATAGGAAGCGGCATTAGAAAGGTACCATATTACTGTTACAAAAACTGACTCAAACCCATCAAATAACAAATTACAAGAAACACTATGTCCATGCATTATTATACACAGGTAATGAAGGCAACTAAATAATAAATAATCATTAACTTTATAATAGCCCTTATTCATAAGAGTATTCTTAAACTGAGATTTAAATTTGGTTAGTGGAAGCTCAATCAGATCTTGGGGAACTCTGTTAAACAATGCAATACTACATCCCAGAAATGAACCTCTTGATTTTTGGAGTCTGAAACATGGAACGGTAAGCTTATTAATTAATTAACATAGTGGTGTACGTTAACAACTTGTTAACAAGGAGGTCAAGAGCTTAACGGTAAGCTTCGTCCAGTCGGCGGTTACTTAAACTGCATTATTTTAATTAGATTTTATATAATGTCCTAGGATGATAGTTGTTCTAAACTTTAATCGTTCATTGTTATTATTTTCTTTTTGCCTAAGCGGTAGGACACGTCATTCCTAAACTTTGTTAAACCATTTTTTTTACATATTTTAATTTTTTATTTTATAGTCATAATTTTTATATTATTTGCATTTATTTTTTGTTTGTAATGAAAAGTGACTTTATGAGTTACCTCATATTGAAGTCATTTTTCAATTTGACGACTCTGTATATAATACAGGGAGAAAAAAACAGCCCTTGCTGAGTTTCTTGCCGGTTCTTCTCAGTACAAGGTCTCCCGCCGTAGATTTGCGAACCGATGGCGTAGCTTTTCGACATTCACAAGTGCTTGTTACAGCCTAGACTGAATAAACGATATTGAATTTTGAATTTTTGAATTTTGATATGACAAGACGAATTTTCGCGAAAATTCTAGGGATTTTGCGAAAACACGATTACCTAATTGGACAATTGCTCAATCTAACTATTAGCGATTTTTTTCTGATTTTTGATTTATTAAATCATCCTACAATATATATAAATAAAACTACAAAAAAGGACGGAATTTTAGTACCCATATTTTATTTAATGAATTCGATTTTTTTTTTTATGAAATCGAGCGAATGTTTTGTATCGACTTATTTTCTCATAGAGGGTGATAAAAAGTAGTATTCGCCTTGGATGCAACACTATTTCAAGTCTCGAGCGACGCTCTCTATTTCGCCTTTAAAGAAGTTCTTTGCTCCCTTAGTAAACAATCAACCATTTTAATTTCACTAATAGCAATAACATATTTCTTTCTCACGTTATATATGGGTAGAACAACAGAGATTATTTTTGTTGCTTTTCGCTGACCACGCGTTTCGTGCATGCGCTGTGAGACGTGAAATTTTTCGGAAGCGCGCAGAAACGATATTGCGCCCAACGTCAATTACAAGGGTAATTTTTTGGGTAAATATAAAACCATTTCATTTTTACCTTAAAAATTGTACCTACTTTTCGCAAAATGCAACAAGTTTATATTACTATAAAGTAATTAATTTAAATAACCTTTTTTAAAGAGAGCAGCGGTAAGTTATCTCTGCGCTCATTTATAAAACTTTTGAAGATTTTGAAATTCTTATTTTGCACTCTTAGCACATTCTTTCATACACTGTAAGTTATTATAATTTGTCCTTAACTGTTCTTTATTAAAAACGAGACCCTATTACTAAAAGCCTTTGAGTGCGCCAGTCTGACTCTTTTTCTTCTTTTAATATTTATTCTCTCTAAATAATTATAACCTTTTTTTCTCCTAAAAACAATACGGAATCGCTGTCTATTGCTATAGCCCTTTAGTATATGCGCGGGAAAGTTTCAAACTGTTTCCATTGATTTTTTCTTTCTTAGCTAAGACGAAATAAATGAATCATCCTACCGTTTAATCTATACTTCTATACTAATATTATAAAGAGGAAAGGTTTGTTTGTAACGCATAGGCTCAAAAAGTACTAGACCGATTTTAAAAATTCTTTTACCGTTTGAATGCTACATTATCACTGATCAATATAGGCTTTAGTGTATTTTCAAAAAAGTTAGGGTTCCGTATGTAAACTTCGATAATGTAACCCAACGTGTGTAAAAAATACCAAAAAATAGCCTTATATCGCGTACGCTGCGGAAGTCATTCACAATAGAGCAAAGTGATGTACTAAAGTTTTATAGAGGATACCAAAAGTTACAAAAAAGTCCGCGATACCATATGTCTCACTATTACAGTTATGTCACAACTAGAGTTCCCCTGCTGTTTCACCCGCGTTAATTTGAAGAAAAAGGTTTATAGTGAGTCAAGCTTAAAATATAGACATAGGCTGTCGTGGGCTCTTTCACAGAACCTCTAAAGGGAAAGAATTCCGTCATGCATGATTTTTGTGTAACTTTAACGGTTTACCCAGCGCACGCAACGGAATCTCACAAATGGAATATTTATACCTGTTTTTGCAACATTTTTCATCGATGCTCCGCTGCTACTGGTTAATAGCCTGGTAATATATAGCCTATAGCCTTCCTCGATAAATGCACTGTCTGGTTCAAAAAGAATTTTTCAAATCGGAACAGCAGAGCAATATCACATTCGGTACAATGGGTCCTAAACTACGCAACGAATTTTTTACTTGGAATTAGAGCTTTATAATTGTTATGAAGAAGGTCATTGTGTATAATACAAGCCTTTGAACAAAAACTGTAGTCTACACTACAGCTCTACACCGAAGCAAAGCGAGGGGGAGCCACTAGTTTTTAATAAAATGCCAAGCTTACCGCAGGAAAATGAACTGTGTATTTCCAGAAAGTTACATAGGTACACAATTTAATTCAATATTCCATACAAAAGCAATAAAGTTTGACACGCTCCCGAGTTAACTACGCCGTTAATAAACATAGTGTAAACGGCCAAAAGTTCCGTGCGAGCATAATTACGTTTAGTTTCACCGCGGCCCAGGTGGGTAAGTTGGTGTTTACTAACTGCTACGTTTCGTTCGATGTTTGAGTTGTACAACCGGGAAAACTAATATAACCTGGCCTGTGGACAAACTCGTGAACGTATGGTGTTTACTAAATACATGTTTAAATAAAAATTAAAGTAGTTTTATCCTTAAATGAACGATAGCGTTTTTAAAACAATACATGCAGTACACGCCAACATTGTATTCAAATATTTATTTCTTTTTTTCCGATAGTCAGTTGTCAAAAGAACCACAGGTGTCAATTGAAAATCAGCGTCAGGTCCCACAAACCTGACAACATGCTGAATTGACAACCTGTTTTGGGGCAGCCGCGAGATAGCAACAGAATAAATCACCGTGGTAACGACAGTTATGAAAATTTGTGTGTGTTACTTTTTTGTGTTGTTATCCTATTGTTTACGATAATTTTGCTTTTTCTTGTATTTTTTTGTTCTCAAAATCTTGTATATACTGTCTCGTTGTTTGTGTAAAAATAAATGTATTTTCTTTTCTTTCTTTCTTTCTTTCTTATTTATTTATACTTTACTGCACAAATGAGTGTACGAGTGGCAAACTTTATGCTATTAGGGCATTCTCTACCAGGCAACCGGAGAATTATAGCAAAGATCTTAAGAATTTAGTGCAAAAATAATTCATCAAATTATTTATTATAATTTAAGTATATCTATAGAAACAATATGATATATATATATATATATATGTATATATATATATCATATTGTTTCTATAGATATATATATATACATATATATATATATATATGTATATATATATATATATATTTATGCAATAATGCGAATGCACTGACCATTAAGCTTCTTCTTTATGCGAATTCTTGCTAGCCTTTCTTAAGCTGCAAGGTAACGCCATTTGGGATGTCGAAAGTTGAAAAAAATATCGATATATCGATACATCGATATTTTAAAAAATATCAATATCGGCTTCGATATATCGATAAATTGGACCAATTTTCCCAAAAATATAATATTTAGATCAGCTTAGCACAGTAATAATAACAATACAAACTATAATTAAAGAAAGAATTATCAAAGTACCAAATTGCCGCTACACTACATGACAGTACAGTATCTCACGAAAGATGACCCGCGGAATAATATTGAAACGAAAATTATCTACCTAAAATAGACCCTATTTCCGAATGATGAAAATGATTGCAGGACCTCTCAGGTGACATCTTTCGTAAACAAGACTAGACAGTCACACACTTCCACAGAATTTATTGGAATTCAGCACAACCAATTCACCAGCGAAACAGATTTACAAATCATAGACAGTACAAAATACAGCACAGATCATAGATATGTTGAATATCTTTAATCTGAGATCCAGTTACGATTTTCCAGATAAGAATTTAGTTGGATCGTGATATGCCGCTAATATTTAAAAAAATATCGATTTTGATACGAATTTCGATATTGGTTTTTTTGTAGCGATGTATCGATATATCGAATCAAAATATATCGGCTAAAAATATCGATATATCGAACAAAAAATATCGATATATGGATACATCGATATATTTTCGACAAGCCTAAATTTAGGTAACCCACTATGTCAAATGAATACCTTTACAAGTATTTTAAACATTTGGAAGAATAAATAGCAATTACAGTTATAATTTTACCATAAAAATTATAATTTTTATTTTTTAAGCATGTAACTGCTCGATGTTTAAATCCAAAGAAAATATTGCTAGAAAGAATTCGACATGGACATCAGGGCCGCAGTAGCATAATGGTCAGTGCATTCGCCCGGATAGCGAAGGGTGCGGATTCGAGTCCCGTCTGCTGCCTGGTCCTCATGAATTTTTTTCTAGTAATATTTTACTAGAAAAACGCTAACCACTTGCGCCATCGAGCTCCTTATTAACATTTTATTACGGGTTCCATATTAACACTTTGTAGCAGATCGGCTGCTCCTGATTTAAATAAGATACCTGCCATAATTGTTTGGTATTTCTATGCAAGACGGATCGCAAATGCCACCACCAAGTTAAGGTTCCGCTCGGTCACCAATCCGTATGGTGCTACATGACGCGATATTCAAATCGACGCTGCCATTGGTCGCAAAATATTGTCCCCAACCCAACCCAACCTCAAATTGTATAACTGCATTTTTTTTGTATGCAATATTATACACGCTATAAGAATTTTAAAGTTATCACATCTTTTTATTTAAAATTCCAAAATCTTAGTCTCAAACTCTGTAGCTAAGCTATGATTATATTAAACCAAGTACCGGTGGTCGCTATCCGGCACAATAATATTTACTGTTCAATTTGCAAATTTCACAGTTTCCTAAGTTTGTTGGTTGGTAATGTACACAGAGGACGGAAGACATTATACCACAAAATAGAATGTACAGAAGGTAATCTACAGACAAAGTGCGCTCGAGCAACGCACATATGGACACAGCTTACGGACAAGATATCTCAGACTGCTTGGGACCACTACGAGCGCGAGTTCCATCCGCTTGAGAGGCCCTTCAGGTTCGAATGGTCTAGTGGCTCCAGACGGAGAGGAGACTCCCTCCCCCCGTGGGGAGGTGCCATCCACCTGGAATACTTCTAGAGGTACCCGCCAATTGTCGGCTCGAGGTCCCCTTAGAATCTCGCCGTCCCCAAACCCGGTGATGCTGTTAAGGTCATCTGTGACCAACAGCATACACACTCAAAAAAAATCCGTTTGAGATACACGTCAGAGAACTTTTTTTGTGCTAAAATGGAGTAACCAAAGGAAGTTAAAATAACTGTTCAATGGACAGTGATTTCAATTCACTATGAAATGGTGAATTTGTTATTTAAGTTATTATTAGTTTATATTTCTGTTCTTCCTATTTAATTCTCAACAGTAACTTGTGCACAAGTCAAAGTGGGAAATCCCAGCTCGACCGCCGAGCGTAGGTCATTATCATCATCATCATCAGCCTATCAATATCCCCACTGCTGGGGCCTTCCCTATGGGTGGAATAAGGAGATTGGGCCATGACCCACCACGTGGACCCAGTGTGGATTGGTGGGTGCAGATGCAGCCGCGACCAATGACTTAATGTGCTTTCCGAAGCAGGGAGGAGCTCGAGATAGTAAATTTTTGGCCACCCATCCAAAGACCGACCATTGCGAAAGTTGCTTAACTTTAACGATCGCAGCCGAACGCGCCAACGACCTGCGCGTTCGAGCTCCTCAGAGTGTAGGTATGAAAAATTAAATACATTCATGCGATTACCTTCTGTACTATCTATTTTGTGATTATACCGAGATGTCGAGTCAATGGATTGATGACCACATTCTGTCGATAGTTCTACGCCGTTGGACTCGTGGCTCAATGATTGATGGCACTTGGTAAGAGCTCCGACACTTTTCTTGAGATTATGGTAAGGTTTTAAAACATTAATATAATAAAACCAGCAATAAATCTTCTTTAAAAGAGGACATTGTGAATTGCAATAACAGTTGTGGTGTATTTTTATTTATTAAATATAAAGGAAAAATTTTTGTTTCGTCGTTCAAAAAAGCTCTGTTTTCTAAATAATAATGCGTATATTACGAATACAATTACAAAATAAAAATATATGAGTCAAAAAAATTGAAAGAGAAAGTTCAGTGTGTACAAATTTAAATTTCGTAAAGAGAGAGACAGGGGGGGGGGGGGGCTCGTCACGTGGGTCACAGCTGCTCCTACTGGTAGAAAAATGCTGGAAGTTTTGATTCGAGTTTGCGAGTTTCGAAAATTTGCGGCTTTAACGACTGTATCTTTTGCTTGCGTTGGCTTAGAAGTTTGATTTTTTTCATACCTCCAAGGGACAGTAGACCTGAGTACATATTTGATATAAATTTTACCTTAAACGGTCGAATTTCATTTCATTTCATTAGGCGATTACTCGATGTGAAAAATTACCTCACGTAAGCCAGCTAAGCTCAAATTAACGTAGATTAACTCTCGGTCTCCAATCGGCTTTACGGATGATTCCAATTACATTTGTACAGAGAAAATAAGGTTAATATATTATTATTTTAAATATTAGTGCTCCCACACATAACTGCAAATTCGCATCACATCGCAAATATCTAAAAATACAAAAATGTAGTTCCCCATCGGCAGCAAGATCAGGGTCCCTACTACCGGTGGTTAAGGATCCAGAGACAGGAACCTCCTCACTAGCCGTGTCCAGAAGTACTGCCTTCTGCATCTGACTCTTGACTCCACCTAACGCGAGCCTTTTAAGGTGTTTGTCGAGGCTCTTGGCTTTCAAACCATGGGCAGATATGATTATCTGCACAACAATCGCTGAATCGATGTCCCACATGTCAACAATCTCGCGAGCTAAATCAAGAATATTTGTTTTCTTTATCTTTTTCAGCTTTTACAAGGTTGTCGTCATGGGGGACAGCGATATCAACAACTACTGCACGGCGTTCGTGTCGATCTATCAATACAATATCGGGCTTATTATTGTTATTATTACTTTGGCGCGTTTACATGTACGCACAAACACTCAGGCATAGACAACTAAAAGTATTGACATGTCGTCTGCAGTGCGATTTGCACTAGATGCCGGCACAATAGCGCTTTGTACTTGTAGCTTCAACGACAACATTTGTTCTACTAATGTAACTGGGGAAATACACCTTTACACATCGTCTACTGAAACATAGGTTAGAAGGTTTGTCTTATTCTATTTATTAGAATGGCAGTATTCTTTAGAATTAGTTGAAGTCATAATTAATTATTACTCATGTTACTGTTGTATAATGAGGGATTTTTAAACACAAATGTTTACATGAGTGTTTTAAAACCGAATTATAAACAGTTGCGCACAAGACATTATCTTAACCCATGATTAGAATCCTCAATAAAAGATTCTGAAACCATGTGGTGTTCTAAGAACTTTAAATTCATGAAAAGGTTCGAGGCGCTGTAGTAGAGAAACAGACGTGATCACAATGTCCTTTTTCGAAATTCATTCTTATAGTCAGATACCATGCATTGAGCTAAAGATGTTAAATTGTGGCATTTTGATGAGTAGATCCTTTGCGCGGAAGGGATTGAAAAATCGACGGAGCTATTATGGAATTTAGTACAATATTAGATCATCCGTTTGGAGGATATTAAGGTTATTTGGACATTAAATGTTTTAATGTTGTCAATAAGCTAACTATTTCATAATCTTTTATAGAAGTTTTTAAAGAATTCTATGTGTATTGGTTTTTCAAATAGCATAATAGTTATATCTGCAACTGTTGTTGTATCATCATCATCATCATCAGCCTATTCATATCCCCACTGCTGGGGGACAGGCTTTCCATATGGATGGAATAGGGAGATTGGGCTAAGACCCACCACGCGGGCTCAGTGTGGATTGGCGAGTACTAACGACTGCAGATGTAGACGGGGCCAATGGCTTAACATGCCTTCCGAAGCACGGAGGACCTCGAGATAGAAGATTTTTGGTCACCCATCCAATAAACAACCATTGCGAAAGTTGCTTGACTTCAACGAACGCAGCCGATCGCACTAACCACCCGCTCCTACGAGCTCCTCGACTATCAACTGTTGTTTAATGAAGGGTATTAAAACACGAATATGTTCGCCTCGTGTGATAATGGTATCATATGAGTGTTTTAATACATAATTATAAACAGTTGCATATAAGACTTTATCTACACCCATGATATGAATCGTCTATAAAAGATTCTGAAACCATGGGGCGTTCTAAGAACTTAAAATTCATGGAAAGTTTGCGCTATGGCAGTGCATGCGCGTGAATGACATTTTTTTAATAATAATACCTACCATGCGTCTAGCAGTGAAAATTTTGACTGTCTGATGAATCCGTAAGCCTTTGGTTTGTCAGGGATTTGAAAAGCTAAGGAATGTTATTATGAAATTTAGTGCAACATTATGACACCAGTTGGGGTGTTATGTTTTTTTTTAATTATGACAAAGGATGTTTTCATGTCGGCAATAAGCTGTTTTCGAATCTTTATGATGTTTCGATTGAATGTAAGCGGTGGGTTGGTACGGTTTCAGCCTGAAACATAAGACCAATATTTCTTTAAACATTTTCAATCTCATAACTGCTTTTATGGTGGTAATCAATAACACTCCCTTACATAATAATGTAAGCGAACGTAAAAGCATGAAGGTAAGACCGTGGATCAAGGTAATCCTAAAAAATTGAAGGGATATGGGCTTTGAATAATATCTTAAGAATATGGGGAATGGAATATACTGCCAATAAAAATGTATCATTTTAAATCTTACCAAGATTTATAAGCAATCTCGGATATTTAAAATACCTTTTAGGGTACCGTACCTTAATTGGCAAAAACGGTACCCTTATAGGATCACTCCGTTATCTGTCTGATTGTCTGTCTGTCGGTCTACTTGTCTGTCTGTCTGTTTGCTTGTCTGTTTGTATATCTGTTACAGTCGATTTGCACGGAATCTACTGGACCAATCAAGTCGAAATTTGGTATATATTTCTATGTGTGTGATCCAAACAAGGACAAATTAAGTAAATTAATAAATTCCCAATTTTGGGGATTACTTTTAGGGGATGAATTAGAAAATTCAAATTTAGTAGCCATAAATAAATTATAAGTAAATCCAAAACAAATATTTCATGTGTAACGTATCCTTTTTTATCAGTGGTAGTAGGTAGTAGTGACTATTTAAGCATTGATGTAATTATTCAGAAATCAGAAATCAATATATCTTTATTCAAATTGGATGTATAGTACATCGTCCAAAAAATTTTTTCCCTACCACTCGTTATGGGCATATTTTTTAGCTGTGGAGAAAAACGAGCGAAAAAATCTCCACAACATTAAAAGTCTAATGTAACAACATTCACAAATCATTATGTTGTTAAAACGTCAATACTGCTATTCATATTGAATGAGAAATTAAACGTCATTTTTTTTTTAACTTTTATTAATCTGACCTTTGACCATAGATTGAATTTTAACACGCATTGATGATTTTGTTTTGGACTGTACCGTGTTATATATCAAATAAAGGGCTGAATGTAAAAAAATCTAATTATTTTTTTATACAAATGTAAAATGAATAGTTTAAATATGTTTGGGCATAGAATGGAGTCTTCTTTAGTAAAAACTCGGTGTATTTTAGTAATTTCGCTTTATGTTATAATAGATACAATTTAGCAGTAACAGTTTTCTTGACAGAATGAATTTAACAATTTTAACAAGTCATGACATTATGGTCGGTAAAACCAGCCGAACACACGAACGCGGGCGACATCTGCTATCTGCCGGCGACAACCAATGACGCTTGGGCTAAGAGCGCTCCGGTGTCCCATTCAATAGATGGCGCCATCCGTTATATAAATGCAAGTTTTCGCTATGATTTGTAATATTCCTTTTCTTTTATATGTATGTATATGTGGGGTTTATAGGGGCGCGAACATACTCCCCCCCGTTGAAGAGCCAAGTTCTTCAACCTTTAAATTCAACAGCAGCGGGAAGTCGGCAGAGTCGAACCAACGGCCGACGTATACATCCTTTAGTGGTATGAATATCAGCGACTCTAGAAATCCCATCTGATCCAGGATATAATCGTGTAACTCTACCCATCCTCCAATTTAGCGGGGGATTATTATCTTCGTGAATCAGTACTAAATCTCCAACATTAAGCGTCGCCCTTGTTGTCTTCCACTTTGTTCGTTGTTGCAATTCGGTTATGTACTCCTTCTGCCATCTTCTCCAAAAATGCTGACGTATCTGCTCCAAACGGGCGAAGCGGCTTAAAGATGTCTCCTTCAGGTCCTCCAGTGCGGCTGATGGTAAAGCATTCAAAGGTCTTCCAATCAAAAAGTGCCCGGGGGATAAGGAAAGTAAGTCATTTGGAGAGGAAGACATGGGACAAAGGGGACGGCTGTTTAAAATTGCTTCTACTTGTGCTAATAATGTACTAAATTCCTCGAACGTAAGATGCGTATTTCCCATTACTCTTTTAATATGATACTTTGCGGATTTCACACCAGCCTCCCACATTCCGCCAAAGTGGGGAGCGTAAGCCGGAATAAAATTAAACTTTACTTCCTCCTGAGATGCAAACTCGGATAGACGTTTATTATTTTGTTTTAAAAAACTAGACAATTCTTTGGCTGCTGCCACAAAATTTCGACCGTTGTCTGAATATACCTCCGCCGGCTTACCACGACGCGCTACAAATCTACGGAAGGTCATTATGTAAGATTCCATTGATAAATCTGACACTGCCTCCAAATGTATACATTTGAATCGCAAACATATAAAAATACATAAATAACACTTTGTTGCTTTAGCGCCTCGACCCTTTCTATTTAGGATAAGAAAAGGACCAGCATAATCTACGCCAACAGTCCTAAATGAAAAATCAACTGATACGCGATATGCAGGTAAATCGCCCATTCTGGTTAAAAGTGTTTGGCCGCGCACACGGCTGCAAACAAGACAATCCCTTACGACACTTCTAGCGAGCCTCCTGCCGTTAATAGGCCAAACGGTTTCTCTCAAGGTAGCCAGTAGAAGCTGTGGACCAGCATGCAGATTTTTGATGTGTTCACGTTCAAACAGTAACCTTGTCGAACGATGCGAGGAGTCAATTAATATGGGATGCTTCTTTTCAAATGGGTAGTTGGAGGAACCAAGTCGACCACCAACACGTATTACAAACTGCTCATCCAAAAATGGTGATAGAGACGAAATTTTCGATTTACTGCTCAACGCAACGCCCTTCAAAAGTTTCTCGTACTCTGCCTTAAAACACAATGATTGATTAATTTTGCAAATTAAAATAAATGAGTTTTGCAACTCCTCGGGCCTAAAATACCCTGTATACTTCATGGATTTAGTTTTAGAATTTATATTATGGCAAAAACGCAACACGAAAGCCAGAATTCTACGTACTTTATCAAAATTCGAAAATTTATTAAAGTCGATTAAGGGTATTCCCTCATCTACGATCGCAATAGTGAGTACCTTGACTTCAGGTAAGTTCTCAACTACTGTTTTTCCGTTTAATTTGGGCCATTCTAATTCATTTTTTTTAAATAACTAGGACCTGACCACCACAATTCCATGCTAGAAAGCTGGTTGCTATTGACTCCACGAGATATTAAATCAGCAGGATTGGAGTCAGTTGGAACATAGTACCACGATTTGGGATTAGTTAATTCCAGTATTTCGCCTATTCTGTTAGCAACAAATTGCTTAAGCTTCATTGGATTACTGTTAATCCATCCCAACACCACACTCGAGTCGCACCAGAACGTACGAGTAGGGAGCCCTCTTAATGAATCAAGTACACTCCTAGACAGTCTAGCAGCTAACAATGCGGCACAGAGTTCGAGACGAGGTATGGTGCACGGTTTAAGAGGTGCCACCTTTGACTTTGAGCATAGTAGCCTCACCGTGATCTCGTTGTCACAGCTCGTGGATCTCAAGTATACACAAGCACCATAAGCGCATTGCGAAGCGTCACTAAAGGTATGCAGCTCAAAAGATGTCGGAGACTCGCACAGCACCCTGCGGGGAATCTGAAGACTTGCAAGAAAAGACAGGTTATTGTAGATTTCAGACCACTTCTCCCTAAGATCCACAGAAATGGGTTCATCCCATCCTATTCCTTCTAGCCATAGCCTTTGGACTAATATTTTTGCTTGAATAATGCAGGGGCTCAAAAGACCAAGCGGGTCATAGATTTGAAATGAAAGCGACAGTATAATTCTTTTTGTGATGGTGCTTATATCAATGTCAGTATTAACCTTGATTGGAAAGTTGAAAGTATCATTCACAGGGTCCCAACCAAGACCCAGGGTGTGCGAAGACTCACTTAACGTTAAGACATCTGCAGAACTCAAATCTGAATCTTCAAACAAAACCTTTGAATTTGTTTTAAATTTCCTCAAGGGGAAACATGCTGAATTTAGGGCGTTTGTTACTGAATTTAGTATGTGACGTAACTCTAGTTCATTATCACAGCCGGTGATCAAATCATCAACATAGAAATCCTTTTGTATGATATCTTTGATGAATTGTTCACCACATTCCTCTCCAACTTGGTTTAAACATCTAGTACTCAAGTAACTAGCGCTTGCAGTACCATATGTTGTAGTATTGAGACGCCATGTTTTAATGGGCTCATTCTCATTTTCCCTCCACAAGATCAGTTGCAAGTCCCTGTCTTCTTCATTGACATTTATTTGACGGTACATTTTAGCTATGTCACCGGTCAAGAGAAATTTGTGTTGACGGGCTCTGACCAATATGGAAAAAAGCGACTGTTGGACGTTAGGGCCCACCATCAATATATCGTTTAAAGAATATCCTGAAGTTGTGGGAGAGGAGCCATCGAACACGACTCGAATTTTGGTTGACTCACTCTCCTCTTTAAAGACAGCATGATGACATAAAAAATATGATGGATATTGTTCTTTCGTGGGTGATTCAGACATATGACCTAAATCTTGATATTCCCGCATAAAGTTTGTATATTGTAATTTTAGCTCTGGATTTCTTTTAAATCGCCTTTCAAGGTTTAGAAGCCTTTGTTTGGCTCGAAAGTAAGAATCTCCAAGGCAGTCGGGAGTATCCTTTAGAGGCAACTTCACGCAAAATCTGCCCTCTGGAGAACGAGATGTATTCTTCACAAAATGTTTTTCACATTCAATATCATTGTAGCCGAGAACTGTCTTTTGTGGCAGATCTTCGAGCTCCCAAAATTTTGTTATTAATTCATCAAGCTTAAGTGTTTTATTTTGATTGAGAGATGCATGATTGCAAAAAAACTTATTATGTCCCAATAAGTTAGTTGAACTAGCAACAATCCAACCGAATTTAGAACTTCGTAATTGTATTTTGTTATTTGGTCCCAAGTATTTTTGCTTACAGCCAAGAATGTCCCAAAAGAGATCCGCACCAATCAAAACATCAACCGGAGCAGGATGGGCAAACTGAGGATCTGCAAGCCTTATGGTTTTGGGTATGTTCATATTTTGTACATTAACAGGTGTCTTTGGCAACAAACCTGTTAACTCTTCGAGTACATAGCAGGATAAGGTAGTTTGGTAAGTACTATTTATAGACTTAATCTTAGCCAAACAACTTTCCTTTATTTTATTGTTGCAATTATTTCCTATTCCAATCACATTAACCGCCTTTAGAGGTGCAGTGTTCAGTGATAACCTTTGTGTAAGCGACTTTGTTATAAACGAAGACTGACTACCACAATCAAGCAGAGCACGCACTCTTTCTATCGCACCACTATCCGGATTGATGACGTCCAACAAAGCCGTGGAAAGAAGCGCACAATTCGAATCACCATTATATAAGGTTACAACCGAATTAGGTTCACTACCTCCATCAACATGTTCAGAGGTAGAACAGCCGACAACAACGCCAGGATCGTGCAACAAAGTATTATGCCGTTGATTGCATTGTCGACAAGGCCCCATACGACATTCATTAAGAGGATGCCCTTGACGTAAACAGTTTTGACATAACTTATATTTAGCAACTAGTGAATATTTTTCCTTTAAACTCTTTGATTTGAAAACTGGGCAATCATAAATTCTGTGATTATTATTACAGATTACGCACAAGAATGTAGAATTGTTTTGGTTTGATTTTACGGATATAAAGGTATTCGTATTTTTGCCATCATTGTTACTATTAACTTTACTATTGCTCGAATTGTAATTAGGAAACGAACGAGAATGAAATTTCATATTTGAATTTGACGTGACCTTGAAGTTGTTGCCGACAGTCGGCTTGTTTAGATGTTTATTGCGATTCAAGGATTCGAGTACATCGGCACGGTCAACCAAAAACTTCTTAAATTGTTCTAAAGAAGGAATGTCATCCAAAGTATTTCGAAATTCCTCCCATTTGACATTCGTTTCACTATCCAATTTTGACGAAAGAATGAAAATTACAAGAACGTCCCAATGTTGGGTTGGAAGACCAAGGCTAGTAAGTGCCCGAAGATTTTTAGTGACATGATCAACAAGGAAACGCAATGATCTTTCCGATTCTCGATTTATGGGATGAATTTTAAATAATGAATCTAAATGATGATTAATGAGAAGCCTCTTATTGTCGTAACGATCACAAAGAAGCTGCCAGGCTTCCTTGTAATTAGTAGAAGATACTTCCAAATTGGTAATGATACGCGCTGCATCCCCTTCAAGATACGATATTAAGTAATGAAATTTATGTATATCTGTTATGTTGGTTTTTTTGTGAATTAAATTCGTAAAAGTGTCACGGAACTCAAGCCAGCGGAAGTAGGATCCGTCAAATTTTGAAATTTGAATTTGTGGCAACCTTATACCCAATTCTATGTCAGGGCACTCATGGATAGACTTGTTTATCGAGCCATCATTTTGTTTTATTATAGCTTTAGCCTTTGCAATGCATTGAATAAACAAATCCTCAATGAGCTCCCTTTCATCAACCTCACATGATAAATTATCTGAATTTATATCTTCTATCTCAGTCTGCAAATCGTCGAATCTGGCTGACAAGCTTTCAAATTTATTTAATTTTAAATTTAATTCTGCAATTTCTAAATCAGTTTTTTCCTCTATGTTCTCACTTATCTTTTCTATATAATTTTTAAACTTAGTTATTTGTCCCTTTATAGAACTGCGTTTTGTATAAAGAGATTTTAAATTTGTTGTTGTAGCAATTAAATTAGAAACAGCTGGATTAGGTGATAATGCAGTAGCCATTTTGACACCAAATTAATTGGAAAATTACGAAAATGCTTATTCAATCAACAAAATTCGACGGCAAAAGAGGAAATATTGAACTTGTTTGCAAAAAAAAAATAGGAATAATTGAACAGGCTTATCTGACGCTCCCAATTTGCCGGAATGTCTCGGTGGGTGTCCTCCGGTAACGCAAGCGATCGAACTCCAAACGCTCTGTCACCTTTCCGCACCACAAATGATTTGCCTGGAAAATGCCCGTTAAATCGGATGAGAAAACAGCCAAATAACACTTTTGTGACACTAAAATGCTCTATTTGTTAACTAACAACTGATATTGATTTTTAAATAATTTAAACCTTTTCCTTTTTTGTTATATAATAAAACCAATTAATAAACCTACACTGTTTTGAAGAATTCTTTTATTTTATATTAAATCCCAACACACATAAAATTACACCCCTAGAAATCCTACCCCGTGGAGCCCTGAATTGAACTTTGTAATTGGGGGTAAGATATAGTGTCATACAAAAAACTCAAGTCAATTTAGCACCTTTACTATTTATAGAATTAACTGAAATAATATTAATTGAGTACAGGGAAATACCAGAATAAATACGATGACAACCTTGATTTTATCTAAAATTATTATAAATATTATGTGGGTAGTACTTACGGTTTTGTATTTTGATATTTGACGAGAAATACACTAAAATTATGTAAAACAAGTAGATACAATTTATAATTAGTAATGGTATTTATGATAATAAATAGGTAGAAATGGAATTTGTAGATTTTTTGGAACTAAGGATGGCACTTAACTTTGATCTCGAATGTGTTTTCTGCTCAGCACGATTCTTTAGATGACTCGTTGGACCTCGCAAGCCACACGACGAATTGTTAAGTTTTCCTTTTGCTTTGCTTTCCTTTTTCGTATAATAATTCCTTGAAATTTTTAGGTTTCTTTCTTCAGACGCCGGTTTCGGGCAACGGATTTTTCCTCTGAAGACTGTAATTCGTGTCCTGTCACGGTCGCCAAAAAACTTTCTATGTTTGGGCATAGAATGGAGTCTTCTTTAGTAAAAACTCGGTGTATTTTAGTAATTTCGCTTTATGTTATAATAGATACAATTTAGCAGTAACAGTTTTCTTGACAGAATGAATTTAACAATTTTAACAAGTCATGACATTATGGTCGGTAAAACCAGCCGAACACACGAACGCGGGCGACATCTGCTATCTGCCGGCGACAACCAATGACGCTTGGGCTAAGAGCGCTCCGGTGTCCCATTCAATAGATGGCGCCATCCGTTATATAAATGCAAGTTTTCGCTATGATTTGTAATATTCCTTTTCTTTTATATGTATGTATATGTGGGGTTTATAGGGGCGCGAACAAAATATTATTTTAGCAAATAGAAAAAAAATATCTCAGAAAGTAATGAATCTAAAAGTATGAAAAATAGTATGGTATATAGCCCTTTGCTTGTGAATTACAGGAATACCTATAAGAAGATTTTAATAAATAAAATCAACTAAATATTTTAGGGGGCTCCCAAACAACAGACGTGACTTTTTGTCGTTTTTACCTCGATATTATAATATAGTATCTAATGTTGTATAGATACGGTACGGCACCCTTCGTGCGTTTTTTAGAACTTAAGTCGTATTGTAAGAATTGTTTTTAACAAACAGTGTTATTTTATGTTGCTGTGCCACGTTTTAAAATAGTCCACGTGGCAGCTTTATTACGAAGAAAATGCATTTTTTTACAATAGATGTCGCTAGGTACGCTTAAATGTGATTCATGTAAGTTGATTTCTTTACAATAGATGTCACTAAGTGCGCTTAAACGTGATTCATGTAAGTTGATCTGAGAGATAAACTTTTTTAATGTAAGTAATATAAATTGTCATGTTTGTGTACGATAGCGCAATAAATAAATATTGTATTCTACCACATACATGACAGTACTTTTATACTGATAATTAAAGCAATTCGTGCAAAATTATTCCCTAACCATTCCAAAATATCAAAAATGCACAACGTTAATATTCAAGTTTTCACTTCTGCCGGCACTCCCGGAGAGCAACACGTCGTTTTTTTGTATACCAATACTAAATGATTGTCTTGTATCTCTGTCCGTCAATGACCAAATTAGTTCCCTCCAGAATATCAGCGTTGCAGCGGCATCGGCAATCCATTTTTGCCGTTGCAACATTATGCTGTGGTGGAGCCTAGTTGACGATGTAACTTTTGTCTTATATTTGCTGTGTATTTATTGTAATTGTTAATGTATGTCGTCAATAAATGATTTTTCTTTCTTTCTTATACAATTTACAAGGCACAGCAAATTACTTTACTAATGGGTGCCAAATATTTACCTCATTTTGATCATTTCCGTTTCTACGGGCTTTCTCTTTGTGCGTACATTTTCCTCAATGCTTGTGATGACATCACTGCAAAACCTTTTTCAAAGACTGTATTTCGAAATCTCGATTACCTTTTCTTCAGCAATGTGGATAGCGTGTTTTCTGTGAAGGTACTCGTATCTGGTCAAACCAACTTAATAGACTGTGTGTCCTTTCAGAAACTGTTACCGTCAATAACCTTCTGTGTACTAACGGAATAAGTTTTGTTTTTGAAGTGAAAACTTCTTTAGCGGCGTTGTACACTTTTTTTTATATGTGTAAAAAATGTTAAATTCGCGTCAGGTTAAACACGTGGCCTGATCGCATCATGACACACAATAAAATTAGAAAGGTTGTTGACTTTCAGTATATTAGACAAAACATAGGAATATTATATTTTATCGTATTATAATAATAAGTCTCTATCTAGGACTTCCACATCGCAGCTTTATTGCGAAGAAAATGCTTTTTTTTACAATAGGTGTCGCTAGGTGCGCTTAAACGTGATTCATGTAAGTTGATTTTTCTGAGAGATAAACTTTTTTAATGTAATATAAATTGTCATGTTTGTGTACGATAGCGCAATAAATAAATATTGTATTCTACCACATAACATTAAAGTACTTTTATACTGATAATTAAAGCAATTCGTGCAAAAATATTCCCGAACCATTCCAAAATATCAAAAATGCACAACGTTAATATTCAAGTGTTCAGTTCTGCCGGCACTCCCGGAGTGCAAACCGTCGTTTTATTTATAAAACCTTCGATCAAACATGTTACCGATAACGGGACAGCGCGTAA
Source organism: Chilo suppressalis (assembly GCA_902850365.2). Classification (NCBI taxonomy): domain Eukaryota; kingdom Metazoa; phylum Arthropoda; class Insecta; order Lepidoptera; family Crambidae; genus Chilo; species Chilo suppressalis. Next base: position 2,900,160 of record OU963905.1, on the reverse strand, counting down.
AAACCGTCTCTGTAAATATAGACTCTATTGAAGCGCGAGAATTTATTTTCAAATAGTTCGCCAATAGGTCGGTCGGTAAATGTCGTATGTACGGAATAACATTTCGCTATTGGTAACTTTATTCCGTTGTGGCATGGTTGTTATTAGGTGCAACTTAAACTGTTTTAAAACATTTGTCTTTGTTCATTAGGAATCGAATGCAGCTACACAACTATATACGCACGCGGACAGTTTTTAGCTTTGATTTTGTATGCAACCCGTTATCTAAAGAATTTTTGATCGAAGTATGAAACAAAACATTACAGCGTGGAAAATGATATAAGATATTAAGAAAAAAAATATTAATAAGGATATAATCAGCTCCTATAGCCTACACAAACAGTATGCTTATTCAGATATACAACACACTCATAATTTATTAACAATTCTAATGAGATTAAGACTAATCTAATATATAAAATTCTCGTGTCGCGGTGTTTGTGGTTAAACTCCTCCGAAACGGCTCGACCGATTTTCGTGAAATTTTATATGCATATTTAGTAGGTCTGAGAATCGGATGTTATCTATTTTTCATCCCCCCCAAATGTTAAGGGTAAACTACCCCTAAATTTTTTTTAATCAATTTTAGATAATTTTATTTTTTTATTTTTTTTATGATACATTATACACAAATACATACAACTTTAAATTTTCACCCTTCTTCCACCAACCCCTATTTTTTTATGGCGGTACGAAGTTCGCTGGGTCAGCTAGTCTGTATATAATAAGCTAAGGAGGATCTTTAAACTGACGTCCTTAAGAGCGAACGAGAGCTGTGTCGCCGCACACGGGCCACACGCCACAGCCACAAACGCCGCCACGAGAAGCTAGAAGCGGCTACTAAAGTGGCTGAAGTGCGCGACAGCGTCCGACTAAGGCAAGGGAGAGAGGGGTGGGGAAACGCGCGACTGACGTGTGGCGGCGTTTTGTATCGGCGCATTAAGTGGCCGGTGCGGGCCACAAGTAGCGAGCAACGACGATTTGTAGCGTGTGGCGGCCACCGGCGTACCGTGTGTGACGAGTCCATATAAAATGTATGAAAACTACAAGAAATATGCCGGTGGCGCCGTTTTGTGGTTGTGGTCGGTGGCCCGTGTGCGGCGACACTTAGAGACATTTCAGAAATAGGTATTTCAGAAAAAGGTATTTGAAAAATACTATTGCAGCCGCGCATTGCGATAGGGACAACATTAGTTAACACTGAAAATTTCGGATAAAAGTTGCAAAAGTCGAGGTATGGCTCTCGATGATTTCCTCCTCAAAAATTGGATATATGTAAAAAAAAATAGTCCCAAAATAATAATAAGTAGTTATACTAGGTAGACCTCTGTTTTTCTTCTTTTGTAAGTGCTTATTGAATCTCCACGCGGGACGTCTTTGGTGGTGATATTTTTTTTATTTTTGGCATTTCTGAGGGCTTCTAGTTTCTTTTTTTTTCTTTTATTTATATATTCAGCAAAAAGTTTACATGCAAAATTACATTATATCTGCCAAACTGCAACGCAGTTTGTCGACAGAGTTCTCGTAGAAATATTATCACATTTAAAATGATCATACTATAATACTAGTGGCCCGCCCTCGCTTCCCTTCGGTGTAAAGCTGAAGTATAGACTATAGTTATTGTTCTCAGGCGTGTCGAGCGCGGCAACCGTTACACAAAAATAAATCCTTATAGCATGATTCAGTATTCACGTGCGACGGCGCGATGGCTTATTTCATACATGATTTCTATGTAACATTAACCATTAAGTCTTAACCATTAATCTCCCGTTTTCCCAACATTTCCCTTCACTACTCTGCTCCTATTGATTGTAGCGTGATGAAAAGTATACTATAACCTGCCCAGGACTATGAAGAATAATTGTACCAAGTTTCGTTAAAATCCGTAGAGTAGTTTTTGTTTCTATATGGCACGTACATACATACAGACAGACAAAAATTTTACTGATTGCATTTTTGGCATCAGTATCGATCACTAATCACCCCCTGATAGTTATTTTGAAAATATATTTCATGTACAGAATTGACCTCTCTACAAATTTATTATAAGTACCTATTGATGATATTAATAATGCATGTTAACTTTCTATGACAGAGAAACGAAATAATAAGAGAAACGAGAAAGCAAACAACCAAATTTTTTCTTCTTTTTAATATCCCTTTGGTAGGTACAATTTTTTTTATCGTACTTTAATAACCTTCTATAAACTTTCCATACCGCAATGCAAATGAATGAAAATTTCCAACATTCATACCAAATTTGCTTAGCCTAGTCCCAAAGTAAGCACTAGGCTTGTGTTATGGGATACTAGGGTAACGGATAGAATACATATAAATAGATTTTGATAAGGAACACATATTTTCGAAAATAAATAAATAATAAAATAAATAAATATTGCCAACACTTACACCAATTAGCTTAGCCCCAAAGTAAGCACTCTTATAGTGCTTGTTGTGTTATGGGATACTAGGGTAACGGATAGAATACATATACTATACATATATAAGTATATTTATATAGAATTACATATTAAACATCCATGACTGGAGTACAAATGCTCATATTCATCACACAAACATCTGCCCCCACCGGGATTCGAACCCGGGACCTCTCGAGTCGGCGACAGCATGAAACCCGGCGTACAAACCACTCGGCCACGGAGGTCGTCAAACTCAAAAAAAAAAGGAAGACATAGGAGCATATACTAAGTAAAAATATATTTTATGTATGAAAAGCATTTTGTTTAGTAATAAAAATCAAGTAGGAATCCGTCGAAAACGTTTGTATGGAAAAAACATAGCCCGCCTCCCCTGTTAAGAGGAAATCCCTGTCTCGAAGCGATTTACAGCGAAGCATTAAATTGATAAATGTTCGATAAACTAAACGATGAATTTATCGTTGTAGTACAATTTTATATCAAACCGTTGATTAATTCATCATCATCATCATCAGCCTGTTAATGCCCCCACTGCGGGGCACAGGCCTTGCCTATGGATGGAATAGGGAGATTGGGCTATGACCCACCACGCGGGCCCAGTGCGGATTGGCGGGTGCTAACGTCTGCAGATGCAGCCGGAACAATGGCTTAACGTGCCTTCCGAAGCACGGAGGAGCTCGAGTAATTTTTGGTCACCCATCCCATTGGATCGGTCATTACCGACCACTGCGAAAGTTGCTTAAGTTCAACGATCGCAGTCGAACGCGCTAACCACTTGCGCCATCGAGCTCCTCAGATTAATTCTATGTCATTAAAATCAGAATCAAAATCATTTATTCAGTATAGGCTGTTACAAGCACTCATGAATGTCTAGAAGCTACGCCATCGGATTGTAAATCTACGGCGGGAGACATTGTACTGAGAAGAACCGGCAAGAAACTCAGCAAGGGCTGTTTTTTTTCTCCGTTATTATTATTATTTTAAGTTCAAGTGTTAAGTTTTGAAAAATGACTTCAGAGATGATTCATGAAGTCATTTTTCATTACATAATGATTAAACATACATTAACTGTATACCTGCATTTTGATTGTTGTGTCATACAGTATAAATACAAATAGTGTTATTTATATTAAGTGTGACTAAACGTTAACATCTTTAATAGGGATGATGACTATTTTTTTTTCTTCGTTTATCAGGTAGATTATCAAAAAGTATTGGACACATATTTTTTCTTTTTTCACATAATATAAACATTGCAGAGATATATTGATTTGAAAAGTCGCATGTCGTCACGTTTGAGTACACTTTTAAGTGAAAATTCACTAAAAAGTGGCGTCACGAGCCCCTACTCCCAAACTTTGACGCGCTATAACTTTGTAATTTTTTGGTTGATTGCCCAAAGAAAAAATACGTGTCCATTATTTTTTGATCATCTAACTGAAGGACTAAATATAATTTCGTTTACTGTACCCCGTCATCACCTCTATTCAAGGAGGAAGGCAGACTCATCTCCACGCATGAACCATCGTTCATCCATCCATCGTTTCGCTCAACCATATTTTAGCGCCTTAGATTTTTACGATGGCAATTAGATTCTATATATCAGGAGTACAGGATACCGTCCTGTCCTCAGCAGTTAATTTAAAATCACGGTAAAGTTAAAAAGATCGGAACTAAGTTTTTGCTTTCACTTAAACTTAAGAAAGAAGTACCTAATTGAAATGAGATATTAAATAAAAGACTTCATTAAGTTTCTTTAATCAAAACTCCGCCATTCGTGTCATTGGGGATGACATAATAAAAATGAAGAATTTTTCGCGGCTAATTAAAGAACTAAGATAAGGACAAAGAATTTAATATGAAGTAAAATATAAATATATATATGTATACACAAGTCATAAAGTCCAAGATTCCAAGGCCGCCAGTCCTTACTTATTTTCTAATGGAAAAAGTTGTGTGCAATCGAGTAGAGATAGTGTGTACCTGTAGGTATTATTAACGTACAAATACTCGCAAATATGAGCTGTGGGCCAATTTTCCAATGTCAAATTTAATTGGTTATTTTGTTTATAATAACAGTCCGCGGAGTGTAAATAATGTGATTTTTTTTTGTACTTGTACCACTTGATACCTGAAAAATGGCCCACAGCGCCAGTTAGCAAATATCTCTACGTTCATTTTACACACTAATATAAGTCGCGGCACGAAACTCTTGCGCTGAACGTTATTACGCAAAAGTAAAACATTAAGATATCTTGAGGAGAAACGAGGTGCACGGGTCTCCAGTTGTACCCGAGATCCAAGGGGACCTCAAGCCGAGAATTGGCGAGTGCCTCTATAGGTATTTCAGGCGGATGGCGTCTCCCCACGGGTGGAGCCTCCTCTCCGTCTGGAGCCTCTAGACAACTCGAACCTGAGGGGATCGGCTCAAATAGAGGGCGTCTCTGAGCCTCGGACCTTGGAGCCGTTGTCGTGGGAGACGATCACTCACAAACAAAACTTGAAACCAAGTCCACAACCATCGTCGTCAGTTTTTTTTCTTTTTTGAGTGTGTATGGTGTTGGTCGCAGATGACCTTTACAGCGTCACCGGGTTTGGGGCCGGTGGGATCCTAAGGGGATCTCAAGCTGAGAATTGGCAAATGCCTCTAGAGGTATTCCCGGCGGATGGCATCTCCCCACATGAGGAGTCTCCTCTCCATCTGGAGCCTCTAGGTTACTCAAATCTGAGGGGTCGGCTCAACTAAAGGGCGTCTCTGAGACTCGGACCTCGGCTCTAGTTAGCCGTTGTCGTGAGGGGCGGGGAAGAGGGCCCATGTACATACCTGATATACCGTGTCGTGTGTAGACCGGGTCTTCGCACTCTTATCCTACGGGTGCGGTGTCTGCCTAATGCTAAGCTAGTGTGCACGTTTGCTAGCTGTGTAGAGTTGGTGTTTGTGGCCTGTGTGGGAGGAATCGGAGGCGCGTTGACGCGGGTGATTTCTTCGCCGGGGTAGTCTAAGACGTGCCTAGGCTTTAAATTTGGCTCTAATCGCTTTAACTACTAAGGGGTCCCTCATATACTTCGGGATGGAGTCTAATTTGAGGTCGCGATGCAAATCGATGGTACCACGGGCAACCCGTGGCACCGCGCAACACACGATTTTGCAGCGTTTGCAGTAGTTTAAGACGCGACGGAGGTACGTGGGCGAAGCAAACACTCGCGTAGGTCATGATAGGGCGGATGCAAGTTTTGTAAATTGTCAACTTATGCCTAAGTGACATCTTACTACGCTTCCCTATGAGGTGGAATAGCCGGCCGAGAATGAATACTGCGCGATCGCGAAATATCTTGAGGTGAGGTGCAAACGTTAATCGGTTATCTAACATAACTTCCAAGTACTTGACCCGGTCCTCCCAGGGGATGACCACGTCAAATAATTGGATGCTCGTAAGAGAACGCGTGGGAGGCGGTGTCGTGCTAATGAGGATCGCGACGCTTTTCTCCGGATTAACCTCGATACGCCATCTACGAAACCAATCGCCAAGGGTGGTAGCGGCTGATTGAAGTCTATTACAGACTGTTCCGAGACGTCTATTGGAGGTATAGAGGGCGGTGTCGTCAGCGAAAAGCGCGAGATCGACCTCCAAACCTACTAATTGACACACTTGTGTGTGTGTGTTTGTATATTTGTTACTGAATCACGCAAAATCTACTGAACGGATTTGAAGTTCCGCTTTTCTTATTAAAGGACTGCACAAACCTACAAAGTTATTGAAAGGGATTGGAGTTATTGAATAAGACAAATAGCAGCAATTTTAATTTTTAAACGTTGCTACTTTTAAAGTTTTCATTGTTCCCCTTTTATTGTTATCAGGAGAACCAGTGTATGCGCATCAAGATCCTGGGGGACTGTTACTACTGCGTGTCAGGGTTGCCGGTGTCGAGGCCCAACCACGCGTACAACTGCGTGAACATGGGCCTGCAGATGATCGACGCTATCAGGTATCTTTATAAATGCAGTTCACCTTTAGTTAGTTATCATGAGAATATGTTATAGGGGGCATACGAGCAGACGGCTCACCTGATGGTAAGTGATCACCGTCGCCCATGGACACTTGCAACACCAGGAGTATCACAAATGCGATGCCGGCCTTTAAGGAAGGAGTACGCTCTTTTTTTGAAGGTTTTTAGGTCGTATTGGTCCGGAAACACTGCTGGCGACAATATATTCCACAGTTTTGTCGTACGTGGGTAAAAAATTTCGACAAAAACGCACGGTTGTGGATAGCCACGCATCAAGATGATGATCAAGACTTACATGAAGATCCTCGGGGTCTGCTCCTCCTGCATGTCAGGATTGCTGGTGTCAAGACCTAACCACATATACAACTGCGTGAACATGGGCCTGTAGATGATCCACGCTATCAGATACCTTTAAAAATACAGTTTACTTATAGTATTCGCAGCGATACTCGGGGACTGCTATTTCTGCGTATCCGGTCTGCTTTGTTACAGTTTGCGTTTCGAGATCCTTAAGGACTGCTACTACTGCATGTCAGGACTGCCTGTGTCGTAGCCGAACCATGCGAACACCCGTCCACGTGTTCCCTCCTTCCTACAATCTGGAGTCCTTTAAGAGAGGCGTAAAGAAGCATTTTTGCAGACCGGCAAGGTGAGGATGGTTGATGTGGCAGTTTATTACTGCTGTACCAGCTATCTTCGCGTTTGGATTCTATCACCACTCAACTTCAGAAAAAAATCAACCGCATTAATCATCATCATCAATTAAATGAGGAGTTTACTTTATTGTTGAATTATTGACTCGTGATCGCGTTTCTAATATTTATGTTTGTTATAAGTATCAAGTCTTAAGAATAATAAGTATTGCTCATCGAGAATGAGAAACTCGACGGAAAAGTGGCTAGTGTTTTAGGTATGCCATTGTAGAACTTCTGTTTTCTGGAATCGTGAGACTCACTCATCTGCACTGGGTTCACTTAGCGGATCATGATCCATTCTCCCTATTCCAATTATAATTAATCCCTTTGATTCAGCAGGCAAAAAATTAAGTCTGCAGGATAATAATGATCCATTCAAGGACTGTTATGTAACGTGGCATGATCGGAAAGTTCTGGGAGTTCAAAGGTCAAACAACTTTTTTAAAGCCCATTCACCGAATGGTTTTACAAAATGTTTTGATTATATTGTTATTTTAAGCATTAAATTGCTATTAGATTTAAGACGGGTGCAAATTGGATTTCCCGCACGAATTGGAGTGTGTCTGGAGAAGTAACGTCCACCTTACAGAAAATCACAGAAAAATAAGACTACCTTTTGGTGGTGTTGTGTTTCTGACGGTTTGGAAGGGTTCTACGAGGTGGGGGACTGGATCAGGGTAGTCATCAATGTGAGTGATATTTTTGGTATCGAATTCTTTGGTGGCTGCCTACTATCAGGCGGGACATACGCTTGTTTGCCACCCTTCTTCTTCTTCTTCTTGCTATGGGCGTTTCCGCAACTCGACGTCCGTATGGCGCCTGTTTTGCGTGAGGAGGGTGTATGGCCGGAGTCACTCCAGCCAACCCAGCTCCGCCAGGAACGCCCAGGGCCAGGGCCTTCACGTTGGTGACTGCCTCTTGAAGGTTTCCTGGTGAGCCGAGGTATTTCGCCCGGTTTGCCACCCTTTTAACATTAAAAAAAACCATTGCAAGTAATTGACTTCCACAACCAAAAACCTACTACGCGAACCAGAAGAATAATTTTGAGAAACGCCTTCGATCTTCCTAAAAGTATTCTTTAATTTACTTTAAAACCGTTTCTAAGGTTTGTCCGGGAAGCGACCGGGTTCAACGTGGACATGCGCATCGGGATACACACCGGCAACGTGCTGTGCGGCGTGCTCGGCCTCAGGAAGTGGCAGTTCGACGTGTGGAGCGATGACGTCACCCTCGCCAACCACATGGAGTCTGGAGGAATCGCTGGGTAAATGATATACACATACATTGTCATCATAAATATATCCTTACTAGGACGTGCTTTAGCAAACAAAGAACTGTGCATCGGGATTTGCATCGGCAAAGTACTGTGCGGCGTACTTGACTTCAGGAAGTTGCAGTTCGACTTGCGGATGACGTCACCCTGGGTAATAACACGTTGATACATTCTCACCATATATCCCTTGCGAGTTCGGAGTTTCATTTTACTGAACATAGATTTGCGTGTCGGGAACCACCCTATGCTCGGTCTCAGGAATTGGCAGTTCGACGTGCGGAGTGATGACGTCACCCTCGCTAACCACAAGGAGTCTGGAGGAATCGCTGGGTAAATGATATATCCTTACTAGGACGTGCTTTAGCAAACAAAGAACTGAGCATCGGGATTCTCATCGGCGAAGCGCTGTGCAGCGTGCTTGACTTCAGAAAGTGGCAGTTCGACGTGTGGATGACGTCACCCTAGCCAAACACATGGATGGAGTCTGGAGGAATTGCTGGGTAATAACACATTGATACATTCTCACCATATATCCCTTGCGAGTTCGGAGTTTCATTTTACTGAACATATATTTGCGTGTCGGGAACCACCCTATGCTCGGTCTTAGGAACTGGCAGTTCGACGTGCGGAGTGATGACGTCACCCTCGCCAACCTCAAGGAGGCAGAAGGAATCGCCGGGTAAATGATAAACACACACATTCATGCCATGATAATCCCTTGTATGGTCAATAGATCTTTAGACGTGTGGCAGTACATCTCAGCAATCTTGGCTGGTGTTAGGTTGACCTAAGATGTTCTTTGGATAATTTGACAACATGCATCAGAAACTCAAGCTGTTGCAGCTTCTGTCGCTTTCTTTTATTTATATTTTGTTAAATATATGAGGAGCTCCATGGCTCGGGTGGTTAGCGCGTTCGGCTGCTATCGTTGAAGTCAGAGAACTTTCGCAGTGGTTGGTCATTGGATGGGTGACCAAAAACCTTCTATCTCGAGTTCCTCCGTGCTTTGCAAGGAACGTTAAGCTATTGTTCTGGCTGCATCTGCAGACGTTAGCACCCGCCAATCCGCACTGGGCCCGCGTGGTGGGTCATGGCCCAATTTCCCTATTCCATCCATAGCGAAGGCCTGTGCCCCAGCAGAATGAAGGTCAAAATGGCTAGTTGGGAAATTACATGTTTTTTGATACAAATTAAAAGCACAAATAACTGAAAAATGACTATTTATTACAGTAAAGTTTCAAAACTCCTTCCTCCAACCTGAATACACAATTGACAACGTCTTAAAAAGTTATGTTTTAATTGTCTAAAACTTCTTGAATATTCTTTATTTATTTTTCTTTTCGCTTCTGTAAGTTTTTGTCTCAATTCTTGTTCGCATTTTCAATTTTAGGGATGAAACCGAAATTATTGTAAAATTACACATGCTAAAGTTATTTTACAGGAATTTCAATTAAATTTTATTTAAAATTACAGTTTAAAGTTTAATTTACCATAACAATGATAAAAAGTAGATAAAATATTTTTTAATGCTTTGATCGTGTTTCAATGATTTTAAGCCTATCCGCCTTCGAAGGCCAATTACAATAAAAATAGGCTGATTAAGTACAATTTTTTGTTTACGATTTTTGGTAGTTTTCTAAACTACATGCATGCGGAGTTTTTAGTTTAGCCAGAATCTATGGAAAGTCCTTTTTGTATTTTTAAATTGAAGTTGAATGTTTGAGTAAATCCTACTAAAAACTAAAGTTCCAACTGTCAAGCTTTTTTTGAGTAACTTTAAGTAATTTCAGGAAGCTGAGGTTTTCTTTTTATTAAACCAACATTCAAGACTATTATGTCACAAAAAAGACTGCAAAAAAGATATGAATTTTTGAAATCTCACTGGCAGAAATCGTTAAAAATACACAAAAAAACTATAACTCGAAAACTAAGAAAAATCGCGGAACATACATGGGGTATTTTCGGATACCCCCAGGTGCGAGGAATCTAAAAAAAATTGTTGACGTCACTAATTGGACCACCCTGTGTATGTGAAAATATTGATTCCATCTAAAAACATGTAAATAAGAAACCTATCGTAAAAAAACGCTATTTTATGCTTTTTAATATTGGGGCTCTTTATCAACTCAATTACTCTGTGTGTTTATTACGTAATGACGCTGCATGAAACACAAAATTGTTGGCAGTTTTTCTCTCAGTACAAGGTTTCCCGCCATTCCTTTACGAGAACGATAACTTTTCGCATACTTTTTTTCTAATTTAATTATTGGCGCAGCAATTTACTCTTTCCCACCTGACGTTAAGTGTAAGCGGAGTCCAGTTGCAAATAAAGCTGAAGCTGCAGAAAAATTAGCCATTTTCAGCCAACCTTAATCTTGTCGACCTGAATCCAATCCCATGGAACTAGGCTTGCCAGATGGCCGGGAAATTTGGGATCGTCCCGGAATTTTGCGTGTTGTCCCCTGTCCAGTAATTAGACCTTATTGTCCCGAATTCCGATAATGTACTAGTTTCGTAACAAAATAAACTAATAACGAATGACACCACTGGCCATATCGTACAGTAGCTCACGAAATATGACACGCGGAATAATAATGGAACGAAAATTATCGCCCTAAAAATAGACCCTATTTTCGAATGATGACATAGCCAATACTAAATACAGCACAGATCATAGATATGTTGAATATCATTAATCTGAGATCCAGTTACGATTTTTCCAGATACGAATTTAGTTAAATCGTGATATGCCGCTAATAGTTAAAAAAATATCGTTTTTGATACGAATTTCGATATTGGTTATTTTGTATCGATGTATCGATATATCGAATCAAAATATATCGGCAAAAATATCGATATATCGAACAAAAAAATATCGATACATCGATATATTTTCAACAAGCCTAGAAAAAATATGTTTGCACTGCACCTAACACTGTACAAACCAACCAGTTTACGCTTAAGAAATTTCTTTAAGTTGCTAAAGTGAAATTGAAAATTTACAGCGGTGCGATGTTTAACACTCTGCTAGTAAACATCACCCTTACCTTTAATGAAAGTGGGTAACAAAGCAACGTATATCATTTTGACAGATATTTCATTATTCGTTGTGTTTCGTCGATGAGTCTTCATTTTTCATCTTGTGATTGACTTCGAGAGCCTTGAGTTCAACATACAAATTCTTTATTTCAAATCCACATGGTAACGAAAAAAGTACTTACCGACATTTTACTAGTGAAAATATAGTGACGACTTCATTATATATTTATTATACTAGTGGTCCGCCCTCGCTTCGCTTCGGTGTAGAGCTGTAGTGTAAACTATAGTTTTTGTTCTCAGGCTTGTGCTATAAACAATCACTTTATTTATATAATTACACGTGTTATTGTGAGTCAACCATAAAAGATAGACATATGCTGTTGCGGGATATTTTTTAGACAATTTTATGTGAAATATTTCCGTTATACATGATTTCTATGTAACTTTAACCATTAAGGCTGCACACGCGACGGAAGCTTAAAAAATGGAGTAACTTCTCCCGTTTTCCCAACATTTCCCTTCACTACTCTGCTCCTATTGATTGTAGCATGATGAAAAGTATACTATAACCTGCCCAGGAGTATGAAGAATAATTGTACCAAATTTGGTTAAAATCCGTCGAGTAGTTGTTGTTTCTATAAGGAACATACACACAGACAGACAGACAGACAAAAATTTTACTGATTGCATTTTTGGCATCAGTATCGATCACTAATCACCCCCTGATAGTTATTTTGAAAATATATTTCATGTACAGAATTGACCTCTCTACAGATTTATTATAAGTATAGATGAACACCAGATATAAAACTCAATTTCAGTGATAAACGTATCAATGCTGAAATCGGAAACGTCGCACAGAAGCTATCAGAATTCATGAATATATTTTCCGATATTCTATTTGTAAAATAATATTTTCGGAATAATGAAAAGAGTAAGAAGGAAAAATGTGTTTTAACTATACTTGATTTTTTATATTGTTTTATTTCTGTTAAGTCAATGTTTATTTTATAACTGCTGCCATTTTCGTAGCTTAAAGAAATAATATTTTTTGTAGGTATTTCATTTTTGTATGATGACGGGCAGATTTAAACTCCATAGGTTATATCAAGTTGATTGAGAAGTATCTTATACAAAATGTATTTTATGCTTAAACCTATGCGTGTTGAATGTGATCAAATCTGTTAATACCTACATTTATTTCAATGTAATAACCTAGATTTTCCATAAATATTGTTACAAGAAAATACATATTTAAATATAAATTAATATATTTATTTAATTCTCAATATTTAATAGCATACTCTTTGCTTTTTGTTACGTAGACTCTGTAATTCCATATTTCGACGCCCCCCGCGAATAATCCGGTAATCGTAAAAGTGTAAATGTTCAGGAAAAATAAAAAACCATTTTTACTTAACTCCATTAAACAACAAGTATGAGAGACTTTTTATATCGCATATGGAAGCTAATTTTTTCAGCTATCTGGTTATTTCCACAAAATTTAAGTAGTCCCAAGGGCTTCGTTATAATTTAGCTGGATGCATTTTACTATATTAGTGTAGGTCAATCTCTGGTCAGTAATGACACTTACGATATTGTTCGTGTAAATTTATGTTTTCGACGGTCGCAGTAAAATCGTGTTGCGCTATTATTCGTGTAATTTATTTTGTTTACTGAACATTTGTAAAAAACAATTATTAGGTTATTCGATTGTTTAACAGTAACGTACATTTTATTGTTATGACTATTATTGTTTATTCAAATAGTTTAGTTAAGTATTATTTGATGATTATTATAGTATTTTTATGAAATAAAGAACATTCTAGTAAATGAAACAATCTGGTTAATTTGACAAAACACGATAGTTATTATTATCATAAAAAATAGGCACTGCACTGAAGACACACATTTACACATGATTACACAATCATGAAAACAGTTAAAAATCTTAATCAGAAATCTCATCGTGACCTGATTCAATATCACAAAAGCTTAAGTCTCTATAAAATGGTTGATAATGGTGGGGAATTGCTTGGGAGTTACACAGGCATAGGAGATCATTATACAAAGTTTTTTTAATAGGGAGGGGCTTGTCGTATGCTGGCTTTAATTCAATACTGTCAATTGTTTTGGACACCTGTTTCTGCCGACGCTGTCTACTTCTGCCTGCATCGTAATCCAATTCAATATAATCCTGATCAAAATCATATTTGAAAAGAAAACAGTTAGGTTTACTATATGATACAATAACCTCCATCACATGGGACCATCGTACTCTTTCTCCTGTCTTATCTTGAAGCCATCTTTTGGGTTCAACAAGTTCTTTTATGTTGAGGATTTCAGATTGTTGCAATTTTTTTAGGATATATTGGTCTCCGGAGACTAGCGTTCATGATGATACTATTACTTGGTCCGGTGTGTACAAAACTTTGTTTGTCAGAGCTTTTTCAATACATGCGTGCAAGGAGTCGCCTTCATTTTGGCTATGCCCACCAATAAAAAACCGATGGGTAATGTCAAATTGAAGAGTCATTGCAATGTAAAGATACAATGCAAATATGTATCTGTTTTTATTCTGGCCATGACAACCATCAGAGTAAAATAAAAATTTGCGTAGAAACCTTTTTCGTGTACGGTCTTGACAAATTGAAACAAGCAACTCCCTATTTCGATACGCCCTTTTTTCCGATTTGAGCTTGCCAAACGTAACAGAACCCTAGTTTGTTAAGAGCGTCAAAAACTGTAAAATTATTAATCGAGTATTTACGTTTGTAGTGGAAAATTGACACTTCAGACTGTGGTACATTCAAAACTTTTTCTAAATCAAAAATGGCCACAACGGTGTCATCTTTATTAAGTGTTTCTTTTTCTTCATTTTTAATTTCACGAACTCTTTCTTTCATACTTTCTTTATTTCCTGTGATTTTCTTCCAAAGATGCCTTTTCAATGGAGTCAGCTTGCTGATATTGTGAACAATACACTGATCCTTTTTAGGCTTAAAAAAGGAATAGTCGTAGTTACTATTAAACACTCTTTCATACTGTCGTTTTGAAGCCTTCTCATGATTTAGAAAAAGTTTTGAATGTACGAGTATGTACCACAGTCCGAAGTGTAAATTTTCCACTACAAACGTAAATCCCGATTTATAATTTCACAGTTTTTGACGCTCTAAACAAACTAGGGTTCTGTTACGTTTGGCAAGCTCAAATTGGAAAAAAGGGCGCATAGACATAGGGAGTTACTGAAACCTGTTTACCCGAATAATATCGTAAATAATGTTTACTGTCAAATCATATTGATATTTTTTTTCGTAAAAATCTAAAACTATATTATTCGTTTAAAATACATTTTAAATAATTTTTATGGAATATACGCGTAATTTTTCATATCTTCGTAAATAAAGATAAAAAATTGTGAAAAAAATTTACATGGTGTATTTTAACTTCTAGATGCCGAAAAACGCATAACATGAAAAACCCCGTAATAGGTCATTACCGGATTATTCGCGGGGGACGTCGATTTGTTGTATATTTATCACAACGCTGCAACCGCGCGATCCCTGAAGGGTTTAAAAAAGCTATATTATTATGAAAACGTTTATAGAAAGTATATACCTATAGCATAAAGGATTTTAAGATATGTTTTTTAAAACGCACAGCCATTTGCTGTGAGAGATGTGATTTTTTACTTTTAAAGCAAACAGTATAGAGTTTTACTAGATTAATCCTTTTAAAGTTCACTGCACTTAAGCGAGCGAAAGTGTCAATAGGATTAATTTATTTGTGAAAATTAAAAAAGTTGTGTTATCAAAAATATTTTTATGGATTCGGGTCGACAAAAACTAGCAAGTTCGGTCTGTGATCGTCGAAGTCACAGAACACAGAGGTTGCAAAAGCCTTGAGAGCGAGGTAGGCGCGCCACAGTTATGTGTAAACAAATGCTCATAACTTGACCAAAACTTGGTTCTGATTGCGTCGTTGTTCTCGGGTGTGAGCGTTGATTCGGTCGATTATTTGATGTCGCGTCGTTTGATTGGCTATTATCCTTTAGGCGGTAGTGTAGTGGGGGCGACCTAGCGACATCGATTCCCGCACAAACGGTCTATGAGCACCCTTCTAACCTTTTTCTATGTTCTGTGGTCGAAGTAAAGCAACTTTCCCAATGACTGGACATAGGATAAATGACCCAAAGCTCTGGGTTTCAGAAGGGACGTTAAGCCGTTGGTCCATGCAGTATTGTACGGTCATTTTTACGTACGGTGTTTTTTCCATACAAACGTTCTCGACTGATTCCTCCTTGATTTTAATCACTAAAAAATTGATTTTCATACATAAAATATAATCTTACTCATTCTATGCTCCTATACAGGTTGTAAAAAAAACCTAGGAAAAATACTAAAACTACGCATTCTGTACCCCCAAATAAGTAATATTACAAAATATTATACGTGGCAATCATTTGTATTTTTAAGTAAAAAAAATATTTTTTTTTCTAGTACGCTAAGCAAACAATGAGCCTGTGTGTATGTGTGTGCGTGTGTGTAAGTGCGTCGATAAAAAAGTTTCTAAGTAACGTTTTTTGTAAAAATCTTGAAAAAATTTTGTGACTTTGACCTTCAATATCTCCATAGCCATAAACTTCCCAGGTATGGTCCAGAAGGAAATAATAATCGTCATGATGTGGAAAATATGTGGCCTTCGACTTTGTTAAAGGTTTTTTTACACCTGTATATGTATTTCCCTTTTTTCGATAACTTGTGTGTCAAAGAAACTAGAAGCCCTCGAAAAAGGCCAAAAACAATCAATTTTTTATCACCACTGAAGACGTCTAGTGTGGAGATTTAATAAGCATTTACCAAAAAATCAAAAAATAGAGGCATAGTATAACTACTTATTATTCTTTGTGTAAAAATTATTTTACATACATCTTATTTTCGAGGAGGAAATCATCGAGAGCCAAACCTAAAGTTTCGCAATTTTTATACGCAATTTCCAGCGTTAACTACTGTTTTCCCTATCGCACGGTATTTGTGAATGCGTGACAGTAATAGTATTTTCAAATACCTATTTCTCAAATGTCTCTCAGCTCGAGAGATTCCGGATTCGAATCCCGGTGGGGGCAGATGTCTGCGTGATGAATACGAGCATTTGTACTCCAGCCATGGACGTTTAGTATGTATTTCTTTATAAATAAACTTTTATGTGTATCATGTGTATATGTGTTCTATACGTAACCCAAGTATCCCATAACATTAGCCTACAGTGCTTACTTTGGCGCTAGACTAATTGGTGTGAGTGTTGGAAATATTTATTTACTAGCGGCCCGCCCTTGCTTCGCTTCGGTGTAGAGCTGAAGTGTAGACTACAGTTTTTGTTCTCAGACTTGTATTATACACAATGACATTCATCTATGGTTCTTCTTATACCTGCATGCAAAGTCTCAGCCTAATCGGTTTAAAATTGACAAAGTTTCATACAAACTTCCATTTCCTATTTTATCCCCTTGAGGGCAGAATTGATCAAAATAGATTCTTAGTGGATGCTTACGTCATAACATCTACCTGCATGCCAAGTTTCAGCCCGATCCGTCCAGTGGTTTGGGCTGTGCGTTGATAGATCACTATGTCATTCAGTCAGGCACCTTTGAGTTTTATATATATATATTTATTATTCCTTTTTCTTTTTTTCTAGTGGCAGCCCTGACTAGTGACCACTGATTATTACCGATTTAATTTCCATTGAGTAATTGGCTTTTTCACAATGGACGGACCGTGATGGCTGCGGTGTCTGAATTCGATCGTTTGATGCTTACCAAGGGGAATTTTTCATAAAAGAATGGAGGATATTTTCGTAAAATACCACAAGGTTTCCCGCGGTTGATTTGCGAACCGATGGCGTAGATTTTCGACATTCACAAGTGCTTGTAACAGCCTAGACTAAATAAACGATATTTAAATTTGGATTTTTGTTTTTGAATTATATATTAATGGGCCCAGTCTGGAATGAGCCCAGTGCGGACGCTCCCGGTACATCGCCACCGCTCTTGGTCTATCACTCACCAAAGAAAACTTGAAATCAAGTCCACAACCATCGCCGTCAGTTTTTTTTTTCTTTTTTGAGTGTGTATGGTGTTGGTCGCAGATAACCTTTACAGCGTCACCGGGTTTGGGGAGGGCGAGATCCTAAGGGGATCTCAAGCTGAGAATTGGAAAATGCCTCTAGAGGTATTTCAGACGGATTGCATTTCCCCATGGAGGGGAGTCTCCTCTCCATCTGGAGCCTCTAGGCTACTCAAATCTGAGGGGTCGGCTCAACTAAAGGGCGTCTCTGAGACTCGGACCTCGGCTCTAGTTATCCGTTGTGTTGTCGTGAGGGGCGGAGAAGAAGGCCCATGTACATACCTTGTATAGCGTGTCGTGTATAGACCGGGTCTTCGCATTCTTATCCTACGGGTGCGGCGTCTGCCTAATGCCAAGCTTGCACACAAGTTTGGTAGCTGTGTAGTGTTGGTGTTTGTGGCCTGTGTGGGAGGAATCGGAGGCGCCTTGGCGCGGGTGATTTCGTCGTCGGGGTACTGTAACACGTGCCTAGGCCGATGGAATCGGAAGGACCTGCAATTGGAAGACGGCAAGGCGGACGTATGATAACTAATGGCTTAAACTACTAAGAGGTTCGGATGATGCGCGGTTTTATCGAAATATCGCCGTCAGTGGTCACTGCCCATATAGTTACCCGCCCGGCTGCCTAGGTAGCTGCCTCGGTAGCTGCCTAGCTAGCTGCCACACTAAATAGTGATGGTAAATTGTCGCCTATCCGCAAATGTATGAACTTTTTTGGGCCGCATTGACTCCACAACGGAGGTCGTCAAAATATTAATAACACATTATATTATAATAATAATATTTGTGATGTTTTAAAGTAAGTTCCTTTTCGGACCTTACATAGTCAACATACCATAGCACCACAAATATGATCTATTATAATGTATTATTAAATATTTTGACTATGTCACCCAAGAGGGTTACAGAGATAGTGGGAGAAACAAATAAGAACTTGGTCGTTTTTTTTTTCAAATTTAGCATATGTATCTCGAGTTATTCTCCGTTCTGACCCTCTGCAAACGGTTCACGATTTTTTTTAATCCAAATTAAACCCTCAGCACTTTGTGATTCTCCTGGAAATGAAATGAAATGAAATTTATTTGCTTTAATTGTGGTTACAATGATGTTTCTAAATGATTAGGTCTCAGGATTACACTCCATGAACTAAGGAAGTTAAATACAGTAAAAATACTCGTATACCTCCAATATAGTCAACGTCTCTGAAGTCATTTTTCAACTTAGTGACTCAGTTAACAATAGTCGTGTGACGCTCTTGACTTATTACCATTTTGCATCTTTTCCATAGGAGTTTTCCATTTTCACCCTGTCCGAAAAGAAGTTTCACCTTAAAAAACAGCCCTTGCTGAATCTAAAGAAAATATAACTAGAAAAGATTTAAACATCAAGCAGTTACATGCTTTAAAAATAATAAAAATTATAACTATAATTGCTATTTCTTCTTTCAAATGTTTAATTCTTGTAAAAGTATTCATTTGACATTGTGGGTTGCCTATAATGCGAAGAGGTGGCGCTGCCTTGCAACTTAAGAGTGGCTAGAAGAATTTCGACGCGGTCCGTGAGGGCCGCGGTAGCATAATTGGTCAGTGCATTCGCCCGGATTGCGAAGGGTGCGGGTTCGAGTCCCGTCTGCTGCCTGGTCCGCGTGGAATTTTTCCTAGTTATATTTTCTTTAGATTTAACCATCAAGCAGTTACATGCTTTAAAAATAATAAAAATTATAGCCCTTGCTGAGTTTCTTGCCGGTTCTTCTCAGTAAAAGGTCTCCCGCCGTAGATTAACGAAGCCTAAACTGAATTAATTATTTTGATACTAATTATGATTAGTCGCGTCTTCACTTGCTAATATGATCCGTTATACGCGTCTTTTTCTCCTCCCCGACGTTAATTAACTTTATGCGTAAACACCAGACATTATTTTGAGCTTTTCACACGCCCTATATTTATTATCTTATGTTTAATTTGGTCGGTAAACGACCTCTGCTAGTGACCTCTGTCTACATTTCTAGACACATTCGTCAAAGTAGGAATTAATATTCACCAACCTCATGTTCACTTAGGCTGTAGTCAATTAACGATTGATTTCAATTTGCATAGAAGCAAATGAGATTGAGTTTTTGATACGATAGCGTCGTTTTTTATAGCAATCATTCTCTGGGTACAGTTTTGTGTTTTTCATCGTATGCAATCAAGCTTGAGATAAATTGATTTAATTTAGGCAAATAAAACTTGTTTAATTGTGCTTTTCTTATCAAATCTGTATAGGTTTGGACAAGGGAACGAGATTGTTGCCCTTAACATAGATATTTTATAATCTAGCTAGGGCTCAGTGTGACTATGCCAGAGAACCCTAAAGCCTCAGAATGTTATAACTATTACTCAATAAATTAAAAACTATGTGCTAACTAACTTCATAAAATGTATGGACACTTTTTTGGCGAAATAAAAGAATATTATTTAAATTATTTTAGTTAGTCAATAACGTGCAGTTTACGCGGAGTAGGTCTAATTTTCATGAAAGAGCTATTACTGGGAAGAAACCGAACGGAGTGGAGGGAAATGAGTGAAATAAATTTCGTCATTCACTAAGAAAGCAAAGGTTCCAATGGTAGAGCGGCGGGCGCATTCTGATTAGAGTGTCAGTTAAAAAACTTCAATAACCTGTCAAAGGATGGGTGACCATTGGCCAATCATTTATTTATTTTCTCGAGCTCCACCATGTATGGTCCTAACTTCCCCATTGTTAGCACCCATACATACGAACTGGGCTTGTGTGGACAGTTAGGGCGCTTGTTAACGAGACTACCTGGATTTACGTCCCCCATGACAACAGCTAACTAGAGCCGAGGTCCGAGTCTCAGAGACGCCCTCTAGTTGAGCCGACCCCCTCAGGTTCGAGTGGTCTAGAGGCTCCAGACGAAGAGGAGACCCCCGTGGGGAGATACCATCCGCCTGGAATACCTCGAGAGGCACTCTCCAATTCTCGGCTTGAGGTCCCCTTAGGATCTCGCTAAGGTCATATACGGCCAACAGCATACACACTCAAAAGAAAAGACCTGGGTATAGGGACGGCTTTAGACCATGTCTACCTCTGGTTGTAGGTGAGATATGGGACTTTATGGAGGTTTGTTAATGTTAATGGAGATAGCGACAGTTTGGGGTCGGTACAAACGTACAAACCGTGTCGTGAACAATCTTAACTGCACCGGCGCCGGGAGAAACTGGGTAAAGACCGTCTTGGTAACAAGTGCCCTTATGGCTTATACTCTCTATTCCATCCATAGGGAATGCCTTTGCTCCAGCATTAGGAACTTTATGGTAAACTGTTTATGGTGATAACTAAGAGACTCTGCTCAGCTTACTATTTTTTCACTGGAATCACTTGTATTAATACCTTCTTTCAGGGTTTTTGAAGTGATAACTTCTTATATTAGGGTAAACCGCTTCGTTACGTAACGCGTTACGGCGCCAGTCTGCCTGGCTTCTCTTCCTCTCAGGCATACGGCAGCAGTTGGTCCTCCCCTTTCACTGTAACTCGCAGCGCCGATTAGATTAGTTTAAGTTGTCACTTCTGTCGTGCGTCTCGAGCATGGAGCACCCCCACTAGAGTCCGCATCACACAAATTTCGTTTGGAATCAAAATCGCCAAAGTCGGTGGGGTGCAGGGAGGTCAGCCCCGCTGTGATTGGACGCGTCAAGGTCAGATCATATACTCAGTGCAGCGAAGTGATGAGGGTAAGATCGATTTTAGAAAATATCGATATTTTCTATCGATAAACAA
The DNA here is from genome assembly GCA_902850365.2 of Chilo suppressalis. NCBI lineage: Eukaryota > Metazoa > Arthropoda > Insecta > Lepidoptera > Crambidae > Chilo > Chilo suppressalis. The sequence goes on along the minus strand of OU963905.1, from coordinate 2,878,766 downwards.
TTTAGAATAGAGGCCTAGTACTTTGGTGCGCAAATGCGTAATCATACCCTCTCCACTTTCTTACGGCGTTCTTATTACATGACGCGACTAGTAACTACATATAATTTAATATGTAAGCAACACAAAAATAAAACACGTCCAGGACAAGAAGTATTAATGCAACGATATTAACTACCCTAGATACAACAACACCAACAAAATCGTGACCGAAACGTGTCCAAAAGGTACATTGGACGATCCACGGAGGTCCGTAAGATGATCGCATGGTCAAAAACAATATAATGCCTTATTTAAACATTGAAAGTCACCTTTAATGCATACGTCATAAGGTCTTAATTAAAATGCATGCGTCAAGTTCGTAAAATTTTACGATTTAGTGTTATATGTGAAAGAATATAGACCTTATTTTTTTTTACTTTTCACGCGCAATTCTGAATGCGCTGTTAACAATATAGCAGGTACAGACCGCGAAGAAAAGAGATGGCTAAGGGCGACGTATAACCGACCATGCATTTGAATATCACAAATATTTTAAATTAAATCAGTTTATAGTAAGTATTACAACAATAAAATTTGCTTTAAAGGCGTTAATTAAAAAACATTAATTAGATACCCGTCGAAAAAACGACACTTTACGTACTATTAGTATTTTTCTGCATTTTTTCACGGAACTCTTTGGCATCTTGACTTTTCAACGGTCCGCGTGTGACTGTGTACTAAGAAGTGCTTGAGTGGAGTTCAAGCACTTCTTGATTGGGACCACAGACTATTTAGATATTGGGACACATTTTGAGCGGTCGTGGTGTATCTAGGGTATTTAATATCGTTAATTCTATGTCTTTATCTAGGTCATAAACTATGCGCACTTAATTTCATACAAATCCGTTTTAGCGTGAAAGAGTAACAAATATGCATACAAATTTTCGCGTTTTTTAATTTTTATTAGGATATGTTTGACTTCAATCAAATAAAAACTGTTGGTTGTATACTTATGACATCTATTATTGTATACGATGAAATAAATAGTTTTTATTTATTTTTTCCATTTCCATAGCTGACAAACTTATCGACAAACTTACGCGTTGAGACATGAGCTGCGTCTGAGTCACTAGCAATACACGTGCCGGTGTGAGAGCGAGATAGCATATATGATGTAGCCCATGCGAGAAAGGGATAGTGTAAAAAGACATCAACGCGTTCACCAAAAAATAAATACATTAACAGCAATTTAATATAACAGTATTTTTGTCTTTTTGTAATGCATTTAAACTAACCAGTGAAAAGTAATACCATTTTTTTGAAGACTGGAAGTTGTACTCGACTTTCCACACAATTTAATTGCACAGTACGGCATTTTTTACAGTTTTTTAACACGAAAACGAGAGAAGCAGTTCGACCAACGCTAGGTTACCGAATGAAACGATGTATCGCGACGTCTGTAGGCGTGCCTCACGCATAGGTAATATACTACTTAAGCTTGGCGTAAGCGCTTGCCCTTGTATGCGGACTCTAGTGGGGGTGCTCCGTGGTCTCGAGACATACACGCTTTTTTTAACAGGTCCAAATTGGAATCACTTATACTAACACCTTGGTTCAGAGTTTTTTTATAATCAGGTCCGGAGAGTGTTTCCACCCAACCTGATGTTAAAACGGTGGGGTCTAGACCTGAAGATATCTGGTACAGCAGTTTTTTCCTGCCACACCAGCCATGCTCACCTTGCTGGCCTGCATACTGTTTCTTCGCGCCTATTTTTCAAGGATTCCTGGTTAAAGGAGGAAGGGAATACGTGAGTGGGCAAGCATTCCATTTACGGATGGCTCGTTGTATCGATTTAGGTTAAATGCTGTCTGAATTGAGCACACTCCGCTTGTAACGGAAACTGGATAAATAATTTACGTGGTTTATTTCACAGACGAGTGCATATCACGAAAGCTACACTGCTGCAGCTCGGTGGAAGGTTCGAAGTGGAGCCAGGAGACGGAGGCTCCAGGGAGGGCTACCTGGCCGACCATAAAGTGGAAACCTATCTTATTGTGCCGCCTAAGGTAAGTCATTTGTAGAAACTTAATAGACATACGACCCGTTGCAATAAATCAACCGCCAGTAAAAGGTGATAAGAATAATCTGGTTCCATTTCTCAGCAACAGTTGTTATTATAGTTTTCTTAATTATAAAATATTGGCTACAAACAGTGACGTATAATATATAGACAGGTTATACGCCAACATTATTGCATTTAAAAATGGCACAAGTAGAGGACTACTTGCCCCAACTTCCCTTGGCAACAGCTGCCAATAGAGCGCACTAAAGTAGTCTCTTTTACTCTCATTCATAAAGCAGATTACATCTCGCTCTTTAGCCTCTTCCTTATGTGTCAACGATATCAGCAACCGTCAAAATAAAAATTGCTAAATATTTTTAATAGTTCCCTTCTATGATGTGTATTATTTTAAAACTGAGAAAAAACGTAAAATATTCACACGTTGTAGCAAAGTGTAGCCGCGGCGAGAGGGCGTGCCCGACTGAATGCAAGTCGGGCAATTACCTGACTTTCGTGTTGCTAAATTAGAAGGGTGTATGACGTATCTATAATTTTCAAACATAATAGGCAACAAAGCTTTAGCAGGCCTACCTTTTACTGGGGTCAGATTATTATTGAAGTAGGACGATAGAGAATGGACTAAGCATGAAATTGACAACTCTCTTCAAAGAGATGGTGCAGCCAATCCTACTAATATAAATATAGATGTGTAAGTTTGTACGTTTGTTACGCTATCACGCAAAAACTACTGAACGGATTTCAATGAAATCTGTTACGCATATAGTTTAAAAACTAGATTGGGACATAAATTTATCCCAAAAAAATGTAGGTTTCTGTGGGATTATCAAAAGAAAACAAAAGCTAACGTGGCCGAAGTTGCGGGCGGTTGCTAGTATGTAATAAACTTTTGCTAATACCAAACGAGATTTTGATTTGGTTTATTAATATCCAGAAAATTTTACCACTGCGATATCTTGAAGAAGCGGAATTTTTCTTTAGAATATTATAATGTTTAACTTAATACCTTAAATTACATTGAAACACCATGTAATGTTTTTTTATATATCTATATATATATAAAACTCAAAGGTGACTGACTGACATAGTGATCTAACAACGCACAGCCCAAACCACTGGACGGAACGGGCTGAAATTTGGCATGCAGTTAGATGTTATGACGTAGGCATCCGCTAAGACAGGATTTTGATCAATTCTACCCCGAAGCGAAGCGAGGGCGGGCCACTAGTATTTTATAAATGAATTGTAATTTTATCAAGTAAGCAAGTAAATCTTACAAATAATAACAAAATAAAGCAGCTGCACACTCTGTTTTTTCCATAACAGAGACAAAAGGGATAATTATGCGAAACACAAAGCCAAAGAGTTTTAAGATCCATAATTAAGCCTTAGCAAGTAATTGAGTACTTAAAAAGAATGGTCCGCTTGCGAAATTGCTTTAACGACTCACCTAATTAAGTATTCATTTTACATTTTGGCTCACCACCACCATGTTTTGGTACCATTGTTTAATACCGTCAAAAATTCTTTCTAATGGATTTTGAATATTATTAATTGTCTTTCCAATTCGTCGTGGTAATTCAAAGAAATTAATGAAAATGAAATAAAACTTTTTGTTAATTTGTCACCCACCAAAGAACCAAGAGAGAAGAATAGACAACTGTCTAGAAAAAACTTTTACTAGACAAAAGCAGACTTAGTCATTAAAAATATTCCTATTTCACCAGAAATGTAAATGATTTCTAAAAATATATTAAGACAGCTTTTGTCTTAAATAGCAATTAGAAAAACATCAACATCAATCCATTTTTAAATCTGAAATAGAAATGGAATGAAAAATAATGAATAAATAAATGAAATCAAATAAAATACCGATGCACTTTAAACTTTGATATCAACAGTTCATGAAGGTTGTAGTACACGAGTCTTTGAAATGGGAAAAGCTTCCCACGTAATCGTTTCGCTAAAAGAATCTCAGTCGGGACACTAATGTATTCAAAAGAACTGGCAAGAAACTTAGCAAGAGATTTTCTTTTATGACTACATAATTACTGGGAAATATTTCGCAATAAACGGAACTCGGAAGTAATAAATGCGTTTAAGATTTATTATACTCTGATTAGTGTTGCCGATCGATAGTCGACTATCGATGATTAATCAATAGTCTATCGATAGCCAACCAATCGTATGACAATCGATCGGCTTATCGATAGTATCGATACTATCAATAGTATCGATACTATCGATAGGGTACATGATTTTCGATGTAAACTGTCGATAGTTTTAATATCGATAGTTCGGCAACACTAACCCTGATAGAGTGATTTCCCGTAAAGTTGACAATTAGCGGGTTAAGCTTTCTTTATTTTTATTTTCGTCTGTCTGTGAGACACTTAATCTTGAACGAATGTATTTCGTCAATGGCTGTATTTCATGCAAGATTGTTAAACCTATTCCCTTACACTCTTACTCTCATCCTTTAAACCTTTTATTTATTTTCTGTTGCGTTTCCTTTTCTCTCCTCTTCTTTCGCCTCTCATTATTATTAAACTGTCCTCTCCTCTCCCTGTCTTCTCAATGTCTTTCCACCCCATTCGACCTCCCTGGCTGCATCTCGACGCGGCTCCAAATGGGGCTACTCTACCAACTATCGAATCTTCTATGTCTATCCATCATAATTATGTTATATTCATCAACTTAAAATGTAATAAATAAATAAGTGTTTAAAAAAAAATTCGTCAATATGATTCAATACGAAAAGCGCGATGACATTCAGTTTGACGTTAATAATCTGACAATTGATTGACCAAAAAGGAGACCCGGCACTTTTCATAGAAAAAATGCTAAACTTGTATACAGTTGAATTTGGTCTTAAAATAAATCCAAAATTATTTGCTACATAAAACTACTTTTGCTTTATTTTTAGTGAATCGTGGAAAGAAGTTATATAATGATTAATATTTTTTAATATGGAAACCCTAAATCTTCAAGGGACAGAATTTTACTTCAAAATATTACTCAAGTGACTGTAAGAACCATGATTCCTTTGCTTTTTGTAAATAAAAAAAACCAAATGTCAATTTGACAATCCTAAAATACAAACAAAAAAATCATTCGCATTTCGCATCCGCTCCCGCGTACTGTGATTGTGAATGTTCTCTGCTGTGATTGCCTTTTTATCCGTTATTTCTTTTGACGACCCGGCTACATATAGAGGTTATATTGACAAACCTACGCATTTGACATTGACAGCTAGCTGCTGATGACAAATATTGCCAGATTACGTTACCCAATTATGAAACACAGATAAAAAAATTAAAAAAGTATACAATTTTGGTACAAAATGCCGGGTGTCCTTTACAATCTAGTGATATTCCATATATCAGAAGGCACATTAACCGGCAGATCTTAGCTGCATTTATTAGACTTATTAACACCTCATCCGCATTGGAATCTATTCATAGGGAATGCCTGTGCTCGTAATTTACCAAACATGGTAACGCTTTTAAAACTACAGCAGGCCCTGAAAATGAAGTTATTTATATAAATAAACCCAAACTACGCAAACCGACAATCAATTATTCAGCCAGCTAAAACCAAGCCGAAGTTGTACTGACCATAAATACTGAATGACGTATTTGCCTTATATTGAAAGACCTATTTGAACAATTAAGATCTTATGCACACCGCGTTTTTTAAACGCGCCGTCTCACTATGCGAACTTTGACTCATTTTCATCTCAAAAATTTATAACTCCTGTGTTAATAAAGATATCAATTATTCAGCCAGATAAAACCAAGCCGAAGTTGCAATTACCATAAATACTGAATGACGTATTTGCCTTATACTGAAACACCTATTTAGACGATTAAGATCATATTATGCACACCGCGGTTTTTAAACGCGCCGTCTCACTATGCGAACTTTGACTCATTTTCATCTCAAAAATTTATAACTCCTGTGTTAATAAAGATATCAATTATTCAGCCAGCTAAAACCAAGCCGAAGTTGTAATTACCATAAATACTGAATGACGTATTTGCCTTATACTGAAACACCTATTTAGACAATTAAGATCATATGCACACCGCGTTTTTTAAACGCGCCGTCTCACTATGCGAACTTTGACTCATTTTCATCTCAAAAATTTATAACTCCTGTGTTAATAAAGATATCAATTATTCAGCCAGCTAAAACCAAGCCGAAGTTGTACTGACCATAAATACTGAATGACGTATTTGCCTTATACTGAAACACCTATTTAGACGATTAAGATCATATGCACACCGCGTTTTTTAAACGCGCCGTCGGTCGCCTTGGTTTGCATAGACTCTTAGGTTTAGAAACATGGTTTTGTTCATTAGACGACAAATGACCCTTCTACACCAAACCTGTAGGTCTACTAGTACCAAAATTTCAAAATAAAATTAACAAAAAACTGGCCAAGTGCGAGTCGGAATCGCTCACCGAGGGTTCCGTATAAACTTAATTTATTACCCCTACGCGTTCATGAGAAAAGAGGTAGTAACTTTAAAATTTCCAAAAATATTTCCATATATATGTAACTCAAAATTTACGGTTTTCGCAATTTTTCCTTTATCTGTATTATAAGACGTTACTTCGTACCAAATTTCAAGATTCTAAGTTCACGGGAAGTACCCTGTAGGTTTTGATTCCCGTGCGAGTTTCGAAAAATTGCGGAAATTTGCGGCATAAACGGCTGTATCTTTTGATTGCTTCGGCTTAGAAGTTTGATTTTTTCACAGCTCCAAGGGACAGTAGACATGAGTATTAGATATGAATTTCAGTTTGATATCTCCACGCTTTCTTGACAAAAACGGTCTTGACAGACGGATGGACCGACTGACGGACAACAAAATGATCCTAAATTCTGTGTTTTGCTTTTGAGGTACGGAACCCTATGAAATCATATTAAGGCCTGATTCCATCTCTTTTGAATTTAAATAGTTGACGGGGATGAAGTGATGGTGAAAGCGCTGCTTCGAAGGTTTGAATAGGAAGGGAGGAATGTTGAGGACTTTGCACTCCTTGCTTTCGCCTCCTTCATTTATCAAGGATTATTTGGGTTTGTCCACGTGCTGAAATGGATTATTTTAGTTCGTTCTAGATTTTGAAAAATTTCTTGCTGATGACACTTGCACTGCTCTTATCATATAACTGAAGTAATGTCCAGTTGTATTTGAGATATTTACTTGATATTTTTGACTGGTGTTAATGCAAACATCATCAAGGAATCACTGCCAAACATCTTTATATATATAATTCTTCTGTGAGTGTGTATGTCACTGAACTTCTCTTAAACGACTGGACCGATTTTGATGAAATTTTTTGTGTGTGTTCAAGGGGATCTGAGAATGGTTTAGATTCACAATTTTGTCCGCTGGACAACCCCTATTTTTTTAGGGCGGTACGAAGTACGCTGGGTCAGCTAGTCTATATATATAAAACTCAAAGGTGACTGACTGAAATAGTGATCTATCAACGTACAGCCCAAACCACTGGACGGATCGGGCTGAAATTTGGCATGCAGGTAGATGTTATGACGTAGGCATCCGCTAAGAAAGGATTTTGATCAATTCTACCCCCAAGGGGATAAAATAGGGAATGAAAATTTGTATGAAACTTTGTCAATTTTAAACCGATCGGGCTGAGACTTTGCATGCAGGTATAAGAAGAATCATAGATGAATGTCATTGTGTATAATACAAGCCTGAGAACAAAAACTCTAGTCTACACTTCAGCTCTACACCGAAGCGAAGCGAGGGCGGGCCGCTAGTCACATATAAACTCTATGAACGTCTCTGCGTTCCGCTCGCATCTTCACCAATCAGGTAGTAGCAGCGGTGTAAGGAAAAGGGACGGGATATGATTTTCCAAACCATCGGGCAATAAAGATAATTTCATTACTGCGTAGGTTTTAATTACAATTAATATTGTTACTAGCAGTTTACTAGCGGCCCGCCCTCGCTTCGCTTCGGTGTAGAGCTGAAGTGTAGACTACAGTTTTTGTTCCCAGGCTTGTAGTACACACAATGACATTCAATTCATCTATGATTATTCTTATACCTGCATGCAAAGTCTCAGCCCGATCGGTTTTAAATTGACAAAGTTTCATACAAACTTTCATTCCCTATTTATCCCCTTGGGGGTTGAATTGATCAAAACCCTTTCTAAGCGGATGCCTACGTTATAACATCTACCTGCATGCCAAATTTCAGCCCGATCCGTCCAGTGGCTTGGGCTGTGCGTCGATAGATCACTATGTCAGTCAGTCACCTTTGAGTTTTATATATATAGATATAGATTCGTTAAGTGGCGTAAACAGATATGCTTCACTGGATTTAGCTTAAGTTTTGATTAGGAACTTACTGGGGAACGGGACTCTTAGACTTAGAGCGCAAAGCAATATTATCGTCCTTAGATTAGATTTAGATTTATTTATTGCAAAAAATATGGTACAATAAGATGACATGTATACAAAACAGATTCTACATATTTTACCATAAATGGCATGCAATTTATACAAAAGACTAAATTAAAGTTAAATTAAATTAAAATATGGGTCTTTACTATGCAATTATAAACACCATGATATATAATACAAATAATTCCATTAAGTATTTTTTGAATTTAAATTATTTGCATCAACTAATCTTCGATATTTTGGTCTAGTACCCGTTGTACCCTCAAGATTCGACCCAAAAGCAAAAAGTGCCCATTGGACCTATTTTTTGGTGTCCATTGGACCTTCTTAAAAATTTTATATTCAATGTGCCCATTGGACCTCTTTTTTGGTGCCCATTGGACCTTCAAGATTATACCCTACTGCCAGTTGGACCTTATTGACAGTTTTGTTAAGCACAGTACAGTCATGTAGAAAATTGCAGACAAAAATAAAATTAATAGTAGGTATTATAAAACCACTAACTAAATATTGTATAAGTCCAAACAGTCAGTAGTCCTAAAAAAATTATAAAGAAATCAGGTTACTTTTTTTCTTCGATTGCCTGTTGTCAAATTTCTTTTGTATCCACCTATTGTAGTAATAATATTATTGTAATAGGACAAGTACGAAGTTAATAGAGCAGACATACGCTATCAGACTACAGCCTTGACATCATACCCATATGAGCACATGACACGCGAGGCTATTCTCACAAAATTGATAGTACAGAAGCCAATCTACATACCAGGTGCGTTCGAGCAACGCACACATAGACAGCGCTCACGGATTCTATATCTCGGACCGGTTGCGACCAGAGCAAGCGCGAATTCCATCCGCTTAATACACGTATGATGACTTTTTTGTGCAAAAATGCAATGGATGGTTGATTAAATTAAATATAAAACGGTGAAATTTTATTTTTTTGTTCATTCTTTGAAGATGGAGCTCGTGCAGAAACGTTTTGTCTCAAGTTTGGCATTTTGAAACAAGATTTAAAGATAAACGCGTTCTTATAAAGACAGACTATTTTTTTTAAAACATGATTTCACTTCGAAATCTAGTAGGTGTATTGGACGGAGCGTTTATTTTTTTAAATTCCCCGAAATAAGATTAATTGTCCGTAACTGCTACAGAGATTTAAATTTCACGTCCCAAGAAGCATTCCTCGTGCTCGTATTACTCCGCTTTGTCCTCCCTTACGCAAAACAGTCCTAGGTGCAAGTTCCGAAGTACAAAGACTCAGTAAGCTTGATAATGAAAGTAATGTCCACATCTTTGCTGACTCATTTACCAAGCTCAAAAGAAAGTGCTTCACCTAATACATAGGTTAAATTTTTGTGTATTTTTTATTCATTATTGCAACATTGTAATCTAATTTGAAATAGTTAATTGATCAACTTACTACTTTTATTATATGTACATTGGTTTTTCTTTTTGCGTATGGTGTTCACCTTTAATATTTGTTATACTTAGCCTATATCTAACTATGCTTTTATAATTTTATGTGTTTGTAATTGTATAAACAAACACTGGTGATCCTAATAAACATAGAAAATAAGAATAACGATAAAATAAGAATATTTTAGTTATTGTAGGTTTATTTTTCAAGTTTCCTTTTTCATTTTTAACAATAAATCAAACGACTAGATACTAGTGCCACTATTGCGATAGTTTTCTGTATATAAGCCAACGTTGACAATCCAAGCGCGACCGCTGAGCGTAGGTATGAAAAGTAAAATACTTACACGAGTTTGACTTCTGTACTATTTAGTGCTAAAGGCTTACTACGACCTCTTATTGCGAAACTGATTAGGTTCTTAATAAGAACTGCTACCGATTTCGATTCAGTCGAAATCTAGGTACAAAGTTTCAACTAAAAGGTGGTATTCGAATTGTGGCGCCACATTCCTTGTTAATTTAGTGTTATTGGATACTAACCCATATACTCGTAATAAGGCGTTAGCAACTGACATTATTAGTACATTCTTCAACCACGCAATAACTCATATTAGACAGTCTCTAGCAATTGGCTTGATTATTACACAAAAAATAGATAGTACAGAAGGTAATCTCATGTATGTACTTTAGTTTTCATAGTCACGTTCGGCGGTCGTGTTAAGATTGTCAACTTTGGCTTTTGCAAAAAAAAATCGTGGTAGTGGCACTCGTACGTATTTAGTTGTTTGATTTGTTGTTGTGAAACCAACAGGAAGGATGAAAATATAAAACAATAATAAAAGTAAACTATTTCAATTTTAATCTTACTGTTATATTAGATCCAAATTGAAAAAAAAATCTAAAAGTGTGTCGGGACACAGTAGAAGTGAAACTTCAACGGACAAGTGCCAAGACAGCTTTCGCCTGCTTGCTAGCTCTCACCCTGCGATATATCGTCGACCCCCTCCATGCGGCCGTAACGCTTTTTCGCGACACTAAAATCCTAATATAGAAGATTCACTTTAAAACAGTTAATTAATCTCTTAATGATGAATTCAAACATCCGTCCCCTGAACCGTTATAATATTTTTTTGTTGCTCCATTTTTGAACAATATGTTCACAGACGCGTGTCTAACGTGATGCTTGTCGTATTCTTGAGCGGTATTTATGTGTACTTACTCGAGCGCACTTTCAATGGAGATTACCTTCTGTACTGTCGATGTTGAGATCGCAAACTGTCAAATGTAGCGTTTCAGAAAAAGTCATTAGGTACTTGACATTGAATCGTTTTTTTTTAGTTCTATTCTTCTCTATTGAGAAAGACAAAGGCAAAGCCATGCAGCCATCGTCTTATTTTGTATTAATCTTCCTTTTTTTACATTAGAATGTGGGTGTGACGCATTCTAATGTTTCTTGGAGTGTTCGGCACGAAATATATCGAGTTGGCTTTTTCGATAAGCTTCTGTGAGGTAGTCAATAAATACTACAATAAAGTTCTCACGTCCACTTGACCGAAATAGCGTATATTTTAAAGATTCCACTATTCTTCAGTTGCGCAGACAGCTCTAACACAAAATCACACCAATTTTATTTCACAATATCCACTATGAACAAATTTAAGAATAATTAAAATAAGACGCCAACCGCACTTGATGAAATCCCGCCAAAAAAGCCCATTGATCGTTTTTAGGCTTAGTTGACACATTTCCCGCTTTTTTAATTTGTTTTGCCCTCTTGTGAAGGCCAAGGCCAAGCTATACTGTGTTGTCATTTGTAAAAGTAATCTGTGACTATCATTCATTCCGTTCATTCTCTTTCCAATTGTAGCAGTTTAGATTTTGGTTGTGGAGGATGGAAATTAAAGCAGAACGTAATCAGTACTGATTGATAACTGTATCGGTATTTTAGTTGATCGTCGTAAGCATCCACCGTTCGCACCTTTGGGATGGTTCTGCAACATATCAGCTGGAGTCTCTGGAGTGCATTGAGAGGTGTGCAAAGAAGCTCGTCGGTAACGACAAATTATTCGAAACTAGACTCCAAAGTCTTGAACACAGGCGAAAAGTTGCCTCTTTATCGGTTTTTTACCGGTTATATTTCGGAGAGTGTGCTTCGGAGTTGCATAACCTAATTCCACCTTCACCTTTTTACCACAGAACCACCAGAGAGACAGCAAAAAGCCACAGATATACCGTACAGGCCCCGCAAACTCGTACTAAACGGTTTGCTTCCGTATACCTATGTCGTAACCTATATCGTCAGAACAGCTAGGTTGTGGAACGCTTTGCCGGAATCTCTGTTTCCAGTCACCTATAATCTGGGGCTCTTCAAGTCGCGAGTGAATCGGTTTCTTCTAGGCAAGCGCGTCCCACCTTAGGCTGCTACGTCGCTCTTCATCAGTCGCGTGGCCGTTAAGCGTAAGACTATTTAATGTAAAAAAAAACTGTACTATTCCGTTGCTACGCCTGCCATATTGATTATCCCGAATGTATCGAATATTCAAATCGGTGTCACTCGAGTCACCGAGCGTCGAATAACTATAGCATGGACGTTATTAAACCCCCTCACCCCAATGTGAATATGAATCGCGCCAGATTTACGTGGGTCGATCGGTCACTTATGATTTTTAGGGTTTCGTATCCGTACTCATAAGATGACAACGGAATCGCATTACAGAACTTTCGATATCCATTCGGTTCTCTGTCAGTGAACTATAACTGTAACTATATAATCTATACATATAAATAAAATTGTAGCAAAGTCAAAACTGTACATTGAATATTTTAAAAAAAAAATACTTGTGGTGTGATCTACAATCGATACCGAAGCCAAAAATATAGTTTTTAGAATTTTTGTCTGTTTGTCTGTATGTATGTCCGGGATAAAAAAAATAACTAACTCCACGTGTACGAAGTCGCGGGCGGCCGCTAGCAGATAAATACTTGGAATTTCCACCGAATTTGAATTCGTATTTTATAAGGGTTAAAACTAAAATAAAGTTATAAATATAAAGCTAGTCCTTCAAATACGTACTTTTCACTTTCCAAATGTGGCAGGTTGTAATTAAAATTGTTTTATTCCCGCGTGCAATAGAAGTCTCGAGTTTCATACATTTATACTTAACAACAAGCTGGGCTTGTGTTTCTTTCTCCAATATTTATTATTGTTTATTTTCATTCTTTACTCCAATCCGTAGTGTTAATAATTCTATACGAGTTTTCCAATTTCTGTTATTCACAAAGCTTAATACGAAACACGTCTACAATAAGCTAAATCACAATAAAACTATGAATAAGGTAGACATCGAAAAGAAAATCCCGAGAAAAACTTCCACCTCTGGGATTCGTAATCCTAATATTATTTGTGCTGTGAGAGCCGGAGTTTAATTAGCAATCATCCATTCATTCATTCATTCATTTCATTTATTCATTCTTTTATTCATTCATTTATTTATTCATTCATTCATTCACTTAATTAGCAACCCTCCGGGTGGATTTTCATTGTGGTGACAATAAAAGTTGTCGTCCCGCAATAAAATAACGATGGGAAATTCAACACACACAAAGACCATCTCGAGTAAGCGAAACAGGCATCAGGTGCCAAGAAGAAGAACTGATTAAGTGCGTTTGGTCAGCGATTGTGGAAAGAAAGCAGTTATCGCAAAGGCAGATCATTGGATGGATGAAGAAAAGGCTATCCAGAAAACATAATTTGTTTGTAGAGCATTAACATAATACATATATATCTTCATATATATATCTTCTACTCCCGATTTTGTGCTACTCTCATCCAGCCCAGTCCAGCCAACCTACGAATATCATCATCCCATCTTGTCTCAGGGCGTCCTACACTACGTTTACCGAGTCGTGGTCTCCACTCAAGAACTTTCCGGCTCCAACGGCCATCAGTTCTGTGGCTAATGTGACCAGCCCACTGCCACTTCAGTTTGCTAATTCGGTGGGCTATGTATGACTTTGGTTCTCTGTCGGATTCCATCATTTCTGATGCGATCCTTCAGGGATACTCCGAGCATAGCCCTTCCATAGCTCTCTAAGCGACTTTAAACTGGTGGACTCGTCCAGCCGTGAGTGTCCACGTCTCGGTGCCGTATGTCATAACTGGGAGGACGCACTGGTCTAAGACTTTTCTTAGCACAAAATCGGGAGCAGTGGCGTGCATTAGGGGAGACCTATGTCCAGCAGTGGACGAACATAGGTTGATGATGATGATGATGATATATCTTCGCGCCATTATATCCCCTGCTACGGTAGCAGCTTCAGCATCACTCCACGAGCCAGCCGTACCTCAACGATGCCAAATTTACCATTGGTAAAGGTTTAAGAAGATGATTGAAAACAAATGTCATCTGCTAGATTCCCTTTTTGATTTTACTATTTGCTATCGAAAGAATTCCATGTTTTTGACACCTAAATCAGACGAGTACGTAAGATATACGCATTCTTATTGCATATACTTTTATATTAAAAGGAGTTTGAAAATTTGCTGGTACAAAATAAGAGTTGGGCTGGCCGTATTTGCCGAAGAACCGATAACCGTTGGGGTAGACGAGTTCTAGAGTGGAGACCGTGTCTAGGCAAACGTAATGTCGTCCTCAGGCACGATGGAGTGACGATTTGCGCAAGGTGGCTGGTAGGAGCTGGATGCGAGTAGCCCAAGATCGATCTGAGTGGCGTGCATTTGGAGAGGCCTATGTCCAGCAGTGGACTAAGATGGGCTGTTGATGATGATGATGATGAAAATAAGAGTTTAGAGAAACATCGAAAGATGCGTTGTAATTTAAAACTTCAACAGTTAATTTCCAACTAAACACCACTTAACTATAATATTGTTTACACTTAGTAAACTAATATATTTAATAATCTTAGTACAAGTTGCCGTGCCCCCATTTAACCTTACCCTCGATAAACTATACATATCAAATTCGCAGACATCAATAACAAACTAGACAAGAGTACCGTAACAAAGTTTGCCAGTTATCCCGAATGCAATCAAGAAGACAAGTTTGATCTCTTGATTAAATTACGGTTTGTACTAAGCACTGACTAATTCAACTGCTCACTCGGAACGCTGATAACTTGATATTATTGTCCCCGAGGGCGGGATTGGCAAACACTAACTAATTGTATTGCGCAGACACGCTTTTGCAGTTCTGTACCTACAACTTGCAAGGTATATTATATGACTTTTATAATGTGAGTGATATTAAGATTTTAGAAGCTCGATGGCGCGGGTGGTTAGCGCGTTCGGCTGCGATCGTTGAAGTTAAGCAACTTTCGCAGTGGTCGGTCATTGGATGGGTGACCAAAAATCTTTTATCTCGAGTTCCTCCGTTCTTCGGAAGGCACGTTAAGCCGTTGGTCCTGGCTGCATCTGCAGTCGTTAGCATCCGCTAATTCGCACTGGGCCCGCGTGGTGAGTCATGGCCCAATCTCCCTATCCTATCCATAGGGAAGGCCTGTGCCCCAGAAGTGAGGACAGGCTGATGATGATGATTAGGATTTTAGCTTTATGTCACTAAACGTGTTAAAATAATTTATAAATTTTTCACTGCTATCAACTAAGTTCTTGCATTAGTTGCCAGCTCACACAATTACACATTTTTTTCATAAAATAAGCAACGGACATTAGAAGCTGAGAGCCCAACAGTTTTATATCTTTACTAGCGGCCCACCCTCGCTTCGCTTCGGTTTAGAGCTGAAGTATAGACTACAGTTATTGTTCTCAGGCTTGTATTATACACAATGACATTCTATGATTCTTCTTATACCTGCATGCAAAGTCTCAGCCCGATCGGTTTAAAATTGACAAAGTTTCATACAAACTTTCGTTCCCTATTTTATCCCCTTGGGGGTAGAATGTATCAAAATCCTTTCGTAGCGGATGCCTACGTCATAACATCTACCTGCAAGCCAAATTTCAGCCCGATCCGTCCAGTGGTTTGGGCTGTGCGTTGATAGATCACTATGTCAGTCAGTCAGTCACCTTTGAGTTTTATATATATAGATTTAGTTTTTATAAATTATGTTTTGTTAGGTTTTTTATCTGTTAAGATATTATGTTTCTTCCTTCGTTCTAAGCTACCGTTTAGCATAGCAGTAGTTATTATTACATTTAAACATGAAGGCAAAACTTGTGCATAATTAAAGTTTATTAAGGACTAGCTTTTGCCCGCGACTTCGTCCGCTTTTTCGTCGTTTTTCGTAAAAAAGTAGTATATGTCCTTCCTCAGGGTTCCGTGGTTTTGATGTGACAGACAGATTAACTTTCGTATTTTAGTAGGGAAATATAATATGTCAATCCACAATACTGTTAAAAATATCGCAATAAGGAACCGCAGAATATTATTATTATCACTGTGCCCCGAGACCATCAGCATGTAACTCCTTGTATGTTATTATGTTAATGTATTGGTAATATTATTTAGATCGCTTTCACATGAGGCTTAGGTACATATAGAATGAAAATACTTCAGCGCAAAGCTTCCGGGTAAACTACGTTGAAAGTTGACCCATCCGGCACGTGAACATAAAAAATTCTAGGACTGCTAACCCGGGAAAGAGCGACATAACTGACCATGTGAAAAGCAACTGACACCGAGATCTACTCCAGCAACACGAATAGTCTGCCCTTGAGCCTTATTTATTGTCATTGCATAACATACCGATACTGGGAATTGCGTTCTTTTAAATTGGAATGGAAAATTATTTGGTATTATGGGAATTCTGGGAATAAAGATGGTTTCTCCTGCACCGCAACCTGTTAAAATTTGAGCCTCGATTACATTTAGTTGCAACTGGGTTACTTTAAGCTGAGTTCCATTGCAAATTTGTGGTGGTCTTAAATTTTGGAGCAGAATAATCGGAATGCCAATTTTTAAACAAATTTCATGAGAAGGAAGTCCGGGCATATTTAAAGAATTTAAAAATTCTATCGGGTAGTTAGTGGCTTCTTGTTCATCGGCCATTCTATTTATTGAACTATAAACTTTGCTTTCCCCCTGGATATTCGACAGTATTTTATTATTAATCTCAGATGCCTGGTCATTGCGAGGAGTTAAAATGGACCTTTCGCATAGCCAAGAATTATCCTTATTTAATATATTTGTTACGTCACCGTAAACTGACGATGTTATATGTTGTTGGGATTGCACTATACAACACAACTCAGGCGTCAGAATAAGTTTTCCTTGGTGTAGCAGTGGATAGGTATCTTTGGTGAAGGTATTTTCTTTAATAATATATCAGAAAATTCACGATCATCCGGGTTATCTACAGTTCTCACTCGCATGTTTATAGTCAAATGCACCGATTGTATATCACGCCACAAATAAGAGCTTTTCAGGCAAGCCCTAACCTCATCAGCTCGGGTTCCCCGTGGTATTACCGGTAAGGTTTGTCGGAAATCACCACAAAATAAAACTGTGATACCGCCCATTGGTCGATCATTTTGTCTTATATCCCTTAAAGTTCTGACTACCGCTTCTACTCCTTTTCGATGGGCCATCGTACATTCATCCCATATGATTAAATTACACTTTGAACGAATATTTAAACACTACCAAAACAACTAATATCTATTTTACAAAATAACAACAAAAGAAATTTAAATAAACTATTTAAAGACTAAAAGTCGCGCTGATAAGCACGGTTACTCAATATTTCTCAATTATTGTCTGTCAATAAGGTCGAACGCTCTGAACGCATCAACAGCCAAATATTGAAGCTCGCTCGCTCTCTTTTTTTATTTTTTTTGTTTCCTCCCAGACGGGGGAGCAGGTGAGAAATCCTCATGGATACCCTACAGCCGGCTGCAAGGTTATGTCAGACTCGTACTGACTAAAAACACCCGTAGGGGCTGCCTCTGGCCGGGAAGGCCTCTAAGGCTTCATCGGAAGCGATCGTCCACCAGAGGGGGGGGGGGGGGGGGGGAGCGACGCAGAAAACAGATTTAGACAGCTCGCTCTCGGACCTCCCGTATTTTGATACCCTACCGACGCCGCGACCCGTGTCGAGCGCGGCAACCGTTACACAAAAATAATCCTTATAGCATGATTCAGTATTCACGTGCGACGGCGCGATGGCTTATTTCATGTATAAGTTTGGTGTTTCTATACCGATTTCTATGTTTTGTTTTTATTGAATAGGTAATAATGTTAACTTTTTTAAATTAGGGATGAGTCAGAGTATTATAAACGTAAGAGTAAACAAATATGATCAGAATGCTCCGAACTAAGCTAAGCTATAGGGAGTTACACGTGTTATTGTGAGTCAACCATAAAAGATAGACATATGCTGTTGCGGGATATTTTTTAGACAATTTTATGTAGAATATTTCCGTCATACATGGTTTCTATGTAACTTTAATCATTAAGGCTGCACACGCGACGGAAGCTTAAAAAATGGAGTAACTTCTCCCGTTTTCCCAACATTTCCCGTCACTGCTCTGCTCCTATTGATTGTAGCGTGATGAAAAGTATACTATAACCTGCCCAGGAGTATGAAGAATAATTGTACCAAGTTTCGTTAAAATCCGTCGAGTAGTTTTGGTTTCTATAAGGAACATACACACAGACAGACAGACAGACAGACAGACAAAAAATTTACTGATTGCATTTTTGGCATCAGTATCGATCACTTATCACCCCCTGATAGTTATTTTAAAAATATATTTCATGTACAGAATTGACATCTCTACAGATTTATTAAAAGTATAGATGAGCACAGGAAGCAAAATATTTTGTAGGTAATTTAGTGAATGTGATATTTTACCTTCTATCACATTAATCTTTGGCTGCGGAAATGTTTGTTATTGGACCCGAAGGTATTCTTTGGCCTTAGGTACCTCGTGTAAGAAGATTACCGAAGTGTTCGGTCGAATAGAATTGCTTACGATATTTTTTTCTATTGGCTTAACTTACAATAAAACTGAAAGGACATTTAGGTTTATATTGTTACACGGGATGAGATTCGAAATTATAACACCAGTTCACACAGTGATCTCACAATATTAATCACAATACGCTTACTTGTACACGATAGAGTTTTTACTTATTTTTTTTTTCTATTTTTGTAATATAGTATCCATGTGTGGTTATAAGTAGTCATGCTCTCTTAAAAATCTCTTCGGAGGTGTCGTGCGAGGCGGGTCGTTGCATTCCCTAAAAAATTGTTGAGCGAAGCAATGGCTGGTTCATGCGTCATGCTCGTGAACGGGTGCTGCCAGCGGAGATGAGTCTGCTCTAGCTTCATTGGGTACTATTAATCGTTGTACTAAACTTTAATCGTTCATTATTTTATTTTTTTGCCTAAACAGTAGGACATGGCATTCCTAAACTTTGTTAAACCAGTTTTTATAATAATTTTTATATTATTTGCATTGTAATGGAAAGTGACTTTATGAGTTACCTCATATTGAAGTCATTTTTCAATTTGACGACTCTGTATATAATACAGGGAGAAAAAACAGCCCTTGCTGAGTTTCTTGCCGGTTCTTCTCAGTACAAGGTCTCCCGCCGTAGAATTGCGAACCGATGGCGTAGCTTTTCGACATTCACAAGTGCTTGTAACAGCCTAGACTGAATAAACTATATTGAAGAAAAGTCCAGCCAATTGAGAGTTCCCTTGCACCGGCGAGAAGCAGGCATAAGTTGTAAAAAAATTGGCAGCTGGTCATTGCACTTTCACCCTTACGTCGCATTGCTGAGGCTCATATTCGAATAGTCTGCACCACTCGACCTTCATCTAGGTCTTTCTAGTTGCGAGTACATCAAGCGACAATCATGGCGTCATGGGTAAATCTGTTTCTAATACGCAAGTGGTCTTGATTCCAGAGTGTTTGTGACAATATTTATCTGCTTACACATATTCTAGTACTTGTGCGTGGTCGATCGGTCATCGAGGTTTTAGACTCAAACTATTTCTATAACGAAGGTTATATGGTTTTTTGACGACCTTCGGGGCCGAGTGGTTTGTACGCCAGGTTTCATGGTGATGCCCACTCGAGAGGTTCGAATCCTGGTGGGGGCAGATGTTTATGTGATGAATACGAGTATTTGTACTCCAGTCATGTATGTTTAATATATCTTATCTTATATATAAAATTCTCGTGTCACAATGTTAGTTACCATACTCTTCCGAAACGGCCTGATCGATTTTTATGAATTTTTATATGCATATTCCGTGGGTCTGAGAATCGGCTACTATCTATTTTTCATATCCTTAAGTGATAATGGTTTTCCACCTGTAACGTAATGTTCTGAAATCTACAATGCACCTTCGCGCCAAAATTCAAACTATTGGGTATTGTAACGTAGTGTTCTAATATGGGTTAAGAGGAATGTTATCCTAGGAAATTGATAGAACACTACGTTACACACCCCGAAAAATTTTTTGGACAATATTTATTTTTATATAATGTGGTACATATTAAAAAGTACATACAACCCTAAATTTACTCTTCTACCACCGGCCCCTATTTTTATGGCGGTACGAAGTTCGCTGGGTCAGCTAGTATTTAAATAATTGTACCAAGTTTCGTTAAAATCCGTCGAGTAGTTTTGGTTTCTATAAGGAACATACACACAGACAGACAGACAGACAGACAGACAGACAAAAAATTTACTGATTGCATTTTTGGCATCAGTATCGATCACTTATCACCCCCTGATAGTTATTTTAAAAATATATTTCATGTACAGAATTGACATCTCTACAGATTTATTATAAGTATAGATGAGCACAGGAAGCAAAATATTTTGTAGGTAATTTAGTGAATGTGATATTTTACCTTCTATCACATTAATCTTTGGCTGCGGAAATGTTTGTTATTGGACCCGAAGGTATTCTTTGGCCTTAGGTACCTCGTGTAAGAAGATTACCGAAGTGTTCGGTCGATTAGAATTGCTTACGAATTAGAATATTTATCTGCTTACACATATTCTAGTACTTGTGCGTGGTCGATCGGTCATCGAGGTTTTAGACTCAAACTATTTCTATAACGAAGGTTATATGGTTTTTTGACGACCTTCGGGGCCGAGTGGTTTGTACGCCAGGTTTCATGGTGATGCCCACTCGAGAGGTTCGAATCCTGGTGGGGGCAGATGTTTATGTGATGAATACGAGTATTTGTACTCCAGTCATGTATGTTTAATATATCTTATCTTATATATAAAATTCTCGTGTCACAATGTTAGTTACCATACTCTTCCGAAACGGCCTGATCGATTTTTATGAATTTTTATATGCATATTCCGTGGGTCTGAGAATCGGCTACTATCTATTTTTCATATCCTTAAGTGATAATGGTTTTCCACCTGTAACGTAATGTTCTGAAATCTACAATGCACCTTCGCGCCAAAATTCAAACTATTGGGTATTGTAACGTAGTGTTCTAATATGGGTTAAGAGGAATGTTATCCTAGGAAATTGATAGAACACTACGTTACACACCCCGAAAAATTTTTTGGAGAATATTTATTTTTATATAATGTGGTACATATTAAAAAGTACATACAACCCTAAATTTACTCTTCTACCAACTGCCCCTATTTTTATGGCGGTACGAAGTTCGCTGGGTCAGCTAGTATTTCTATATAAATATACTTATGTGTGTACAGTATATGTAATCTATCCGTTACCCTAGCATCCCACAAGCCTTACAGTGCTTTCTTTGGGGCTAGGCTAATTGATGTGAGTGTTGAAAATATCTATTTATCTAAATCTGTTCAGCGGTTAAAGAAGCCCAAACAGGTGGCAGACAGAAATATACACTACATATATATATAACTAGCTGACCCGGCGAACTTCGTACCGCCTTAGCGTAGCTTTGACGCACTACTTTATTTGTATAGCTGACCTATCTTATGTATGAGTACCTATTCATTGTTAGCGCGGTTATGGATGTGTTGTCACAGATTACCACAGATTTTTTTGTTTTAAATTGAATGACGTTGACATTTGTCAGCGCGGTTATCGATGTGGTGTCACAGATTACCACAGATTTTTTGTTTTAAATTGAATGACGTTGACATTCGTTACGTTATATTTTTCAATCTTTCTGAGAGATTTTCTTTATATTTTTTTCCGTAAGAACCTTGTACAGAGTATTAGAAAACTACAAAAAAAAATCAGCCAAATCGGTCAAGCCGTTTTCATGTTATGTCGTGACAACGGAAAACGGGTTTCATTTTTATATATATAGATATATATTACTATACACGGTTTTATAATATTAGTAAACTTACGTGGCCAGTAACTAAGCATGAGGGAGGGAGACGGGAAAAATATAAAAAAGTTGGTTACTCATTAACACTAGAAAATTGCCGTCTGCCGTCCTTAAACTAAAGTGCGGCTAAATGACACGTGGTCGACTTTTCAGTCTTAAATTGAATCTTATACAGGTTTTAATTCTCTATCGATTTGTTTTTAAATCCTTTATGTGATGAATAGTTACAAAAAAGCAATAATTTAAAGTTTACGCGCCGTTTTTTGGCCATATCTCAATAGTTGGTTTTTTCAGTTTGGTAAGAAATAAATATTTTAAATTAATAAATTATAAATACAAAAAAAATATATTGAGGAGCGTTCGCTGCGATCGTTGAAGTTAAGTATCTTTCGCAGTGACCGGTCATTGGATGGGTGACCAAAAATCTTCTATTTCGAGTTCCTCTGTGCTTCGTAAGGCACGCTAAGCCGTTGGTCTCGGCTGCATCTGCAGTCGTTAGCACCCGCCAATCTGCAATGGGCCCGCGTGGTGAGTCATGGCCCAATCTCCCTTTTCCAGCCATAGGAAAAGAGGTTCTGTTATTGTAGGTTCCTGTGCGAATGTATTTATTACAGGTAATTTTGTTTTCCATAATACATATTTAGGTGGAAATTAATTGCATTCTAAAATTTATCTTGAAGCGGCTGAAAATGTGAAGCCTTATTTTGCGTTTAATTACTTTAATTTACGACACCTTGTTGTTGATTATTAATTTTGCTTATTTGTTGTTGTAGACGTATAAAATTTAATTAAATATTCATTGAAATGCCATCTTTTTATCTTTTAAAGCCGTTGTTCCGCTACCAATCTACCAATCCGCACTGGGCCCGCGTAGTGGGTCATGGCCCAATCTCCCTATTCCATCCATAGGGAAGGCCTGTGCCCCAGCAGTGGGGACATTAATAGGCTGATGATGATGATGATGATGAATAATCTTAAACTAGTTAAACAGTGTTTTGTTTATGTTCGTTGAATTAGAAAATATTTTAGAGTAATGCGATGAAAACACTGCACAGTTGCGGATTAATTAAAATGCCTTCCTTTATGATTTTATTTATTTTTTAAGCATTTAACTGCTAGATGTTTAAATCCAAAGAAAAGTTTGCTAGAAAAAAAAATCCACGCGGAACAGGCCTGGTTCGCGTGGATTTTTTTCTAGTAAACTTTTCTTTAGATTATGCCTTCCTTTGTTGTGTTGGTTGAGGTAAGGTGTGGCATGTTCTTGCTGAGAGTAGCGCGGTTGTAGGCTTCGAAGTCCCGCCACAATGTAAATTTGAATTAATTCGTGGTGAAAGTGCCGAAATTAAATAAAATTACATTTAATAAAACAAATTTCAACGGCAGACGGGACTCGAACCCGCACCCTTCGCAATCCGGGCGAATGCACTGACAAATTATGCTACCGCGGCCCTCACGGACCGCGTCGAAAATCTTCTAGCCATTCTTAAGCTGCGAGGCAGCGCCATCTCTTCGAATTATAGATAACCCATAATGTCAAATGAATACTTTTACAAGTATTAAACATTTGAAAGAAGAAATAGCAATTATAGTTATAATTTTTATTATTTTAAGGCATGTAACTGCTTGATGTTTAAATCTAAAGAAAATATAACTAGAAAAAAATCCACGCGGACCAGGCAGCAGACGGGAAAATTATAAGTTTCAATGGGATAGATTCACTGATTTTATTTATTTATTGAAGTTTCGCATCCTATGCAGGAATGTATCGTCGGAATGCAAAGGATAAGAAACGTCATCATATCTTAAATAAATTTATTGTAATCCATTATATTCTTAACTAGTGGCCCGCCCTCGCTTCGCTTCGGTGTAGAGCTGTAGTGTAAACTATAGTTTTTGTTCTCAGGCTTGTGCTATAAACAATGACTTTATTTATATAATTACACGTGTTATTGTGAGTCAACCATAAAAGATAGACATATGCTGTTGCGGGATATTTTTTAGACAATTTTATATAGAATATTTTCGTCATACATGATTTCTATGTAACTTTAACCATTAAGGCTAAGTTACTCCATTTTTTAAGCTTCTGTCGCGTGTCCAACGCGACGGAAGCTTAAAAAATGGAGTAACTTCTCCCGTTTTCCCAACATTTCCCTTCACTACTCTGCTGCTATTGATTGTAGCGTGATGAAAAGTATACTATAACCTGCCCAGGAGTATGAAGAATAATTGTACCAAGTTTCGTTAAAATCCGTCGAGTAGTTTTTGTTTCTATAAGGAACATACACACAGACAGACAGACAGACAAAAAATTTACTGATTGCATTTTTGGCATCAGTATCGATCACTAATCACCCCCTGATAGTTATTTTGAAAATATATTTCATGTACAGAATTGACCTCTCTACAGATTTATTATAAGTATAGATTATGAACCCAATTTCTGGCGGCTTTTATGAGGTAAGAGCTTTAGCCGAAAGTTTTTGCTTCGGCTGTTTTGAGGCTGTTACATGACACGTCATACCACGCGTCACACGTCACGCTGTCTATACGCGTTAATTAGGTTTTACGATTATATATTGTTTTAAAACTTTCATGGTCACTAACATTATAGTAATATAAGTTATTTAAGGGATTGTTACCATGTACCTTGTTTTTAGCGAGTTTCCGATATTTCGGCACTGTTGCAAGCGCCATGATCACGGAGTAACTGAAGTAATTGCGGGTAGGCTGTTATTGGCAGACATATCGGTCTACCCTCCGATGAAGTCTTTTATTGTGTTCGATACCCGTACCACTGTTCACATTGTCACTATTCACTCGAAACTGTTCTCGACACACAACACTTACAGTATCGGATCGCGACACGACACTTTTA
This sequence comes from Chilo suppressalis, assembly GCA_902850365.2. NCBI lineage: Eukaryota > Metazoa > Arthropoda > Insecta > Lepidoptera > Crambidae > Chilo > Chilo suppressalis. Next base: position 2,853,681 of record OU963905.1, on the reverse strand, counting down.
TGATTATTTTCGGTTTTACACATACGAACCACAGGATTCCAGTTTTCCACTCTTTTTATGTTTTGTTATTTCAATCGCTTCCCTGACCAATCTTGGTATGTAGTGGCGTTCTGTCGAGATAATCTGTGGGTTATGAAACTCAATTCAGTGGTTAGGACCAGAATCAATCAAATGTTCCGCGATGGCTGGTTTCTTTCTTTAGGATTATAGGTATTATGTTACTTTACTGATGCTATTAAATGTTTTGAATGCATCCGTAACATGTTTTTCCATAAATAAAGTATATATTCATTTGCTTACGTTGCTTGAGAGTAAATCAGTGGTGAAATCAACGAAACTTTTCTTTTAGTATTTTATAGCTAAACGTATTACCAACATTCCCATATTATTAGCACTTTTGAAAAAGTTTGTATTAAAATAAAATAATATCAGCATAAACAGTAAACTATATTTATATCAAATTAAATGCCACTCTGTGTTAGTGGCGTAGTCAAATCTCACCATTTTCAATAAACAATAAGTATTACTACTGAAAATTTTCCACCATTCACTCTACAAAATCACCTCGAGGTTTCCGTAAACAGTGATCATTTCTAAAAATATTAAAGTTTGCTAACACCTTATAGTGCCACCTAGGGCGAAACACCCCTACAACGCAACGCCACTGAGCCTAAAGTTATTGTGAACCGGAAAAAGGTTTAACAGGTTGCCAACTCATCGCCTACATTAACTTACGAAACTGCCTACATATAAGTTATTTACGGGATTGTTACCATGTACCTTGTTTTTAGCGATTTCCGATATTTCGGCACAGTTACTCCGTGATCATGGCGCTTGCAACAGTGCCGAAATATCGGAAACTCGCTAATAACAAGGTACATGGTAACAATCCCGTAAATAACTTATATTACTATAATGTTAGTGACCATGAAAGTTTAAAACAATATTTTCATTTATTTCAGAAACCTGGCATCTCAGAAAACGGTCGGCTATCAGTGTGCACAGTGGACCGCAAAGCCAGCATAGTATCCTCCATCTACCAGGACGTCTCGCCCACCAAGCATAAGAACAGCATCAGCCCTGCACCATCGCAGCACAGCTTCGTGGACGAAGGACCTAAGGTGTTAAGGACTGAATCAATGAGGACTACAGGTCCTGCAGGTGAGACATGAGGAATATAAAGAAAATTTTACTAGAAAAAAATCCACGCGGTCGAGGCATCAGAGAGGATTCAAATTTGCACCTTCCACTGAACGGAGGAAGCACTGATCAATCATGCTACCGAGACCTTAATGGCAGTGTTGAATTTCTTCCAGGATTTCATAGGGCACATATTTAAATGAACATTAATAGTATTTGATCTTCAAAAAAACAAAATTGGTAACGTAACCTATTCTTAAGATTACCAATTATATTTTAAGATGAAAATTTATTATTTTTTGAGGATCATTGAAAGTTTAGGCCTGCCTGTAGCATTAAGAATATTCTTAAAATTATATTGCATTCTCAAGTTTGATGTTTTTTCATACCTATATCTTCGTGGATGAAGGACCTAAGGTGTTGAGAGCTGAATCCATGAGAACTCCAAGTCCTGGAGGTGAGACATCAAGAATACTCTAAACGATTGTGTCGCAATCCCAAGCTTAATGTAATATTTTGCCATATCCTTTGCTGGATTTGTAAGATATTAAAGGTGTGAAATACTATTAAACAGTTTTAATATACCTATTAGCGCGCTTTTAGCTATAATATAGCATTAGTTATTATCCGGAAACAATAGTAACACTAACAACTCATCAGTTCATTCATCGCTTACAATAATTTTGCTGAGTAGGCAGGTTTACAGTTAGAACTTTACTATTGCGGAATTTAACATCATCCTATTTTTTTTAAATGAGGTGCAGTGAATTAATTTGCGATGAATATCAAGTTTTCTTATTAAAAACTCTTTTGAACCATCCATAATTTTTCACTTAGCTGATTGAATTGCTTAGAAGAACAGGCGAAAGAAAAACTTCCCAGCTTTTTATGAAGCACCGTCATTTATATAGAAATATTATGTCGTTTTAAATAACCTAACCTGATGTTTAGTAGGGAAACTAATACCATACTGAAACAAACTTTTTTGTACGAGTATCAGCAAATTACTTTACTTGATGTTAAACGAAAGTGGAGTCCTGTCGCAGAGATAGCTATAGAGGCAGAAGATTATACAACTCTAGCCACTTTGGCCTTACTGGTTTAAATTCAACTCTTTGCTTAGTAGAGCCCTGGACCATAACTCGCCAGGAGAAACTGAACCATGAAAAGGTAGTGTTAATTCAGTGAGATCTTTTGTAAAATGCTGATAGCTCGCCAATTCCAGCAGAAAAAGCCTTACCTCTTTTATCTTTAAACATTTTAAAAATTATTCTAATCGTCGGTTTCAGATTTAAGCAGAAGAGCTTCAGTAAAAATAGACGGGCCAAAAACAGTAGCGTTTGATCCTAACAATACAGCCACGAGTCCTGGTGATGGGATCAATAATGGCGCTGTGGTTACTGCTAAGCCCAAAAGTCGCAGCGGCTCGATTATAGGAGCAATTAGTCCGATTATGGGAACAGGTAATGTTTTATACAATATTCTTGACATAAATTTAAGCAGATATGAAGGAAATAAACTATTATTATTCAAATTAAAGACAGATATAAAACTAAAGCATGAAAAGCAAAATGCGAAATATATTTAAATACTAATGTTATATTTTTGAAATTTAGAACATATCGTGACCTATTTGCATTTACCTTTTAAAATTTTGATTCTTTTAAATATTTTTACTAATTCCAGTTTCTTTTTCTCCGTGAGCACGAAAAAATATTTTTCTTAAATATTTACCGCGTATTTTTTTCACTCAGAGGATCGGTCCGAGGATTCACCTCCTCCGTCTTCCACAACTTCAGAGACTTTGCAACCATTCCCTTCTTTTCTTAGACTGCTAAGTACAATATCCGTGGAATCGCTAAGTTAGTCGTTTATCTTATAAGCATTTTTGTACCCATTATAACTTTGTGTTCGTATTATTCGTTTTGATTTATGAAATCACCTGCATTTTGCAAAAAAAAATATATGTATTGTGAATTTAAAGCATGTACCAAAATTAGCAACAACTTTGGTTGTGTTGTCTACATTAGTTTTTCTAATCTCTTAGTAAATAGTCCATCAACAAACAGTTTAGTTAGTCATAATCGTAACACAAAAAGCGTAGCATTGTGTTGACTACATTGGATGTTTTTACCATTACAATTACGAATTGTTCAATTCTTTGAAACATTTTATTTTGCCATGAACTTTTAAATTAATGTTTGTCCATTTATGCTATGATACTCTATACAACGTTATCTATGTCTATCTCCACACTTCTCAACTCCTTTACCATATGTCTATTACTATGACTATTCAATTGCTGTAATTCAGGATTAAATCACATTTCAGCAACTCCCGGTGTGCCTACAAGGTCTCGCCCGTCAAGTAAAATGACAAAATACGTTGAATGTTGGGGAGCTGATAAACCTTTTGCCAACATCACAGATTCAACTCTCGCCAAGAACATCGGAATATCAGTAAGTTGTTCTACTAATGCCCTTAGTTTTTTTTAAGTTTTTATTCAGTCATAATACCTGTCAGGTTATTCACGTGTGCGAAGATTTTCGAACTAATTTTAATCTTAAGAATTATAAAAGTTATAGTTTTTATTAGTTTGTAACTTATTTATTTTATACGTATTACACTGATTTTACTTATGATTAGATTAATCTGAGCTACTTTGTAATATGCAATGTTTCATTAATTTCAGAGTTTAGCAATGATAGAACAGAACTTATTACCGCAAAGGACAACGTGTTGTGATTGCAGGTAAGTCGAGTTATTTACTATGAACTTCGTCGAAGTCGACTAAAAAATATCTTAAAGCCGTGTCCCGAGTGAGATAGGCAGTGAAAATAGAGCCCTTTTAGGACGGTCCATGTACACAGCCATCTTTCGCTTCATTCAGATTCATAAAATTTTCATAAATGACACGTTTTTGCGGTTTCTGACTATACCTTTGGAATTCCGTAAATTTGATTGTGATAGATGAGTCTTGTACACATTCTTTCTCCATCGCGTCGTATATGTGTTTCGTCATTTTCATATTTAACATTCCACGCGTCCGAACTAACGAAGTAAGCCTCTGTTAATTTTAACATCGATACTGTGAATAAAACTAGTTTTTAAGGGTTAATGCAAGAAACTTTATTTATTTATTGACGTTTTATTTACGTAAAAACTAGTTTTATTTAATGCGTGATGTGCGTGAAAACCTAAGAAACAAATATCGATACTGTGTTTCAGACTGACTCTCTTTCTTACTTCCAAATTACGAATGCGGGCTGTGAGTGTAATTCTATTATGTAACGCTCGTATGCCGACTGCGTTTATTTTACTTTCATGTTCTTGCTTCCATACATTAGCAGTGGGAGAAGCAAGTGTTGTGTATAGCGAGTTGTATCTCAGATAATAAATATTTGTGGTGGCGACATCTACACGTCCCACATAATAACCAACATAACTAACCAGAGGAACTAATCACTCGCCTCGTCAAGAGATGGCGCTACCGGCGCTGCGATTACAAAAGCATGGGAGCCTACATCATGCAAATGAAATTCGAAGCCTACCTCTTCATATATGCAATGCCTGACCAACATCAGCCGGGCTGCAGCCCCCAAGCTAACATCACCCAGCTCAGTCGATGATCTTCCCCTTTTGCCTTCTCAATATTTTTTTACCTGCTTTAAATGTTGTGTGGGTAGAAACACTTTCGATCTATGTATATCTGTTTATTGTGTTCAGCAACAACGCAGAAGGCATGAACCCTGTGACGCTGTGGTTCAGTAACGGACGGCAAGAGCGCCGCTACCGCACGCTGCCCGACCCGCACTTCAAGTACAACGTTGCGTGTGCCGCTGCGATATTCTTACTCCTAGCCGGGATACAACTGCTGACTGTCCACAAGTAAGTATGATGATGATGAGTGCAACCACAACGCCGAAGGCATTGACCCTGTGACGCTGTGGTTCAATAACCCCCACTTCAATTACAAAGTGGCGTGTGCCACGTATTTGTGTATTAAGGTTAGCGCGTTCGGCTGCGATCGTTGAATTAAGGCAACTTTCACAGTGGTCGGTCATTGGATGGGTGACCAAAAATCTTCTATCTCGAGTTCCTCCGTGCTTCGGAAGGCAGGATCTGGCACAAAAGCCTTCTCTGCAAGCTTCCTGCAGCAACCAAGGAGAAAGGGGAAAATCTTTTCATTGAACTCAATCAGGCTTTGGACCACATTTCCGAATGGGGTATGAGGAACTTGGTCGAGTTCAATGCCAAGAAAACTCAGGCTTGCGTTTTCACGGCAAAAACATTGCCATTCCTTCCCCTTCCCTCTCTTCAGGACACAACACTGGCGCTACAGAGCAACATTACCATGCTCGGTATGGAAGTTCTATCAGACCTGAATCCAAACGACTACATCGAAACCGTGATCAAAACAGGCTTCACGCAAACTCGGAATCCTGAACAAGGTGCGGCGTTTTTTCACGCCCGATCTGTGCTTGTTGTACAAAACGCAAGTGCGGTCCTGCGTGGAATATTGCTCGCACCTCTGGGATGGCTCCGCCAAGTAGTTGCTTGATGCTTTGGATAGGTTACAGCGGCGCGCGATCCACATCATAAGCGATGAGGAGGTGACTAAATACCTCGAGCCTCTTCAATTACGCCGTGACGTGGCGTCACTAAGCGCGTTCTATCGTCTGTACCACTGCGAGTGTTCTGTAGTTATTCTCTCTTATTCCACCTTCCGCTTTCCTTCAGAAGACCACGCGCGTTGGCCTACGTTGTCACCGTCTCACTGTGGCCACAATTCCAACGTGTACAAAGAAATTTGGTGACTCATTTATTTGTCGCACTATCCGTAAATGGAATGTTCTGCCCGCTCACGTGTTCCCTCCCTCTTACAACCTGGGATTCTTTAAAAGAAGCGTGAAGAAGCAACATGCAGGCCGGCAGGGTGAGGATGGCTGGCGTGGCAGGTAGAACTGCTGTATCAGCTATCTTCGCGTCTGAACTTCGCCTTCACTCAACATCAGGTGGGGTGGAGTCATTTTTCGGACCTATCTATAATAAAAAAACACCCGTTTAAAGTGCATAGTTGGCCATGGTCTATGCTTCATATTCCATGCATACGGAAATCCCAGCAGTTGAGATATTAATAGTCTGATAATGATGATTATTGTAAGATGAAAATCACTGACATAAAATTTATATTAGCTATTAGCCCTTTTGCACAGTAAAAGTTTCTTTTTAATCTAAAAGGGTGGCACAAACAAGGGTATGATTTGTCTGGTGATAAGCGGCAATTATACTTTTACTTTTTGGCCGTTTTCGACGAAGGAAACGAAATCATAAATGAGATGGCAGGTACTGTCGTTCATTTAGTATGTGTTTTTTTTTTTATAAACGGCTCTTTTTGTTTCGGTGTTGTCAGGGGCGTGGTGTTGTTCGCGTCGTTCGGTCCTACGCTGGTGACGCTGGGAGTGTTCGTGCACGTGTCCTGGTGCGGCGCGCGCGCTCTCAGCTCCGCCACGCTGCTGGGTGATGACTGCAATAAGCCCGCTCAGGTAAGTTTCCCTTTTACAATAGGCTATTTGACAGTGTGGCGGCGACATCTACATGCCCCACATATAATATAACATAGAGGAAATAGTCACTCGTCTCAAGAGATGGCGCTACCGGCGCTGCGTTCACAACGTATGGAAGCCTAGAACGTGCAAGAGAAATTCGGAGCCTAACACTCGATATATACGATGCCCGACCAATATCAGTCGGGCCGCGGCCCCCGAGCTACCATTACCCAGCTCGGAGGAAGATCTTCCCCTTTGGCCTTCCTACAACAGCATGAAAAATAAAGTACCAATTGTTAGCATATGTATTTAAAATGAATATAAGCACCGATTTTACTATTCAGAGAAAGCAAATAATTAATAACTTTTCTAAAAACTCTTTTAATAGAAATGATTTTTTTGTTCTATGATCACGTAACCGAATACGCCTGGGATTGGCGAAGACTAAATTGACGTCACACGCTAGTAAAGTTCCGATCAAAGCGACATTACGTTGTTCGTTGGCGTTTTAGTGAGAAGTTTTGATTGAGTTTTTTTTAATTGAAATACACAACATAATGATGAATATCCGTGGACTATATGGATGAACATTTTAGGGACTCTACAAACATTAGTAAATAGCGTGAGATTGTTTTCTAAAACTTGTCAAATACCGTATTACAGCCTGCGCAGACGAGGGTCTATTGTCCGCGGATTTTAAAATACCGCCTACAATTGCGTCCCCTAAAAATATCATGTGACTAGGTGCAGCAACGCACACAGCGAACTATAGTCAGCGTTGCATGCTCAATCTGATTTGAAGATATGGATCCAGTATTCTCATATGAAACGTCTTCTCTTTTTCTTAAATTTCATGTTAGTTACAACTATATTAACTATATTACAGCATTATAGCTAATAACGGGATTGTTACCATGTACCTTTTTTTTATGAGTCTTCGATATTTCGGCACTGTTGCAAGCGCCATGATCACGGAGTCATCAGTCTCCGATATTAAAAAAAATAAAAGTGAAACATCGGAGACTCATAAAAAAGAAGGTACATGGTAACAATCCCGTTAATAGCTATTATGTTAGTGACCATGAAAGTTTAAAACAATATATATTACAGCAGTTTTACCTGCCACCCCAGCCACAACTTACCGGTCTGCAAGTTGCTTCTACACGTCCCTATAAAAAATAAAGGCTATAGAGTGATTATTCACATGAGCAAAGCATTCCATGGCGGATAGTGCGAAAAGAAATAATTCGCTATATCTGTGGAATACCAAATAAATAATTTTTGGTTTAATTTGATTCGAATTAAGAGTGGTAGATTATAGCTGAGCATAGCTGGTTTTCCCGATCCACAAGGTGTGTGGCGCTGTGTTCACGCCGTAAAGTGAAGATGTCAAATTTATGTCAACTCAAATCAAAAATCATTTATCCAGTCTAGGCTTCTACAAGCACATGTGCAAGTCGAAAACTACGAGACCTTGTACTGAGAAGATCCGGCAAGAATCAAGGGCTGATTTTTCCCCCCTATATTATATTCAGTGTCGTCAAATTGAAAGTTGACATCAAATTAACAAACATTTGTTGAGGTCAAATTTCATAACATAATGTGAAATAGATAACAATAGACACTTAACGAATTTACTAACAATAAGTGTAAAGAAAAATCCCAAAATAGCAAGCAACAAACTTCAAAACAAACTGAACAAGAATATGAAAGGGAGTAAGTGCAAGGTTCTATTCAACACTCTTTTAAGGCCCCCAGTTTTAATACAACTTTTGAAAAATTATCTACAGGTAAAATTACAACCAGACCGTTTTATCAATTATATAATAAATCTTAAGTAAGCCATTCTTAATGTTTAATGTGTATTTTAAATTTATGAAGAAGCAAACCAATAATATCATTAGGAATCTTATTATATAAATGTACACCTTGACCCATAAATGATTTATGAATCTTCTGAAACCTGTAAGTTGGTATCTTGTCTGTTCTGATTCTTGCGATACAATCAATTTGTATTTTTTGTAAAGATTTGCTTATCAGAAATCCTTAATTAATTCCAGGTGGTGTCCAACAGTCGAATCATCAGGCTGACGATATTCTTCGTGACAGTTGTTCTGATCGCCGCCTGTGCCGTCATCAATTTGGTAAGTACTTTTATTTATTTTTTTAATTCTAGACCAAAATCCACAGCATTTTCCTAATATAATACAGATTTTACAATATAGTTTATCTTAATGCCAATTACGGATTTTCATTTTTTAGTTATAGCATAATAGTTTAGAAATTCCTCTACCAAACAAGGGCGAGATGTGTGCAATGCGCGCGCGCTATTGTATATATATATGTGTGTGTGTGTGTGTATGTGCGCGCGTGCGTGTGTGTGTGTGTGCGCGCGTGTGTGTATGTGTGTATGAGTGTATGTGTGTGTGTGCGTGTGTGTATATGTGTGTGTTTTTGTGTTTATATAATATGTATATATGTGTAAGTGTTTCATTTTTGTTTGTATAAAAAAATACAAACAAAAATGAAAAAAATGCTAAAATTATGTACTTAATAAGTACATAATTTTAGCTCTCCATTTTAGGGTTCTGTACCTCAAAAGCAAAAACCGGGACCCTAATAGGATCACTGTGCTGTACTTCTGTGTGTCTGTCTGTCAAGACCCATTATCTCGGGAACGCATTGAGGTATCGAGTTAAAATTTATACCATATACTCAAGTCTCTTGAAGCTATGAAAAACAATCAAACTTCTAAGTTAATGTGAAAAAAAGATATGGCCGTTTTATGTTGCGTACCTGCTTTGTACGGAACCCTTTCTAAAGAGTGGTGATGGGCGAGTCCAACTCGAGCTTGTCCCGTTTCTTTTAAGTTTAAAAGTCGAACTCTTTTTTTTTGTCTGGGAAGTGCTTTACGCATCTTTCAACCACCGGGGAAGCGAGAGGAAGGTATGTGGGACTCCTTCCTGCTCATTTCAGCCAGCCCTTGGGCCGGGTGAAATGAGCAGGGCCCTACCTAACGCCCTGTACAGGGCCACTAAAAACCAGACCCTAAGTTTACTTCTAATATATTTATATATTCCTATTTTTTTCAGTTTCAGCCAACCGTCGTGGATGACATATCTATTATGGAAACGCGCAACATATCGGATCGGTGGAACAGCACCGACGATGCTTTATATTCAACAGCCTCTGATGTATCTCCTGTAAGTACTAAACTTTATTTGTTTTATATATTTAGAGGTAGGCAAATGACTCTACCCCACCTGATGCTAAGTGGTAATAAAGTCCAAACGCGAAGATAGCTGGTACAACAGTTATAAACTGCTACACCAATCATCCTCACCTTGCCGGCCTGCAAAAATGCTTCTTCACGCCTCTTTTAAAGGACCCCAGATTATAGGAAGGAGGGAACACTTGCGCGGGTAAAGAATTCCACTTACAAATAGTGCGACAAAGAAATGAGTCGCCAAATTTCTTTGTTCGTGTAAGAATAGTGGCCACAGTAAGTCGGTGGTAACGTAGGCCAGCGCGCGTGGTCCTCTGAAGAAAAGGTGATGGAGGGATAAGGGAGAATAACTCCTCAGAACAATCAACATCATCAGCCTATTTGAGTCTTCACACAGAACACAGAAGGAGGTGAGAAGGTCCTTGTGGGTGGGGCAGGCGCGACGTTGATTTCTAGGCTGTGAGCGCTGATTGGTCCGATTGTTTGATGTCGAGTCGTTTGATTGGCTATTATCTATTAGGGTTAAGTGAAACGGGCTATGATCTCCTTTCTAACCTCTTTCTGTGTTCTGTGGTCCTCACTAGTATTTTCTAGGATCAACTGTACTGTTTGGTACATCTTTTATAAATATCATTCATATTTGGCTGAAAATTAAGCATTTCGCCACGGCTCGAACCCATATCAGACTCTAATGTAAATTTCAATGTAGGGCACTTGCCTTTATCATAATAAAAAGCGCAATATTAACTTTTTCATCATTTCTGTTGTTTCGGAACCGTCACAGCGTTCTTTGTAAATTATCAGAAACGTCAGGAATAAAATGAATAGAACTGAAATAATCGCTCTTTATATCCGTTCAGTGTCTGTCTCTTTACTAGTCGAGTCCGTCCGCAGTAACTTTGGCTTTTCGAGAATCCCACTTTCATTCCCAATTTCATCAAAATCTGTTTAGCAGTTTTTGCGTGCTTGATTGATTTACAAATATCTTTCACTCTTATAAAATTAGAAGGATTATTCTCATTCCAGAGTTACCTCTACAGTTCAGTATTGACCTTGGCTTCCATCTCCGTGTTCTTCCGAGTGGGGTTTGTGCTGAAACTGGTGATGATGGCAGCCACTCTTATCGCCCATATAACGCTCTACGCCCGCGCTGATATCCACTACCAGGAGGCCGGAGAGTGAGTCACCGTGCCACTATATGAATAGGCTACTAGACAGTATGAAAAATAAAGTATCTTTGACATAGTATTTGACATCTGTAATCCATATTATGAATATTAGCAGCGATTTTAGTATTCTGAGAGAACAAAGAATCATTACTTTTCTATAAAATCTTTAAATAGAAAAGGATTATTATTTTGTTCTATGGTCAAGTGACCGAAAACGCCTGGGATTGGCGAAGACTAACATGACGTAACATGCTAGTAAACTTCCGATCAAAATTACATTACATTGTATCGTTTGGCGTTTTAGTGACAGCCGTATGACGTGATAATGTAAAGAGAAACGTATTCGCAGCAACTGAAAATGGATTTTTGATTGTTTTTTTTTATCGAAATACACAACAGTAAATATTAGAAGATCGTTTCCTTATATTCTATTTATTCAATATTACTACGTGTAACAAGTTAAGACATGTGAAATTTAGATCCCAACACCTCCATCATAATACATCAGGGTGTTGTCGGAGAGATAAATGGCGCTGCTGGCCATGAAAACATCGATTGCGTACAAAAGTTCATTTGAGAAATCCAAAAAAAAAAATGATTTTATCCTGTACAATTATAATTATTTAAAAGTGAGCATAAATTCTACCGTTTATCGTTTGTATAACTATCTATATAATTCAGTATCTTCGATATAGAAGGGAAAATAAAGTGTGATAACTGCAAAGGTTGTACAAATAATTAACTGAAATAAGCAAAAATAGCAAATACAAATGTAAAAAGATTCTACTAATAGGACCTACACTTCAGTAGGAAGTGTATTGACAACGTCTAGAGTACGACTTATAGCTTTTTTCTTGCTTTTTCTTCAATCCCGCATATTGTCTGTATACTTAAGTATGGAAGCAGGAAATTTAATACATTATTGTGTATTGTCTATTGCCAGATTCAGTATGTTGCCGTACGCAGCTCGGGCCGGCATAGCGTTGGCACTCGTCGCCGCTCTCTTACTGGTCAGTATATTTAATTATAATCATCATCAGTCAATTAATACCCCCACTGAGTGCCCATGCTGCGGCATATTTCCTCCCTATTGATGGAATAGATTGTTCTAGGAGTCCACCATGCCATGCTTATCCAGTGCGGACTGGCGGGTGCTAACTAACATCCTAACGATCAATTGATTTGATCAAATAGGTTTGATCAAGATTAACTGACCGTTTATGGGGAGACAATATATAGGAAGGGCATGCCACTTGCCAGAAGGAATTTAACTTGATCAAGCAGCATGATAGCGGACCATAAAGCATAGAGAAGCTCCCGAAAATAATTTTTTGTTCGTGCATGCTATGATCAGAAATAGCGTAGCATATACACAAAAAACACTACGCTTTCGAGCTCCACGATATATTTATTTAGCATACTCAATTAATGATAATAATATATATATCAAAGTTATGAAGAAATAACAGGTTTTTTCTAGTTATATTTTCTTTAGATTTAAACATCAAGCAGTTACATGCTTTAAAAATAATAACAGGTTAATAAAAATACCAAATTGTGGTGAACACAATTTGACCCTGAAGTTTTTTAAAACTTTTGATACCCAGTAACATGATATTCGTGAAAACTTTGAACTCGTAAAAATACGCGAGAAAAAAGAAGTTGTTCAATTTGTTTACGTTCGTCGAGCAATTAAGAAATATTTTAATCGGAGTATTTATAGTATTAGTATTATTATATAGTATTAGTGCATAGATTATTTCATGAGCTTTTAAGACCACATTCCTAATTACACTTAAATTCCATCGGTCAAAATTATAAAATGGGTGATTTTTTGCAATCGATAAAGTGTATAAATATTACATTATATCAGTATCTACCACTGTATAACATATTTATAAATCCAATTTTCCCATTAGGTCTTAGGGCGACAGATAGAATTCACGTCTCGAAGTGACTGCCTTTGGAAAGATAAACTGAAGTTGGAGCAAGAAGAGGTGGAAACTATGAGAGGCATCAACAAGGTAAGTGCAGAAATATAAAAACCTCTCTAATAAAAAAACATTTAAGAGAAACTGTTCGAGTGGAATTTTGTTTTTAATTAAATATGACAAAAAATCCGTTAAGCCGTTTCAGCTTTATGCAGTTTTAGTAATAAATATTATACTACTACGTAAATACGTAATTTTAATTTTAGTTCTCTTTAGTTCAGTTGACTTAAAAAGGGATTTTTAGTCAAAAGATTATAACTTACTCACTGGTATCTTTACAGATTCTTCTAGAAAATATACTGCCAGCTCACGTAGCGGAGCATTTTCTGACTTCAGTCGCTTCAGAGGTGAGAATTTTTGCCCAGTAACTAGTGGCTCGTCTTTGTATAAACTTATTTAAATAGTAGCGAACTATTTACTAACCGGCTGAATAGTTTAGATAAATGATTTAACTTAATGATTAAGGTGTTGATGCCACTTTATTGTTTTCGTAACCTAGCGATTGACAAATAATAATTGTGGAGATTACCTTTTGCTTCCAGATGAAAAGTACATCTTCTTATTAAAAAGGGTTTCTTTTTTATTTAAGTAAAATGGAGTCTTTTTTTAAATATCTCACTTTCAAAATTTTATCGGAATTCTTTTAAGAGACCTTAGTTATAACAAAGCATTCCGTGATGTTTACTTAGTCGAAGGTTTTACCCTAATCACATTTTCAGGAAGACTTGTACCACGAGCGTTACTCGAGCATCGCGGTGATGTTTGCTTCAATACCAAACTACAAGGAATTCTACGACGAAACGGACGTCAACAAACAAGGGCTCGAATGTCTGAGGCTGCTCAATGAGATCATCTGTGACTTCGACAAGGTATGCCACTTTGGCCGTTTTTGTTTATCCTTCTTTATATCTGATATTTCACAATATATGTTTTTGCGTAAAAGTAAATATTTTAAAATATTAGCAGGTACAATAACTTTTTAAGTGTATGTGTAAAAGTATCGAAAATGTTGTATGAAGGAAAATAAAGTTTTTATTTGTATCAACAACTAGTCGAACCAGTTAGTTAATTGTTTTATGTTACAGCTACTACTAAAGCCGAAATTCAGCTGCATAGAGAAGATTAAAACTATAGGGAGCACTTATATGATCGCGTCTGGATTGAGACCTGGAAAAGAAGAGAAACTGGTAGGTTACTTACGTAAACGAAAATTTTCTCTAAATGATCTCGTAAATAAATAAATGATCGCCGAAAAAAGATTAGGTTAGGTTGTACCATTGTAATTTTTTGAGGATTAATTGCAATTGTTTTTGATTATCATCGAAATATGTCCCCATCTTATTTGATTTTTAAAATCATATAACTTATGGGTATATTTTGAATTAAAATTTAATATTTTCAGGATGCAAATCGAAAAGAAGAGCACACAGTTGCGATATTAGTAGAATTCGCAGTGGCGCTTATGGCGATCCTCGACCAGATAAACAGGGAGTCTTTCCAGAGATTCAAGCTCAGAATTGGTGAGTCTGAATAGCAATAAATAAATATCAAACATAAGATAGAAATATCATTGTTTTAACGTATTTGATTATCGATTGATCAAGATGAATATTTCAGGATTCTCAATTTTCAATACTCGAACAATGATAATAGTTTTATTTAATCATATATAAAGAAATATCATGGTTTCCTTCAACATGGTTTTCGTTATTGACTCTTAAGTCTTGGTTCAGCTGCTCATCGGGGTAGAAAGCGAGAATGAAATATTTAATTTATTCATTTGTTTTTATTTTGTTATTTTATGGCGGCTTTTGTCACACAAGTTAGGTTCGGCTGAATGGATTTAGATGAAATTTGGTACATGTATCTGGGTTGAGACTAAAGATCATTTTAATAAAAACAATAACAAAAAAAGTTATGCTCCTATGGGGTTTTCTAAAAACTGATTTTTACGCTACTTTAGAGGTTTTGTTTAATGAGGTATAGTTAATATTTATTTTTACCCGACTGCCAAAGAGGGAGGGTAATGTTTAGGGAGTGTATGTAAGTATGTATGTATGTCTGTTCCTTTGTGACCTCCTGTAGCCTAAACGGCTTGATGGATTTTGATGTATGAGGTATCGTTAGATTTGTCTTGATTACGGGAGTGTCATAGGATACATTTTATCCTAAAAGTCCCACGGGATAAAGACATAATAATATTTTTTCTAAATTTCCCTTTAAAAAAATATGTATGCGGTATCATTAGATTCATTTTTAGACTGTCTTAAGGTACTTAATAATTCCCGCGATATTAATTCCCTTACTGAAGTAACAAGACTACGGTATATACCGTCTTAAAATACTAACTAACTAAAAAGTGTGAAATAAAAAAGGTAAATTTAAAAAATCAAAAAACCCGACTGCTTAATTATACTTCAAATAAAAACTGAAAAGAAAAAAACAAGTCCAGTAGTCTATAATTCTGTTAATAAGGAACAAAGCTACTTTAACAGTCGGGACCCACTGTTGAAAAATATTATGTATTCTTGAATATCTAATGGGTCCCGACTGTTAAAGTAGCTTTGTTCCTTATTAACAGAATTATAGACTACTGGACTTGTTTTTTTCTTTTCAGTTTTTATTTGAAGTATAATTAAGCAGTCGGGTTTTTTGATTTTTTAAATTTACCTTTTTTTTTATTTTTTTTTTCTATCCACCTAGGCCTGAGCCACGGTCCCGTAATAGCTGGTGTAGTAGGCGCCCAGAAGCCTCAATACGACATCTGGGGGAACACCGTCAACGTCGCCTCGCGGATGGACTCCACCGGCCTCATGGGCCGCGTGCACGTCACCGGCGACACTGCCAAGTGAGTATACACACCACACCATACACCATACACACACGCCATACACCATACACCATAAACATACGCCATACACTATACCGACATCCAGCCCTCAAAAAAGGTGGGTACAACCTAGCAAAAATTGTCCAAGCGCGAGTCAGAACTCATACATGATATATAGTATATTATGATCAGATTTTGTACAATATATAGTTCCACGTCCAAAGCAATGGGGTAAACACTGGTAAAAGATTGTGATTGACTTCTGAAAGATATTAAGGTCCGACAAGTGACCGTGATAGTGTGAAGTCACAAGTCTTAATAGACTTGTGTTCTGTGAGGGCGTTTTCCTCCTTATGAATACAGGACCCGTAACAGGGACCCCCTGGCATCATCATAGTAATCTCGTGAGAGAAAATTTTGAGTTTAAACATTCTTTGTTACAGTTTTTCATTTCTTCCTTTAAACATATAAACTGGTGTCGATTCTGGTTCTCTACTAACTAACTTAAATTTGACAACATCATGCCAAAATTGAAACCAATGAAGCTTATCTTTGGCGACTTATTATTCGAACCTCTTCTGACGACTCCCGTTGGACCGGGCGCCCAACGTGGGGCGTCTTTTTCCTCCCTAATGAGACTAGCGGGTAGTAGTCTGGAATCATCTGATTCTATCAGCCATCCACCTTGCATAGTCTCACCAGACTGCGGGGATGCCCCGGTGCTCAAGAAAGCCTACCGCCTATGGGTATTACTATATCTATAGCTATGATAACTTATGATGCATTTTGTTATTTTTGACTGCTGAAGGTGTTCAAATGCCTTGCGCTCTTTTCTTTTGCATTGGTCATAACATTATTAACGAAAAGAGATATTTGAAAACCTTTAGCGATCAGAAATAATAAAATTATAAGCTATATCTGTAGCCATAGCAAGTGCGGTGGAGAAGGTGGAAACCTTGCCGGGGGTAACTGTAGAGTCTTTCAATTCACGAAACCCATTCCGGCTGACGAGGGAGTTTTGTAAACATTTTAAGGGGTCGGGCCTCCACTTTGTCCCAAACTACCATTGAGCATGTCCCATAGGCTGGCTGATAAAGTGAGCGGGGTTTATGAGGAGATGGCATCGTCTCTCATCGGTTAAATTACCATGAAATGGATTTTTTTGTCTGTAATTAATTTATATTTTAAAATTTTCACACTTTTAGATTGGAAAACATTTCTAAGGCACTAAGTAAGTTACTTTGATAAAATTCGAGGCAATAGTTTTCTCATGAGAATTTGCTGTTAAATTTAAGGATGTATGTAGTACATTCAAATGCTGCGATAGTTAACGGTGTGTAAGCTATGCAACTTTGCTAATGTTCGGTCATCGGATTGGTGATCTTCTGTGTGGTCGTTAAACCATTGATCCTGGCAGCATCTGCTATCGTCAGCACCTAGCATTCCATACGGGATCCGCGTAGTGCATTATAGCTTGTCAATTCTTCCTTCATAATCTTGTCTATAGGAGAAACTGATGGCCCGAGCAATAGATATGATGACTAAATATTTTTTCTTCTTCTATTGGGTACATTATCAAAAAGTATTGGACGTATTTTTTCTTTCACATAATCAAAACATTACAGAGATATATTGGTTTGAAATTTTGCATGACTTCACGCTTTGGTATCTACAACTTTTACTTAGACGTCACGAGCCTCGACTCTCAAACTTTGGCGCGTTTTATTTTTATTACTTTGTGAGTAACTTTGTTTGTTTTTATTATTACATTGTTTTTTTAATGTGTTCATACAAATACGACTTAACTATCTAGTTTTTAATCGATTGATAAAACAAAAAAATAAAGGTGTCCGTTATTAAAAAATGAACTAACTGACGGACCAAATAGAATTTTGTTACTTACCCCAGCATCATTCCCATTGTACCAAGAAATAATTACCGCGATCAAATAAAATTGGCCCATAACCAAACTTCACAAGATGATCAACTTATTTTGTGTTCCAGGGTGTTAATGAACGCTGGCTACACGTGTGAATGTCGAGGCCCCACCTTCGTGAAAGGAAAAGGCAACCTCATCACTTACTTTGTGAAAACACCAGATAAAGTTTAAAAATCGATAACGGGATGGAAAAAAGGTAGGTCGGTACTTAGCGGCTCAGATTTAAAGAATGAAAGAAAACAAAAAAAGAAAATAGCTTATTTCTTTTGTTCTGTAATCTAAAGTTAGCTAGACATTGATCCAAATCCTTACGCATAGTTTCTGTTTTAAATTCTGTGATGGATAATAAAATCGTTTTATTATCGATTTAGTTGACTACTTCCATTTTTTCCATGGACGACTCAGCCCTTAATTGTTGTGGCCAGTGCCCAGGGTGTTGATGAACGCTGGCTACACGTGTGAATATCGAGGCCCAACCTTCGTGAAAGGAAAAGCCAACCTCATCATTTACTTTGTGAAAACACCAGATTAAGTTTAAAAATCGATAACGGGATGGAAAAAAGGTAGGTCGGTACTTAGCGGCTCAGATTTATAGAATGAAAGAAAACAAAAAAAGAAAATAGCTAATTTCTTTTGTTCTGTAATCTAAAGTTAGCTGGATATTGATCCAAATCCTTACACATAGTTTCTGTTTTAATTTCTGTGATGGATAATAAAATCGAGTTATTATCGATTTAGTTGACTACTTCCATTTTTTCCATGGACGACTCAGCCCTTAATTGTTTAAGTTTAACAGCCGTTATTAGAAACATCCAATTAATGTTTCATTAAGTTACGTTGAAGATGTTAAATATTGCCATAATGAGATTTTGTTAAGATATGTTTGGATTGAATATGTCTTGCCACAAAGTAATGCTCAAAGAATGCTATTTGTTTATCGTTAATCAATTAACACTATTTAAAAACCAAATAATTATGTATTAAATTTCTATGTGTGTTAAAATCATCATCATCATCATCATTATCACCAACATCCTATCTTAGTCCACTGCTGGACATAGGCCTCTCCAAATGCAGTTAAAATCTTTTATTTTGTATATTAAGATTTTATTTTAGTTTTCATTTCCACTTTATTTTGTGAGTAATGTAGATCGGTAGAAATTAATTTATCGTGTCATGACAGAGTATTGTTGGTGAACTAATTAAATCATTGTTATTTTAATACTTCAACATTCTGAGGCCTAATATTGTTATTATAGAAGAGAAAAGTGTAAATATTTTAAGAAAATTTAATATTCATTTTATCAATAGACACTCAAAAAAGATTTGCAATTGAAACACAATTTTCAATTAAAAAAATGTGATTATTAAGACCAAAGTTATGAAAAAAACTAGGCTATCTATTCACTGTGGCAAAATAATCAAATAAAAAAAATAAAACGCAAATGTTAGAAGATATTAAACTACTTGGTCGTCACTGAAAGCTTTATATTGAGATAGCACTTCCGTTTCCCGTCGAATTACCATACCATAGCACCATTTTACCCAAAATAAAATGCATATTAAAATTCTTACCTCACTGAAAGCTTTCACTTTAAATGCTGCCTGGTGAAATAATTAAGCCAATGAGCTAAAATGGCGCTCTCAAAACTTAGAAAAACAAAAATGGCCGCGCTTCTGCCAGGTGTCGCCACTGGACCGGATCCTTTTATAATAATAGTACGGAAACTGCTGGTAATTCGACGGGAAACGGAATTGCTATCTCAATATGAAGCTTTCAGTAATTTTATTTTAGATAAAATGCTGCTATTTATTGTTTTGTAAATTAATATATTTAAAAATAAACGTAATAATTTAAGCTTAGATAATAGGAAATTATCATTGAAATATTCGATGGTGTATCACACAAATAGATTATTTAAATATTTTGTAAATATAATTTAATGTAAGTGTAATTTGTTTTTCTTAATAAAACCCTTAATGCTTTAAAGCATGATTTAAAATGCTTGATTTATATATGTTACATTATGTAAAATATAATTTTAAGAATTAATTTATTGTTTTTTAATGCTGATTCACATTGATCCAACAGTTTAATCCAATGATAGGTACTAGATGTCTAGTACGCCTGAATCACACCTCACATGTCAAATAGACCAGGGCCGATAATTTTAAAAACGGTAAAAAGTGAAAAAAAATATAGTAGGATCAAACCCAAATCAAATCAAATCAGAAAAGGTAGAGAATATAACAAAATGAAAGGAAAAATAAATTACGGGCGATCTGAGGTCGGGAAGGGGGAGGGGGTGAGTTTTTAAGCGTAAAAAACGGTTAATCTCGATTTCCGGTAAAACTGCAAGCCCTATGAAAAAAAGTTAAACGGCGAAGTTGTAGGTAATAAAAAGATCTACAACTTATGTACCGACACTTTTATCACATAACCTCAAAATTTATGTGAACAATTCGAATAACCGAGTTTTTGGTTTATTATTTTTATTTTTTGCAAAAGAAATATTATTGCACGAAATTTAGTGAAAACTTACCTTTGTATGTAATTTTAACATACAGTAATTTTTTTGATTTAAAATATTCATTTTTTCACCTTATTTTGACTTACTATTGAAAAAGCACCCTAATTTGCAATCGAAAATGCTCACGTCAAAATATCTGCTTTTTTAAAAAAGTTGGTGTGTTTTTTGTTTGTTAAAATCTCTACTTTCTGATGGTATAAAAAATATATACTACTAAATAAATGTTTTCAGAAGCTGCAAATTAATAATGAAAAAAAATCGAATCCAAAATTTTTTTTTTTAATCATTATATATAATTTTGAGCTATTTATTAATATATATATTATTATTATTATTATTATAACAACCAACCTACTATAATTTTTTTGGTCTCAAAAATTACCGACCCTGGGCTAAAAATTCCTCAAGTCGTTCAGGCAATATGGCGTGAAAAAATTGACATAATTATATACATAGATCTTACATATTATATATCTACTCTCGTAAAACATTTCCCAACGCAG
Source organism: Chilo suppressalis (assembly GCA_902850365.2). NCBI lineage: Eukaryota > Metazoa > Arthropoda > Insecta > Lepidoptera > Crambidae > Chilo > Chilo suppressalis. The sequence goes on along the minus strand of OU963905.1, from coordinate 2,832,803 downwards.
TGGGGTAAAATATGCATAAACTAAAATAATTGAACACAATTTCGTTTTAAGAGGTCATGATATGCGTAATATTTAATAATGAATGCGATTAAACAAGAAATTGTTTGATCAGCAACATTTGTTGCTTGTGCTGACAAACCAAATGGTTTGTCAGCACAAGTCATTCGTAAAATATATATTTATGATTAGCTATTCTTATATTAATTACTAGTGAAAGTGTGATTTGTAACACAGGAAATCAGCCTTTACAAAGTTTATATATTAAGTTAAGTTATATTTTAAGTTTCTATTGTGTAACTTAATTGTAATGGTGCTAAATTTATCCGGAAATGCATATCCCACTATAAGCATAATAATCTTTTCATTATTTTTGTTATTTAACATGATTAAAAAATATATCACTTCTGGGTGTGCCTAAAAATTTTGTAAATATGAAATAACTTTTTCAAAATTCAAAGTATCAAAAATAAATTAAATTGCGAAACGCTACCTAATTTAAGTTTTGCCTTTTTTGTAACGTATGTAACGTGTAACGTAACGTATGTCAAAATAAAGCAATTAAATCGAAATTAATTACGTACTGAAATAATCATGAACAAGTGATACAAAGGTGTTAAATTACAGTGAATCATGCACAGATTTTTTAAGAAGAATTTACCAGTTTTCAAACATGTGTCAATGGTTGGTGAGTCCCTTGCCAAAAGTTACTGTAGTTATAAAATTGCATTTAAGATAGTAATAAAATAATTATTTTGGATTCTTAATACTCTACTCAAAGTAATAGGTAATTTAAATGTGTGCTCATAATTTTAGATGGTGATTATTAACTTTAGTATGTGGTAGATGATCTAATAAATGTAGTAACTACGAAAATACTCTGTGAAAATTTTAATAAATTATAGTTGTGGCTGTATAGTATTGAATCCTACGGTCTAAAAGATTTTATTTTAAAAAAGAATAATATATTTGAATAAAACATATTTGTGTAGTTATTTGTTTTTCGGTCCTTAAAAATATTTAAATTCCATGGCACGAACATTTTTTTTAGCAGAATTTGTTTACTTATTTATTAGTTGAGGAGCTCAAGCGGGGATTTTTGGATTTACTCGAGTGCGGCAGAATAATATATGGGGAGCAACCTTGCACGTAGTTAAGTACTCCCACTATACCTGAGCCATCTATGTAGGGCCGAACGTCTAGGGCAGCAAAAACAAAATTACAACAAACGGCCATGACTTTTGGCCGGGTTAAAATCATCAGTATTTTGAATAGGAGTACTGGAGGGCTTACGTAACATCCCTTCTCAATGTCTGCCGCGTTCGGTTATTTTTTCCTATATTCTACCCCTTCGTACGGCCACCCCCATATCATGTAAACCGCAATAGATCAATATTTTTTCCGTTCTTAAAAACGTTACATGAACCCTCTAGTAGCTTATATTCAAAAGACTGACGATTTGGGCGCGACTAAAAGTCATGACCGTTTTTGAAACCATTTGAAATTTTGTTTTTGCTGCCCTAGACGTTCGGCCCTACATAGAGGGCTCAGATATGGTGTACTTAACTAGGTGCAAGGTTGCTCCCCATATGTTATTCTGCCGCGCTCGAGTAAATCCAAAAATCCCCGCTTGGGCTCCCCTACTTTAATAAATATTATGCAACTATGTCTAAAAAGCATAGTTATTTTATACTTTCGTCCTGCTATGGACTTTACTCCTCTTTCCCTTTGATTCTACGGCGAGAAACATTGAGTGGCTCATAAAACACAATTTTTGGTGTGAAAAAAAACAACATGGCTCACTAATAAATAACTCCTCATTTCTCACTCAAAATAGGCACCTGGTGTCAAGTAGCGGAATACACCCACCGTACAGAAGAAGAACTCTCTATTCATCCATCATACATATCGAAAGTTTGTAAAAAAGACGTTATTTTAGAATTTGGTAAATAAAAAAAAAATAGTGTGCACGGACCACACAGCTGAAGTGAAACGTCTTTTCTTAAATAACCTAACATTAGGCGGTGCATAAGGGATAGGGGAATGGAGCAGCGCATGCTAATTTAAATGTACATATATATTCTTAATATACAGGGTGTTACAAAAATACAAATAAAGCTTGAAGGGCGTTGAAGTACATCTTAAAAGGAGTGTTCCCTAATTTCCTTGAAATATTTGCATGAAGTTTTAACTTTTTACAAAAACAGTTATTTTTAATGATCCTCGAACTAGTGACGTGTCTTAAAATGATCGATATTTTTATTAATCATTAAAAATAACTGTTTTTATAAAAAGTTTAAACTTCATGCAAATATTTTAAGAAAATTAGAGAAGACTCCTTATTACGCCCTTCAAGCTTTATTTGTATTTTTGTAACAACCTGTATATAAATTACGCGTCACGTTGTTTGTCCAGGATGGACTCCTACACTACTGAACCGATTTTAATCAAATTTGCACACCGCGTGCTGTTTGATCCTATTTGAAAGATAGGATAGCTTACATCTTAATTTATAGCTTACATATATATTCATTTTTTGTTATTACTTTTGGGCGGTACGAAGTTCGCCGAGTCAGCTAGTATATATATTGTCGCATGTGACGTTCGTAGCGTTTCAGCATTCGCCGAGTTACCCTCCAACTTTCATGCTCGTCAGAAAGAGCTGCGCACGCATCCCACACACACACACACAATGTCGTGTGGCGCTCGTGATGTATTTCCGTTTCATTTTTTCCATAGGATTTTTCCAATTCCCCCTGTATGAAACGAAGCTCCACTTAAAAAAAACAAACGTAAGTCATGTTTGTTATTTCATTCCCTAAAAGCTTCAAGTGGGCTGAAACATATTGTAGGTATATCAAGCCACGTGCGGAAAGCTAACTCTTTAAAATTATCGTTAAAACATATCATAAAGATGGTACCTACGTATAGCGAAAGCGAGTTGGATTTCACGGTGCCATTTTAGACGTGTGACCCGTTCGGCGGGCGGTGACCAAATGAATTTGAATTTCCAACATATAAGGCGCGGATAATTGGTAATTACCGGTTGCGCGCGCGGCCACCTACGCGCCTGCGCCGTGCGCCTTGATTTATTTTACTTGCACCGCCTTAGAATATGGAGTATTGTTCGTGCGATACTGTATCGTTGCGCTTACAGACAGTTCAGCTCAACAAGGTGCAAGTTTTTTGATGTGAAACACGAAACATCTAGTAAGAGACTTTTGAGTGGTGACATATTATGTATATCTAGTACTTGCAACGAATATTCGGTTACTATTCGGTATTTGGCCTATTCGGTTGCTTTTATTATATTCGGCCGAATACCGAATATCTACATATTATTCGACCGAATACTTAAATAATATATTTTGTCATAGAGAAATAATTGGTAAAATTATATATTCAAATCGATTGATTACGTATATATTCATATTTTCATTTCTGTTATATATAATCATTTAAGTAGTCACTGGTACATAAAACAGGCACATAATTTAATCATTTTCTGTATTAAACAAGTAAGATTTTTTCTATGCATTTGAATTATATTTCATAATCAAAATTTAGAAGGGGAAGGTTATGGTGCAGAGGGACTAACTTTTCTGCATTTTTAGGCAGTAGTTTACTTCTTTTTTTCTCGTAGACCATTCCAGCTACAGAGAAAAGGCTCTCTGAATTAACACTACTTCCTGGCACCGACAAATATTTTGCTGCAATCTTAATCAAACACGGAAATTCAAATTTCCTTGCTTGCCACCATGTATACGGGTTGTCATGACGTTATATATTACTAATATTTAAGAAAAGATCAGAACAACAGCATGCGCGCGGTCGATGAGTACATTAGAACAAAACAAAGGAGCGCGAAACAATCACGTCTGTACAAGTTTTTGGCGCTAAAATCCTGCCGAATACTTTTGCCTAATATTCGGCTATTCGGTCAGGGGCCTCGCCGAATATTCGGTATACGGCCGAATATACTATTCGTTGCAAGTCTAGTATATACTGTGGTATTGACGCTAAATGGCAATAATAAAGAACAACTACCAAAAACTTTGAGCAGTAAACTTTTAATAAATGTGCCTAACCTAATTTTGTCCACGTTGGTAGCAGCTGGGTAATAGGTATTTTATTTGCAAAATTGATTAATTGAGGCAATCGATGGCACAGGTGGTTTGCGCGTTCGGCTGCGATCGTTGAAGTTAAGTAACTTTCGCAGTGGTCGGTCATTGGATGAGTGACCAAAAATATTTTATCTCGAGTTCCTCCGTGCTTCGAAAGGTAGGTTAAGCCGTTGGTCCTGGCTACATCTGCAGTCGTTAGCACCCGCCAATCCGCACTAGGTCCGCGTGGTAGGTCATGACCTAATCTCCCTATTCCATCCATAGGAAAGGCGTGTGGCCCAGCACTGGGGACATTAATAGGCCGATGATGATTTGCAAAGTTAAATGTCCCATTTTGAACAAACATCCAGTAGACATTTGTATTAGTAGCCCGTAGTTTCTTTGGCATTCGTGGAACTATATATGAGCAATATCTGATCTCTGCAGCCTTGCCGCATTTTATTTAAAGGCGTCAAGGTGAGTAAAAAAGGGGAATTTGAAGACCTGCCTATAAACATGCGGAGGGTTCTACCTTCTAGATGGTTTATCTAGAAGGTGTGGTGCTATCGCTATGCACTAGGCATACGTATAATGCGATTCAACTAAGAATAGGACCGACTGGGCGCCATATTCTGATGTCATTGCTGTCAATTCAAACCAAATAGGTAGAGTGAGCAAAAAAAGTTTTTATTTAATAAAACTTATTTACTAAGATTAAGAAAAAGAAACTACCGATTTTTATTAATATTTATTTATTTACTGTGAGAAAAAACATCAATCAGAATGTAGCTCTTCTATTCCGTTCATCTCTACATTACTGCCGGAGTAATTATGAATAATCATGCACTATTACTAGGTCACATACGAACATGCATCCTTTATGTAAACGAAAGTTTGAAATTGAAAAGAGTTTCTGAACGCAACTTTAAGTGACATTTGATTGACGATTTAGGTTATCAACCATTCATGGCCAAAGCTCAATAAGTGAAAAAAAATATCAACCGATATTAATTATCAATATTTGTTATTGTTTGTTTACAAATGTTTGGTTTTTATTCTTGAATTAGCGGAGTGCTAAAAAAGGTTTGCAAGTTTTTTTTTGCAAACCGTACTTTTCAAGCGACATTTGACAAGTAGAGGTCATTGGCTTTCCTATTCTTATTTGAATCGCATTATATCTCCAATTTTGTTCCTTGTTGGTTCAACGGCCGACTTTACTGTTTTTTGTGACATTGACCCTTTTTCGACCATAATTAAACGTAAAGAAATAAGGAAGGGAAGGAGAAAAAAACAAGGAGGAGGAATATTCGCTTCGCTTCTATAATTTCTACAACCTTATGACAACAAGGTACCGACGACTCTTTAAACGATCTAGTAAAGAAGAATTCGTATTTGCTTTGGTTGCACGCATTGCGTGTACCGTGCGCTCCATCTGGCATTTGTTCTGTAATCTGAGGCCCATATTCAGTGTTTCCACTTTAATGATTTCCTTTCCCCACGCCTCAATTCAGATTAACCTTTCTTAGGACATTTTTCCCCTCAAAAATTATTCTGCTGTAATTTTTAGATTTGGCACTAGTGAGGTAACTAAAGAAAAGAAAAGGTTTTAATCTATTTTATTCTATAACAGATAAATAAAATATATAAAATCTGCATGTGTTGCCACAGTTTCTTTTATACGGCAACACTCTAGTCCACGGTATAGTCCATATAAAAATTGTTTCGTGCCGCATTATTTTCGGCTAGGCTTTACCCATAATTTCCCGCAATTTCCCCTTTTCATGTCTTTCCCCTTTTTCTTCTCCTCTGGACCCTAATTTCCCTTTAAAATGGGAATTTCCCCTCATTGTGGAAACACTGCCCGTATTACAGAATGACAACTAAGTGTTGATCTTTACTTGAGTACATTTAGAAAGGGATGTCGCTATGTGCTATATATAGCGACATCCCTTTCTATCCATGCTCAAGGCTAGATTCATTACTGAGAATTTTTCTTTAATACGGACCTACCCCTCTAGCATGACCACCGAAACGGGAAATGATAAAGCGATATATCGGCATTAACTGTCAGACTACTATGGAGTTTGACAGTAGTCTGACAGTTAATGCCGATATATCGCTCTATCATATCCCTTTTCGGTGGTCATGCTAGAGGGGCTGAGAGTGCTATGCTTAAGCTGACAAAGTGATAAAAAGTGATGATGCAAAATTTATTTCCGATATTTCGTATTGTAATCATTGTTACCGTTTTTTGAAGTTATACTTCTTTAGCCGCGTTATGAAAAAATTACGAGAGTGAAATTTCAAGATGCGCGCGCATCACTGTAACACAATAGTAACACCATGAAGTTGGCCGCGGGCGCGTTATGAATTAACCACTAAGTGGTTAATAATCCACCATTATTAGACATCTGTTCGAAAGGTACTTTGAACGATCCACGGAGCTCCATAAGATGATCGCGTTGTCATAAACAATGTTGGCACGCTCGTCGCCTCTGATCACTGTTTTCATATTTATAATATTTATCCACATGTTTCCAGTTTCTATATAGACACAACGTGTTTTAGTTACTTACAAGTGCTAATTACATATGTACTAATAACTTAAATTCAGTAGTGATTTTAATTGAATATTTTGAATATTTATTTCATTTTTCAAATTAAAACTGAACTTAATTGACTGTGTTAACTATCCTTTTCCAGTCCTTTTATTATTTTATTGTAATTATTAATTATTTGCATGCAATTAAAAAATATTTTTAATGATGCTAAAGAAGTATAACTTCTCACGCGCGTACATAAGTTACACGCATCCATTTTTTTTTGTATAAAACGCGATAAAAGTTCCAGATATGTGGAACAAATAAACATTTTATTATTTAGATACTTATCGCCCTTGTTCTGAGTGTGCGGCCTTTACCTAGAGCGGAACTTTTAAATAGTTCCCTTGTCAAAATATAGATTAATTATAACAATTATCTATTTAACCGCACAACATTCACATCGATTTAATCACCAGTTCTCGCACCATTCATTAGCTCACTATAATGATCGGTTCGTCTTAGTCTGTATCCGCTCCGTTGATCTATATTCTTTATGGTAATTAATATACGAGTTTTCGAAATTAACTATTAGGTAGGAAGGCACTTTTTTCTCTTTGGGAACGACTTGTGTATGATCAAAAAAATACTCATTAATGGGTGCTTTCAATAAAAAAATATTTTAATTAAAGTATAACAGGGACGGCATATAATATTAACACAAATTAAGCCATGAAAGGTGAGTGGGTTTTTTAGAATAAAAAAATATGCACTAGATTAAGCCATGGGCGTACCTAACCTCTCTGCCCACCCTAATGACACCCAAAAAACTATTTGATTACAGCAATTCACCTGTAACGACACATTGAAAAAGTACAAAAAATAATCTAGTATTCACTATGAGTTAGATTTTGAGAAACATTTGTTTTATGAGCATTTAACTGCTAGATGTTGAAATCTAAAGAAAAGTTTTACTAGAAAAAAATCCACGCGGACCAGGCAGCGGACGGGACTCGAACCCGCTCGAACTCGAACCCTTCGCAATCCGGGCGAATGCACTTTTCACTGAGAAACAAATGAAACATTTGTTTCTCAAAATCTAACTGCAATGAATCAAAACCAACCCAAATACATAAGAAACCGAGACTCAATACATAAGTCGTCCAATTTAAGAGAGTAAATAAACAAAATGTGATATTCCTAAAGTTATGACGTCACTCACAGACTCACAGAAGACTACAATGAAATAACCAAGATTATTTTTATATATTTAGTGGAAATAACACTTATATTTTTAAATCTAAAGAAAATATAACTAGAAGAAATTCCACGCGGACCAGGCAGCAGACGGGACTCGAACCAGCACCCTCCGCTATCCGGGCGGATGGACTGACTATTATGCTACCACGGCGTTAAAATTTTCTTTAGATTTAAAACATTTAGCAGTTAAATGCTTAAAAAAATATATAACACTTGTTGAGGTTGTGTTACCGTCCAGATTTGCGATTGAGCTTAGAGCGGCAATCGTTCATCCACTTGGATCTTTTGTAAAGGCTCTATCTATATCTATATATTTAAAAACTCAAAGGTGACTGACTGACATAGTGATCTATCAACGCACAGCCCAAACCACTGGACGGATCGGGATGAAATTTGGCATGCAGGTAGATGTTATGACGTAGGCATCCGCTAAGAAAGGATTTTGATCAATTCTACCCCCAAAGGGATAAAATACCGAAGCGAAGCGAGGGCGGGCCACTAGTTAATAATAAATCATAGTACAGTTTTGCTTCACACAGATTCTATTAAATCAGACAATTTGAAATGTGTGAATGTTTAGAGCGATGCATTTTTCTATCGCATCATCCAGCTATCTTCCCGACTGGACGTCATCTACAGACACATTGCGACTGAAATAATGTGCCCTGTGAAAATGAAGACAGTGAGAATCCTTGACTTGGTGAGAATAGGAGAGATGACGGGGTACAGTAAACGAAATTCTATTCAGTACGTCAGTTAGATGATCAAAAAATACACGTATTTTTTCTTTGGGCAATCAACCAAAAAATGACAAAGTTATAGCGCGTCAAAGTTTGGGAGTGGGGCTCGTGACGTCACTTTTAAGTGAAAATTGTACAAAAACGTGACGTCATGCGACTTTTAAAATAAATATATCTCTGCAATGTTTATATTATGTGAAAAAAGAAAAAATATGTGGCCAATACTTTTTGATATCTACCTGATAAACGAAGAAAAAAAAATGTCATCATCCCTATTTATCTACAAGATTTTTTATGGGCTCCATAACATACGTACATATGTACACCAGGATTTAAAGCCATTTTTAAGACCCACTCTGTTCAAGTTCCCGGGCTCCCAGATCATCCAGAAAATAAACTTTTCTTTGAGACCAAGCAGTGCAAAGCTTAAAATGAAAGTATGTATAAGAGATTACATACATATTTCACACACGCAACATTACCTGCTACATTCAATATCGGCGCATTCAAATCACGTACGAGAAGATACCGTAACAGTCAGCAATATCTCATATCTCGGGCGGAGATAAAAACACTGAAAACACCAAACTGTCCTGGAATTGTGACCGGAAGTCGTAACTTCATGTGAACACAATGCGCCGTGAATTATTACGAAGCTCTTATTCGGTTGAGACAAATCACCTCATATATTATTAACGTAATAATGCGCAAAGATTAATACGTTTCTTGTGTAGAAGCGAAATGAAGCTACAAAGTATACTTTATTGTGTCGTTCATGCTTCGATTATGAGCCTCATAGAAGACTACAAATTAAATTAAACACTACTATTTAGTAAGATTTTTGAAGTTATACTTCTTTAGGCGCGTTATGAAAAAATGATGAGAGTGAAATTTTAAGATGCGCGCGCATCACTGTAACACAAAAATTATTGTGTTTACCGCACATTAAGAAAATCTACCAACAAATTAGAAATAGAATCTCTATTTAGTGGGTGCTAACGACTGCATTGTGAAGGCCTATCAAAAGTATTTATTAATCTGGAACAACGGAACCAAAGCGCGATTCAGGAGATTACAGCGCCATCTCTTGACCATTGGTGTAGTAGAACCAAAAACCACATCTTTACTTTTTGTAATAAAGTAACAGTTACAGGTATTCATATTTATAATATTTATCCACATGTTTCTAGTTTGTATATTCGGAATACGTGTTTGAGTTTCATACAAGTGCAAATCACATATGTTCTTATAAATTATATTTAGTAGCGATTTTAATTAAATATTTTGATTATTTATTTATTTTTTCAAATTAAAACTGAACTTTATTGACTGTGTCCTTTTCCAGACTTTTTATTAATTTATTGTAATTAATTATTTGCATGCAATTAAAAACTAATTTTAAACGATGCCAAAGAAGGATAACTTCTCACGCGCCTACATAAGTACACGCACCCATTTTTTTTTCTTTTTAAATGAACAGTGAATTTACCAGACGTCTGGCTGCAGCAACTTTGAAAAATAAAATATTTAGAATACTGAGAAAGTAGATTCTTAACTGTTTAATATCATTGTTAATAAAATTAGTTTGCCAATAATGGGTCTGGTACGTAAGAAGTTCTCTGAACTTACGACCATATTTGGCAGTGTTCTCCCCTTTTAAATAATTATAGAGCATGATAGACTGTTGTGGTTGTTCTGTGATTGGGCAAATATTTGAGTTATGTAGTAAATTCGAGGAGCTCGATGGCGCAAGTGGTTAGCGCGTTCGGCTGCGATCGTTGAAGTTAAGCAACTTTCGCAGTGGTCGGTCATTGGATGGGTGACCAAACATTTACTATCTCGAGCCCCTCCGTGCTTCGGAAGGCACGTTAAGCCGTTGGTCCCGGCTGCATCTGTAGTCGTTAGCACCCACCAATCCGCACTGGGCCCGCGTGGTGGGTCATGGCCCAATCTCCCTATTCCATCCATAGGGAAGGCCTGTGCCCCAGCAGTGGGGACATTAATAGGCTGATGATGATGTAGTAAATTCCGTATGTAGAAAATATAAAAAAAAAATACTGTTTACTGTTTAGCGCATGATGAGGCCATCTTTAATTGCAGTTATATTATATCCTAATACTTAAGCATATGTGTAAGTTTGTTTGTATTAATATGGCTGTGTTGATGGTCCATAAATAAATAAATAAAAGAAATCACAATTTGCTGCCTCATCCACATTTAACATGAGACAAGTAAGGTCATGTCAGGTGGTGGTCTACCATCTAGGCACGTCATAAAGGTGTGACCTGCCTACTAAGGGAAAACTCTGAGGTGGCGAAAGGAGCTGAGACATCTTAAGACGTTGAAATATCAAAGTGACCAGGCGGTGTCTTCATTGTAGCCTCTGTCGCCTGCGGCTCTTCCCCCCGCCCTCTGCTAGAAGACAGAAATCAACATGGACGTAGAAAGGCCTTGAGCTGTCTCCTCGGTAATCATCAGCCTGAATATCAGAGCGTCAGGTTTGCATTGAAAATCAGAGCGTTGGGCTTCACCAGGTTCTAAGAATGAGTGATGTCCTTTATACTGCGGGGTTTGACGATACATTTGTTTTATTAAATAAGGTATTTTATACACTAAAACTTTTTTGTGTTGTGCTTGTTGTGCTGCGTACGGGCTTAAAGCTAATAACCACTCAATTTTAGTAGTTTATTATGTTACCCTTAAAAAGTAATTGAGTAATTTGAATTACAAACTAATGTAATTTAAATAACTTCGGATGTAAGTAATTGAATGACAGTAATTTCAAATACATGTAATTGCAATTAAAGTAATTCAATTACTATTCATTGAATTAGTAATTAAATGATAAAAGTAATTAATTACGCCCAACACTGCCCCGGAGTAAATAAGGCATCAAAAGAGTTGTGCTCCGGACAATCAGATTTTTAGGTATTAAAAAAAATTGGTATAATAATATTGAATATCTTGCTAAAGACATAATTATACAGTGGCGAAGAAACACGTTTTCTCTATAATAATGTTTTAAATCAACATACTTACTGTTGATATACTTAAAGTGTTACTTTAAGAAAAATCTATAAAGGAGATTGCTCAGCTTCCATACATGTTTGGCCTAAAAAGCAATAATCATGAAAAATTGTTTCCTAGATTCGAAATTATATATAAATTACTGTAGAAACGAATATTACTGACGGACACCCCTGAGAACTTCTATAAACCATATACACTGAACATATTAAAAGTATAAAAAACAAATAAGTTATAATAGTAAACTAGGGAAATCAAGCCAAGTACCGAAATTATGGATTAGATTCAGGTATATAGAGCATGTAGATTAACAGATGGTTGCCTGTTTTTAAAGTTAATGCATAAGAGTAACTTTTAAAATCAGGTGTCATTTCCGGTTATAATAAGGTACTCTGTGACAGAAACTGTGTAATGATTGTGAATTCGTATGTTTTCCAAACCGGTAAAATGAAAAGTCCTTTTTAAAGTAAATATATTATACAAAGGTGTCCGTTGAAATCTAATAGCTGTAAGTTAAATTATAAATTACGCCAAGAATTACCGTGTATGTCAATATTTTTTGTGCATTTGGGCCAATTTGAGCAATCTCCTTTAAAGAAAATTTATAGAACAACTAGGGAGAAAGTATTCGTACCGCGATCATCAAACTTTCTACGGAAGGAGTTAGTTTAGTAGTTACTGCCTAGTTTCCATTGAAACTTTGCCGATAGCGATACGAATACTTTCTCGCTAGCCGTTCGTGCTCACCCCTCTGAACCATTGAAGTAATCAGCATATTTTAGTCTATGCCCGCTCTGGGAGTCCAGGACAATGAGATCGCATCTATGCGCTGCGGTAATCCATGATTAATGCGCCCGGGCGACGCTCAGCTACCGGTGTTGCGTTTATGTCTTTATTAACCGCCCTGCCTCTCCGTTGGCTTCTTGATCTATGCCACTTGAGATGCAGGCGGGCTTCGATTATACTGGATTGGGTAAAACTAGAACGTTTTCGCAGCTTCCGTTGAGTTTGTTAAGATCTCCGTTAAATTTAAGATGCTGATTAAAAAGTCTTCAAAAAGGTTTTTTAACTCTACATACTATAAATATAAATTTTCATGTTATTTATTACATTGTATAAGTATGATATAATATTCACATGCATATTTTTGAGACCTGAATTCTTAAACAACTATGTTCATTGTTATTGGGAAAATTTTCAACACGATACCCAAACAATTGTTATAATTTGAATTTTAAGCATTTACCTGGTAGATGTATAAATTCTAAAGAAAATTTTCCTAGCAAATAATGCACGCGGTTCAAGCAGTACCAGTCCAGTCCGTCCGGCCCAGGAACTATGTTCATGACCGTTTTACGAAATCCCGCTGAATTTAATAATTAATTTAATATAAAACTTTAAAATTTAGTATTCGTATTATTAGAAAAAAAAACGCGCGAAATTAATTTACTAAAAGCACTAACGGAGTGCTTTAGTTGAAAGTTTCTAGTGTGTATTTTATAACGTTTTTTTAATTTATTTTGAATTCAAAATCAATTCTTAATACAAAACAACAGAGAAACAGAGAGTTTTCTAATTTGAAGAGTTTTTTGTGGGACGCACTGTTAGTGCGTTTAGCCAGGTCAATTAAAAATTTGAATTCTTTGAATTCGAAGTTTAAAACAGCGTTTAGAAAGTTAAGCGTTAAGCAAAGTTTAAAACCTACTATAATAAAAGCTGCGTGCACATTATTATATGTATTCTCCTGAAGATAATGTAAACAAAAAAATAAACACCTCATCAAACTTTTTCATCGAAGAACATTGTAAGCCCAAATCACCTGGAGCAATCACACCAATACTTTTGCAATATAATTCAATTGAAACAAGCCGTAATGAGCACTTCTTCATCGTGGCGCGGCGTAACACAAACTCGACACCAGGTTTCGAAGAAACTCGATCGCAAAAATCAATTTGCGATACAAAAAATTTACTTATAATTGAGTTTTAAGAAATCTCCCGCGCTGAAATTATACATTTTCGGATGTGCCGTTGGTACTTATTATCGAGGTATCGTGGTACGGAAATTTCTTGGTGGTTCACAACTGTGTTGGTTGATAAAACGAGAGTAAAGTTTTTAATTTTATTGATTTGCAAGCCGGTGCCCGTGTAAACGACTGCGTTGAATTCAATTCATAAACAAAATCTTATAGTCTATTCTTCGAATTTTCTTTTTATCTACATACTGAGTATAAAATTGATAGTGATGAGCTCGATGGCGCAAGTGGTTAGCGCGTTCGGCTGCAATCGTTGAAGTTAAGCAACTTTCTCAGTGGTCGGTCATTGCACGGGTAACCAAAAATTTTCTATCTCGAGCTCCTCCGTGCTTCGGAAGGCACGTTAAGCCGTTGGTCCCGGCTGCATCTGCAGTCGTTAGCACTAGCACAACAATTCGCACTGGTGGTGGGTCATGGCCATGGTGGGCAATCTCCCTATTCCATCCATAAGGAAGACCTGTGCCCCAGCAGTGGGGACATTAATATGCGGATGATGATCATAAAATTAAATGATTAAGTAAAACACGACAGCGGTAAAAGCTTGCTTTTACTAATGAAATATTTTAAGTTTTCCGGACAAAAGCCCTATATGTGTTTGTTAGAGATAAGAAAAACCTATCATTTCATTAGTAAAGTAAGTCAGTTTTCAAGAAATTAATGTTAACAATATTTAGTGATTACTTTTTTTTCCTAAATGGCTTCGCACGGCTTGTGCATTTAGCCAATGTCAAGTGTTAAAATGTTTACAAATTCTATAGCACTCGTGGTCAAAGTAATAAATCAAGTCAAAGTAAGTGGCAGTCAAGTCAAACCCCCTTTCCCTATGTTTCAGTAAAAGTGTGGGGATTTACTGGAACCTCCCCGTGGACTTCTTGGGGGAACGTCAAAAGACACTTTCCGCTATTTTGTTTCACTTGCCAGCACTTGTGCATGTTCCCGAACACTTAGTGGTTAATAATCCACCATTTTATGACACTAACATCCGCCACAACACAATTTTTAACAAGAAAAACAAAACTGCTAAATTGACGCTTCCCGATCCCGCCAAAAAGTCCTTGTGATTACTTATTTTGACAGTTGCTGACACCGTTGACACATAGAGGGTAAAAGAGCAAGATTTAATCTGCTTTATGAATGAGATTTAAAGAGACTACTTTAGTGCACTCTATTAGCGGTTGTTGCTAAGGGAAGTTGGGGCGGGAACAACTTGTGCCATTTTAAAATGCAATAATGTTGGCGTATAACCTGTCTATATATTATACGTCATTGATTTCAGACAGTCCTTATGGACATATAAAACATCATAGGTATGTGAAATCGAAATTCGCTGGTGCGAAATGTCATTGTGAAATGTGTACTGATTTTTAGTTCTCTTTACGTCCGCGCTGCTGTTCAAGTTTCCATAGAAAATTTGACAATGACATTTCGCACTCGCAACCTATTCGAATTCGATATTGGTTCGTGCTAGGGGTACAGGTAGCTGGAGTTAAAACATAATAATGAATCATCATCATCAGCCTCTTAATAGCCCCACGGCTGGGGCACAGGCCTTCCCTATGGGGAGATTGGGCCATGACCCACCACGCGGGCCCAGTGCGGATTGGCGGGTGCTGGTGCAACCTGGACCAACGGCTTAACTTGCCTTCCGAAGCACGAAGGAACTCGAGATAGAATTTTTGGTCACCCATCCTATGACCAACCACTGCGAAAGTTGCTTAACTACAACAATCGCAGCCGAACGCGCTAACGACCAGCGCCATCGAGCTCCTCGATGATTATGCTAAAGATAAAGATAGATAATAATGAATATGCTAAAGAAAATTTATCACTTGAATTGTCGTTTTTAATTTTATTCACCGGTCTCGAAAACCGGTGATCAACGAAAAGGGATCACCTTGATACAGCCTAAAAATGGAACAGTTTTAATATCCATGTAGGCAGGTACCGGGTGCATCATAAGTCAAAGTTTTATGTCTCAAAATTGATTGTTCGGGGGGACATTATGAGTACGGTAAATGCCGCCGGTGTTTCAAGGAACCGTTTAAACGAGATCAAGCGATTCATATTTATTGCCCGGTGCTGTAGTAGCGGCGTACGCGCACACGCTTAATGAAGGCGCAAATACAAAACTTCATAGGGTATTCGACAGTATTAAAAATAAAGTGCAAATTGTTAGCATCTGTGTTTAGAATGAATATTGGAAGGGGGTTTCACTATTTTTACAAAAAAAATATATTCATACGAGTAACTATATTAAAAACCCACGAAAAAGATAATAGTTTACTTATCTATTGTCACGTGACCCAAAACGCTTGGGATTGGCGAAACCTAAAATGACGTCACACGCAAGTAAACTTCCGGTTAAAGTGACATTACATTGTATCGTTTGACGTTATAATAACAGTTGTGTGACGTCACACACTAGTAAGGCGCCATATTGACCAGAGAAACGTTTTCGCGGCAACTTGAAAATGGAGTTTTTGATTTGGTTATTTTTAGAGAAATACACAACAGAATGATGAATTTCCACTTTTTTACGGACTCCATAAACATTAGTCAATTACGTGAGATCGTTTTCTAAAACTTGTCTGTCAAATACCCTATTGAGCGTGTGTGAGTGAGCGCTGGTACTTACTGAGTTCACAGAGGAACACACAGAATAATATGCATATTTAGCGGTTTTTTTATAAGTACACTCTAACCAATTAGCCTAGCCCCAAAGTAAGCAAAATAGGCTTATTGTTATGGGAATACTAGGGTAACGGATAGAATACATATACTGATACATATATAAGTATATTTATATAGAAATTTATATTAAACATCCATGAATGGAGTACAAATGCTCGTATTCATCACACTAACATCTGCCCCCACCGGGCTCGAACCCGGGACCTTTCGATTCGGCGACACCATGAAACCCGGCGTACAAACCACTCGGCCACGGAGGTCGTCAAACATTGCAATCATCATCAGCCTATTAATGTCCCCATTGCTGTGGCACAGGCTTTCCCTATGGATGGAATAGGGAGATTGGGCCATGACCCACCGCGCGGGCCCAGTGTACTCCTACTATTAACACTCACAAATTCGCACTGTAAAAATATTGATAATCCCTGGAAAAGACAAATGAAAATCAAGATGCTCTGACGGTATGGCATCATAGAGGTATAAGAATAGAGTGGGGAAGGCGGCTCTAAAAGTGTCCATCTAGTAGAAAGAGAAAGAAGATGAGAGACGGCTAGCCTTTTTCTCTCTAATCGCGAATGCGCATTGGATGAAAAACCTACGGATGAGAGAGATAGCCAGCCGTCTGTCATCTTCTTTGTCTTTCTACTAGATGGGCGCTTTCACTTATAGTAGAGTACATATCACCCCTACTTCTTTCACGAAACAACACAAAATAATTCCAACTTTTCAGTTGTTCAGCACGTGCCCCATCATTACAGCGGACGCTATGTAATTTTAAGTCTTACGAAAGCAGCAACATAAACGCCCTAACATTAAACAATAAGTCATACTAATATTATACATAAACTAGCAAACCAGTGAACCAAATATTCAGCAAAACCTGATTTAAAAAAAAAGGGATTTAATTAATTGAGAACTTCGGAGATTTTGTGTGGTTTCATGATTTCTCGAAAACCGGAAGTGCTACGTTACTCAAATCCGGTTTGTAGTCTTATCAGACTATTCTTAACTTATAACTTAAATATTCTCTTTATCTATCTCTTACGGTTTGGCCGCTGAAACAGCACCACAGACAGACGGACGGACGGACTTGTCTATTAAATAAGAGATGTGAAAGTTGTAGTTTGTTTGTAACGCAATCACACTAAAACTCATCATCATCAACAGCCTATTAATTTCCCCACTGCTGAGGCTCAGGCCTTCCCTATGGATGGAATAGGTAGATTGGGCCAGGACCCACCACGCGGGCCTAGTGCGGATTGGCGGGTACTAACGATTGCAGATGCAGCAGGGACCAATGGCTTAACGTTCCGAAGCACGGAGGAGCTCGAGATAATAAATATTTGGTCACCCATCCAATGACCGACCACTGCGAAAGTTGCTTAACTTCAACGATCGCAGGCGTACGCGCTAACCACTTGCGCCATCGAGCTCCTCAACACTAAAACTACTGAACAGATTTGTATGAGGTATGCATATAGTTTATGACAAAAATAGGGATGATGACTAATTTCTTTTCTTCGTTTTTTCAGGTACACTATCAAAAAGTATTGGACACCTATTTTTTATTTTTTCACATAATATAAACATTGCAGATATATATTTATTTGAAAAGTCGCATGACTTGAATACACTTATAAGTGGAAATTCACGCAAAAGTGACGTCACGAGCCCCTACTCTCAAACTTTGACGCGCTATAACTTTGTGATTTTTTGATTGATTGCCCAAAGAAAAATATGTGTCCATTATATTTTGATCATCTTACTGACGGACTTAATAGAATTTCGTTTACTGTACCCCGTCATCACCCCTATTGTTCAAAACGTACACCACAGCTTGACTTTAAAAAAATAAACAACGATTTCTCAATACACTTTTTACTTTTATTATTTATTTCGCATTTCATAAGCGAATAAAGATCTCGATTGTAACTCATCTCGATTCCGAGTAATCGTACTATTCGCGGTGATTTAAAAACTTCCGTGAATTGCAGCAGTTACAGATAAAGACGTAACCTCCGGCTACTGAATCCGTGAACTTAATACTTTTATGCGTATGAATATCTCAGCAATTAATTTTTCTTTAGTAAGTTATGGAACTATTTATATATTATTTTGATTTTAATTTTTTAGACATTAAGTAGGTTTAAGCTTTTGTATAATATTATAATGAAAATATTCTAAGATAACAATCTAATTACATTATTACTCTGTATAATATATATAGAAGAACAATAAAACTAAAACTAAAAACCTTAAAAAGAAATTATTTCTATTATTTTAAAGCATGTAACTGCTTGATTGCATTGCTGCTTGAACATCAAGCAGTTACATGCTTTAAAATAATAGAAATAATAACTATAATTGCTATTTCTTCTTTTAAATGTTTAATACTTGTAAAAGTATTCATTTCACATTGTGGGTTACCTATAATGCGAAGAGATGGCGCTGCCTTGCAGCTTAAGAATGGCTAGAAGAATTTCGACGTGGTCCGTGAGGGCTGTGGTAGCATAATTGGTCAGTGCATTCGCCCGGATTGCGAAGGATGCGGGTTCGAGTCCCGTCTGCTGCCTGGTACGCGTGGAATTTTTTCTAGTTATATTTTCTTTAGACTTAAAAAGAAAATTAATAACTAAAATATATTATTAAAAGGAGTCCCTTTAGGCAAAGATCCGAAGTACTGGCAGCGTTACCCCTTTGAACCGCTAGACTAATTCTTTGTCCGAGGTAGCTGAAAGCTCTTCGGTCTCCTGTGATGTCGACTGAACTTTTTGCAATTCCCTTAATGCCCTTAAAGCGCTAGGACCCCACGGACCAAGGGTCTCGACACCGAACGTGACAAAATCATATTCGGAGCCTAGACCCCTGTATTTGCTTGCTTTTGCTTTTTCAGCCGCTTCATACATATCATATATATATATTCTGTAAGTTTATCTACTGAAAGGTAGTTTATCCAAAGGGGGAACGCTGCCAGTATCTTCGGAACCTTGCCTAAAGGGACTCCTTTTAATAATGTATTTTAGTTCTTATATTTTATTTTTTAAGGTTTTTAGTTTTAGGTTCATTGTTATAGTATATTTTTTATCATTAGGAATGTTGATAAATTATGTAATTATAACTTTAAATATTATTCAATGAGTACTTACATCGAATTGAGGTTATATATATATATATTTACATTTACATAATATCATATTTTTCATTTCATCTCTCCAGTTGAATTGAAAGAGCGTAAGTATATTATTCAAAGGAAAAAATATACCTATTTATAATAAAATCCTTTGCAGGGCAAACTATATTAATAAAGAATACCATTATTATTATTTTTAAATATTTTTTCAAGAAAAAAACCTCATTTATCTGAATCGAAAATAATAGAAGTGAACTTACCTATCAATTAAGTTAGGTTGTGAAAGTGCGAAGTGATTTTCAAAATTATAAAGAACGGAATCATCAAACGAAACTAAAAAAGCAAAAAAAAGTCCATAGTTTATATGGTCGCACTGGCGTTTGATATGCAAGCACAATTATTGCAAATTAACACTCTTGCGTGTTGTAAATAAAACTCTGAATAACATGTCTGAAATATCGATTTGAAATATCACGCCGATGCCTTATATAGATTTCTTCAGAGCTTTATTAGGGTTCAATTGGACTAATCGAAAAAAATAATTAAGTATAGAGTCAACAGTATAATGTAAGGAGAGAAGAGATTATTTTATTTTATTTTTTTGTCTAAACAAAATGAATTTGGCTATTTTTCAGGCGTGAACTGTTTTTGACTTATAATTAATTTCTAACGTAATGCTTGGATGGTAGATGAAGATCACCGGAAATTGTAGTTTTTGGAAACAAATTTAGCAATAGCAATTTGCAATTGCTAAATTTGTTGCAATTTAGCAATATATACTTGAAGACCTCCGTGGCCGAGTGGTTTGTACGCATGGTGTCGCCGACTCGAGAGGTCCCGGGTTCGAATCCCGATGGGGGCAGATGTTTGTGTGATGAAAACGAGTACAAATTACTCCAGTCATGGATGTTTAATATGTATTTCTATGTAAATATACTTATATATGTACTGTATATGTATTCTATCCTTTACCCTAGCATCCCATAACACAAGCCTCAATGTGTTTACTTTGGGCTAGGCTAATTGGTGTGAGTGTTAGCAATATTTATTTATTTATATTCAAGCGTATTAAACACTACGGGACATTAGCAAAATTTCTGTGTAAAACGGAGAAAGCCACACACACAAAAAAGCGTATTAAATTACTAAATATCTAGTATTAATGAAACTTAATATTTATCAGCGTCGATGCACGTTCCAATCCTGTCTGATGCCTGTTTTTTTCTATTTTTGACGTGACAACGTCTTAAATTAGGTTGCGGCTGGGAGTCACTTATGAAAAAGTGTAACGCTCGGTAACGTTACGATGAGTCTCTCGTGTTAAGTTTAAGTTTACATGTACAATGTTTTAGTAAACAAAATATATTTCTATAGTTAAAATTTGTGCAATTCTTATTTTCATTCAATTCCTTGTTCCTATTGTGCAATTTAATTATATTCATATCAATAAATATTCTACCGAGAAAAAGACGTTGTCACGTAAAATCTTCGCCCGTAAAACCGACTTTACAGGCAACCATTTTTTTTTATATTTTATAAATCTACCGTATTTGTTTCATATTTTATTTTTATTGTTATTATAATAATAATTTACTACGGAACAATTTGGTACGTTTTCACTGACACCCCTGATGCAAAGAATGCTACAAGCGCGGCTCGTTACGATAGCGTCAATTTGTAAAATGATAAATGAACTGTTTCAGTTATAAATAAAACTGCCTAATAAATTCTCCATAACGTGATTTCTACTCTTCTTTGAATGTTTTTGAGCACTGAAAAATATAAATAAGACAGGTAGCGCAAAGCGGATTACCCGCTAGTATTGGAGCGCTCATCTGGGGAACTAACCTCCATTTTACACAAGACAACAATAAATTACCATTACCTTTTGGTAGTGTTGTGTTTCTGTAGGTGATTAAGGTTCCAGGGCTTCCAGGGCTAGCCGGCCACCTAGGGATCCCGTGACGGCAGCCCCCATCTTGTAGTTCTGTCCTGCAAAGAGGGGGGCGGCGGAGGGAGCTACACAGGCCCAAGTAGTCCTCCGCAGCGAACGGGGGGCGGTACGATGGGCACTAGGCCACGTATTCAGCCCCCACGCGCGGGCCATCCTGCGCACGTTTGCAGGGTCCCCGCAATACCTCGGGAGACCCCTGCCGTGGAGCCCCGGCTAGGCCGGGAGGCTGCTGGGTGCGGAGACGCGGAAGAATCCCTAAACGGGGATCCCGCGGTTTTGCACTAAGCAGTTTAGAGGGTATTAGCAGGGGTTTTTAGCGGATATTATGCCGTAAAGCGGCCGTAAGAGTTACGGGGTTCTCAGTGGGCAGCCACTGTGGGGGCTCGTAAGGTTTGCGGGAGCCAGGTCCGTTCGGCGGTGTGCCGCTTAAAGGCGCTCGTTTGTAAACAGAGTTTTTGCCTGCGTCACAAAAAAAAAGTGGCTCCCTGGGCTAGGAGATTGGATCAGAGTAGGCAACGGTGCAAGTGATATTTTTTGTATCGCAAGCGTCTATAGAATATAGAATATAATTCTCTCATATTTTTGCGTTATCCAGAGCTATGTTTAATTTTCTATATGTACTATTTATTAAACAGTGTTCATTTAACTATTACATTTAACTATTTGGGCGTGTCCCGGGCAACAAGTTCATTTACATTAAGTTCTCGAAGCAACAATGAGTCAACCCAATTTCTCTCAACCAGGGGAAACAAGAACAAGATCAAAAGCAAGCACAAGTTGAATCACTACCATATTTATGGATCGGCCCCATTCATCGGACTCGAGCGGCCGACACCGACCTTTGTGTCGCTGCCAAATGTCACTGGATATGCTCCGGTAACCCCGGCGGTATCCGCGGTAACCTACGGCGCGTGAGGTCATCCAGTCGTCGTAAATAATGCGAGGAAGGCGAAATTTTGAACGAAACCAGGAGGTCTGAAGAGATTGCACGTTTCATCGTATTCATATTTATTCAAAATAAGTACCGGCGTTTGCAATTTTATTAATCTTAAATATCTTGTGTTTAATGAAAATAAAAATTAGTGTACACGGACCTGACAGACCACACATCTGAAGTGAAACTTCTTTTCTTAGATAAACTAACATTAGGCGGTAATTAACATTTAGTTACGAGTACCATACTCCTCCGAAGCGGCCTGACCGATTTTTATGAAATTTTATATGCATATTCCGTGGATCTGAGAATCGGCTACTATCTATTTTTCATATTCTTAAGTGATAATGGTTGTCCACCTGAAACGTAATGTTCTGAAACCTACAATGCGCCTTCGCGCCAAAATTCAAACTATTGGGTATTGTAACGTAGTGTTCTCATATGGGTTAGGAGGAATGTTATCCCAGGAAATCAATAGATCACTACGTTACGCACCCCTGAAATTGGTTTTGGAGAGTATTTATTTTTTATAATGTGGTATAAAAAAATATCTTCAACCCTAAATTTTCTCTTCTACGACCTGCCCCTATTTTTATGGCGGTACGAAGTTCGCTGGGTCAGCTACCCATTTACCTCGATCAAATTCTGCAATTTTTGAAAAAAGTACTTATAAATGTCTGCCATACGAATAAACAATAATTTACCGCTTTATCTGCGGTCACTTCTTGAATATAAGTTTGTAGATCCCTGAAGCAATGGTTAATATGTAATGCATTTTCCTGGAGGTTCGAATCCCGGTGGGGGCAGATGTTTGTGTGATGAATACGAGCTTTTGTACTCCGTATGTTTTGTACTTAATATGTATTTCTATAAAAAATATATACTTATTTAAGTACATTATATGTAATCTTTCCGTTACCCTAGTATCCCATAACACAAGCCTCATAGTGCTTACTTTGGGGCTAGACTAATTGGTGTGAGTGTTGGAATTATTTACTTATTGAATAAAAGAAACAGGATTATCTAATCTAACGTCAACTTCGACATATTGCCGCTGTAATCCTAAACCAGGCTCGCGTTGTAGGGAGCCTATTACTGAGGCACGCGTAATGTTGACATACCGCGAGTATTTACAACGTGCGACGCGCATGCCCGCTTTATTACGCCAATCTCTAACAAAGTTGCGGCGGAAAACCAATTTACCATTCCTTACACACCTTCTTTGCACCCAGATAGGTACTACAACCCAAAGTGATTTCGCTTTTTAAGCTATTGCATAGCTTTTATCGCGGGCTTTGAGCGCGGCGACCGAATCAAGATTCCGTAACGAAAAAACCTTACGAGAGTGCGTATGCTAATAGAACACAATTTTCGCCATTCTAGTCTCGATCTGAACAGCGCAGTGTGTTAAACAAAGTTTTTTGCCACGGGATCAACGTTCGACGCATCACCGCGGTCGTCAGTTCAAATCCCGCACTCGTATTTTTATTTTTTATTTTTTCCTTTTTTTCATATATTTGTTTTAGACCCCAGCACCTGTTCTTAGTTTTATTTGTGTCCCTTTTATTTAGACTAAATAATTATAATTTAAATTTTTGGACTAAAGATGGTAAACTGTGGAGCTTGTGGAAGTTTTTTGGCGCCGGGCAATGCTGTTGTTTGCTGTGGTTGCCAAATAAAAAATGAATTAATATCAAAGAAAAAAAATACTGCATAAATAAGATAAATAAATAATTAAAATTGCATAAGTTGATAAAAAATGCTATGCAATAGCAATAGCTTTACCGCGGCAGTCCCCGAGTGCCACACGTTTTTTTTTTCGTTTTTTTTTGAGTGTGTATGCTGTTGGTCGCAGATGACCTTTACAGCGTCACCGGGTTTTGGGACGACGGTGAGATCCTAAGGGGACCTCAAGCCGAGAATTGGCGAGTGCATCTAGAGGTATTCCAGGGGGATGGCATCTCTTCACGGGGGGAGTCTCCTCTCTACCACTCGAACCTGAGGGTATCGACTCAACTAGAGGGCGTTTCTGAGGCTCGGACCTCGGTCCTAGTTAGCCGTTGTCATGGGTGGCGACGAAGGTAATTTTGCGAAACGTAGGATACAAGTATGTTCTTTTTGTCGGTGACTAACATATAGTTATAACCACAGTTCTAACAGACAGCGTTCGTATGCATCAAAAACCGGCAAAATGCAAGTTCGGGACTCGACCAAAACACAAAATTACCTATCCATGCTATACACTCAACGAAACTTGAGCAGCGACCATAGAAAAGGACGCCTGCGCAGTAGCAGTTTTACATTCAGCAACGTCTACTGTGCAAGTTTATTTGTCTGTGGTTTTGCTCAAGAAGTTTGCCCCTACAAATACGAGGTTAATATACAAGCCTTAAAGAGAAGATCTTTCTCTGAAGAGCTAGGTGATCCTAGACTGAGGGCAGTGGCCCACTTATTAAAAAAAATGTGTATTTTTGACGACCTCCGTGGCCGAGTGGTTTGTACGCCGGGTTTCATGGCTGTCGCCGACTCGAGAGGTCCCAGGTTCGAATCCCGGTGGGGGCAGATGTTTGTGTGATGAATACGTGCATTTGTACTCCAGTCATGGATGTTTAATATGTATTTATATAAATATACTTATATATGTACAGTATATGTATTCTATCCGTTACCCTAGCATCCCATAACACAAGCCTTATAGTGCTTACTTTGGGGCTAGGCTAATTGGTGTGAGTGTCGGAAATATTTATTTATTATTTATTGGTCGCAAATGACCCTTACAATGTTATTTTTTTTTTACATTAAATAGGCTTACGCTTGACGGCCACGCGACTGATGAAGAGCGATGTAGCCGCCTAAGGTAGGACGCGCTTGCCTAGAAGAAACCGTGTGTTACCGGGTTGGGGGCGGCGAGATTCTTAGAGGACCTCAAGCCGGGAAACGGCGGATGCCTATAGTGTGTTGCTAGACGCATCATCTCCCATCGGGGAAAGTCTCCTCTCCATCATAGATTCACAAGGACACTCCAGACCGATTAGTATAGATCCGAAGATAGGTTTTATCAAGTATTTTTTACAAAGAATACAAATCGCCATTTCGTTGCTTATAAAAATATGTTCTGACTATTTTTCGTAAATAAGGGGTTTTGTTTAAAACATTAACATTTGTTTAAACTATAAAAAAACAAGCAGTTTTATTCTTATGCCTCCTACACACAATGCTGGCTATTGCCGTGCATCTGTGTCACCGGCACGTGCCGCAGAAACGTGCACAAAGCCGTGGAGCATATCACTCTAGTTGTGTTGTCCGGCTAGCAACCCGTGCGGCACGCCCGCATACCCGGGTGGCCATGCCGTCCGCTCCTTAATGCGGCACGCCCGTATATCCGGGTGGCCATGTCGGCCGCTCCTTAATGCGGCACGCCCGCATACCCGGGTGACCATGCCGGCCGCTCCTTAATGCGGCACGCCCGCATACCCGGGTGGCCATGCCGGCCGCTCCTTAATGCGGCACGCCCGCATACCCGGGTGGCCATGCCGGCCGCTCCTTAATCCGGCACGCAGCATACCCGGGTGGCCATGCCGGCCGCTCCTTAATGCGGCAGAAGCCATTATAAAAAAATATATAATGTAATGTTGTCATGAAAATAAATTAAATTTTTGAATGGTGCAGAGCTCTTTACTACCTATTTCTTAAGCGAGACTCTGCTCATACTTAAAATTATGAGTAGGTTCAGTACCCCTAGCACGAACCATTATCGAATTCGAATAGTTTGCAAACCGAAATGTCAATGTCAAATTTTGTATGGAAACTTGAACAGAAGCGACACAAAGTACGTAACGAGAACTAAAAATCAGTACACATTTGACAATGACATTTCGGAATCGCAAACGTTACGAATTCGATATTGGTTCGTGCTAAGGGTACACAGTTCTGTAAAAAAATATAAGAAAATTAAAAATCATAACTAGATATTCTTCAATCCCCCAAATTCCTATGTAACTCTCTGTGACATTCTTATTTTTAAAGTCCCGTGAACATAACGAAAGCCTAATCTCTTATCTATTAGACAAGTCCGTCCTTCCGTCCGTCTGTGGTGCTTTTTCAGCGGCCAAACCGTAAGAGATAGATAAAGAGAATGTTTAAGTTATAAGTTAAGAATAGTCTGATAAGACTACAAACCGGATTTGAGTAACGTAGCACTTCCGGTTTTCGAGAAATCACGAATTTCAAACGAAACCACACAAAATCTCCGAAGTTCTCAATTAATTAAATACATTTTTTTTTAATTGGTGAACATTTGGTTCACTGGTTTGCTAGTTTACACTAATTGGAACTCGTTGATCCGCTCTCGTGTGGACGTTTGTGCATTTCGGTATGCCGGCGATTTTTATGTTGTTCCATTCATACAACACACGGACGCCTTTAGCGGTGTAATCGGCAGTTAGGGCCGATTAAAGATTGTTACAATTAGTCGGTTAATCGATTTGAGGAAATTCGATTATCAACCGGGAACAGCTCTGAGTAACTATTTTTTCATAGTCAGGCGGGGTAATTTGCCGCGTTAAGACGCGGCTGACCCCACCTGACTGATATTAGGTGTGAGTGGAGTCCAATCACGAAGATAGCTGATGCATAAAAGTGTACTGTCCTTTGATCTGTTTTATGTCGCGTTACTCAAAATCTAAATACTTATTGAGTAATGGTCGTAACAGACATAACAACTGGGAAATGGGATCGTCACCGTATCAACTGGAATCGTTCAGTATTCTAATCGGAATCTAATATAATATATAAAACTCAAAGGTGACTGACTGACATAGTGATCTATCAACACACAGCCCAAACCACTGGATGGATCGGTCTGAAATTTGGCATGCAGGTAGATGTTATGACGTAGGCATCCGCCAAGAAAGGATTTTGATCAATTCCCAAGGGGATAAAATAAGGAATGAACGACTGTATGAAACTTTGTCAATTTTAAACCGATCGGGCTGAGACTTTGCATGCAGGTATAAAAAGAATCATAGATGAATGTCATTGTGTATAATACAAGCCTGAGAACAAAAATTATAGTCTACACTTCAGCTCTACACCGAAGCGAAGCGAGGGCGGGCCGCTAATCGTAACATAATCATTTAAGTCGCGGCACGAAACTAGCGCTGACCGTTATTGCGCAGAAGTAAAAATTAAGATGTCTTGGGGGGAAACGAGGTGCGCGGGCGGGCATGCGTTGCACTGATTGGCTCTCCAGTGGTACCCATGATTGGTTTGTTGGTTGGTAATCGAACCTATTATCTATTAGGTGCAAGTGGGGGGGCAAAACAGCGACAGCGGTTCCCGTGCAAAAGGTTTGTGATCACACCCTTCTAACCTCTTTCTGTGTTCTGTGGTACAATAGATAAACATTCCGTTTAAAGAAAAGAGATGCATTTATACCCAATTTTAATTTGATATGAGTGAGAAAAATCAAAACACTGAACCGACTTTGACAGTTGTCACGGACGTACTGAGCTTACAAGAATGACTTACGGAATGATTAATTAAAAATAAAGTAAATACTAAAAATATCGAAATTTCACTAAGCAGAAACTCAGATTCATTAAAAAGCTATAAGCAAGTGTCGTGTATAAACATATCTAATATTAAATAGAGAGAGAGTTTTTATTCACCATAACAAGAATGAAAAAACGCATTAACATAAAAAAAACGACGGGTTGCACTCCGGGAGTGCCGGCAAAAGTGAAAACTTGAATATTAACTTTGTGCATTTTTGATATTTTGGAATGGTTAGGGAATAATTTTGCACGAATTGCTTTAATTATCAGTATAAAAGTACTATCATTTATGTGGTAGAATACAATATTTATTGATTGCGCTATGGTACACATACATGACAATTTATATTACATTAAAAAGTTTATCTCTCAGAAAAATCTACTTACATGAATCACATTAAAGCGAACCTCGCGACATCTATTATATCTAAACCGGAGTGGTGGAAAGACATATTGAAAATTGCGTACAAAAATTACAAAATTCATGGTTTGACTTCGACGATTTCCTCCTCAAAAATTAGATAATACATAGGTATAAGAAATTTTAATTACATAATACATAATTATTGGTAAAGAAAAATAAGTAGTTATACTATGTAATCTGAGAATATTTACATCCATAGCATGCGCTTCTCTAAATTTCCCAGTAACAATTAATGTTCGCACATCACATGCGTTGAGTCCGTGATAAGTCCTCGTGGCTAATTTTTTCATGATTCGGATACGTTTGTCCTTCGCGGACACGTCCCTCGTCTGCGAAGGCCTTAAGAGAAATAGGCTTGTTGAAAATATATCGATGTATCGATATATCGATATTTTTAGCTGACATATTTTGATTCGATATATAGATACATCGATACAAAATAACCAATATCGAAATTCGTATCAAAATCGATATTTTTTTAAATATTAGCGGCATATCACTATCCAATTTAATTCGTATCTGGAAAAATCGTAACTGGATCTCAGATGGATAAAGATATTCAACTTATCTATGATCTGTGCTGTATTTAGTACGGTCTATGATTTGTAAATCTGTTTCGCTGGTGAATTGGTTGTGCTGAATTCCATTATATTCTGTGGAAATGTGCGACTCTCTAGTCTTGTTTACGAAAGATGGCACCTGAGAGGTCCTGCAATCATTGTCATCATTCGAAAATAGGGTCTATTTTAGGTAGATAATTTTCGTTCCATTATTATTCCACATGACATCTTTCGTGAGATACTGTACTGTCATGTAGTGTAACGGCAATTTGATACTTTGATAATTCTTTCTTTAATTATAATTTGTATTATCATTATTACTGTGCTAGGCGGAGCTAAATATATTTTTGGGAAAATTGGTCCGATATATCGATGTTTTTTTCGCGATATATTCGATATATATTTTAAAAAATATTGATATTTTTTAAAATATCGATGTATCGATTTATCGATATTTTTTTCTACTTTCGACATCCCTAAAGAGAAATGATCTGTATCGTCGCATGCCATCATGCTCCCGGCCCATAGTCCATACAATAGAAAGGGCAGCGGTTGACTAATGAGCCATTCAGGGGCATCTAATAACTCCCGTTTAATGAGGACTTGATGTTGCATGGCGAAACGGTCTTTTGTACCCACCCTTCATTGCTTTACACGAATTATTGTGCGTTTATAGAAAATGGAAATAAGTGTTTGATTACATTGTATGACAATTTGTGCGTACAATGTTGCGCCTTGTTTACAGATCTTAGAAATGTTTTAACAATATTAGAATTGTAGAACATAATAGACAATAATAGGAAATAAAGAAGGATATAGAAAAAAACAGCTGCTAACTTCTAAAACAGTAAAAGCTTAAGGCAATTTTGAAAACTGCTTAAGGCAAATTGCTTTCGCTTAGGAATATTATGTTTCTAAGAGCTGCCCTTCACAGGGAGCTTGAAAATTCATCATCATCATCATCAGCCTATTAATGTCCCCACTGTTGGAGCACAAGCCTTCCCTATGGATGGAATAGGGAGATTCGGCCATGACCCACCACGCGGGCCCAGTGCGGATTGGCAGGTGCTAACGACTTCAGATGCAGCCGGGACCAACGGCTTAACGTGCCTTCCGAAGCACGGAGGAACTCGAGATAGAAGATTTATGGTCACCCATCCAATGACCGACCACTGCGAAAGTTGCTTAACTTCAACGATCGCAGCCGAACGCGCTAACCACCTGCGCCATCGAGCTACTCAGTTTAAACGTAGTAAAGAAATACTTTTATAGCTATGTTCCTAGTACCTTTTTTTCTTGATGATAGCCTATAAACAAAATAATATGAAGTGGCTCAACGTATATTGTTTGATTCATCACAATAGTGAAATCTCGAATATGTCTTCGTAAAGCAATGCATCACAGTCATCGGAGCCGTCAACTTTCCTCTTGACTCACCCTCTACCAAGATCTGGTTAACGTGTGATTGCGCACGCGCACGTGACTTCCTACCACATGAGTAAAGAAGGCGCAGAGGCACAGCTTTATGCAGTGCGCGTGTGGTAGTGAGCACTGGAGCTCTATTTTTTACCCGGCTGCGCAATGCAAGAGCGCGAAGCGCGACGCGCAGACAGGGTTATGTGTTTAACAGTCTATATATGTATGTTTGTTCCTTTGTGGCACACTAGAGACCAAACGCCTGGACCGATTTTGATATTCATACATCAATCGATTCGTCTCAATCATGGGAGTGCTATTAAAGATATGATAGTAATCAAAATTCAATATGGGCAAAATTAGGCGCCATATTGTGACGAAGTAAAAAAAAAACGTTGACAAAATATATCTAGTGGGGTATCACTGTCTAGATAATCAAAAATCATATTGAGGTTCCTAACACCATTTTTCATTTTATATGATTGAAGAAACAAAGCTACTTTAACAGTCGGGACCCATTAGATATTCAAGAATACATAACATTTTTCAGCAGTGGGTCCCGACTGTTAAAGTAGCTTTGTTCCTTATTAACAGAATTATAGACTACTGGACTTGTTTTTTTCTTTTTAGTTTTTATTTGAAGAATAATTAAGCAGTCGGGTTTTTTGATTTTTTAAATTTACCTTTTTAATCACTCGTCTGACATAGTATCCTCGGATGCGACTTATATCACCTTCGACATCGAGTCGCATAATACTGATTTTCCTTATTTTGAATCATCGTCTCCAGTGTTAGTAGTTTAATACGAAATATGAAATTTTATTAATTTCACGGAAGAAATAAAGACCGATTGTTACCGCAGTGAAAACGGAACGAACGTTTTTCATTAGATGGCTATTTAAAACAATATCAAAACAATATCAATCATCTTATCTGTATTTCAAAAGAATTAAGTAAATATCTTGAAAATATTTTCCAAAAATTTGGCAATTATTCTACCACTTGCCACCACCATTTGCCAAGCAAAGATTGGTCCAGGCTGCTTATTGCAGTCGAGCGATTCTAAATACGGAATTTATTGTGTCGAATAAAATTTAGTAGAAATTGAACATTCTGCGCAAGGCGAGAGATTCAAAAATATAACTCCTGGTCTGTCGCGTACGTTTCTTTTGGCAGCGACGACAGGCCACCAGTGCTCACTCACACACATGCAATGCACAAAGCTTAACCTCTGTATCTTCTTTACTCATGCGTCCCTACCGTCACGTAGTGAAGGTATTTTAGTCGCCGCTACTCCATGAAAATCTGATAAAACCTCTGCAGTGTTGAAGTTTCGCGAGAATCCACGTTTTAATGGTGTAACTTTATTTTTATGTTGTCGGCGATGCGTCTGTCTTTGTCATCGAATTATGGGTTTCGGGTTCCGCAGTAAGATATGATAATTTGTATAATATACATGCCGCGTTAAGCTTTTCTGTTGCCTGCAAATTTAACGTATTTTTTCACAGAGTTTACGTACAAAAACGTTGAAAATGATGTAAAAATCTATTGCGCCGGGTATGTTTAAGATGTATAGTGCGGCCTTACTACAAGCTTGAGCATTGTAATTTTATCATCAACAGCTTATTAATATCTTAGATTGGACAATGACTGAATGCTAACAACTGCAGATGCAGCTGGGACCAATGACTTAGGCACCGTCCCCTCCGACACACGGAGGCGCTCGGAATAAAAAAAATTAGGTCATCCATCCAATGACCGATTAATGCATAAGTTTCTTACTTCAACGGTTGCAACCAAACGCGCTGACCACTTATAAGAGTGCGAAGACCCGGTCTACACACGACACGCTATACCAGGTACAGGTACGGACCTGGGTGTTTTTCCCCGCCCTCCACGACAACGGCTAACTAGAGCCGAGGTCCGAGTCTCAGAGACGCCCTCTAGTTGAGCCGACTCCCTCAGGTTCGAGTGGTCTAGAGGCTCCAGACGGAGAGGAGACTCGTCCGTGGAGAGATGCCATCCGCCTGGAAAACCTCTAGAGGTACTCGCTAATTTTCTGCTTGATTCTCTCCCTTAGGATCTCGCCGTCCCCAAACCTGGTGACGATGTAAAGGTCATCAGCGACCAACAGCATAAATACTCAAAAAAAAAAGCTGACCATTTACGCCATCGAGCTCCACAAGTCGAGTGCTTATAATATGACCAGTAATTTGCTTAACATTTGCTCTAGTAGCTCTGTTGGTGTAATGGTCACTCAGAGAAACTGCATCAAGTGAAGGTTTCCGTCCGATGCCGAGGCTCTCCAACAAATTTGTAATTTAAAAGTTGGAAAAGTATTTGTGTCTTTTGATAGTATTTTTCATTGAAAAATAAACCATAATGATTAATAAAAGTATCGATCATTTTAAGACACGTAACTAGTTCGAGGATCATTAAAAATAACTGTTTTTATAAAAAGTTAAAACTTCATACAAATATTTTAAGAAAATTAGAGAAGTCTCCTTATATGCTGTACTTCAACGCCCTTCAAGCTTTATTTGTATTTTTGTAACACCCTGTATATAGGCAAATCAGCAAATCTCCCTCATGACTATAGGCTGATCGGCCCAGTGTGAATTCAAAACTGAATGCTGTAGTCAAAGGCGGAAAGCAGAATGCATTATAAAATAAAAATCATTAATAAAAATAGCCCTTTTCTCTGCTAGGAATCGAACCCAGGCCGCCTGCGCAGCAGACGAGCTTTCTACCAGTGAACCACCAATTCTTGTTGATAAGGTCTGAATTTTTTAACTACAATTAAAAATGTAACGCAACATGCTAAAGATGAATGAAAAACATGTGAGGTGATGTAATAAAGTTTCACTTTAAAAATGTGCTAAAAACCGATGGATCTACGTAAGTTGTTCCTTATTTATTAATAACTAGAGGCGCGCCCTCGCTTCGCTTCGGTGTAGAGCTTTAGTGTAGATTTAAATGACTCTTCATATAAGTAATTATAAAAAAAAAACTGAAGATGGTATATTTGCCTTTTCCAAACTTCTATTGACATCACGTCGCTCAATTGTTTTGCCGTTCCAGAATCTCTCCACTAACATTTGAAATTTATGGTATGGTATTAAAGTTCAATTTGACTTTTAAGTATTATTACGAATCGTTTGTATGGGAGTATAGAAAAGTGTTGTTCTTGGACATTTTCAGGCATTTTTGTAATTTTTTCTCTGCGTTATAACCATCCTCGTACTTCAAGGAATATTCTAAAAATAATTATCGAAATCGGTTCAGCTTTTCTCGAGATTTGCGCTTAGCAACACATTCAGCGATTCATATTTATAATATAGACTTGACGACCTCCGTGGCCGAGTGGTTAGTACGCCGGGTTTCATGGTGTCGCCGACTCGAGAGGTCCCGGGTTCAAATCCCGGTGGGGGCAGATGTTTGTGTGATGAACACGAGCATTTGTACTCCAGTCATGGATGTTTAATATGTATTTCTATATAAATATACTTATATATGTACTGTATATGTATTCTATCCATTACCCTAGCATCCCATAACACAAGCCTTACAGTGCTTTCTTTGGGCTAGGCTAATTGGTGTGAGTGTTGGAAATATTTATTTATTTATTATTATAGACTAGTTGACCCCGTGCGTACGTGTTAAAATAATTTGAAAGATATGACGGACCCGAGTCTAACGTACAAGTGACGAACGTCAAATGTTTGACAGGAAAGAAGATAGAACAGTTTATATGGGATAATTAAATTGACGTTTTTAATGTCTTCCTCGCAAATTTTCCATATTTTCTCACATTTTAAACCTTCCCTAGACCTCCACGAACATTGCAAGACCAAGATAAGATAAATCCATTCAGACTAACGAACAGCAATTGATTTTTATTTATATAAATGATAATTTTGTTTTATTTGGAAAAAGTACAGTGTATTTTTAGCAACAATCGTAACTAATTGATACTATAGCTATGATAATATAAGTTTATTTTACCTCAAATAATATTAAGGTAAAAGGTTATTAGAAAAAACTCCTCGCGGTCTATGTTTCAGACGGGATTCGAACCTGTATAATCAATCCGCTATCCAGGCGGATCTCGGTTGCGTAACCGGTTAGCGCATCCGTCCAGTATAGAGGTTTCGAATCCCGTCTGAAACCTGGACCAAGTAGATTTTTTTAGATTAGTTGTTCATTATTTGAGATTGAGGATTGTTTCAACGATGAGCTTTTTAATGTTAGTCATATGCTAAAACGTGTTGATGGTGTTTAGTTCTATGATTAGTTATCATCATCTTTATCAGCCTATTAATGTCCCCACTGCTGGGGCACTGGTCTTCCTAATGGATGGAATAGGGAGATTGAACCATGACCCACCACGCGGGCCCAGTGTGGATTGGCGGGTGCTAACAACTGCAGATGCAGTCGGGACCAATGGCTTAACGTGCCTTCCGAAGCACGGAAGAACTCGAGATAGAAGATTTTTGGTCACCCATCCAATGACCGACCACTGCGAAAGTTGCTTAACTTCAACGATCGCAGCCGAACGCGCTAACCACTTGCGCCATCGAGAACCTCGAGGTCATTCGTTATTTTTATTAACTAAATAAAAAAAAGTACTTTCGGTTTTAACATTCACCTCGGGAATCCTAATAGTAATAGTCATTTGCGGTAAACTTTATGAGGCCAAATTCACTCGGCAATATTGTGTTACATATCTAGGTATTTATCCTCAACTTTCCTTAGCGTTATCATGTGTTCTTGGAAACATGGCTTGTTTTTATGTATGTAACAATATTTTCACAGAAACTGTCTCATATTATATTGTTACTATTAAGGATAAGTATACCAAATTCAAATAGGTATACTGTGGTTCTTTCATAATCATCATCAGCCTATTAATGTCCCCACTGCTGGGGCACAGGCTTTCCCCATGGATGAAATAGGGAGATTCGGCCATGGCCCACCACGCGGGCCTAGTGCTGATTGGCGGGTGCTAACGACTGCAGATGCTGCCAGGACCAACGGCTTAACGTGCTTTCCGAAGCACGGAGGAACACGAGATAGAAGATTGTTGGTCACCCATCCAATGACCGACCACTGCGAAAGTTGCTTAACTTCAACGATCGCAGTTGGTTGTGGTTGTTGTGATTCTGATCTTCTCACAATACCAAATAATCTTAAGTGGATTCTCGTTTATACAGATATGAAATAATGAATTTTATTTAAAGGCGGAACTTCGAATGAAGGTTTGTGTAGGTATTTACCGTTCAACCGTACCCACCTAAGTCCATCAAGAAATAGTTATACTTTATTTTGTTAAGCATTTAACTGCTATGCCACAAGTCTAAATCTTAAGAAAATTTTACTAGAAAATTTATTCCACGCAGACCAGGCAGCAGACGGGACTCGAACCCGCACCCTTCGCTATCCGGGCGAATGCACTGACCAATATGCTACCGTCAAATTTCCTCTAGAATTTCTTAGGCTGCCCATTTCTTCGCATAGTAAGAAAATATTCTTTAGATGCAGCAAGAAATCTCAAAAAGCAGGTTCATCATCATCATCATCAGCCTATTAATGTCCTCACTGCTGAGGCACAGGCCTTCTTTATGCATGGAATAGGGAGATTGGGCCATGACCCACCACGCAGGCCCAGTGCGGATTGGTGGGTGCTAACGACTGCAGATGCAGCCGGGGCCAACGGCTTTACGTGCCTTCCGGAGCAAGGAGTAACTCGAGATAGAAGATTTTTGGTCTCACATCCAAAGACCGACCACTGCTAAAGTTGCTTAGCAGTGGTCGGTCTTTGGATGCTGACCACTTGCGCCATCGAGCTTAATCCCCTTTAATTTTATTTCATCTTTAAACTTTACAACTTTACACGTTCGGCTGCGATCGTTGAAAGGAGCTCGATGGCGCAAGTGGTTAGCGCGTTCGGCTGCAATCGTTGAAGTTAAGCAACTTTCGCAATGGTCGGTCTTTGGATGGGTGACCAAAAAATTTACTATCTCGAGCTCCTCCGTGCTTCGGAAGGCACGTTAAGCCGTTGGTCCCGGCTGCATCTGCAGTCGTTAGCACCCATCAATCCGCACTGGGCCCGCGTGGTGGGTCATGGCCCAATCTCCGTATTCCATCCATAGGGAAGGCCTGTGCTCCAGCAGTGGGGACATAAATAGGCTGATGATGATGATGAAACTTTACAAAATTTGCTGTTACAAAAGTCAGCCAATCATTCGCAATACCAATATCGTTCGACCGTTATTTGTTCCGAGAGTAAGGGTGCAATATTGTCACACTTCACACGCATCTAACCATAACCAACTGTAGCCACAACTCCATACTACACCTTCCACATGGTAGTTTAAGAGGAGTCCACAATTTGTGGTAACTCCGTAAAAGATGAACGCTTAATAAACAACATTGGATGCGACAGCGCCGCGTGAGAATCCGCGCGCCGCTACCAATCCTAATAATTCATTTATTGTACTTTTGCCGAGCGAGGCCGGGACTTGATTTATTCGCTTTAGGTTTACTAACTGTACGGTGAAACTTAATTCACCGATATCAAATCGGATACTCGTGTTTCGGAAGGCACGTTAAGCCGTTGGTCCCGGATGCATCTGCAGTCGTTAGCACCCGCCAATCCGAACTAGGCCATGGTCCAATCTCCCTATTTCATCCATAGGGAAGTCCTGTGACACAGCATTGGGGACATTAATAGGCTGATGATGATGATGATGATATCGTATACTCGATGTCCGCATATTTTTGTCCGAGTCGTCACTTACTTTAGTTCCAATGTGTGTTACAAAGCCTGTCTATATTTTTAAGCATTACAATTTTGCAGATTAATTTAATAATATTAATTCAGACTAAAGAAACGATAATCATATATCATATACCTGCAGGACCTTTCTGATAAATAAAATGTCTCTTTCGGGTTCGATCGCCGATTTTAATTTATGCCATTACATGGCTAAATGATACAATGACTGTTGAAGCGCTAGTAATTAATAGTTTTCTTTTTCTATCCTAACAATTGCGATCGTATATAAGGGAGACTGTATCTTACAGTATCGAAGTGATGGGTCGTGTTGAGTCTTTTCTAGTGAAATTTTCTTTCGAAACAAATCTATTAATGTAGGAAACAAGGGGCTGGTAACTTTCAAGTTCTAACTATTTTTTAGGCAACGTCTTAAACTCAAACTGGGCCAAATGGGGTTGTGGTTGTGGGGTTGGCTAAAGGAATTATATTAATGTAAATGAATAACGCGTCGTACTTTTTCGAATATCAATTTAAAATTATATAAGATAAAAAGTACGGCGGCAAGTAGGTACGGATGGCAAACTGTTTAGATTTTTTCTTATCATTACTAAAAAAAACGCTGTATCTGATTTTATTTTTGGGAAATAGAACTTGGACGTTCGTATGGTAAACTCGGCGAATACATTTGTAAGAATCAGCTATTGTGATAGATATTCAAATAGACATGTTCTCGGGACATGACTGCTATGTGCTGCTATAAATACTGTGATCTGTGAATACTAACTTATATCGGACAATCGCATTGCTGTCGAATAAGGGAAATTAATACTTGAGCTCTCTTACAATTCTTACCGCAAGAAATAGATCTACTGAAAATAATCGTAAAATATATTGCTATATAGTAAATGGGGCTCGAAGTTTGAGTTTGTATGCAGTATTGAATACCACCCTAACAGGAGTATTATGAAAGCAAACTCAGTACCGAATGTATAATTCTTAGCCTATTTTAACATCCCCATTGCGGAGGCACAGGGCTTTCCTACGGAAGGGATAGGGAAAAGGAGCCACGGTCCACCGAACGGAGACATTGAGCAGGCAATGAGGGCTACCGTTTTCTGCCTTACCAGATGGCGCCACTGTTGAGTGAGGTCCTAAATTGTAACTTTTAAAGTTTATTAATACGCACATGAAATCAAAGGTTACATACATTTAGACCGTATTTTAACACAAAAGAACCATATCCTAAACATAATAGGCCATGCCACAGTGACGCGCAGTTCCGTTTTATTCGGAAAAAATGAGAACATAATCATTTTTCTAAGCTCAAATTTTTAATAACTGACATTCATTGTCACATAACTCATATTTGCCATAATTAAGCCGAATTGTAACCAATTATTCACAACATTATTTTATTCTGACGATGCAGACCTGAAAAGGCTGCGAAACGTCAATAAATAAATAAAGTTTCGTGCATTAACCCGTAAAAACTAGTTTTATTTAATGAG
Organism: Chilo suppressalis; assembly: GCA_902850365.2. Lineage (NCBI taxonomy): Eukaryota > Metazoa > Arthropoda > Insecta > Lepidoptera > Crambidae > Chilo > Chilo suppressalis. The sequence goes on along the minus strand of OU963905.1, from coordinate 2,794,151 downwards.
TGATGTGCGTGAAAACCTAAGAAACAAATAACATTATTTTAATTAGAAATAAACCCGCGTAGTCAACCAACAAGCAATAACATTTGACATTTCGGAGACCTCACGCTACACTAGCGCCTCTAGCGGCGGATTCATACGCGATAGCCCTCATTGCAGATGACAGACGAGACCAATTCTTCATTGTATCTTCCGAAGCAAGAAAAAACATGGGACAGTTTGTGTTTTTGTATAGTTTTTGTCCCGAACGGGTGGAAGGAAAAAATATTGGACGATTCAAAAACAGCTTTCAATAAATTTGTTTCTTAGGTTCTCACGCACATCACTCATTAAATAAAACTAGTTTTAACGGATTAATCTACGAAGAAAACCTCTCGTAGTTTGTTTTGCCGGTTCTTTTCAGAAAGGTCTCCCAATTTTGAAACCGGTGATAGTTTACGGTAGTTAGTCAAATAAATAAACTCAAAATTACAAAAATGAATTTTAAATAAAGTACTTAATTAACTAAATTAACTAATAAATTTATACATAGACAATAAAATTTTAAAAATCTTCCAATGAAATAACCGAACGCTCAATAAAAGTCTTTCGAAGGTAGCTCGACAAAATTAAATAAAATATCATTATTCTGACGATACAGACCTGAAAAGGCTGCGAAACGTCAATAAATAAATAAAGTGTCGTGCATTAACCCGTTAAATCTAGTTTTATTTTGCTTTCAATAAGTTAATTTGAATTAACTTTCATCCATAGGGAAAGTACTAAAAATACCTGTACTAAAAATACCTATTTTTAGTACATTATTCACGGCCACTTTTAATTTCGTACTTGGAATGGAGATACCTTTAAAATGCCACATTGACACTTTTCTTCAGCCTTGTAAGGGATAGTAATAAATGTTGAAGTAAGACAGAAAATCCGCTTTGTGGATATAAAGCGAAAATCATTGAGAGCTTTTTTCTTCTTCATCCTCTTAGGTTCAAGTGTCGTATCTAGAGGCTCCAGTCGGAGAGAAGACTCCCCCCGTGGGGAGATGCCATCCGCCTGGAATACATCTGGAGGCACTCGCCAATTCTCGGCTTGAGGTCCCCTTAGGATCTCGCCGTCCCCAAACCCGGTGACGCTGTAAAGGTAATCTGCGACCAACAGCGTACACACTCAAAAAAATTCGACACTACAGTGGCACTCTGATAAAATTGTAGTATGAAATTACAGAGATCATCTTTTCATAAATCATAATATTATCTACTATATAAAAATAAGTCGAGTTTTCCTTCCTGACGCTATAACTCCAGAACGCACGAACCGATTTCCACGGTTTTGCATTCGTTGGAAAGGTCTCGGGCTCCGTGAGGTTTATAGCAAAGAAAATTCAGGAAAAATTAAAAAAAACTTCTTTTAATCACCAAACGTAATGTTACATAAAACGAAGCCATCTGGTGGCGAAACGGTGTTCGCCGGGTTTGCTAGTAATAAATATAAATATGAAACATTCGACGATAAGCAAAGGAAAATTTGTAATTTTTTTCTATTACGTATTTTGGTATTATATCGAGTTCACCAACATACTAGCTTACGTACTCTTCCAGCAACGAATATAAGCGTTATTTCTTGAATCGCACGGCTGAGCTCAAACAATCTCAAAGGCTACGTGCCTACATACAAAAAACAAATCCTCGATTCGCCAACCATTGAATGTCAGTCGAAGCCGGCAGCTGACAGTTGGGACAAATGACGGACGACAACAATTACAGGTGCATCTTTGCGATCTACAGACGTTTATCATTTCAAACGGAGGCATGTGCCCGGTCGCACATGCATTAGAATCTTATTGCTTTTCAAGCTTTTGAAATTGTAATGTTTGTCTTCGGTTTGAAATTCGCATTTTTCAAAGGTAAATATTTCTTTAGTGGATGGAAAATAATTATGAAGTGATAAATCTTCTATATATATAAAACTCAAAGGTTGACTGACTGACATAGTGATCTATCAACGCACAGCCCAAACCACTCGACGGATCGGGCTGAAATTTGGCATACAGGTAGACGTTATGACGTAGGCATCCGCTAAGAAAGGATTTTAATCAATTCTACCCCCAAGGGGATAAAATAGGGAATGAAAGTTTGTAGGTATGAAACTTTGTCAATTTCAAACCGATCGGGCTGAGACTTTGCATGCAGGTATAAGAAGAATCATAGATGAATGTCATTGTGTATAATACAAGCCTGAGAACATAAACTGTAGTCTACACTTCAGCTCTACACCGAAGCGAGCGAGGGCGGGCCGCTAGTATTTAACTAGCGGCGGATATTTATCTATTTAGTCCACCAGATTATCAAAAAAATAATGGATAAATATATTTTTCTTTTGTCAATCAACCAAAACATCACATTAATAGAGCGCCCAAAAGTTCGTGAGTAGGGGCACTTATAAGTAAAAAACGTACCGAGACGTGACGTCATGCGACATTTCAAATATATCTCTGTAATAAAGAAGAAAAACACGTGTGAAATACTTTTTAATAATCTACCTGATAGATTAGAAAAAAAAAAGTTATTCATAATCCCTACTGTAACCAAAGGATACGAAAAAATAAGTATTAAACATTTGTTTCAAACGTATCCTAAGTAAATATTGAAAGCATTCAATAAATAATCATGTAGTGTGTCGGTATTCGTTGTAAATATTTTTTTTCCGCAACACCGTTCAACACGAAAGGCAATTTTTTTTTTGGGTTATATTGTCAATAATTATTTCTTTATACGAAGATAAAACATTAAAATAAAGCAAACTTAAAAACTATAGAGCTTAACCTACTTACCTACATAAATAAATAATTTACAAAATAAAAAACATATCACCCCCAGCGCCGCCATCAGGAAATGTGCCCAATAGGCAGCATTGCCGCGTTGGATGGCAAGGTCAACGGATCATGACCAACATAGCTGCCAGCCTTTTGGTCACCAGTCACTTCGGTGAGCCTCTTTGACAATTCCTTAAAAAGGGAACGAGCGCTTGGACCCCATGGGCCCATAGTCTCAACACCAAACAGCACAAATATGTAGTTCTCAATGAGAGCTATATATATATAATATTTTTAAATTTTGATTTCGATAAAAGAGCGTCATGCATAGAGTAGTAACATTAAAAAAGTGTTCAAAAGTTTCGACTTATATTCTAATATTCCTTGACCTCCAGGATTAAAATACGCTTTCGGGAAGTTATAAATAAATGAATATTACCAATTAGCCTAGCCTCAAAGTAAGCACTATAGACTTCTGTTATGAGATACTAGGATAACGGATAGAATACATACTGATACATATATTGTACTAGCGGCCCGCCCTCGCTTCGCTTCGGTGTAGAGCTGAAGTGTAGACTACAGTTTTTGTTCTCAGGTTTGTATTATACACAATGACATTCATCTATGATTCTTCTTATACCTGCATGCAAAGTCTCAGCCCGATTAGTTTAAAATTGACTAAGTTTCATGCAAACTTCCATTCCCTATTTTATCCCCTTGGGGGTAGAATTGATCAAAATTCTTTCTTAGCGGATGCCTACGTCATAACACCTACCTGCATGACAAATTTCAGCCCGATCCGTCCAGTGGTTTGGGCTGTGCGTTGATAGATCACTATGTCAGTTAATCACCTTTGAGTTTTATATTATATAGATTTATATAGAAATACATATTAAAAATCCATGACATCATTTGTCGTGACGCTTCACATAGACTGTGATACTAACTAATACACAACGACATATGAACATAATGTTATTTGGAATAGGATTTTAGCGTTTAGGAGATAAATATATTATAATGCTTGCTCACCGAGTACCGTCCACCCAGTATTCTATATACACAGTCAGGTCATAAGTATTGTCACACAGTAAAAACTTTTCTTTTAGAATGCTGGCCACAAAAAAGTTTATTGAATTCGAATTTAGAATTGTTTATGAAAATAAAAATGTATACTTTTTAGAATTTTACTCATTTTTAAATATGGAGTGGACGCTTAAAGAAGACCGTGTTGCAGTTATTGTGTTGCATCGTTGCGGTTACACGCCAATCCAAATTTTTGACATACTGAAAAATTTGAATATAACCAAAAGATTCGTTTATCGTATCATCAAACGATACAATGAAGATTCTAGTGTAGATAATAGGTCAAGAAGTGGTCGCCCTCGGTCTGTTAGGACTCCAGCAGTGATAAAGGCTGTGAAGACGCGAATTCAAAGAAATACTTAAAGTTCAAAATGTTAAACAGAACCACGGTGAAAAGGGTGTTAAATGAAGTCTTAGGGCTTCGGGCATATCGAAGAAAAACAGGACATCGTTTGAACGCTCGTCTAATGGAACTTGGAGTTTCTTATTGGGGCTTAACAGAGGTTAATTTTTGTGAGAAAGGTGTAAAAACGAATGCAGTTGTGTATCAAAATACAGTCCTGACGAATCTTGTGGAACCTGTTTCTCATACCATGTTCAATAACTGGCACTGGGTATTCCAACAAGATTCGGCGCCAGCTCAGAGAGCGAAGAGCACACAAGACTGGCTGGCGGCGCGTGAAATCGACTTCATCCGGCACGAAGACTGGCCCTTCTCCAGTCCAGATTTGAGTCCGTTAGATTACATTATATGGCAACACTTGGAGGAAAAGGCGTGCTCAAAGTCTCATCCCAATTTGGAGTCACTCAAGACATCCTTGATTAAGGCAGCCGCTGATATTGACATGGACCTTGTTCGTGCTGCGATAGACGACTGGCCGCGCAGATTGAAGGCCTGTTCATTTTGGTATATAAATGGTTACATAACGAATAAACTTGTTTCAATTATTTTATATTAAACATGTGACAGAATTTATGACCTGACTAGTTATCTTGAGAGCCATATCCAGAATGAGCGGGCTTTTACAGCCCGTTTACTCTCTGCGCGGGAGCCGGGAGTCCCAATGTAACGGGCCACCTTAGCCAGTCTCAGGGACCATTACGCCCGTCCCTCTCCGCTCGGGGGCCAGGAGAGCAGATACATTACTTAACTAAAGGGACCTAGTCCCCAATAGACCTCCTACCTCCCCTTACAGTCTGCCCATGCCTCGCAAAACATACATCTCTCCCAAAATAACTCAGTGGACCCAATACACACACCTCAACAAGCGATCTTATGCATTGCAATCTAATACGTCTACGTTAATGTTCATAAGCCTTGAGAGATCTATTAGCATACTCTCCGGCCACTGTTCACTACAAGAAATAGGGCGAGCCATACTCCATGATCGAGCAGTAGGAACCTTAACTATGCCATCAGGGACTTACCATTATATTCCTTGGGCTCACCAAACCATGGTCACGGAGTATTAGCGCTGCCTTCCAGTCACCGCCTCGCCCCGGTCGTCACTCCGTCGTTCCCTCCTAAAATCGAACTGTCAATATGACATTGGTTCAGGAAGGGGCAATGTCAATGTCTATGTGTAATTTCTGGGTTGCAGTATTGCATTGTTTAATAAAGTTCCCCTAGATCTGATTGAGCTTCCACTGACTAAATTTAAAATCTCAGATCAAAAATACTCTTATGAATAAGGGCTATTATAAAGTTGATGATTATCTGAATGATCGTAATGCATGGACTTAGTGTTTCTTATAATTTGTTATTTAATGGGTGTTAGTCATTTTTCATAACAGTAATATTGTACCTATCTAATGCCGCTTCCTATATACTAAATATAATGTTAACCATAAAATTTAATGTAACTATATATTTATATTCTAAATGATGTAATGGAAGGTGACTTCAGTCGTATCTCTGAAATCATTTTTCAACTTGACGACTCTGTATATAACAATACAGGGAGAAAAAAACAGCCCTTGCTGAGTTTCTTGCCGGTTCTTCTCAGTACAAGGTCTCCCGCCGTAGTTTTACGAAGCGATAGCGTAGCTTCTTGACCTTCACAAGTGCTTGTAACAGCCTAGACTGAATAAATGACTTTTCATTTCATTATGGTATTATCAAAGAGAATAAAAAAGCTCTATGCACACTTACCATAGTTTGCGGAAGTTCGCGATTATTCGCGACATCATTTGTACTCCGGGCATGTATGTAAATACAACTATTGGGCACCCATCTTATGAAAGTCTTTTGCGGAAAGTTGCATAATGCCAGATAATCACTTGCCCTTTCAGATCACACAAAATTATAAAAAAAAAACTTGACCGTTTAACATTTCATCGTAAGTTGATATATTACATTTAATGTTCGTAAATATGTGATGAAGGTGCAATGTTCTTTAATCATCTTTTAATATCAGCTGTTGAAAGAGTTAAATTAAATCCGGTGTTCTCAATCATATTTTTATAGTTTTTGCATTATCATATTAATCTACTCTGTTTTCCATGAAGTCATATTTTGAAAGAGAATTAAGTTCCTTGTATCACTTAGCTCTTATTACGTTGGGAGAAGATATAAAGTGTTGTATCAGCTTTGGTGTAATGTTGTTAATTTTGTCAGTCACGTCAGTTTTCTTAAGTTTATTGGTATAAAGGACGGATATTAATCCTCCAAAACCAGGGGCTTACATAATCAATTCAGCTTTTAATCGCGTATAACACTACAACTTTCTTAACGACACACATCTGCATTTTGCCCCTTTTATGAAAAATAAAATTACAGTGAGTATTAACAATATGATGACATCCATGTGATGGCCGAGTGGTTTGTACGCCAGGTTTCAAGGTGTCGCCTACTCGAGAGGTCCCGGGTTCGAATCCCGGTGGGGGCAGATGTTTGTATGATGAATACGAGCATTTGTACTCCGGTCATGAAAGTTTAATATGTATTTCTACATACATATACTTATATATTTATCAGTATATGTATTCTATCCGTTACTCTAGTATCCCATATCACAAGCCTAACAGTGCTTAACTTTGGGGCTAGGCTAATTGGTGTGAGTGTTGGAAATATTTATTTTTAATATTAATTTAATATTTATTATAATTACAACTCAGTAAAAGATGGTTAGATCACTCGACTGGATCACAAATCCACTCACTTTAAAAATTAATAGTAAACATATAATTCTGATGACGCATGAAAAGGAACGAAACGTCAAGAAACAAATAAATCAGTGCACATATACAGTTGAGACTTGTTTTATTCAATGAGTAGCGTGCGTGAAAACCTAAGGAACAAATAAATTAATTGTATTAAAGATTAATAAAATTAATAGCAAAAGTTCATCAGATGCCAAAGTATATAGCAGCTATTTGCAAAGTCAGTGAGTAAGAAACTTAAAAGAATAATGACACCAAAGCAAAAGGAAGAATGAGCCGTATTTATACAATCATATCATTAATTAAGAAGCAAATAATGAAAATTACGGCTTGCCAAGAATAAATCAGTCAATCATCAAAAACAGTTTGGCAGGTAAAAGGTTCCACCATCATCTTATCAACCATACGACGGAATAAAGGCTTCCCCCAAGGATTTTTATACCGATCGGAAAGAAGAAAGGGAAATAAAATTAAACAAAAGTCATGGCGACGTGATTGGAACGCAGAAGTGCACTTATAATACCTTAAAATTTTACGAGAATATTTATTTAATACTGTAAATCATAAAACAATCAAAGTAATTGACTTTTACGACACACGAACACCATTTTTTTTAACTTTATTCTTCAATTAGTGTTTATCAAATTGTCTATATATTATAAGGAAATTATCTCAATTTCGGCTTAAAGGTTAGCTTGCGTGATTTGATACGGTGCTCAATTTAATGATGCGTGTTTATTTTTATAGTTTTTGATAAAAATGTTGTCAAATTAAAAGCGTTTACATCTGTGGTTACATAAATGATAACAATTACTACAGGTTCTTTTAAAAACAGTTGAAAGCAACCTAAAAGGTGTTTTTCGCTTCTTAGACATAAGTAATATTATAAATAAATAAATATTTCCACCACTCACACCAATTAGCCTAGCCCCAAAGTAAGCACTATAAGGCTTGTGTTATGGGATACTAGAGTAACGGATAGAATACATATACTGTACCTAAATAAGTATATTTTTATAGAAATACAAAGTAAACATTCATGATTGGAGTACAAATGCTCGTATTCATCACACAAACATCTGCCCCCACCGGGATTTGAACCTTTGGGACCTCTCGAGTCGGCGACACCATGAAAGTCGGCTTACAAACCACTCGGCGGAGGTCGTCAATCAGAGTTTTTTTTTTCTAATGTCGTTACTGTGTAGATGGAAAATAAAATATTAAAAATTAGAGCGAAAGTGGCTGTTGAGTTTTATGGCATATACCCACAAGCGATACTGTCCTCTTTTAATTCACTATTAACTACCGATTCGTATCTATCAACGACAGGTGGCATGCGCACGAGTCGATTTTAAATGAATTGCATACACGCGCATTCCACATACGACTTCTATGGGTTTGTGAGGTGCAGTTTGATTTACGCGAATATTAGGGCCACGTGAATAAACAAGGCACAGAGAGGACAAAGCTTCATGCACCGCGCGTGTCTGAGTGAGCACTGGTGGCCTGTCACTGACAATAGGCTAGGCTAGTTAATAACTTTTCTAAATAATCATTAAATAAAACTTGATTAACAAAAAATAAAACCGACGGTAATAAAAACGAAACCACTAAAAATTATGAATCAATACATCATTCTTTACTTATATCGACATTTAAAGTCAAATTATCTTTTGGAGACGGTGCCATGCATATTGATAATCTGAGTTGCCATTTACTGCTTGGGTTGGCGTGGCACCGACTCCAAATATTTATTTGTGGTCGATTGACCATTCTACCACCGACGCATGCATAGTGGTAGTCCGCGTTATTATGATCATGAGCAAGATGCAATGACATAAATTTTCGTCGATAAGATGGATTGGCCAGATCTATTATTTGCTTCGCGGCTTATTATTCTAAGATGGAATCGTTAAAACTCTGAAAACATTTTTAATTTCAATGAATTTGGCCATTGTTCATAAGATACGCGACATTGGGGTAGCAATTGCTTCTTCCGTAATAACGGCCATTTTGTTAGAAAGAAATTTGAGGTAGATAAAGGTGTTCGGGGTGTGGAATGATTTTAAAGTCTTAAGATTCCCTAAAACAGTGACAGTTTTTCCAAGTTTACTGTCAAAGAAATAAGGGTTTGCCTTTTTTAATCAATTTGTATCGCCATGCAATGAATTCTGAACTGGCAGTAAATATAAGAGCTTCATTGTTAACGATGAATTTACAGAAGATTCCTCCAAACAATTGATAACTATGGTAAAAGCTGTGTTCCTGTCGAACAGATAGCTTTCATTTCTTCCAAATTATTGTAAGCGGTATGAAGTAGGCCGGGTCAGCTAGTTATATAATATACATACAAAATATATCGTCGAAAAGTATGTATGCGCATCATTTCCGAACGACTGAACCAAATTAGATAATTGTCAGTACAAGTTTTGTAGAAATAAAAAAAAAAAACAAAAATAAAAGAGACAACAGGATTCTTTTTAAAATTGCTTTTAATGAACAAATAGTGGATATTTAAAAAATCCATACGAAATTTCTTTTTATACCTATAATATGAAAAAAGATTGATTGATTCGTACTCGAATAATGCAAAGCGGTATTACGTGTGTTTAGAATTTTTCATAGTTATTTATAAGAAAATGCCACCATTCCTATCGGTCAGCAGTCAACAGTGTGTTCCAAATTATACACACTTTGATTAATTTATACGCCTAGATAAAGCAATCTAAATAAATAACGCAAAACATTATAATTGAAACCCTACTCCTTTTTTAAGTAATTTTAAAGAAAATTCAGTTATAGTTAATTAAGCATTAATCAGTACTGCCATGTGCAATGTTTTAATTTCTGCTATTGTCAGTCCACTGCAGAATTATCGTGATCCGACTGTTATCATTATCATTAGCCTATTAATGTCCCCACTGCTGGGGCACAGGCCTTCCTTATGGATAGGTTAGGGAGATTGGGCCACGACCCACAACGCGGGCCCAGTGTGGGTTGGTGGGTGCTAACGACGCAGATGCAGCCGGGACCAACGGCTTAACGTGCCTTCCGAAGCACGGAGGAGCTCGAGATAGTAAATTTTTGGTCATCCATCCAATGACCGACCACTGCGAAAATTGCTCAACTTCAACGACCGCAGCCGAACGCGCTAACCACTGGCACCATCGAGCTCCGATCCGATTGTAGTTAGTAAGTAAAATGAGATCAATTTTCTTAAACTTTAGAGTTTCTCTGCCTACGCGACGCACCAGTGCTCACTCACACACGAGCAATTGTATGAAGCTTTGTCTCTGTACTTTCTTTACTCATGTGATTAGAGCCTAGTTTGAAGATTCGCCAGTACCGTTCTCTCGTTTATATTATTACCTGTAATGGTTATGACGCACTATTGTGTAGAAGAGAATAAAGTCATATTAACGATAAACTTGTCTAGGTAATGGATTAAAGCGCCTTAGAAATCATTTGGTAGTTAATAAGAAGAGTACGTAGATATTCGCAGCCTTTGCAGGAATCATCATCATCATCAACTCATGTTCGTCCACTGCTGGACATAGGTCTCCCCTAATGCACGTCACTGCTCCCGATTTTGTGCTACTCTCATCCAGCCCACCCCAGACAGCCTACGAATATCATCATCTCATCTTGTCTCAGGGCGTCCTACACTACGTTTACCGAGTCGTGGTCTCCACTCAAGAACTTTCCGGCTCCAACGGCCATCAGTTCTGCGGCTTATGTGACCAGCCCACTACCACTTCAGTTTGCTAATTCGGTGGGCTATGTCAGTGACTTTGGTTACATCATTTCTGATGCGATTTGCAGGAATGCGTCGTCAGAAAGGATGCGAAACGTCAATAAATAAATAAAATTAGTGCATCTGACCCGTTGAGACTTGTTTTATTAATGAGTGATGTGCGTGAAAACCTTATAAATAAATTTTAATATACTTATATATATTTTAATTACGCAATTAGACGATGAAACGAGGATGAAATACAATAAAAATGCAAGTTCTCAAAAAGTCATTCTAGTTAATTTGAACTCAAATGAAGCGTCGTGAATACTTTTTCAGAGGGTATAATAATATGATGCTGGCCGTGGATTTTGTTTAAAGCTAATATTTTATTAGACTATTAAATAACTAGTGTTTTGACAATCATTTAAATAAATGAGCCGGGCTGCCATCTCTAAAATGTGGCAACCAGGATAAGACGCGTGATAACCCCGGATTTTGTTGCCCAGAACCCGGACAGACCAAAAAAATAGTTAAAAATGTCACAAATCAACTTTATGTTGATCTAGACAAAAGAACTAGCAGTCTACCTCATAATAAGTGGTCACTGCTGGCCATGGACACTTGCAGCACCAAGGGCCATTCATGCGTTGCCGTAAATTTTTAAACCCGGACTACAAATAAAACCCCGCCCGGACGCTCCCCGGACGCCCCGTAAACTAGGACAAATCCGGGAAAACCCAGACGGATGGCAGCCCTAGCTACTCTCATCCAGCCCACCCCAGACAGCCTACGAATATCATCATCCCATCTTGTCTCAGGGCGTCCTACACTACGTTTACCGAGTCGTGGTCTCCACTCAAGAACTTTCCGGCTTCAACGGCCATCAGTTCTGCGGCTTATGTGACCAGCCCACTACCACTTCAGTTTGCTAATTCGGTGGGCTATGTCAGTGACTTTGGTTACATCATTTCTGATGCGATTTGCAGGAATGCGTCGTCAGAAAGGATGCGAAACGTCAATAAATAAATAAAATTAGTGCATCTGACCCGTTGAAACTTGTTTTATTAATGAGTGAAAACCGTGTGAACGTGAAAACCTTAGAAACAAATTTTAATATACTTATATATATTTTAATTACGCAATTAGACGATGAAACGCGGATGAAATACAACAAAAATGTAAGTTCTCAAAAAGTCATTCTAGTTCTAAGGGTTAATTTGAACTCAAATGAAGCGTCGTCAATACTTTTCCAGAGGGTATAATAATATGATGCTGGCCGTGGATTTTGTTTAAAGCTAATATTTTATTAGACTATTAAATAACTAGTGTTTTGACAATCATTTAAATAAATACCTTTATTTTCTGCCACTAACATAGGGCTGCCATCTCTAAAATGTGGCAACCAGGATAAGACGAGTGATAACCCCGGATTTTGTTGCCCAGAACCCGGACAGACCAAAAAAACAGTTAAAAATGTCACAAATCAACTTTATGTTGATCTAGGCAAAAGAGCTAGCAGTCTACCTCATAATAAGTGGTCACTGCTGCCCATGGACACTTGCAGCTCCAAGGGCCACTCAGGCGTTGCCGTAAATGTTTTAACCCGGACTACTAATAAAACCCCGCCCGGACGCTCCCCGGACGCCCCGTAAACTAGGACAAATCCGGGGAAACCCGGACGGATGGCAGCCATACACTAACAAGATTTTCGTTACAGTTAAGCGACTAGGGTTTTATGTAAACGCAACGTAGATTTATTCATTATACTGTCATTCTTTTATTTATATAAAATACTAGGGCCATATTCTCACATAACACTATGCCATCCGAAGCGGTTGCCATAATAGTTGTATGAATTATGTTCTTATTTACATGCGCAATAGCTGCGGTCGGAAGAGTTATGTACTTGGGGGGTTATTTTGTAGGCGCGAACAACTTACAGCTTATCAAGCGTTAGAACATCCGTGAAGTATTGGCCAGCATGCATTTTTGCATGCTGTCACTATTTAGTTGTGTCCACAGAACACAGAAAAAGGTTAGAAGGGTCTTGTGGTCGGGGCAGGCGCGCCACAGCGCCACAGTTATGTGTGAGCAAATGCTCATAAGTTGACCAAATCTTGATTGATTAGTATCTATTAGGTATAGTCGGGGTGAGCTGGTGACATCGGTTCCTGTACAAACGGTTTATGGTTGAGCCTAGCTTTTTACTTCTTTCTGTGGTCTGTGGCTGTGTCATTGTTTAAAAACTAACTTTTCTATGTTGTCTGGGTGTTTGTGGTATCTATGTTGTTTCCGAGGGTTATTCCGTATTCAACCTATGAAATCTCATCCTTCTCATTATTTTTTTGTTTTCTGAAATGTCCATAACGCAAGTGCTTCACTACCATCTTAATGTGGAATTAGAGTAATGGTGCGATTACATATGGTCGTTAGCACAAATACGAGTGTCAATGGAATTCGGTAAAACGACTGTTTCTTTCAGTTTCTTGCCTGTTCTTCTCAGTACAAGGTCTCCCGCCGTAGATTTTCAAACCGATGGCGTAGCGTTTGACTTTCACAAGAGCTTGTAACAGCCTGGACTGAATAAATGAGTTTGAGTTTTGACTAAGTATAAATGAACGAAATCGAGAACTCCCTTTGAGAATGTTTTCGGGTAGTTTTCGTTTAGATTACCCGATACAGTCATCAAGCGCGCATCCCAGTGTAAATATTGCTACGGGTGCCCAAATTCGAGTAATGCCTTTCGTGCACCCGAATACGGACTAACGACCAAGTGTAATTGAGCAACAATTCATGTTTATGTTGTTGTTTGACATCTATATTTTTTTACAAAAGCTTTAATGCTAGGATTTTTTTTTATAAAAGCTTTAATACTAGGAATTTCTAGTAAACAGTGGCGGTAGGTAACTGTAGTTTAATTCAATATTTGAATCTATTCTGTTTTGAAAATTGCAAGTGGATATTATATCCATTCGGATTTTGAAATTGTGTAACCGTTCGAAATGAACTTGAAAGGTATTAACGCACTTAGAGATTAGACCCCTTGACCTTTGACTGCAGAACAAGTGGATGTTTAAGATTAAGTAGCTTTTGTCCGGAGTACAGTTTGACATGAAAATGACCTAAGACCCAACGCTCATTGATATGTTAAATGCAGTATTGAAATTAATGATTGTTGCAGCTGAATAACTCACGGGAAATGGGACATAACTCATTTGAAGCCAATGGTAGCTTTAAATGGTAAGTATGAATATTTTTAATTATGCACCTTTTCTTAACTAAGTTGGAATGTAACTGTGATAAACTGCATGCGGGCTTTTTTTATTGCAGTACCTATATTATGTAACACAGTGTTTAATTATGTAGATTTTTTTTTATAGATAGGTCCGACAAATGACTCCACCCCACCTGATGTTAAGTGAAGGTGAAGTCCAGACGCGAAGATAGCTGATACAGCAGTTCTACCTGCCACACCAGCCATCCTCACCCTGCCGGCCTGCATGTTGCTTCTTCACGCCTCTTTTAAAGGATCCCAGGTTGTAAGAGGGAGGGAACACGTGAGCGGGCAGAGCATTCCATTTACGGATAGTGCGACAAAGAAATGAGTCACCAAATTTCTTTGTACGCGTTCGAATTGTGGCCACAGTAAGACGGTGACAACGTAGGCCAGCGCGCGTGGTCCTCTGAAGGAAAGGGGAAGGTGGGATAAGAGAGAATAACTCCTCAGAACACTCGCCGTGGTACAGACTAGACGGTAGAACGCGCTTAGTGACTTTTAGTTTGGACTTAACAACATTTTTAAAAGTAAAAATGTGTGATTAACTTAACATAATATTTGACTGTGGTTTGTTAAAAAATAATTTAGTTCTAGGTTATTTTATTAATATTAAATTTTGTTTAGTTTTACTAAAAAGTACACTACTACACCTACCCACACACTGACCTGACCTGACTGGCTGACCTACGTTGCCAGTGTATTCCAGAGATTAGTGTTTCACAGGTCAGTACGCCACAGCTACGCAAATTAAAATTAAATGCGACGTCATACCTGGTCTAAGTGTTATTTTATAGTTTTTTTTATTTATTTAAAAATCAAGCAATGTTATGCTTCAAAATAAATATATAATGAACTAAAAAACACATTATTTTAATTCGATCGTTGAAGTTAAGCAACTTTCGCAATGGTCGATCATTGGATCGGTGACCAAACATCTCCTATCTCGAGTTCCTCCGAGCTTCGGAAGGCACGCTAAGCCGTTGGTCCCAGCTGCATCTGCAGTCGTAAGCACCCGCCAATCCGCACTGGGCCCGCGTGGTGGGTCGTGGCCCAAATTCCTTATTCCATCCATTGGGAAGGCCTGTGTCCCAGCAGTGGGGACATTAATAGACTAATGATGATGATAATAACTAAAATTGCGAGGAAGATAGTAAAAACGTCAATTTATTATCCCATATAAACTGTTCTATTTCCTTTCTTGTCAAACATTTGACGTTTGTCACTTTTGGAAACAATTAAAAATGGATATTGCTCGTTCCCCATACATTGAATGCCCTAGAACGCACAGCATTGAGAAAATGCTAGTTTTGTCCGGAAACATTCATAAACTCTAATTAGGCATTTGTTGAGATACGGACAACTTGAGGAACCGTGGCCTACTACAGAATGTATTAGATTTTGGGGTTATAATTATTATACTTAATCGTAAAAGATATACACTTTATATAATTCTGAATAGATTTAGTGTTTACCTTTATGTACTTAAATAATATGCATTAAATGAACATAAGTGCAATTGATAATAAAAATAATAAATGCTATATGCATATTGATTTCTGATTTGTAGGATAATAGATTTCTTTTAATGATGATGAACGAAAAATGTAGGTAATTATTTACCCACGCACGTACTGTTCTCTACACTAGGTATCATTTAAAATGGCGCCAGCAATAATCTTGGAGGAAAATAAAATAAAACATGCTGATCATCGTTGTATCTACATTTGCCTATTAATTTCCCCACTGCTGGGCTTTCCCACCCATTTGTTTGGACCATGACCTACTACCCGGGTTGCCTTGCAGCTTGAGAAAGGCCAGAAAGAATTCGACAGAGCCATCAGGGCCGCGG
Source organism: Chilo suppressalis (assembly GCA_902850365.2). Taxonomy (NCBI): domain Eukaryota; kingdom Metazoa; phylum Arthropoda; class Insecta; order Lepidoptera; family Crambidae; genus Chilo; species Chilo suppressalis. The sequence goes on along the minus strand of OU963905.1, from coordinate 2,778,241 downwards.
TAGCATAATGGTCAGTGCATTCGCCCGGATAGCGAAGGGTGTGGGTTCGACTCCCGTCTGCTGCCCGGTCCTCGTGGATTTTTTTCTGGTAATATTTTCTTTCAACTTAATCATAATCATCATCATCATCAGCCTATTAATGTCCCTACTGCTGGGGCACAGGCCTTCCCTATGGATGGAATAGGGAGATTGGGTCATGACCCACCACGCGGGCCCAGTGCGGATTGGCGGGTGCTAACGACTGCAGATGCAGCCGGGACCAACGGCTTAACGTGCCTTCTGAAGCACGGAGGAACTCGAGTTAGAAGATTTTTGGTCACCCATCCAATGACCGACCACTGCAAAAGTTGCTTAACTTCGACGATCGCAGCCGAACGCGCTAACCATCCGCGACATCAAGCTCCTCAATCATAATCATTATCATCATTATTTATAAAAATCTAAAAGATCTTAAACAAAAAAAAAGAAAATTTCACACACACTACTCTAAAGATTTCTTAGCCCATATGATTGATGAGTTACCAGTCATCTCATCACAAACTGTAACACTCATTTGCTTGTAGTTAAATTATAATTTTCTGCGTCGCCTCGCGTCGCTTTGGTTAATTCAATTTACCCAGTTTTTGCGCAGTCTCGTTCTCATGTGAAACCGGCGGTTGTTTTCGTTTCACTGATCGACAACTTCAATCGAGTTTAAGCTTCACGTTGAGGTTAATGTTGCCCACTAATGATATATAACTAACTAGCTTTTGATATCAGTTGTATGTAAAATGAAATGCTGTTTTTGCTCGTGTCTCTACAAAGAAAATAAAAAATTGTTAACGCGTACATATTTTTTTTTGGAGGAGCTTCATGGTCTGCTTGTATGGGGCTCCAGCTTATAGGAAACTAGTAAAAAAAATGGTATCCCATGGACTCCCCCACTTTGTGCTAGCGAAATAATGATTTTAAATATGTAGACTATCCTATGCCCTTTCCCGGGACTCGAACTATCTCTGTGCCAAATATCGAAGCAGTTCAGCTGTTTAAGCGTGAAGTGGTAACAGACAGACAAATACTCTTTGTAAATTATAATATTAGCAGGCACCCGCGACCTTGTCGGCGTTAACTTTAGTTTTTTTTTCAAATTCCCTCAGGAACCTTTTCCGGAAAAAAAATATCTTAATTATAAGGACTTTCTATGTGATTGGGTAACAAACGCACAAACTCTCACATTTGCAGTGTTACCAACACTTACAAAAATTTTTTAAAGTAGTATTTTTTAAAATCCCCTAAAATCCCCTAAATATAGAAATTCATATGTACCTACTTACCTTATTACCGTAATTCTTTCGTTGCTCATAAATTAAAACGTTACATATTTATTTACAGTAAATTATTTTATTGAATAAATACATTTTCCGAATGGAAAATCAAACGAAATGAGCTGACAGGCTGTTAAATCTTATTTAGCTGTTTTGATTGGTGGAAAGCAAAGAACTTTAGTCCATACAGCCTTAGGAAACAACCTGCCACACAGTGAGTTCAGTCGTTTCATATCGTGGTGCGTTCCATTCTACGCACAAAACTGAAAGAAAACACACGCTTTGTTTTTCTATTTAATTGAAAGTTTTGTTAAAAGCCCCTAAAAGAACCCCCAAAAAATTCCAGCCCCTAAAAAAGTCCGCTTTAACCCTTCTAGCCCCCAAATCTGGGGGCAAAACCCCTAAGTTGGGAACCCTGGACATTTGTAATATTAGTACGATTGGTATGCACAGGGAACACTTGCGCAGGCAAAGAACAAAACCATTGGCGATTCATACAGAGAATGGTCTCAGAAATTCTTTGTCGTTGCTTTTCCTAGAAACCGAAAGTAGAATTAAATGTCTTGTGAAAACATCAGCATTTATGTTATATTTATTTAAGTAAACATGAATTGTATATTTCAAATGCCTTCCGTTTTCATGTGATTATTTTAACAACCAATAACAAAAGAAAATACAACTAGAAAAAAGAAGAAGAAGGGTGCGGGTTCGAGTCCCGTCTGCTGCCTGGTCCGCTTGGATTTTTTTCTAGTTATATTTTCTTTAGATTTAAATATCAAGTTACATGCTTTAAAATAATAAAAACTATAACTATAATTGCTATTTCTTCTTTCAAATGTTTAATACTATTTGTATTTGTATTCATTTGACATTGTGGGTTACCTATAATGCGAAGAGATGGCGCTGCCTTGCAGCTTAAGAATGGCTAGAAGAATTTCGACGCGGTCCGTGAGGGCCGCGGCAGCGTAATTGGTCGGTGCATTCGCCCGGATTGCGAAGGGTGCGGGTTCGAGTCCCGTCTGCTGCCTGGTCCGCGTGGATTTTTTTCTAGTTATATTTTCTTTAGATTTAAACATCAAGCAGTTACATGCTTTAAAATAATAAAAAATTATAACCAATAATAAGTAGGAAATCGCTGAGCATTAATAGCTAAATAAATCGCTTGCATTTAAGTCCTAACTGTAGCACAGGGCACTCAATAATTCAATAGGTGCCAAGTGAAAATGAGCCTAATGTTATATAAAGAGTGAATCAGAATAAATTATTTTTGCATGCATTATTAGAAATACTGATGTAATTGGCATGATAGTGAGTCTGCTTCGTTTTGACTGTCTCGAGTCAATGTTAATTTTATTTACATATTATGTAAATGTCTCGATTGTATGTCTTTTGTTTATTGAATTAAGAAATAATGTTTTGTTTTAAAGAAAGAAAGAAACAAAGAAAGAAAAACATTTATTGACGACATACATTAACAATTACAATAAATACACGTAAAACAAAAGGTCTATCGTCAACTAGGCCCCACCTCAGCATAATGTTGCAACGGTAAAAATGGATTGCCCCTGCAACGCTGATATTCTGGAGGGACCTAATTTGGACATCAAAGGACGGAGACACAAGAAAATCACTTAATATACAAATAAGAGAAGTTATTAATATTAAAAGAAAAAACTTAATCTAAGAGGCTGTGTAGGCTAAGCTCTTTGCCTTCGGATACACAAAAAGAAGAGGGGGAAAAAAAACATTACTTGTGTTATCCATTTTATGGAATAAATTAAACAAAATGGAGACAAGAGGACACGTTAGTAAAAAAACCACGTCATCGGACCATTTTAAAATGTGGCACAGCATTACAAAAAAACATTGTTCATTATGATCCGGGCCGTGAAAGACACTCTACGATCGGCATCGGTTTTTCGTTTGCATGGTCTGTAAGCAGCATCAATATATAAAATAATGCTACCTTTTGCTGCCCCTCTAGCATGACCACCGAAACGGGATATGATAAAGCGATATATCGGCATTAACTGTCAGACTACTATGGAGTTCGACATCGCTTTATCATATCCCGTTTCGGTGGTCATGCTAGAGGGGCTCGTGTAGCAACGCGGTCGACGCGTAAAAGAGGGGATTAGGTATACAAAGCTTTCCCCTCTGTCGCATAGAGCAAACAATTGGGCATTTTGATAATTTAGTATACAAGTAATACTGTAGAGTCGCAAGCCTCTATAGGAGTGTTTCACAAAGTACAGTGTCTCAATATTGAACTCGTGTTGACCGCATGAGTAACTTTTAACATTGGCCCCCATTTTCGCTGAAAGTGCGATTCTCCCGTGATACCCCGAGGTTTAGGGCCACGAGGACATAAGAGGGTTCAAAAGACGCGGGATTTGAAGGGCTTTAAGAAGATTAAAAATTATTTTGGAAAAGTCAACAACTTTTTTGGAAATCGAAAAAAAAAAACACTTATTCGACCGAAAAATTATACAAAAATTGCTGCCCTAAGTCTTCTCCGTCGGCAAAGGTTCCCAGGACGCTGGCGGCATTAGGTTTATGTTAAAATTCCCAATCAAATTCTACCAACGTAGGTTGTAAAAAAACCACGTGCACTGAACTAAATTGATAGCCAGTTGGCGGTATCTGTACTACCGGCATTGTACCAGTAATAAGGGATCATTGGCATCTCACCAATAAGTCCAATAATGGGTACCTACTTGTCAAGACAATGCCGCGTCATGTTCCATAATTTGACTATACGACAAGGCCGGGCTATGTTTAAACTATAACACCGGATGTCTATTCATTGAAAGGCAGAAAAATAAAGCAAGACAAATTATGATCTGTGTCTAATACACACAGCTCTCTGAGGATTATTTGAAGTGGATTACTATACCATTTTTTTTTTCGATTCGGGGAGAAAAAGTGCATTATATCCACGACAATGACCAACACCGCGTTAGTTTGCTGTCAACAAACTGTCGCGACGCAGGTAATTGCGTAGTGCATTCGGCAAGCGGCGAGCAGAACAATTTTGAGATTCACTAAGTTCAACAGTATGGCAGGGAAATAAAAATACTATATTTTTATTGGAAAATGTAGCATACACAATATATGAGCTCGATGGCGCAGGTGGTTAGCGCGTTCGCCTGCGATCTTTGAAGCTAAGCAACTTTCGCAGTGGTCGGTCATTGGATGGGTGACCAAAAATCTTCTAACTCGAGCTCCACCGTGCTTCAAAAGGCACGTTAAGCCTTTGAACCCGGCTGCATCTGCAGTCTTTAGCACCTGCCAATCCACACTGGGCCCGCGTGGTGGGTCATGGCCCAATCTCCCTATTCCATCCATAGGGAAGGCCTGTGCCCCAGCAGTGGGGACATTAATAGGCTGATGATGATGATGAAGATGACATACACAATAAAGGGAGATTGGTTTATATTTTGTGTAAACATATTACACAAAATATAAACATTTCTCAGTTTATATTTTGTACTATCCGATATTATAGCAAAGCCAAGAGCTGCAATCGTTAGCATGACTTATGCGAAGTACGTAAACTCTTTACTACAGATTGTTAATTAAATAATTACCTTAGTGCTACTGTCATCCGCTTGATAGTAATGCCAGTGGACGCTCCATATCTAATAGCGTCCGCCCTTTTACGACGCTGTAATTACTAGTGTTGCCAAAGTCAAGTCTTTGAATATAATCCCAAGACTCGGTTGACAGACGAGATCATTCGGAATTATTCGGGTTTCTGACGACTTTAGGATTTAGACAGAGTTTGTGAATTGCTTCATCAATTTAATTCATGAATTGTTAACAAAACATTGAATTTAGAATGTGTCAATTCATACGCTGTAGCCAAATATATTGTGACTAGCGGCCCGCCCTCGCTTCGCTTCGGCGTAGAGCTGAAGTGTAGACTACAGTTTTTGTTCTCAGGCTTGTATTATACACAATGACATTCATCTATGAAGGTATAAGAAGAATCTTATACCTGCATGCAAAGTCTCAGCCCGATCGGTTTAAAATTGACAAAGTTTCATACAAACTTTCATTAGCTATTTTATCCCCTTGAGGGTAGAATGGATCAAAATCCTTTCATAGCGGATTCCTACGTCATAACATATACCTGCATGTCAAATTTCAGCCCGATTCGTCCAGTGGTATGGGCTGTGCGTTGATAGATCACTATGTCAGTCAGTCACCTTTGAGTTTTATATATATAGATAGATTGTGGCTTTGTCGTCAACATCTCCTCAGACCTTTGGGCTTAGACAAGTAACTGAACATAAGCATTAACTAATGCTAACATAAAGTTTATAAGTAAGCAATAAGCTTTGAAATCGTATGCTGTAAGCTTATCAATTCCATGTTATAATCCAATTTTCGATACACATCAAACTTGCGACAGATAATTTCATTGACTTCAAACTTCAAAGTAAATCATTCTGAAAAGAATGCCATTTGTTTAAGCATCCTATTATCATCATTCATTCAAAACTAATGATAATTTTAACTATCCTAAAAGAACGGAAAGGATATATTATTATCACTTTTTGATATATCAGACCTTTTCTTTAAAATATTCAAGTGAATTGAATTCATAAATAACATTAAAAATGCTACAAAACAATAATGATCCAAATTTGTATTGTGAGGAATCACAATTCCAATAACCCAAAAATATTTAAGGTTTCACATTTTCTGAGATAAGTTTTCGGTTCAGAGAGTGACTCTGCAGAGTTCTAGCCAACACTAGTAATTACCAAGAAGAAAATTTTTAACATTTTATTAGCTAAAAGACGGTTTCTCACCTCATTTCACACAAACCGACATTTTTGCAGCACAATTTTCTAAATAAAAACCTTCTGCCTTAATAGGGCCACATCAGAGAAATGTTTAACACGTGACGAGCACTTTTATAGGTAAATTGTTTAGTTTTTATTTTAGAGTTCACACTGTTAATTGGATGCTTCAGAAGAGTTTCCCTCATCTCATCAATACCGTGGTGGATTCGCTAAATTCTCGTAAATGCTGCTTTTATTTCTTATGCGAATTTTATTTCTTTGACTCTAATAGTGAACCAATGGCTATAAATTAACGGATAAGGAAGGATACATCAGTTCACACGAGAAGCATTCTACATTGTCAACAGAGGAAACCGCTGTGTTGTTCGTTTAGTGCCATTCTAATTTACATTCTTGTATAATCACTATACATAATGTCCATGTAGTAAATTTTATAGTCAGCAACTTCCTGGTATCTTATATTTTAAGCATAAGTCTGCTCAATTAATAAATCGAAAGGGAAATTTTTTTTAAGCAAATTCCTCCTGAAACATGTTGATTTAAATGTGAAATGTCACCATTCACTTTTTGAATAGTATCCGTAAAATTTTAATAAATTTTCTTCTTAAGTGGCGTGGCTGTTCGTACTGTCATCCCTACTTTTGAAGGTAACCACGTAAGACCAGCGTCGTACAGTCTACGAAATCCGACACATGCTGAGTGGACTGCCTTTAAATTATTGTATTTATATATAAGATTTATTGTTCCGTGTATTAATTTGTGTCAGTGAATAAAACATTTTCTTTCTTTCTTTCATAGAAGAAAAATAGGTTTTAAACTGGTGAACCGATGTTAGATGTAACCGCTATTGTTGTCTAACCAATAGAACAAGTTTTAGAATGTTTAGTCAGTATTTTAAGGACGAAGCAGCAAACCTCTCTTAAAATTATGAAATGCTTTATTCAATGTAATAAAATAGGAAAAATAACGCTTATTCAGGCATCGGATAGTTAAATTTTGCAGCCATGATGACCTCGGGAGAAAAAGTAATTAATTTTGCATGTATTAAATTTATAGTCAAAAATGAGTTATTTTATTTCTGCGAATAATTTAAAATCGGCATGTCTCAGCTCCAAATTATCGGTTTGCACAACAATAATATTTATCTTTCGATTTCGACTCGTAAATCGCACCGAATCGAATCGGAGCCGAAAACGAATCGATTCAATCTGCTCTGGGCCGAATATGTCTGATTGTTATATTTTATTATTGGGAGATGTCTCTTACTTTTTCATTTATTTTTATATTTATCTAGACGACCTCCGTAGCCGAGTGGTTTATACGCCGGGTTTCATGGTGTCGCCTACTCGAGAGGGTTCAAAACCGGTGGGGGCAGATGTTTGTGTGATGAGTCCGAGCAGTTGTACTCCAGTATATTTATTTATAAATATACTTATATTATGTACAACATATGTATTCTATCCATTACTCTAGTATCCCATAACACAAGTTTTACAGTGCTTACTTTGGGGCTAGGCAAATTGGTGTGTTTGAAATATTTATTATTATTTATTTATTAAGTGCACGGAAGTTTTCTTTCGACATTTGATGCATTATCAGCAACTTAGTCTTATTAGTACGGCGGGTTATTTCCACAACTCGTTACCCAGTGCCTATTTTGCGTGGGGATTGGCATCAGTCCTGCCGTCCCAGCTCACCCAGCAAGCTCAGCAGTCCCCGGATGTTGCTACAGGCCTCTACAAGTGTCCACGGACTTCCCATTAGAGAAGTCCTTTGTCTTGCGACGCCTCTGTACTCCAGCAGAACATGGGCGCTCGTCTCCTCCTCCTCCAGAGAGGCTCTGCACAGAGAGCTACCAGAAATACCTATAATACAAAGGTGTTTGTTGAAGTAGCCGCGACCCGTGAGTATACCCACGATTTGTTTAAGGGCTTGTCTAGGTAGTCTTTTAACTTACGTGATAGCTGCAGGTTTACCTTAGGAACGGCTTCCCTAGCTTGTCTGCAGTCTGTGAGTTTCGCCCAGTATTCGTCGTGTTGTCGTTGACAGCGCTCCCTTCCAGGTTCTCAGCTGTCAATAGGGTATGGATACAATTGGCTCCGAGCCAATGGCCGTCCTGCAGGACCCTTCCCTGGCTAAGCAGTCCACCGCATCGATACCCCTTGAGCCGCTGTGTGCTTTCTCCATTGTAGAGTCAGTCTTGCTTGATGTTTAAATCTAAAGAAAATATAACTAGAAAAAATTCCACGCGGACCATGCAGCAGACGCGACTCGAACCCGGACCCTTCGCAATCCGGGCGAATGCACTGAACAATTATGCTACCGCGGCCCTCATGGACCGCGTCGAAATCCCTCTAGCTATTCTTAAGCTGCAAGGCAGCGCCATCTAACATCTAACTAGATGTTAATGATGATGTACAAAAATATAACTATAATTGCTATTTCTTCTTTCAAATGTTTCAGCATTCGCTCGGATTGCGAAGGGTGCGGGGTTCGAGTCCCGTCTGCTGCCTGGTCCGCGTGGATTTTTTTCTAGTTATATTATCTATAGCTGTTATATCTTAGAAGAAGCATGGCAGATATTCACGATGTGCACGTCCTTCTGGAGAAATAACACTACCTTTTGGTGATGTTGTGTTTCTGTCAGTGAAGAAGGTTCCAGGGCTATACGAGATGGGGGCTTGGGTCAAGGTAGGCAACGGCGTGAGTGACATGTTTTGTTTGGCAAGCGTTTTAAGCAATGGTGACCGCTTACCATCAGGCGGGCAATATGCTTATTTACCGCTTAAACTAAAAAAAAAATTGTGTGTGTCAGCTCCGACGCATGACTGGAGTTTACTCCTTAAGTTCGATAGTCTATCAGAAACAATATCTAAATTCAGTTCAGATTTTAAAAATTATATTAATGTCAATCCGTCATCTTTGTTTGTCAAAGTTGCGCGACATAGGATGCGCACCAAAAACGTAACGAGGTCATTCATCGATAGATTTTACTCCTCACATTTTTCTCATACCGGGCCCCTTATATATGCAAATCGATTCTTAAGGAGTAAACTCCAAAAACATTTGACAGTACTTATAGTTGCTACACCTCCTTAGAATATGAGCGATGTGGAGAACATCTCTGTTTAGTTATATTCGAAACTGGACTTCATCATCGTCATCAAAACTATAAATGCTGGTGCACAGGACTTCCTTATTAATTGAATAGAGCCATGACCCAACACGCAGTCTCAGTGGGACTTGGTGGTCTCTAGCATAGAATGTCTGACGGATCAATGGAGCAATACTGTTTGCGCTGACAATGAGGATAGTGCTTGACATTAATTTTTGTTAAAACATATAATATTTATTTGAAATTCTTACCCTATTTATAGTATATTATATTAAGATTGACGTTTTATGATATATTATGACATCCATTTAAAATGTGTGAAACTTAAAAATGTAAATGTGTGATAAATGTAATTGCTTTTTGTCGTTTTTATCACAATAAATAAATAAATAAACTAGCAACTGTAGATGTAACCGGGACCAACAGCTTAACAGGCCTATTAAACACGGAGTCATTAAAAATACTTTAGAATTAATAAATTATATAATTATGGCGACCAAAATTTTTTGATAAAACCTTGAATTCCCATCAAGGGTCTGCTGCCTGTCCAATGTCCTGTCTTGTCTGATTTAAACATTGAGCAGTTACATGCTTAAAAAATTAAAATTATAAAACCTTGAATCTTTTTATTTTAAATGCAATGTTACTAAGATGTACATGATTTACCTTTGATCGGTACACAATAATTACCCGTTATTTACTTTTTACATTTAACGGGCCCGACTCCTGGGTCAGGCAGACATTATTTTAATGCACTTCGTTTTGTGTTTAAAATAAAAATGAAGTTTTCCGTCAGAAAAGCTTTCTTCCTACAGTATTTAATTAAAGTACTTTCCTTTGGCGTGGCGAACTTTTGGGACACCTTGAGTAAAACCCTACATTAAACTGACGACTTCCTTGGCTGAGTGGTTCGTACGCCGGGTTTCATGGTGTCGCCGACTCGAGAGGTCCCGGGTTCGAATCCCGGTGGGGGCGGATGTTTGTGTGATGAATACGAGCATTTGTACTCCAGTCATGGATGTTCGATATGTATTTCAATAAAACTATACTTATATATGTATTCTATCATTTACCCTAGTATCCCATAACACAAGCCTTATAGTGCTTACTTTGGATCTAGGCTATTTGGTGTGTTGAAAAAAAAAATCGGTAAGTTAAATAACAAGTAAATAATTTTACCACGCTTTGGAAGACAACTTACTTCGGAGACAACTATCATTACATGCATTTTTATTTTCACCGCACATAAAATCACAAAAATGGCGATCACATATTGTACACACATGATGTCCAAATAATAAGTGATTCGAAAAATTCCTCATGCCACAATATTATCATAAACTCGGGCGTTTCTGAAACCGCGGCTCATTTTTAGAATTCCGTACATAAAGGGAAAGAACGGTACACTTAGCACGAAGCCATACCGAATTCGTATCGTTTGCGAGTCCGAAATGTCATTGTCAAATGTGTACTGATTTTTAGTTCTCGTTACGTACTTTGTGCCGCTGCTGTTCAAATTTCCATACAAAATTTGACATTGACATTTCGGTTTGCAAACTATTCGAATTCGATAATGGTTTGTGCTAGGGGTACAGATTTTTAGTTCTCATTTACGTACTTTGTGCCGCTGCTGTTCAAGTTTCCATACAAAATTTGACATTGACATTTCGGTTTGCAAACTATTCGAATTCGATAATGGTTCGTGCTAGGGGTACAGATTTTTAGTTCTCGTTACGTACTTTGTGGTGTTGCTGTTCAAGTTTCCATGCAAAATTAGACATTGACATTTCGCACTCGCAAACTATTCGAATTCGATAATGGTTCGTGGTAGGGGTACGGAAATCTAATGCTGTAACTCTGTTTTCTGTCTGTCGTGGGCTTCTAGATCGTAAACAGAATGAGATATAGAACTGAATTTTTTGTATTTCATGTAGAATGCTTGCCCAAAGCCGGATATTGAGTTAAATGTTCAATTTAATGTACATGAAAATGAGACGATATTTTTTCTTTTTTTACCCCAGCTCGTGTTTACGCCATTGTCGTTGTCGTTTTTACGTATGATATGAATATATATTTTTTTTTATATTTAAGAAAAAATATTTTTAGATCATTTTTGTTACGGAACATCATAAAACCGAAGCTAGTTAGGAATGTGAAATTTTGGTATATGATATCCCATAAAATTACTATACGCCGATATATAAATTACTTGATTAGTTGGGACGTAAATAAACGAAGAAGATTTTACGGAACCCTTATAAAGCGATGCCAGACTCGCTCTTGGCCAGATTTTAAAGTTCTGCGCCAAGATTATAAAGTAACATCATAACTGTAAGGTTCAAATTTGTCTGTCTTTGTGTAATTTCCGAATCGCCATTCGTATTTATCGATACCTTTGGGCGATTCATATTATTTTTATGGTTATAGCTGCTTGTTTATTTAGTTGGGCTTGATCCATGAATGAGTGGGGCGGGGCTGTGTTGTTTTACGTTGGACCGTCATATTCAGACTATAAAGATTGCATTTAAAGTAATATTATTACACGTGTTTTAATGCAAGTCTTTTTTTTTATATATAGATAGGTCCGACAAATGGATCCACCCCACCTGATATTAAGTGAAGATGAAGTCCAGACGCGAAGATAGCTGATACAGCAGTTCTACCTGCCACACCAGCCATCCTCACCCTGCCGGCCTGCATGTTGCTTATTCACGCCTCTTTTAAAGGATCCCAGGACAAAGAAATGAGTCACCAAATTTCTTTGTACGCGTTGGAATTGTGGCCACAGTTATACAGTGACAACGTAGGCCAGCGCGCGTGGTCCTCTGAAGGAAAGGAGAAGGTGGGATCATTATCATCATTATCATCATCATCAGCCTATTAATGTACCCACTGCTGGGGCACAGTGTGGATTGGTGGGTGCTAACGACTGCAGATGCAGCCGGGACCAACGGCTTAACGTGCCTTCCAAAGCACGATGGAGCTCGAGATAGTGATTTTTTGGCCACCCATCCAATGACCGACCACTGCGAAAGTTGCTTCACTTCAACGATCGCAGCCGAACGCGCTAACCATCTGCGCCATCGAGCTCCTCGAAGGTGGGATAAGAGAAAATAACTCCTCAGAACATTCGCCGTAGTAAAGACGATAGAATGCGCTTAGTGACCTTTTTTTTTTGTTAAAATGGTGGCAGACAAACGTATGTCCCGCCTGGTGGTAATCCGCTACCATAGCCCATGGACGCTTGCGATAGCAAAAATACCACTCGCGCCGTTGCCCTCCCCGACCCAATCGCTTACCCTGTGAAGCACTGGAACCTTACTCATCGACAGAACACCAAAAGGTAAGACTGATGGGTGCCCGCGACTTTTTCACCAATTCAACTTTTATTTTCCCAACAAAAGTAGGTTAAATCTTTCGCCAGGGTCACCTCTATCTCTGTACAAGTGTTTAATCAAAACCCGTGCAGCAGTCTAGGCGTGAAAACGAACTCTCATTGCCAAGTATGGTTCGAGCCATGCTTGGCAATGAGAGAGCATGGAAGGCTACCGCCTTTTTCTGCGAGGTTGTGATGGGGCAGAAGGAGGCAGCGGAGAGGGAGCGGGAGGAGGACGTTTTGGCCGCTCCCCTCGGGCGTAGACGGGTGGGCCGAAGAAGGCAGGCGGCTTTGTCCGCCGGTCTTCGTCGCTCCTAAGGTGGTCTGGGCGCGGCATGCCAGCCGCGCGTCCTTGGTGCCATTCGGCATAGGTCACCCCGTCTGGGGATTACCTAGTACCCTAGAGTAATCCCCCATAGGCGCGTCGCCCGGTTCACTCGTTGGGCCAGGCCAGAACGAGGACGATCCCAGAGCACCCTCATAAGGGCCGAGGAGGGTACCGGTGGTTTTTAGTGGGTAGGACCGTTAAGAAACAGATAAAGACGAACAAACAGACAAGCTGCTCTTTAAATCACTATCTAAGCATACTGAACATACGTATTGCACCTTGCATGCTATTATTATTTGCGCGACTGAATATTTGCTACCTTGTTTTAATACCGTATTTGACGACCTCCGTAGCTGAGTGGTTTGTACGCCGGGTTTTATAGTGTCGCTGACCCGAGAGGTCCCGGGTTCGAATCCCGGTGGGGGCAGATGTTTGTGTGATGAATACGAGCATTTGTACTCAAGTCATGGATGTTTCATATGTATTTCTATATAAATATACTTATTTATGTATAGTACGGTGGTTGTTCCGCGCCGGGGAGTCCCACACACGTCGCGCGCCTGGCAAACGCGCGGTATGGTGCGTAAATACATTTTCCACCGTCAACAAAAAAAAGGCGTGAAAACGAAAGAAACAGATAAAGACGAACAAACAGACAAGCTGCTCTTTAAATCACTACCTAAGCATACTGAACATACGTATTGCACCTTGCATGCTATTATTATTTGCGCGACTGAATATTTGCTACCTTGTTTTAATACCGTATTTGACGACCTCCGTAGCTGAGTGGTTTGTACGCCGGGTTTTATAGTGTCGCTGACCCGAGAGGTCCCGGGTTCGAATCCCGGTGGGGGCAGATGTTTGTGTGATGAATACGAGCATTTGTACTCAAGTCATGGATGTTTCATATGTATTTCTATATAAATATACTTATTTATGTATAGTACATGTATTCTATCCGTTACCCTAGCATCCCATAACACAAGCCTTACAGTGCTTACTTTGGGGCTAGGCTAATTGATGTGAGTGTTGAAAATATTTAAAAAAAAAACGGTTCTGGTATATTATATCACCTGTAACTGTATCGAAAAGGCTCCATTGACGATTAATAAATCGACAGTACACCAAATCGATGGTACGCTACATCGACGGTACAAAAAATCGATAGTACGGTATATCGAGAGTACAACTATTTGATGTGTAACAGTACTCCCGAGCGCTGGTACGCTACATCGATAGTACAACAAATCAATAGTAGGTTATATCGACAGTAAACCTATTTGGTGTGTAACAGTACTCCATATCGATGGTGCGCTACATCGAAAGTACAAGTCGATAGTACGCTTTATCGACAATACAACAAATCGGCATATGAAAATAAATTTGAGTAAAAGTATAACACTTTAAAAGTTTTCACTTGCATCGTAGTTTCATAAAACCAATCATTTTTTCAAGCAAAATAACACACTTTGATTATATCGCAATCACATTGGCAAATTACTTAAAAGCCATTAAACGTTTTCCATTATAAACTTTTCACTTAAGTAGCGTGTGATTTCATGTAATAAAGTTATTTTTTATTCTTTTCTTAAATACTACGGTCCTGTTAAAAGTGCTTTGTAACAACATGAAGATCTGATATTGACTTGATAATGTTAAAATTAAGCAATAACACTCACTCTTAGTGGTACGGTCAATCCGAAGTTGGGACATAAAAATTTATATTTTCATATGACGTAGTTCAAGTTATGAGAGTAAGCGGCAGTAAGTCTTGCTTTGCGACAAGCGTGCTGAGAGCGAATGACAAAAAAAAAATTAACAACATCCCTTGTTGAAATATTATAAGATTGAGTTTGATGAAAACATTACGACATGATGCTTATCCCATACCCGCGCGACGAAGCTTCGGGTCATCGGGTGGCTTGGTACTAAATGCGCTAAAAATTAGCGTTTGAAATTTTTATTAGTTTTGTCGTAATGAATTAGTATGGCTAGGGCTGGGTATCTCACACACAGACACGCAACACCTATGCTAAACGATCGCTTGACTTGCGATACTTAGACATACTAAAAGAGATCGTGGAAAACTAAATATTTCGTTCTAACGCTTATTAAAATAAGCGTTAAATTTAGAGCATCTTAGTACTAAAGCCACCCAAAGTTTCATCACGCAGGCGCGGGATAAGCAATAGAAGAATAGACACATACATTTGGAATTAAAGTCACAACGGTGGTTACACATTTGATTTGAAGTCAATCATATTGCTAGTAACCTCGCTTGGTTGAAAAGCAGTTTTTATGAACAGGATTAGACTACTACTGTAAATAAGACCAATTGAGTAAGTTATAAAATTAATGATATCAGATGACATTTATGCATGCTTTGAGAAATAAAGTTGTTTAATACAAATTAGGTTCTTTATTTAAATAATTGTTAAATTCTCTTTTTATCTATATTGCGTTACCCTGACAGAGTTCATGTGGGTGGTACTTTATGCATTTTGTAACTTGTAACCATCTATGTAACCACATGAGAGCAATAAATTGAATTGAATTGTAATTGTATTGTGATAGTATATTTTTGTTTTAATTATTCTTAAATTTGTTCATATTGCCTGTATCATTTTATTACTTGTAAATAAATTCATAATAACTAATGTAGCTACATTGAATTGATATTTCATCCACATAAATGAGAAAATTATTTATTATAGATAGGCTTCCATTTTTGATTATTTACTTACTGATTTGATTTTGAAACAATAGGAATATTAATGTATTCCCTCTTATAGCTTGTACCATACGTAAAGAGCCTAAAGCGCGTGTCGTTCGATGCTTTTATTATGACGCTACTGATCTGGACCTCAAATTACCAATCATAAATGTTAACTTCGACCATAACGCTTACCGCTCTCATGAGCGTACGTGATGCTGCTGCGATATAGCTTATTGAAGGAAGCTGAGAGAATGCTGAAAGTAAATCAAGAGTTTATCATGTTATTAGTGTATGCCATCAAAATTCGTCCGAACGAACTTCAGAAATGAATAAACTATGAGTTAATTTAGGGTATATATACTCCTTCTGGGTGCCAAATTTCTTCTAATATGAGTTGACATATTTGACTGGGCATCATCCAAAATATATGTACATATAAGTTAATAAGAACTTTCATATAAGATTGCTTGTTATATAAGCATTCTTTAGCTGTAATGTTATATTTTGTGCATCAGGAAAATCAGAAAGTTGTAGATGAGAATGGATAAAATTGCTGACTAAATAAACTTAAGTACCATCGAAAGCGTGGTCTGAAATACGATTTAGATAAATCATTATCATCAGCCTTAATTTCCCCGCTGCTGGGGCACAGGCCTTCCCTATGGATGGAATAGGGAGATTATACCATGACCTACGTGGGCCGAGCGCTGATAGGCGGGTGTTAATAACTGCAGTTGCAGCTGGGACCAACGGCTTAACG
The DNA here is from genome assembly GCA_902850365.2 of Chilo suppressalis. Classification (NCBI taxonomy): domain Eukaryota; kingdom Metazoa; phylum Arthropoda; class Insecta; order Lepidoptera; family Crambidae; genus Chilo; species Chilo suppressalis. Next base: position 2,761,828 of record OU963905.1, on the reverse strand, counting down.
TGCCTTCCGAAACACGGAGGAATTCGAGATAGATTTTTGGTCACCCATTCAATGACGAAAGTTGCTTAACTTCAACGATCGCAGTCGAACAAGCTAACCACCTGCGTCATGGAGCTCCTCTTGTAAATTTAATACTTGTTAAAGTGAAAACTTACTTGATTAGTGGGATATTACTTTCTAAACTTCAATCAAATCACACTGTCCCATTAATAATCTTTACCACATACCCCACTTGTCTACCACATAGAAACAACATGAACCGGCAACCATCGCCACTTTGTGTATTTAGTAAAATTAGCAAGATTGGAGTAATTTTATGGGATTTCTGGAAATTAAAATTAAGAACCACCGTTTGAGAAAGTTACCATACTCCGCAGATCTAACACGCGTCCACTGAGTTATTTAGCACTTAATATTCTTATTTTCCCATTAGACCAATTCAATGAATATTTTTACTATAATTATAGGTACTCATATCATAAACTTAAGCCACTATGACGAAGAAGGTATCGAAACAAAGGAAATTATCGATTCACAATTTCCACAGTTGTAGTCACTGTTCGAGTGTTATTATAATAGTCGCTGCAATTTTAACAAACCACGACCTAGCGCCAAATCTAGACCGCCTCTATTCTTCGGCAATAAAACTCATTTTCACGTGGCCTGAAAAGTGAGGCGCCAATGACTCCCAATGTTCCTAAAATGACAAACGATCGAAAAGCGGTGTCGTGATAGCTCCCCACGTTTGGGTCGTGAGCCGGTGAGGTTTTAGCGAATAAATCAGGTTGCGATCGACGATCGCGGGCGGTCGCGATATCGGCCGATTCCGCGATATTGCCTAAACTGGATGGGGTCACTCCACGAGCGGACTATTTCTCACGGCCGGTGGTTCGAGAGTTGCTAAGTCGGCGAGGAGGTATTTAGGTCTGTCTAAATCAGTTCTTCTTAACCCGTGGTCCATGATCACTAAAAGTCCACGGAAGAACCTGAAGTAGTCCATAAAGCCGTTTGAAAAATGGAGTGGTGTAATTCGTTAGTAGTGGTCCGTGGTAAGACAGAGATTTCGACAAATGGTCCCTCGTCACTAAATGGTAAAGAAGCACTAGTCTAAATGGATAGATGTAAATTTTATGACGAAGCACCAGAGTTGATTCTGACGTGTTGCTGTGAAGAGATGCAGTTGCTGTACGTTTTATATGATTCCCGCTTAGACATTTTTTTGTATGGTGTGAAGATTTAGTGGAAAGCCACAAAATGATCTGTTCGTCACCAAAAGGTAAAAAAGCACTAATCTAAATGGATAAATGGAAACTCTACGAAGAAGCACATGGGTTGATTCTGTCGTGTTGTTCTAAAAATATGCAGTTGCTGTACGTTTTATATTAATCCCACTTTGACATTGTTATTTTTGTATAGTGTTTTAGTCGAAAGCCACAAAATGATCTCTTTATACAATTTCTAGTATGACAGTGCTATAACACAGTCCATTTCAAGAGAGGCTTAAATACAGTATTTTACGAATTACAGCGGCATGGCTGTGTCACTGGCATTGCTGGCATCAGAATCAGGTGTCAATTTCGCTCGAGTACTTTCAAAGGCAATAAAAACAGGACACGAAAAACAAGACAAAGGTTGATAAAGGAAAGATGTTCTTCTGTTTACCTACAAAAACGTATAAAATGGAATTTAAATGAACAGAGAAAAGGAAGCAAATTGATTAATTTATTTCCTTTTCAAAATCATTGTAATAAATGTTTGAAAAATTCTTCTTCATTTCAGTGTGTTCAGTGCGATTGAAAATATTTTAAAAACCGTAATATTTTATGAGAAATTAGCACATTCTCAGTATTGCCTATAAATGGTGTATTTTTAGCAGAAATACAATTAAATAAAACTAGTTTTTAACGGGTTAATGCACGAAACTTTATTTATTTATTGACGTTTCGCCGCCTTTACAGGCTGCTTCGTCGGAATGATGAACAAATAAAAAATCATGCCGACGAAGCAGCCTGTAAAGGCTGCGAAACGTCAATAAATAAATAAAGTTTCGTGCATTAACCCGTTAAAAACTAGTTTTATTTAATGAGTGATGTGCGTGAAAACCTAAGAAACAAATAAGAAATACAAGTTTTTGGATAACAACAAATTGTGAACATTTTAAATTCAGATAGTTTTTAAAAAGTCATCTGATCACTGCGCGATAGGTGTTTCGATACCGCATCCACGTTTTCCCAGGTAAAGGGTTTTGAAGTGAAATGACTTCAACCGTTCAGAGGTCAAAGTCTAGATCAGGGCACTTCTACTCTACACAACCTGTTTAGTTTCGCAATCTGTTTATCGAGCTTACGGGAACATCTCTCGCCGTGTACCGTTTTCATCATCTTTTCGTACTGTGTTTGTGAATCACATTCATCAAAATGAAGTTTCGTTACTAAGCTTCTTTATCAAGTAGTATTTTTAAAGTGTTCCTGTTTTTACTTTTTTTTTTCATTCATCTTTAGCATCTCACATTACATTTTTATTGTTTTAACGAATTTAGACTTATGATATAGCGGTTCGGAAAGCTCACATGCTACCCGAGCGGCCCGGTTAAATTCCAAGTCAAGGAAGAATTTGTTTTTTATCAATGATTTTAAAAGTTTCATTTGCATCATGGTTTAAGAAAACTACACCATTTTTGTACTTAGAAATCGTTGTACCAAAAATTACAAAACAAAATACTGTAATTCTATTGCAAAAAATATTAAAAAAATGGGTACCAATTGTACATTATTTTATATGCAATATTGAAAAATGTGGAAATAAGTTGAGTATACTATTATAATAATAGAAACGATATATAGTATTGGTGATGGTGTCAGTTACTTAAGCAATTGTATAGATTTTGGTCAAATGAAGACCTAATAAGAGCACAATTTGGATTCACGTGAACAAATGTAAAAGTCTAAACACACATTTTGGACGTAGATCTGGTATCGAATAATTCTTGAGTCGTAGTCAATAATTATTAATTTTATTACATCGCTATTCTTCAATCACAAAAAAGTTGATAAATCAGGCAATAATCTGAATACTGCATCAAAGATAAAATATTTTCAAACAACAATAATATTAATTAAAGTGTTTCATCTTCGCCAAATCAAAAAACTTGACCCATTAAACATGGAATCCGAAATTGGCATAAACACGGTGTATAGTGATCTTTCACAAGAAAGGCGACGTGAAGATTTCCAACAGTCACTACCGTATCAGGAAATGATCATAAACAGGAATGCGAGATAATCTATGAATCGGAAATTAACTATGATAAAAACCATACCGCTTCTAATTGGTAATGGTAACGGCCAAGATGGTGGAGTTCAAATAAATATTCAACAGACGACATTATTGCGTCTATAAATCAAAGTATTTAGCAAAACGAGACTCCTTCGGTGATGATTATGGACGCAGCGATGCTTGCGTTGGAATTATTCAACGATTTTTATTAGTAGCTTGATACTTGGAGATTTTGCTAGTACCTACTAGCTTTACCAAGTCTTCTTCTGTTACACTCATAAATAGACGCGTGATACGTTTCTCGGGTGTGAAGAAATCTGTTTGGTTACACGCGATAGCCGTGTTCGGAAGCTGGGGTACCTTTTGCATATATTTTAACATCGAAAGAAATAGTTTGTTAGTCTATGTTATTGATGGTGAGAAATTGTTATTTTACCTACGCATCTCGTAAAGCGGTGCATTCCAAAACTAAATAAAAAAAAAGGAGTGTGCTTCTGACCACACGAATGAAGTGAAACTTCTTTAGTTCCATCTGTATATAACAATTTCTACATGCATATTTCATTTACTAGCTATATAGTGCTTAATTTGGTGTGAGTGTTGGAAATATATTCAATATATCATGTGATTCTGACAATTTTTATACTCCACTGCTTCATAACGAATACATGCATTGGGCCCATTGAGAAGATGACGATAGAATTAAAAAAAAACTATGTAAATCATTACTCTACTATTTTTTGATTCTTTAGATTTAAACATCTAGCAGTTAAATGCTTAAAAATAAATAAAAACATAAAATCATTACCATTTCCCCTGTCAATTACTTTGCTTGTAATTGACATTGGCAAAGTAATATTGGAGCGAAACTAGGGTTGCCAGATGCTGGCTTATCATTTCCAGGACATTCAATTTTCGTTAAAAAAAAATTCGTTTCTCTTCCTATCCAGAAGGCCCAAACACAATACAGGTCGCGGCACGTAAGCTCTGAACAAAACGCGGAGGGGATAGCTGCGCATGGGTACCACTGGAGAGCCAATCAGCGCAACGCACGCCCACCCGCGCACCTCGTTTCCCCCCAAGACATCTTACTTTTTACTTCTTCGCAATAACGGACAACGCCAGTTTTGTGCCGCGACTTATAACTGTAATTAGGTACAATATTAAATTGACGCCAGAATAACAGTTATTTAAGTAAATAGTTAACAGTACTTAATCTCATCTATATACACACATCAAAAGTGTCTAGGGATCAACATATATTTTTGCAATAACTTTTCTCCTGATTGATATTAATTAAAATTTTCTTTAAGGATTCATCAAATAAAGTGTTTTCGTTTGTCACAGTAACGATAAACCAAGTCACCTTTGCATTAATAAAGAAATTTGCCATTTTCCTAATAAAGGGATTTTTGACATTTGAACCACTAACACAAAAGTTCGAAAAAAAGACTGAAATAACAGTTTTCTCTAAAATTTTATTGGGTAACTTAAACAATTAATAATCCGTATTTCTACCGCTAACACTAACAACACAAGAACATCGGTTTGGCATACTCAAAATGAGTTCATCCAAATCACGCTGTGGAATGGCCGCCCATGTTCGTTGCAACAACAAAAAAAGGTCTTCTTGCGACTGGATACCCTCCATATTCGGCAGAGCTCTTCTCTGTAGCATATCCCATGCATGCTCAATCGGGTTCAAGTCTGGCGACTGAGCAGGCCAGGGCAGGACATTGATGTTAGCTGCGGCGAGAGTCTGTCTTACAACTCTTGCGGTGTGCGGTCGTGCATTATCATGCATTAACTGAAATAAGGGACCGATTTGCACTTGTAGAGGAACGATGACGTCTGATACAATCGTCTCAGCATAAATTTGAGCGTTGAGGTTGCCTCTGATCCAAATCAACTCAGTTCTTCCGCCGATCCAAATACCCGCCCATACCATGATGGTTCCACCACTATAAGGATGGACTTCCTGGCAGGATTTTAATCGCTGTTGGCGTCCAGGGGTTCTCCAGTGTCGTATACGTCTTGTATCCGGTCTCATACCAAAACGAGACTCATCAGAAAAGCACACGAAACGCCATTGTTCTTCTGCCCAATTTCTGTGTTCAAGAGCCCATTGATATCGAATCCTACGATTGTGCATTGCTATAGGTGGTACCCGTAGCGGTCTTCGGGAATGAAGGTTCACTTCATGCAAGCGGTTTCTGACTGTTTGGTCGCTAATTAAGTTCCCTGAAGAGTGATGAAGCCTCACGGCTAACATCATGGCGGTTATTGTTGGAGCTCTTCGAGTTAAGATTTGAATGTATCGGTCTTGTCTCCGTGTGGTGCAGCGATACCGTCCTCCATGGCGCTCAGCCACGGTACCAGTGCTTCGGTATCGTGTCCAAAGTCGACTGATAACACTCTGACTTGTATTCAGAGCTAAAGCCACAGTACGTTGCCGGGAACCAGCTTCTATCATTCCCACGGCTCTGAGCATTTCTTCCCTGCTTAAATGACGTCGCCGCTCCATAATAACGTTGGTTTTAATCAGTAGTAGGGAAACAGTAGCACTAATAATGTCTTCAATGCGTTGTATGTTTTTATAGGGAAAATATTGACAGCTGATTTTCATCTTTTACTCGAATTTGATTCACAGTTCCTGATTCAAATTATGAAATGCACCAAAAAGGATCCATATAAATTTATAAAATCATAAATTTATTACAAAGCCACATCTCAATCTCAAGAAATCCGCATAAAAATGCTTGATCCCTAGACACTTTTGATGTGTGTATATAAAACTCAAAGGTAACTGACTGATATAGTGATCTATCAACGCAAATCCCAAACCACTGGACGGATCAGACTGAAATTTGGCATGCAGGTAGATGTTATGACGTAGGCATCCGCTAAGAAAGGATTTTGATCAATTCTACCTCCAAGGGGATAAAATAGGGAATGAAAGTTTGTATGAAACTTTGTCAATTTTCAACCGATCGGGCTGAGACATTGCAAGCAGGTATAAGAAGAATCATAGATGAATGATATTGTGTTTAATACAAGCCTTAGAACAAAAACTGTAGTACTTCAGCTCTACACCGAAGCGAAGCGAGGGCGGGCCGCTAGTTACCAATTAAAACTTTCAAGGGTAAAGCTTGAACATAATATAAAGCTGATTGGATTTATGAAACAGAAAAGGTCATAGTCGTAAAGTTAACCTAAAAAACATTCTATATCATTAAAGAAAATATTATTCAATCCGTAAGGTCAAAGATCAATCAACATCTTAAGTTTTAATCATGCCAGCATTAAATTTTGATTGAAATCATTATTTACGCGAGTAACGCAAAAAAACGCAACCGAATCATTCAATGTGAACACGTAGGTAGGTATTACTCGTAATTACAAATGTTCCGTAATCATTTATCATTAATTTGACCACTCCAGTATCATTAATCATTAAATAGAGCATTACGGAAGCTGGAGTGCTCTGTGTTGTTTTTTTCCTTACGTCATTCATTCATCAAGTGATTTTAATTGAATCTAAGGTCATTACTTTATTGAACTGTTCGTGGCCGCCTTCCAAAAAGGAAGTTCTCAATTCGAATGTAATCTTATTTATTGTTTTTTTTAATTAGTTAATCATCATTATTGATGAAAATGATAAACTATTGGAATTGATTTTAGCGACTTAGCACATTAATATTGCGTCGTACCTATAGATGTAAAACAACCGATTTAAAACGTTTTAAACTAAATGTTGCCGTTTTAAACCCCAACTATTTATTTGTTTTAAACGGTTGAAAACTGGCTTCCAAAGTAAAAGAACTATGTTTTTTAACTCTTCATTATGGTCAATTTTTGGTCACGTTTTGTTTTACTTAGTGGGTACCTATAAAGAAAATCAATAGAAAGTACCTACGTACATTACCTAGGTACCACGAAAACTTAAGTAAGTATGTAAGGTACCTTCATACTTAAGCACTTATTTATTATACATATAATAAATAACACACACTAGATTAAAATAAAAGACATCATAAACACAATACCAACATTTTTTAAATTTTTTTGGTGTTGACATAATCAACACCAACCGTTTTAAATCGAAAAAAAAATGGTTTATTTCGGTTTTAAACGGTTTTTTTCGTTTTAAACGGATTAGTTTAATTGGTTTTACACCGGCCTTACATCTATAGTCGTACCCTATATGGTACATTTGTAGTGGTTCCGCAAAACTCGTGTACCTTATGCTTGTAATGTTAGCAGCATGTATTACTGCTAATGTATGTACGAGTAGGTACAAAAGGATATCCCATGCACATCTCAATTCCGGGTTTAGTCCGTCTTCATGCTATGACGTCTCATTACAATACATGCGCGCCTTCAGCATAGTTGTTCTGTAAGATACTATCTCACTTCATCATCATCAATAGCCTATTAATGTCCCCACTGCTGGGCTAAAGGCCTTCCCTATGGATGGAATAGGGAGGTTGGGTCATGACTCAACTCGCGGGCCCAGCGGGCAGATGCAGTCGGGACCAACGGCTTAACGTGCCTTCCGAAGCACGGAGGAACTCGAGATAGAAGATTTTTGGTCACCCATCCAATGATCGACCACTACGAAAGTTGCTTATCTTCAAAGATCGCAGCCTAACGCGCTAACCACCTGCGCCATCGAGCTCCTCACTTACAATATTATTTATTCGGATTTCTAACAAATATCTAATATTGGCTGCTTCTATAGACATAGCGACATTTTCCCTTGTAATGGCACACATATCAAAATAATGTCTAAAATGACAGCTATCGAAATCCGAAGTGAGATTTAATGTTAAAGAATCCCCTTTAATTCCATTGGAACCCTTCCGGTCTCCCAGCCCAGTCTCCCTCTCTTACAACACCCAGTTTGATCACCACAGCTAAACGATCTCTGAGTCTGAGCAGAGCCTAAAAAAATTAATACCTAATTAAAGCGATACTCTTAATTAAATAACTATTAACGAAAATGCAAATTGTTAAAAAGCCTACCTACACTTTAAAACCAAGATGTTTTCCTTTCGCCGTTTTAGTCTATTAAGATATTTATCAACTATATTTATTCATCAATTCCAAGAATATGTTCTGGATTCTCGAAATCACTTCGTTGTAACACCTCGCCGTCTCCCATTAAGCACTCCTATCTTCATACATCTGACGAGTCTCAACTTTAAGTTTGTAATTAACAACGACTTTATGATCGAAAATTAATGCTTTCCGTTTCGTCTGTCGTAAATCAAATCTTGGTGGCTCATCTCGATTTCGGTGGCTCGGCGTTGTCAGATGTAGGTCGTGTGAGATTATTTTCTCAAGTTCCTTTTGAGTTAAGACTTTTGTGAGTAGATTTGGAAAGGACCACGGTTAGAGTTACCAAAATACTAGGTTTCCCTAGTACTTGCCAGGGGGCGTCCCAGTGAAGTAGCGCACACTAAGGTGCGCTGATCCTGAGACGCCCCCATATGGGCGTAGGAGGGTACCGGTGGTTTTTAGTGGGTAGGACCGGCGTTGTTCCGCGCCGGGGAGTCCCACAAATGCCGCGCGCCCAGCCAGCGCGCGGTACGGTGCGTAAATGCATTTTCCATCGTCAACAAAAAAAAGAAAAGGTTTCCCTAGTACTTGGGCATGCCAAGTAGCCCTCCGCAGCGGACGGGGGGCGGTACGATGGACACTGGGACGCGAACTCAGCCACCACGCGCAGGCCTTTCTGCGCTCGTCTGCGGGGCCCCGCAATACCGTCGTATAATACAATACCTGCCGCGGAAACCCGGCACGGAGGGGTTCTAAGGCCGGGAGGCTGAAGGGTGCGAGACGTGGCAGAATCCCTAAACGGTGATCCCGCTATTTCGCCCTTAGCAGCTTAGAGGGTTTTTTAGCGTATATTATGCCGTAAAGCGCCCGTAAGAGTTACGGGGTCCTCAGTGGGCAGCCACTGCAGGGGCCCGTAAGGCTTACGGGAGTCAGGTGTAAGGTACGTTCAGCGGTGTGCCTCTTAAAGCGCCGTCGTCTGTAAATAGAGGTTTTGCCTGCGTCAAAAAAATAAGGTTTCCAGGCAAATTTGTGCTCGTAGGCTTCTAAGTTTTGTCCCTTCATTCCCTTTGTTTGTGCTTGGAAAATACCTTACGTATCCTTCAACCACAGGGGAGCGAGAAGAAGGTATATAGATATATATATATATAGACAGTAATTTAGTAAAAAAACTAAATTCAATTTTCAAGTTGCCGCGAAAACGCTCTGGACATTATGGCGTCTGTGTGACGTCACACGAATGTCATTAAAATGTCAAGCGATACAAAGTAAGGTCAGCTTGATCGGAAGTATACTAGAGTGTGAGGTCATTTTATAGAAAAGTTATTAATTATAAGTTCATTCAGTTTTCGTAATTGTAAATTATGTTTCTATGTCCATTTTGGTGAAAAGTAACCAAATATATTTAAAATTTAAGAAGACGCAAATGATTTAATGCAGAATTTAAACACTGTTTTGTATTGAAACGAAGACAATAAAATTAGTAACCTTAATACGAGTGCGAGCTCACAAAAACTGTCATAGTTTTCGTAAATGTAAAACTCGTACTAAGGGTACTGAATAGTCAAATCACTGCTAATATTCATACAAATGACAACAATTGGTACATTATCTACATACTGCCAAATAGCCTTATATCCAGGTTTCGCAAAATCCTAGATTTTAGCGAAAATTCGATTTACCAAATTATCATACGACACTTACAAGATAAATGTAGAATATATCCTTCTTTATGTATGAAATCGGTTAGAAATAATTTTATTTTTTAACGAAATAAGTGTACAGTACCTTTTTTTTATACGCAGGCAAAAAATACTCTGCGAATACCCTCTAAGCTGCTTAGCGCGAAGCCGCGGATCCCCGTTTAGGGATTCTTCCGCGTCTCCGCACCTAGCAGCCTCCCGGCCTAGCCAGGGCTCCACGGCAATGTACAGTACCTAGGATTTTAAAAAAAAATTAAACTTGCTGGTGTCTAAATCATGTTTTTTTTATCAAGCGTTTCTTGTTATTTTGTATACCACTTCAAGATAATTATGACATAAAGTCATCATTATGCAAATATATAAATTATTCAATATAAAAAGCTGCTTTATTAATTAAAATAAAATATACATATTTCCTCACAAACACGAGTTTCATTAGCGAAAAGTAAGGTAGAAAATTATGAAGATCGCAATCGCTATGGCGACCTTCTCATTTCGGGCTATTTATATGCATCATTAACTAAATGCCGGCGTGCCTTACACGAGCCCGCCACAAAGGTGCCAGCGCACGATCGGTGGAAACCGAATACTTTCATCGATACATTTAAATCGATATTCGCTCAAAATTTGTTATTAACCTTAATGAGCCATGATGACCGTCTCACTGTTCGACGAAAAGTTTGGTGTGTTCCGATTGAGTCTACTTTGTTCGCTTCCAAACTTGTGTGTCAAGCTGCTGCGTGTTTCGGAAAGCATGTCAAGTCATTTATCCCGGGTACAAACACAGACCTAAAAAGCCACCATCGGATAACCAGATACCCTGCGTCTGGTTACCATAATTTCTTGGTTGCTGTTCCTCCCTTTTGCACCAAATGCTTCTCAAATTAGGGCTTCCAATCCCGGTATTCCGAGATCCCGCGCCTTTTTCCAGTCCCGCTCCTAGCGGGATTACGAGCGCGGGATCCCGCGGGATTTGCGGGACTGCAAAAAGGCACATGCTAAACGTCTCGTCGCGAGCGCGATGGCTCGAGCACTAGTAGTTTGGCTGTCGACACCTTAGACCTGTTATGTTTTCTTCGCAAACAGTTTCAACAAAATATTGGTCAAAGCAAATAATAAATTTGATATTTTAATAATTTGTCTTAAATTATAATTGAGGTCCTTAGTTCCTTACAGTTTGTTTAACATAGGTTGATTTTAATCACAATAGAACTTATAGAAGTGCAATGTTATTTATGTGTAATATTTAATATTTAAAAGGTAAACTATAATAAAAGTTTAAATACGTTGATTATTTTGTTGTTTTATTTAGCTTAATAATTGATATCATTAATTTCTATGCGGGATCCCGCAAATACCGGGATCCCGCGGGATCAAAAATTTGCAATCCCGCAAGTACCGAGATTAAAGATAGGCTGCGGGATTGGAAGCCCTATCTCAAATACTTTTATAATGTGTGCAGCTTAAGAATGGAATTTCCTGTCTGCGTCTGTGTTTCCGAGTACATATTAAGTGACTCTTTTTAAAGACAGCGTGAATAGGCTCCTTCTGGGTAAGCTTCCTACAACATAGATGCCATCTCTGCCCTCGGGCTGGATAAAAGATCAAGAGCTTAACCATTACCACCACTGGGCCCACTTGTTGGGTTATCACCAATATCTCTCAAGGCGGTCATCAGTATCATTCCGTAATGACATTGTACGAAGTATATTAAGTATAAATTTATTATTTATAGAATAGAATAGAATAGAAATAAATTTATTAGCCTTAAACACAGTAACATTTACATAAATAAAACAAGACAAAATAGGCCAACTAGGTCCCTGCCTCAGCTTGAATACTACAGCAACACCAGGGATGCTGCAGCGCTGATAATTCTGGCAGGGCCTATGGTTGATGACACAGATAATTAATAAAAACAACAATAATACACAAAAAGAAACAAGCATACCAATAAATACATATCAAAGAGAAAAAAAGAAAATGGAATGGCTGTATAATTTTACAATCTTAGCCTTTAGACAATGCAAAGATTTAGTAAAAAAATAAAATAAAAAAAAGAATGACTAATCTGTGGGAGGACAGAGTTCACAGAGTACAAACTGAACCTCCAAAAAAATAAAAACACTAACCTTAAACTTTTATATTAATTAAATAAGTATTTATGTTGCAAACAGTGATGCCAGAACGTCCCAAAAGGGACGATTTTCGTCCCTTTTCTCATCAAAGCGTCCCATCGATGTCCTTTTACATATTCCGTCCCTTTTCCGTCCGTTTTCGAAAACGCTTCACTGCAACATTAGACGAATGCGTTTCGTTTCACTCATTGATTTATTTCACTAAATTGCCATCACTATTCGTTGTACATTGTCAACTCTATTCGTCAAATCACCCAGTAAACTACATCGAATTCAACGCTCGCTACGAAGGTGACGTTTAATATATACCTACCTATATCTATACCAACTCAAAGCTCTAACCCAATAACCTACCATATCTTACCTAATAAAACTTTTGTTGTTGAGGTATGTTTCAGTTATGAAGATAATAGGTAACTTAAGAATAAGTGCTTGCTTTGTAGAGTCGTAAGTACGTACGGTACGTTCATACCACCATGATGTACCTATGTCCTCCGTACCATCTTCATTATGTTTATTGTGTGCCCAAAAAAATATAATTAATATGGCTCTGTTAAAATGTTTTTGAAGTGAAACTTCTTTAGGCACGCCTTGACTTGGGGGGTAAACTGGCGAATAGGGAAGATGCAATATTTTTATTTTTGTTTTCATTTTAAAGAATTTCATGTAGAATAAACCACAGATATATTAAAAAATTAAAACATTGTGATTTATCGGAAAAAATGCGGTTTTAAATTGACAATTTAAATTTTCGCGCGAAAACGAACCTATAGTTGCGATGACGTCACTGCTGTCTGTCACTAGTCGTACTTGTTCGTTGCTGGCTTTAAATTTTCATACTTTTGCATATTTTTTCGACTTTCGAAATATTTTTTTGAAAAATTTAAAATGGACTATCCATCAACATCATGTGACTCATGTTTTGTGCCAATCTACTTCAACAAAGTTCCCAAATAAATTGTTTTTGACTGGAACTTCTGACCCAAAACTGTGGTTTCAAGCTGCAAAGAAAAATGACAATTATTCTCCAAAGACCATTATTTGATGCTGAGAAGATCACTTTGACGTAAGTCGGCGAATATACTTGTATATATGCTTAATTAATCTGCTTGTACGTAAAAACGCATTAGTAACCTACCTAATACTTACAAAACCTGTTTATAACATATTTTTAATTTTACAGTTGGAGAATGACGTCGAAAATTAGATAAAGTTTAAAATGTGTGGCACAATCTTCACATTGGCAGGACTGAACTAAGCTTTGCGTTTCATTTAAAATAACCTTAACACGATAACCTTCTTTACGTACTTTATGCTCCGGGGAACTCGACCTTTTACTGTACATAATCTCTTTTAATTTGGACATAGCCGATTGCATTATCGCCGTAAGATTTGTAGAAGCCGCTGAATAAAATACGAAGTTTAACAACTACGATTTTTACATACCGTAGTAATTTAGTCCCTTTCATTTCTACACTTAAAAACTGCACTTTGGACAAAAAATGTTATAACCATGTCAACGCTAACTCTTGGTAAATTCCTGGAGTCTGCTTTGATAAACGCAACTTCCGTTTTTATTAAATGTTAAAAAAACGCAATAAATATTCCCATAAAATAATATTAACTTTAACAACCATAACCTCAAAGAAGTTGTCATAACAGGAGTGACGTCACTAAACGCTGATTGGTGTTTTAAAATACGTTCCGTTTCAAGTATTTTTAATTCGTAATAATTGTTAAAAAACAACATTATGTAAAATAAAAACGTTGCAGTGGCATTTCTTTTATATTTTTTTAACATTTTAATCATAAAATTTTCATATATATTATATATGCATCTTCCCTTTTCGTGTTACGATTAGTGTCATCGGTGACTCATCGGTAAACAATGAACAATACCTGTAACAAAATACATAAATCTAGTGCTTGGCTTGGTAGGTGATAACGGACCCAGCGTGGATTGATGGATGATAACGGACCCAGCGCAGATTGGTGGGTGATAACGGACCCAGTGTGGATTGGTGTATAATAGCGGACCCAGTGCGGATTGGTGGATGATAACGGAGCCAGTGCGGGTTGGTGGGTGATAATGGACCCAGCGCGGACGGGTTGGTGATAATGGATCAAGTGCGGATTGGAGGGTTATAACGGACACAGCGCGGATTGGTCGGTGGCAATGGACCCAGTGCGGATTGGTGGGTGATAATGGACCCAGCACGGATTGGTGGATGATAGCGGACCCAGTGTGGACTGGTGGGTGACACTGGACCCAGCGCGGATTGACCGGATATGACCCTTTATATCAGCATTTGTTGCAGGTCCAGTCTTTAAAGATAAATGTACTAAACGTTTAAATTCATTATGTTCAATAATTTCCAGAAAGTATTGCATTGGATTTGACTGTTGCATCTGCAAAAACCTAAAAAACATTATGTAGGAATTAAATTTTAAGGAATTAAATTTTAAATCTGTAATAGTGCAGGAAAAAAATCACCAACATGTTATTTGTAGCACACTGCTGTAATAATCTGACAAGTTGTGAAGGAAAGTTATCAAAGTCTATAAGAAGTTATACTGGACCCAGTGTGGACTGGTGGGTGACACTGGACCCAGCGCGGATTGGTGGGTGATAACGGACCCAGTATGGATTGGTGTATAATAACAGACCCAGTGCGGATTGGTGGATGATAACGGATCCAGTGGGTGATAATGGACCCAGCGCGGATGAGTTGGTGATAATGGACCCAGTGCGGATTGGAGGGTGATAACGGACACATCGCGGATTAGTCGGTGGCAATGGACCCAGTGCGGATTGGTGTGTGATAATGGACCCAGCGCGGATTGGTAGTTTTTTTCTATCAAATTTCAGATCATTGGAGCTATAGAAATTTCACTTCAGTCGTGTGTTCCTAAACACACTCGCTTTTTTTTTCATTTAACCGCATTATGATAGAACTACACTTACCTGTCGTTTTGTGTTGTAACACATCAGAGAGCTATCTCTTTCATACAATTATGGTTAAAGTGAGAACGCTGTCGAAACATCGCGACACACAGGTATAGTTCTTAGTGCTAACCGTACTAAATGTATGAAGCAGATTGCGCCACAATTAGAGATGGAAAAAACGGCTTATTTCTTAAAAGCGTTTAAACGTTGTACTTTTTAAAATAAGCGCGCTTGAAAAAAAGCTTTTTCGTTTAAACGCTTATTGGCTTAAACGTTTAAAAGCATGCGTAAAAAGCGCGACGTTGTGTTGTGTTTTCGTTTAGGTATATCGTTTAAAAAAGCGTGAAAAGTTTATTGTCGTTTTTAATGTGTTTAAGTGTTTTATTGCGTTTTTTCTTCTTATTAATGAAATTTTTATTAAAATTTTTTTTTAAACCTAATGAATTGATTGGCATTAAAAACGAAAGATTTTCAATTGAATTTAGATTTTATAATAAACATTTTTATAATAGTCAATGAACTTTCCTTCATACTTTACAAGCTTAGGACTGTCTGGAGTTAATATACTCGTGATCCAGGCGTACTTAAAAGTTCATTGATTTTATATACATACTTTTAACTATTTTATATGCACATTAAATCAATACACGAAACGCATTAACACGTCAAGCAAGCATGCAAACACACCGTACAACACCCACGCGCTCTTACCCCGTCACAGTGACAAGCGTACTGCTTTTCGACTTCGTTTAATTAAACGCTTTTAACGAAAAAAGCGTTGGTTATCCGACCAAATTTTAAAAAAGTGCATTTTTTTACGTCGCATTATAATAATTCGCATTCTGTATTAACCGGCTCACGAAAGATGGCACGCCGACGCGGCGCTGTAGTCGCGCGTTCTATGTCTGTGATATTGTGAAATATTTAGTACCAAGGAATTCCGCGTACCCATTTTACGATACTGTAGTGGACTAGAAGGATCGAAGTATGTAGTTTCCTGGCAAAGACATAGATGGCGGGATTTGCACTTTTTAAGTAAAAAATATACTTGCACTTTTTTAAGTGAAAAGCTTACTCACACTTTTTAAGTGATAAGCTTATAAAGCTTATACTTAAAAGCGTGCTTACAAGCTTAATATTTTAAGCGCGCTTATTTAAGCGCTTTTCGTTTAAATGCCCACCGCTAGCCACAATACAACACGTAAGATAAATATAGTTCAGCCTTTAGTTTAATATTTCTGTAAGGCCGTCCTTTTTGACTAAAAATCGTCCCTTTTCAGATTTCGAATCGTCCGAAACACGACGCAGGTACTGGCAACACTGGTTGCAAAAACAATAATAGTAATTTCGCTGCCGATTTATGCCTGTGTGTAACTAAGAATAGACAGCAAGAGAGGACAAACAAAATAAGGCAGTATGCAAAAACAGCAAAACAACAAATAATCAGCAAATACACAGGAATTCAGCTACAAATACAATTTTTCATCTTACATTACTATACCAACGTGGTGAAAGCAAGATGGATGGCGAGATTTTTTATAAGGATATGGCTATAATAACAGACAAACATTACGCCGATCGTCGATAGTGCCAGCTAACACAACCGGAACGATTCAAACAAACCGACGCGAAGTGAAAAAACTAGGTAAGTCGTGTCGTGAATCCTATGATGAACTTTGTATATGAAGTAGATATATTTTGCAATGTTTTCTGAATGTTCCAATGGTTTCCCTTGTAGATCAATATCGAGCTATCAAAATTTAAGATGGTGCATTGATAACTTACAACATAAGATAGTGCGTAATCAAAGCGTAACCGGAACAAAATATAAAAAAAATGCAACTGACACTAATATATTTTAATATGGGTTGCCTATAATGCGGTCCGTGAGGGCCGCGATAGCATAATTGGTCAGTGCATTCGCCCGGATTGCAAAGGCTGCGGTTTCGAGTCCCGTCTGCTGCCTGGACCGCGTGGAATTTTTTCCAGTTATATTTTCTTTAGATTTAAACATCAAGCAGTTACATGCTTTAAAACAATAAAAATTATAATATATTTTATTTATTTCTTCTGTGTTTCAGGCAAGTGTATGTATTTAAATTTAACATTTTTATTATCATAAGAAAATGCATCATGTGGTTTTTTTTTGAAAAGAGTCAACTTAATTGGTCGCATGAAGAACAATCCTTTTTGCCCTTCCTTGCATCCTTTGGCTACGGTACATAAAAAATCTGTATCGTCGTAATTCAAGACAAAATTATGACGTGTTATTCAGCCGAATGTTGTGTCTCATTACTGCATTGGCGGGTACGACACTGCTCTTTAATTTCAATTAGGTACCTCCCGATGATTTGCATATACAGGGTGTGGGTGAAAGTCCACTAATATTAATTCAATTAAATTCAATTCATTTATTGCAGACCATAATGGAGATACAAAGGTGGTAATATTAACAGATAAAAAGTGCATTATGGACCCTGTAGTGAATCGCAATTGGAAGAGGAGAGAGATGAATGTGATTGTTTGTAACTTAATCACGTAAAAGCGGATAAGCGGTTTTAAATGAAATTTGGCACACATATAGTTTATTTCCTGGATTGAGACATAGGATAGTTTTTATGCCGATAATAATGTTGGGTTTCTGAGAAATTCTCAAAAACTGAAGTTAACGCGGTCAAGTCGCGCGCGGCTGCTAGTGAAAATAATAATACGTCTTGCTAGTGAAACGAGAAAGTAATAAAAATGTGCTAGAACTTAATAAAATACTATCAACGGAGTATACTTCCTGAAATTATAGGAAACAATCATCATCAGCCTATTAATGTCCCCAATACTGGGGCACAGGCATTTGCTATGGATGGAATAGGAGATTGGGGCATGACCTACCACGAGGGCCCAGTGCAGATTGGCGGGTACTAATGACTGCAGATGCAGCCGGGACCAACGGCTTAACCTTCCGCAGCACGGAGGAGCTCGAGATAGAAGATGTTTGGTCACCCATCCAATAACCGACCACTGCAAAAGTTGCTTAACTTCAACGATCGCAGCCCGACGCGCTAACCACTTGCGTCATCAAGCTCTTCAAATGTTAATAATACAGTAAAATAATTTCAACATCCTATAGACGCACACAGGTAGTATCTACGGCCACTGTACGCATCGCGCGGTGTCAGAGTCACGTTCGGAAATCGCATCAAAATTATAAAGGACTTAAGTGAAATCAACGCGATATCGGTCACCGTAATGGCCGCCACGCCACTAATGACAGCTGTCATCGGCGGAAATTTACGAGCACGATTGTACAAGTGCACAAAGTTAAAGTAACAGACGGATGGAAACGGTACTAACTACGAATGTATGAGCAGAGCGGGAGATCATAGCGAATTGAGCCTTATTTCTTCTAGACAAGCGACGGTGGCGTCCTCGCTCGTATTACAAAATTAAGTTGGGAGGATTGATAAAATTATTATGTACGATTTTATTGATTGCAATGGAGATTGGACGTTGCCATTGTTTTACAGCTACTCGTGAGTTTTTGGGTTAAGAATGCGCAAGGTCGATCGTTTTTTTTTCAGATTTTATTCACAGTCATTTGTCTTCGGTACATAATTTTAAGATATCTTTGTTTTACTGCAGCATACCTAGCTAGGGTCTGGACAACCTTTCGCAAGCTTCTGTCACAAAGGAGAATGCCCATTTTTCTTAGGAGATCCGTACCAACTTGCACCAAATTAAATTTACTCTCAAGAGTTTAGTTTTTATCTAACGTTTTACTATCATAAATATTTTGTCAATGTTTAACTACATTTTAGAAAAAAATACATAAGTTGGAAAACGCCTGATGATAACATTTTTAGTAATTTTGAATCAGTGTGATTTTTACAGATGTCGCAGGTACATTGTAAGAGCCGTGATATTATAGTATCACTAGTTACATTATAATTAGGTTAGCAGTGTTATTATAATTTCAACGTCGGCTGGCGTCTACAGAATCACTGTCTCGACACGGCACTTCAAAGTTAATATCTCGATAATCCACAGAAAAGAGTCCCTATCTTATCACTATACATATTATAGACGTGGTGAATTAATTAAACGATAAAACTACCAGATCGACTCAAACGCAGCAAGAGTAACATTGATCATACAAACAAAACAAACATTTTTTTTTGTTGAAGTTCTCCCGTTTTAGGGAAGGCAAAGGGAACAATGCCCATACAGCCTGGTCTTTAATTAAATTAATCTTCTTTTTGTTTTTACATTAGAATGTCGGTGTGACGCATTCTAATGTTTCTTGGAGTGTTTGGCACGAAATGTATCGAGTTGGCTTTTTCGATAAGCTTCTGTGAAGTAGTCAACACTACAATAAAATTCTCACGTCCACTTGACCGGAATAGCGTATATTTTAACGATTTCACTAATTCTTCAGTTACGCAGACAGTTGTTACACAAAACCACACCAATTTTATTTCACAATATCCACTATGAACGAATATAAGAATAATTAAAATAAGACGCCAACCGCACTCGATGAAATCCCGCCAAAAACTCCCAAAACAAACATTAACACAACAAAAATGAAATTGACATTGACACTGACAGTTCCGTAATTAAGCGTTCCGAAACGCCATGAATGAATGTTTTGAGTTTCGAAAATACGCAATGTTTACTTTATGAAATAGTGTGATAAAATAAAATGATGAAAAAGAATTACATATTTTGTTTTCTACTTTAAAACCTTATATGCATAAACAACGGCTAAAGCTAATAAGGCTTTATATTTTTATGTTCATTGTTAAACCTCGGAAATAAAATATA
Source organism: Chilo suppressalis (assembly GCA_902850365.2). Lineage (NCBI taxonomy): Eukaryota > Metazoa > Arthropoda > Insecta > Lepidoptera > Crambidae > Chilo > Chilo suppressalis. The sequence continues at coordinate 2,741,888 of OU963905.1, read as the reverse complement.
ACTGTTATCGGAACGTGCAAGATTTCGGGAATGAAGTTTTGATATACGGATATGTAATCTAGCATCATTTATATGTTTTTTTATATGTGGTAAAAAAACGGTTAAAAGTCAGTACATAATACACATAAATAAAACATTATTTTTGGTGTTAATATATCTATGACGCAATATGGTACGGTGTATGGGCATTATCCTTTTGCTGTGGGTGCAACTTCTTTCAAATTTGTTCATTTCCACGTGACTGAGTGACAGACGCATATAATGTTTCACATAGTTTATTTTATGTTCGCTTCAACAAAATTATTGAAGCTTGTAACAGTAAATATTGAAGAGACCAACTTCTTTCAATTTGTTCATATCCACGTGATTGAGCGACAGAGGTATATAATCTTTCACATAGTATATGTTCGCTTCAATAATTATTGAAGTAAAAAAAAAGGAATACTACTGTTTAAAAAAAAACATGATTATCTAAACTTTGTGAGTATTTTTAGGGTCCCGTAACAGAACTGAAACTTAGGTGGTCAAGAATTTTACAATATCAAGTTTAGTAAATAATTTTACAATATTTACTTAAAACTTCAATTAAATTATTTTTCATGGGGGTCCGACACATGAAAAGGAAACGATTTAATTCATTTTTTACTCCAACCATTGGATGGGTGACCAAAAATTTACTATCTCGAGCTCCTCCGTGCTTCAGAAGGCACGTTAAGCCGTTGCTCCCGGCTGCATCTGCAGTCGTTAGCACCCACCAATCATCACTGGGCCCGCGCGGTGGGTCCATGGTCCAATCTCCCTATTCCATCCATAGGGAAGGCCTGTGCCCCAGCAGTGGGGACATTAATAGGCTGATGATGATGATGATGATGTGACGCGCTCGCGTTGAGTAGCATACAAATTTATCAATCATTATTACCTATTTTCCCTATTTTATCTATTACCCTATGCTACCACGGCCCTCATGGCCGCGTCGAAATTTTCCTAGCCTTAAGCTGAAGGGAACGCCATCTCTTCGCATTGTAGGTAACCCACAATGGCAAATGAATACTTTTTCAAGTATTAAACATTATGAACGAAGAAATAGCAATTACAGTTATGTTTTTTTTAAGCATTTAATTGCTAGATGTTTAAATCTTTTTTTTTTCTAGAAAAAACTTTTCTTTTGATTACTTATTTTCACAGTTGCTGACACCGTTGACACGTGGGGGCTAAAGTGCGAGAAACTACTTTATGCATGAGAGTGAAAGATACTAATTCAGTGCGCTGTATCGGCGGCTGATGCCAAGAGAAATTGGGGAGGGGACTTCTAATGGCATTTTAAAATGCAATAATTTTGGCGTATAACCTGTCTATCATCATCATCATCAGCCTATTAATGTCCCCACTGCTGGGGCACAGGCCTTTCCTATGGATGGAATAGGGAGATTAAGCCATGACCCACCACGCGGGTCCAGTGCGGATTGGCGGGTGCTAACGACTGCAGATGCAGCCGGGACCAACGGCTTAACGTGCCTTCCGAAGCACGGAGGAGATCGAGGTAGTAAATTTTTTGGTCACCCATCCACTGACCGACCACTGCGAAAGTTGCTTAACTTCAACGATCGCAGCCAAATGCGCTAACCACTTGCGCCATCGAGCTCCTCGTAACCTGTCTATACGTCATTGTATGCATTTTTGTTTGCATGGAATGTAAAATTTATTTTACGTTTGTTGAGCGAGAAAATAGTCGACAGTTAGTCGTTTCCTCGCTGATGATGGGGCAACTGCCTTACGTTCGAGCATTTTTTTACACCCACTGTAGATTACACGTTTGTTCACTAACTTTTGAACAGAACAGTGTTTTCTTTAAACAAAAGAGAATGACTATTGTTAGAACTTTTCTTTTTTTGAGCATGTGTGGCGGCGACATCTATATGCCCCACATATAGACCATAGAAATCATTACTCACCATCCTCAAGAGATGGCGTTACCTGTACTGCGATCAATAATAGTATGGAAGCCTACATCGCGCAAATGAAATTCGGAAGCTAACTCTTCATATATACGATGCCCGACCAACATCAAGTGGGCCGCGGCCCCCGAGCTAACATCACCCAGCTCGGAGGAAGATCTTCCCCTTTGGCCCTCCTACACATGTAACTGCTTGATGTTTCAATCTAAAGAAAAAAAAATTACTAGAAAAAAATCTATGCCGACCAGGCAACAGACGGGACTCGAACCCACACTCTTCGCTATCCGGGCGAATGCACCGACCATTATGCTACCGTGGCCCTGATGGCCGCGTAGAAGTCTAGCCTTTCTTAAGCTCAAGGCAGCGCCATTTCTTCGCATTGTAGGTAACTGACAATGTCAAATGAATACCTTTACAAGTATTAAACATTTGAAAGAATAAATAGCAATTATAGTTATAATTTTTATTTTTCAAGCATGTATGTAATAATTATTGTTATTTAAGACGAGAATCGGAAACCTGATGTCCATCAAGTTTACGAGGTGATGTCGACTATCGATATTAATACGTGAAGGCTGCAGTCACACAAATGACAGCCACTCATGTATTTTTAATACTACTGGACACGCCGTTTAATTTATCATTTAATGCCACATTATTGTTGATGTAAAATAATAAGATAAATTATGATATTGATTGTTATCGATATCATGGCAAAATTGATGTTGTTGTATTTTGTACAGGCAATAAAATTTCTTGTTTTTATTTTAATATTCTTGGTTATTCCGTGGTCACGAACTACTTCAACAACAACAATAAGGCCACCACCCATAGGCGCGTTCTTATCGGTCAGTAATATCGGATGCGATAATGCGATATCTATTTTTAATCATCATCATCATCAGCCTATTAATGTCCCACTGCTGAGGCACAGGCCTTCCCAATGGATGGAAAAGGGAGATTGGGCCATGACCCACAACGTGAGCCTAGCCCGGATGCAGCCGGGTCCAACAGCTTAACGTGCCGTGAAGAAGATTTTTAGTTACCCGTCCAATGACCGACCACTCAGACCGACACTGCGAAAGTTGCTTAACTTCAACGACCGCAGCCGAATGCGCTAACCACCTGCGCCATCGAGCTCTCTGTTTTTAATAAATTTGAAAACGGCCACGAAGTTGTACACTGCTGCGATAACAATGACGCAATAGATGTATGATTAAACATCGAAATAGCATCCGATATTATCGACCGACAATAAGGCATTTAAAGGCTAAATCTTATGTAAGGCTACGATTGAAAAATCCCTAAAAAGTATTAGAAACATCAGGAATTTGAACGAAATCAATAATAAGAACTTTTTTTTTTGAGTGTGTATGCTGTTTGTCGCATATGACCTTTACAGCGTCACCTGGTTTGGGGACGGCGAGATCCTAAGGGCACCTCAAGCCGAGAATTGGCAAGTGCCTCTAGGGGTATTCCAGGCTGATGGCATCTCCCCACGGGGGGAGTCTTCCCTCCGTCTGGAGCCTCTAGACCACTCGAATTTGAAGGGTATCACAATACATGTTAAAAAGTTTGACGTCAGCTTTCAATTTGACGACACTGTATGAAATAATACAGGGAGAAAAAAGCAGCCCTTGCTGAGTTTCTTGACGGTTCTCCTTATTACAAGGTCTCCCGCCGTAGATTTGCGACCCGATGGCGTAGCTTTCGACTTTAGCATGTGCTTGTAAAAGCCTAAACTGAATTAATTAATACCATACTTATTATGACCCGTTTCTTCTGTTTGGCAAAATAACAAAAAAAATATAAAGTATTATTTTTCAAAACATTGGTAACTAATAATTAGGAAATGTTCGCGGATGTTCTATTTTATGTTTCTGGAAGAGCGACAGGTGTACATGACACGACAACTCACTCTTGGGATTTCCGCACCAATTGCTGGACACAGCAATCCACTTTACCTACCGTCTATCGCACTAATTATGCTTCACGGAGCTAAGGTTTTGCAAAAGCATTGTGTACCTAGTGCTTTTACGTTATAACCTCATGGGTCATTGCCAGCCAATGCCACTTGGGTAACTGCCCAAGTGGTATTGGCTGGCAATGACCCATGACGTCGTAAAGTCCTGGTTTATTTGGAAAATATTTGAAATTTGCTTCCAAACTGAATTCGACTCATTAAGCTACTAGCGGCCCGCCCTCGCTTCGCTTCGGTGTAGCGCTGAAGTGTAGACTACAGTTTTTGTTCTCAGACTTGTATCATACACAATGACATTCGTCTATGATTCTTCTTATACCTGCATGCAAAGTCTCAGCCCGATCGGTTTAAAATTGACAAAGTTTCATACAAACTTTCATTCCCTATTTTATCCCCTTAGGGGTAGAATTAATCAAAATCCTTTCTTAGCGGATGCCTACGTCATAACATCTACCTGCTTGCCAAATTTCAGCCGATCCGTCCAGTGGTTTGGGCTGTGCGTTGATAGATCACTATGTCAGTCAGTCACCTTTGAGTTTTATATATATAGATTACTGTGTTCGCGTTAACTTTTGTTCTAGGAAAATTCCTCGGGATCCCAAAAAATAGGGATAAAAGATATCCTTTGTCTCAATCCAGGTAATAAACTTTATGAGTGCAAAATGTTGCGTGACAAACATACAAACTTTTACATTCATAATATAAATAGGATAGGCACAAGCAATATTCTTGACATTCCCACCGAGTAATGTTAATAATAAAAAGAATTAGAAATTATAAAATGATACTGTAACATTTATTTTTATAGGTAAGAATATAAATTAATTTTTGCATGTATTTAACTTATAATGAATGAATGAATATTCTTTATTGCACTATTACAAAAAAAACAATAAACATAAAACAGGAACGCAATCACAAAAGGCGGCCTTATTGCTAAGATAGCAATCTCTACCAGGCAACCTTTGGCTAAATGAAACGATAGCATAAGAATAGTAGAAACAGCGGGCTGTGCATTGTAAAAATAAATAAATAAACGTAAATATAGGAAAATAAAATATAGAAAGTTTAAGGAAGTTATAAAATAATGATTTACCTTTATATTAAAGATTATTGTTATCTACTTTAATACATCGTTTCTTCGTAACAAATTGAATATTAACTTTCTGACGTTTAGGGAAACTAAATAAATTGTAAATCGTTTGAAGCTTAAGGTACCAGTTAGGAAAGCTTACACTGATCTTCGAAAAATAATAGGTCTTTATGCATCTAAAGTTAAGAAAGGATTTAAATCGTTTGGTTTACTTTCGTTTTCCTCGCTTCAACTAAGCAGTTCTAAAGTCTATTGTGACAATGACCTGTTCTCATTTATTTAGTACGACCAGATTGATATGTTTTTGAAAAAAACAATGGACAATTCAATTGAGTTGTATTATGCTTCCAATGTATGGAGGAGCTCGATGGCGCAAGTGGTAAGCGCGTTCGGCTGCAATCGTTGAAGCTAAGCAACTTTCGCAGTGGTCGGTCATTGGATGGGTGACCAAAAATTTACTATCTCGAGTTCCTCCGTGCTTCGGAAGGCACGTTAAGCCGTTGGTCCCGGCTGCATCTGCAGTCGTTAGCACCCGCCAATCCGCACTGGGCCCGCGTGGTGGGTTATGGCCCAATCTCCCTATTCCATCCTTGGGGAAGGCCTGTGCCCCAGCAGTGGGGACATTAATAGGCTGATGATGATGATGATAATGCTTCCAATTTAAATAAAGTAATTTTGTTTTTGGTTTGATTTTGAAACGGTGGGTTAAGCGACAACAAGATATTTTTCGCCTTCATAATTAAAAAACTTGCAGCCTTAACCCGTTCAAGCCTAGTGGGCTTAAATCACCACCATCACCTTTTATGCTTAATGAAACAAAGGCATAATTCATACCAAATTTTTACCGAAACGAAATAACTTACGCTCAATGAGTATTACCGGCCACTATGTATGGACATAAAGGCCTATAAATATAGCGAAAACACAGATTTGGACACCAGGACATACCACTTTAAGTCCATTGAATAAGGTCGACATTACCGGTTTTCGATGATGCTGAAATGAGTTGGGAATTCGAAGCAAAAAGCAGTCGACATCGTTCGGTTTGTTGAATGTACGAAATTATGTGCTCCGATCCGATCCGTTACCCGTAACCGAAATTTATTTGGTGAATCGAGATCTCGATTTTGAGAACGCCACCGAGAGAATCGATTGTGATTCTTTTTTTTTTATTCCTTCAGCTCGTCCCGTTTGTGCTGCGAGCATTTTTCCATTCCATTGTAGCGTGTCCTTGATATGCTTGCATAAATATATTTTAAAGTACCTACTTACTTACCTCACCGATGATTTCTTTACTCCGTATTCTGTGCTCCATTTTTGTTACGTTGAGAGCAACAGTTAATTTCTGTAGCCTACTAAGAATAGGAAGTGTTTCATCCCTTAGTACTATCTCGAGATACACAATTTGAGTACATATTTTAGAACACAGCCTAGTCATAGTTTGTCCAAAAACACCATAAACTTTATTTTATAATTAGCGGCCCGCTCTCACTTCGCTTCGGTGTAGAGCTGAAGTGTAGACTACAGTTTTTGTTCTCAGGCTTGTATTATACACAATGACAGTCATCTATGATTCTTCTTATACCTGCATGCAGTCTCAGCCCTATCGGTTTAAAATTGACAAAGATTCATACAAACTTTCATTTCCTATTTTATCCCCTTGGGGGTAAAATTTATCAAAATCCTTTCTTAGCGGATGCCTACGTCATAACATCTACTTGCATGCCAAATTTCAGCCCGATCCGTCCAGTGGTTTGGGCTGTGCGTTGATAGATCACTATGTCAGTCAGTCATCTTTGAGTTTTATATATATAGATAGATGTATCTATTACTCTGTTGTTGTAATAGCGTTAATGGTAATTAATACATAATATAGCTACCCTAATATGATTTTTAAGATACAGTGCGCTAACAGACAGACCTTTTAGATACCCTAAAAAGTGTAAAACGCAAGAACTCTAGTGTTCATCAATCGTGATTGGCTTCAAGTAGCTAATTCTGCCGACTAACAACTAAGATTTAACAAAAACACCAACAATCTCAAACACGTGAGCCGCTGTGCTGTAGAAATTTCAACATAACAAGCTGAAACTTATGAAAAGTACTTACACAATAAACATTAACGATTGCCAATACAACATGGTCTATAAAAGCTGGACACATAAAACGTTAACAATAGACGAAGTAGCGAGAAAAAACGAATGCTTAACATACCATATAGCTCAGACGGTGACAATGTTGCGACGACAATGTTGCATAGAAGAATCGCAACAAGACTACTGATGGGTAGCAACACATTAAAATGTGAAGTGACGCCATGTTATATTCCTTCTCGTACTATGGTCGATGATTTAATGTTAATCATCAGCTTATTAGTATCCCGACTGCTGAGGCACAACCCTTTCTTATAGATAGAATAGGAAAATTGGGACATGATTCAACACGCTATCACAGTGCGGATTGGAAACTAATGACTCCAGAAGCTGCCGAGATCAACGGCTTGACGTGCTTTCAGAAAAGCTGAGAAAATGGATACAATAAATTTTTGGTCACTCAACCTATGACCGATCAAAGTGGTGAGTATCTAGATGAGTGAGTAATTGTCATTTTGTTATTAGACGTGATAATCCTAACGGTGACCACCAACAAGGGTGCCCATTCTTAACTAAAGGAATGTTTTTGTGACATTTTGTGACAGTTTCATATGTTGATTATAACATTAAAATGGACTTTATTTGGGACTTATTAATATATCTAAATTGAAAGTTTACAATACTTAAATTTGTTAGTATACTCATCAAAAAAGGCATTTACAGAAAATTAATGTTTTATTAATTGATCTTTAATTTTACAAAAAGTGGATCGGTATACAAGAATCTTTGTTTTTAAATTATAATTGGCTGAATTAAAAAAAAAACTTAAATAAGTATAATTCAATAGTAAAAATCGTTTAAAAGGTCAAAATCGTACAACATATTGCTTAAACTTTTTTGATGAACATGTTTATACTATACTATGATAAACGCAATAGAAAAATTTTATTTTTAAAATCAGACAATTATATTTTCGAGAACAAAAAATATTTAACGCCATTCTACTTTGATAAGAAAAAAAAATACAGTTTTTGTAAATGATCCGTCTTGCTTAAATTTTTTGAATTGTGTATTTGTTCGTTTGTAGGCAAGTCCGACTTACACTTGGCAACTTTTATCTCCCAACCTCTGCGGCACCTTTGATGTCTGTCAATAATGATAGGTTGGGTAATCTCATGTCAGTTTCTGCCTATTAAGCATAAAACCTATCGCAACGTGTTCCTCAATAGTACAATGTTGCTGAAGCTAAAAAAAGGTCTTTACGCTTTCTAGTAACAATACATAGAAACTATATCAGGATACCGAACAATCGGGAAGGTTTAACACCTTGGAAGCGACTAGGCTTGCCCATTGCATGTCAATCTCATGCTGGACGCATGTCAGATACTATCAGCCGGCACGATCCTTAGTTATCTCAGATTGGCTTTGGAACCACTGGTTTGTGGGACTGTGGCCTTAGGATAATAATGTAGGTATTCTGGAGCATTTCGATTGGCCATTTCACATTGCTTCGCGTTATTTCATGGCAGGTATTGATATTTGCTATGCAGATTATTTCATGGATGGTTTGGTAAAGTCTTCATATTGGGCGGTAATTACTGATGACTCTTTCGTAACGAAAATTTGTATAAGAGATAATCAACCTCGGCCCAGACATGGAGAATATTTTAATCGGCCCAGATAACATACTGGAATCGTCTCAGGAACTTCATTTGTTATATGGACTAATTCACCGACCGGTAAGCCACTGGGACTTTACTAGGACCTGTCGAACTCATGGCAGACGCCATCCAGTATATCTTAGGCTGCAAGTAAAGTAATTTGAAGATTAAACTGCTAGATTCAATCGGCACTAGCAATACTGAGCTTTATTAACTCAATATTTTTAATATGCCTAATGGCTCTGTTTTTTTTGTGTGTCTATTTCGTTTTTGACCCAAAAAGCAACTCAAACATAAAAACCAAAATCATATTGAAACACAAGAACTCCATATATCTCCCCTTACTAGACATCTGGGCCGAGTATCGGTAAACATATAGAGGCAAAAAATATACTTTAATTTAGTTTTCCCCTAAAGACATTACTCAATGGTTCCACAATTGGCGAAATAGTTTGAAAAATATTATTCAGATGTTACACCTGACCTTTCGTAATTTAGGTTGGGAGCTATAGAGGTATTCTTAACTGCCCCATTTGTCGATACGATTCATTTTATTATATAACCTGGAAAGTTATCCCTTGTCATATTCTACTTTTTTTACGTTAGCATTTGTCTCAACTTCTCACTACTAGATGGCAGTGAAATTACATTGTATTTAACAAAATTGAACCATTTCTCCACCCATCTGTATAAAAACAAAAAAAAATACAATAAACATGTCCAACATGAAATAAACTCTAATAAATACTCGATAGTACCTACCGAGTTAGTTAATGAAAGCAAAAAATTAAAGATTTACTAACCAACTGAGTACTAGATATACGACGAAAGTGCAGAACGAAAAGAGCAGCCCGATACGGCACTAGATTTATACGTGGAAAAAGGTTAAGTTGCGCGATAATATTACCGCATTAATACTTCAATATCGTAACCACATAAATAACAGTGCTCAAAAGGCAGCGCCATTCTTCACACTCGCTTGATATTCCGAACCCATTCCGGCCGTGCTGAGTGCTAGACCAATCTAATTAATCACTCCAATAGTAAATCTTCCATGGTCCTTTGCCATAAAAACTGGCGGTGAGTTTGCTAGCGAACGCTCTGCAGCGACGCAACGTTTGCTACCATGCGGAGACTAGCTAATTGTTCGCAGAGCAATAATTGCCTTTCGCGTACTTAATAGGACCATAAAACTATTTAAGGTCTTGCCGGGTACGGTAAGCCCTTATGGAGAGGCATTCAACTGATGGACCCTTGCTTTGTCACTTCGCGGCACGCAGCCGAGCTTTGATTTGTTTTTATAAGGGCCTAGATTTACGTTTTTCTTGAGAGGCAAGTGGATGAGATGCGTGCGTTAAGTTGTTGCCGCCACAATTGCGGGTAATATTTGGAAATATATAATGGGGAAATTAATGCTATTTATTCATGGCGTAGCTTTTCGACATTCACAAGTGCTTGTAACAGCCTAGACTAAATAAACGATATTGAATTTTAAATTTTTTTTGAATTTCATTTAGATGACTTAAATCTTTAAATAGATTTAAGTCACATAAATGAATAAATTAAAGATCGGCTGCTGGAAATGATAAATAACACTTATGAGATAAGTTGGCCTAAAATCGCTTAGGAGTGAAGGCAATGGTGTAAAGGGTATATAAAAGCGCCTATCAGGGAAAGTAACCACCAATTTACAGAAAACGCACTAAATGTAAATGTTAATGCAGTCACATTATAAAAATCAAAAAGTGTTTTGTTTCTTTTGGTGAATTAAGGTTATAGGTGGTTCTAGTTTTAGAATCAATATTCTTTCATCTATCAATGCTTAATACTAGATAAAATGAAGTAATTTTTGCATTTTGATCAACAAGACGTATGATTACACTGCGCCAGGAACTATATTATTCCGTTCCGGTGCAATAAGTAATGCAAAACAACAAAAAACAAAGTATCGTTTGAACTGGAGTTTTACTCCGTGTTTACGGGTTGAATTTGGGATTTATTTTTTTACCGATGTGATTACAAATAACATTTTACCACGTTCCATACGTGATTATCAGATTCGTATTAATTTTTATAACAATATAGAAATCACATGAAAGTCACTGAGCTTTAACAATTAGAACGAGACAATAAAAATTGTATAACGCTCCAAAAAATCCAATAAAATGAAAATAAATGTATACACTTACAGTAAAAACACTTTTTTTCCCCCATTCATGACAAATAAAAGGTCGCTGGTCACTTTCGTGGTGACCAAAGACCGAATCTCATTTATAATAAATATGTACCCGTAAATCGACGGCAAGGTTTGCTTGAATTATTCTATACAACATCATTCGCAATATACGAAGATTTTCAAAACTGATAACGATCCTTAAAACTGCTATCGTATAATGATATTGTTTTGTTTCTCCAAAAAAGAGTATCCAAAGGCATCGATGGACATCTTATATGGCATTTTACTGTTGCCCGTGAAAGAGTTCCGTTAATAGGCATAATTTCAAGGTGCGAATTGTAAAACTTAATGGTTCGAGATTGAATCTCGATGAATTTATAACGTGGCCCGCCCGCCATTACATGGATCTTGTTGATTTAATTACTTTTAATGGGTGAAGATCGTGTTATTGATTTTTCGGGAGGAGTCCGTGTAAGGCAAAGAGGATTTTCTCTTTGATTCTACCTTTTCATTTCCTATTTAGGAACACGTCTGCAAGCATGCACTCTTTGTATACCTTTATTATTTGCATCATTCTTGCTTTTTAAGTCCAAATAATTATGTAATACTAAGAAGCACCATCAAGCAAGACTACAAGGTGAAGATGGCTGTTTCCACATTTTTTATTCCATGTATAGAAAATTTTGGGTGATTGTGTTGAAGATATTTTGATATAACAGAAATCAGTGATAAATCAGTCGCTTTTGCATTGCTTGCCTGCCATTGTATGTCACAACAGAGTGTCTTTGTAATTTTGGTTACTATTTATGCACTGTCGTAGGCACCAGCCTATTCTACTCTACAGATCTTTATCTGTCCTGAAAGATGTTTTATTCCAATAATTTGTATTTTGATGTATGTTAAGGCCTCTGTAGTGCTCAGATTTTCCAGGTCGATCTAGAATTAAGGCAATAGACCATCATCATCAGCCAGTCGTAAAATTCTATTGAGCGAATGGGCTTTATCGTAATGTGTATGTCGCTGATCTTGTCACGACGAGGTCACATCGTCATAACTACCGGAATCCGAAAGAGTATCGTAATAATGTAACGTCGCGTGAGAAAACTACGAGTCGTGAAACCTATATTGCTCCCCCAGATAAAATCTGTGTTATAGTCTTCGCATTATGACGGACGAGTCCTTAACTGTCGATTTATTCATAACCATGACTAGTTTTACCGTAATTCCTATTGTCAGACTTCGCAGTTATCAAAACTTAAGACCCTGAAGAAAATCTTAATACATATCATTGACCACAAGCTAGTGCAATATTCGTTTTATCATGTTAGGTTTTATTATTTTAAAAAGACATACTTATTATAGATAGTTCTTTTTTGTAATTAAATAGTTTTCAGTCAGGAACGCCACAGGGCGAAAATAAATGCAAATTATTACAAAAGTAACGTTCTGGCAATGCTGACATTCTCTGCTATTTTCTGTACTAGTGAATTGACAATTAATTGTAATCTAGAAACAAAATCTTTGACCATGCTCTAATACGGGGTTGGGATCAGCAATAGTCATCTGTAATTCCATTATTTATATCACTGGTCTGCGATACTTAAAGAATTCCCGTATTTATGCAACTTATTCAGTTTGCCGCGAGGATTCAAGATCACAATTGGTCACGATCGATTGTTAACGATTCAAAATTGAATATGCGGTTTAAAAGATTGTGGTATCATAATAAATATTATGTTGGGATGAGATGTCATATTTAAGATCTTTACTTTGTATGTTTGATTTTGGTCTCAGATGACCTCCTTGGAAGAGATCTCCATAATTTGGGTAAAACGAGACGCTCCAGTGGTTGTCGAGGCAGAAAGTATTTCAAGCAACCTTTTATCGATTGCTGATTCACTGTAATATGTTTAAGTGTGTCTACAAATAACTTTTTCAAACGCGTTATAGAAAACACAATTATGGAGAGTAGTTAGGCCTTAAATGACGTTCATTATAAATAATAATAATAACATAGTGGTTTGCAGGTCATCATAAGAAATACGCAATAAGGCAACCAGCAAGTGATACTCTGGTACCTGGCGAGTCATAACCATAATACTTGTTTGACAATCTTTATCGATTCATCGTCAACATCATCATCATCAGGCTATATAAGTCCCCACTGCTGGGGCACAGGCCTTCGCTATGGATAGAATATGGAGATTGGGCCATGATCCACCACGCGGGCAAAGTGTGGATTGGCGAGTGCTAACGACTGCAGATGCAGCCGGAACCAACGGCATATCGTGCCTTCCGAAGCACGGAGGAACTCGAGATAGAAGATCTTTATCGATTGCTCCACTCAAATAGATATCAACCGATGGCAAGTTAGGAAACTGCTTGTTGTATAAGGGGATATCAATAAAAAAATGAAAAATATAAGCATTAACTAAATTACTAACCGATACAGTAAGTAGATTAAACAGTCGCCCGTGTAATATTTCCGATTGTTAAAGTATCACAGTTTCACGGGGCGCAGTGCCCACTTAATGGTATGATTGTCTTCTTTATAATTGGTGGGCGACGTCATAAGTCGTCAGGAGTTATGGCTCCTTTCGGGACCTGATTTGTGTGTGTATTTTTAATGAGTCCGACAGTAAGGGCTGGGATAGTGCGGGATTATGTTTATTTTTTGAATATCGATTTTATGTCAAATTCATTTATTTGGTTTAGGATTTTACAAACACTATGAAGAATGAAAACTATGCCAGCGGGAGACCTTGTACGGATTTTATTCATTGCAAAAATGTTCTTTATTTGTACAAATATGTATACATCGCAATTTCTAAACAATTAATCCTTTTCTTAGCAACGTCGGGGGCATTACATAGACATTGCGGCATATTTTTTTTATATTTTTTTATTTATAGGTCCGACAAATGACTCCACCCCACCTGATGTTAAGTGATGGTGAAATCCAGACGTGAAGATAGCTGGTACAACAGTTCTACCTGCCAGACCAGCCATCCTCACATTGCCGGCCTGCATGTTGCTTCTTCACGCCTCTTTTAAAGGATCCCAGGTTGTAAGAAGGAAGGAACACGTGAGCAGGCAGAGCATTACATTTACTGATAGTGCGACAAAGAAATGAGTCACATAATTGTAATTTGATATTACTATATACCAAAAATTAAAAACTCCATCCATACAATTTGTACCTCAATTATTGTCAATTATTGACTTCATATAAATTTACTAATTTGAAGATAGAGCAGGCAGTAAAGTGTAAGGCGGTAAATGATAAAAAGCAACTGTATCGATACAAATGATGAAAATGATCGAATAATGTTTGCTTATTAACGAAAACCCTCGACATCTGGCTTTCTCATCCCTAGAACTGACCATTCCGTATTAACGTAAGAGGAAGGTACGTCCATTGTTAGAGGTTGATCGATTCGGTCACCGCAGACGTTATGATATGAACGCGGACTTATTAAAATTTACCTAAATGGAATAAGTGACGGATACGAGCTTAATTTAAGATACATTGTGGCGCTTTAGTAGATTTATAGGGCGGTGCGGTGACGCGTTTGATTGAATTTATCGTGTCGATTAAATTTCGTTGTGGTGTGTGTGTACTAGTGGATTTATTTGAGTCGAGACCAAATTTTTTGAGGAGGATATAGACCATGAGTAAATTAAAACGTAATTACGTATAATGCAGGCGTATTATTCATTGAGAGTTAATAACTATTATAGCCCATTTATACTTCAACTGTTCGTCCGGGATTTACAAGTTTGATGTTTTTGTATGATTAGGTAATCTCTATATGCATAAAACAATGTTGATATATCTTTATTAAAATTTTGAATAGTTATATTTAATAATACACATTTAAATATATTATTGATTGACATTTTTGTAAGGTATTTAAATATCAAGTGATTGAAACATATTAAACCTTTGATACAAAGTACTACCAAGATATACATTGAGTGAGGATAATATTAAAAACAACAATTAACGTGTTATTTCATCCGATCATATCACTTTACATTAAAAACAGTGGTACGAACAAACTCATTAAACCGCGTAAGAAACATTAATTCAAACTATGGAGGTTACACTGTGCAATGAAAAAAAAAAGTATCGAGATCCATCGATAAAACAAATGGGTTCGATTTTTTATTCGGAATGATCTGGACAGGTCATTTTGCACAGCGAGTCGATTTAAAGGGTCCCAATATTTACATGATCCTATTGTGATACTGCAGTATCATACCAAATAAAATATCTAAACATATTTTATTATTAAAAAAGTATCGATAAAAATTTAAGTCATGCATTAAATTCTGTCAATGTATCAATGTTTTGTTGGCAGTTAATATATTTTTATTTTATCATTAGCAAAACAAAATTTTTCAAGCTGGCGCGGATGGTTTGCGCGATCGTCCTGCGATCAGGGGGTCAATCGCCTAACGGGATTGCATTAGCTATCGCTATCGCTTACGATTTCATTTTGTTATTTCTGACCGCCTCAACATTTTGAAATGCACCGTGCTTTTTTTTTCTTTTGCATTGGTAACAACAATATTAAGTTATTAATATTAAAATGGGCGTAAGGTATTTGAAAACCTTTGGCAGTCAGAAAAACAAAACGTAAACTTAAGTGATAGCGATAGCCATAGCAATTCCGTTAGGCGATTGACACCCAGGCCTGGCTCGATGTGTGACCCTAAACTTATTATCTCGAGATCCTTCGTGCTTTACAAGGCACGTTAAGCCGTTGGTCCTGGCTGCATATGCAATCGTTAGCATCCTCCAATCCGCACTGGGCTCGCATTGTGGATAATCCATCCACAGGGAAGGGCCTGTACCCTAGCAGCGGGGGCATTAATTTGATTGATTTTAATTGATAATGATACTTATCAATAGTAAAAGTAAATAGTGCATTCCATTTTAAGATTGCAATAAATTAAATAAGTGGTTAAATATTAATTCACGTTATTTAACCAATTTTGTATGTAAATGAAGAAAAACAATGTTTATATTAAACAATTGCGTGTGCTGGACATGATATGTAGACGCATACACTTGTCAAAATTCCAAACCATATTAAACAGAATCAGTAATACTCTACAGCAACCAGTCGTCAATTATACTAGAAATATCTAATTAATGAGTGCAATAACTGAATCTCAAGAAATATCCTCAAATGTCATTTAACCAATAGACCACACATGTCTATCTCCATAAACAGTTGCCATAAATATACTAGCGAGGCGAAAAATATTCGAAGTGCCTCGAAAAAGCATTGCTCGCACCCTAGTCTCCCAATCTGGACATCGACAAATCCGTATACAAGATACGAACGATTAATCTAGAAAATTTCATACAACACTTTAAAATGGCGGACCGATATCGCGGGGCCCGCCTCACATTCGCGCCAAGACCACCGCAGTAGAGCAGAATTTCAAATTTCGAATGAATAATTGGCGCGTAATTACGGACTGATGTGTAGTGTAGCGTTACCTTTTTTTTGTTAAATAATGATTCAAATTCGAACACTTTCGTTTTAAAAACGTTTGTTTTTATTTAATTTTAAAAGTTGTACTTACCCAATTTTTGACTGTTTGAGAAAAATTAAATTACTTTGTACTAATAATACAGTCATTTGGTGAGAAATATAGTTTTAAATTTTTTCCGGGAGTTTTGAAAATTGTTAATTTTATAGATTTTGAGGTGCTCTTTCCGAACTTTGCCACCTCGTATTTTTGCCGCTTGTTGGAGTACACTTTGCGGCGGCTCTTACGCCAAAACTATTGACTTTATGAAAAAAAAGGTAGATACATAAATTGTAGGCAATTGTCTCTAGTTAGATTTTGTATTAACTATTTTATCGTAAAATGAGTTGGAAAGGATATAATGTCAAAAAACTGCTTTTAGGCGCCAGTTTTCCAATATGGCGGCGCGAGCGGCAAAAATACGAGGTGGCAAAGTCAAAATTCGGAAAGAGCACCTCAAAATCTATAAAATTACCAATTTTCAAAACTCCCGGAAAACTCTCCAGGTAAAACTACCAAATGATTGTACTATAATGTTAAAATGGGTAATACATACTTTTATAAACGACGGCGACGTAGTTCTACTGTCTCGTATTTTAAGTTTAATTTTGTCAGTATCATAGCTTTATTTCGATTTGGCGTTATTGTTAAATATAGTTGAGAAGTAAATCATAAATATAAAAAAGAATGTAAGATTTGTATAGGTCTCGTCTCATCATATTTTAAATTTAAAAATATTGGGCGTTACTTGCGTTTTCAGAGTGTTCTTTTAGCTTCTTCTGAAAACGCCACTGAGCGTGCTCGCCTTCTAGCGATCTTTCAGGCTGAGTCTGGTTCCTGGCTGCAAGCTTTACCTTCAGCCAATATCGGGACTTTGCTTGATAAGAGCACTCCGTCTCTGGCAATATCGGTTCGACTTGATGTCAAGACGAATTATCCCCATCGGTGTCGTTGCGATCCTCGCGTCGGCGAGTTGAGTCACCATGGTCCCTGGTGACTCAAATGAACGCTGGCCGAGTCTCCCGCCACGCCTGCATTAATGACGCCATCCGCAGAGCTCTTGTCGACGTGCCAGTGGTCCTTGAGCCTAGTGCCATCTTTCGTAACGATGGCAGGAGGCCTGATGGGATGACGCTCATTCCTTGGAAGCAGGGTCGCCCTCTTGTGACGCAACTTGCACAGAAACGCTTGCTCCATGTCATACAGGGAGCACCTACCTAGTGCGGGCGAGGCGGCGGCCTCTGTTGAGTGCTCCAAGCGGCGCAAATATACAGCGCTCAATGAGAACTATATGTATGTGCCGTTTGGTGTTGAGACTATGGGCCCATGAGTTCCAAGATTTCGTTCCTTAAATAAAACTAGTTTTTACGGGTTAATGCACGAAACTTTATTTATTTATTGACGTTTCGCAGCCTTTTCAGGTCTGCATCGTCAGAATAATGATTTTATTTAAAATTGTCGAGCTACCTTCGAAAGAATTATATTGTGCGTTCGGTTATTTCATTGGAAGATTTTTAAAATTTTTATTGTCTATGTATGAATTTATTATTTAATTTACTTAATAAAGTATTTTATTTAAAATTCTTGTTCGTAATTTTGAGTTTATTTATTTGACCCTTACTACCGTAAACTACCACCGGTTCCAAAATTGGGAGACCTTCCTGAGAAGAACCGGCGAAACAAACTCAAGAGAGGCTTTCTATCTCCTTCTTATGTTAAATTATGCAAACAAAAAGAACTAATAGTATCTGATGGTCTTGCAGTGTGTGCTCGGGGTTGGGATTTTATCTCCTGTATAATAGGTTCCCAAGCTGGTGGTATATACCAACCATCTTCCCTATTGAAATTTGGATATTTTTTAATCTCAATAGCCTCGCGCATCATTCGAGGAACGAAACGCCGCTCAGCTGCAAGGATCTGTGGTCTATCAAATCTAATGTAGTGATTTGGTCCCCCTAATGCATGTTCACACACTGCAGATTTATTTTCGCGCCTATGTTTCATATCTGCGATATGTTCTTTTACCCGAGTCCCTATACTCCTCTTTGTTTGCCCGATGTAGGAGAGCCCACAGTCGCATTCAAGTTTGTAGACACCAGCAACTTGAAAGGGTATATTGCACTTGACCGGTCGTAGAAACTGGTTGATCTTCTTAGGCGGCTTGAAGTATGTATTGATTGAAGCACGCTTCAGAATCCTCCCAATCTTGTCAGTGACTCCTTTCATGTAAGGTAGTATAGCAGGTTGTCGGTCGACTGTGCTAGGTTTGGCGCGACTGTGACGGCTACGTGGTACATTCAGGTTATTATCCTTCAGTACTTGCTCGACATGCTGAAGTTCAGCTGCCAGGTGTTATTCGTCACAGACACCCCGTGCTCTCTGAAACAAAGAGTTTCCTACGGCAGTTAATTGTTTCGGGTGATGGTGTGAGTCACCATTGAGGTACCTATCAGTATGAGTCACTTTACGATACACAGTATGGCTTAAACTTTGCTCAGGATTCCTGATTAATAAAATATCTAGAAAAGCTAGTTTACTATCTGCCTCTAACTCCATAGTGAATAGGATGTTGGGGTGTATAGAGTTAAGGTGATTTAAAAAGGCAGAAATTTGATCTGTTGGGAGGATTGTGAAAGTATCATCTACGTACCGCTTATATAGCCTGGGTGTGACAGGTGCTGCGCCGAGAGCCCTCTTCTCGAAGTCTTCCATGAAAATATCGGCGACAACAGGTGAGACAGGGGAACCCATTGCAACACCCTCCATTTGTACATAGAAGTCATCCCCCCATAACAGGTAGCCAGAAGTAAGGCAATGCTCCAGTAATACTGCATATTCTATAGGCATATTATTTTCAAGTAGCTTCTTCTTAGTGATTTCAATGCAATCCTGTACTGGTAGGCATGTAAATAAGGACTGAACATCAAAACTGACCATGATTTCATTGTCCATGAGACGTTGATCTCTAATCTCATTGACAAATTGGTATGAATCTTTCACAAAGGCTGTTGTGTTACCTCTCAGTGGTGAAAGTAACTTTGCTACGTGTTTAGCCAAACGGTATGTTGGTGAATCAATCTGGCTTACAATTGGACGTAGCGGAGCATTCGGTTTGTGTATTTTCGGTAACCCATACAGTTTTGGTGGCTTGGGACATGCAGGAATTAGGTAGTTGATGTCAAGATCCAACGTTTCTGAAAGTGATTTGATGAGTTCACTTGTCTTTTTGAGAATCTTGGCGGTCGGATCACTCTTCACAAGTTTATATGTGTTCTCATCCGATAGAAGTTGTAATATTTTGTCGTTGTAATCTGACGTATCCATTACTACCGTGGCGTTTCCTTTATCTGCACGAAGGATAGTAAGTTCTGGCTTAGTTCGCAAGTTCTTAAGTGCAAGGTATTCATCACGAGGAAGGTTTGATTTCGGTGGCTTGCTCCGTCTTAACACTGATGAAATGTCTTGACGCAGCGCCTCCATGTCTTCCTTTCTCATGTTGTTTTTCACTAAGCAATCCTCTACGTTACAGATAATTTCTTCGTACGGTATCCTGCGTGGTGCTACAGCAAAATTCAGTCCTTTCTCCAAAACTTTTAAAGTAGGTTCGTCCAAGTTTTGTTTACTTAAGTTGACAACTTAACTTAACTTAAGTTTAATGAGTGATGTGCGTGAAAACCTAAGAAACAAATTTCGTTCCTTATTTAAGGAATTATCAAAGAGAATCACCGAAGTAACTGGTGACCAAAAGGCTGGCAGCTATCTTGGTCATCGGATCAGCCTTGCCATTCAATGTGGCAATGCCGCCAGCCTCATCATCATCATCATCATCCTACCCTATGGATGTCGGAACCGCTATGTCCCTTCATTTTAAATCTGTAATATCTTCGAAAATATTCACTTAAATCATAGGGTGTAAAGGGCTATATAGATCTGTATTAAATGAACAATGTATTCAAGGTATTTATTTGGTTAAGGATTAATGCTGTATTGGTTAAAATCGCTTCGAAAATTAGCCATTATTTGTCGTAAAAAGTAAATGACAAAAAAAGTTATTGTGGGTTATCCATAAGAGATAGACATATACCATCACAGACTTTT
This sequence comes from Chilo suppressalis, assembly GCA_902850365.2. Lineage (NCBI taxonomy): Eukaryota > Metazoa > Arthropoda > Insecta > Lepidoptera > Crambidae > Chilo > Chilo suppressalis. The sequence goes on along the minus strand of OU963905.1, from coordinate 2,721,284 downwards.
CTGTAGACCTTTTCAATGTGTACAATACTTAGTACATTATTTTGATAAAACTCGTAGGGTTCAGCCTGCGTTTGCAATGTAAGCGGAAAAAATGTAATTATTTACGACATCACATTAGAAACCTCAAAAATAACAGTACTTCTCCACTATTTAATGGATGTTATTATACATATAAACCTTCCTCTTGAATCACTCTATCTATTAAAAACGCATCAAAATTCGTTGCGTAGTTTCAAAGATTTAAGCATACAAAGGGACATAGGGACAGAGAAAGCGACTTTGTTTTTAACTATGTAGTGATACATTAGGTAGTTTTTTAGTTGTTGTTATTTTATTATATAATGATGTTATTGACTATTGTGAATATATTATTGAGAAGTCATATTTGTTATATATTTCGATAATTATGCGGACGCTCGCTCTTCACTCAGACATCGGGCACAATCACTTCCTTGCTTCCGCACATATTACGCGATTTGGTGGATGAGATAATTCAAATATTAAGAATTAATGTATCATACATTTTATACTCCATATTTGAACAATAATAATTACGACACATAAATACTTGAACATAAAATTTTTCTAACTTTTCATTCATCATCATCAGCCTATTAATGTTCCCACTGCTGGGGTACAGGCCTTCCCTATGGATGTAATAGGAAGGTTGGGCCATGACCCACCACGCGGGCCCAGTGCAGATTGGCAGGCACTAACGACTGCACATGCAACATTTATGGTCACCCATCCAAACACCGACCACTGGGAAAGTTTGCTTAACTTCAACGATGGCAGTTAAACGCGCTAACCACCCGCGCCATCGAGCTCCTCACTAAACTTTCATTAGTAAAGAGTCAAGTAATTTAAGTAATTTATTTAAGGTTTTATTTATTTTTAAGCATTTAAATAATAAAATTTTATTTTTACTAGAAAAAAATCCACGCGGACCAGGCAGCGGACGGGACTCGAACCCGCATCCTTCGCAATCCGGGCGAATGCACTGACCGTTATGCTACCACGGTCCTATTAGCCGTGTCGAAATTTTCCTAGCCTTAAGCTGCAAGGCAGCGCCATCTCTTCGCATTGTAGGTAACCCACAATGTCAAATGAATACTTTTACAAGTATTAAACATTTGAAAGAAGAAATAGCAATTATAGTTACGATTTAATTTATTTTTAAGCATTTAACTGCTAGATGTTTAAATCTAAAGAAAAGTTTACTAGAAAAATAATAATTATTAATTTATTTAAGTTTTTTTTTATTTAAGTAATTTCAAGGGCTGTCACCATTTCATCACACCGGTACCAGGTGAAAGCCCTATATATCGGACGTTTTCTACGAATTCACTTAACCGCCTCGTCGCCGATAGCCAAATTTTCAATTACTCGCGATAATCGTCGGTGCGGCGTTTTCTGGAAACTTTATTATTGCTACAATTTGTATGTGATACACAGTGATTACGGGTCAGGTTCGTTGATCGGTCCAGATCGCCTAGTAAGTTTTCTCGAGAAAGTTTATTGAGAATAACGCCTTCTTTTAAAATAAAAGTTTTGCCCGCACCCTTACCAGACTAAATAGGGACAAACTTCGCAGGATTATAGGAACCCTGACTGGTCATTGTCCCCTAAACAAACACCTATATACAATAGGAGTAACAGACAGCCCCTTATGCAGAGGATGCATGGACTCTTTGGAGGCAGAAGAAACGCCACAGCATGTCATCATGGAATGCAGGAGTGTGGCCGACCAACGGGCACGACTTCTCCAGTCGCCAGAATCGTTTCCGGAAGCTTGCAGCAGTCTACTTAGGTTGCTTTCCTTCTGGACCGATATAGGCTGGCTGGAGTAAACGGGAATGTTTTTGAGACACGCACAATGGTCCAATAATTAGGACTAAGTGCGGAAACCGCCCTGAAAAACTAACTAACTAACTATAACTAACTAACTAACGCCTTCTTTTATTTAGGAAGACCACTTTGATAACTCTTTGGAACATAGGTAGATTTGGAACAAAGAGGTTTGGTGACTAATTTCTTTGTCTCACTATACGCAAATGGAGAGCTTTAAACGCTCTTTGTTTCTTTCCTCCGACTCCTACAACATCTTCTGAAAGACTGAGTCCAACATCATAGATTTAAAAAAAAAGATATGGGAAACCACCCAATCATTGGCACTCGTCATATTATTGGCACTTTTGAGTTTAATTAGGAAAAACAAGGAGACAATAGATTATTATTATAAAAGAAAAACCTAGTATGGTTTCGAAATTTGAAAATTGGCAGCATTATTCCTACAATCTATTGTTTCCTGTTTTTTTTAGAACTAAACTCAAAAGTGTCAATAATAGCAAGAGTGCCAATGATTGGGTAGTTTCCCCTATTTCGTGGTGGTGGAAAAAAACTAAACATTATAAATTAATAAATATTCTCATATGGTATAGAGTCCACCAATTCACACTGGGCCCGCATGGTAGCTCATAGCTATTCTATCTATTAGAAAGGCCTGTGGCTGTGTGCCTGAGCCAGCATTGGGGACATTAATAGGCTAATGATGGTAAACGCTTTGCTATTGAAGTTAAACGCACATTATTTTTTAAAAATATCTGAAAGAATAATCTATCTATCTATACTTATAATAAATCTGTAGAGATGTCAATTCTGTACATGAAATATATTTTTAAAATAACTATCAGGGGGTGATTAGTGATCGATACTGATGCCAAAAATGCAATCAGTAAATTTTTTGTCTGTCTGTCTGTCTGTCTGTGTGTTTGTTCCTTATAGAAACAAAAACTACTGGACGGATTTTAACAAAACTTGGTACAATTATTCTTCATACTCCTGGGCAGGTTATAGTATACTTTTCATCACGCTACAATCAGTAGGAGCAGAGTAGTGAAGGGAAATGTTGGAAAAACGGGAGAAGTTACTCCATTTTTTAAGCTTCCGTCGCGTGTGCAGCCTAAATGATTAAAGTAACATAGAAATCATGTATGACGGAAATATTCTACATAAAATTGTAGTGGCCCGCCCTCGCTTCGCTTCGGTGTAGAGCTGTAGTGTAAACTATAGTTTTTGTTCTCAGGCTTGTGCTATAAAGAATGACTTTATTTATATAATTACACGTGTTATTGTGAGTCAACCATAAAAGATAGACATATGCTGTTGCGGGATATTTTTTACAAAATAATTTTTTTTTTCTAAATATCAGTGTTTTCTTTTGTAGCAATTTTTTTCCCCTCGGCCACTCGGGCTCTTGGTCGTTTCACTTATAGAGTTTCTTTAAGATTTATAAATTAAGCAGTTAAATTCTTGAAGAAGAATAAATATATGTTAGAGTGATAAAAACAACATCATCTATAACCGGCATGAGTGATTACTAGTCAATGCTAAGTTCCAATCTTATTTTTCACACTAGGCCGCAGTATTTTTTTTTAAATAATAATTAATAAGTATAATTAGTCAAAACAACGAACGAATCGTGTTTTCCGTCACACATTTATCATTCCAATTTATTTCAATAATATAATTTCGTTGACATGGACATGACAATTATTATTTTTGGAAACGTGTTAATAATATAACAACATGAAATAGTTCGTCATTAAAACAATAAAAACGGAATACTTTAAATTTATTCACACCTACTTCAATGAGGTGGGGTTTAATTAAAATTCGTCCTCATTTACACAGAAGAGTAATTTGTATATGTAGCATAATGTCCATTGATATTTTTTATTTTCATAATGCTTGTGTCAACTAACAACAAATCGAATGGGTTACAGTTTCTAAATATGAATTATGATATACAGATAACAAAAAATAAAGCTATTTATCATAATAATTAAAGATTATTATTATTTTTAGAAAATAAATTCGAATAAAATAGGCATTAGATCACGTGACGGCAAACACCAATCAGAAAGACTGACGTCACCACGTGCAAAACATTACTTGTGGTTGCCGTTTCCATACATTTCATTGATATCTCATTCATGTTATTGTTTCTTTGATACAATTTATCAGTTTGTTTTCAGATAAGTATTGAAAGGAAGCCTAATAAATCCATGGAATTGGGATTTACCGAAGCAAATAATAATATTTTAACCAAAATAAAAAAATAATCGCATAACTACTCGACATAAATAAGCATATCATTTGGCAACTAGAACAAGAATAAGATGTGTTTATTATTATGAATAAATATACTGAACTCTCAAATAGACTCTAAATCATATCATAAAATAAATCAACTTACCTAACCTCAACCTATTGTCATTGTTTTATCAATATAATGCAATATAATTTATCCGGCTTGTATAACATTTTGATTTCATTGATTATGTTATGCAAAATACTTACATCAAAATGTTCATCACAAAATTATACTTGTATTTGTTGATAAACAATGAATAGGTACCATCCCTCCTTGCAAGTTCTAACCATTTTTTCCGCATTTGTGGCATATAAATAATTTGTCTGGCGTTTTATGCTTCTCCTTTTATACTAGGACACTATACAGTACTTGTAATACGATGGATTCATTTTTAACTAAATAATTTTAATAGTCGGCGTACAGCGTATTGTTTGCTTTACACGGCGTGACGTCATTCTAGACGCCATGACAGTCTAGAGCGTTTTCGAGGGAAATTTGAATAAATTTTTTAAAATACAAAATACATATTGCTATTGTACTTTTTTATATAAAATAATATTTTTTTGGGGTTAAATAAACATCAAGGTATATTATTAACCACTTTTTAAAATATAGGCAACTAGCCTATTGCTGTAAGTCCAAAAGTCCAAAATTATCTTACTGCAACGTGGTCAAATTATGGGCTGAATTTGTTATGCTATAGAATACGAGGAAGTTAATGATAGCAAATTAAACATATTTTAATCAAAGGGGATTTCATATTTGGATGGGATTTGGGCTTGGCTTGTATATAATCAAGAAATCAAGAATATAGTCGACTCCGACCATTAAAGTTTGGATATTATGCTTTATTTTGCACAGTCTGTAGGTTTGAATCGGTTGACCGTATTGATTGTTATCGATCTTTGATTGATTAGCAAATGGGTTAGATTTTTAATTGTTTCTTTAGGGAAATTGACCCTAAATTAAAGTAAATGTGTTCATTTTTGCTCCTTGTGGAAGTATGTTAATTTTACAATAAATAGGTATTTTGTTTTATTAGTTCTACGAATCGATTAATTCGATTCCGTATACTGATAACCGATGTTTCGTTGTATCCGGTATATGAGTAGGTTTGTCACCTCCTTAGGAGGTGTCCTGTCTTTAAGCCAGAAGCGCGAAGCGCGAAGAGGCAAAACGGAGGTCTCTCATGGATGTTAAATTTTTAAGTAATATCTTGAGTAACAAGATTCAATGTCCACAGCTGTTAAATCTTGTCAATTTGCGTGTTCCTTCTAGAATGCCTTGGAAGCCAATCACGCCACTCTGCCCTCCTTTAAGAAGAACTGTTTTAGGCGCTAACTCGCCTTATGCGAGATTTTGTAAAATTTTGAACGGTTTTAGTCATAAAATTGATTTACACTTTGATAGTCCCAGTACAATAACTTCAGCCATTAGTAGGAACTTGACGGACTGAGTGCCCGAGAAGTTTATTTTTAATTTTAGATCCTTTGTTTTTGTAATGACCCTTTTTTGGACAAAATAACATATAAGTTAAGGTATATTAGGTAAAATTTTAACAGAAACTGTTTGATATAGATATGGTAAATGTGGTGTTTACCTATAATTATTTGTAACACTGATATAAGTGTCTCCGTGTGTGTAATTGTAATTGCTTAAGTGTTACAATTGTTGGTAAGCCTTTTAATAAATAAAAAAAAAGCCTCGACAGGCGAAGGATGTGAAATTCTTTTAGAAGGAAATATTAATGAGTTTGTTCTTCGCTCCGGCATAGCATAGTAATGCAATAATACCTCCCATCCAGATAATGTGCCTAACCTAACTAAATTTTGTGTGTCCGACAAAGTTCTCTTTGATTCAGGATTCTTAAATAACTTTTTAGTTAACTTCCAATTTTATTTAAATGTTCACTCCATAGTTTTTGCTTTCCCACATTGAACCACTAATTGAGATGCTCTACGATTGTGTCAATCTTGACAACCTGATGTAATGATTTTATTTATTTTTTTAAGCATTTAACTGCTAGATGTTTAAATCTAAAGAAAAGTTTACTAGAAAAAAAACATCTAGCAGTTAAATGCTTAAAAAATAAATAAAATCATAACTATAATTGCTATTTCTTCTTTCAAATGTTTTTCAAAGTATTCATTTGACATTGTGGGTTACCTACAATGCGAAGAGATGGCGCTGCCTTGCAGCTTAAGGCTAGGAAAATTTCGACGCGGCTAATAGGGCCGTGGTAGCATAATGGTCAGTGCATTCGCCAGGATAGCGAAGGATGCGGGTTCGAGTCCCGTCCGCTGCCTGGTCCGCGTGGATTTTTTTTCTAGTAAACTTTTCTTTAGATTTAAACCTGATGTTGCTTCAATCCACGTGGATCTAGACGTGAAGTCAAGCAGGGGACACTTGCACCTTCATACATCGGAAAGGATGAAATGCTGCTCATTGCCTAACATCACCATCAATCCACGGGGATGTGACTACGTGTGCTCAACAGATTAGCGCCCGTTGATGAGGAGCAGCATATGGTCATACATAAACCGGGTAATATTCATCATCATCATCATCATCAGTCTATTAATCTCCCCACTGCTGGGGTACAGGCCTTCCCTATGGATGGAATAGGGAGATTGGGCCATGACCCACCACGCGGGCCCAGTGCGGATTGGTGGGTGCTAACGACTGCAAATGCAGCCGGGACCAACGGCTTAACGTGCCTTCCGAAGCACGGAGGAGCTCGAGAGAGTAAATTTTTGGTCACCCATCCAATGACCGACCACTGCCAAAGTTGCTTAACTTCAACGATCGCAGCCGAGCGCGCTAACCACTTGCGCCATCAAGCTCCTCTTATAATATTCATACTTTATATAAATGTACGTAGTAAGAAATTTAACTTGTAACACTGTCATATCAAATTTAAAATATTTTTTTTGGGTCATTTTACTTGTAAGTTATTTTCTGTGGTTTCGGTTTATAAAGAAAAAAATGGATGTGAACAATCATCGTCTTGACAATTTTATTTCCATATACAATCATGGCGCCTTCTATATAAGTTTTGTACACAGTACTCCAGGCACGGTCTACCAACATCCGCTCCCAGATGCATATGCTCCAACACCTAGCTGACTGACTGACTGTTCAATTAGCTTTGGCCTGGAAAACCTATTACGCCATTACTAATATTGCCACATACTTAACAAAGACATCGGTAGAATCACCGCATTATTTTTCATTGTATCAATAAATTAGGTAAAGAAACTAATTATTATTATTTTTCTGGGAATGTTTACCCTAATTTTTAGGAATGGGTACATAGCCCTGGTCCAGAATGTAACATCTCCTTTGAAGCATTTTAAGATAGACCTAAAGTTTTCTCTCGCACAAAATTTCATTGAGCTAGAGAGAAGAACATAATCTCCAACACTGAGGAATGACAAAGACACTCGACGCTACCATTAGAATGGCGACACATATTTTTAGAAGAATGTTTTTATAGAGCCCTGTTGTTATACTACGAATACGAAAAAAGAAAGAGTTTAGAGCGAGTAAATTTCATTTTCGAAGTTTTTCAATTTGAGCACTTTACTAACTTTAGCTACGGTGTGATAAGCAACCGCGGTGTACAATAAAAAAGTGTCCCTAAATGGGCACCTTGTTAAAGAAGCATCTCCACAAATGCGCCTATAATTATGCTCTTTTGGCACCGCAAGGGTAAAATTTTTGATTAAAGTGAGATTTTTCACTTTAAAAGCGTCAATTTCGTAATTCACCATAATGATGCGAATGAATTATTCAACGGCACGATTATGGGAATACGTATTATTATTTAAGTTAAAGATTTATATCATTACCATAAGTTATTAATCAGCGTTGACTTGTTTACAATAGAACCGTAATTTTTCCTTTCGTTTTATAAGTTTAAGTTAGATTATATTTTATGGTGACATTGCCATAAAGATGTATCGTATAAATTATACGCGGGTAGCTGTTGACTGTCAATTAATTAGGTGTACCTCATATATATTTTTTTTCACACTTAACAGTTCTGGTTTTGGTTGCCACACCCAAATACCTACCTCAATTTTATTTCATATCGGAAACTAGTTGTGCTACGCGTTAGATGTTAGATCAATTAAATGTGTCTAAGGATTGCCATAAATGCGAAGGATGATATGCAAGACTACCCCGGGTGTGATGATCCCTCTGCCCGTCTGCCGTGGAGCTCCCGGCTAGGCCGAGAAGCTGTCAGGTGCGGAGACGCAGGGAAGTCCCTCTCAGTGTTCTCGCGTTTCGACACTAAACAGCGTAGAGGGTATTCGCAGGGTTTTGTAGCGGATGGCGGCTGCCTCCTTCTGCGAGAACATCATCTCGCAGAAGCAGGCAGCCGAGAGGGAGCGGGAGGATGATCCCCTGGCCGCTCCCTCCCGCCGAAGAAGAGCGGGTAGGAGTGGACGAGTGCGCGCCCTGGCTGCGCCCGTTCCATGACCCTGGCTGGCCGGTACGGTGCATTGTGCCGTGCCGGCTACCGAGGGATCCCGTGACGGCAGCCCACCTCTTTTAGTTCTGTCCTGCAAAGAGGGGGGCGGCGGAGGGAGCTACACGGGCACGCCCAAGTAGCCCTCCGCAGTGGACAGGGCGGTACGGTGGGCTCTAGGCCGCGTACTCAGCCCCCACGCACGGACCATCCTGCGCACGTCTGCGGGGTCCCCATAATACCTCGGCAGACCCCTATCGTGGAGCCCCGGTGAAGCCGGGAGGATGCTGGGTGCGGAGTCGCGGAAGAATCCCTAAACGGGGACCCCGCGGCTTCGCATTAAGCGGCGTAGAGGGTATTCGCGGGGATTTTTAGCGGATGTTATACCGTAAAGCGCCCGTAAGAGTTACGTGGTCCTCAGTGGGCAGCCACTGCGGGGGCTCGTAAGGCTTACGAAAGCCAGGTGTGAGGTCCGTTCGGCGGTGTGCCTCTTAAAGGCACCGTCGTCTGTAAACAGTGGTTTAGCGTGCTTTAAAAAAAGGGTTTCGAAGCGGGTATGCCTAAGCGCTCGTAAGCTGCGCGGACTGCTTAACGGCTTCTCCGTTACCCCTGTGCCCCTTAAGGGCGCCAAGGTCGGTAAATAGAGGTTTTGCCTGGTTAATAAAAAAAAAGTTATGCTAGACTAAAACTTGGGACAGTATAGCAATTGACTTACTAAACGGATTGTGCAGGAAAAACTAATTATATGGTTTCTGCTGTTAATAAGCCTTGTCAGTTTTTGTATGTGTGCATATTAGTGAGAATAAAAATTTATTCATCTATCTACTGGTTTTTCTCAACTTAAATAAAACTAGTTTTAATGCACGAACTTTATTTATTTATTGACGTTCGCAGATGATTTTTTATTTTCTTTGTCGAGCTACCTTCGAAAGACTTTTATTGAGGGTTCGCATATTTCATTGGAAGATTTTTAAAACTTTATTGTCTATGTATGAGTTTATTAGTTAATTTAGTAAATAAAGTACTTTATTCAAAATTCTTTTTTGTAATTTTGAGTTTATTTATTTGACCCTAACTACCGTAAACTAGTTCCTCCTACTACTTTCCTCAACTTGTTTCATTACTGGTGCTCTGTAAAAGGACCAATTCCAGGCATGATTTGGCGTAGAAAATTAATTTAAATTAAAGCAACTCTGATTTCAATTTATTTCTTTCTCTCATGATAGTCAATGAAACACATATTCTCATAACACATATTCGAAAATTACAATTTTCTACCAATTATCTACGGTTCATGAAATTAAGATTACCGGCGGACAGACGGATGGACAGAGAAAGCTTGTTAATACTAGGTTTCATCCTTAAGGTACTTTGAGTACGTAATCAAAAAACCTTTATTCAACTTCACAGTTTCAAAACGTAGCATTATTAGAGTATCTTTAAGTTTTAGATACCAAATAATTCTCTTAAACAGATAGTTTGCTTTCAACCTGATTTCACATCTGTAAGCTTTAACTGTTACTACATATATAGAATTTTAATCTGTTTTTCTCTCATTAATTTAACTTAGACAGTTATTCCGCTAGCTTATTTAGGTCCGTATTATAGAAAGATTCTCAGTGATTGATCTAGTCTTGAGCATAGTTAGAAAGGGATGTCGCTATACTATATATAGCGACATCCCTTTCTAACTGTACTCAAGTAAAGATCAACACTTAGCTGTCATTCTGTAATACGAGCCTTAGTGTACTAGGCACGACACTGACCACGTGCTCTAGTCGACTAACACTGCAATAAGATCCGTATTCGTGCAAGTGAACACTGTAGACATCGGTTGCCACGCCACGACTACATTATAAAGAAATTAGAATAACCACTCTCGAAACATAACTGCGACTGTCAACATAATTCCACCGCCCCAGCTGGTACATGCGCCGGCGCAGATGTAAATCGTAACCCGATATTGATATAAACAGCGGAGCAGTCTACGTGACGACATGCGATGTCGAATGTACGATGAGCTTTATGTCATCGGATGCCCGATTTATGGTATTCGTATAATGTGCTTTTAATTAGCTAAATGTGATCGCGAGGCAAAGTAGATTCCTTTGCAAAAAAACTTACGCAATGGCCATTCATTAGATGAGTGACCAGAAAGTTATTGTCTCTAGCATCTACCATTGTAGTAGGAGAGCCCAAGCGGGGAATTTTGGATTTACTCGAGCGAGGTAGAATAACATATGGGGAGCAACCTTGCATCTAGTTAAGTACTCCCACCATACCTGGGCCTTTTATTTAATGAGTAATGTGCGTAAAAAACTAAGAAACAAATACAAACAGATTTTTATCGAAAATTTCTAATTACTCACGCCTGAAAGCTTCTCAACAGCGGTCAGCATACCTATACCGATTGTTGGTTAGGTATTCTGTAAGATGCAATCTCGTTTACGATTTCATTTATTCGGATTTCTAACAAATGTTAAATATCTTATACTGGCTGCTTTTACAGACATAGCGACATTTTGCCGTGTAATGGCGTAACGCATATCAAACTAATATCTAAAATGGCAGCTACCGAAATCGGCAGTGAGATTTTATTTTACAGAATCTCCTACTGCAGATGCTGAGACCAATAGTAAGAGAGCCCAAACGGGTATTTTTGGATTTACTCGAGCGCGGTAGAATAACATATGGGGAGCAACCTTGAACGTAGTTAAGTACTCCCACTATACCTGAGCCATCTATGTAGGGTCGAACGTCTAGGGCAGCAAAAACAAAATTTCAACGAACGGTCATGACTTTTGGTCGCGCCCAAATCGCGTCTTTTGAATATAAGCTACTAGAGGGTTCATGTAACGTTTCTAAGAACGGAAAAAATATTGATCTGCCACGGTTTGCATGATAAGGGGGTGGCCGTACGAAGGGGTAGAATATAAGAAAAAATAACCGAACGCGTCAGACATTGAGAAGGGATGTTACGTGATTATTTCTTTGAAACTAGAAGCCCTCAAAAAACGTCAAAAATAAACAAATTTTTATCACGACTAAAACGTCTAGTGCGGAGATTTAATAAGCATTTACAAAAAAAAAAAAACAAAACATAAAGGCATAGTGTAACTACTTATTATTTTTTGTGTGAAATTTCTTTTACATATATGTAATTTTCGAGGACGACATCGTCGAGAGCCAAACCTCGAATTTTGCAATTTTTATACGCAACTAGCAAACCCCGCGAACTCCGTTTCGCCACCAGATGGCTTCGTTTTATGTAACATTTCGTTTGGTGATTAAAATTTTTTTTTTTAATTTTTCCTGAATTTTATTTGCTACAAACCTCACGGAGCCCGAGACCTTTCCAACGAATGCAAAACCGTGGAAATCGGTTCGTGCGTTCTGGAGTTATAGCGTCAGGAAGGAAAACCTGACTTATTTTTATATAGTAGATTTTCATCGTTCACTACTGTTGTCCTTATCACACGGTATTTGCCAATGCGTGACAGCAATAGTGTTTTGAAATACCTATTTCTCAAATGTCTCTCAGCTCGCGTCCGCTCTTAAGTTCATCGGCTCTAGATTCTTCGTGCTCTGGAAAGCATGTCCAGTGGTTGATCCCAGCTGCATCCAGAGTCGACAGGTCTAGTACCCACCAATTTGCTTTGGTTGTTCCCTAAATATGTCAACAGAGTAGAGCTATGTCTCATTAATGGTAAGATAAGTTGTGGGTGATGATGTTAATGTGTTAATCCATTATGTTATGTTATTCTATGCGAGGAGCTCGATGGTGCAAGTGGTTAGCGCGTTCGGCTGCGATCGTTGAAGTTAAGCAACTTTCGCAGTGGTCGGTCATTGGATGGGTGACCTAAAATTTACTATCTCGAGTTCGTCCGTACTGCTGAAGGCACGTTAAGCCATTGGTCCCGGCTGCATCTGCAGTCGTTGGCACCCGCCAATCCGCACTGGGCTCGCGTGGTGGGTCATGGCCCAATCTCCCTATTCCATCCATAGGGAAGGCCTGTGCCCCAGCAGTGGGGAAATTAATAGTCTGATGATGATGATTCTATGTGAGAGAACAAATAAAGTTATTCTAATAATTCTAATTCTAATTAATGATCATTTTGAGCCAACTTCTGGTTTGGGTAGAAAAAAAATGTTAGCTAAGTGTTAGCTATCCCATGCACTAAACTCAAACTACTCAGTCTATTACAATGACAATAGTTTAAATTATGTATTCAGTAGCGTCAATAAACTTGACATTTTATGGAAGTTGATACTGTCACTTTCTTTGCTGTAGAAATGAATAAGCATTAAATTTTAATGATATTTTTCAGTTCCGACCACGTTGAACCAATTCCAAAAGTGTTATGATTATGCTTTATAACTTCTCATACAATAAATGTAAATTGAAATATAAAGATCTGCATATGGGTATATTTGTTAAAGAGACACCGTGTTTCCCATTCAAATTACAGAACAGAAGACTGGTGGATTTGATCACAAAAGCTACAACATATCCTAAACTATAAAATATTACTTAGATATATTCATTTTAAAACTATTTAATATAATATTTATAACTAAAAACCTTAAAATATATAATAACTAAAATACATTATTAAAAGGAGTCCCTTTAGGCAAGGTTCCAAAGATACTAGCAGCGTTCCCCCTTTGAATAGCTAGACTAATTCTTTGTCCGAGGTAGCTGCCAGCTCTTCGGTCTCCTGTGATGTCGACCAACCTTTGGGACAACCGAATGGGACAAAATCATATTCGGAGCCTAGACCCCTGTATTTGCATGAAACTAAACTAAACTTCCGTATAATAAATGAAAATATACTAATATTGTTACAAGTAATATTGTTATTGTTAATTACAAGTTTTAGCCGCTTAATTTCACCACCACAAAATTTTTTACCACTTATCTAAATGAATGTTCATCACAATAAAGATTATTGTGACGTTATTGGACGTTATGTTGTAAGTAAAAACTCATTAGGCATTTTGTTACGGTTCTGTTTCCTGTTTAATCATTGACCACTATCACAGCCCGGGGTAGGGCTGTGGCTTCATACAAATTGATCTCTCAAGCGAGCAGCTTTCATTGATATCGACATGGGAGGCTGAAATTTATTCCCTTTAAATTGGATATAAAAAACTTTTGAATGTAAACTTTTATTGTACACTTTTGCATCTGTAAAACGGAATGAGGGGGCTACTTATTGAATATTTATTATCCGATTGGACGTTAATATGAAGAATAATTTGAATAGGAGCCGAATAAAATTACAATATAGGCAATATTGTAATTTTATTCGGCTCTTTTTATTTATGATTATTCACAACTCGATTTTCTTTAATGAAAAATAAGTTGAAATTTTCAAAGTCCCTAATTTGATCCCTATTCCCCGGATAGTCTACAGAATAATGTCTCCTTTTACGTCTTTGAATTATATCGTTTAAGATTATCACCGCGTGAAAAATTAACTATTCTTGTCTCACAAAGTTAATTATAAATACTTCTTTCTTATGAAATGTAAAGACGTGTTCTTCGTCTAAGAATTTTATTAATTTCCAACACTATCAGAAGGGTGATTACTAATCGACGCTCGATAAAAAATCTCGATTACTCCAACTATCAATTAGCGATCATTTAAAATCCATCCGCGGTGTTACAAATGGACGTACTTGATATTATTTCAATCGAATCGTCACTGTCAGACTTATTGTTTCAGAGAAAATTCAACATCGACACAACGTGACAGAGTGGTCATTTGTTTTAAATATGTCATGTGGTTTAAGTTATAAGTTTAAAGTAGTCGGAATGCACTCAAGGAAGAAACCGGAATCAAAAATTATGGATCATTATCCTCTGAAGTTATCGTGTCTCTTTCCGTTACTATATGATATTGGCAAAATTTCTGTGCAAAACGAAATAAGCACACAAAAGAAAAAAAGTTAGAAGTTGTCAACCACAAAGTAAAATTGATTCCCCCATGTTTGGGTGTTTGCATGTCTGTCTAAATATTTAAGATTCGGTTAGAAAATCGCTGGCTAAAGATTTTTTTCTATGTGCTTTTTTAGGATGTCTCAAGCACTTGACTCGCCTTACGCTAACCGATCATCATAGCAAAGATGCTTGCTTTATTTTGGAACATTGCTGTTATCTTAAATACAAGGTAACATATATATTCAAAATTGTTTGCTTTAAAGACCTTCTCGCTTTTACGCTGTGAATTTCTCGAATAATTCGATGTTTCCACTTTTTCCATTTCAAACAAGCCATTAAAATTTTAGCATTTTCCCCCCTTTATAATTTTCATAGCAAAAAAGGATACATAAAAAGATTTATAAGAAGTATTGAACTCTTTCTCTACCTTTACTACATTGTCTTCGGTATTTGCCATTCTTTAATGGAGATATTTTTTTTTACATCTTCATTTATCTTAATAGCTCTGCCGCCACACCTTATCAATCATACCATACGTCTAACCAAGAAGATGAATGAAACACGTCCAACTATGCGTTTTTCTCACATATCCTTCATCGCAAATGTGTTCCAGCAAAAAACTATTCCAATTAAAAAGATGTACAGCACCATTACGGAGCGATGGGGTTTATTAAAGGACATTTGTGTCATATCTCACGTAGCCCACGCCTTCCGACAAATCTCAATCATAACATAAAAATGCATCCCTATCTTATACAAAGTTATAAAAAGAGACGTCCATCCTAAGGAATGGACGAGGATTTGTAGGCAATTTGCTGTGACACTCGACTGTGATGTGGACGTTAATAGTTGCAAGTTTTTAAGGCGATTCGTGTGATGGTTTTATCATTTTGCAGGATTGTTCTTCAGCACCTGATCTGTCATATTTATTAGTTTATACTTCAAACATTTCTCACATTATTGAGATGTGAAAAAGGCTGCATTGTAATGAAAAATGCATGTCACGTAACGCAATCTAATGAATGCGTTCAGGTTAAAAATAAGATGGGTGTAATAATTCAATTATACCACAAGATACTACAATAAAGGAGGAGGAGCTCGATGGCGCAAGTGGTTAGCGTGTTCGGCTGCGATCGTTGAAGTTAATCAACTTTCGCAGTGGTCGGTCATTGGATGGGTGACCAGAAATTTACTATCTCGAGTCCTTCCTTGCTTCGGAAGGCACGTTAAGCCGTTGGTCCCGGCTGCATCTGCAGTCGTTAGCACCCACCAATCCGCACTGGGCCCGCGTGGTGGGTCATGGCCCAGTCTTCCTATTCCATCCGTAGGGATGGCCTGCGCCCCAGCAGTGGGGACATTAATAGGCTGATGATGATGATGACTACAATAAAGAGTGGGTATAGCACAATCATCAGATAATTTGTGATCAGCTAAAATATAACTTAGAAATTAAGATTTAAGAGAGACCTTAATTTTAAACTCTATGCAATATTAATGAAATTGTATTGTCAATAAATTATTGCTTCTTTAATAAAGTTTCCTAATAGCGAACAGTTTAAATTTTAATAACGTATTATCCCATAATTTCTAGTAATCTGACGTGCGCATTCAAAATAATGATCAAAAGAGAGAGAGGCTTTAATATTTTAAAGTAGTAATTTTGCCTTTTTCACAAAATATACCTCTTCAAAACGAGTTCTAAGGTTAAGCCGTTTCTAATCGCATAAAATATTAATTGAGTTCGTAACTCATGTCAGCCACAAGACATGTGATAGGTACGTAAGAATTGTATTACAAGTTAATAAAAAGGCTATGGGATATTGTCATAAACGCTCTCGAAACGTTACCGTGATAGTGCTAGAGTTCGAATTAGCCAGATCACCACGGGTCGCGAAAAAGTCGAGTAATGCGGCTAATTTAAAAATGAGCCGTATGCAGTGCGGTGTAAGGGAGAAAGTGCAACGACATCTGCCCTTGTTTACAAGTTATGCACGTTACCTTCGTAGGTACTATGTACTCGCGGATGCTAGGTAACTCTTAATTTAACGGGTTCTTTCTAGAATGCGTCGATCGGCGTATATAAGCGCGATTAGTGCCGCGCCCCCTCTCGGGGGATGTTCGCTTCAGATGAAGCTTGTAAGGCCCTTCTGGGAATAAGCATGATTAAAGGGTGTTTTTTAGTCAGTAAGAGTCTGACATAACCCTACAGCCGGCTGTAGGGTATCCATGAGGATTTCTCACCCACTCCCCCGCCTGGGAGGAAACAAAAAAAAAAACACGCAGAGACAGTTGAGTTTCAACAGCAATTTCAGAGCGAATCCAAAGGCGATCAAAGTGCAACAAAAGTGTTCAGAGACTTGTACAGTGTTTAGTGAGTGTTTTGTAATTAACATTGTGTGTTAATTGTGTGAACTATGCGATGAATAAAGAACTGTCAAGCGTGAACTGGCATATAATTTCGAACCCCATTCCGACACGTAACAATATCAACGATTCTTGAAACCACAATAAAAATATATATTCGTAAAAGAGAACTATTGCGCCAAATGCAGATGAAGGTACAATTAGCTTCGAGTTTTACGGTTGATCCAGTTAAACTCCACAAGCGTAAATGTGGTTATCGAATCTATTTGTAAATCAATAATTCAATATTTCCATAAATCACACCAATCAACCTAGCCTTAAAGTAAGCACTGCGGTTTCTGCTATGATAACGGACAAAATAGACATAGTGATACATACATAAGTATATTTATATAGAAATACATATTAAACATCCATAATTAGAGTACAAATGCTCGTATTCATCACACAAATATCTGCCACAACCGGGATTCGAACCCGGGACCTCTCGAGTAGGTGACACCTTATATACCACACGGAGGTCGTCATTAGTAATTATTACAGTTCAACTAAATCTTTCCTTAGATTAACAAGTGAAAGAAACTCCGAGAAGCTACCAAGACTCTCTTTTATGTTAATCTTCTTATGGTATAATCTTCTTATTCTATATCTTATTGTATATTATTCTAAAAGAAATATATTGTATTGTTATATGTAACACTAGCGGCCCGTCCTCGTTTCGCTTCGGTGTAGAGCTGAAAGTGTAGACTACAGTTTTTGTTCTCAGGCTTGTATTATACACAATGACATTGTCTATGATTCTTCTTATACCTGCATGCAAAGTCTCAGCCCGATCGGTTTAAAATTGACAAAGTTTCATACAAACTTTCATTCCCTATTTTATCCCCTGTGGGGTAGAATTGATCAAAATCCTTTCTTAGCGAATGCCTACGTCATAACATTTACCTGCATGCCAAATTTCAGCCCGATCTGTCCAGTGGTTTGGGCTGTGCGTTGATAGATCACTATGTCAGTCAGTCACCTTTGAGTTTTATATATATAGATACACAGAGTTCATGTTGTTTTATAATTACTTCAAGGAACGTCGCCTCCCCTACTTTCATTTGTCTTTCATATATCACTATGTTCATTCATCTGTTTATCGAAACATGAATACAATGTGATGCTATAAATAATATCGGTTAGTGCACGCAATACTGTAATATATTACTGATCGCGCTATCGAAATTTTTTAAAGTATTTTTAATTGATGTCATTAATGTCTATAATATTGATTGCGATTTATTACTGGGAGTTTCAAGCAACACTTGGTGCTGCACGATTTTTTATAGATCAGTGATTGGTAGGTTTATGTTAATCTAAACCTTATTTATTACGAACTAGTTATCATTAGCCATAATTTCATAACGTATATGCAGTATTCAGAATTTTGATTTCTGGGATTTGTTAAACATGTAGGATGTATGTTTATGGTGGTTACTTCAACCGTTATAAAAGAAATCTGGACATCTACTTTTTTGCAAATCTCAGCAAATTATGTACACGCCACTTGATTTTAAGTTTGATATCAAGGGTGAGATGCTTTTAGACAGATTGTTTTGTCTCTTTTATACAACACACGTCTTCGCATTATTTTTGGAATTGTCTTGATGCAAGTTATTGTCCGAAAACAATAGCGTCAAGTTGCCAGATCACAATCGTTTAAATTACCGAAACCACTGTATATCATATTGCATCACATAACAAGGGGCAACGGTTCTTAAAAATTTTTCTTACTCGCCTTTAAATTCAACTTACAATGAAATCATTTGAAAATTCAGCAGAGCTCATCTTTTGATGCACTTTCACAAATTGAGCGTTGCTCAAGAAGTCAATACGATCGAACCCCTGTTCAAACTTCGCATTTGTCTGTAAATATATCACTCAACACTAGTAAATAAAGTCCATGGACAGTTAAATTGCTCCTGCTTCCGTGCCACTCGGAATACCTTCAAAAACATCCATCGCATCTGTCATTTCATTAATCAACTTAACCACATCATTATAAGGTTTCATTTTCTCTACACCATCATTGGCACAAAAAATAGTAGCCCGTGTTTCATATTCGATCCTATTTCCAACTACTAAAGTCAGAAATCTTATTAACAACACCTGCAGCGCCGCACTCATCGGAATTGCAAATTAAAGCCCTTTTATCTTCAGAATTAGGTTCGGATTTGTCCACGTCGGTTCCCACGAGTTACTCTGCTACAATTATTTAGTGGCAGCTCAAGATAACTAACGAGGTATCAGAGCGATCCAAGTGGACCTTTGGAAATGTCCGCTTTTCTAAAGCTGCTTTAAAAGCTGCACCGACAAATTGTTCCTATTGAATAGTTTTATGCAATGTCTAAATGGAGCCTGCAATTATTGGACTGCTTACTTTGGTATTCATTTAATGAACATTGTTTTGAGTTTCCTTTGCAGCTAGCAGTTGAATGGGCGGCGATAATGCCGAGGACAATGATTTGTTGTTCCCGATCTTTAGGATTTATATAATGAGCGGTCGTTTTACTTTGTCGGCTCGAATGTTGGTAGCGAATACGATTGCACGTAATGTTTACAATGCTTTTGTCTCCTGAAAGGTTTTTCTATGTTTGAAACTATTTATTAGCAATGAGCAGTCTTTTTGCATCTGTGTAGTATTCTACTATCAGTAATTATGTGGTGATAATTGATAATTTTCATACACGTTTATCAACAGTAGCTGACATTTCTATGTCTAATGTATGTCAAACAAGCGTACTGTTTATAATACTATTATTTCCGTTAAAATATTCCCATCACCAAAAAGTGCGATTTTAATTCGGTTTTCCCGATAGTCAACTGTATCAACAGACCAAGCATAGACCACTATTTTATCCCGAAGTGCCAAAAATGTGATAATTATAAATACAAAAAAAATCTAACCAGATTAAACATCGAAAGGACCCAAAGCCTCTTGTTTGGAAAAAAAATTGTAGGTTGTGGTTTCCGAAAAGTAATTTTAATATATTTTTTCCATATTTCGGTCTTCTTTTCTTCTTGGTCTACAATATAAAGATCTTCATAATCGTTGTTAATAATAAGATACAAGAAAAAAAATACAATTATTTATATTATGTTAATGTTGTTAATAATAATAAGATTCAAATTAGGCAAAACCTTAAAGTGAATCAATTAAATTGAGGTAATTATTCCGGGACAGTTTGAACTTTGCCGAATACGCCTTGTGGCATTTAAAATACTCCAATATTGATATTTATGGATCGAGCTCATTGAGATCATCGGATTTTCCAAGAACACATTGTAAATACTACGTTATGGTTCATAATTTTCACTGGTCCCTTCCTTGCTTCACTGTTTATACACAACAGCTCTTCAGGCCGAGAAACTGTCAAAATTCTACAAACAACTTTAAACCATCACATTTCTGTTTAATGTTTACATTCCATTTGATAATATAAACATTTTGAAGCAGCATGACGTGCTATCATCCGTAACTGGGGGTCTACTCTCTTTCTCCGAAACGAACTTTCGATAACGAAGTTCAAACGAAATTCATTTTCCTTAATTTAAGGTAATACTTAATTTGAACGATAAACTATCAAATTGAAGCTTTCTTTAAGTAGGCTTAGCAAACCTACACCTTAATCTATATTCCGACGACCAATCTATATAAAACTCAAAGGTGAATGCCTGATATAGTGATCTATCAACGCACAGCCCAAACCACTGGACGGATCGGGCTGAAATTTGGCATGCAGGTACATGTTATGACGTAGGCATCCGCTAAGAAAGGATTTTGATCAATTCTACCCCGAAGCGAAGCGAGGGCGGGCCACTAGTATTATTATAATTAAAAACAAACCAGAAACATAATAAGAAAAGTGCGAAGTTTCGACCGAAATTTCGTTTTTCGTTGAATAAGAATAGGCCTCCTGGCTTATCAAAGTCGCGTAATTAAAATGCTGAGATAATGCGAATTGGATACATTTAAAACTGTTCTTTATAATCACTGCTATTGACATTTGCAAAATTGAGTTTCACACCAAAATGAGATAATTGTTTGGGAACACCATTTATTGTGTCAGTATGTTGGAAAAGGTATGAGTATCGTGTAAGTCATACGAGTTTATGACATAAAGTATCGTATATACTTTTGATAGTCACATTTATATCTCAGTTCTTTTTATGTGGTGTGACACACTGTCAAGATAAAACAGAAAAAATGACAGTTTGCAAAATTAACATGGAATTGGTGAGTATATTTGTTCTATAAAGAATAAAAAAAATTAAAGAAGGAAGTGCCTACTCATGCCCCTACTGCTGAAGCACAGGCCTTCTCTATAGTTGGAATAGGAAGATTGGGCCATGATCCACCACGCGGGCCCAGTGCGGATTGGCGGTTGCTAACGACTGCAGATGCAGCCGGGACCAACGGCTTAACGTGCCTTCTGAAGCACGGAGGAACTCAAAATAGAAGTTTTTTGGTATAATATAGTTTAATGATATATTTGTAGCTAATTGACATTATGACTTATAATACATTTTTTAAACGAAGTTGTGTCAAGTGTAAGTGGAGAGCAATCGCAAATTTAGCTGAGGTGGCAGAAAAGTCTCCAAAAAAAAACTAATGAACCCAATCCCCTACCACGTGAAAAATAAAAGAAATGGAATCTTTGGAATCCTCTCCATCCCTGAAATCTCGCTAACAGAAACATAACATCACAGAAAATTGGTGTAATATTGTAGTGTGGAATTCTGTAGTGTAAAAAATCTGAGGTCTTCAACAAGGTGTGGAATATAATTATTATATCTTCATTCAAGCGGAAATTTCGTTTAGAGTACAAACCCCTTTAAAATAAACAAGGAATAAGCTTAGACTAGTTACGCCGTGTTTTGTTCATGTCACACAAATGCCATGTGTCATTCAATAAACATAGGCAAAACACGCAGTAACTAATCCAAGCGTAGTCTTTGTTTATTAATAAGGGGGTATGAGATTTATCTCGGAACTAGCCGTGCCCCGCGGTTTCACCCGCGTTTTTCTCGTTTCCGTGAAAATACTGATTTTGAACACAAAATGGGTTATTGTGATTAAACCATGATAGCTAGATATATGTTCTTGCGGACTTTTTTGTAGGTCTTAATGGGATCTACAAACCCGTAGTACATTATTTTGTTCTATTGTCAATAGTTTTTGCAGCGCACGCAAAAATAGGTTTTCGATTTTACACCTTGTGTTACAAAATAGCAATTTTATTATGGATCCCTAATTTTGAAAAAAAAATATAGCCTATAGCCTTCCTCGATAAATGGACTACCCAACACTTAAAGAATCATTCAAATCGGACCAGTAGTTCCAGAGATTAGCGCGTTCAAACAAACAAACAAACTCTGCAGCTTTATAATATTAGTATAGATAAATTACCTTTATTAGATCTACCATTATAAAACTAGTTAAGAAAGCGTATTAAATTAGAGTTAAAAACGTTTCACAGGTTTTCAAAAAAAAAATGAAATGAGTTGACAATTTTTTTATTATATTGGCCGAAATTCGATCTTTCTGGTCCTACTGTCAATGTATAAGTAATTTTAATTATTATTTGCTCTCAAAAAACACCTTTTAAATAATTTGTGTATAAAATTAATGCATAAAGAAAGCGATCTAGCTTGATTAGTATGTACGCTGGTTTTAAAGCACTGCGTGGTTTTACGCTGAGGCGTATAAGCGACATCTTTAAAACCAGCGTACACTAATTTTTGTACCTAATTCATGGATGTTTGCATGTATTTCTAAATAAAAATACATTTATATATGTATTATAGCTATTACCCGGTATCCCATACCATAACAAAAGCCTTTAAAGTGCTTATTTTAAGGCTAGGCTAATTGGTGTGTATGTTGAAAATATTTTTTTATTTATGTAATGTATTATATATAATCATAAAAAAGGCAGCCTTTTATTTTGTTGTATAATCCAAATATTGAAGAAATCCAAAACTGCATTTCCAAATTATTTTTAGCCATAATCTACTTGAAATAAAGCTCAAATTAACATGCGAAGTTTTCACGCTATCTGGTAGTCTGTACGCGCAAAGTCGCAAATAAAAGAACTTACATAATTGATTTGGGACGAAAACGTTTACATTTTTGCCGCTTAAGAGATGTTCAAGTTATTAAACTTTAATATATTGTTATTTTTTGTATAAACACGATGCAGGTACTATCATTATCGATTCATAAACATAACAATAATATAACTGTAACCGTTCACTTTATGCGTGTTGTGTGTTTTTGGATCGGGACGATTGCGTCGGATGGTGTTTTGCGAATATGTCCATGTAATAAAAGGTCAATCGGGTATAATACAGTTGCCATGTCATACTTAATCCAGAGAAAAATCTTATTAATGTTGGATTTAACAGTTTTTTTTATTTCCCTACCCAAAAGGTGGGCGAAGGCGAAACCATATCAATAGGCATGTCTCCACTGTTAGAATCCTATTTTATATACCCACTAGCGGCCCGCCCTCGCTTCGCTTCGGTGTAGAGCTGAAGTATATACTACAGTTTTTGTTCTCAGGCTTGTATTATACACAATGACATTCATCTATGATTCTTCTTATACCTGCATGCAAAGTCTCAGCCCGATCGGTTTAAATTTGACAAAGTTTCATACAAAGTTTCATTCCCTATTTTATCCCCTTGGGGGTAGAATTGATCAAAATCCTTTCTTAGAGGATGCCTACGTCATAACATCTACCTGCATGCCAAATTTCAGCCCGATCCGTCCAGTGGTTTGGGCTGTGCGTTGATAGATCGCTATGTCAGTCAGTCAGTAACCTTTGATTTTTATAAATATTTCACTTTTGCAGCTAATATCTTTACTAAAACAATAGCAGCGTCGGTTGCAATTTAAAATTTACAATCACTCGACGTTAGCTCGAAATGGCGTCGTTAGAATTCTAAAATGGCGCTCCGCAACGGTGGACACACGAAACGAACGCTAGCTGAATCGTGTAAGAAGCGAGTGAAATGATCATCAACACGCTGGTTAGACGACAGACATACTTCGTATTTTTTCATTCGGGTATTAGGGCATATATACAGCAACAGTTGCCACATTATACAACAAAAAAATTCCTTAAAATGTTTGGATAAAACAGTAGATTTCAGGGTTGCGTACCCATAAAGTGAAGTACAATATGCCCCCGCTGTAAAAATCACAACCTATGTTCACAGCCCATTTTTTTTCTATTTCAGCAAAAAATCTTAACTAAAACACAGCGGCGTCAGTTCCATTTTCTAATTTAGAACCGCTCGACAAAATGGCGTCGTTAGAATTCTAAAATGGCGCTTCGCAACGATGGGCCACACGAAACGAACGCTACCTGAATCGTGAAGGAAACGCATGAAATGATCATCAATCCGTCCGTTAGACGACGGGAATAAGTCGTTTTTTGTACTTTAAGGACAGCAGGCATTTTGAATTAAGCAGTGTGAAGTGTCGATTCAATTCGAATGAGATGTACAAGGAATTAATTCTCGTGCTCATCAAAACGTATGGTTTGTACCGGAGGTCCTTTTTTGCTGTGTTATTAACTAGTTTATAGTTGGCGTCGTGGTCGCTATTAATTTGTCTTTATGGTTGCTCTCTGCTGTTAGCAATATAGGGGGTCGCATAAATTGTCTACAACAAATGTCTGTTGAGCGTAGAAACTGATGTGTGTAATTGTGTATGATTCGTAATTAATTTAATCATTAAACGACTTCAAAAAGGAGGAGATTCTATCCTCGACTTTATAGATTTTTATGTTCACCGACTACTTAAAAACGGGTGAACCGACTATGTAATTATATTATATACCTAAGTTTCCAAAGTTCGTCACACAAAATATGTAATATATTTTTCTATTCCTTCCTTCATTCAGAGATGTCAATTAAATTTAATGCTTGTCAAAGTAACGTGTGTTTTATGACTATCACAAAGAAAGGAGTAAGTACCGTATTCTTTAATCAAACTCATAAGATAACTGAATTGTGTGAGAGTGACCATTAAAGTCAAACAATAACAACATTCATAATTTCTCAACATGAACTAAGTAGCCCTTGCTGGTACCACATAAATTTTAGTGGGTATAATAAAGGTCCGTGACTTGGGAAGAAATATTTGTGCTCATCACCTAAATACATATTAAGATTTGAACCCAGGACCTTTGGAGCGGAAAGCCGATGTAGGAAGGCCAAAGGGGAAGATCTTCCTCCGAGCTGGGTGATGTTAGCTCGGGGGCCACGGCCCGACTGATGTTGGTCGGGCATCGTATATATGAAGAGTTAGCTTCCGAATTTCATTTGCGCGATGTAGGCTTCCATACTGTTATTGATCGCAGTGCAGGTAACGCCATCTCTTGAGGATGGTGAGTAATGATTTCCTCCATCCGTTGTCTATATGTGGGGCATATAGATGTCGCCGCCACATCACTCCCCTCCGAGACCGGAGGTCGATGGTCAGTGTTTTCAGCAGTCAGTGCGTCAGTCGAGCTTGCAAGTGCCAGTGTGCTGCAGGATGCCCCAGTTTGCGGTGAGTCGAGACGGGTGGGGTGAAGGCGCGTCGCCAGTGCTGCAGAGTGGCTCCAGTCTACGGTGAGTCGAGACAGGTGGAGTGTGACGGTGGGTCCGAGCTGCTGGTGTGCAGGGCTGCCACGCCGGTGTGCTTGCGGCCGACAAGTGAGGTACCGGTCGTGGGCTGCGGAGACCAGGTCGGGATGATGCCGTCGAGTGCTGCCGAAGGTCCAGGAAGCGTCGTTGAGAGCTGCGATGGAACCTTGAGGCTGATGCTGGCTTGCTGTGTGGCTGCTGATGTTGCTTGACCTGATGAGGAAGGGGTATGAGGATTGATGGCTGCGCTGCGGTGGTAGAAGGTTGCTTCTTGCTGCTGCTGTGCTCAGTCGAGGGTCACCAGTGTAGGAAGGCCAAAGGGGAAGATCTTCCTCCGAG
Source organism: Chilo suppressalis (assembly GCA_902850365.2). NCBI lineage: Eukaryota > Metazoa > Arthropoda > Insecta > Lepidoptera > Crambidae > Chilo > Chilo suppressalis. Next base: position 2,695,325 of record OU963905.1, on the reverse strand, counting down.
CTGGGTGATGTTAGCTCGGGGGCCGCGGCCCGACTGATGTTGGTCGGGCATCGTATATATGAAGAGTTAGCTTCCGAATTTCATTTGCGCGATGTAGGCTTCCATACTGTTATTGATCGCAGTGCAGGTAACGCCATCTCTTGAGGATGGTGAGTAATGATTTCCTCCATCCGTTGTCTATATGTGAGGCATATAGATGTCGCCGCCACACCGACTCGCCATTTGCACCGACTCAGCTTCGAATATCAAACGTGGTATAAACCTGCAATAATAAAATAATGTCCCTTTTAGAATTTACAAGCACTTTACACTGAACCAGAATCCTCAAAGGGCCTACTCAATATTATAGGATAATAGTAAAGTGGCACGGATCAGTGCGCCTGCGCCGCAGGGGCACTGCGCATCAGTCGCCATTCAGTCGTCACTCAACAATCGTCTTTACTTTTCTTAGTCTGCCATCCACTGGGTAGATATGTTTATGTTCCATTTACAATAGGGGTGATGACGGGGTACAGTAAACGAAATTCTATTTAGTCCGTCAGTTAGATGATCAAAAAATAATGGACACGTATGTATATTTTTATATTTTTCTTTGGGCAATCAACCAAAAAATTACAAAGTTATAGCGCGTCAAAGTTTGGGAGTAGGGGCTCGTGACGTCACTTTTAAGTGAAAATTGTACCAAAACGTGACGTCATGCGACTTTTTAAATCAATATATTTCTGCAATGTTTATATTAAGTGAAAAAAGAAAAAAGAAAAAATACGTGTAAAATACTTTTTGATAATCTACCTGATAAACGAAGAAAAAAAATTGTCATCATCCCTATTCATCGATAACGAAAGACAATAAATATCTTATTTGAGTATTTTAATTTTATAATAGCAAACTTACTTACTTCATTAATTCGCTATCTTCATATCACCGATCATGATACCGCTACGTCATACATGGAATGATCTTCTGCTGTGTTTAGTTTACTTGCACGTTACCTTACAATAGTTCGATGTAATGGAAATAATGAAATACCATTATCATCGCATAGTTAGACGTCGACACGGGGTTCATCCTCACACTTTGGAAATTAATAATATCATTTTCTTCTGCTATAAAAGAGTCAATATTTTTTTCTATACAAATGACAGGATCCAACTCATTTGCCTTGACATTAACTAATTCCAAGACACCAATTTAGAATCGCCCCAGCAAAGCATACCAGTGGCTGGGCAACCAGCCCCATTCACCGGCGGTCGATACTATCTCCAATAGACGATGTCTTAAGGCAACATGCGTACTGTCCCATTGGGTAAAGATCGGAATGCGCACGGCTATTGGACAAGCCCCGTGATATGTTTATGTGGTCTGGCGACGTGTTCGGATACTATCTGCCGGGTGATGTAGCCGGCCTTTGTACCCGGACGGGGTTATTAACGGTATTAGATCGGCGGTTCGGCAATTGATGGACACTTCGAACTATTCACCCCAGCCCGTGCCAAATGCTTTGCATACTGTAGATGCAAATAGCTACTAGGTAAGGTTGAGTTCTTCCTGGTTTGTATGGAAACAAAAGAGAAACGAAATACATGCTTTTATCGGAATCACACGCCTGTTCCAGCAATTCATGGACATATCATTACCAAATTGGTACTTTTCGTGATACTAAGCCCGATGCAGATTGGGGCATGCTAACGTCTAGAGATGCAGAGGCTGTTCTCTGCTGTTTTTTTCTCTGATGATTTTTTCTAGGCTTTGGTATCACCGAATACAATGCACCTGAGTGCCTTGAAAAAATGAAGAAATTTGGTCTCCACTATGAATAAACTTTTCAGTTTCTACTTTTCGCTATAAGTTTTGTTTTCAGAAGTTTTCGAGCATTGAAAACGCCTGAAAATAAATCCATAGTAACGATGGTAGGCTTTTAATATCATCAAACCAGGTGAGTACACCAGCTAATAACATATAGTGATAATAACTGCGCCGATGTCAGTATGTCACCTTGAATGGCAAAGTGGAGGCTTTGACGGCTGGTCCGACTTTGGAACTAGATTGATGGATAACGTGCACTAAAAGAACTTGATCTAGAATTCTAGATCTGTCACTGCAACTACAGTGTATAATTAATTACGGTAATTACTATACTTCTGTACTTACATTAATTGAAGCCTTTTTTTCGATTGTAGCTGTATAGTAAAATTAATGAAATCAGATGACATTTATGCATGCTTTGAGAAAAAATGTTGTTTAATAAAAATTAGGTTCTTCATATAGATAATTGTTTATTTGTTAAATTCTCTTTTGTAATTTTTATCTATATTGCGATACCCTGACAGGGTTCATGTTAGGTACTTTATGCATTTAGTAACTTGTAACCATCCATGTAACCACATGAGTGCAATAAATTGAATTGAATTGAATCCATTATCGGATTAAAATCAGTCTAAGGCCCGTATTATAGAAAGATTCTCAGTGATTGATCTAGTCTTGAGCATAGTTAGAAAGGGATGTCGCTATATATAGCACATAGCGATATCCCTTTCTAACTGTACTCAAGTCAACACTTATTTGTCATTCTGTAATACGGACCTTAGTCTCTAAAAATTGCAACGTCTTAAATTAGAAAAACTGGTCAAATTTGACTCACTCAGAAAAGGTTTCATACCATCTTACTAGATTAAATATAGCGTTCCTTACTTTAACTTTTTTCACTATTGATTTTCTGCTTAATGTATAATTTCTAATTCAGAATAATGAAAAAAGTTACTACATTATAGATACTCTAGTATTGTAATTTGTGCATTGACGACGTTGAGCGGACGCTGGCACGACGAAAGACGCTAGAATGAGAGGTCTCTAAGTAAGTATATCTTTATTTTAAGCATATTCTTATATATAAAATTGTCGTGTCACAATGTTAGTTACCATACTCCTCCGAAACGGCTTGACCGATTTTTATGAAAATTTATGTGCACATTGAGTAGGTCTGAGAATCGGCTACTATCTATAAGTGATAAAGGTTGTCCACCCCTAACATGCGGAAAGCGCAGGACCGTTATATATGGATGGATGTCCACTGCTGGAAATAAGCCTCCTTATGCTGTTGATGATGATAGGAAAAGTGAGAAGTCACTGAACAAATTCAAAAAATTCTGAATCCTAACCGTTGATGAAAACTATCAGCATATGTAAAGTTTTCAGCTAGTGCCTCCTATGCAGGGTTCATCATCATCTTGAGCCTATTAATATCCCCACTGTTGGGGCACAGGCCTTCCCTATGGATGAAAAAGGGAGATTGGGTTGTTGCAACCGACTGCAGAGACATCCGGGAACAACAGCTTAACGTACCTTCCAAAGCTCGGTGTACCTGGAGATAATAAGTTTTGGTCACCCATCCAATAATCGACCATTGCGAAAGTTGCTTAACATTCACGATTGCAGGCCGCGTGTGCTAATCACCTGCGCCATTAACTCTATAATGACGATAATCTATGTAAACTTTCAGCGGTACAAACTCTTAATTAGGAATCAGTCCGAAGTACAAGATTGCTCGTAGAAGAGAGAATTCTACAAGAACATCGATAAGTAACGAGGCACAACTTAAAGCCGCAATTTACATACCACACTGGCACTCTTGTGCCAGTATTGCCATTAAATTAAACACGCACATAACAAAACATGCACATTGAATTGGATAATAGTTTTATTTGCAACGAATTTTATAAGCTAGGAAAATTAAATTAATGGCCCTTTTACACCCCATTTAATTTCTTCAGTCGCTCGCCGTGAAAATGTGTACTTTATTTTCGGCTGTGGTCCAAATGCATTTATTTATTTGCAAAAGGACACCCGGCATTTTGTGCCAAAGTTGTATACTTTTTTAATTTTTTTATCTGTGTTTCATAATTGGGTAACGTAGTCTGGCAATATTTGTCATCAGCAGCTAGCTGTCAATGTCAAATACGTAGGTTTGTCATCAAAAGGGTTTCTATTTCAAAAAATATTAATCATTAAATAACTTCTTTCCACGATTCACTAAAAATAAGGCAAAAGTAGTTTTATGTAGCAAATAATTTTGACTTTATTTTGAGACCAAGTTCAACTGTATACAAGTTTAGCATTTTTTCTATGAAAAGTGCCGGGTCTCCTTTATTATAATGTAATGTAATTTCCCCACTGTTGGGGCACAGGCCTTCCCTATGGATGAAAAAGGGAGATTGGGTAGTTGCAACCGACTGCAAAGACATCCGAGAACAACAGCTTAACGTGCCTATCAAAGCACGGTGTACCCTAATACGGGAATTCCCCCGCTACACACGTACGCGGGCGGAACATACCCGCCTCTGCTCATACCATCAAATCAATCCTTATACTATAACCGAGCTCATGCAAAAGAAATCATGCTTAAATTCATTTATCGATCTATGTAAAACCATTGTAAACATACTGAAAGAATATAATAACAGCTAATAAATCACACTATAAACTCCATTCCTAAAACTACACTCTTATCTAAATTTACATATCTGTAACCCAAAATTATCAAATTACCTATTACAAAAAAAAATACAATACAATACTAACTTACCCCAATATAAATTACATAATAAAATGTAACTTATAAAAGTCTCCTACGTTTTTCGTATCAAATAGCGAAAAACAAACATCCATATGCTAAAATGCTAAAATATCTAAATAATCTTATTCAAATAAATGTTCTTTGGTAACTCTCCAGAGAATAAATATCGGAACCCAAAAAAAAAACACGGTGTACCTCGAGATAATAAGTTTTGGTCACCCATCGTTAGTGATAGATGTGCTTATTCTAGCAAGCCTTTGGAGGCACTTCACTTGGTTATTCGTGTTTGCTATTTGTAAACTTGACATCAATGTGTCCTTTTCATTCCTTATAAAGCATGATAAGGGCACACTGTCGTCCAGTTTACAATTAAAAAAACCAGGAGCTAAGTGAAATGCTTCGCAGCACGTATTGTTAGCATCCTCGTTATAAATAGACAGAAGCGAGATTAATAAAAAAATAAACATAGCATATCGTAGCATATGTAGCTTGATGAAATAGAGGAGTTCGATAGCGCGGGTGGTTAGCGCGTTCGGCTGCGAGCGTTGAAGTGAAGCAACTTTCGCAGTGGTCGGTCATTAGATGGGTGACCGAAAATCTTCTGTCTCGAGTTTCTCCGTGCTTCGGAAGGCACGTTAAGCAGTTGGTCCCGGCTGATTCTACAGTCGTTAGTATCCACCCATCCGCATTGGGCCCGCGTGATGGGTCATGACCCAATCTCCCTATTCCATCCATAGGAAAGGGGACATTTCATTCTATCTTTCGACCCAGTGGAACCCTGCAACTTTAGTCACTGGACTATTATTAGTGGCTATTCCAATTGGCTATTTGGCAGTATGAAAAATAAAGTAGGTAGAGTCTGTGCGGAAAGAGAATGGGCGTGCCGAAAAACGGAACTAACATTAAGATTTTTATTTGGCAATCAAACCCAGCAATCTGTAAAACGTCAAAGTTTTGTATTGACACGGATTTGTTTGTTGTTGTGTTTTCATGCGGTTTTTTGTATTTAATCATGTCTAAAAGGGGTAAAACCTTACAAATACGTTAGAAAAGCACTACAGCGCCCTCCAATCTAAATCCCATTCTCATTACGCACAGACTCTACAAATTATTGTCATGTTTATTTAACATGAATATTGGGAGGGATTTCACTATTCTGTCAAAAGAAATTGTTGCTATTATTACTGAAAATCATGAAATAGAAAAGTTTTTTATATCTATTGCCACGTGACTGATAAACGTGCTGTCAAAATGACATTACTTCGTGGTACTATTTGACATTTTAATGATAGCCGTGTGACGTCACATGCCTTTAAGACGCCATATTTTCTAGAGAAACGTTTACGCAGCATCTTTGAACAGAATTTTTAAATTTGTTTTTTTTACTGATATACGCAAAGGTGAAGAATATAAATATCCTTTGTATGGAGTCACTATACACTTATAAATAACGTATGAACGTTTTCAAAAAACTTGCCAAATCTACTATATAAAAATAAGTCGGGTTTTCCTTCCTGACGCTATAACTCCAGAACGCACGAACCGATTTCCACGGTTTTGCATTCGTTGGAAAGGTCTCGGGCTCCGTGAGGTTTATAGCAAAGAAAATTCAGGAAAAATAAAAAAAAAATCTTCTTTTAATCACCAAACGAAATGTTACATAAAACGAAGCCATCTGGTGGTGAAACGGAGTTCGCCGTGTTTGCTAGTAACCTATATAAACGGTTAATGCACTTCACTTTAACTATTTTAATCTATATATATAAAACTCAAAGGACTGACTGACATAGTGATCTATCAACGCACAGCCCAAACTACTGGACGGATCGGGCTGAAATTTGTCATGCAGGTAGATGTTATGACGTAGGCAACCGCTAAGAAAGGATTTTGATCAATTCTTCTCCCAAGGGGATAAAATAGGGTATGAATGTTTGTATGAAACTTTGTCAATTTTAAACCGATCGGGCTGAGACTTTGCATGCAGGTATAAGAAGAATCATAGATGAATGTCATTGTGTATAATACAAGCCTGAGAACAAAAACTGTAGTCTACACTTCAGCTCTACACCGAAGCGAAGTGAGGGCGGGCCGCTAGTAACGATATAAATATAGTAACTATACATTTATTTTTTCTCAAGAATCGCTTAATCGCGACAGCTTTTACCATAAACCAAAGCGATAATTGGACTAGATCATGTTGACAAGTAAATTGCTAAATTGTAACAGTCAGCATACCCATCTTGATTTATCTACGCAAACGCCTATTAAAGATTATCAACTGTAACAGGTAGCTCTAAAGTCGATATTCGTCCAGCAGTGTGCTAATCACAAAAGTGATTCGAAAGAAAACATTATTTGTGTGTAACTGTAGCAAATGATGTTGATATATTCTCTGCTGTCCCGCGTTGAGTATTTGTGATATTTCGAATTGGTAGCATTGGCCAGTTATCTGATTGAGCTATAAATAAATCATTCTATAAATAATGTTGCGTTCCTCCGTTCAGTATTCGAAGTGAAATGTGGAGATCTTTATGATGTGGACGGCAGACGAGCTGCTGTAAATGATACCTGCAGCTTTTCAATTAAGCAGCCCCGTGATATTGTCACAATAATCTCAGGTTTGTTTCTTTGCAATTGTGCAATGTTCTGATATTATGTTGGTAATAGTGCCATTTCAATTTACTTCATATTTACATGTTAATATAATGTAAAACAAAGTAAAGTTTAACTAACGTATGACTTTGGCCTATAAGAGAAATGACGTGAATTGGAAGCTTAAAGGAGTCTAAAGAAAATATAACTAGAAAAAAATCCACGCGGACCAGGCAGCAGACGGGACTCGAACCCACACCCTTCGCAATCCGGGCGAATGCACTGACCAATTATGCTACCACGGCCCTCACGGACCGCGTCGAAATTCTTCTAGCCGTTAGGGCTGCGGTAGCATAATTGGTCAGTGCATTCGCCCGGAAAGTGAAGGGTGCGGGTTTGAGTCCCGTCTGCTGCCTGGTCTGCGTGGAAGTTTTTCTAGTTATATTTTCTTTAGATTTAAACATCAAGCAGTTACATGCTTAAAAAATAAAAATTATTACTTAAAGGAGACTGAAACGATTACATACAATCTTGGGCCTAGGTTTAAGAAGATGAAAGGGGTTTCAATTAATAGCTTATATATTATCAAACTTTCACTGAAAATTCTGCGAATTTTGTCAATCTGAGATCAGAGATATAAGAGATTAAGTAAAAGTGAGGTTATGTTACAATCTTTAACTAATTAATAGTTATTATATTTACTAGGAAATATTTGAAAAATCATATGAATGATTGTCAACGACTTCAAGCGATTCAGGTAACAGGTAAGGAAATAGGGAAAGGATGTCTAAAATAAAATAAAAAATAATTTAATATAGTATTTCATTCGTCTTCTATTATAATTTAAATGTCGTCTAGAAATTGTGCAGGTAGTAAGTAGTAGTACTATATGATCTTGGTACCTAGCCCAGCTAAGGTACCATATAATGCACATTATATGAGCGCAACAGCCTACAGTTCATTTTCCTACAATACAATACTGGGACTTGGCTTTGAGCCACGCTTGACAACTCTACTTGACAGTCACTACTGCTAGGAACATTTTTATTAATCTACAGCTACATAAACTATTATAATATTGTTTGATAAGAAATAATTCTTTGCCATAACTGTAAACAATCTCCATTTAATTACTTTGAGTTAATTGTTTAGTGCGGAAGTTTTTATTTTCATTATTGTGTAATCAATCACTGAATCGATAATCTCATGAAAACTATCTTTCCAGATTGAGAATTAAACTGATTGTTCATATTCTTAGATAAAAAAGTATGATTAATTTTCTAGATCATATCTCAACTTATTGCACTTGGGCCCACCGTTTTCCATCTCCTTTGCTTTTATTGTGAACATTTACTTATAAATATTGCTGTAAATACTTTAAGAGTTATTTATATTACTGTTATTCTTTCGCACCTTATTATTTTTCTATTTAAATAAAAGGGATCACATCATTTCCTACACATGCAAACAATCAAATGCACTAGTGAAATCAAAGTGGAAAGACACAAAATTATAAGTAAATAAAAATATATTTACGCTTATAACAGAATTAATTCATATAATTACATTTTTGCTATAATCTGTCGATTAATCTTAAAAGGGTGGAAGCAACCAGAGTCAATAACAGTTTCAAGATACGCAATATAAAACATTTTATGAGACAGGTATCCACTTACTAATGGTAAAGGTCAAACCTGTAGGTGTCCATCAGCCAGGCACAAATAATAATCATTAGTAAATTGAAAACCGCCATTGCACCCAATGCCCATTATTCCCTACACACTTAACTAACCAAAGAGCTATTAAAAATAACTGTTATTAACCTAAAACTTTTACCATATTTCACCTATACCAAACGGCTCAAAATGCAAATTTCATTGTCGTAACAAAATTTTAATAGCTGACAAAGGTCTTTTTCTGAAGCATTAAAGTTCAGAGTTGGTGAACAAGTATAGCACCAAGCGGACACGATAACAAATGAAGATAAACTCTTTGAAGACACACTAATAGAAAGGGATAGAGTTGGAATTGGTGCGTCCGGAGCAGAGGATGACGTTTGCAAACAAAAAGGCTTGGCTAGTGAAAGTAGGCTCATCTTCAAACCCCGAGATAACCTTTGTACACAACCTGTCGTTGTCATGGCACCGTAAGCGATACCACCTATTAATACCTAATCGCTATAAAGATATAATATACAGCTTAGCTGATCGAGAAATATGAGTTCTTGTTATCGATCACGATGAATTTCTGATAATGTGGTTAATTCAAGAGTTATAGCCGAAGCGGCCTTAACGTTTTACATAACAAGAAAATTTGATTCGGACAATAATTTTTGAATGACCTTTTCATACAACGTGTGTTTCTTCTTTTATAATTACTTTCAATCAATTGAGCCAATAAGAGACGTACGTTATTTTGTTAAGTTTTAATTAACTATTAGTTGAAATCAAAACTTTCCATCCGTCTCAATTAATTGATAGAAACAGCAATAAAATTGACGTTTGTTATTTAAGTATGCACCTGTAATAATCGAAGTCTATCGTTTGAAGTTAACGTAGGTATACAAGCAAGTGTCTTTTCAAACGGTCTTCAAAGAATCACAAACGCTAGATACGAAACTGCAGAAACCCGTTGACTGGTGCTGGACAAAGTTTAAAATTCAATTTCTCACAAAAGGAATGTAGGTGTCCGATAAAGAAGACCGTCGGAACAATTGTACAACATTACATGACGACTGATCACGTACGATCGTAAATAACAAATTTATCGCGCTCACAGTTTCACATTCCGACTCCTTTTAATGAGCCCGGAGTAAAGGGGGTAATTAAAAACACTTTTTCTGCTGCTACACTTGATGGGCGGATTCCATGCTCTTGTTGACTTGCCTTACCGGTGTCTCAGTTTATTTGTTCCGGGAATCGGTTTTTCGCCATTTATATCAATTTGGGGGTTTCCTTTTTGAGTAATAGGTTAAATATCCTTGATCAGATAACAGGGGCAATAATTAATTTGTCTTTCCCTTTTTCCATGTTATTGGCATTTGGTTTTAATCGTTTTTTGTTTAAACAATGATGTAATCACTGTTTAAATTTAAGTTAAAAAGCTGGTTATTAAATAATGTTTTTTATAATCTTGATGAATATTATACTTGTAAAACTTAATATAATTTAGGCTCTAAAATGTACTTTTTAAATTAAGATAGTGTTAAGTTATAAATTTTACCATTGCATGCCCGTTATGGGCACACTGTTGTGACTATGTTATTATTGCAATGCCAACTGCATAATTGTACACAGTTTTTTAAGCAATAAAGTTATTATTATTATTATAATGTCTTTATCATATCTAATTATACAGAATTGATATGTTTGAGCCAAAATTTATTTATAAGGTCGCATGTACTTTCATTACACATGTAAATCACGATACTAATATTTCAGCCGGAACACCCATACCATGTATCATTTCCTGACTTGAAAGAAACTTTATTGGCTCGCTTAATTTATAAATGGTCCATATAAGGAATACTGTATCAATATCTTAAGACTTAAAAGGGTCTGAAACAGTTTTAGTCTCTTCGAGATTTACGGACAAGAAAGTGCCATAAAATTTCAACCCAAAATACTGAATACAGTACGAGCTTGTTAAGATTCAAGCTCGAAGATAAAAAACCACCATTATCTATCACTATACACGAGAGTGAAGCAAGTTGTGGGCAAAATGGTTAATTAACAAAATTCTCTTTGTCCAAGAAACATAAAATTTTACGAGGATCAAGATCTCCTGCGCCGCCCGTGCGAATCAGCGATCTAGTTTTTCTAGAAGATCAACAAACAAAGTATTTGTAACAACAATTGTAAAATTAAAACTGTCTCTGTACTAAGGCCAATAAGTGCCAATTTCAATTGCATGCGACTTGCTAGATGTAGTTGTCTGTACCTCGTTACGTCTTGTAGAGCAAAGTGATTTCATTATGAATGATGGCGACATTTTTTATTTGGAATTGTTGGAGTTTTATTACTATCGTAGTGGGCGGTAAACACTGTGAGTAGCGGGACTTAGTTCGGGATTAGATGTTTACTTGAAATGCTAATACTGGATGAAAAATATAATTCTGTAGGTAGTAGAGAGAATCCATAATGAAACCACCACAAGCATTTGTAGCACCGGCTAAGCACCAAATTATAAATATTTTATTCGCGATTGAATGAAAATATACTACATACATTAAGTATAAATTTCATTTCACTTTGTACACAATAGTTTTACAAAGTTTGTAAAAAGCTTCAAAGTTATTCAAAAGTTGAAGTTTCTTATGAAATCCGGTCTTACTGTAGCAAAAGTTTTGTGAAAATCAGCGAAATTAAGTAATCACTTAATCATCCTTTGTAATACATCCACCTGATGAATGAACGTTGACGAACTTTCACAATTCATACTGGTAACTTATAAGAGAAGTCCGCCCGGATAGCTGAAGATGCGAGTTCAAATCCCCTCCGATGCGTGGTTAGAATGGACTTTTTCTAGTAAATATCCTTTCAAACAATAAATTTAGCAATTTAACGCTTAGAATAAAAATATAACCTACACAAGCAAATTTATTATTTTTCGCGCTAGTCTCTTCCAGTAAACACTGTAAGGCAACATCCCGAAATCGGACGAACCCGCAAAAAATTGGAGCAGAGCAAGTATGGAGAGGACTCATAAAATTTAATAAGTTCCCTTCAAAAAGTACTTACGTGCACCGCGTCCGTATGGGGTCATCGCTTTTTTATCCATAAGTGCGTTGTTTAATAACTGCCAGTGTAAAATGGTGGATCGGCAGGCGAGCCTCGTAAATCATCTTTGGGATTTTGTCGGCGGAGACTCTTGGGAATCTCAGTTTCGAACACTTGCTCATAATAATTTCATAAAAGTGTACATGAATTTTGTTAAGCAATTGAATGTTGATGATAGTAGGTTTAAATAGAAAAAAGGAGCATTTGTTGAAGTGAATCAAAGTAATTTAGAAATATTAAATAATATTAATGTTTTGATTGTAATTCCAAATTCCTAAAATAAAAAAAAATTCAAAGTCTATACAAATACAATACAATACAAAGTGCGATGTAAATTAATTTCTAATACGAGGTGTTTTATTGTAGGCATTTTAGATCCAAATAAAATTCTTATAATCAAATATGTATATAAGCAAATAAAAGTTTATTATACCCAATCTTACAGCGGAAGGGGCGGAATTACCTGGACCGCCTGATTTTTTTATAGTAAAAATATATTTAGATTTACCTATTTATAAGTTTGTTAAATACTGTAATTTGAATAACAATTATATTTTACTTATGTTTTTATTTTTTTTTAAGCATTTAACTGCTAGATGTTTATATCTAAAGAACAGTTTTACTAAAAAAAACCACGCAGACCAGGCAGCGGACGGGACTCGAACCCGCACCCTTCGCAATCCGGGCGAATGCACTGACCAATTATGCTACCACGGCCCTGATGGCCGCGTCGAAATTTTCCTAGCCTTAAGCTGCAAGGCAGCGCCATCTCTTCGCATTGTAGGTAACCCACAATGTCAAGTTCAAGTATTAAACATTTGAAAGAAGAAATAGCAATTATACTTATGTTTCTATTTTTTTCTAGTAAAACTTAGCTTTAGAATTATATTTTATCTAGGTAGGTAATAATAAGAGATATTGATAATTCTAATTGAGATTTAACATAAACTCAATATTCACATTAATAGGGTAAAGCTATGATGGCAAATATTGATATTTCAAAGCCTACATGAAATTCTCAACTTTTGGATATTATATATTGGACCATGTTAACTATTCAACATTGTTATTAATTTTTTGATAAAGTTTAAACTATTAAAGAATTATTTTTGTCAAATAAAGTTACGCAATACAACGCTTATATAATAAGTAAGTACAATTATAATTTTTATTATTTTTAAAGCATGTAACTGCTTGATGTTTAAATCTAAAGAAAATATAACTAGAAAAAATTCCACGCGGACCAGGCAGCAGACGGGACTCGAACCCGCACCCTTCGCAATCCGGGCGAATGCACTGACCAATTAGGCCGCGGTAGCATAATTGGTCAGTGCATTCGCCCGGATTGCGAAGGGTGCGGGTTCGAGTCCCGTCTGCTGCCTGGTCCGCGTGGAATTTTTTCTAGTTATATTTTCTTAAGAAGTAAGTACAATGTTTTAAACCAAACTTTTTGTTTCATTACACGCCGTTTCGAATCTCACAGCTGCACTGCGGAGTCGGTGCGAATTACTGTCATCACATCAACAACATAGAAGTCGCTGGCAAAAATTAGCACTCAAGATGCACCCGAAAAAAAGCACACAGTACACCGGTTCGCACGCCACGAGCTCAATTAGTACTTTCGACTGCATACCGATAGTGCGGGGGCATCTTCAGTCCGCCATATTTGGACGAGAACGGTGCACATGAGAGTGAATTTGTTAAAATTTTATCTGTTGGTTTTTTTCACCTTTATATTTCCACTAACTAATCTTGATGGAAACCTTTTCGATAAATACATACATCAAAAAAGGCTGAGCAACAAACATAATTATGCAAATACAGGGGTCTAGGCTCCGAATATGATTTTACCCATTCGGTGTCGAGACCCTTGGTCCGTGGGGTCCTAGCGCTATGAGGTATTTTAAGGAAATATCAAAAAGGTTAGTCGACGTCACTGGAGACCGAAGAGCTGGCAGCTACCTCGGACAACGAATTAGTCTAGCTATTCAAAGGGGGAACGCTGCCAGTATCTTCGGAACCTTGCCTAAAGGTACTCCTTTTAGTAATATATTTTAGTTATTATATTATATTTTTTAAGGTTCATTGTTTCTGTATATATTAATGTAAAAAAAAACATCAGAAACTGTATTATTTATTCATTGATGTTTACAAGCAAAGTAGATTGATGTATAATCTTTTTCGCGTTTGAAAATATAGTTTGCTTATTTTAATAATATAAACTTTGCCATTATGATTATAATAGTATAGTATATATATTTACAATAGTAAACATAGTTCAAAACCGTACAACATGTAGCTTAGAATTTTTTGATGAGTATTTAGTTAATTTTGGATATCCCATTTACCAGCTATTATATTTTCATTTAGATAAACTGTCAGTTTAAAATAAATTCACTTTTGAATTACTTTTTTTAATTATTCTAAATTTCCAAATAACTATTCTAAATTTTCTTACCCATTATATGTGTATCGAGACTGGATAATACATAATATTGTTGGCGAAAGGCGCTTAGCAGATCTTAAGAAATATCTTAAGATAGGTTACAGGATTTCAAAACCATGTGTCTGCGCTCGAGTGCTTAATAAATCAATTGTGGGAGCGGTCCTTTGGCCGCGATCATCGGTGGTGTAACGCTGAAGAAAGTCTGTGTGATATTTTTTTTATTTTCTTGTGACAGCTATACGGTTAGCTGTTTCTGGGCGCTTGATGAAAATTTTTATTGTAATTGCAGCACTTTGTACGGCGGCGGTTTCATTTTGACATGCTCCAATTGGTGCGTTTAAAGATTCCAAAATGTATCTGTATTCATTATACCTATATCGATCGTATCTTAAATCTATATGGATGACAGTTTTAAGCCGGTCTCACAATACTCAGTAGTTACAATTTTCTGAAATTCTATTTCGTTCTCATTATCTTCACTAATTCACGAGCTCGATGGCTCAAGTGGTTAGCGTTCGGCTGCGATCGTTGAAGTTAAGCAACTTTCGGTCGGTTATTGTATGGGTGACCAAAAATTTACCATCAAGAGCTCCTCCGTGCTTCGGAAGGCACATTTAGTCGTTAGTCTCGGCTGCATCTGCAGTCGTTAGCACTCACCAATCCGCACAGGGACCGCATTGTGGGTCAAAGCCCAATCTCCCTATTTCATCCATAGCGAAGGCCCCAGAAGTGGGGACATTAATAGGCTGATGATGATGATGATTTTACTAATGTTGGGTTAATTTCGATACTATGATATATGTGATTTAGAAGGTGTCACTTAATAGAGTGGAAACAAGGTAAGTGGCCACCATAGCCTGTTGCGCTTGGGATACAAAAATACATCAATCGAGCCGTTGCCTACACAGACCCAATCCCCTATCCTTATTTGTCAACAGAAACACAAAAATATTAAAGACATTTTACTGTTTAAGGTCAAATAAAAAAGTTATCACTACTGTTGTCGACCTCTTTTATAGATTTAGTTTTTATGTTTTTTTGAAGTGTTTTTAAAGTATTGACATTTTTATGATTTTTGCTATCAAAATTGTTATTGTGTGTCATAGTCTTTGCCTGTCATCAGATATAATATTATTTTGTGTTTAACTATAGAATCGTGTTAATAAACCCATTGCGTCCTAAATCCTAGCCTTCATATTCCATCCCACTAGCTCTCCGCTTCAACTACCAAACCGATTTCTCTTATCACGCCCTTCAAAACGAAAAGAGAGAGAGAGAGAGAGAGAGAATCATTTTTATTGACCACATTAATAAATTTACAAAACAACATACAAAAAAAAATATGAAAATATACTTAATGGACTAAAGAAAAAAAATATAGTACCATTTGTGGTCAATCAGGACCCTGCCTCAGCGTAATGCTGCCGCAACACGCTGCAAAACGTGTCACAGCAGCGCTGGTATTCTGGCAGGGCCTGTTATGCCGGAATTTCACATGGCCAATCGCATCCGCCTCGATAGCAGTCCCTTCCTCTCACCGCCCGTTGTGGATACACATCTACCAAATAGCAAACACGATTAGCCACATGACGTGCCGGCACAAGGTGCGAAAGAATACACTTTCTGTAATCTGCGCTCCGTGATCTGTGGCTGTCAGGTTTTTGGCGGGATTTCATCGAGTGTGGTTGGCGTCTTATTTTAATTATTCTTAAATTCGTTCATAGTAGATATTGTAAAATAAAATTGGTGTGATTTTGTGTTAACTGAAGAATGCTGCGTAACTGAAGAATTAGTAGAATCGTCAAAATATACGCTATTCCTTCCGGTCAAGTGGACGTGAGAATTTTATTGTAGTATTGACTACCTCACAGAAGCTTATCGAAAAAGCCAGCTCGATACATTTCGTGCCAAACACTTCAAGAAACATTAGAATGCGTCACACCGACATTCTAATGTAAAAAGAAAAACAGAATAATTGAACTTAAGACTAGGCTGTATGGGCATTGATCCCCTTGCCTTCCCTGAAAAGGGAGAACGTAACCAAAAAAATCTGTGGCTGTCACTTGTTAATGTTACTGTCGTCACACATACCGCACATTTGAAACATATAAAATTTTATATGACTTCATCTCCGCTACGTTTGTGCACTTGTAAAAGAAAGAAGATCCCCTTGAACAACAAAGATAAATATGAAATGAAGTCATAATAATAAAGAATTGGCTGAATGGATTTCATCCAAGGCTGTTAAACTTTAAAAAAAAAACATACCACACAAAAACAGTGAAATTGAGTGTACAAACTCAGTAATTGCTCAGCAACTTGAATGGAAAATGGAAGCAACTATGTAATCCCGTCAGAAACGTGCACCCAAATCACACGATTACCATGAAGAACCCCCGCGGCCGCTCTATCACCCGAATAAGTTTGCCTCCAGGTGTTTGACCAAAAACCATTTTCTGATGCTTTATTAAGCCATATGCCTTAAAGCCGGCTACATAGCAATAACTTTAATTTATATCACAATTCGATAAGGACAATGAAAGAAACTTAAGAATTCTGTCGCTGTTACTACAACTAAAGTTAGAACTAAAACATTGATGAAATTAAAAAAATAAATCTTGTCTACTACATTTAGTACTATTAATGAGATCAATTCTGTGTTTCGTTCTGCGAACACTCCATCAGTATGTGCATCAAATCTTCTTTGCTATTTTGACAACTGTCACAATAGGGATTATTTCTTTTGCCCATTAAAACTTTAAATGCATTCAATGGAACATGCCCAGAACGAACACTCAAGCAAAAAACAAGCAACTTACGTTTAAAATTACTTTTGTAGAACCACGGGACATGAGGTGGCTCACACGCCAGCGTTTTGTACCAGATCCCCTTTTCTCTAGAAATTTGGTCAAATGACGTTTTCCACAAATCGTATATACGTTCTCGACTTTGTCCTAAATAGTCTGAATGAATATCTAAGATTGCACGTAGTGCTTTTATTTAGCTGTTTTGCGCGCTCCATTTCATATAATGCTATGTTTACACAAATTAGTCAGTGTGAAGGCCACTAAATAAAGGCATTATCTTAATCTTAACACTTTATTTGTGCACTCGTAAACTTTAAGCAATAAAATGCGACCAAGATATAATTTGCATTGGCGTTAAGAGGTATGTTGGCGGCTGATATACATTTATTTAAAGGACAGCTTTTAAAAATACAGGCTCTAAAAATTAGGAGATCTTTTTATGTGCCTAGGATAGCTACAGAGTAAAATAAAAACTTAAGACAGCATAACGCATAATTGGTCAGTGCATTCGCCCGGATTGCGAAGGGTGCGGGTTCGAGTCCCGTCTGCTGCCTGGTCCGCGTGGATTTTTTTTCCAGTTATATTTTCTTTACATTTAAACATCAAGCAGTTACAAGCTTTAAAATATTAAAAATTATAACCATAATTGCTATTTCTTCTTTCAAATGTTTAATACTTGTAAAAGTATTCATTTGACATTGTGGGTTACCTATAATGCGAAGAGATGGCGCTGCCTTGCAGCTTAAGAATGGCTAGAAGAATTTCGACGCGGTCCGTATTGGCCGCGGTAGCATAATTGGTCAGTGCATTCGCCCGGATTGCGAAGGGTCGGGTTCGAGTCCCGTCTGCTGCCTAGTCCGCGTGGATTTTTTTCTAGTTATATTTTCTTTAGATTTAAACACCAAGCAGTTACATTTTTAAAGAAAAATTATAACTATAATTGCTATTTCTTCTTTCAAATGTTTCATACTTGTAAAAGTATTCTGCTCCATGAAGTATTCATTTGGCATTGTGGGTTACGTACAATGCGAAAAAATGGTGCTGCCTTGCAGCTTAAGAATGGCTAGAGGAATATAACCAGAAAAAGTACATTAAAAAGTAAACTAGTCGCGTCTGCTGCCTGGTCCGCGTGGATTTTTTTCTAGTTATATTTTCTTTAGATTTAAACATCAAGCAGTAACATGCTTAAAAAAAAATTATAAATTTTACACAAATAATAACAAGTAGTTATACTATGCCTCTTTGTTTTGCTATTTTTTGTAAATTATTATTAAATCTTCAAAATAGACGTCTTTAGTGGTGACAAAAAATTGTTTATTTCTGGCCTTTTTAGAGGGTGTTACTTTCTAGTAAGTCTATTAAAGTACTAGCAGCGTGTATTATTTCAATTAATTATCAAATTCGTCAATGTCAGATGCGTCACACCATTATAAAGTTATGTCTGATACCATGCTATATGACTTCCTAGTATGTTTTTTATGCTGCTAAACTAGCGACCCTGTAAGCTAGTTTATTGATTATGAACATTCAAAACAATTTATTTTGTGTAGAGGAATTTCATATAATTTTCATATCTCTAGATAGATATAGGGGAAACTACCCAATCATTGGCACTCTTCCTATTATTGGCACTTTTGAGTTTATTTCGAAAAAAAAACAGGAAACAATAGAAAATAGGAATAATGCTGCCAATTTTCAAATTTCGAAACCATACCAGGTTTTTCTTTTTAATATGTAACGAGCGTGAATAATCTATTGTCTAAATCTAAAGAAAATATAACTAGAAAAAAAATTATAACTAATCTATTGTCTTTTGTTTTTTTCGAATTAAACTCAAAAGTGCCAATAATAGGACGAGTGCCAATGAACGGGTGGTTTCCCCTACATTAAAAAAAATGGGTGCGTGTACTTATGTAGGCGCGTGAGAAGTTATCCTTCTTTGGCATCGTTCAAAATTAATTTTTAATTGCATGCAAATAATTAATTACAATAAATTAATAAAAAGTCTGGAAAAGGACACAGTCAATAAAGTTCAGTTTTAATTTGAAAAAATAAATAAATAATCAAAATATTCAATTAAAATCGCTACTGAATATAATTTATTAGAACATATGTGATTTGCACTTGTATGAAACTCAAACACGTATTCCGAATATACAAACTAGAAACATGTGGATAAATATTATAAATATGAATACCTATAACTGTTACTTTATTACAAAAAATAAAGATGTGGTTTTTGGTTCTACTACACCAATGGTCAAGAGATGGCGCTGTAGTCTCTGTCTATTTTGTTGGTAGATTTTCTTAATGTGCGGTAAACACAAAAGTAACAGCATGAAGTTGGTCGCTTAAGCGACATTGCGAGCGAATTTCTATGTTAAAAGGGTGGCAAACAAGCGTATGACCATCCTGGGTTAGCGGCCACCATAGCTAATAGAGCCCTTGGGATTCCAAAAACATCCCTCGCACCGTTGACTACCCTAATCCAATCCCCTACCCCTTCGAGCCCTGGAACCATACTCACCGAGATCATCATCATCATCAGCCTATTAATGTCCCCACTGCTGGGGCACAGGCCTTCCCTATGGATGGAATAAGGAAATTGGGTCATGACCCACCACGCGGGCCCAGTGCGGATTGGCGGGTGCTAACGACTGCAGATGCAGCCGGGACCAACGGCTTAACGTGCCTTCCGAAGCACGGAGAAGATTTTTTGGTCACCCATCCAATGACCGACCACTGCGAAAGTTGCTTAAGTTCAACGATCGCAGCCGAACGTGCTAACCACCTGCGCCATCGAGTTCCTCTACGACAAGTCTACTTGTAAAAAAAAACTCAGCCAATTCTATTGATTGGTTTACAATTATATTAAAAAAAACTTCGCCTTAAGAGAAGCCATTTTGAAACAATTCCGTGGTGATACGCAAAAGTTTAAGCGGTCATAAAGCTTTCAATGTCGTCATTTTTGTTGATAATAAAGTGTAAAGAATTCACCCCGAATGGCGTAAGAGTATTTTATGGCTGTTAACACTTTAAATGCGTCGCATAAAACATTAGTTGATTGTTGTTTTAGTATTAATTAATGTCTTTTTGATGTTTTTTTTTTTATTTAATTATTTATTTAAATGGATTAGGTTAGTCCGCAGAGGTAAAATATTTAAAGAAATCAGTAGTAAACTTAAATTAACTTCTATCGTAAAAATCTACGATAGGCATCGGCCATCATATAATCAGCTTATTAATGTCCCCACTGCTGGAGCACAGGCCTTCCCTATGGATGGAATAGGGAGATTGGGCCATGACCCACCACGCGGGCCCAGTGCGGATTGGCGGGTGCCAACGACTGCAGATGCAGCCGGGACCAATGGCTTAACGTGCCTTCAGCAGTACGGACGAACTCGAGATAGTAAATTTTAGGTCACCCATCCAATGACCGACCACTGCGAAAGTTGCTTAAGTTCAACGATCGCAGCCGAACGTGCTAACCACCTGCGCCATCGAGTTCCTCTACGACAAGTCTACTTGTAAATAAAACTCAGCCAATTCGGAGGAGTTCGAGATACTAAATTTTTGGTCACTCATCCAATGACCAACCATTGCGAAAGTTGCTAAGCTTACCACCCTCGCCATCGAGCTCCTCACATCACAAAAGTCACCGCAACTATTTTTTAAGTTCTTAAGCCGGCTTCAGTTACATAAAGACTGATAAGTCTAATAAAAATTTGTCTTATGATTACTTATTTTCGAGCAAAGGCCGCTCAGAGACGTCATTTTATTTTTCCAATTTAAATTCCTGGAACTTTCTTTGACATATGGGAATAAGACAACACGTCACTTTGACAAGCAAAAAATTTATAAAAAATTTAAAAAAAAAATAACACATAAGTATAAAATAAGATATGAAACACTACTAATAATAATAATAAAATAAAATAATGTAAAATATCAATAAATCGCGCTTCTTAACTGTTTAAAAAGTGTACATTATAGGTGTGATTGAAAACATACCAAATGTCTTTTTTAGGGTTCTGTAGTCCTGACAAGGAACCCTTTTAGTTTCAACATGTCCGTCTGTCTGTCCGTGCCATTTTTGCTTAGAGACTGTGAGCACTAGAGACCTGTAATTTTGTGGAGATATGTATATCGAACGCACCGACAAAATTGTTAAATAAAATTTTGTTTTTTTTTATTTAGGGTAACTCCCCTACATGTAACTTGGAGATGATTTTTTTTCATTGCTACCCCATTGTATGGGATATCGTCGTTCTATTTTTCGATTTAGAGATCCGTTTGCTAAGGGTGAGGCCAAACGAGCGTAATTTTGTGAGTGGTGAGTCGCAGAATTTCGGTCGCAGAAATTCTGCTGCATTCGGTTTCATACAAAAAGGCAGTTGGTGCCACACGACAACGCAAAATCAGTTAGTTGTCTGCCGACTCAATGCGCATAAGCTCGTCCGAATTTCGGTCGGGGTGAGGGTAGGGCAAGGAAGGGGAAAGAATGGCTAGTCTCATGTTTGTGTCTGATTTAATGATAAAAGGTTTTACGTGGTGTGATAATTCTTGAAAAACACGTAATGGCATATGATAGTACTTTTCAAGAGGATTTGCACATAAACATTCATATAAAGTATGGAACTGTCCACATATCAACTTCTGACTATTCAGTGGGTTTACCCAGTTTCTTTTTCTGGCCTCATCTTCTGAATATGCTTCGTAAATACACAATATTTTTAATGGACCCATTGCACTCGACGACACGAACACCCCGTACTAACGCTCAATAGTAACTGAATAAATTACGTTCGTATGGCAGCTCAACAAAAATTCAGTTGAACGTAAAATAAGTGACCGAAAATAAGCGACTCACAACTCATAAAATTACGCTCGTTTGGCTTCACCCTAAATATTGAACTTTAAAGTGCTAATTTTTGTTCGAGTAGGGCGCTAAAAGCTAAACTATTTGTTTTAAAACCTGGAAAAATCATGATAATTATTGCTTTTCGTGAGCTTTTGAGGAAGTTTATAACGGTTAAAATAGATTTGTTACTTTGTAATAATAGTTCATCTTTGATAAAAGAAAATTTCTTACCTGTTGAAAATTCTTTAGAAAAAACATTAGAAAGAAAGAAGAAAGACATAATTTTATTTGAGACAACAAAAAAAACATTATTATATAAAAAATAAAATAAAACAATTAAATTTAGTCTCAAAACGGTCCCAACTCAGCATAGTACTAATTTTGCCATTAGCGCTGGTCTTCCGTTGGAACCGGTTTGGTGTCGCACGTAACAATAACAACAAGAACAATAAATAACATAAAAAAAATAGAAAAATAGTGACATAAATGAAGTGATTGTGATTGAGTGATAAATATATAATAATAATTATTCGAGGTCGCATTCCTGCAACGGATGCAAAACGTCAAAAAATAATTAAAATCAGTGCTTGAAACTTGTTTTATTAAATGAGTGATGTGCGTGAAAACCTAAGAAACAAATAGATTTTTTTTATTATATAAATACGATTAAGAGCTTTACCTGCTCAAATATAATACCTTATTGTTAGTTTCCCAAGTAAAGTGATTATCAACACGGTTGTTGCAGTACTGTGTCCACAAAAGCGGCAAGTAATTAAAATATCGTAAGTAATTAATGGGAGTACGCTCGCCTCCCGACCACGATTCGGACGATAGCCCAGTTTGCTACATTCCGAACTAAACTAGCTACTAGCCGGTAGGGATTAACAAAACATAGTTAACAAAGCAAAGTTATTTTTTTTGAGTGTGTATGCTGGTGGCAGATGACCTTTACAGCGTCACCGGGTTTGGGGACGGCGAGATCCTAGGGGGACCTCAAGCCGAGAATTGGCGAGTGCCTCTAGAGGTATTCCAGGATGGCAACTCCCCACGGGGGGAGTCTCCTCTCCGTCTGGAGCCTCTAGACCACTCGCACCTGAGGGGGTCGGATCAACTAGAGGGCGTCTCTGAGACTCGGACCTCGGCTCTAGTTGGCCGTTGTCGTGGGGGGAAAGTAAAGTGAGGCATTCCAGGCGGATGGCATCTTCCCACGGGGGGAGTCTCCTCACCGTCTGGAGCCTCTAGACCACTCGCACCTGAGGGGGTCGGATCAACTAGAGGGCGTCTCTGAGACTCGGGCCTCAGCTCTAGTTGGCCGTTGTCGTGGGGGGAAAGCAAAGTGAGGCATTCCAGGCGGATGGCATCGCCCCACGGGGGGAGTCTCCTCTCCGTCTGGAGCCTCTAGACCACTCGAACCTGAAGGGATCGGATCAACTAGATGGCGTCTCTGTGACGGGCTTCGGCTCTAGTTGGCCGTTGTCGTGGGGAGGAAAATAAAGTGAAAAAAAATGTGTGCGTGTACTAGTGCACACACGTAAGAAGTGAAACTTCTTTATGGCCTTATTTTTCGAAAAATGATGTACATGCAACTTTCCAGAAATTGGTTAAATAAAGTTAAATTAGATAAAGTTTAAACAAAAGGATTTTATTATCATAGACATGAATACAAACAAGATTTCATTTCATTTCATTTCATTTCATTTCATTTCATTGCATTTCATTGCATTTCATTGCATTTCATTGCATTTCATTGCATTTCATTGCATTTCATTGCATTTCATTGCATTTCATTGCATTTCATTGCATTTCATTGCATTTCATTGCATTTCATTGCATTTCATTGCATTTCATTGCATTTCATTGCATTTCATTGCATTTCATTGCATTTCATTGCATTTCATTGCATTTCATTGCATTTCATTGCATTTCATTGCATTTCATTGCATTTCATTGCATTTCATTGCATTTCATTTCACCTCCGCAAGAGAGGGGCCAGCACATCAGAGATAAAAATACATATAATTTTTGAACAAAAATAATAATATATTGTTTTAAACTTTCATGGTCACTAAAATTATAGATAATAACGGGGTTGTTACCATGTACCATATTTTTTATGAGTCTCCGATATTTCGGCACTGTTGCAAGCGCCATGATCACGGAGTAACTGAAGTATATATAGGAGACTCATAAAAAACAAGGTACATGGTTATAATCCCGTTAATATCTATGAAAATAAGAATTATGTTATTAACGGCCCTGGGCAGCACTAGCCATATGAAAGCATTCGTTACTGACACATCATTTTGTTTTGTAAATATTTGTTTACGAGGGGGCTAACTACTAGTTAGGTGAAGGTATAACAGAATTCGAGAAAGGACATTGGGCAAAAATGTATGGACGCTGCACCCACGTCCGCCACGGCTTAAACTACATTTGTTTGAAAGGTATTATAGTCAAGATCATCTGTGCCAAAGCGCATCAAATTCTATCCCGGGGGTCTTTAGTTATTTTAAGTTAAATATGTACAAGTACTATAACGAACGAACATTAATGAAACAAGGGAATTAATTTAGTTAGTTAGTTCGACTCTACATAGGGTACTCAGGAATTATGGGAGTACTTCACAAGGTGCAAGGGTGGGCTCGTATGTTATTCTGCCGCGCTGGAGTAAATCAAAACATCCCCGCATGGTATTTTATAGTAAGTTGTTTTCTACGTAAAACGGAGCGACCACAGATTACACAAACTTATCCATGCTTCGGAGAACACATGATTCCAGTTCATCCATACTAATTGACAAAACCGATAATCGTGTTCCAATATCCAAAGCGTGTTAGATAAAAATCAATCAAGTAGCAGGGAGCGCACAATCACAACGAAGTAGGACGAGTCGACTATTTGCAACTGCAAGTCCTTCATCATCCGTAAACCGTTTTAAAATGTCTCAGTAAGAGCAAGTGCAGGATGGTCGGCAGGCTTTGTCGTATATCTGGTTGTATACAACCAGATATAATAGCAGGAATATATAATGGCAGGAAGTTAAAACTGTACATTGAATACTTTTTTTTAAAGAATACTTGGGGTGTCATCTGCAAGTACATTACACTACAGTAATCATACTAATAATATAAAATGAAGGTACTGTAAAATGAATTTATTCAGCTACTTAATTATGCCCATGTGTCATATCTTTTGACTCCCAGGATATTTATTTTCGGTGTCGTAATAAAAAAGGCTAGTTATTCATAGATCTATCGATTCATACTTATTACATTGTTGGCGGAGCTGGGTGCGTTTTGCCCATTGTCTGTTTGACATTATTCTACTCAAGTCTAAATAGATTAAGAATTTAACAGTTTTATGTGTATACATAGTTAAAAGTGACTGTAGTTATAATATTATTGAAAAATTAATCATTTGTCAAAATTTGGCACATTTTATTATTTATTTGACGTGACATTGACTTTAGGTAAATTTAACTGTGAACTAAACAGCGGCGTAGGCCCGCTACTGTAAATCATCTCTCTATAAACAAAAAATAAAACAGCAATTTTTTTATCTTCTTAAAAATGCTGACTGTTTTTTTTTATTTCAGTGAACCTATCTTACTCAGAGGTCCAGAAAAGCAGTTTTGATTGGAAACAGTACTTTCATAAACATTCGTTTGATTCTTATTTATTATTATATTTGTATTTTATATATAAAATGCTCGTGTCACAATGTTAGTTACCATACTTCTCCGAAACGACCTGACCGATTTTTATGAAATTTTACATGCATATTCCGTGGATCTGAGAATCGGCTACTATCTATTTTTCATATCCTGAAGTGGTTAGGAGGAATGTTATCTGAGGAACACACCGTTATACGCCTCTAAATTTTTTTTGGAAAATATTTATTTTTTTATAATGTGGTATAAAAATACATACAACCTTAAATTTTCTCTTCTACCAACAGCCCCTATTTTTATGGCGGTACGAAGTTCGCTGGGTCAGCTAGTATACTTATAGAAGTATACAACCATGTGAAGGCTATGCGAGAAGAAATTTCGATTTAATGAATAAATACGAGACTGAAGCTTTCTCTTCTTTCTTGCCATTTTGGTCTTTTCTTTACACTTATTGTTTGTAAATTCGTTGATTGTCTATTGTTACCTATTTGACATTATGTGATTGACGTTGACCTCAACGCATGTTTGCAAGTTTGATTTTAACTTTCAGTTTGAAGATACTGTATGAAATGAAACAGGGAGAAAAACAGTCCTTGCTGAGTTTCTTGCCGGTTCTTCTCAGTACAAGGTCTCCCGCCGTAGATTTGGGAACCGATGGCTTAGCTTTCGCCTTTCACATGTGCTTGTGAAAGCCTAAACTGAAATATTCATAAAACGATTATTATATATATTAATTAGGTACCAATATATTTGTGTCAGCTTTTTTGCTTACCATACTTACAATTAATATGCTATTCGCGTGCAGTTCAGTTAGCGAATCCGTCGTTTATGGCGAAGTGCCTATGAGGTGCATTGTTTATGGACTAGTTGTAGTAACAAATTAATTTGAAGTCGCTACCGCGCATATGGTAAGCTTCGTGCTACGTGTATTATGAATGGTTTGCACTACACGCATTTGTTAAGGTTATTTAATTAATTAGGAATGCATTTTGTGGAGTTACATTGTACGAGTAACTACTTAACGTAAAGTTATTTCTTATGAGGCGCTCGATGACGCAGGTGATTTGCGCGTTCGGTCTTCGATCGTGGAAGTTAAGTTACTTTCGGAATGGTGAGTCATTGGATGGGTGATGAAAAACTCAATAATTATGTATTGCACGTCAAAGACATACATATATTCTTTTAAATAGTATACATAACAAGCATTGACAAAATTAATATAGTCTATATATAGGTACATTGAACCTTAAACTAAAAACCTTAAAATATATAATAACTAAAATATATTACTAAAAGGAGTCCCTTTAGGCAAGGTTCCGAAGATACTGGCAGCGTTCCCCCTTTGAATAGCTAGACTAATTCGTTGTCCGAGGTAGCTACCAGCTCTTCGGTCTCCAGTGATGTCGACTAACCAATTAAATTATTTTTAAGTGGTGTCTTTGGCGATTTCCTGTTTTTGTTTTTTATTTTATTCTCTGTTCCTTTAAATAATGCTTACAGTTATTAATATTCATGACTGTAATGTTAATGAGTCAAAACTACGTTTATTCCTTATATATACTGAATCGACTTCCTTTTGTGGGAATCTGATGACCTGATATTATACAAGCATTTTAATGCATAGTTTCGGCGTCAGTCTCTCACAAAGTTTTACCTAGACCTAGCTACTTATATGTATGTATTTGTACACGGAGGAGAGATAAATAAATAAATAAATATTTCCAACACTCACACCAATTAACCTAGCCCAAAGTAAGCACTGTAAGGCTTGTGTTATGGAATGCTAGAGTAACGGATAGAATACTTAAACAGTACATATATAAGTATATTTATATAGGAATACATATTAAAGATCCATGACTGGAATACAAATGCTCGTGTTCATCACACAAACATTTGCCCCCACCGGGATTTGAACCCGGGACCTCTCGAGCGGGCGACACCATGAAACCCGGCGTACAAACCCCTCGGCCACGGAGGTCGTCATTCTTAATTAAATAAAAATAAATATCTTGAGCTCCTCCGTGCTTCGGAAGGCACGTTAAGCCGTTGGTCCCGGCTGCATCTGCAGTAGATAATATCCGCCAATCCGATCTAGGCCCTCGTAGTGGTTCTTGGCCATCCATTCCATCCATAGGGAAGACCTGTTCCCCAGCAGTGGGGACATTGTCAGGCTGATAATGATATTTTGATACTTATATTGTCAATATTTGAATGCTATACTTTTCATATCCTCAAGGCAGGATGTGACCAACTTGTGGAATATATTCAGCAGCGTTGTCATTTATACGGCAATTACCGTAATATACGGCAATTTGACTTCATAATTTCATATTATACGGCATATGGAAGGTTTGTCATGCCGTATAATAATACTAACTACCTATTAATTTTAATAAATAAAACCCCACATACCACATTATAAAAAAAATAATATTGTCCAAAAACAAATTTTAGGGGTGTGTAACGTAGTGTTCTATCAATTTCCTGGGATAACATTCCTCCTAACCCATATGAGAACTCTACGTTACAATACCCAATAGTTTGAATTTTGGCGCGAAGGCGCATTGTATATATATATATATATATATATATTGTATATATATATATATATATATATATATTATATAAAGTCGTGTGTTGCTTGTGACGTATTTCCATTTCATAGGATTTTTCAATTGACACTCCGTCCGAAAAGAAATTTCACTTCAAAAAAGCTTATAAGAAAAGTGCAAGTATCTCAACAAAGCTCTGACACATACGAGTACCAATCGTGTGTATTTGTATAAATAATATCAAGCGACCATTTCTGGGCTAAGTCAATACCTTTTTTCGACGGAAACAGTTTTTGCAACTTTCCCTTTCAAAGCGAATATTTGATTTGCGGTTATGCTTGAATGGTCCAGTCTGAATAAATGCTTCACACAATGAGGTTATGTATTTTTCCGTTGCAAATGTGTTTAAACTTCTTTTTGTGTCAAAGAGGGTCTTATGTCAAACATCTCGCATCCTGAAGCTAACTTCGTAACTAACTTAACTGCGTGTCATCATCATCATCATCATACAATACACAATTCTTTATTGAAAACACCACAGTACAGTACATAAATGGGGTAAATACATTATGTTTCAACAGTGATTCAATGGGCGGTCTTATCGCTAAAAGCGATTTCTTCCAGACAACCTTTGGATGGAGAGGATTGAATGAAACTGGAGTTGGTGGTGTTATAAAAGAAACAAAGGATATAAAAATGTATATGACTATATATATTAAAAGTATATATACATACCTTACATACATAATATATACACATGATATTACTATAAGATATATACATATAATATAAATATACTAGCTAACCAGTGAACCAAATGTTCACCAAAAAAAAATGTATTTAATTAATTGAGAACTTCGGAGATTTTGTGTGGTTTCGTTTGAAATTCGTGATTTCTCCAAAACCGGAAGTTCTACGTTACTCAAATCCGGTTTGTAGTCTTATCAGACTATTCTATATCTCTATTCTATCTTTATCTATCTCTTACGGTTTGGCCGCTGAAACAGCACCACAGACAGACGGACGGACGGACGGACTTGTCTAAGAGATAAGAGATGACATACACATACATAGACTACACATACATACATACGTTTAATCCAGTCAGAAAAGAAGAAATTGCAGTTACATCGACAAATAATGGTTGAAAACAAGATTTTTGCAAGTATGAATAGATTGTGCTCGTCTTATTCCTAGCTATTCTCCTGTGGAAGAGAATTCCACAGGAGAATAGCTTGGACGGCAAAAGAACGACCATAGAAGGTTGTGTCATGAGCGGGAATTTTTAAGTTTAAATTCTCTGATGACCTAAGAGATAACGCGTTTGAGGTATGAAGGTAATTGAAGCATTCCTTGAGATAGCGCGATCATCATCATCATTAGCGTATTAATGTCCCCACTGCAGGGGCACAGAATTCCCTTTGGATGGAATAGGTGTAATAGGTTGTGACCCACCACACAGGCTCAGTGTGGATTGGTGGGTGCTAACGACTTCAGATGCAGCCGGGACCAACAGCTTAACATGCCTTCCGAAGCACGAAGAAGCTCGAGATAGTAAATTTTTTGGTCACCCATCCAATTACCGACCACTGCGAAAGTTGCTTAACTTCAACGATCGCAGCCGAACGCGCTAACCAATTGCGCCATCGAGCTCCTCTCATGTATATTAACACGTCAACCAACACTTTTCCTATTTATTGTTTCTGAGACGCGATAAAATTAAGTCCTTACGCGAAGTTGAAAAAAAAAACAATTGTATTCAAGTAAGCACCTGAACTTTCGAACGAACAATGGATCAATATACATCGTGAGCCGAAAATTTCAGCCTTAAAAGTACAATGAGAATTGGCATTCAAGAACTAAATTAATGCCCAATTAAGAGGTAGAAATGGACACGCGTAAATCCACAGGTTCAAGTAAAGAGGTAAATATTTAAGTCTGATTTAACAATATCTTAATATATATAAATCTCGTGTCACAATGTTTGTCCTCAATGGACTCCTAAACCACTGAACCGATTATAATAAAATTCGCACACCATGTGCAGTTTGATCCAACTTGAGAGATAGGATAGTTTAAATCTCAAATTATAGTCGCAATTTGAATTTATTGCAAATTATTACTTTTGGGCGGTACGAAGTTCGCCGAGTCAGCTAGTATATGTATATGAATGGATACTTATAAATTGTCACATCCCTTTTTTAGCCGACGCTATCGTGCTGTTTTTTAATATCATCATCATCATCATCAGCCTATTAATGTCCCTACTGCTGAGGCACATGCCTTCCCTATGGATGGAATAGGGAGATTGGGCCATGGCCCACCACGCGGGCCCAATGCGGATTGGCGGGTGCTAACGACTGCAATGCAAACGGGATCAACGGTTTAACGTGCCTTCCGAAGCACGGAGGAACTCGAGATAGAAGAATTTTGGTTACCCATCCACTGACCGACCACTGCGAAAGTTGTTTAACTTCAACGATCGCAGCGCTAACCACCTGCGCCATCGAGCTCCGCCTCCTCAATTTTTAATATATTTAATCGAAATTAATGTTTTGTTTTGCGCTCGTTTAAAGATACAGTTGATTTTTCTTGTAGTTGTTATATTTTTTTTATCATAAAAAAGGCAAAGGGTGTAATATCCGTAAAGATTTAATATTTTTCGTACTTAAAAAAAATCTTTAAGTATTTCTACTTATATTATTACATGTGAAAGTTTGTGTGTTTATTTCTTAATCACACAAAAGCTACTGAATGGATTTGGATGAAATTCGGTACACATATAGTTTATGACCTACATTGTCACATAGGAAACTTTTCACCCCGAAAAAATATTAGGTTCCTGTCGTCTTGTCATAAAACTAAAGTTGTAACTAAAAACGAGTTTGCTTCTTAGTCAAGCTTCTTTAAAGAAGTCAGCACCTATAACAATAAAATTCTTTACTCCACTACGGCGGTCTACCCTGCGGCCCTGGGAGCGTAACTTTATAAATGAAAACTAATTAGATTTTATATGTTATTTTATTTGAAATCTGGCGAATATAATAATTGAGCTTAATCTATCAACCTATGGTTTGGTGCCTGAAGTCTATCTTCTGGAACCTTCTATCAAATGACAGACGATATCCAATTTTAAATCTTTAAAAATCATGACATTACCTTTTTAATATAACTGCCAGCCGTAGGCATTACATGAACAAAGAGTTCATGTAATGCCTACGGCTAGAGACCCAAACAAGGAGGCTGTAACGCAACGCACGTTACAGTACCTATAACAATAAATTCTTTACTCCACTTGACGCGCCTCCGACTCCTCCCACACAGGCCACAAGCACCAACACTACACAGCTGGCATACTTGCACACTAGCTTAGCATTAGGCAGGATAAGAGTGTGAAGACGACACACGACACGCTATACCAGGTACCTGGGCGTTTTTCCCCGCCCCCCACGACAACGGCTAACTAGAGTAAAGGTCCGAGTCTCAGAGACGCCCTATAGTTGAGCCGACGCCCTCTGGTTCGAGTGGTCTAGAGGCTCCAGACGGAGAGGAGGATTGCATCTCCCCCCGTGGGGCGATGCCATCCGCCTGGAATACTTATTTTTATCTTATAGGGGGCATACGAGCAGATGGTTCACGTTATGGTAAGTGATCACCGTCGCCCATGGACACTTGCAACACCAGGAGTATCACAAATACGAACCGGCCTTTAAGGAAGGAGTACGCTCTTTTTTTGAAGGTTTTTGGGTCGTATTGGTCCGGAAACACTGCTGGCGACAATATATTCCACAGATTTGTCGTACGTGGTAAAAAATTTCGACAAAAACGCACGGTTGTGGATAGCCACGCATCAAGATGATGGGTATGAAATTTTTGTCGCGATGTACCTACGATGGCGAAATGCAGCAGCTGGAATTAATCCGAACAATTCCTCAGAACACCTCTAGAGGCACTCGCTAATTCTCAGCTTGAGGTTAGGATCTCGCCGTCCCCAAACCGTCGATGCTGTCACCTGCGACCAATAGCTACACACTAAAAAAAATACTTGACCAAGTTTGCGTCTATTCCAAAGAATCGACCGATTGTTGAGTAGAGTATTTACTCACTTGGGTGTACATACACAAGAAACCTTCACCAATTTCATATCACAATCAACATTAATATGAATCAAACTATATTCCGGTAAAATTTGGCAGAAAATTAAGAGTGAAGGTGCATAAATTCACATTAAGCAAGTACAATCGTTCAAGCATAATTCAAAATAACATCTAAATTCGTTTCTTAGGTTTTCACGCACATCACTCATTAAATAAAACTAGTTTTAACGGGTTAATGCACGAAATCGTCAGAACACTGAAGACCTGAAAAGGCTGGGAAACGTCAATAAATAAATAAAGTTTCATGCATTAACACGTTATCTAAATTCCCCATCGTTCCGGTACATGGAAAAAAAACTCGAAGCCAAAGGTAAAGAAAAAACTGGGGTTTTCGCTATTTTCATCAAAACGGTAAGTTTTGTCGTAAAAGTACATTACAAAAAAATTGCAGATCATGTTGTTGTAACGTGTAGATATGTAATTATGTTTTGAACGATTGTAACTTTGAGTTTTTTTTGGACTACTATGATCTTTATTTGTCATTATTATTTACATCATCATCATCATCAACAACAGCCCATCTTAGTCCACTGTTGGACATAGGCCTCTCCAAATGCACGCCACTCAGATCGATCTTGGGCTACTCGCATACAGCTCCTGCCAGCCACCTTGCGCAAATCGTCAGATCATCGTGCCTGAGGACGTCCTACACTACGTTTGCCTAGAATTATTTACATAGAAATATTTAAATTACAAATGTTTAAAACTACTTAATGTCTTCAAACTTAAAAAAAGAATTATCTGAAAACTTACCTACTTACACAAATACAAATTTACAATCTATATATATAAAACTCAAAGGTGACCGACTGACTGACATAGTGATCTATCAACGCACAGCCCAAACCACTGGACGGATCGGGAATCGGAAATTTGGCATGCAGGTAGATGTTATGACGTAGGCATCCGCTAAGAAAGGATTTTGATCAATTCTACCCCCAAGGGGATAAAAAAGGGAGTGAAAGTTTGTATGAAACTTTGTCAATTTTAAACCGATCGGGCTGAGACTTTGCATGCGGTGCCGCCGTAAAGAATAGTGCCCAATAGGGTAAGTTCCAATAACAACTTTCAAGATTTATTTGAATTTATGTACCTTTGAATGTCTAAATTTGCCGGATTACTAAGCGAATATTTAATATTCGAAGCCCAATGAAATCGCGCCTAAACTCCAGTGTGTTTACTTATAAAATGTCACATCGCTATTTCCAGCCAGCAGCGTAGCGTAATGGTGTTGACATTCAATATTTCACTCAACAAAAAGTTTTGTTTCCCGATCAACATACACTCTTGTAGTGTTATAGTGTTCCGTGGTTCTCTTTAAGCGCATTCGAAAATTAAAATTTTAAATTAATACTCATTGGAGCGTTCGCCTCATAAAAATGCACATAATTTGTGTCTTCTTCTTCTGTTTTTAAAACAGTATTTTCAATTAAGGCGCATCCTTGGTATTAAAGATTATTTTGGTTAAATTGGACAGTAGGTGTCGACGATATTTTTCACTGTCGTCGAACGCGCCGCTTTTTGGGAAGAAAATTGATTAAATATCAATGGAATGCATAGTGTTCGATATCAACTGGGCGCAGATTTTGCGATTATTATTTTTGTAATTGCAAATTTCCAATGTTTATGAGTTGTAATTAATTTGACAGGTTGATCTTGCCCTTTGACCATAAGCGGGATTCTCGATTTAATCGAATAAAACTTAACATAAGGTACTTGTGAAACCTACGATATTGCCTAAAAATTTTAGACCAAATTGTTTTCTTTAAATTGTTTTTAAAACAGTAATAATTATCACATATCTTATTCCTTCGAATAATATAACTTAGAAGGTTGTGTGGAAATTTCAGACCGAACGGTTGAGCCGTTTTTGAGAAATTGTGCTCACTGACATTGTAAATAACGTTTTGAGAAAAACGCGTGGATAGACTGTACTTCCAGGGCCCAAAAGTAAAAACTTCACAGTTTTGTTGGTTGTGATTTCGCATTTTTGTTGTTAAAAAGGTTTCTGTTAACCACATTATTAAAAAAAAATGTCACATTTATGCACTGGTAGTTTTTTAGAAAAAAATATTGAAAATTTTTACTTTTCTTATCAAGTGGTGATACTTCACACTGGTTAGGTTAGGTTAGTGTTGTGACCATAACGCGCGAGCCGAGCGAGCAAAGCGAGCGTGCCGCGGCAGCGGCCGGCGAAGCGCCAGAAAAAAAAATCTGTTAAAAAGACTTTTTCTACAAAAAAAAAATAACTATCACCTTTTGG
Organism: Chilo suppressalis; assembly: GCA_902850365.2. Taxonomy (NCBI): domain Eukaryota; kingdom Metazoa; phylum Arthropoda; class Insecta; order Lepidoptera; family Crambidae; genus Chilo; species Chilo suppressalis. Next base: position 2,660,623 of record OU963905.1, on the reverse strand, counting down.
GCCCTGGAAGTACAGTTTTACCAAACGCGTTTAGAGCTTCAAAAGACGTACGACCATCTAGCCGACTTACGTGTATGACCAAGAACATTTGCCAGATTAATTTGAAATTTTCAAACAATATACTCAAATATTATGTACATTCCGAAAATGCAATATATTTTTATTTATTTCTTAACTGCGTATAATCCCTTAAACAAAGTAGCCAGGTAACAAAGAAGTATTTTGCAAAAGTTTTTTAAATCCCGAAAACAAAACATGATCAGCAGCAAATTGATTTTTTTTGTTGAAGTTCTCCCGTTTTAGGAAAGGCAAAGGGAACAATGCCCATACAGCCTGATCTTTAATTAAATTAATCTTCTTTTTATTTTTACATCGGTGTGACGCATTCTATTGTGTCTTGGAGTGTTTGGCACGAAATGTATCGAGTTGACTTTTTCGATAAGCTTCTTCAGTGTTGAGGTAGTCAACACTACAATAAAATTCTCACGTCCAATTGACCGCAATAGCGTATATTTTAACGATTCCACTAATTTTTCAGTTAAAATCGATTAAAAGACGGTTGTTACACAAAACCACACCAATTTAATTTCACAATATCCACTATGAACGAATTTAAGAATAATTAAAATAAGACGCCAACCGCACTCGATGATATCCCGCCAAAAACTCCGCAGAAAATTGAATTGGAAGCGCGGGAAATCAATTTCATATTTCGAAGAAAAGAGGCGCACGCCTTTTTCACATTCAACCTAATATCATGGCCTCATAGATTAAATTAAAACAGAAAAGTGTACTATAATGATTAAAATAGTTATTTATGATATTAGTACGGTAAATTGGTTATTACATACGAGTAGACGAATGTAAGCCCGAGACGAAGTCGGGGGTTTACCGTAGTCACGAAATTTGTAAATACCAATTCCAAACGCAAAATCATACAACGTTTACAACACATTTGCGAGATAACAGTATAATTTTACGTTGTACGTGGCGCCATATGCTAGTGGTGAAAATCAGAAATACATTTTTCGGCTCTTTTTTTAATATTAAAGTGAGCCAAACAAATCAAAAGAGCTTCCAAGGAGGTTTTGTCGAAATAAAAAAAAACCGTAAACCGATATAAGCACGGTGTCATATACCGGAGCGTGCGGTAAAATTTTACCGCGCATACTGTTGTACGATGCGTAATTTCGAACTTTCGAATAATGTATACAACCTGCGCTAATGCATTTTTTAGCGAATGTGTTGAAAAGTTACTTTACGATACAGTTAGCATTACTGTAGTAATTTTATGTATGTGCGTTTATAAAGTAAGTCTTTATAAAAACATCTTTAAATTCGTACCTCGATTTTTGTGTCTTTTTTTTATATAGCCAGGTAGGCCAATGACTCTACCCACCTGATGTTAAGTGGTGATAAAGTCCAAACGCGAAGACAGCTGGTACAGCAGTTATAAACTGCTACACCAACCATCCTCACCTTGCCGGCCTGCAATAATGCTTCTTCACGCCTCTCTTAAACGACCCCAGATTGTAGGAAGAGGGAATAGGTGCGCGAGCAAAGAATTCCACTTACGAATAGTTCGACAAAGAAATGAGTCACCAAATTTCTTTGTTCGTGTAGGAATAGTGGCCACAGCAAGTCGGTGAAAAAGAAGGCCAGCGCGCGTGGTCCTCTGAAGCAAAGGTGATGGAAGGATAAGGGAGAATAACTGCTCAGAACACTCACCGTGGTATAGTCGTGGGACATAAGTGTAGATAAATATATAAATAGGCCTAACGACTTTCATATCGTGTACATTAATAGTACTATCACGTTCTTGCAAATACTTTTTATAATAATAATTATTACTTGCGAAGAGGAGGTTATTTAAATACCTAAGCGATATAAGCACTGGCTCTAAGACAGATGAATGGACTTGCTGCTTATTATCTAGTCCAGAAAAACTGTGCACGGAATTAATTCAAACGCTGATAGGAAAGGTGGATTTCTTTGATGATGTTGTTATTATTTAATCTTAAACATAACACTGTATTATTCTATTTTGTTTCCTAATAAAACGTTTACTAAAAATACCTGAATATAAAAAATATCGTCTTAAAAAACGCTGATGATATCGTATCACAACTCGTGAAGGTCAACTAAATTTGATCAAAGTATACAGGGCGTAGCAGATATCACGCATGAATTTAAGCAACCGCTGTATTTCTGTTGATGGTAAGATTTAAGGACTTCATGGGGCAGGAGATGGAATCGGGAAAGGCGACGACAGAAAAGTTATACATTGGTATCGCAAGAATCTTATCTAGCCAACGCCTTCGGCTTCTTTCGCGTTTACTTTGGCTCAACAAACTTTCATATTTATGTCGGAGAGGGCGAGCGGGATAGGCGGTTGGCCACGTGGTTTGTCTTGATCCGCCATCTTGGGTATTCGATGTTATTTGCCGAAAATGAAACTGTAGTCTAATAACCTAGCTAATATTTAATTTGAATCTTTTAATCACTTTACAAAATATGATATGATTACAAGGATACAAATGGATTAACTAACGTCCGTCCACTATCGCAGCTCACGTCTGAATGCCGAATGCCCCTTCCAATGAAGCATAACCCCTTAAATACTACCCTTAGTATAGACCACTCCCAAGTGATGACAGCTGTCACTGTGATTACTTGACGTTTCACAAGGCAATGATACATTGACTGATGACATTTGTTGTCGGTTTAACGTTTCGAAGGAGCGAGTGAGACGCCATCCGCGGACATTTATAATATTTGTAGGATAGGACGGTGGACATTTCGTCGTTACGTTCCCTAAAATATGGTTGAGCAAAGCGATGGCTGGTTCATGCGTCATGCCCGTGAACGGGTGCTGCCAGCGAGAATGAGTTTAGTTATCTACTAAACCTAATTTTGAATGATTAATATCTAATAGAGGACTGTATTTATACTGTATGACACAGCAATCAAAATGTGAGTGGATGTTGTATTGGTAGCGACATGATTTTTTTGTAAATACTACTCCTGTAAAATGATGATGAGTCTCTTGCACCCATTCTTCTCATCAACTAAAAGATGTCCTGAATAAATAAATTAAATAAACCAGGTAGGAAAAAATATTGGACGATTCAAAAGAACTTTCAATAAGCTAATTTGAATAAAGTAACATTTTATTTACTTAAAGCGAGAAGCTGGAGCATTCATGGTATTTCTTACGCTCCCGGTTCAGCACAAAGAACAAAATCTGGTACATCAAAATCGAACGATGGACTTTGATGCTATACAGGGTTAATTTAAAAATTAAGGTTAAAAATAACTGAATACATTCAAAATCAGCAACGAATTCATTTAAAATTACAGCATCTAACATTTTTTTTTGACGAAATTCACCTTCAACCTTCACCGTTTGCTACATATCTTTCTACGCTCATTCCGTCTCGTTAATGAGTAACAAAGCTAATTGCCTACCATTAATATGCACCACCACGCTAAAACTGAAACCAAACCTCACCTCACCGTTTCATTCCACTTACAAGGGAAACGGCGCAAAAATATAAATGACGTCCATCTCGATACATAATAAATCGATCTTGAAACAGGTACAAATTGCTTGTGGTTTTTTTTGCCGCGTCAACGCACGGTTCTGCCCGGCGGCACGTTTGCTACACTCTGGTCTAGTCTACGTCCAGACCATGGGCACGGAAATCTCCCTAATTAATGACCGGCCAAAGAGCGCCGCGCTATAGAATGAAAGCAAACGTAAAAACTCATAGTAGCTAGCTGTAATATAATGTATTTTAAACAGTCTACCATCCATTGGTATAGGTTTGTGGGTAAAGGGATTGCTGTGTGCAATATTTTTTAACGTAAAATTATCATGGCGTCGCGACTATTTAATGAAGTCAGTTTTTGATGATGGCTTTAAATAGTTATCATAAAACCACAATCATCTATTTACACTAAAGAGTTAGCAACGGTCGCATTTTACATTATACTTTTGCAAATCTGGCTTAGCAGCTAATAGTCTTACCAATGTTATTGTAATAATTGTGTTATATTGTTTTAAACTTTCATGGTCACTAACATTATAGCTATTAACGGGATTGTTACCATGTACCTTGTTTTTTATGAGTCTCCTATATTTCGGCACTGTTGCAAGCGCCAAGCGGAGTAACTGAAGTAATTGCGGGTAGATGTTATTGGCAGACATATCAGTCTACCCTCTGAAAATATCGGAGACTCATAAAAAACAAGGTACATGGTAACAATCCCGTTCATAGCTATAATAATAATAATTGTGTATTTAACAGTATCTCACAATGGAGTAATTAAAAAAATACTACTTATAGTTACTTACTTTTATGTGCCGACCGTACGAAGGGGTAGAATATAAATGAAAAAATATTCAAGCGCGTCAGACATTGAGAAGGGATGTTACGTGAACCCTCCACTAGCTCCTATTCAAAAGACTGACGATTTGGACGCGACCAAAAGACATGACCGATTGTTGAAGTAATTTTGGCCGCCCTAGGCGTTTGGCTCCACATAGGGGGCTCAGATATGGTGGGAGCACTCCACTAGGTGCAAGGTTGCCCCTCTAATGTGCTCCCCTATCACCTTGCACACCTCACGATTCACGTCCTCCTTTATCACACGAAACGATCTGCTAGGGAACTCCGATCCTGCGTCTGTATTCCCCGATATATAATTATAATATAGGCATCTTCAAGGCAAGAGTCAATAGGTATTATTTGAATAAAACTAGTTTTAGCAGGTTAATGCACGATACTTTATTTACTTATTTATTGGCGTTTCGATATAGATACTCGTAGAAAGCCTCTCTTGAGTTTGTTACGGCGGTTCTTCTCAGAAAGGTCTCCCAATTTTGGAACCGGTGGTAGTTTACGGTAGTTCGAGTTAAATAAACTCAAAATTACAAAAAAGAATTTGAAATAAAGTAGTTTATTAACTAAATTAACTAATAAATTCATACATAGACAATAGAATTTTAAAAATCTAACAATGAAATAACCGATCGCTCAATAAAAGTCTTTCGAAGGTAGCTCGACAAAATTAAATAAAAAATCATTATTCTGACGAAGCAGACCTGAAAAGGCTACGAAACGTCAATAAATAAATAAAGTTTCGTGCATTAACCCGTTAAAACTAGTTTTATTTAATGAGTGATCTGCGTGAAAACCTAAGAAACAAATAGGTATTATTTGAGTTTGCGTGCTCCAGTTAGGACCACATCGTTGCTTAACATCAGTTGCGATTGTGGACAAAAGCAGTCAAATTTTATTTATGAAAAAAGCACTTTAATTCATGTGGGACGGAGATATCTGTTGCACCTTATATGAAATAATAAAACAAAGATGTCTAATGCTGTACCATATTTGGCAATTCAGGTTAAAAGTTAGAACAAAAGATTGACAGCCGAGATGTCCGTCGCAAGTAAACATTACGAGATTGTGATTTACGTGCAGTTCTAAAATATTTACGATACTTCAACATTAAGATCGTAAATTAATGTTTGACCGGCTGTCAGCTTACCACGTCTTATGTCTGAGCTTATAAATTACTGATTCTTTCATGTGTCGCTGTTAAGTCATAAGATTTTCTGTGATAAATCATTTTATAAGTGTTATGTTGAAACATCGGTACAAAAAAACTTATAGGAGTAATACATATTTCGAAAATGATTAAAATAACTTCAAAGATCTAATGGTTTATGCGTCGGCTGACATAACTTCATCATGTCCTATAGTCCTGAATTTGATCCCCAGTTACAGAATGTCCAAACCAAAAACAGAAAATTTAAATATAGCACTACGTTATTTCCAATTTCTATAATTGCAAAGTATATAAATATTATTATTTTACTTGTTTACGACAAGGTGGTTGAGCTAATCTCAGGACCGGAGCAAAAGATGTTTTCCTATACAAATATTGTATGTAATGCGAAGGGAAGGTCGATTCAACCCCAACACGAGTATTGTATTACTCTCGGGTGTATCATAAAAATCTATGTTAAATAGATGTTGAGAAAAAAAGATTTCCACCATGTACTCAGAACAGTCGCGAGCGAGCAATCATATTTTGTTCGTTCGGTAAATGAAATTCTTTAACTTCAACTCATTGCTAAAGTACAATACTAAATAATAGTTTGTTTCTTAGGTTTTCACGCACATCACTCATTAAATAAAACTAGTTTTAACGGGTTAATGCACGAACTTTATTTATTTATTGACGTTTCGCAGCCTTTTCAGGTCTTTATCGTCAGAATAATGATTTTTTATTTACTTTGTCGAGCTACCTTCGAAAGACTTTTATTGAGCGTTCGGGTATTTCATTGGAAGATTTTTGAAACTATATTGTCTATATATGAATTCATTAGTTAATTTAGTTAATAAAGTACTTTATTTAAAATTCTTTTTTGTAATTTTGAGTTTATTTATTTGACCCTAACTACCTTAAACTACCACCGGTTCCAAAATTGGGAGACCTTTCTGAGAAGAACCGGCGGAACAAACTCAAGAGAGGCTTTCTATCTCCTTCTTATGTTAAATTATACAAAAAGAACTAATAGTATCTGTCGGTCTTGCAGTGTGTGCTCGGGGTTGGGATTTTATCTTCTGTAAATGGGTGGGTGACGAAGCAGCCTGAAAAGGCTGCGAAACGTCAATAAATAAATAAAGTTTCGTACATTAACCCGTTAAAACTAGTTTTAATTAAATAATAGTGTTTTTATCTGCAGTTTTCTTTTATATTATATCCCTAGACGGGAATATGATAAAACCATCCCTATAGATGCTGTAATTAATACCAAACTGCATAATACTTTCCCAAGTATCGGCAAACGGGAGACAAATTAAAGAATCAATGAGAACAGAGTCAGCCGCCCCGCATGAACATTCTGCGCACGCTTTCTATTTTATATACTCTGCAGCTGATGTCTGCAATGCTGCAGTTTAATATACGTAGTTATAGGTATGTTTTTTAAGCATTTAACTGCTAGATGTTTAAATCTAAAGAAAAATTTTAATAGAAAAAAAAACCACGCGGACCATGCAGCAAACGGGACTCAAACCCGCACCCTTTGCAATCCGGGTGAGTGCACTGACCAATTATGCTACCGCGGCCCTGATGGCCGCGTCGAAATTTTCCTATCCTTAAGATCCAAGGCAGCGCCATCTCTTCGCATTGTAGGTAACCCACAATGTGAATACTTTTTCAAGTATTAAACATTTTTAAGGAGAAATAGCATTTATAGTTATGTTTTTTTTAAGCATATAAAGCAATGTCAAATTGTGGGTTACCTACTGTGGTATCTTGGGTATGCGAAGAGATGGCGCTGCCCTGCAGCTTAAGGATAGGAAGATTTCGATGCGGCCGTCAGGACCGCGGTAGCATAATTGGTCAGTGCATTCGCCCGGATTGCGAAGGGTTCGAGTCCCGTCTGCTGCCTGGTCCGCGTGGATTTTTTTTTCTATTAAAACTTTTCTTTAGTTATAGGTAGTCAAGATCTCATACAATCTCTTCGGTGGTGTCGTGTGAGGCGGGTCGTTGGGTTCCCTAGAACATGGTCGAGCGAAGCGATGGCTGGTTCATGCATCCTCTCGTGTAAGGGTGCTGCCAGCCAAAAATCGAAATATAAATAATAAAATAAAATTAAATAAAAATCGTTCATTTTCAGACAGAGTCCATAGACATGTTAGTATAGAAATATGTATTAATCCTATAAAGGTGAAAACCTCATTGAAATAGTAAAATTTATTTCAATTATTTTTTCAATATTATTTTCGCGTCCAAACTTCGCATACACTTTTAAAGTAAGGGAAAATGATTTCTTTATAAAAAGAAAATAACATTACAATACAACTTTAATTCTAAACTAATCATGATTTAAATCTAAAGAAAAGTTTACTAGAAAAAAAAACTAACTAACTATAATTGCTATTTCTTCTTTCAAATGTTTAATACTTGAAAAAGTATTCATTTGACATTGTGGGTTGCCTACAATGCGAAGAGATGGCGCTGCCTTGCAGCCTAAGGCTCTGAAAATTTCGACGCGGCCAAGAGGGCTGTGGTAGCATAATGGTCAGTGCATTCGCCCGGATTGCGAAGGATGCGGGTTCGAGTCCTGTCCGCTGCCTGGTCCGCGTGGATTTTTTTCTAGTAAACTTTTCTTTAGATTTAAACATCTAGCAGTTAAATGCTTAAAAAATGAATAAAATCATAACTAATCATGATTTATTTATAAAAGCATTACCATGAACTGCAACCATAGATCTAGTCTATTGTCACAAAAGACAATGCACACACATTTAAGTAACATAATTATACAATCGAACGGCCACCGATCCTACGCTAACCAAATTGTATGGGCGTCCACTAATTACTCGAACAAATTGTTGGCATTGATTGCTACTTAAGAAGTTGCGCCCGGCAAGCGGGCATTGTACACAAAACACAACACAAACACACGCTTTGTGTCAATGTCAACGGATGAATTCAATTTACCTTGACACTGACTTGTCAATCGCACTGGGTTGTTTACGGGTAAAAAGTTCCATATAATCGGACCACACACAGCGACTGTCGATTAACTCACTGATGATGGCAGACTTTAGAGTGCCATTAATAAGATAATATTATGACGTGGATTAGCAGAATTATTACGGGGAGCTCGATGGCGCAGGTGGCTAGCGCGTTCGGCTGCGATCGTTGAAGTTAAGCAACTTTCGCAGTGGTCGGTCATTGGATGGGTGACCAAAAATTTACTATCTCCAGCTCCTCCGTGCTTCGGAAGGCACGTTAATTTGCAGTCGTTAGCACCCACCAATCCGCACTGGGCCCGCGTGGTGGGTCATGGCCCAATCTCCCTATTCCATCCATAGGGAAGACCTGTGCCCCAGCAGTGGGGACATTAATAGGCTGATGGTGATGGTGGTGGTGATGTAGCAGAATTATTTTTAGGGTTCCGCATCGTAAAAAGAAAAAGCAAAACCCTATTAGGGTCCCTATGTTGTCCGTCTGTCTCTCAAGAGTCAATCGCACTGGGATGTTTACGGGTAAAAAGTTCCTTATAATCGGACCACACACAGCGAACGTTGATTAACTCACTGATGATGGCAGACTTTAGTGTGTCATTAATAAGATAATATTATGACGTGCCTTAGCAGAATCATTTTTAGGGGTCCTTACCATAAAAGGAAAATGCAGAACCCTATTAGGGTCCTTAAGTTGTCCGTCTGTCTCTCAAGATTCTTAATATCAGGAACGCGTGGAGGTATTGAGATGAAAAATAAACTATGTGTATATACTCAGGAGATCAACTCTATTTCAACGAAAAACGAAATTTCGATAGAAATTGGCACGTTCCTTACTCTGTTTCTTTTTCATTTCGAAAATGCGTTCGTCCGAAAATAGTTTGACAATTAAATTCTCCAAGCCTACTCTAATTCACAAAACTTACGAACTAAAAGTTGAATTTGACAGATAATTGTTCGAAATTTTAACCTCAAATTGACGAAATAAAAAGTGTTACCTTTTCATTTTTGTTTTAGGTTTTTTTTTTTAATTTAGCCTAAAATGCTTGCAAGATTATTTTAATCAAGGCTGCTTAGCTCGAGGAACATCTTTTTGCATGTAAAATTAACAAATAAACCATTTTTTTTATTATTGATGGTTATTCCAATACTTCAAAGTATTAAGCGACCGATTTAGGTTGACATACAATAGATTGTATCAACTCCACAAATTATTCGGCTAAAACTGTCAAAGAAGGTTCTTTACATGTCATCAAAAATGTTGCCGTAAAGTACCTTTAATGTTTCCAAGTAATAAAAACGTAATCTCAAAAGTGGAGTGAGAAAAAGAACTCACAAACATGACTTATTCCATTCGTTCACGAAAACTGTTTGTGATTCCAAACTTTATGTGAGTGTTCGAAAATGAAAAAGAGTAGAGTCAGTGGCGCAATTTCGTTTAAAATTCGTTCGTTACCGAAATTTCGTTTCGGAGAAAGATAGTAAAGCCCCATCTACAGTCCTTAAAAGCTGTCAATAAAATCAGACTTCTAAGTTAAAGCAAAGAAAGTTGTGTACACTACAAAGATCAATGTCCACTTTCCATCCATTCGATAAACTTACATGTCGGTTTTTCCTTTAATGATAAATAATAATAAATAAATAAATATTACTAACACTCACACCAATTAGCCTAGCCCCAAAGTAAGCACTGTAAGGCTTGTGTTATGGGATACTAGGGTAACGGATAGAATACATATACTATACATACATAAGCATATTTATATAGAAATACATATTTAACATCGTAGTACAAATGCTCGTATTCATCACACAAACATCTGCCCCCACCGGGATTCGAACCCGGGACCTCACGAGTCGGCGACACCATGAAACCCGGCGTACAACCACTCGGCCACGGAGGTCGTCAAATGAATGATGAATATTGACTGTTGTGGTCGCTAATTAATAATTACAATCTCCTGAAATAAAGTTGCTAATTTGATTTGATTTGGCAATCAGAAATAGATGTTACTAGCTGGACCCCGCGGTGTTACCCGCGATTTATTAGGGATATTTTCCCACAGTAAAACGTAGTCTATGTGTTAAACAAGGTTGTCAGCTAACTTCATACCATTTTTTTTAAACGCTCCAGCCGCATAAACGTGAAGTAGTAACAATCATATAAACTCACAAACTTTCGCCTTTATAATATTACCTACATAATGTTGAGGATATGAGGTTACCTTGACAGCAGTCTCTCCTTTTCATTCCTTATAGAGCATGATAGAGATCGACCTATGCCTAGAATAAAGTTACATAACAAAATGTTATCAAATTACTTTTATTATACTTTTAGGCGAAACGGACGCATATATTTTACTGGTAAAAACATTTATTCTAAAACTTATATAACTTCGAAGATAGCAATTGAATAAAGGTACATGTGATTTTTGTTTCCGAAGAATATAGAGTCAAGAGCAGAGTACCTTTTGGTTAGGCAAGAAAGCAGCCTGCACGGCTTCAATTTTGTTACAAACTGAGACTTTTTACTAAATGTTTGATTCTATTTTTCTTATTTGCCATATAATCATAATTTGATGCGACAGGGCATATACATTTTGTAAAACAAAGTTATATCTTCACATAATATTGACACGTTTCCCAAGCATAAGGTCTGATATGCATATATAACATAAAGATGTCCTTAGTAAATTGTCACATAATCACATAAGATACGCTTAAATAACAAAATATGAGGCGTAAATGTAGTTTTTTTAAAACAATAAATGCGTCATAATATGCTTCTCAATGATTTATATGATTGGTAAAAAAATCAAATGCTAGAAAAATACCAATACAAGTTAAAGCAAATTTTACATCTTAAAAACTTCAAATCGCTCTACTGTAAAGTAGGGATTATGCAGAAGTAGCTTTATTCTATGGATAGGTCGAGATATGTCAAGTTTACAAATAGCAAACACGAATAGCCATGTAAAGTGCTAGCATTATACATTAACATAACCGATGTCATATAAATAAGTATTATATTATACTCCAATTGCTATTTCTCCTTTCAAATGTTTAATACTTGTAAAGGTATTCGCTCAACATTGTGGGTTACCTACAATGAATAAAACAAATTTGTGTGTGAATGAAATATTGGGTCCATATCATCGTAAACTGAACGTAGGTACTTCTAATAAATGACAATTGAGAGACGACGAGAACGACAATAAGTTATTGAGGCGATCCGAGACCGATCTTCTTTTATCTTCTGAAGTATTGAGACAAGACGGAGTAACAACTTGCGGGTTTGCGGCTTTATAGATCTACACTCGTGTGCTTTATTTGGCACAGTGTTGTGAAATAAATCGTATTCTTGTAGCTATGTGTTTTTGTTGTAATTCGTTATCGAATGCGGATTACAAGCGACTTTTACAAGATTTGAAATTAAGGATGTTTAGAAAATGTTGTTGGTTTAAAATTCTACTCGGTCTATGTTTTGGACAAGATTCGAAATCCGTCTAGGCTGAGTTTTTTGGGAAAAAAGTTTTTAGATTTTTAAATCTAGCCATTTAATGCTTAGAAAAATAATAACCTAGTAAGGATGTTTTTAAATGCTAGAATAACACTTATAGGTTTTACATTATACGATTTTTCTTTAATTTATCACGTTTCTATATCATCAAGAATCAATCTTATTTTTTCTAATGCACCAAATAGATTTTTGTATTACAGAATCCTGCGACATAGTTATTGTAAGATGTGATCAAATAAAAATGTAGATGAAATTATTAATAGTCATTTTGAGATATAGTCATTAATAGGTGTTAGTCACACTGCCACTAGACAATGTGTGATCAGCCCGTTAAACCTGACATGACTGAATGAGCACCATATAAGTACTCACTATGATATAACTAAATCAATCCCCCCACATCTACTAGAGCCGAGGTCCGAGTCTCAAAGACGCACTCTAGTCTAGACCTCTGAGAGAGGAGACTCCCCCCGTAGGGAGATGCCATCCGTCTGGAATACCTCTAGAGGCACTCGCCAATTCTCGGCTTGAGGTCCCCTTAGGATCTCGCCGTCCCCAAACCCGGTGACGCTGTAAAGGTCGCCTGAGACCAACAGCATACACACTCAAAAAAAAAATGGGTGCGTGTACTTATGTAGGCGCGTGAGAAGTTATCCTTCTTTCGCATCGTTTAAAATTAGTTTTTTAGATTGCATGCAAATAATTAATTACAATAAATTAATAAAAAGTCTGGAAAAGGACACAGTCAATAAAGTTCAGTTTTAATTTGAAAAAATAAATAAATAATCAAAATATTCAATTAAAATCGCTACTGAATATAATTTATTAGAACATATGTGATTTGCACTTGTATGAAACTCAAACACGTATTCCGAATATACAAACTAGAAACATGTGGATAAATATTATAAATATGAATACCTATAACTGTTACTTTATTACAAAAAATAAAGATGTGGTTTTTGGTTCTACTACACCAATGGTCAAGAAATGGCGCTGTAGTCTCCTGAATCGCGCTTTGGTTCCGTTGTTCCAGATTAATAAATACTTTTGATATTATAAATATGAATACCTATAACTGTTACTTTATTACAAAAAATAAAGATGTGGATTTTGGTTCTACTACACCAATGGTCAAGAGATGGCGCTGTAGTCTCCTGAATCGCGCTTTGGTTCCGTTGTTCCAGATTAATAAATACTTTTGATAGGCCTGATGATAGGCCAAAATTTTGTGTTACAGTGATGCGCGCGCATCTTAAAATTTCACTCTCATCATTTTTTCATAACGCGCCTAAAGAAGTATAACTTCAAAAAAAAAATATATTTCAAAAATTCTATAGAAGGTGTAAGCACTGGCGACCTTCAAATCACTTAGAATTAGCACCTCTTTACTTAAATATTAAATATCTTTTAGGTATCTTTATCCAAAGAGTCGTATTAATAATATAAATCATATTGAAATCTGCTCCATTAATGATTCACTTTGCCCATAGCCAATATAGAGGAGGCGAGCTTTCACCGCGCAACCTTTTTCGTTTTTCGCAAACCGTAGTTTAAGTATTGAACAAAAAAAAAGTTGTTCAAATTTATGCGCGCGAACCGGCGTGTTTCGACAATGCTCGGTGCCGAAAACGCAACGCTTAAGAGGAAGATCGTATTCTTCTGATGAATTTAATATTATATTATGTAAAATGGAACGTAATTGACATAATTACGGTAATTAATTTTTTCGCATGCTGACCAGTAACCTTTAGCACGAAACACTATCGAATTCGTAACGTTTGAGAGTCCGAAATGTCATTGTCAAATGTGTACTGATTTTTAGTTCTCGTTACGCACTTTGCGGCGCTGATGTTCAAGTTCAAGTTTAACAAAGACATTTCGGACTCGCAAGCTATTCGAATTCGATAATGGTTCGTGCTAAGGGTACAGATTATAGAGCAAGACGTAGAAAAGGTAGGTACGTCTATTTTGAATTGTCTTTTATAATATTTTTATATGAATATTATTCATTATATTTTTATATAAATATTTTGACGACCTCCGTAGCCGAGTGGTTTATACGCCGGGTTTCATGGCGTCGCCGACTCGAGAGGTCCCGGGTTCGAATCCCGGTGGGGGCAGATGTTTGTGTGATGAATACGAGCATTGAGTCATGGATGTTTACTATGTATTTCATATAAATATACTTATACATGTATAATATATGTATTGTATCCGTTACCCTAGCATCCCATTACACAAGCCTTTACAGCCTTATTATGGTACAGGCGTAAGGCTAAGGCCTGTGCTTGTGCCCATCCGGTCCTACGCAGATTGGTAGATCCTAACGACTGCAGATGCAGCTGGGACAGCATCTTAGTATTCCTTTAAAAACACAGCGTTGTTCGACAAAGTAAAATTTTGCATACCCATCCGATAACCGAACATTGGGAAAGATGTTTAGATTTCTCGATTTCACTCACTACTTGCACCATCAAGCTCCTCAATTGCGTCATAGAAGTTCTCAGATTTAATATATATATATATACTAGCTGACCCAGCGAACTTCGTACCGCCCGAAAAAAATAGGGGTTGTCCAGCGGACAAAATTGTGAATCTAAACCATTCTCAGATCCCCTTGAACACACACAAAAATTTCATCAAAATCGGTCCAGTCGTTTAAGAGAAGTTCAGTGACATACACACTCACAGAAGAATTATATAAAGATAAGTACTCTATAACCTATGTTATAAAACCTAACAACCGGTTTCTCAGAGCTTTTGATATAACTTTTAATGTAAATGTATGCCTATTTTGCCAAATCTTGCAACTGAATATTATAGCAGTTTTAAGTTGGACTTTTTATTCTACCAACTATCAACAAAAAAAAAACGACGGGTTGCACTCCGGGAGTGCCGGCAGAAGTGAAAACTTGCGTATTAACGTTGTGCATTTTTAATGATTTGGAATGGTGAGGGGATAATTTTGCACGAATTGCTTTAATTATCAGTATAAAAGTACTATCATGTATGTGGTAGAATACAATATTTATTTATTGCGCTATCGTACACAAACATGACAATTTATATTACATTAGAAAAGTTTATCTCTCAGAAAAATCAACTTACATGAATCACGTTTAAGCGCACTTAGCGACATCTATTGTAAAGAAATCAACTTACATGAATCACATTTAAGCGCACCTAGCGACATCTATTGTAAAAAATAGATTTTCTTCGCAATAAAGCTGCCACGTGGACGTCCTAGAGAGAAACTTATTATTATAATACGATAAAATAAAATATTAGTATGTTTCGTCCAATATATTGTAAGTCAACAACGTTTCCAATTTTATTGTGTCATGATGCGATCAGCCCACGTTTTTAACCTGACACGAGTTTAACATTTTTTACACTTACAAAAAAAAGTGTACAACGCCGATAAAGAAGTTTTCACTTCAAAATTCAAAGGCTCTTTACAAAAGCAGACGCAATTCCCGCCCCGGGAAGTTGATAAAGCTTTATTTATATGGAATCAGAGCAACATCCAACTGATTTTTTTTTTCATTCATGAGAAATATTAATGTTAAAGACGAACCTTTAAAACCGGATGGCTGCAGCATGAATTACGTACGTACAGATATAATGGATCGCCGAGTCAACCATATTGTATGAGCGTTACAGTTTGTATGATTAACGTTTACATGTAACGAGACACTCGGCAGCTCTTATGAAACCTGTGATTGGACAAAATAAAAACATGGCAAATGGCTTTTGGATAAGTAATATGGAAAAAAGCTTGTGACAGTTAAAATAATATTAGATATATTTTGAGGGAGTTTCTATGCAAAATACTTCATCATCAGCCTATTAATGTCCACACTGCTGGGGCACAGGCCTTCCCTGTGGATGGAATAGGGATATTGGGCCATGACCTACCACGCGGGCCCAGTGCGAATTGGCAGGTGCTAACTACTGCAGATGCAGCCCGGACCAACGGCTTAACGTGCTTTCCGAAGCACGGAGGAACCCGAGATAGAAGATTTTTGGCCATCCATCAAATGACCGATCACTACGAAAGTTGCTTTACTCCAACGATCGCAGCTGAACGCGCTAGTCACCTATGCCATCGAGCTCCTTAAATCTGTTATTTGCACCCTTATAACTAGTTTTTCTTATGTTATGATAAAAAATGCATATACATATAGTAAAACATACCAGATTAGATCTAACCTTCTGATCTTGAAGAATACAATGTTAATACATACGTGGGACACTCAGTAAGTTTTGAGAAACTAAAAAACTAACTTCTGTGAAAAATATATTATTATTAAATCTTTTCAAAAAACTCTCCACCAGCCTCTATACATAATTTCAAGTGTCTGAACTAATTTTCAAATCATTTTTTCCTATCTACCGCAAACACCTCTTCCACGACCTTCGAACGCTGCTAGCGCTTCTTCCGGCGATAAAACCTTTACAGTTTATGGGTTTTACAGGGTTACCTTTTTGAGCTGATTTTTTATTTAAGGGAATGAAAAGAAGTCACTTGAAGTCAAATCAGGACTGTAAGGGGGGTGTCCTAAGACTCTGACTGATGTGGAGTCCAGGAAGCCCTTCGTTTTGATCGCAGAGTGCTCGGGCGCGTTGTCGTGGTGAAGAAGGACTCATCGCAAAAAAAACTACTGGAAGGCATTTTGTGCTATATCATTCGGCGTTGATGCTGCTTTGGTCATGAAGTAGAATTGAAATTAGGTACCCCGTCAAAGTGAAGTAACTAGCGATCAAAGTTTTCCCTGCGCTCCTCGATCGCTTCACTCGCTGCACAATAATATCTAGAACAACTTGTATTTATATAATAATGAGCGCTGCACCTGAGATACAGGCCTTCTAGTTTAGGTGCAGATGTATTTTTATGCAGTTGGATGAATTATGTTCAAATATTTGAGGATGTTGCAAATATTGGGTACATTTATTGTGACCCCAATAAATTACACTGGTCAACAAAATTCAAACTTTTTTTTGTCACACGAAAACCTATACCAAATTTTGAATGTACTATGGGCACCAAACAATAATATATCAACAGAAAAAAATTGACACATCAGGTTTCTTTGTGACATCAAGATTTAT
The DNA here is from genome assembly GCA_902850365.2 of Chilo suppressalis. Lineage (NCBI taxonomy): Eukaryota > Metazoa > Arthropoda > Insecta > Lepidoptera > Crambidae > Chilo > Chilo suppressalis. Next base: position 2,643,436 of record OU963905.1, on the reverse strand, counting down.
ATTTTTATGAAAAGTACAAAAATCAGTAACATATAAAAAAATATTTCTTAATGTAAAATAAATATCTATGATTTGTGTGAATGTTTGGCTTTTGGTAGGTTCCTTTTAAGTCTCCAGCAGTAATCTGCTAGCATTCCTGGACTCCATTTCCTTTGATAGGGCTTTTCTATGAAGGAAATGTCCTGATGAAACCTCTCGCCTTGTTCGTCGCTCACAGCACCCAAATTTTCGGGAAAATCATCCAGATGAGAGTACAGCATATGTATTTTAAAGACATATCACATCCCAAAGCTTTGTATGAAATTAAAAGCTCACTGATTAAGTCTTTGTAATTTTAAATTCCAGTCGTTTAATCTAGACCCCAAAAGCTCAGCCTGTTTTTAGACAAGTTCAAATCGCGTACTAAATCATATAAATCACTTTCTGTCAATAAATGCGATTCTTTTGACTCATAACTTGGGTCACTCTCTGGAGATATCCCACTTTGTTGACAAAGAACAAATTCCGGACAAGGAACAGAATCCAGACTTTCTGCTTGCTTTGGAAGCTTTTGTACAGGCAGTTCGGTACTAAGTAGGATTGGTCTGTTGGCCGATGACACGATTGGGTACTGGACAATGTTTTTAGACTTATAGTTGTTATGCCTTTTGTGTAAAAAAATAACAATCACTTACATGATCCTTTGGTTCCGTCCAAATCATTGGTATACCAAAAGCCAAATGTCTAGATTCTTGTTTTACCAACCTAATAGGAGTCTAACACACGTTGAACAACATATATGTGGAACCCAGGATTTATCTTGGTGGCGTAGAGAAAAACCAAAATAGTCTAAATAGCAGTTTTCAATTAACGGCGTAAATTTCCGACGCTGAGATGTTAAAGTTAATTCTCCACACACATAACAAAAAATGCCGCGAAAGTGTTCTAATAACCCAGACGGTTATTAGAACACTTTCGCGGCATATTTACAATGTAACAAACGTAAGTTAGTTGAATGCAATCGTTATACAGTCGTCTAAATTAACGTTATTCAAATAAAAACACGTAAATGAGGTCAGAAATGAATATGTAGCTGTCACAAAAAAATTGGATGTGACTGATACCAAATAATGATTATTTTTGAATGAGGGTACATCAACATAAATAAAAATCATTACAAAGTTCGTGTGACAAAAACAGTGTTGACCAGTGTTATTATTATTATTTAAAGAGACAATATTTCAATTTATTAGTGATAATTATATTACTGAAACTGTAAAAAATAGTCAAAAAAACATTCTAAGAGATTTCAACTAAGTAAAAATATAAAATGTCATAGGTATTACAAGTCCTTTGGGTACTTACTGTGTTTTACCGTTGCGCAGTCGCAGACAGAGCGGACCAACTTGTCATGCATAATTTATTTATCTGGCTGCGATACGAGACATTGTATTTCGATGATCTAGAACAGTGTCGGTTACCGCTGACAGGACCTCCTGTCAACGAAGCGCAGCTGTGGAAAAACGTCATGAAATAAATAAGTTAGATTATCATATAAGCGAGAGTAAAGTTTTTTTTTGAAAAAAAAAGATTTTGCAAACTCTACGTACAGTCTGTAAGCCGAAATAGTAATTTTCATCATTATCAGCCTATGCCTCTACTGTTGGGTCAATGGGCTTCTATTAGCTCTGAAAGGGAAAGCGCAAGATATAATAAAATAAATAAATAAATAAAATAATAAAATAAGCCTTTATTGCTGTAAAACATTAGAATTGAATTGAATAGATTAGAATTTTATTATTTCACAGCTTGTCCTTCGACAAAGGCCTCCTCTAAAGCTTTCCATTTTAATCGGTCTTTTGCTAGACGTATCCATTCTGGGCCTACCGTCTTTTTTATGTCGTCCGCAAGATATAAGTTATGATAAATAAGCCCACTGGATAAAGTAATGTGCTGATTACAGCGTGGTAGGTACCAGATACAATTTTTAACCTAGTATTTTGAAATAAAAAAAATATATTAACGTACATTCGAAACGTCATCTGTAGCACAGCATAGTGGCAATACCTCTCACTTCAATAAAATGTAACACATATCAGAATGCTTAAACAAAAATTTTACAAAATACAAATAAAACGACGGGTTGCACTCCGGGAGTGCCGGCAGAAGTGAAAACTTGAATATTAACCGTTGGGCATTTTTGATATTTTGGAATGGTTAGGGAATAACTTTGCACGGATTGCTTTAATTATCAGTATAAAAGTACTATTATGTATGTGGTACAATATAATATTTATTAATTGCGCTATCGTACACAAACATGACAATTTATATTACATTAAAAAAGTTTATCTCCCAGAAAAATCAACTAACATGAATCACGTTTAAGCGCACTTAGCGACATCTATTGTAAAGAAATCAACTTACGTGAATCACATTTAAGCGCACCTAGCGACAACTATTATAAAAAACATGCATTTTCTTCGCAATAAAGCTGCCACGTGGACGTCCTAGGTAGAGACTTATTATTTTAATACGGTAAAATAAAATATTACTATGTTTCGTCGAATAGATTGAAAGTCAACAACCTTTCCAATTTTATTGTGTCATGATGCGATCAGCCCACGTGTTTAACCTGGCGCGAGTTTATCATTTTATACCCATACAATAAAAGTGTACAACGCCGCTAAAGAAGTTTTTATTTCTAAAATATATACTGTGCGAAAACTTATAGTTACAAAGAAAACTGTGTACAAAATCGAATGATCACAAAATGCCGACAGTTGTCGGGTGCTCACGTACTCGACCCGGGGGAGACGCTGTCACCGAACTGCGCCTGCGCGCATACGAGTACAACAAGGAGGTTTTGTATTTAAATTGATTTTTAAGAGAGGTAAGACACAGCGGATTTTCCCACGAATTGGAGCGCCCATCTGAGGCAACCTTATAGAAGACAACAGTAAAAGAACAATACCTTTTGGTGTTGTGAGTAGGGTGTTAGGGCTCCATGGGGTAGTATAAGGTTAACGCTGGCAGGGTGAGGATGGCTGGAGCGGCACATTTTCTGCCGAAACATCTATCTTCGCGGCTGGACTCCACCTATACTTGACATCGGATGGGTTGGGGTAATTTGCTGCGCCTCGTATAAAAAAAAACTGTAACCTCTTTCGGCGTCACAGTGAATGCTAATGCTGAAAAGTTGAACTATAAATTTCGGCTCTTTTGTTTTTTATTAAAGTGACACAAACATCTCTTATCTATTAGACAAGTCCGTCCGTCTGTCTGTGGTGCTGTTTCAGCGGCCAAACCATAAGAGATAGATAAAGAGAATATTTAAGTTATAAGTTAAGAATAGTCTGATAAGACTACAAACCGGATTTGAGTAACGTAGCACTTCCGGTTTTCGAGAAATCAGGTTTTGGTGAACATTTGGTTCACTGGTTTGCTAGTATATATCTAAAACGCTTCAGAAGAGGTAATCGATAGTAAAAAACGTAAGGGATACGCACGGTACCATATACCGGAGTGTGCGGTCAAATATTACCGCACGCTCTGTTGCGTAATTTTGAACTTTTGAACAATATATACAACCTTCGCAAATGCATTCATTGACCACATGTGTTGAAAAAGTATTTATTATAATCGCTAACGCTTCGTGAACGTGTCCTCGGCCAAGAGATGCTCACGTAGCGTGCCGGGAGCGTTACAAATCATACAGGAGACAACGCTCACAGAACTATGCCGACGGTAGGTGACTCCGGTGTACAGCGGAACAGGTTGCCGAAACCAGGGTTGTCGGTAACAATAGTATTTCAATTCAAATCATTTATTTTAGAACTAGGTTCCATAGTGTTAGTAACATCGATGAAAAAAAACTAAAAAACGTTAATAAATATAATCATCTCATCAACAGCCTATTCTAGTCCACTGCTGGACATAGGCCTCTCCAATTGCACGCCACTCAGATCGATCTTGGGCTACTCGCATCCAGCTCCAGCCAGCCACTTTGCGCAAATTGTCATTCCACCGTGCCTGAGGACGTCCTACACTACGTTTAAACGCGGTCTCCACTCCAGAACTCGTCTACCCCAACGGTTATCGGTTCTTTGGCGAATATGGCCAGCCCACTGCCACTTCAACTTGCTAATCCGGTGGGATATGTCTATAACTCTGGTTCTCTGTCAGATTACCTCATTTCTGATGCGATCCTTCAGAGAAATGCCGAGCATAACCCTTTCCATAGTGCGTTGAGCGACTTTGAACTTGTGGACTAGCCGTACCGTCAGTGTCCACGTCTCGGCTCCGTATGTCATGACAGGTAAGACGCACTGATTGAAGCCTTTCATCTGTAGGCACTGTGGGATCGACGATGTCAGGACTTAACGTAGCTTCCCAAACGCTGCCCAAAATAATATAATATAATAACTAAAATATATTATTATAAGGAGTCCCTTTAGGCAAGGTTCCGAAGATACTGGCAGCGTTCCTTCCCCTTTTGAATAGCTAGACTAATTTTTTGTCTGAGGTAGTTGCCAGCTCTTCGGTCTCTTGTGATGTCCTTATAGCGTTAGGACCCCACGGACCAAGGGTCTAAACATACAAAAATATGGAGCTTCACACAGCGTCGTACCAGAGAAGTATTCCACCGGTCATCAAACACTAAACAGGAGGCTGTTGGTACTAGAGCGGAACCTAGTGAGCGTGGCGCCTCCGCATACGAATAGAAGTTATTCTTATGCACATCCTCATGTGAAGTCATCCGACTTCTATCTATACTAATATTATAAAGCTGCAGAGTTTGTTTGTTTGTTTGTTTGAACTACTGGTCCGATTGTAGTGTTTGTTTTTAAACAGAGCGTGACACTGACACACGTAGGACAGCTGTTTTGTCTATGATAGCGAACCGCTTACGTCAGCGTAGCTGTCAAACTTCATTGATTGGGTTGGTAGCCTTGAGGGAAGAGTCGATTTTCCTATTCGACTAAAATATTCGCCTTGAGACTTATAAAAAAAAAAAAGTAATCAGGCAGTGAATCTCTGTGGGGGCGCGTGGATGAATGGATGGAGTTTGACAGTTGTTGAATTTTGAATAGTCTTTCCCAGATCGATTTGAGTCCTCCTTATCGGGTGCTGTTTTTAATCGATTTTGAATTTTACTCGAAATTGAATTTCCTCGCTGATTTGGGTAGGTATTCCCTTTTCCTCAGCTTACGGCGAGCGTAGGTATATAGTTTTGAGTTTATTCTTCGGTTCGTCTCGAATGCGGCGGCTGTCTGTTTGAATGTGGCCTTTGCCTTCAGTTGAAGTGGGAAACAAATCATAGACACATGTTTGGGAGTGGACGACCCGTCTATCATCTATGAGCAACTGTCAAAACAACATTTAAAATTTCACAATCTGTTTGTGGTACAGTTAACTTTTCATCTTTTCTTCTGCCCAAAGTATAATAAAAGGCATATTATAGTCATCGGTACAGGTATATTGGAGTAACCCTTTTTCCTACTTATTTTGCAAGTTTGGGCTGTGAAAAATAACCTTTCTGTTGATATTCTGTATCGTAGGTGGACGAACACGAACCTTCGCAAGGCGTTGCCATAATAAGGCGGTAACTTGTGATAGGAAACAAAATACTTACGGATAGTTTCATATTTCGAACGGTAAGCTATCATCTGACCTCATATTTATTCTCCTAGCACTAATTGAACTGCATTATGCACAATATAGTGATTCTTGTCAGCAAATATACCTAATCATTCTTGTCAAGTTAGTGAACGTGGAATTGATTTTCTTCAACCCGGTGGGACGGGCCCCAGTCCTGTAGTGATTCAAATTTTAAAGTGTAAACATTGACCGTGAATATCCCTCACTCCCTCACCCACTACAGATGTGGTAATCTATGTATTTTCCCCATATCTGATCATTTTTTTCAATGTGAACTTCAGGCTTGTATGTTCCCCTCAAGAAATACTGGAGGACTAACAAGGAGACTTTTTTCTGTACACGGACCAGAAGGGACGCGGGAGTTTATTTGCCAGCCGCTCTCCGGTTTTATGTAACCCGGCCGTAACAGCAGACAGATTATACACAGCTAAACCTATCATAATCAAGGTATTTCTCTACTAACCCCGGGTGAACGTGGAGAGGAACCACCAGGCGAGGTTGGACCCCGACTTACCCATTTCCATATATATACATATATCTATATAACTGGTTATCTCACTGAGAACTAGAATTAACTAAGATTGTCACCAATATCGATCAAACGAGCCGTAGAACCTCTGAAATCCACTAAATAGCTTATTCAGTCTAGTCTATGTGGTATTTGTGGATAAAATATATTAGTAAGTATTATATTGTAAGTACATGGTAAAGTGTTATGAATGTCTGATATTCATATAATTATAACCTTTCATGACAACCTGTTGGTTTATATACACATTAACTTTGAACTACTGTATTCAGCTTAGATATTTATAATTAGTGAAACATAGTTATTATATAAATAATAAACATAGTTAGACTTGTTGATTTATATAAGCAATAACTTAAAACTACTGAATTCCTATGCTTTGGTATCTAAAGTGGATAAAATATACTTATAACATTATCTTAATTTTTTGGTTTTCTTTTATGGTTCCCCCGGTGCTCTGAGTGAGCTAGAAGAGGGCCGTGGAGGAGAATTTAACATTACACGATTTGAATGATTCTTTCAGTGTTGGGTAGTCCATTTATCGAGGAAGGCTATAGGCTATTATTTTTTTCAAAATTAGGGATCCGTAATAAAATTGCTATTTTGTAACACAAGGTGTAAAATCGAAAACCTATTTTTGCGTGCGCTGCAAAAACTGTTGACAATAGAACAAAATGATGTGCTACGGGTTTGTAGATCCCATTAAGACCTACAAAAAAGTCGGCGAGAACATATATCTAGCTATCATGGTTTAATCAACATAACTGATTTTGTGTTCAAAATAGTTATTAAATCGTCTGAAGAAAAAAAAAACTACGTTAAATATGTATCGTAATATTATCTTTATCGAAATTAAGCATTATGTTATCAAGAGTATTTATGTAAAAGTAAAATACTTTTTGTTTCATCTCAATCGGATATTTCGTTTAAAAGTTATCACGTGTGTAAGATGTTAAGAGTTGGTACCTATTAATGAGTTAGGGGCCATAGAGTTTTTTATCAACATAAAATCCTGTACTGTAATAATCTTTTTCGAAATATATTTGTTATAGAAACGCGGGTGAAACCGCGGGGCACGGCTAGTGTTATCATAAGAAAGAGGTCCGCTTCCATGCTCAGTAGGCTCCACTCTAGTACCAACAGCCTTCTGAGAGTGATAATGACCTGATAATAAATAATGAATGATATTTTGTTACTATATATAGGTATTATATGATCTCTATTATACTAACATAGTTTAGACCCTTGCTTGCTTCGCTGCCGCGACAGTCTCAACAGTATTCTGAAGGCGTTGTTATATTATGGAGGAGCTCAATGGCGCAGGTGGTTAGCGCGTTCGGCTGCGATCGTTGAAGTTAAGCAACTTTCGCAGTGGTCGGTCATTGGATGGGTGACCGAAAAACTTCTATCTCGAGTTCCTCGGTGCTTCGGAAGGCACGTTAAGCCGTTGGTCCTGGCTGCATCTGCATTCCGCACTGGGCCCGCGTGGTCATGGCCAAATATCCCTATTCTATCCATAGCGAAGGCCTGTGCACCAGCAGTGCGGACATTAATAGGCTGATGGTGATGATGTAGTTATATTGGATACACAGGTCGCTGTATATCCACTGCGTATAGGTCCGAAAGCTGTACGTACATGTTTTAATTACGAAAATAATGCTTTATTAATTTTACTAGATGCCGCCCGCGACGTCATCATCGTTAACGTGAGTTTTTTGAGAATACCACGGGAACCTTACATTTTTCCGGGATAAAAAGTACCCTACGTTTCAATTCAGGCAATAAACTGCATGTGTGGCAAATTAATAATAAATAATAAATAAAATAATAAAGTTTCGTGCATTAACCCGTAAAAACTAGTTTTATTTAATGAGTGATGTGCGTGAAAACCTAAGAAACAAATAAATAAACAAATTTTCACATTTATAATATGAAGTAGGACATTATGGATAAACAGGAAAGATTCGTAGGTTTATTTATATTGAATAAACTCTAAAACTAATTCCCTGGTCTCAAAAATTTTTTCGTCACTAGAATACTACATTAAATTAATTCTTACAACCTGGGATCCTTTAAAAGAGGCGTGAAGAAGTAACATGCAGGCCGGCAAGGTGAGGATGGCTGGTGTGGCAGGTAGAACTGCTATACCAGCTATCTTCACGTCTGGACTTCACCGTCACTTAACATCAGGTGGGGTGGAGTCATTTGTCGGACCTATCTATATATATAAAAGAAAAACATTAGTTCTGAGTAACTAAGGCTCTATTTTATCAAGTTAACTTAAAGTTCAGAGCAAAGCTGGAATGGACGGCCAGTATTTTTTATAGACGAAAAAGGTTTTTGACGAAAAAACTCTGACAGATTCGTAATCGTGTCGCCACCGCCACCCAATTTCTTCTTACGTCCGACGGACTTTAAATTCAAATATAAGGAAAATGGATCATGGCCCAATCTCCCTATTCCATCCATAGGGAAGGCCTGTAACCCAGCAGTTGGGACATTAATAGGATGATGAAGATAATTATGTGAAAAAAAATGATTAAGTTTAAAGACACTCAAGTGTCAATTTAATTTAGTCTTTGTCGGCAACCCTAGCAGCGTCCAAGTTAAAGATATTGCGGTTAGAATAACCCAGATTTCGATGCATTGTGATGTCACAGTAAAATAGGCTCTGAAAACTGAGGTGAAGCGGAATGCTGTGAATTTAAATACTTTATGGCAAGAGCTTCTTTTGGTTATATACCTATGTATTTATTTTGAAATGAAACTTCTTTTTGGACGGGTGGTAATGGAAAAATCCTATGGAAAATATGAAATGATTTTCTAAATTAAAGGAAAATGAAAAAAATGTCCACGCAACATTAAATGTACTTCAATACTGAGGGAGGCGCGGTATGCGTGTCATTTAAAAGAGACGGAAACTGTACGTTTATCTTTATCTGGCCTAAAAGATCCTGTTTATTATTAAAAACTGATAGAATATATATTGTTTTAAACTTTCATGGTCACTAACATTATAGTAATATAAGTTATTTACGGGATTGTTACCATGTACCGGAAATATCGGAAACTCGCTAAAAACAAGGTACATAGTAACAATCCCGTAAATAACTTATATTACTATAATGATAGAATATATGTTTTTATATCATTTCACTTTTAAAAGTCATTTTGCTATTTATACGGTTTTAGATCTTTATTCTCATAAAAAATTACAAAATTCACTTACCATGAGAACATAAAATATTTTAAATAACATTTTGGTTAAATACGGAGATACATTGAAGTCGGGGGTAGAACTAAAAACAGTGTCATTGCTCATTGATTACGTTCGGGCATAGATGGCTCGGTTAACAAATGAAAAAAAAAAAAAAAACTTTGATCACAGTTATAGCTCCGCGTCGTACTAGAAGTGGCTTGAGTTAGGAGTTTAGTTTGTAAATAATTTATATTTATTATATTGGTAATTCAACGCCGCTCATCATCTTTTATTTGATGCATGTTAATTATCACGAAAAAACCGAATTTATTTATTATAAGTATAATTTATAATTTCATACACAAAAAAAATATTGAAATGTCATAAGTACACAAATAAGTCTCTATCTAATTACATAATTACTCTATATATAAATACTAGAACTATAAAACTAAAACTAAAAACCTTAAAAAATAAAATTAATAACTAAAATATATTATTAAAAGGAGACCCTCTAGGCAAGGATCCGAAAGATACGGGCAGCGTTACCCCTTTGAATGGCTAGACTAATTCTTTGTCCGAGGTAGCTGCCAGCTCTTCGGTCTCCTGTGAATTATTCTCTTGTGTATTTATTTATTTAAGTCACTTCAATTCAAAAGGTGCGATGTATCCTCTATTAAAAGGTTATGAAACTACGGACTGTTCTTAAAATACATGAAAATGTTTCAATGTTCTGTGGTAGTGAAACGCGCGTGAATGATAATGTTATTTTTCTGAAATTCACACAGATACAGCGTATTTATGCAGTAAGAATATGGCTGTCTTATGAGTAAACCCTTTGCGTGGAAGGAATCGAAAAAGCGAAGGAGCGATTATTATTAAATTTAGAACAACATTATATCATCCACTAGCGGCCCGCCCTCGCTTCGCTTCGGTGTAGAGCTGAAGTGTAGACTACAGTTTTTGTTCTCAGGCTTGTATTATACACAATGACATTCACCTGTGATTCTTCTTATACCTGCATGCAAAGTCTCAGTCCGATCGGTTTAAAATTGACAAAGTTTCATATAAACTTTTATTCCCTATTTTATCACCTTGGGGGTAGAATTGATCAAAATCCTTTCTTAGCGGATGCCTACGTCATAACATCTACCTGCATGCCAAATTTCAGCCCGATTCGTCCAGTGGTTTGGGCTGTGCGTTGATAGATCACTATGTCAGTCAGTCACCTTTGAGTTTTATTTAAATAGATTTGGATGATATTATGGTTACTAGGAAATCAGTTTCTTTATGATGGAAATAATCTAACTGTTTCAGAATCTTTTATAGTTTTTAGCCAGTTAAATTACGGCAAAACAAACCGGGTCATATTTTAATATTGAGAAATCATGCTTAAATCGCAGTTAGTATACCCGATTGCATTTTAACGACCCCGGGCACAGTATGAAGAACATTCATCAATCATCCGTGTTAAAACACGGCGATTAATTACAAAACATCAATTATTGTTTACATAAGAGTACGTTTAAAGATATTATTATGTGTAATTAAGTACGACTCACTTTTTAAACTTCATTATTGTAACAACGCTTCGAATAATTGGTCAAATGAAATGTGATCGATTTAAACAATTTGTAATGTCTTTTGTAGTATGTCCAGATTCTAGAACAATATAATAATTAATTTACTTTACCCAGTTTTGTAGTGGTTTTCGAGTTTAGTATGCAATTGTGTAAAATTATAAAAACAGTCATATTTTTATTTTTCAAGTATTTAACTGCTAGATGGTAATATCTAAAGAAAATTTTACTAGAAAAAATTCTACGCGTACGAGGAAGCAGGGTAGGGCGGGTTCGATTCCCGCCTGTTGCCAGCGCAGATATTCTGTAAGATGCAACCTCCCTTACGATCTCATTTATTCGGATTTCTGTCATGATAAATATCTAATACTCGCAGCTTCTACAGACATAGCGACATTTTGCCGTGTAAAGACGTGGATTTTATTTTGGTAAATTTTTCTTTAGATTTAGACATCTAGCAGTTAAATGCCTTACAGCTTAAGAAAGACTAGAAAAAAATCGTGGTAGCCTAATGGTGCATTTGCCTGGATAGCGGAGGGTTGGGTTCATGGTCCCGCCCGCTGTCTGGTCCGCGTGTTTTTTTTTGTAAAATTTTCTTGAATTTATAAAAACATTTTATGTTTAAATTTTTTATTATTTTTAAAGCATTTAACTGCTTGATGTTTAAATCTAAAGAAAATATAACTAGAAAAAAATCCACGCGGACCAGGCAGCAGACGGGACTCGAACCCGCACCCTTCGCAATCCGGGCGAATGCACTGACCAATTATGCTACCGCGGCCCTCGTGGACCGCGTTGAAATTCTTCTAGCCATTCTTAAGCTGCAAGGCAGCCCCTCTTTGCATTATAGGTAACCCACAATGTCAAATGAATACTTTTACAAGTATAAAACATTTGAAAGAAGAAATAGCATATATAGTTATAATTTTTATTATTTTTAAAGCGTGTAACTGCTTGATGTTTAAATCTAAAGAAAATATAACTAGAAAAAAATCCACGCGGACCAGGCAACATTTTATGTACTACTAATATCAAACTTCACATATTTGCCTTTCAGCACCCATCCGTTGATCAACGCTTGCGAAAGTTGCTTAACTTTTACAATTGCAGGCAACTGCACCAAAGTGATTGTTGTAGACCTTTTCTTATAGGTTTAGTTTTTATAGTTGTTTGAAGTATTTTAAAGTATGGTCATATTTATGATTTTCGCTTTCAAAATTGTTATTGTGTTCTCGTAGTCCTTGTCTGTCATCTGCTTTAATATTATTTTGTGCATTACTTTAAAATAGTGTAAAAAAACCTATTGCGTCCATAATTCTAGCCTTCATTTTCCATTCCACTAGCTCTCCGCTTCAATGCTCCTCAATATCTTCCACAGGAATGTATCTAGTAAGTGCCTCTAAGCAGAGTAGGCATAAACTTGTTTCTATTAGCGAAATGCCGCTATAAAACCACGTGTATACGACTTACGCTGCCGACGGTACAGGCGAAATAAACGCGTCATTGTTCGCGAGAGTTGCTTCGGATAGTGTACAGGTACAGTCTGCAGAAAAAGACAAAGCTGCGAAATATTTTATTTAATACTAAATATTATACAAAAGAAAAAACAAAGGAATAAAGAACACTTGTAGCTAATTGCTAATTGATTGGCTTTTACCAAGCTTTCGACTGTATGCTACATTCCAATATTTCGGAAGTTTTAATGTAGCGAGTGAGGAATAGCATGAAGGTTATTTTGTTACTAAATACTGCAAAGACTATTATGTAAATTTATTTGCGACCATATTTGTATATTTGATTTTTATAATTCGTAATTTCGTAGTGATCTCTCTCACTGAAACTAAAAGAATCACCAATTTAAAATGAATTTGAATAAATATCTTCTCTTTTGGTGATCTACCTAACAGACGAAGAAAAAAGTCAGTCAGCATCACTTTTATAGCTATCTTTCTTACTATACAACAAGTTATATCAAATTAATCATGACATTAAAGTCGCTATTTCATAAAGAAAATATAACTGGAATAATTCTACGCAAAATTAACACATCCAGATACATGCTTTAAAAATATATATATATAATCGTTCTGTCAGTTTAAGCCACTATTATGCTTTATTAAATAATCTTTTATTATGCTAATAACAAACCTAAACTTTATAAATATTGTCAGATTTAGTATTGAACATTTTTCAGTACCTAAATACAATTAATTAAAATAACCAACAGTTTTTTTTATTAATTAAAATAACGTACCTTACGTTCCAAATTTTATGCATTTCTTGCTGACGTTACAAGACTGCTACAAAACAGTCAGGAACCAATAAAACGCTAGAAGAAAGATCCAATAGGAATTTGGTTCAGCCGAGTTCCACTCACAGTTAAGCTATTGTGTTTAACCGTTCAGTAACTCAAAATATAACCAACTTAAGGTAACAGATATTATGCATAATGAATTTTATTGAAACTACATAGAAATACTACAACAGGCCAAGGTAGTCTATTTAACGAATATCACATTCCACAAATATATATTTTTAACAAATTTTTATTTTTTAAGCAGTTAACAGACGGACCAGGCAGCAGACGGGACTCGAACTCGGGACTTCAACCCTTCGTGTGGGTGGGTTACCTGCAATGCGAAGAGATGGCGCTGCCTTACAGCCTAAGGCTAGAGAAAATTCGACACGGCCGTCAGGGCCGCGGTAGCATAAAGATATTATTCCCTATAATATGGCGAATCCTTTAAGTACCATTATTATAAATGTTTAATATGTGCGACATGCTCCGATTTCACAAGAATGCAAATAAGTTTCCCAGACGGGCGGTATGCCCTATCGCTACAGGCCATTTCGTCTTATTCTTTTTTCACTCTTTTCACCCTGCCATATCTCGAGGGCTATATGGCGTAAACTATATGTTCAGTACAAGCTATTTATTATCCGTAACAGTATAGGCAGGTACGTTTAATTGAGTAGTTAAAATCATTCTTTATTCGCCGAAGTGATGTTCAAGGATTTAAACATTTCTCTTAATATTTAACGTTATTTATAGTTACAGCACTTTAAATAAAACGAGACAGGGCTAACAGTGTCATAATTTTAATAACTGACATGGTAACACTTGCGGAAATTTAAAGTCTTTATAAATGTGCCTTGTTCATGACACATAAGGTGCGACATTTTAAAAGCTCTTGTTTTAATTCCTGAATGAATAATGAAAAACATTTACAAAAAATAAATGAAAAGGTTTTTTATTGATTTCGGAAAAGCAAGACGAACAATAACTATCTCGGTCCGAATTTAGTCACAATGTCAAAAGATTTATTATAACTAAAAGTAACATATATCACAAATCACTTTAAAAACAATTTACATTTAGATATTAAACTAAAACTAGACAAAAATTAAAAATATTAAAAAAATAGCTGCCCTAAGTCTTCCCCGTCGGCAAAGGTTCCCAGGACGCTGGCGGCATTTCCCCGCTGAATGGCGAGGCTTATGCGCTGGGCGAAATAGCCGCCAGCTCTGCGGTCTCCAGTGGTCTCCACCAATCTTTTCGCTATAAAATGCATGCCTGCTACATTGAAGTTATTAAAATTTTCGATGGAATTACCAATCAGCCTTTATTTATATTCCTGTTCTTTTTTTTTCATACATACTACATACATATTCGTGGTACTGCATTATTATACTTTACTACTAATCCGATGCAAAGAGTCAACTCAATATAGTTTAACGTGGTTTAAAAATCGTTTTAGAAACACAGAAAATTTTGGTCATACATGCTCAGAGCAAGACCTACGTCATGTTTTAAATTGACCTTCGAAAGGTGAAACATAATTTCACGAACTTGGAAACTCAAAAATAATAAATAATGCACAAATTCAAATAGCTTTTAAATAATACAAACTATAAGCTTTGAAGAGCTCAATGGCGCGGCTTTTTTATTAGCACGTTCGGCTGCGATCGTTGAAGTTAAGCAACTTTCGCAGTGGTCGGTCATTGGATGGATGACCAAAAATCTTCTATCTCGAGCTCCTCCCTGCTTCGGAAGGCACGTTAAGCCGTTGGTCCCGGCTGCATCTGCAGTCGTTAGCACCCGCCAATTCGCACCGGGTAGGTCATGGCCCAATCTCCCTATTCCATTCATAGGGAAGGCCTGTGCCCCAGCAGTGGGGACATTAATAGGCTGATGATGATGATGAAAACAAACTAATTGTAAAAAATATGTAAAGTACCTACTTACAATGTAATCTTTTACTTAACGCCAAACAAAAAGGGCTTATCGTCAAGAATGCAGTTCTTCCGTACGAACAGTGTGTACGGTTGCACCTGCTTAGAACATTATAGTAGTTGGTTAACGTCGGCCGATAAATTTGCTACGCTGAGCTATTCCGGGCGCGCAACATTCGGCTCGGCCCTATATGGCAGCCATCTTGCCTGTATTTGGCCGCGGCTGATTTATTGGTCGCGAGTGATCTGGATGCGTGGAATAGATCTGATATCAAGTTGGTATGATCCTCTTGTGTCCCATTCTGTTAATCCAATTGATTATTTTTTGGTTGGGATCTTTTTTTCATCCACAATTTCTAGCCTTACATTATTAGAGTACGATTTGCGCGAAATATTATCATCTAGTACCTAAATTTTTATTATTGTGATTTACTGGTAAAATTATGGAATTTGTTATTATATTTGCACGATTTATTACCATCTGATCAGATTCACAATTTCACAAAATAATAAGCAAAAATATTTCGCAACGACAATAATTTGATGTTGTTGAAATGATGTGTCTCATCGCCTGACTGCCTTGTCTTTAATGCAATAATTTCTACAGCACGTGCCTTCTTATGAACTTGAACTTTTACAATGAACTGAAACTTATTGAAATCGGATCCACTACTAACAATGTTGTAGTTGCATCGTTTAATAAAACTGTCTTTTAACGATTTCTCTACAAAATAAATGAGCTATTCCTAATAAGACATCAAACAATTTGAAAAAAAGTAATTGGGATGCAACTTCAAGGTACTAAGTGCAGCAACATATACACCGATCAGGGTCCGATCTGTTTTTCATCTAGACAAATATGTTATCCTGTTAAGGAGCAAACGCTCGCATTTATATCATACTTTTGCCATAAGTCAAAGTGTAATTGAAACATGTATCTTATATGCTTAGAACACGGGTGTGGCAGGAAATTTAAATATAGAAATGTCTCGCTTTTTCTATTCCGGCATTTCGTTGGATTTCATACGGATTGCGGCTTTAATTGGCGTTGATATGTTTCTCTTTGATCGTGTCTATGAATAATTATTACTAACCAAGTAAGGGTCGTAGCTATGTGTTGAACGCTATGGAGGTGATATTTTCTTAAAGACAAAAGCAACAAAACTAACATTACTTTACGGCATCACTCTAAAGGAACTCAGAAGTTGTATTGTCGGCAAAATATTATTTTAAATCTTTGTAGTATTCAGCAGCATATTAATTTAACACTTCATTGTTAATAAAATCTTTTTTATTTTTCCTTACAAAAATAATTTACATCACTCCCATGAAGTCATTCTCAGAACACATAAAACTTTTATATAACGATGCGGTCCCAACACGGCTCCTTGTGGTATCCCAAACAATATCCATCATAAACGTTTAGTTTTACATTCGCTTTATAATCATATCTTTATTAACGCTCCAAAACTCGTAAACTGAGACCAAATTATGCCAACTACTGGTTTTATTTTAAGCTTCGGCGGGAACCGGCGCTTTTTACTGCACCTGACAATTCTTTTTATGTGAATACCGTATTGTTTTACATTGGACTTAAAAATTAATGGACACATAAAAACTGAAATATTGTAGCCTTTATTTGTGTAACTTAATTTTATGTAAGAAAACGATACCATTCAGCTTGTAGTGTAGTGGAATCATAGTTGGAATCATTTGTGACTTTTTTATAATGGTGGTTAGAAACGTTTATGTTAATTTTCTATAATAATGACGCAATCATTGTCTATCATAAAGTTATTTTATTGAATTTGTATTTACATTACAAATTTTATTAGTATTTATTCAATAAAAATTAACAATAAGTCTTGAATTGAAGTCTGTATATTTTTAAAATGTTAACTATAAAAAGACGATATGCTTACATCTGGACAACTTAGTTGGAATAATGATAACGAATGCCAATGGGTTATGGCCTTATATTTTTTTGTTTTAATCTAAAGTTATGGCCGTTTACAAATAAAACTATTTTCTACTACTGGTTTTGCTTGCTTTTTTTATTTGGATAATGTTAATATTGAGGTATTTTGTATTATATATAAAAATACCTTTATCTTATAGCTTACCGTTATTTCAAGGTTATGTGGAAGAGCACGAAGGGACACTTATTCTTTCTTTTTAGAAATTTTCAGTGATTTGAATAGTTCAGTACTTACCAATCGTTCACTTGAATTATTTAACAAAAATAGGTTCATTATAAACAACTAGTAAATTTATGGACTCGTAATGGAGATTTAGTATTTCGAGCGCAATTCGATTCTCATACAATACCCATTAGAATTGGCGTTCGGCTATTATTTCTCCGACTGAATTGCTTCCTGGCACGCTATGCCACGGTGTTACGCAACGGGCGTGGTGCATTTTGCATGAATAAATTGTTTTCATAATACAATGCAGCAGTGTTGCTAACGTAAATTTATAGCCGGCCGGAGTCGCCTGAAATTTTCGGTAAAAAGTAGTGTCAAATAGAAGATAAATCAACTAAAATACTATCAATGGTACTTTTAAACAGGGATGTATTGCAAAATTTTGTTCACAAACTTAAGATCAAACAGATGACGATGTTCTCATAAACGTGCGGTAAAATTGTGAACAGCTTATTCTGAAAATGAAACAACCTGTCTGCTAGAAGGAAGATCAAATGATTTGGGTGCACTTAAGGACAGCTTACCGTGAGACTTTTTGATTATCATCAGTGGAAAAACAGGAATTTCCTATGGAGATGTGAAAATATTGAAAATTCGGACGATATTGCAGCTTATTTTCAATTTAAAAGTTTTCTGAAACTAGTGGTATATGCGAAGAAGAACTAGCCTTTTTCAATAGTGTGTTATTACAGTCCCCCATAATTATGATTTGGATTGTTCTTCAGTTAAATGTAATTTCAGGACTTTATAGTATTACAAGCGACCACCCGTGACTTTGACCGCTTCAACCTTAGTTTTTTTGAGAATCCCTAAGAACCCTTACACTTTTTACAGTTGTATTTGTGTAATTTCATACAAATCAATAAGTAACAAATATAGAAACATACTCATACAGAACATACAACCTTACAATTATTAACTTACATTTATGATATTAGTAGGAAGAAGGATAAGGAGCTCGATGGCGTAAGTGGTTAGCGTGTTCGGCTGCGATCTTTGAAGTTAAGCAATTTTCGCAGTGGTTGGTCATTGGATGGGTGACCAAAAATTTATTATCTCGAGCTCCGCCGTGCTTCGGAAGGCACGTTCAGCCGTTGGACCCGGCTGCATCTGCAGTCGTTAGCACCCACCAATCCGCACTGGGCCCGCGTGGTGGATCATGGCCCAATCTCCCTATTCCATCCATAGGGAAGGCCTGTACCCCAGCAGTGGGGACATTAAAGGCTAATGATGAGGAAGAACGATGTAATATATATAGTTTCTTTAATTTTATGTCAGACGCGCGTCGTCTTCATCTCGAGCGCGGCGTGCGGGGAGTCTGTACTGGGCTGTTGCCCATCTCAGAGATAGCGGGTTCGAGTCCCGCTAACGAACGGGACTGTCCTGGGGGTCGAACCCCCCTCTCTACGGCTTCACTCGTCGCCCTCGGCGCGGTCAAGCCCACCGGGTGAGACCCATGTGGGAGGCCCAGTGAGCGACCAGCGAGCGGGCGACGGACTTTGGCGTGAGGGGGGAGCACCATCTATTTTATATCAGACGAAATTGTTCATTACAAACTTAACTAAACTCGATAGAGGCCGTTTATCATGTGATATAGGTACGCACGAAAGTAGCATATGCAAAACGCTACTGTGCTCCGCTCGACACCATACATCATAATAGAGATTCGTACTCTAATTAAAACACAATTCACAGGCGAAGCCGCGGGCGGAGCGGGTGTTTATTAAAAGCCATCGCTGATATCGGCCGCATCAATTAAAGCTATGAATGACATACTGCATGAGCAGCACAGAAGGTGCACTTTTAATTTTTTTATAGGTCAAGTAGTTTTTGTCCAGTCTGGATGGATAACCAACGATTTATTAAGGCTTTGGAACCTTTGTTCCTCACTGTGTATGTTAGTTATCCGTAGTGTATTTTCTTATATTCACTGAATGTCTGTGATCATGGGAAATCAATAGACTGCTTGGTAATAGGTTAGCTTCATCTCAAATTAGATCATGCTATTTTCACTGATATATTGTTTTATGTCAAAAGGGTAGCAAACAACCATACGCTTGTTTTCCATTTTTTTACTTATACTTACTCCAAATTTCGTGACATTAACGACTCAGAGGAGTATTATAAGAATCCAGTCACGTAAGTTATCATAAGCGATAGGATGAAATACTATAGAACCTCCATAGAACTATATACTATATATTGCACCCATGCCCTATCAACAGCTGAGAACCTGGATAAGGGAGCGCTGTCAACGACAACACGACGAATATTGAGCAAAACTAACTGACTGCAGGCAAGCTAGGGAAGCCGTTCCTAAGGTAAACCTGCAGCTATCACGAAAGTTAATGAGACTACCTAGACAAGCCCTAAAACAACTCGTGGGTATACTCACGGGTCGCGGCTACTATTTCTGACAGCCCTCTGTGCAGAGCCTGTCTGGAGGAGGAGGAGACGAGCGCCCATGTTCTGCTGGAGTAGAGAGGCGTTGCAAGACAATGGACTTCTCTAATGGGAAGCCCGACACTAGTAGAAGCCTGCAGCAACATCCGGGGACTGCTGAGCTTTCTGGAGGAGCTGGGATGGCTGGACTGATGCCAACCCCTACGCAAAATAGGCACTGGGTGTCGGATTGCAGAAACAGTCCATAATGACATGGATTTTTTACTGATATATCAACATAAATCTGCTTTATTCCAAAAGGCGGACTAACCCAACTGCGCAATGCAAGAGCGCGACGCGCGACGCGCAGACAGGGTATAGTGTGTCCGAGTCTAAGAGACGCCCTCTAGTTGAGCCGACCCCCTCAGGTTCGAATAGTCTAGAGGAGACTCCCCACGCGGGGAAATACCATCCGCCTGGAATACTTCTAGAGGCACTACTACTAAGACCAAGACTATAGAACCAGCCTGGTATACGAAACGATAGCTTGCGATACCAATATATCACTCGCAGCGTTGCCTATCCTGACCCAATCCCTTACTCCGTGGTACCCTGGAACCTTAACTCATCGACAGAAACACAGCACCACTAAAAGGTAGTTTCATTTTACTGTGATCACTTGGGTCGTTAGCCCGAATACGAGTGGCAATGGAATTTGGTATTCGGGAAATGTGCCCATATTTGGGCAGGTTTCCTTTTTTTTACCCGACACCGTCTTCCAAGACAGTAAAAATATTGGATCAGGTACCCGAATTCGAGTAGTCTTTTTTTAGCGACCAAAAGTAATTGCGGCATTAGTATAACCTAAAAAGTTTACTAGAAAAAAAATCCACGCGGACGAGGCAGCGGACGGGACTCGAACCCGCATCCTTTGCAATCCGGGCGAATGCTTTCTTTAGATTTAAACATTTAGCAGTTAAAATGCTTAAAAATAAATAAAATAATAATAAGTATAACTTTTTACTTGATAACGTCACTGACTATGAGCATCCGTACAAACGCAACCTTCTGAGGTTCTCTGCTCGGGTCCGAGACGTGAGGTGCGCGCGCGCAGGCCCGCGGCGCTTCTGTGTCGTGACTACTGTTTGAACGGCCTCAGCGCGTGGGAAAGGGATGGACATTTTTATTTGTCTTACTACGACTTCATTTTGAATTCACTGATGACGAAATGAAAACAAAAAGATAGTTCATGCGATCTTTCATTGCTATATTCTTGTTTTATTCTAGATTAAAACACAATTACTAACACCACGGCGAGTGTTCTGAGGAGTTATTCTCTCTTATTCCACCTTCCGCTTTCCTTCAGAGGCCTACGCTGTCACCGTCTAACTGTGGCCACAATTCTAACGCGTACAAAGAAATTTAGTGACTCATTTCTTTGTCGTACTATCCGTAAATGGAATGCTCTGCCCGCTCACGTGTTCCCTCCTTCTTTCAACCTGGGATCCTTTAAGAGAGGCGTGAAGAAGCAATATGCAGACCGGCAAGGTGAGGATGGCTGGTGTGGCAGGTTGAACTGCTGTATCATCACGTCTGGACTTCACCGTCACTTAACATCAGGTGGGGTGGAGTCATTTGTCGGACCTATCTATAAAAAATAATACTGGCAAATAAATTGTGACATCAGTCGTTGTAACCATCCTTTGACCCCTGTTGAAGCTCATCACCCATCTTTATATGTTGACCTGTCAATTACGAGTACTTTAGAGCTAACACCTAATACAATATTTAGACCTCATTTTCACGCGAGGAATTACGACTTAATAAATGGAGAATTACAAAACAGTGATTGAGATGATTTATTTGAATCATTGAGTGTTGGAGAATGTATTTCTCAATTTTATACAGAAATATGTTCCCATGCGACTGCAAATGGTGTTTATGATCCGATTAACAGAGACAAAAACAAATATGAAGTAACTATTGCACGTAAAATATACAAATGGAGAGACTCTAAAGCGCTTTTGTGGTGGCATAATGTCGTACTTTTATTAAGTAAATGAATATTTAAAGTGATATGAAACAACGTGCTGCATTACAGAACCAGCTTGCACCATGTTTATTAATAAGGGCCATAATATTCTTTCGTAATTAATCCAATAATCTTAAATGTAAAGAACATCCCAATTCAAATCCTAATGCTCATCGTTCAATCAAAGATAGTTACACAAAAGGACACAATAAAATGCATCTTCGTTTAAATATCGAACCCCAGTGTGCCCGATATGCAAATGTTCTGAAAAAAATTTCACAATCGAAAATTGCGCGTCGAATATTTATGGCTCAATTTTGTCCATGGAACAATGCGGCAAATTTCCGCGGTGTTCGCAACAGAAACATCCGAAGTATGAACACACAGTTTCGTGGGACCACTTGCTTTAATTACACTTACCTTTTTTACACCCGGCCGGTGCTTGCGAGTGTATTTGTTATTTATGAGCGCTCGTTTTTGGGTTGACGCCATGTAAGGGCGGCATGACGTCGTTTTCGTCCATTTATTCTTTTGTTTTCGCCCTTTCGAGTAACTGGGGCATCGCTGTATAGCAAATTTGCCACTCAGATCAATTTTGCACGGGTGTCAGAATAATGATTTCCAAACAATTTTGTTGCTTATACATATAAAAAATCATCCTTTCTCAGGTACGCAAAGCCATAAAGGTGAGATATGATTTATAATTTTCACTTCACTTGTTAGATATTGGTATTTTCTAGTTGTGCGCGGACAGTTGGCAAAGGTTGTCGCAACACACCCGCACTTTCGGCGTGCGTGCGTGCGTGCGGAGACCCAAAAATATATGCCGGGTTATCGGTGGAGGATTATTGTCTGATTTTTACTGGCCCTGTTCAGGGTATTACGTAGTACCCCCTTCATTACATGCAGCCCAAGGGCTGGCTGATATGAGCAGGGAGGAGTCCCAGATACCTTCTTATTACTCCCTCGGTAGTTGAAGGATACGTAAGGCATTTCCGTGACACAACAGTATAAGGTATATTCTAGTAATTTTCATACAACACGACCATAGCACTGTCCATATCCAGATAGCTGTAAAATACGTAAGTACACCTAAGAGTTGGCCGTTAGAACAGTTTATATTTTTGCTTTTCTCAAATTAGAAACCAAAATATCGGTTCACATTTGCAATTTACAAAGCAAACTTTCGCACTTGTATAAAAAAAAAATGGTTGCCTGTAAAGTCGGTTTTACGGGCGAAGATTTTACGTGACAACGTCTTTTTCTCGGTAGAATATTTATTGATATGAATATAATTAAATTGCACAATAGGAACAAGGAATTGAATGAAAATAAGAATTGCACAAATTTTAACTATAGAAATATATTTTGTTTACTAAAACATTGTACATGTAAACTTAAACTTAACACGAGAGACTCATCGTAACGTTACCGAGCGTTACACTTTTTCATAAGTGACTCCCAGCCGCAACCTAATTTAAGACGTTGTCACGTCAAAAATGTACTTGATTTTTTTACATAATGAAGACTTTGTCAATGTTAAGCTTTATTTACCAAGAACCCTTCACTGTACTTCACTTCTTGTTACCAACATCGGTATAGATATTTTGATGTTACGACCGCACTTAAAGTTGACAACTCAAAACACAAGTGACTTACATACCTATTCAAAATAATAATTTGGTGCGCCTCAAAAGCCTCGACAATACGATATTGAAATCCGTCAACGGTTCGAACTTTCAAAATGTTTCTTAAACAAAAACACATCGGCGACATTCCTCCTTACAACTCTCTCTATAAACACATGCGTGTAATAATCGTCATCGGCGATCGAACCATTCGTTTAATCGAGTAAACCCAACTCGCCAGCTCGGAATGATTTATTGCAGTGACACGCGTTTTTTGCGCCGCCTCGTACGCTCGCGGAAACAATTTCGAATCATTTATGCCGACCGCCCGATCAGCCCCCAAATAAGGCGAAGCGATGACCCGGCGTCCTACCAGTTTTCGGGTGTTTCACCTTAATTTCGAGAAAAATGGACGCACCATCCTTTTTACACTTCATAATTTCTTTTCCAAACGCGAAGATGAGAAATTGAAATTGACAGCCGTTTTTTTTACGTCATTTCAATTCTCCTTTGCACGCAAACTTTCTTCAGCGCTCGGTCAATTTTGAAACTCATCCATGTACGAATTTCAATTTAAAACGCGCGGGCACTCTCAAAAAGTTAATGAGCCTTTGTAACGTATAACCTGTTAAGAGGCTATGTAGATGTTAAATATATACGTATGTGTATTTAAAAAAAAACATCCGGCAGAAGACAAATTGCCGATAAAAATTCTTAAAACCACATGCGCCGACTACCAAAAGGTTCAGTCGAAACACTTATTAATTTTCATGAGCGGTGGCGTGCTCCAATTTTTTGTTGGTCCGCGCGGATGTGTCGTCGGCCCACTGTGCAGACATTCGCCCCTCGTAAAGTTTTATAGCACCTGACAGTGACGCACAATGGAGTCGGGAAGATTGGGCTGAATTATGAACGGCATCTTTCCCACAGTGGTTCAGGTCTGCGCAAGAGTTGTATTTGCACTTTTCCGACTTTTGGTTTTTCGAGATTAGTTACTACGTAAGAAGTAATTTATAAAAACCGAATGAAAACTTGATTTTATATTTGCAATGATTTGATACTATAGTCACCTTTTTACGTCACGACCTCCGTGGCCGAGTAGAATGGGTTACAAGTTGTCGCCTACTGGAGAGGTCCCGATTGAATCCCGGGGGGGGCAGATGTTTGCGTGATGAATACGAGCACTCATATTTTGTACTCCAGACATGAGATATTTAACATGTATTTCTATATAAACATACTTATATTTGTATCAGTATATGTATTCTATCCGTTACCCTAGTATTCCATAATACAAGCCTACATTGCTAACTTTTGGGCTAGGCTAAATGGTGTGTGTCGGAAATATTTATTAATCCTTAAATTCTACTTCTTGCTGCTTGTAGGTAGTTCGGAATGAATATTTTAAACAACATGTAATATAAGAACGTTAATATAATAACGTTTAACTATATACATATTATTACAGTTAGAATTATGCGAAATTGGTTATTAACATTTGAATAATAAATACTTACATATGTATATAATTCCATTACTCTGCGCATGGGATCACGATAATTTGCATTAAATATGACTAACTAAACAAATTGAGCAGCGAAAATGATAATTCAGTCTATTCAGTCTTAATTGCTAATGTTGAAGTGCAATAAGTTTGCATGAAAAGTTAGCTAAAACAAATAATTGTAATTCCATAATGACCGTAACGGATTTTTGAACTTTCCGCAGTTGTGAATTGAATATAACCAATTAAAAAAAAGCGGTCGAAAGTTACTTTTATACTGTTTATTTTTATTTATTTCTTGTTTTATATATAAATAGTTTATATTATATGGTTAAATGTATACACCGTGAATTTTGAGTTATCTGCGAAATTTAACTAACGAATGCAGACAACTATTTAGGTTATATTTCGGCAAAATCTTTATTTTTCTTTAGATTTTTTTTTTGATATGAAGCCTTAAATACGAATACAATCACAATTTTAGATGTCATAAATTGATTCAAATACATAGTAGTACTGAGAATCTACGTACTTTAAACAGATCATAATTCCGTAGTTATTTACAAATTTACGCCGCTTATAGGATATTATGTAAAAGATAATCAACATTTTTGTATGGGGGTGCAGTAAACATACTGTTTAGAGTCTGTGCGGAAACAGAATGGGCGTGGCGAAAAACGGAACTAACATTAAGATTTTTAATTGGCAATCAAACCCAGCAATCTGTAAAACGTCAAAGTTTTGTATTGATACGGATTTGTTTGTTGTTGTGATTTCTTGCGGTTATTTGTATTTAATCATATCTAAAAGGGGTAAAACCTTATAAATACGGTAGAAAAGCACTACAGCGCCCTCCAATCTAAATCCCATTCTTTTTCCGCACAGACTCTAGTATGTTTACATTTTATGCAATGCAATGGGTATGCAAAATGTACAAAACTGTTAGATAAACGAATTAATTAATTAATATTTACATAGAAATATTTAAAATTACAAAAGCTTAAAACTACTTACTTAATGTCTAAAAACTAAAAAATTCAGAAATAAGTAAGTACTTTAATAATATATAATTTACAAAATAAAAAATATATCACAACCAACGCCGCTGTCAGGAATGGTACCCAATAGGCTGGTATCGAGGAGCTCGATGGCGCAAGTGGTTAGCGCGTTCTGCTGCGATCGTTGAAGTTGAGCAACTTTCGCAGTGGTCGGTCATTGAATGGGTGACCAAAAATTTATTATCTCGAGCTCCTCCGTGCTTCGGAAGGCACGTTCAGCCGTTGGTCCCGACTGCATCTGCAGTCGTTAGCACCCACCAATCCGCACTGGGCCCGCGTGGTGGGTCATGGCCCAATCTCCCTATTCCATCCATAGGGAAGGCCTGTGCCCCAGCAGTGGGGACATTAATAGGCTGATGATGATGATGATGATGATGAGTCTGGTATCATTTCCACGTTGGATACTAAGGCTAAACCGTTGACCAAGGTAGCTGCCAACCTTTTGATCACAGTTCACCTCGGTGAGTCTGTTTAGCTATTTATTTGTACGATTTTTAAGTTTCTCAGGAAATTCTAAATTTACGGTGTATAATATACGAGCGCTATTATTAGGAAATACGTATGTGATTTTTTATTTTATATTAAGTTAGTCTTAATGTCTCATAATTAAGGTAAAGGTATATTATTATTTAATTTCTACTATGATGCTGCACTTGTTTAAGTAACTTGAATAATCCTGACGTAATCATGTGGCACTTATGGTGCTAGTTATAAGCTTAAGCGTTTTACTGTTATCACATCATACATCTCTGTGAAATTGTATACTACATACGTTCAGTAAAATCAATATCTTTTTATGCATAAGTCGCGGCACGAAACTCTAGCACTGACCGTTATTGCGCAGAAGTACAAATTAAGATGGCTTGGGGGGGAAACGAGGTGCGCGGGTGGGCGTGCGTTGCGCCGATTGGCTCTCCAGTCGTACTTATGTGCAGCTATCCCCTCCGCGTTTTGTTTAGCGCTAGAGTTACGTACCGCGACCTGTATTTGTCAAACTGAGATTTTTTTCTCTTTTGTACGTCGTTGACTCATTGAGTAATATGAAAATATATCAATAATGGTAGCAACCATGACAGAGATAGGAATACTAGATTTTAAAAAAGTGTTATTTATCATTCTTGACGTAACAAAAAGATATACAGAACAAGAAAAAGCAAAAAGAAAAAAATCAAGGAAGAATAGAGAACTTAGAAGTTGTAATTTCAATGGGCACATTAAAACAATGTATTATTGTTTTAAAAAAATGACAGCAAAAGCAGTAGTTTATATTTTAAAAAAATGGTGCGGTTTCAAGAAACCACGATGCAAATGAAACTTTGAAACTCATTAATAAAAAAGTCCTTTACCGACTTGACGTGCTATCTACAACTAAGCTACGGACGCTTGTTGACAAGATCTGATTTTTTTTTATTATCAATTAAAGATGTATTGCTTTATGCTGACGGTGAACGAAAAAAATTGTAGCGATGCCATAAAAGTTTCACTTTTAAAGATACCTGCATACGCTATATCTTATGCCTCACCCCACAAAAACTAACAAGTCCAAAATACAAAAAAAGCGCATACGCGAACCGGACGCAACGCTGCCAAAGAGTGGTGTACAATTAATTAAACAATTAATCAGCTAATTGCGAGATGATTTACTTTTTGCTTCGAGTTTCGGCCGCATTTAAGTCAATTTGTACTTGAATCTGAAACTCGTAATGGGGTCGTTGCCTTTGAAGATAAATCGTTCGTGCCTAAGTGGAGTAAGGAGGTTGCGAGGCCAGTTTTAAAGGTCTTTCGAGTTGTGAACTGATGGTCCGGTGCAGGTCGGATTTAAGGGTTATTATTTAGCTTTCGCTTTGGTGAAACACTTTGGACTATACAAGAAAAAGTTTAGATATTGTTTCAAAGGTTTGAAACAGTGTCTTACCTTTTTCTTTCTCCGGGAAATTTTGTATGACAGTTTTCTTAATAAACATGAGTTGAACTTTTTATGGTCCTAATTATTATCGCTGTGGTGTCTTATGCTTCTCACACGCCTGCGACGAAGCTTCGTTACAAAATTCGCTAAGATTTGCGTTCGAAATTTGAATTATTTCTATAGTAATAAATTATCGGCCTGCGCATCTGCGGACACTAGAGGAGAGCTTGACTGGTGATTTTTGACACGCGTAAAAGAGGTTGTGCGAGATGATAATTTTATCATATTCGTTAGACGACGCATCCTTTTCACGATGCGTAACGTAGAGTGCTGTAAAAAAATATAAAAAATATAAATATATAAAAAAAGTCGCGATGGCACTGACTGGCAAACTTCAAACTCTATTTTATTGGTATCCGAGTATTTTTTTTTATTTTTTTTTATTTCAAAAGGGTAGCATTTATAACCTTTGTGTTTTTATTTGTTATACAATGCTACTTTACAACACGACTGCACTTTAACATTTCGTAAGAATTAGCCAAATAGTTAAGAGTTCCAGTAGGTACCATTGTTTAGGCAAGTCCGTCTTTGAGGTTTCAACCGGCACCATGTTCTTGATAGGAGGTCGAATGGGTACTTTTTGTAGGTAAAGTTCAATAGGTACAGTAAACGAAATTCTATTTAGTCCGTCAGTTAGATGATCAAAAAATAATGGACACGTATTTTTTCTTTGGGCAATCAACCAAAAAATGACAAAGTTATAGCGCGTCAAACTTTGGGAGTAGGGGCTCGTGGCGTCACTTTTTAGTGAATTTCCACTTAAAAGTGTCCAAAACTTTTTGATAATCTACCTGATAAACGAAGGAAAAAAAATAGTCATCATCCCTATTATGAAGGTCCAAAGGGCTGAAGCTGAAGTGTAGACTACAGTTTTTGTTCTCAGGCTTGTCCTATACACAATGACATTCATCTATGATTCTTCTTATACCTGCATGCAAAGTCTCAGCCCGATCGGTTTAAAATTGTCAAAGTTTCATACAAAGTTTCATTCCCTATTTTATCCCCTTGGGGGTAGAATTGATCAAAATCCTTTCTTAGCCTAGCCTGCGTCATAACATCTACCTGCATGCCAAATTTCAGCCCGATCCGTCCAGTGGTTTGGGCTGTGCGTTGATAGATCACTATGTCAGTCAGTCAGTCAAAAAAAAATTTGCAATTACAATTAAAGAAAAACGAAAAAATTAAATATGTATGTATTAATCAAGAATTATAAATAAATAATAAAAAAAATCAATTTAATTACAATATGCTCCTGCATATTCGTAAGTAGGAGTGGGGAAAGGGCAAAGATAAGATAATAAGTCTTTGACTATTTCATTAAGGGCCCTGCTCATCTTTATATATATAATTCTTCTGTGAGTGTGTATGTCACTGAACTTCTCTTAAACGACTGGACCGATTTTGATGAAATTTTTTGTGTGTGTTCAAGGGGATCTGAGAATGGTTTAGATTCACAATTTTGTCCGCTGGACAACCCATATTTTTTTAGGGCTTGTAATGGGTTTTTCCCGGCTACGGATAATTTGAAACAGTCGGCTAGAATTTGAGAAGTTAATAGGGAGCGGGTTTTGTTAAGACCGTGCCTGGAGTACTGTGTGCAAAACTTATTTAAGAGGCGCCATGCACACAGTAGCAAACGATTTCAGATGGAATAAAAATGTCCACACATTAAATGTTCACATCCATTTATTCAATTGTCACATATTTAATGCAGTTTACATAACCAAGAATGTTAATTTAAATTCAGCATATAAGTTAAATTTCTACCCTTAAATGAGCCTACAAAATGGGTTAGTATTACCCGGTTAATCAGTCTGAGCTGTCCATGCGGTATCCAATCATCAACGGGCGGTCTGGTCACACGTGTCACATCCCCTGGATGATGGTATTCGTAAGGCAATGGGCAGCTTCCACACCCCGGGTACACAGGCAATAGTTCTGGCTGGAGTCCACGTGTTTAGGTCCTCGTGGCTCGAAGCATCTTTAGGTTGCTGAGATTGTGGCTTTTTAGGTCATCGCGGAGTGAACATTTAAAATAAAAATAAAAGAGCCTAAGCTAGGCTTAACCTAAAGAACCCTGAAACAAAAGAACCTTGTCAAGCGCACGAAATACTAAAGCAGAATACGAGTTTCCTCGCCTGTAGTTTCAACTTACCATGCGGTTATCATGGGTTCAAATTTTATGCCCATTCTGTTGAGGCATATTATGATGCTCTGCCGGAGCGAAGTGCAACCAAAAAAAACTTATTTTCTGTAGAAAATTCCCTCACATCCTTCCTGATCTGAGGCTTGTCGTGGAAAAGAAAGATGATTTTTCGTGCGGTGACACAACTATTCGCATACCGAATACCTCGAGACATAAGTCATCGGTATGCGGAATCGAATCAATCGATTTATTGAAAAAATACCATTACAAACTAAATGTTAATTGTAGAATTAACATTTTTCCACAAGGAGCGAAACGAATATATTCACTTTATTTTTAGGGATGAATTCCCTGAAAGAAACTATCAAAACTGCAAATTATATACTAATCGATCAGCTATCGATACCAATTAATACGATCTACAGATTCCGAACTAACAAACATGTCATCCCTATTACATCACAGATGCAAAAACCATTGTTCCTTTCATATAACGCTGGCGAAAGTCAAGACTACTCTGTATTATACAGCCTAAACAATTGATAAATTTATTATTTTTATATTAGTATTGAATAATTGGTTGGCTGTATTAATTTTATGATCAATTTAATGTTAAACAAAGATTACAAGTCAAAGAAATGAAATTTATTCATAATTTAATAATCATGGACATGCGTTGCGATTCTGTAACTATTTATATGAAGGAAAGTTTAAAGTTCGGATTTCTGAACGCAATTTAAAGTGACATTGGGGTTGACATTTGAGGTTATCAACCCTTCTGTTTATTATTGTTTACCAATGATTTGATTTTACACTCAAATTAGCTCATTGATACAAAAAAAAGTGTTACAGGCTGTACGAAGTTCGCTGGGTCAGCTAGTTCTATATATTACTACAAGTTAGTACGGAAAAAAGTTTCTGCACCCTTTTACTTCGAATGAAAAACGACACAACACGTTGTTTGCGATATACAAAAGGAGAAAGCTGTTACTGAACCGAAGCTTTGAGAACCTTAGAAACGTAAACGAAAAATAGAGAGAAAGTGATTGAGAGCTGGGATTAGAAATTATGGTAAGAAGAATAGAGAACGCCTTGCGCCATACATTGGAAAACGAACCAGAAGATAGGGTCGATATAGGCAGTAGAGGATCCAATAATATGATAAACATATTTCTATTAATGCAATCAAGTCCCAGTTAGACTTGATAGATTACTACTTTACGAATTTCACGCTTACTTCACAAAGTCATTCTCTAGAACTTACGCTCGTATTACAGAATGACATCTAAGTGTTGATCTTTACTTGAGAACAGTAAAAAGGGATGTCGCTATGTGCTATACATAGCATTATCCCTTTCTGACTATGCTCAAGACTAGATACACCATCATCATCATCATCAACAGCCTATCCTAGTCTACTGCTGGACATAGGCCTCTCCAATTGCACGCCACTCAGATCGATTTTGGGCTACTCGCATCCAGCTCCTGCCAGCCACCTTGCGTAAATCGTCACTCCATCGTGCCTGAGGACGTCCTACACTACGTTTGCCTAGACGCTGTCTCCACTCCAGAACTCTTCTACCCCAACGGTTATCGGTTCTTCGGCAAATATGGCCAGCCCACTGCCACTTCAGCTTACTAATCCGGTGGGATATGTCGATAACTCTGGTTGTCTGTCGGATTACCTCATTTCTGATGCGATCCTTCAGAGAAACGCCGAGCATAGCCCTTTCCATAGCGCGCTGAGCGACTTTGAACTTGTGGACCAGCCGTACCGTCAGTGTCCACGTCTCGGCTCCGTATGCAAAACGGGGTGTTAGGGATTCTAAATACACCTGCAAGAACTCAAGCCAACCTCACCTTCACGTGGTGCACCCTGTTGACCAACAGAGGAGGCTCTGGCAAACCAACCGATGGCGGTATAACCATCCAACGACTTAGGGGAGGGAAATCTCACTGGTGACGGGCAGCAGCGTCATCAGTGAATTAACATACGTTCTGCGATCGCCAACCCGACTGCCCAGCATGGCGACTACGGGCAAAACCTTCAATGCAAACAAGACTAGATTATTTACTGAGAATTTTTCTTTGGTCATCTAGAAATTGCATGCTTCTTATTCCACCTGCAATCTCGGCGAGTCGTAAAAACCTTTCATTCATGATGCGCGAAACAAATGAGCTTGCACTTTGACTCGCACACCCATCTTATCCGGCGCAACGGGAACACGCCGCAGCCTGCCGCGTCTCGTATCTCACGCGGTTATCAGCTACCGCTTGTTAGTGTAATCTGATGACATCGGGTCATCAATTTCGGTCATGATTTGCGAAGTATGACAGTGCGCGTACAGCCTCAGCGAATATTGTTGAGATGTTTAAAAATATTGCGGTTTTTATGTGTAGGATGTTTTTTTTTACATTTCCAACACTCACACCAATTAGCCAAGCCCCAAAGTAAGCACTGTAGGCTTGTGTTATGGGATACTAGGATAACGGATGGAATGCATATACTATACAAATATAAGTATATTAATTTAGAAATACATATTAAACATCCATGACTGGAGTAGAAATGTTCGTATTCATCACACAAACATCTGCCCCCACCAGGTTCGAACCCGGGACCTCTCGAAAACGCGGCGTACAAACCACTCGGCCACGGAGGTCATCAAATGTTTGTTATGTTTACTGTGCGGTACTATGAATAAGATGTTTTTTTTAAACCGACCGAATAAAAAAATACCTCCACTTCCTCATAAGCCTACAATAATCTAAATATCTAATACCTCCGTGACGCGAGTGGTCTACGCAGGGTTTCAAGTTGTCGCCTACTCAGAGGTCCCGCGTTCGAATCCCAGTGAGGTAAATGTTTGTACGATGAATACCATGCATTTGTACCCAAGTTATTGATGTTTCTATGAATTTATAATTAAAAAAAAATATATTTAAGTACATGTATGTATTCTATCCATTGCCCTAGTATCCCATAACACAAGGCTTACAGTGCTTACTTTGGGGCTAGGCTTATTGGTGTGTGCGTGTTAAAAAAAGCAAAAATAGCATTGAGATTTGAAAAAATATAAGGTGCAGCCGGGTACTGCCGTTTAACGCACAGAACACAGAAAGAAATACATGTGTTCTGTGGCTTAAAGTGCCTTCCGAAGTGCGAGGGACTTCAAATAATAAAATGTTGATGAGCCATTCTATGACCGGCCATTGCTAAAATCGCTTAATCTTTAACATCGCAGCCACCCTTAGCACGAACCAATATCGAAATGAAATACGAAATGTCATTGTCAAAAATTTAGTCCTCGTTACCGTACATTATGGCGCTAATGTTCAAGTTTTCATACAAAATTTGACAATGATATTTCGGGCTCGCAAACTATTCGAATTCGATAATAACTCGTGCTAAGGGTACAGAACGCCATAACCATGGCACCATTCATAATCATTATCATAATCAAAATCATTTATTCAGTTTAGGCTGTTACAAGCACTCATGAATGTCTAGAAGCTACGCCATCGGTTCGTAAATCTACGGCGGGAGACCTTGTACTGAGAAGAACCGGCAAGAAACTCAGCAAGGGCTGTTTTTTTCTCCCTGTTTTATTATTTACAGAGTCGTCAAATTGAAAAATGACTTCAGAGGTGATTCATGAAGTCACTTTTCATTACATAATTATTAAATATACATTAATTGAGTTCCTCCATGTCTTATACTGATTGTTATTTTCCTTCTAACTGTACACGATCGACAGATTCGGAATGACTGTACAATATTCTCAATAACAACGGTTTTAAGGACACCCACCGATTGAGATAAAATATTTTGCACTTTTGCCGGATTTAAAGATGTCAGTCAGATAACATTGTTATTGATAAATTGCAATCAGACTAATGCCAAAAATGAATCAAGAAAGGCACAATGGATTAAGCTACTTGATTTTTAAAGAATTTTTGAAAGTAAGAAAGTATTTTAAAAAATCAGGATGGTCCTGCCCATGGCCAAATAGATTTAATACACTCAACCTATTTACCAAGAAACTTTTTGCTAAGCAATAAAAATCAGGGTGGCCATGCCCCTGACCAAGTAGATTTCAGATATTTGATCTGATTTGTTATTAATAATTAAATGCTCTTAAGGCTTAAACTTCATAATTTGATATGTGAATGACAACTGGGCAAAATGTTGAAGCAGTCTCTAGTTTACCGGATATATATGTATGTCTTTTTCTATATCTATACTTCTATAGCTATCTGAACTCTCTACTATTACGAGTATATAAAGAGAGAAAAGTAACAACGTCAACGTTACAAGTCTTTCCGTATATATAATAATTGTACTTTCTCAAATCGGTGACCTTTTTTATTTTTTCATTACACATATTTCTATGGATATTCAGATTCAGAAACATGGACGGAGGCATTGCAATGCTCGATACCTATAACAACAATTAAAAAAAAAAGTAAATACAATAATATTTAAAAAAAGAACAAGCGCTCTGGCCATACACAATAGAACGTGACGTGGTATTTGAAAACTTCGAAAATCGAATGCTGTAGAATGGAAACCGAGGTTACCTAAGAAATGCGTGTGGCACTAAATTTTTATTGAATTTTCGTATTTTTATGCAATATTTTGGTAATTGAAGTCCTTCAAATTTGTTATTGTCGCTTTTGTAATACAGCCGTGTGAGGCTAATTATTTATATTTAGAAAACGCAGTGACTTAATTGTTCTTAATAGGTTTCTTACAGAATATCTACTTCATACACTTTATAAGTAGGTGTCTCATAGTGGTCTAAAACACGAAATTGAAACAACACTGTTGTAATACTTTGTTAAAGTGTACAGACGCGTAGAGGGAAAGAATATTTCTAGACATTATTGTGCTAAACATTATTATAGGCAATGACTTGACAATGAGGAGCTCGATGGCGCAAGTGGTTAGCGCGTTCGGCTGCGATCGTTGAAGTAAAGCAACTTTCGCAATGGTCGGTCATTGGATGGGTGACCAAAAATTACTATCTCAAGCTCCTTCCTCCATGCTTCGGAAGGCACGTTAATCGGTTGGTCCCGGCTGCATCTGCAGTCGTTAGCACCCACCAATCTGCACTGGGCCCGCGTGGTGGGTCATGGACCAATCTCCCTATTCCATTCATAGGGAAGGCCTGTGCCCCTGCAGTGGGGACATCAATAGGCTGATGATTATGATGAATGATGACTTGACAATATTTTATGTCGTTGTTGTCAGCTTGTTTCCGGACATGTTTGGCATTTCCAAACATGAAACCAAGAGGCCTACTCAAATTCAACGAAAAACGCAATTTCGATCAAAACTTCTCACTTTTCTTACTATGTTTCTGGGTCGTTTTAATAATAATTATAGTCATCGGAATATAGATTGAGGTGTAGATTTTCTAAGCCAAGAGCAAAGAAGAGGCAAAGAAAGCTTAAATTTGATAGTTTATCGTTCAAATTAAGTATAACTTTAAATTGAAAAATTAAAATTTCATTTGAACTTCGTTATCGAAAGTTTGTTTCAGAGAAAGAGAGTAGACCCTCTAGCCCAGATTTAAGGCTGTGGCCCATTACAGAGATAAAAAATCTCCAACAAGGGAGGAAGAGAAGGTGCAAATCGTAAATGGCCCGGAGTGCCAGATTTTAAAATATGCCTTGGTTAGGGGCCTCCGAGGAACTCGATCACGCAGGTGGTTATCGCATTCGGCTGCGATCGTTGAAGTAAAGCAACTTTCGCAGTGGTCGGTCATTGGATGGGTGACCAAAAATCTTCTATCGCGGGTTCCTCCGTGCTTCGGAAGGCACGTCAAGCCGTTGGTCCCAGCTGTATTTGTTAGTACCCGCCAATCAGTACTGGGCCCGCGTGGTGGGTCAAGACCTAATCTCCCTATTCCATCCATAGGGAAGGCCTGTGCCCCAGCAGTGGGGACATTAATAGGCTGATGATGATGATAGGGGCCTCCACCCCTACACGGAATCTTACTCACCGACAGTGGGGGTGACTTTCCCAGACGGGTGCTCCAATTCGAGTAGAAAATCCGCTACAACCTACCTCTGAAATCTTATTGACACCTTGAAAATACTTGAAAATTCGACATGCTTGCTAAATTCATGGCCTGAATTCAAACTATATTATTATACTTACACTAGCAAACCAGTGAACCAAATGTTCACGAAAACCTAGTTTTAAAAAAAATGTATTTAATTAATTGAGAACTTCGGAGATTTTGTGTGGTTTCGTTTGAAATTCGTGATTTCTAGAAAACCGGAAGTGCTACGTTACTCAAATCCGGTTTGTAGTCTTATCAGACTATTCTTAACTTATAACTTAAATATTCTCTTTATCTATCTCTTACGGTTTGGCCGCTGAAACAGTACCACAGACGGACGGACGGACTTGTCTAATAGATAAGAGATTCGGTTTCTGAAAGGTAATTCAGCGATAAAATTAACTAACAATCTGTTCAATTCTAATCTATCAAATTAAATTGGAAAGTTGTTACGGCATGCGCCAATTTGGGTGTCTAGAATTTACGCTAAGTTTAAGTTTTAAGCTTCTTTTCAACAGCTCCCTATTCCATCCATAGGGAAGGCCTGTGCCCCAGCAGTGGGGACATTAATAGACTGATGATGATGATGCTGATGACTCTGCTTTTCAAGAACTCGAATTGTTTCTACACATTCACAGGTATGCAAGTTTTTCGTATATGCAATTTGATTTTCAGAAACCGGACGTTAATGATATAACGATGGCGTAGCTTTTCGACATTCACAAGTGCTTGTAACAGCCTAGACTGAATAAATGAAATTGAATTTTGATTTTTTTTTAACCTTCTTGACATTTAATTGCATTTTTATGAGAGGCATTTGAAATGTAGATGATAATATAAATGATGTAACGTCGAATCTTCAAGAGGATGGTTACATATCAAAAGTATATTTGCTTAATGAAGGTGACTTCAGAAGTATCTCTGAAGTAATTTTTCAACTTGAGGAAAAAACAACCCTGGCTGATTTTCTTGCCGCTTCTTCTCAGTACAAGGTCTCCCTCCGTAGTTTTGCGAACCGATGGCGTAGCTTCTTGACCTTCACAAGTGCTTGTCACAGCCTAGACTGAATAAATGATTTTTTATTTTGATTTTGATTTTAATAAATTTGAGGATGCAAAGGCTCACTTGAAAACTTCTTAAACCCAATTTAAAAATCTATTTGTACCTTGTTTTAAGCGTCGTTTTTTCTTTATTTGACTTTAAACAATTCGCCGTCCCCGGAGAATAAAATGATAATTGCCATTATCTAAGTTTCAATTTTATATAATTTTTGTGATCTGTGGGTACTAATACATCTATCCATTTTTTTATGTAAAATTTATACAGTTATTCACTGAATGTCAAAATATTACAATTATATTCAAAGATTAATAGAATAAAATGGTTTTATAACATTAACAAATTGTTTTTTTTATAGCGTGGTAGGCAAATGACTCTACCACACCTGATGTTAAGTGGTGATAAAGTCCAAACGCGAAGATAGTTGGTACAGCAGTTATAAACTGCCACACCAACCATCCTCACCTTGCCGGCCTGCAAAAATGCTTCTTCACGCCTTTCTTAAAGGACCCCAGATTTTAGGAAGGAGGGAATACGTGCGCGGGCAAAGAATTCCACTTACGAATAGTACGACAAAGAAATTTAATTTTTTAACTATGACAATTAGTCTTACAATTTTGTTCTCGTAAAAAAATATTCGAATAGATAATATCATCTCTTATCTATTAGACAAGTCCGTCCGTCCGTCCGTCCGTCCGTGGTGCTGTTTCAGCGGCCAAACCGTAAGAGATAGACATAGAGAATGTTTAAGTTATAAGTTAAGAATAGTCTGATAAGACTACAAACCGGATGTGAGTAACGTAGCACTTCCGGTTTTCGAGAAATCACGTGATTTCTATTTCAAACGAAACCACACAAAATCTCCGAAGTTCTCAATTAATTAAATACATTTTTTTTTTTTTTTGGTGAACATTTGGTTCACTGGTTTGCTAGTTATATTATAGTGTCGCGACAATGTTGCGTGGACGCTGGAATGACGACTACGTTTAAGACACTAGTGTGAGGGTATCTTAACACTTTCTTTTACCTTTTGATGTGAAACATCTATAGGCGCACGTAAAACCGATTTTTGGCGTGGCGACTCATGCCACGGCGGCATGTCACCTCGCTATATGATGGTATATATATACAGTCTATATGCTGTAGTGTGTACGGTGTGGCGACGCGTACGGTGGGCAATCGAATTCGATTTTTGTATTTAATGAAAGTTAAATCTCTTATCTATTAGACAAGTCCGTCCGTCCGTCCGTCCGTCCGTCTGTCTGTGGTGCTGTTTCAGCGGCCAAACCGTAAGAGATAGATAAAGAGAATATTTAAGTTATAAGTTAAGAATAGTCTGATAAGACTACAAACCGGATTTGAGTAACGTAGCACTTCCGGTTTTCGAGAAATCACGAATTTCAAACGAAACCACACAAAATCTCCGAAGTTCTCAATTAATTAAATACATTTTTTTTTAAATCAGGTTTTGGTGAATATTTGGTTCACTGGTTTGCTAGTATTATGTAAATTAAATAAACAGTCATCATTTTCTGGAAAAAAATCGTAATTTATTTTATCATTATGCCGTAATAGTATTTTAATGTCATATTCCTATCGCGATCTTGTTAATTTTTATATTACTTTTACGAAATAATGTCGATGCTTCACATCTGCCAGGCGTCTCATGACGGCTCACATTTTTTGATGTGTGTGTTTCCTCTCGCTTTCTTGCAATTTGTGGGAGTGATTTCGCGAAATGGAACGGAAGTATGCAACAGGAAGTCGGAGAATTTCTTTTGAAGTAGGTTTTATATCTTTTTATACTAAGGTGATATGTCAAATGTTTCACATTATATGCGAGTAAGTAAGGCCAGTTCATTGTTACACCTCAGCTAAATAAATTTAAAATTGAATTACAGACAAAGTTACTTTTACTTAGGAGACTTCATAAAAGTCAATAATATCGACTACATAGTAGTTACAAATGAATGTAAGATATGAATTAGCTTGCGTTTCGAAGCCGACTCCACTTCAATGTATGAAGTGGTCGCCTACGCAAACAAATATCTGTAATAATCTTTATTTGAATATAAACATGCTGTTATCGTGTTACAAAATAAACAGTAGCCCGTTAAGCCAATTAAGCCAAAGACATCAAGTCTACTTACTTGTACTTAAAGTAATTTTTTAATATCAATTTTCCTACTTCTTCTTCTTCTTTTATTATGGTATGACGGCTAATGTTGCCATTTGCCATATGCGAGCTTTATTTGATGTGATTGGGTAGTAAATCGATTAAACTTTATCGATTAAAGGAGCAGAGTATGGATAGTTGGTGGTTTGATAATGTGGTGATAACAGATGGAAAAAGTAGGAAACGATATTAACAAGATAAAAGGGAGATTTGCGATGAATAACAACAAGGAACAACAGGTGAGTAGGTAGAGAAATATAGGTAAATAAAGGGAACCAATGTATAAATATAAATATGAAGATAAACCAAATTTTTATATCATTTTTTCTGATAAACTTAGATAAACATATATATACATCAGGATTATTATTATAAAGAAGGGAAGGAATGGACGTAGGAAAAGGAATATTTGCTGTCTTCAATGAATCTAAAAAGGCGGTTCTGTCATATCTGGGGCAAGAAAAGAAAATATGGTTAACGTCAGCATCAAGCTCGCCACATTTACATGTGGACGTATCTATTATACCATATTTTGCCAAACGATCAGGAGTACAAACATGTCCGAGGCGCATTCGGATTAAAATTGTAGTAACTGATTTACTAAACCTTAATTTGGAAAACCAAGGTTTAGTAAATAAAGTTGGTTGTAATGAGCGATAGTACTTAGCTTTTGATTTATTACTCTTGAAAAAAACTCTCTCGAAAAAAAACTAACTGTGCAGTCGAAAGAGAGATTCAGATATATAATACAACCTCTTATAATGATTCATTAAACATTACGTTATTTACATTGTAGAGTTGCATAGTAGCATATCTCACCAACTGTACGACCTTTTGCTGTCATCACGTATTCACTGGGTTGTTAAACTACTCGCTTCGCTTCCGGGTTTGTCTGCGACAGATCGTGTACTCGAGTCGGTGAAATATACAACTAAGAGATGATTCAGAGATTCTAAATTCAGTTTTTAATATGGATATGAAAACAGGCAACAATATTTTCTGTCACCGAAGTTTAGACTTATCATCTTATTTAATGTCCTCACTGCTGGGGCACATGCCTTCCATGTGGATGGAATAGGGAGATTAGGTCATTATCCACCACGCGGGCCTAGTGCAAATTGGTGGATGCTAACGACTGCAGATGCAGCCGGAACCAACGGCCAAGCACGTAAGTCTTTGATCACCCATCCAATGATTGACCAATGCCAAAGTCGCTTAACTTCCATGATCGTAAAGCGAACGCGCAAACACCTGAACCATTGAGATCCAATGGCTTACACCATTCAAAACGTATTTGTTAATTTATGGGTTGAGACAAAAACAGTAATACGAGATTATACGTATTTTTATATATTTTTATAGGTTAAAGATAATTACTTATCTACTTTTATATTATAGCATAACCAGCATCAGCAACAGTGACCACAATTATTAGTTTAAATAAGGAATAATCTTTAAGATTGAACGACTTTACTCTAATGACAGTAAAGTGCCTCTCGATCTTCCCAGGTTTCACTCCATAAAGGAGGCTATACTAATTATCCCAAAGTAATGGGGGAACAATTAATAACCCAACACAATGCAGAAGCACTAGAATGTTGCGTGTAAGGCTTGCTCTATCGGGAATTAACTCGCGCACGAACGCTGCGCGGGCGCAGGAGCAGAGGGGATTGTCAACCTTTAACGAATAATACTTGATAATTATTTATTTATTGAAATTACCGATCCTTTAAGATTAACAATTGTTTTCTTAACGAAATTAAACAAATAATTATATTAAATAATCCTTTTCAAAATATGAAGTGGTCGTTTACTATGGGTCTTATAGGACGGCTCAAGGTCGCCCAGCGGGCAATGGAGAGAGCTATGCTGGTGTTTCCCTGCGTGATCGAGTCAGAAATCACGAGATCCGTAGGAGAACTAAAGTCACCGACATAGCTCGAAGAATAGCCCAGCTGAAGTGGCAGTGGGCGGGACACATAGCGAGGAGAACCGATGGGGCGGAAAGGTTCTCGAATGGCGACCGCGTGCCGGACGACGCTCAGTGGGAAGACCCGCTACCGACGATCTGGTGAAGTTCGCGGGAAAACGCTGGATGCGGGCAGCGCAGGACCGATCGTTGTGGAGATCCTTGGGGGAGGCCCATGGGCCAGTGGGCGTCATACGGCTGATATGATGATGATGATGATTTCAAAATATAATTTAATTTGCACTGTTACATTACCCTAGCATGAGCACCGCGATATGATATTTAAAGCGTTTTTTATCACGCTCAATTGTGAAATTATTATGAAGTTTGACAGTTCGATGTGATAAAAAATGTAATATAGTTTAAATTGTGGTGCTCATGCTACAGGGACTGTACTTATACAGTACAAGGAGTGCAAGCTCAAATTGATAGCTTGGCTCAAGACCTTGGATTTAGATGAAACAGAGAGCCTTCTTAATTTTACTTACAAGCGGATAAAAAGAGCATTTGTACACACATACTCACTTGCACTCGTCACACTCACACCTGCACACACACGAACACGC
The DNA here is from genome assembly GCA_902850365.2 of Chilo suppressalis. Classification (NCBI taxonomy): domain Eukaryota; kingdom Metazoa; phylum Arthropoda; class Insecta; order Lepidoptera; family Crambidae; genus Chilo; species Chilo suppressalis. The sequence goes on along the minus strand of OU963905.1, from coordinate 2,601,494 downwards.
ACACACACACACAATACATACGCATACAGACACACACTCAGCCGCTTATATAAATTATAATTTAATTTTTTATAATGTTTTAAAAATCCAATGAAATAAAATTAAGACTTTACCATTACATATATTAACGATGCTATGGAAGAGTAGTTGCTTCTGGTATAGGTGTTAAACACTTAAAAGAAGGAAACAGCCCTGGTTTAGTGTACAACAAATGTGGTATCGTAATAAACTTTTTTTTATAAGGTATCGGGTCCTTCCATTTTGGCAGAAAATAATTCGAAGAACATTGTACATCATCTTTTCAATTTTGTGCTGAGCAATAAACATTCAGTAAATAAAAGTAATTTCATTTCAGTATTTCAGATTTTACATTTTAGGTTTTTTTTTATTATCTCATCTTTTCGTTCATACCTTCTTTTTCTTAGTAAATCAACTTTATTAAAATTAAATTTTCTTAAACAATGGCTATTATATTATGCCTGAAATAATTTATAAAAATATTTTTATTAAAATGTTGACCGTCCATGGTGCGCAACACGGGAGCGGTGATTAACAAAGAGAACCGCTAGTGTTAGCACGACCTGTCTCGCTACCATAGGCTTACTACTGTAATGCAGGTAAGCTTGTGATTATTTTACGATCACCTCATTACTAAAACCTTTTATGAGCGAAATAAATTTGTTCGTTGATTCTAGACAACCGCTATGGGAACTAGACTTTGTTAAAGGATTTGTAGTTATGTGATCTATCTTTTTACTTTTTTATTTTTTTTTTAAAATATAATCAACGTTCTGCCATTTTTTTTTTAATTTTGCTGTAGAGGGATACCCTATCCACCGCGTACTCTTGGTTCAATGTGTCGTTTATTTTGAACCCGCCTATACATGTTGGCCAAGCGGAGGCCAATACCAACCTATAGACAGCATATTCATCCCTCGGTGTCACTGCCTAATTTACTGACTAAACGGAAACGGCAACGTGTATAGACATCATTTGGCTTTGTTTATCGCTACTCGCTATCGCTGGCCTCCAACATTTGCCTTACATTCTTGTGACATCGATTCGAAGATTGATGTTGGTTTTTCTGCACATGTAAAGCAAAGGCGCTCGCCTGCGCTTGTCTATATTGGCCATATGTATTGGTCTTCTTCAAACTTTGCCAAAGTAAAGACAGTGGCACTTGCCTTGTATCAGTTTGTTTACACTTGAGTAGGGTTAAGTTGTGCCAACATGTGTTGACGGCCTGAAGACCTGGGTTTGAAAAATTTGCTAATACCACGAACGTCACTCAGGCCGCGTCAATGACCCACGTTTACCAAGAGTGCCATATTATCGTAAAAATAAAATATTATTTCTTTATTTAAAGACAGTGCAATTAGAAACGCGATCTAATTAACACACATTAGAGACAAGAATAGCCTACACATTATATGTAACTATGTCTAAAATATATCTCGGAATTTATCTCTCTCTGATCTTTTTTCTGTTGCACTCCAACTAACTCATTCTCATTAAAGGTGTACAAACTGTACACATCACATAGGTGAATTTGCTCCCAATACTTATGTGATGAATATGAACATTTCTATATGAATCATAGCTATGTATTTAAAAATATACGTATCAATATATCGTAATGCCGCATTCTATAAACTAAAATGGTAAAGTTAATTAAAAAACATATTGAAACTATATATCAATAATCTAAATGATGTAACGGAAGATGACTTCAGAAGTATCTCTGAAGTCTTTTTTCAACTTGTTGACTCTTTATATCATAATACAGGGAGAAAAAACAAACCCTTGCTGAGTTCCTTGCCAATCTTTCTCAGTACAAAGTCTCCCGCCGTAGATTTGCGAACCGATGGCGTGAAGCTACGCCAACTAACCTTCACAAGTGCTTTTAAAAGCCTAGACTGAACAAATGATTTTTGAGTTTTGAGTTTTTTTTTATATCGGGTATATTTATGCTAAGGTAGGGACCCTAATTGGCCTTTGTAATTGTTGTTATTTCATACCTTATTTATTATGAAATATTGTTTAAGATTAATAAAAAATCTTTCTTTCTTTTTATATTATCAAATGTGTTTCTATCCGTTACGTGCCTACTTTCTGGCTAGACTAAATGATGTGCGTAAAAAAACCGAAACTAGGCAAAATATATTAATGTACTTAAAAAAAATATGGAATGAAAAATCGACCAGTAGACATTCGCTAACGGTTTTTGACAAATGGAAGTGATGATAATTGAGATATTTACTGATGCACTGTTGTTAAAAAAACGCCTCTTAATATTTGTCTAACACGTATCGATGAATACGCAATTTTCTCTTTCGTTAGTGTCAAAAATTAGGCCGGCAGGTCAGAATAATAATATCACTCATTTGACCTATATTGTAATTTAAATGTCAAAAATAGCCATTTTAAAATAAGATATTGTGAATTCGATTTAAATAAACATTTTGTGATACAAAATGTCATACCACCCGCTGAAGCAATTAATATTTAAATTAAAATTCTACTCGCCTCGTCAAATCAAAGTTAACAAACGTCTGATAAAATAAATTGTAAAGCAAGGATTCACAAGTAATATTATTTGATTCGTCATCATCAGCCGATGGACGTCCACTGCTGGACACAGGCCTCCTCAAGTGATTTCCATGCACAACGGTCTCGTGCTTTCCGCATCCAGTGAGTCCCCCTGACTCTCTTGATGTCGTCAGTCCACCGGGTGAGGGGTCTACCAATAATGCGTTTCCGGATGCTGATCGCCATTTAAGCCCCTTGGGACCCCAACGTCCATTTCCCGTCCCATTGCCACTTCAGCATGGCGATCCGTTGAGCTATGTGGGTTGTTCTACTATGGATTTCCTCATTCCTGATTCAATCATGTAGAGAAACACCGTGTATAGCTCTCTCCACCACTCGTTGTGCGACTCTGAGCTTTCTTATGAGGCCCATAGTCAACGACCACGTAAAAGCTCCGTATGTCAGCAACCAAAACGCACTGTTTGAAGACCTTGGTCTTCGATTAAATTCAAACTTCTACACCTCAGTATAGTTCAGTTAGCTCCCGGACTCGGGTGTAAAATCAGCTATATGTGATATTAAAATAAACTTTTTTTTTTTGTATAACAGAGTTATTAAAAAATAAATTTTATTCTTCCCATGGCAGCGTTCCTGTCTTGGCGTTTTTTGCTTACTCCACTAGTAATAAATTATTATAGAATGAAATAAAAAAATAATCACAGATCCTGTGCTCTACACGACTTGAAAGGGCATTGAAAATGCTTCTACCTATTAAAGGTTATTCAAAAAAAAAATGAAAATTAAAAACATATTTTTTTATCAAAACCAACTTTTACATTTTTTTCGCGTCTTTTGAGCTCTCATACGTCTTCGTGGACCTAAACCTCGGGTCATCACGGGCGAGTCACACTTTCAGCGAAAATGGGGACCTACTGGAACGTAAAAACATTTTCAATGTTTACAAAAGTACCAAATAGATTTCTATTCTGGAATCGAAGTCGCTTACGCTATGCATTATCCGAATAGCAAAGAACACAAAATCATTGGATGTTTCAAGTTTTTTTATGTTAAAAGGGTGGCAAACAAGCGTTAGTTCTTCAGGGCGGTTTCCGCACTTAGTCCTAATTATTAGACCATTGTGCGTGTCTCAAAAACATTCCCGTTTACTCCAGCCAGCCTATATCGGTCCAGAAGGAAAGCAGCCTTAGTAGACTGCTGCAAGCTTCCGGAAACGATTCTGGCGACTGGAAAAGTCGTGCCCGTTGGTCGGTCACACTCCTGCATTCCATGATGACATGCTGTAGCGTTTCTTCTGCCTCCATGCATCCTCTGTATAGGGGGCTGTCTGTTACTCCTATTGTATATAGGTGTTTGTTTAGGGAACAATGACCAGTCAGGGATCCTATAATCCTGCGAAGTTTGTCCCAATTTAGTCTGGTAAGGGTGCGGGCAAAACTTTTATTTACGCGCCGGAACCGCGTTTTTCGTTTTCCGGCATCCTTCACCTGTATTCCACTCCTTCAAGTGTGATTTCTGATTTATTTCACGCAGCCACATTTTAATTTGGGCCTGAGGTATGGGCAGCAAAGGTTCCGGACCATACACTTTTGTGTCTGCTCCCCTCTTAGCCAGTTCGTCTGCTGCGTCATTTACAATTGAGCTGCTGTGGCAAACAAGCTTATGGTCCGCCTTGTGGTAAGCGGCCACCACAGCCTATATACGCTTACGATGTCACTGACTGACTCATTTCTTTGTCGCACTATCTGTAAATGGAATGCTCTGCCCGCTCACGTGTTCCCTCACTCTTACAACGTGGAATCCTTTAAAAGAGGCGTGAGGAAGCAACATGCAGGCCGGCAGGGTGAGGATGGCTGGTGTGGCAGGTAGAGCTGCTGTATCAGCTATCTTCGCGTCTGGACTTCACCGTCACTTAACATCAGGTGGAGTGGAGTCATTTGTCGCACCTATCTATAAAAAAGGCAGAGGTTACTTCCCCAGACGGGTGCTCTAATTCGTGCGGAAAATCTGCTATGCATTACCTAAGCTTTCGTTTTGTAATCTTTTGTTGAACACATGGTCTAGCAATATTGAGCCGCAGTTGTTCATATTAAACATTAATGGCGGCGCATCAAAGCTGGTCATCAGTCAACAACGCGCGATGAAGACATAACGGCGACGACAGTGCTGTAATTAGGCCTTTATAGAACCTTAGACGTTATGATTGCTCAGCATAGAGTAGATTGCGTGTACGGGGATAGTTTTATGCCTACATAACATCCATAACATAAAATTATAAATGTGAAAGTTTTTGTGTTTGTTTGTTCGTATGTTTGTTACTCAATTACGCAAAAACTACTGAATGAAATTGGATGAAATTTGGTGCGCATATACACACATCAAAAGTGTCTAGGGATCAAGCATTTTTATGCGGATTTCTTGAGATTGAGATGTGGCTTTGTAATAAATTTATGATTTTATAAATTTATATGGATCCTTTTTGGTGCATTTCATAATTTGAATCAGGAACTGTGAATCAAATTCGAGTAAAAGATGAAAATCAGCTGTCAATATTTTCCCTATAAAAACATACAACGCATTGAAGACATTATTAGTGCTACTGTTTCCCTACTACTGATTAAAACCAACGTTATTATGGAGCGGCGACGTCATTTAAGCAGGGAAGAAATGCTCAGAGCCGTGGGAATGATAGAAGCTGGTTCCCGGCAACGTACTGTGGCTTTAGCTCTGAATACAAGTCAGAGTGTTATCAGTCGACTTTGAGACCGGATACAAGACGTATACGACACTGGAGAACCCCTGGACGCCAACAGCGATTAAAATCCTGCCAGGAAGTCCATCCTTATAGTGGTGGAACCATCATGGTATGGGCGGGTATTTGGATCGGCGGAAGAACTGAGTTGATTTGGATCAGAGGCAACCTCAACGCTCAAATTTATGCTGAGACGATTGTATCAGACGTCATCGTTCCTCTACAAGTGCAAATCGGTCCCTTATTTCAGTTAATGCATGATAATGCACGACCGCACACCGCAAGAGTTGTAAGACAGACTCTCGCCGCAGCTAACATCAATGTCCTGCCCTGGCCTGCTCAGACACCAGACTTGAACCCGATTGAGCATGCATGGGATATGCTACAGAGAAGAGCTCTGCCGAATATGGAGGGTATCCAGTCGCAAGAAGACCTTTTTTTGTTGTTGCAACGAACATGGGCGGCCATTCCACAGCGTGATTTGGATGAACTCATTTTGAGTATGCCAAACCGATGTTCTTGTGTTGTTAGTGTTCGCGGTAGAAATACGGATTATTAATTGTTTAAGTTACCCAATAAAATTTTAGAGAAAACTGTTATTTCAGTCTTTTTTTCGAACTTTTGTGTTAGTGGTTCAAATGTCAAAAATCCCTTTATTAGGAAAATGGCAAATTTCTTTATTAATGCAAAAGTGACTTGGTTTATCGTTACTGTGACAAACGAAAACACTTTATTTGATGAATCCTTAAAGAAAATTTTAATTAATATCAATCAGGAGAAAAGTTATTGCAAAAATATATGTTGATCCCTAGACACTTTTGATGTGTGTAGTTGACTTGGATTCAGACTTAGGACAGTTTTTATATCAGAAAAATTTTACGTAAGGGAGTTCCAAAAAAACTAAAGTTAACGCGGACGAAGTCGCAGACGGCTGCTGCTAGTAGATTATTAATATACAGGGTGTTTCTTTTAGGGTGTCAAGCCAGTGCGAGCTGATAGCGGAGTACCATACCTATCAATTTAACTCCCATGTATGTTCTACGATTTTTCGTAATTTTCGAGTTAGATTATTTTTTCGTTATTTTTTAAGTTCAACGATGAGACAACTTTGAAGAAGTATAACTTCGTTTTGTGTCGATTTTTCTTTGAGATTTTTTTTTAACAGAATGCCTCTTGCTTGTAGTTTTATATGAAAAATAAGCTCCTTCCTAACTTTAACCTAAGATATAAAAAAATTGATCGATACTTAATAAAAACGAATTAAGTAAAACAGAATGGATTTTCAATAAAAATAAAAAAAAAATGAAAATAGATGTTCCATAACTTCTGACTAATTTTAAAACCTGCTCGACTACTGCTGTTCTTGCTTCCATAAAAATACAAAAAAAGAGGTACTCAAAGGGGCAATATTTGCTGAAATCTGTTGTTGAAGGTGTTGTATAGGAAATCAAGTAATTTTAATATTTTATAATTTCGTAGTATCTTTGCATATTTTGTCAATCTTAAATTTATTATCCCTTTCAGTTTAAGTGGAGCTCAATCGTAAATAAAAATAATCACTTTATAATAACTAAATATAGATAAATATAAATCGCTCGAAACTCCTGTTATCCTCCTCCTCAGGTATTTTTATAGGACGCTAAAATAAGAAAGTGTCTACTCGTATATTGAGGACTCGCGATTAAGCTTGATATTAAACTTTTTATTTAGTCTTCATCAAAACACTGTCACTTCTTCAAATAAGATGATCTTTAATGAATAATACTGTGTTAATGATAAATATAATTAATAGGTACAAAACTCGCATCGCTCCCATTGCTTTGAATAATCTTTGATCGATATAATTAATCGTTGTTCGTTGTACATTTGCTCCTCTTCCGTTCTCTATAATGGGTCCGTAACAAACACTTAATCGGCTCGCGGGCACCCATGGATCATTAACGAGATCATACATATGCAAGCGGTGTTATTAATTGTGTACTATGTTTACACACACACGCATACACATCCACACACAAACACACATAACAAACTCCTTTGGCTACTCCATTGAATTAATAATTTAAGAACAGTTATCTGAATTAATAAATTGTTTACTAAATGGTACAAAACTTTATGAATAGGGTGGGGGTTGATTACCTGAGACACAGGATTCATCCTAGTTCAAGTGTCAACCCACCATAATCTGATCAAGACGTACCTTTTATTTTTGGTAAAAAAATGCATGTTTTTTATATCATTGTTTTTATGTAGCCATTAATACCAATATTGTGAACATAGTGATTATGGTGAGAAATAAAGGTTATTATTATTATTATGTTGTTTAGAGATAACATCAGGGTGAATCAATTTTGTATTTACCAGTTGTTTAGATGCGATAGTCCTATTTGAAAGTGGAACGAGCAAAAGAAAAACAGAAGCTTTTTTCGCGAAGCTACTCTACTCAAAAAATTAGGCAAGCAACACCGAGCGATGACAAAGGCACGACGAATATGCTGTCTACACGTTGATATTGGCTTCCGCTTGGCCAATACTTATAGGCGGCTTAAGGCAGCCTGTGTCCTGGAGATATTAATGGGATGACGATTATGATAGAAGACAACATAAAGAGGTTATTACAAAAATAAACGTATTCTGAAACTTTAGATTTAATTAAAAAGCTATACTTTAATACCACAATTAAGTTACACATGCGTTCAACACCAGTTTAAGAAAAAAAAAATGTGTCTGTCAGCTCCGACGCACGACTGGAGTTTACTCCTTAAGTTTGATAGTCTAACCAGACGCAAAAAGAGTTTATTTAACTTAAAAAAGATTGATACTGTATGAAAGGGTAAATTAACAAATTAATGAAAATAATATACATATATAAATATATATTTATTCATTTCATATACATTTATTATAACTAATATTTTACATTAAACTTTTTACAATAGTCAATTTCAGATGTGCATATATCATTAGGAATGTTGATAAATAATGTCATAGTCATAGTCATAATATTTATTGCTAATGTAATTATTATTATCAGACTATTATCATTTTTTTAAATATTAATTAAATCAACATTGTCTGCATTATTAATAACAGTAACAAGTGGTTTATGGTGGTTCACGAATCTTGAAAATACCGCATCAATGGCTGTACCATACCTCGTTGTCCCCATTGCTCTATCAGAAACAACATCTAAATTCAGTTCAGATTTTAAAAAAAATATTAATGTCAATCCGTCATCTTTCTTTGTCAAAGTTGCGCGACATAGGATGCGCACCAAAAACGTAACGAGGTCATTCATCGATAGATTTTACTCCTCACATTTTTCTCATACCGCGCCCCTTATATATGCAAATCGATTCTTACGGAGTAAACTCCAAAAAACATACAAAATTAGCATTAACGAGGTGTAAAACATTGTACTTACTAACTTTTCTGTAGTAAGACCGATATAGTTTAACGTCTGTCTCAAAACGATAGTATGAATAGCGAACCGGATGATAATATTATAAAATAATCGATTGCTATAGATCATGGCATTACTGGGACCAAATAAGGGAGTCATTACGGCTAAGTCCTTCACATTTTGATGGTATTTGCGGCGGCTATTAAGTATAGCTTTGATTGTGTTTCTTGATGTGTCATTATCTATTGTTAGTGCATATCGTTACATTTAAAATGAGTGTTGAAATTTGAGCTGGGATGTTTTTTGCATGTCATTTGGATACAGGCTCTTTGGAAACCTGTTAGACTCGTGAATCTTGAGATGCATCAACATGATTTGTTGTTTTAGAGATTTGAATAAAGATGAGTTTGATTGATAAAGAATATTTTTGACTGTTTATATTTTACTGTATATTTAACGTTGATGATTTAAATGTAACTTTGGCTTAGCAAAAGGGATTCTAGCTTTGATATAAAGTAGAAATGAAGTGAAGCAGCGAAAGTAGTTAAAATTATAGAATAGCGTGTTCCTTTAATAGCACGCATCTTAATTTTCCTACTTCATGTTATGATTTTATTTATTTTTTAACCATTTAACTGCTAGATGTTTAAATCTAAAGAAAAGTTTACTAGAAAAAAATCCACGCGGACCAGGCAGCGGACGGGACTCGAACCCGCATCCTTCGCTATCCGGGCGAATGCACTGACCATTATGCTACCACGGCCCTATTAGCCCCGTCGAAATTTTCCTAGCCTTAAGCTGCAAGGCAGCGCCATCTCTTCGTATTGTAGGTAACCCACAATGTCAAACGAATACTTTTTCAAGTATTATACATTACTAGCAAACCAGTGAACCAAATGTTCACCAAAACCTGATTTCTCGAAAACCGGAAGTGCTACGTTACTCAAATCCGGTTTGTAGTCTTATCAGACTATTCTTAACTTATAACTTAAATATTCTCTTTATCTATCTCTTACGGTTTGGCCGCTGAAACAGCACCACAGACGGACGGACGGACTTGTCTAATAGATAAGAGATATTATACCTACAATGCGAAGAGGTGGCGCTGCCTTGCAGCTTAAGGCTAGGAAAATTTCGACGCGGCTAATAGGGCCGTGGTAGCATAATGGTCAGTGCATTCGCCCGGATAGCGAAGGATGCGGGTTCGAGTCCCGTCCGCTGCCTGGTCCGCGTGGATTTTTTTCTACTTCATGTTATATTAAACTAGCAAACCAGTGAACCAAATGTTCACCAAAACCTGATTTAAAAAAAAATGTATTTAATTAATTGAGAACTTCGGAGATTTTGTGTGGTTTCGTTTGAAATAGAAATCACGTGATTTCTCGAAAACCGGAAGTGCTACGTTACTCACATCCGGTTTGTAGTCTTATCAGACTATTCTCAACTTATAACTTAAACATTCTCTTTATCTATCTCTTACGGTTTGGCCGCTGAAACAGCACCACGGACGGACGGACGGACGGACTTTTCTAATAGATAAGAGATATGGCGAACTTACTTATACGAAGTGGAAATAAAAACATTATCAAATTATGGTCATCATTATATGCAACAAGCCTTTTAAACCATGAAAAGTTTTTCAAAGACGAGACGTTTTGTTTTTGTTAGCAAAAATGGTTTCATCATAAAATCTAGAAGCTATATTTTTAAAAGACCGACAGTACTATCATAATAAAGACAGCCGGTCTAAATAAATTGTTTAACTTATCAAAAACCACTCGAACGCACATAAACATACTATATTATTAATTTATATAATATGATAATTCGGTCATAATTTGTCCTAAAGCGTTTGTTAGTATATGCTTACGTCAATTTTAATACGTTTTGCATTCGAATGTTACTTTAATGTATGTCTAATATTATTTAGTTTTATTTTAAATTTCTATTTTAGTTTTAAGCTTATATTTAATATCATATAAAGTGACATAACTATAAACAAATATAGTAAACTCTTAGTTTATTATATTGACAAATTCATCTCTTTCGAATGCTTTTAACTACAGTTGTTCTAAAAGAAGAAATATGCAAAAATACTAATTAACAGCTTTCGAAAAACATTTTCATGCGATGATTTGGATTAGGGTACTAACAATATATTGTTTTAAACTTTCATGGTCACTAACATTATAGTAATATAAGTTATTTACGGGATTGTTACCATGTACCTTGTTTTTAGCGAGTTTCCGATATTTCGGCACTGTTGCAAGCGCCATGATCACGGAGTAACTACTTTTACTCCGTGATCATGGCGCTTGCAACAGTGCCGAAATATCGGAAACTCGCTAAAAACAAGGTACATGGTAACAATCCCGTAAATAACTTATATTACTATAAGGGTACTAACAACTTTTCAAACAAATTTATTCGACCTTGGTCTTATCTTTCACAATGACCTTACATAATAAAAAACCTAAAAAACTGCTATCAGAATAAAAATAAACTACTGGTCGACTATTGTCTTAGTAGCTAGATCTTTTGACAATCCCATGGAAAATCTTATTTTATTTTCGGAACAATATAAAGTGTCCTAATCCAGGTAATAAAGAGTGTAACCAAATTACATTTTAATGCATTCAGCTGTTTCTGAGCGATTGACGAGACATCCACAACACAAAATAGATATAAAGAAAAGTTTACTAGAAAAAATACCACGCGGGCCAGGCAACAGACGGGACTCGAACCCGAACTCGAGCGAAGAGATGGCGCTGCCTTGCAGCTTAAGGCTAGAGAAAATTCGACACGGCCTTCTGGGCCGCGGTTGCATAATGGTCAGTGCATTCGCACGGATAGCGAAGGGTGCGGGTTTGAGTCCCGTCTGCTGCCTGGTCCGCATGGTTTTTTTTTTCTAGTACACTTTTCTTTAGATATAAACATCTAGCAGTTGAAAGTCTAGCAAAAACTTAAAAAATAAAAACATAACACATAATAGATATAGTCCATATTTGTATCTAAACTTAAATGAAATCATATTCCGCAAACAAAATGTCTTAAAAGTTCATACCTAATCGAATCAACGATCTTAAGCGGAAGATCTAGAACTCTTGCAGCCATATTCACCCACATGCCAATACGAACATACCAAAATTAGTGAAGACAAAACATCTCAGCGAGCGCGCTGCATAAATCTCGTCGATAACGCGCTAGGTGGCGCACTGATCGAGATACGCATGTACGGATGCGCCGGCGCCGATCCGGTCGTTCGATTGGGTGGCGGATACGATGCTGTGACCGTGTGTGTACGTATCTAAGTTTTTAGCTTAGTCGAGGATTAAATACAAGAGCGTCCGAGAAATGCTTTCTTACTCGATTGAAAAATAAAAAATACTAGAGAGCTGTTTGTTCTAAGTAAAGTTTTCTTAAATATTAATTTTCTGCGCAACTGTTTTTTTGCCGTATGAACGTTTCTCAAGAAGGTTTTTTAAAACTTTCAACTATAAAAAATGTGACCTGTCTATTTTAGGCAAATATTCTCAGATTAGGTTGTGTTTCTTTATAATTAACATGAAGTTTAAGAAAAAAGTATTCATTTTTTCAAAATGTATACAGCGCGCAACGCAGACAAAAAAATTGCTGTGTGTGTTGCTGCGCCTAGTCATCTGAGTTCTATTTATACACACATCAAAAGTGTCTAGGGATCAACATATATTTTTGCAATAACTTTTCTCCTGATTGATATTAATTAAAATTTTCTTTAAGGATTCATCAAATAAAGTGTTTTCGTTTGTCACAGTAACGATAAACCAAGTCACCTTTGCATTAATAAAGAAATTTGCCATTTTCCTAATAAAGGGATTTTTGACATTTGAACCACTAACACAAAAGTTCGAAAAAAAGACTGAAATAACAGTTTTCTCTAAAATTTTATTGGGTAACTTAAACAATTAATAATCCGTATTTCTACCGCGAACACTAACAACACAAGAACATCGGTTTGGCATACTCAAAATGAGTTCATCCAAATCACGCTGTGGAATGGCCGCCCATGTTCGTTGCAACAACAAAAAAAGGTCTTCTTGCGACTGGATACCCTCCATATTCGGCAGAGCTCTTCTCTGTAGCATATCCCATGCATGCTCAATCGGGTTCAAGTCTGGCGACTGAGCAGGCCAGGGCAGGACATTGATGTTAGCTGCGGCGAGAGTCTGTCTTACAACTCTTGCGGTGTGCGGTCGTGTATTATCATGCATTAACTGAAATAAGGGACCGATTTGCACTTGTGACTTGGAACGATGACGTCTGATACAATCGTCTCAGCATAAATTTGAGCGTTGAGGTTGCCTCTGATCCAAATCAACTCAGTTCTTCCGCCGATCCAAATACCCGCCCATACCATGATGGTTCCACCACTATAAGGATGGACTTCCTGGCAGGATTTTAATCGCTGTTGGCGTCCAGGGGTTCTCCAGTGTCGTATACGTCTTGTATCCGGTCTCATACCAAAACGAGACTCATCAGAAAAGCACACGAAACGCCATTGTTCTTCTGCCCAATTTCTGTGTTCAAGAGCCCATTGATATCGAATCCTACGATTGTGCATTGCTATAGGTGGTACCCGTAGCGGTCTTCGGGAATGAAGGTTCACTTCATGCAAGCGGTTTCTGACTGTTTGGTCGCTAATTAAGTTCCCTGAAGAGTGATGAAGCCTCACGGCTAACATCATGGCGGTTATTGTTGGAGCTCTTCGAGTTAAGATTTGAATGTATCGGTCTTGTCTCCGTGTGGTGCAGCGATACCGTCCTCCATGGCGCTCAGCCACGGTACCAGTGCTTCGGTATCGTGTCCAAAGTCGACTGATAACACTCTGACTTGTATTCAGAGCTAAAGCCACAGTACGTTGCCGGGAACCAGCTTCTATCATTCCCACGGCTCTGAGCATTTCTTCCCTGCTTAAATGACGTCGCCGCTCCATAATAACGTTGGTTTTAATCAGTAGTAGGGAAACAGTAGCACTAATAATGTCTTCAATGCGTTGTATGTTTTTATAGGGAAAATATTGACAGCTGATTTTCATCTTTTACTCGAATTTGATTCACAGTTCCTGATTCAAATTATGAAATGCACCAAAAAGGATCCATATAAATTTATAAAATCATAAATTTATTACAAAGCCACATCTCAATCTCAAGAAATCCGCATAAAAATGCTTGATCCCTAGACACTTTTGATGTGTGTATTTTAAGCAGTAAATTGCTAGATCTTTAGATCTAAAAAAATACTAGAAATAATCCACGTGGTCCGCGTTTGCACATGAGTTCTACTTTTGCGGGAAGCCCTGCGTAATTTTATCCTGAACAGTCCATCAGTATCCTTCGCTGCTCTCGAGACTTTTTTGTACGCGGGATTTTTAATACCTTATGCTCGTAACTCGATGCATGATGTTAGGCCTTCGCCTGCGCAGGTTACGTCCGTGTGCTAGTTTGTGTATTGTGTATGAATTTGTTTTTTTTTTATTTCTATTCCATCCATAGGGAAAGCCTGTGCCCCAGCAGTGGGGACATTAATAGGCTGATGATGATGATGAAGATGTATGAATTTGGCCCGTGCTCGTACACAATTCAGTCTAACTTTCCAATTACAAATTTCCAACAAACTCCATTTTAAATCTCACTTCAGAATTCATGTTTTCCACAGCAGACTAAATAATATTAAGGTAATCATAAAAAATGCTTTAAAATGTAAATAGCAATAATAAACGTTAAATATTATCAGCAATTCCAAATCATCATTGTGGGTCATGTGATTTTATTGTCACTCTTTTATGAAACAAAAAAATGATAACGAGCGAATTATGCGAGCGAAATATAAAAACGATCGATATATTATGGATCGAGTGAACATTCAAGATATCGATTTAATTTAAGGCATCGATCGTTCGGAATGAGTCACGCGTCGCGCCGGGAGTGGACGGTTGAAAAAGTCAATCGGATATGCAAAATAGAAATGCATTTATGTTTATTCGTTTTCAAACTGAGCTATCTAGATCTGCTCAGGATCTGTTGATTTTCTGTTTTGTGTAGGTTAGGTGGTTGGTTGTTTATTTTTTATTGTTAAAAGGGTAGCAAACGAGCATCTATGCCCCGTCTGATAGTATGCGACACTCATAAGCGGGTAGTCTGTGCGGAAAGAGAATGGGCGTGGCGAAAAACGGAACTAACATTAAGATTTATATTCGGCATACAAAACAAGCAATCTGTTAAACTTCAAAGTTTTGTATTGATACGGGTTTGTTTGTTGTTGTGATTTCTTGTGGTTTTTTGTATTTAATCATGTCTAAAATTGGTAATACCTTACAAATACGGAAGAAAAGCACTACAGCGCCCTCCAATCTAAATCCCATTCTCTTTCCGCACAGACTCTACGGGTGGCTGTGTGGAGCACCGGCATTATAGTTTAGTGCATTAGAGTTATATATTAGAAATGTACTAGCAAACCAGTGAACCAAATGTTCACCAAAACCTGATTTAAAAAATGTATTTAATTAATTGAGAACTTCGGAGATTTTGTGTGGTTTCGTTTGAAATTATTTAGTTAAAAAAAAACCTTTAAATAGTTAATTAAAATTGTGATAATTACAAAATAGAAATCACGTGATTTCTCGAAAACCGGAAGTGCTACGTTACTCAAATCCGGTTTGTAGTCTTATCAGACTATTCTTAACTTATAACTTAAATATTCTCTTTATCTATCTCTTACGGTTTGGCCGCTGAAACAGCACCACAGACAGACGGACGGACGGACTTGTCTAATAGATAAGAGATACCGATATATGTATAATTACCTACCTATGTTCTTTGTTGTGTTGTTTCCCTTTATTCCGGCATTCGCAAATCACCTTTGCCATAAGGCGCTGCTGTGGTATCGCGAAAGCGTTTTCCACAGAGCATAGCTGAGGCAGCGTCCCATTGGCCTTACACGGCACGCATCTAGTAATTATGTTTTTTTTTATTATGTCTATGTTTTATTATTATATAACCATTTTGGTCTTCTAAATTAATACTAGGAAGGCCACTAAAATTATTTTCTTTCTATCTTTCCTTAACCTTACCTATTTTCTTTGTTGTTATTATTTCGCTTTATTCCGATAATCGCAAATCACCTTTGCCATAAGCTGCTGGCTGAAAATCAGCTCTGATATAGTATTGCGAAAGCGTTTACCACAGAGCATAGCTGAGGCAGCGTCCCATTGGCCTTACACGGCACGCACCTAGTAATTTTTTTAATATGTCTTTGTTTTATTATTATATAACCATTTTGGTTTTTTAAATTAATACTGTGAAGGCCACTAAAAGGATTTTCTTTCTATCTTTCCATAACCCCACCTATTTTCTTTGTTGTTATTATTTCGCTTTATTCCGGTATTCGTAAATCACCTTTGCCATAAGGCTGGCTGAAAATCAGCGCTGCTGTGGTATCGCGAAAGCGTTTACCACACAGCATAGCTGAGGCAGCGTCCCATTGGCCTTACACGGCACGCATCTAGTAATTATGTTTTTTTTATTATGTCTATGTTTTATTATTATATAACCATTTTTGTTTACTAAATTAATACTGTGAAGGCCAATAAAATTATTTTCTTTCTTTCTTTCCATAACCTATGGATGCTTGCGATACAAAAATATTCCCTAACACTAGTATATTGGATTTCTCTATTAGTGTATTAACTGTTGGAAGTGTTCATTCAGCGGTTGTAGAAGTTAAGCAACCCTCACGATCGCCGGTCTTAGGTTGGGTGACCAATTTTTTTTATCACAAGCTTCACCGTGCTTTTAATGCCTAAATATAGCCATAAGCACCTACTGTATAGTATTTCCTATTTCCCTACTCTAGGACAACGGTCGGTACGGTAGAAGATTTTTGGTCACCCATCCAATCTCCCATCGGTCATTGGATGGTCACTCACTCAAAATTTTCCATCACGAGTTCCTCCGTGATTCGGAAGGACGTTAAGCCGTTGGTCCCGACTGCATCTGTAGTCGTTAGCACCCTCCAATATACACTGGGCCCGCGTGGTGGGTTATGGCCCAATCTCCGTATTTCATCCACAGGGAAGGCCTGAGACCCAGCAGTGGGAACATTAATATACTGATGATGATGATGAGGACGACGATCAACATTCTAGCTTGCCTTCCTCATAATATAAATAAAGTACAAAAGTAGGTATAAATTTTTGAAACCACAAAGATAATCGTCACGATTTTCGTAAAACATTTCCCCGATACAACTTAACGCAACCGCATTCAACTGTTACCATTTTTATGTAAGTATGTGCGCACCGGCCGCCGAAAAAAGGCCCTTGCCGCCGCACCGCTTCTGCTCCCATTTCGACCTGTCTATCCCGCGGACGTCTCAATAAATCTGCTCCATCTTTGGTTGTAATGGTACGATTTTTCGGACGACTGCTCATGGTACAATCTCAATTAGTACGATATATTTCCTCGTTAAAATCGTCCGTGTAAACTGGACTTTCATGCGTACAGTCGTGACGTGAAGTGTTTTTGACGATTTATGTTGAAAATTGTCATTGCAATATTGTATTTTTAGATTTCGTGTTGGATCTAAACCGTGTCTAGGATTTTCATAGTAATTTTTACTTCCAATTTATTAGGAACAATGAAATTGGTTAAGTTCAGATGGTCGCGCCACTTGCGTGCACCTACGACAAACAGCATACACAATTAAAAAAAAAATAGATTGCCGTGTGTTTTCGCTTGTCATAACGATCATCATCATCATCATCTGAGGCCCAAGTACGAATTTTGTCAGCTCCATAATCGTGCCCTTTACGTCAAATTTGTGTATGGAAGAAAGTAGTTCGTTCGTACTTCCAATAGGGGCGCTGTTTAGTTTACATTGTAACTTTGGCGATAGGCCTCTAACCTTCTCTGACACGCGCTCATTCACGTCATCGCGCGACCATCTAAACTTAGCCTTAATCGGGAAGAAAATGACTTGTTAATATTTGAAGCGGTTAGTTTGGTGGTTTTCAATTAGAAACTAAACAATAATTTAATTACATTTAATGTTGAGTTTAAGCCACCACGGTGTGGACGGTTGGAGCGGCATACTTTTCAGGTTTCTTTGCGACTGTTCTGTTCTTAAACTTTATATAGATATTACGCACGATGTAACGACTCAATCTGGAATGTTACAATTTTTTTCAGTCAAAAGTGTGGCAAACAAGCGTATGACCCGCCTGATAGTAATCGGCCACCATAGCCTATAGACGTTTGCGATATAAAAAATGTGACTCGCCCAGTTGACTACCCTGACCCAATCCCCTACCCCGTGGAGCCCTGGACCCTACTCACCGACAAAAACACAACACTACAAGGTAGTGTCATTTTACTGTGGTCCTCTCTGACGTGGAGGTTACCTCCCCAGACTGGTGTAACGTCCGTTACGTTATAGCCTCCTTGTTTGGGTAAACTCTTTGTTCATGTAATGCCTACGACTGGCAGTTATATTAAAATGGTAATGTCATGATTTTTAAAGTTTTGAAATTGGGAATCTTCTGTCGTTTCATAGAAGGTTCTAGCAGATAGAATTCAGGCACCAAACCATACGTTGATAGATTAAGCTCAATTATTATATTCGCCTGATTTCAAATAAAATAACCTATAAAATCTAATTAGTTTTCTCTTATAAAATTACGCTCCCAGGGCGATCTACCCTGAAGGGGTAGCCCTTCAGGGTAGATCGCCGCACTGGTGCTCCAATTCAAGCAGCAAATCCGCTATGCCCTACCTTTCTTAACATACCATAAATTATATATTTTTCACTGGTCAAGTAGTTGAGAATGTCGAAAATCCTTTTCACCGCAAATGTACGCTTCTCAATAATGCAAAGCTTCCATTATTCCGCTAACGAGAGACATTTCTTTTCGGTCGCGTAAACACTTCACTGTATCGGGCAGCAGCGGCCATCTTGAAAAAAAATAATGATTTGTTACTTTTCACTGCGACATTACTCCAATTAAATCGAGTGACAAAAATCTTGTTGAATATCGTCCGTCGTTTTGACGAGCACAGTTTGAACCTTGTTGTTGGGAGGCTAAAGGTGACAGTTGAGCGACAGTTGACGTACAGCCAGTGTCAGAATCAGAACGCTTGATAATGAGATCAATTAAAACTGTTAAGGTTTTATTGGACCAGAGCCTTATTAGTGCAAGTAGGTTGTTCTTAAAGTTCACTTCTCAGTACAATTTTATTGTTTTCGGATTATAATTATTTTTAATAGCCCGCTATTTTTGGCGTCCTCGGTATCTTGTGTGAGTTGTTTTAGTACTTCAGAATGCTCATTCATCATTAACCTTTTAATGTAAGCACTGCTGGGACACAGGAGTTCCCTATGAATGCAATAAGCCGAACGCTCAATTACTACGTAGCGCGGATTAGGTAGTGGCTGCACTTAGGAATTCAAGGTAGTAAATCTGGTCACCCACCTTCTGACTGGCCATTCCGTAATTGCTTATCGTAAACGATCGTATACAAAACGTGCTAATACTACAGAACGCTATCGAGCTCCTTATAATTATCATTGCTCATTTACTCAAATCTATAAGTTGCATTAAAATTGATTGAATAAAATGACCACGTTCTGGTGGAGGTTGAATGTCTGTCTTACGTTAACGATTGAACAATACTCAAAACTGAAAAAGAAATATATAGATACCTATATCCATTCAAGTAGAGGATACATAGAGGAGCTCGATGGCGCAGGTGGTTAGCGCGTTTCGCTGCGATCGTTGAAGCTAAGCAACTTTCGCTGTGGTCGATCATTGGATGGGTGACCAAAAATCTTCTATCTGGAGTTCCTCCGTGCTTCGGAAGGCACATTAAGCCGGCTGCATCTGCAGTCGTTAGCACCCGCCAATCCGCACTGGGCCCGTGTGGTGGGTCATGGCCCAATCTCCCTATTCCATCCATAGGGAATGCTTGTGCCCCAGCAGTGGGGACATTATGGTCCGTATTACAGAATGACAACTAAGTGTTGATCTTTACTTGAGTACAGTTAGAAAGGGATATCGCTATGTGCTATATATAGCGACATCCCTTTCTAACTATGCTCAAGACTAGATCAATCACTGAGAATCTTTCTATAATACGGACCTAAAAAGCCTTTTAAAAGACAATATCTAAGAAGGCATAATCTTGAATAGATCGTCATCATCGGCTGATGATGATGATCCATTCAAGACCTATTGAAATATGTATAATTTCTGGAGCTGAGGACTATTGTAACTATATTTCTTATTTTTTTGTTTTATGGGTTTGCTGTGATCACTGTCTAGCCCGAGAACAGTGATAGGATCTACGATGTAGCAATCTCTCAATCTAGAGAGTAAATAATCAAATATATTGTGATTTCGGTTTATTGTCACTGATCAACTGGCATTCGATTTACTGGCATTCGATATGGCGTAGAAATCCCAACATAAGGTGACATTACTTGTAGCGAGCTCGCCCAGAAGAAGCCTATTTGCTTTAATGATCTCTTTTAAATCTCTATAAATGTAAAACAGTATTATATTTATAGACCTTTTTACTAAAGAAAATATAACTAGGAAAAATTCCACGCGGACCAGTCAGCAGACGGGACGCGTCGAAATTCTTCTAGCCATTCTTAAGCTGCAAGGCAGCACCATCTCTTCGCATTATAGGTATCCCACAATGTCAAATGAATACTTTTACTATTATAGTTATAATTTTTACTTTTTAAAACATGTAACTACTTGATGTTTAAATCTAAAGGAAATATAACCGGATTGCGAAGGGTGCGGGTTCGAGTCCCGTCTGAGGCCTGGTCCGCGTGGAATTTTTTCTAGTTATATTTTCTTAAGATTTAAACATCAAGCAGTTACATGCTTTAAAAAATAAAAATTATGACCTTTTTACTCTTCCATATTTACAAATGAAAAATCAAAATTGTGTTGCCAAATCGAATAGTGAAGATTTTGAGTTTTGAGTCTAAATCGTAATTTAACAGAACGTGATTTTGTTACGTCATGTAATGATGTCAAATGCCCACTTGAAATCCTAACACGAGTCAACATACTCATCGATTTTGAATTGACACATTCAACGAATTTCAATACAATTAAATCACACGACATGCTTCTTTTACATAACTGTACTTAGCCCATCGTTTAAGCTTACACGCTCAGTTCGAGAGCTCCGCGATAATTCGTAATCATTATTCGATTTGACACGATCATAACCACACAATCGGTATGTCCTCGTCAAACAGCTACTAGACTTTCAAAACGGTAGTTCACGGTAGCATTTAAACTGAATTATGCAATAGACTTTGAACTCTATTATACATCACAATATTATGTCACTCGCTTTCATTTCAATACTTGAAGCAAGTTTGATCTTATCCTGAACGTGTTTACGTTCAGAGTCGGGTAACAGTATTCATATATGTTAAGTGGACCAGTGCTGAGCGCATCTATCATACGGAAAAATTAAACACAATCTTGAGAAATGTTTGATCTAAAAATGAATATGTATTAATGTTCAAATGCGCGCTCAAAGCAAACGAGTCGCCTTCTCTTGTTATTTGAATAAACCTATTTGTAGTCTTGTTATTACGTGCATGCAGTTTGACGGCATGAACAAATATTATATTAAAAAATAGTGGTCCATATTTCTTTGGAACGTACGTTTAGTGTGCTCAAGAATTTATTATGGCAATTCAGTATTCAAGTGTACTCGTTGTATTGTAGCATACGTATTTTAAGGTATTTCTCTATGTACACATATTTTATCGTGAAACGAAAACTAATTTCGCTTGTCATAATAAAAATTGTTTTTAGTTACCTATTTACTATCAGAATCAAATATTTACCTAATTCACATCATGTAGATAAATAAAACGACTTTTCTATGTAAAGGCACTCGCGTTTATTTTTCTTTTCAAATATATTAAGATTTATATAAAAATGTAAAAAAACACATATACATATGCATAAAAATATCGTATCACACCAATAACAATAGTTGCTAATTGACAAAAGTCAGTTCTCATGTTTTAAACAAAAAAAAATCATTAGCTAACTGGAAAAAATATTGGCACCGTTTATCATTAAAAAAATTATTACAAAGTACAATATTAGGTCTATCATAAAATAACAGTTTTAATGTATCATTATGTTATTTACAGAAACGGCAAACTTTTGGTCCGCTTTTAAAAATGTCAAAGGTGAACCCAATTGGAACTGATTAACATACTGTGGGGATGTGTAAGAAGATTACTGCATCTTCGAAATGATACATAAGCAGATACAGTATAAAACATCTGATTTGTTTAATAAGAAACCACATTGATAACCCCCTTTTGAAAATCGCTATTAAGTTGTCTCTAATTGAAATAAAATAAAACCTTTTTTTAAAGCATTGATCTACAATAGGTATCTGTGCTTCAGTGGAATCGAAAAATTTGGTAATCAGCGAATTTCTAATTTTAGTATCAACAGTTTAAATAGAAGAGATTTCTAACATTTTCGAGACCGAATTACAACAGTATTCAAATTGAAGATGAGAAGAGACAGACCACCAACTTCTTCAAGTAAGCATCTAACGTATCTATCAGTATTCTGGTCATTGCTAAATCATATTCCGAGAAACATTACTCAAAACTGTCCGGCACTCGGAGATTTCGTCTGATGATTAGATTATTACGTGCAAAATTGTGATCTCATTTCACGTAGAAGACATTTTTCTATAATAAAATTAATTTAATAAAATCAAATGTAAAGAATAACTTCAATTTGGGTGATACCAACACATTAAGTTGAAATAGTGTTGGTGCTATATATTCCACTTTGTTTACTCATGTCAACATTTTGAATTCTACAAACGTAAAAACTGCAATTGTACTAGGTGATGAGCACGTCTACAAGAAATCTAATTTTGTCTTGTCGATTAAATAAAGCCCTAAAGACTGTGCTACAGAAAATGTTGTATCAAAAATATATTTTATAAAAACCAATAAAGAGATCGTCAACGACCTGCTCAAAAATACACGTTTACCCCTTTTGGAAGATTTAGGTTACATTTATACATCGATTACAAATTACATTCCTTATAAATGTTCTTATTACAAATCAAGACCATGACATGACAAGCCAATTTCATTGCATAATATAGCAGACCACAGTATTGTCTTTTGAAAATTTTAATGAACACGTTACCAAATTGCTACTTAATTAAAACTCAAACTAATGGCACCTTATATTTTATTAGGAAATAAACTTGTAATGTTAAGTACATACAATCAGAATAAGTCTCCAGAAAAAGAAAAAAAAATAGTTTTTAAAAATAACTAAATTGTTTGGTACCTTATTATGCCACTTGTAAATGTCAACGTGTAATTGGATACCTACACGTTTTGTGATGACACTTTAAACATACAAATCTAATTAATGGAATGAGCATCATTTCATAAAGGAATGTCTTAAATTATTTTAAAATCTCTAAAACAACCAACAATATAGTAACACGCAAGCTTACATTAAACGCTAAATATTAAATATTAATATAACGAGAACTATTCATGTAGGTACTTAAAACATTATTTAATTAAATAAAAAATAAAGTGACTCAAAACGAAACTGGCCTAAATTCTAATGAAATAAATACTTAGAAATGAATACGTACAGAGCATAATGTTACCTAACAATATAATACAATGTTTCGCCTAAAAATATTTTGTACATTACAATTTTGAGCGTCATAATTCACTGGCCACAAATCCCATTTATATTAACTAAAAACTGGTAAAACAAAACACTGGCATGATTCTACAACTGGCGTTTTCATTTAACACTAAAGAGTTTCTCATTTTTCGTTGCGCATCAATTTTATATCTAACAACAATAATTTCACTTACCTATTTTACAAACAATTGACTCTTCATTATTCTACTATACAAAGGAAAACAACTAAATTTATGGTAGTCACATCAGGTAATCAAGAAAGAAGGAATGAACTCATTACTTAAATACTGTATGGCAGAGTATTCATCTCGTCTTTCGTTAATAAAATTACAATATTTACATATAAATAGAACGAGACACATGGCTTAATTGACTCACGGTATGCTTCATGTATTAACATTAAAGTTCAACCAGTCATTGGCACTTCTTCCGATCGTTTGGGGACCAGAGATAAGTCTAGGGGATTTTTCATTATGTCTTTTCCGTTGTCCTCGTTTAGGTCAATACTGAGTTCAGGCTCTGAATCGCTCACTTCCTCGTTTTTTGGACTCCTGAACAAAACAGCAGTTGATTTTATCGATAGATCTATTGGTTGGTCTTGCTCTATTGCGATTCCAGCAACTGCTGGGGAATGTAAAAGCAAATCACCGCCATTGCGATTCTGCCAAGTGGTTAGACCTGGCGGCACGTGTCTAATATTCTGTATAGAAGTTGGCATATAAGGAGTGGTTCTCGGTGAATAACTCGGCGTTGCTGTCATCGGACCGAAAGGCGATGGTGGTAGGGTAGAAGGCTTTCGTTTCCGCACATCCTTAGTTTGATTCCTAATCGCATGTAATCTAACGTCCTTTTCACTGCACGGAGACGATGTTGGTCTGAAGATGCTCAAGCCGCTCGTACTCCTAGAACTGTTGTCATCCTCAGGATCAGCCGACGACGCCCCGGAATCTGAAGGCGATACGCTTTGCCGTGTCACGTCTTCAGTGAAATGGGTCTTTTCCGAGTTTTTATAGTATTCTGCCAGCGCCGCAGCAGGTAGAAGGTTCGATGGTAGGAAAGATGGGTTAATTGAGGAATTGAAATTTGGCGGTGATTTGTTTGTATGTAACTGTTGTATATGTTGCTGTTGCTGCTCTTGAAGAAGACAATGTATCTTAAACCAGTTTGATCGCCTCCCGTATCTGGAGCCAGATTTTGACATACCAACTAGGAGGCATTTCCTGAGCCTGCAGGCTTTGCAAGCAGTCCTGTTCTTCTTGTTGATGACGCATTCTCCGTTGTTCTTGCATTCCGATATCGAGGAGAGGTTGTTGTACGTTCGCCCGAAGAACGACTGGAACAAATGAGAAAATTGCCATCTTAATAAACGTATATTAAAAAGGGCAGTCGGTTTACGCAAAAAGATTGCGATGGTTACGGGCTGAATTAATTTTGAGTAAAATATCGACAGACTTCCGTCGGCGTCGCATAAGAAATAGCAATTTATAAGCGATACAGTTAAAGAGAATCATCTTTGGGGCCTGTTCATTTCGACCGTCCCTCTCCGAAATTAAAAATTACATTTTTCAAAAAGTCATCATAAAGACCACTGCGAGGCGTATTAAAATCTGGGTCAACGCGAATAAGGCTGTATCTCACACTTAATATTGCTTAAGTAAGTCCGGTACGAATCCTGTTGCGTCTCTTGACATAAGTAATGGGGGTCTTTCGCGATTTTTTTAATAAATTTGGAAGTTACCCCGCTGAGAGCAGTCTTGGGTCTCTTCTTACCCAATTAAATTTGTACAAAAGCGTAAAATATGTGATTGTGCTACAGTTTCTCTCGATGGCATCGTGTGGTCGGTACACTTTCAGCAGTAAATAACGATCTGTCACATCATTTGGAATTATACAATATTTTTGTGTTGCAATTTGCGTTTATCGTTGGGTATGCCGCGGCCGCGACTTCTTTGCAACAGTTTGATTTAAATATCGCATTATATTAGTCTGTAATTAAAAGAGATGAGCTGAGAAGAGCTTCGATGCAAAGCGATCGTGTTGCATAATTTGTTTTGAGACCGAGTCTTGAAGATGTAGATGTCAATGACACTAGAGTCATTTTCGACACCCACAGATAATATTTATGGTTCGGTAGTCCGTTGCATACCTAGAAACGACCTCGGGGCACGTTTTGCGTATTTTAACTGGAACTTTGTGCCACTCGCTCGTCCAAAGAGTATGTAACTGTCCATTGTGGCGTTCGCGCGCGGACGATGCTGCGCCGTATTTGGCTCACAGAATTTCCGAGTAAACGGAGGTAATTTTGCGAACGCATGTTTGTGAGTCACTAGATTAGAAATTTGAGATAAGTCTGTTCTTCCTTATGGGCGCTGATAAAATATGTATGCCCTCTAATTGAGTGGAGTGGATTGATGTACGTGACCAGACTAGGTTTACGCGGCTCGGCGAAATAATAGCCTAGTTAATGGGCGCTTGCGTGCAATTTTTCAAGGATTTACAGTTTTTTTTTCTCGACAATGTTTTTGATCCTGACAATAGGGCCATTGTTACAATTCGAAATTTGTTGGGTATACTCGTAAATGTCATCGAATGAGGATTGATCACTGGAGCCCATAAATTTTATGCAAAACTGCAACGTAACATGTTCAAACTGTCATACTAAATCGACTAGTCGATCTGAAATATAATGCTTTTTTTAAAGATCAGTATTGCTTCAGCGATAATAATCCCAAATGTCATTTTAACGGATCAAAGGTTGCCCTCCATGATTTATGATGCGTAGCTTATCATAAACTATTAACATAAAATATACGCGGTTACGTCCTCCACCGACAAAGATCTTGATAATTCAAGAAATTTGCTTGTACTGCACTGTTCAGTATACATACATTATCTCGGATTGTCTTAAGAGTGTACTTTAAATGTAAGGTCCATTATTTAAGAGGTTAATATTTTTAAGGTGCACATTTTTGTTGTAATAATAACACGTCTGTTTTCTTTATCTTCAAATATTTGATTTATCAAAATTTACTTTCATAAATTAAATTTGAAAGAACTTAAGAAAAGTTTACTAGAAGAAATTCTACGCGGACCAGGCAACAGATGAGACTAGAACCCGCACCCTTCGCTGTCCGGGCGAATGCACTGACCATTATGCTACCGCGGCCCTGACGGCCGTGTCGAAATTTCTCTAGCCTTTAGGACCGCGGTAGCGTAATGGTCAGTGCATTCGCCCGAATAGCGAAGGGTTCGGGTTCGAGTCAGTTGTTTGTCTCTTGTTATGATATATTATGAATACTTTTTATTTTTTTGACTACAATTAGAGATAATTCATGGACGATTGGTTGCTCTTTGAATGACTAGCTCTAAATTCAGTATCACATGCAATGGTAAATAATGTTCGTCGTCAGGTGCCTTATCGACTTTTACTAATATTATCGAACGCGATTTATATTCGTTTAAGTCGATTAAGGAACTCTTCGACTTTAACGATTATAACTTCTCATTTTACGCGAAAGCATGGCTTAAGTAACTGCCTTCAATATACTTATTATAAATAATAACTTTAATGTTAACTTCATCACCAATCATTGGAAATGAGCCATTTAATATTTTGACACTGAAGTAACCCTTAATGCCGTAATGTAAGTTACTTAAGTTACAATTAACCTGTCACCTCTAGAGTTTATGTAGAAGTTATTTTTACTATAATTTACGACAGGGCAGCGATGTCAGAGGCTTCTGGGATTAACTTCGGCGGAGATGCGTCACTAACGCGCGTTCGTCTGAGATCGTTGAAGTTAAGCAACTTTCGCAGTGGTCGGTCATTGGATGGGTGAGCAAAAATCTTCTATCTGTATCTTCCGTGCTCCGGAAGGCAAGTTAAGCCGTTGGTCCCGGCATCTTTTAGCACTCGCCAATCCGCACTGGGTCCGCGTGGTCGGTCATGGCCCAATCTCCCTATTCCATCCACAGTGAAGGCTTGTGCCCCAGCAGTGGGGACATTAATAGGTGATGATGATGGAGTAGAATTTTGGTAAAAAACGTTGTTTGTGTAATGAGTGAAAAAAAATCTCCCAAATCAAAGATTTTGTACTGTACTGTGTTATTATTTGCTATTAAGGTCCACTTGTGCAAAAGTTCTTAAATAAAATTCAAACAAATCTTGTTTTAAATTAATTTAACCTTCATTGTCTTACATGTGGCAAAGGTAAAAAGGATTTTACTTGAATTTGGTTTATTTTCACAAGGCTTGCTCGGTTAGCGACAATATAATTGTAGCAAATTTGTTGGTATTTTTATTTATTTATCCAACAGAACCACAATATTTAAAGAGAAAAATATATAGATACCATCGAAAATCACGACAGTCGCATCATTTCCACCAGAATTTCCATAATCACTTCTATGCCATAATAACAATGAAGGACTGGCCACGGAATTTTATACGGCGCGTGGGCAGCGGAGCGAAATCTTTCCCACGGTAATATTCAACTTTTACCTCTACACTATGATATTTCGGATGAGATGCGTTAATATATTTATTATAAACATTTATATCTGTCGCAGAGCTGTAAATCATTCGTGTTATTGGACCTCGTGCGTAATCCCGCTGCTTATGATGAATAATAGTTGATCGAGTTTTAAGTCAGACGTTTTAAAGTAAATAGTAAAAGGAAATTGTCGTTATCAACAGCTGTTCTGATTATAAAATACTAGCAAACCAGTGAACCAAATGTTCACCAAAACCTGATTTAAAAAAAAAACAAAAAAAATGTATTTCATTAACTGAGAACTTCGGAGATTTTGTGTGGTTTCGTTTGAACTTCGTGATTTCTCGAAAACCGGAAGTGCTACGTTACTCAAATCCGGTTTGTTGTCTTATCAGACTATTCTTAACTTATAACTTAAACATTCTCTTTATCTATCTCTTACGGTTTGGCCGCTGAAACAGCACCACAGACGGACGGACGGACTTGTCTAATAGATAAGAGATAGTAAAAGGAAATTATCGTTATCAACAGCTTTCTGATTATAAAATATGCGTCATTTTTATACGTAAAGGAGATTGATGGCGAGCCATTTCTATGGAGCATTTTTTAGAGCTACTCTGCTTGTCCTTCAGGTGTCACTTCAACCATGAGTAACGCTTGCATTATGCGTGGGTTATGCCCATTTACACAATGGATTTTATTTTGGTAAATTCTACTTACCAGATCAGCATATTCTGATGATGATATTAATTAATATTAACACTTTTTTTTATATAGATAGGTCCGAAAAATGACTCCACCCCACCTGATGTTAAGTGAAGGTGAAGTCCAGACGTGATAGCTGATACAGCAGTTTTACCTGCCACACCAGCCATCCTCACCCTGCCGGCCTGCATGTTGCTTCTTCACGCCTCTTTTAAAGGATCCCAGGTTGTAAGAGCGAGGTAACACGTGAGTGGGCAGAGCATTCCATTTACGGATAGTTCTGATTATAAAATACTAGCAAACCAGTGAACCAAATGTTCACCAAAACCTGATTTAAAAAAAAATGTATTTAATGAATTGAGAACTTCGGAGATTTTGTGTGGTTTCGTTTGAAATTCGTGATTTCTCGAAAACCGGAAGTGCTACGTTACTCAAATCCGGTTTGTAGTCTTATCAGACTATTCTTAACTTATAACTTAAATATTCTCTTTATCTATCTCTTACGGTTTGGCCGCTGGAACAGCACCACAGACGGACGGACGGACTTGTCTAATAGATAAGAGATGCGTCATTTTTATACGTAAAGGAGATTGATGGTGAGCCATTTCTATGGAGCATTTTTTAGAGCTACTCTGCTTGTCTTTCAGGAGTCACTTCAACTATGAGTGACGCTTGCATTTTGCGTGAGTTATGCCCATTTACACAATGAATTTTATTTTGGTAAATTCTACTTACCAGATCAGCATATTCTGATGATGATATTAATTAATATTAACACTTTTTTTTATATAGATAGGTCCGACATATGACTCCACCCCACCTGATGTTAAGTGAAGGTGAAGTCCAGACGTGATAGCTGATACAGCAGTTCTACCTGCCACACCAGCCATCCTCACCCTGCCGGCCTGCATGTTGCTTATTCACGCCTCTTTTAAAGGATCCCAGGTTGTAAGAGCGAGGTAACACGCGAGTGGGCAGAGCATTCCATTTACGGATAGTTCTGACTATAAAATACTAGCAAACCAGTGAACCAAATGTTCACCAAAACCTGATTTAAAAAAAAATGTATTTAATGAATTGAGAACTTCGGAGATTTTGTGTGGTTTCGTTTGAAATTCGTGATTTCTCGAAAACCGGAAGTGCTACGTTACTCAAATCCGGTTTGTAGTCTTATCAGACTATTCTTAACTTATAACTTAAACATTCTCTTTATCTATCTCTTACGGTTTGGCCGCTGAAACAGCACCACAGACGGACGGACGGACTTGTCTAATAGATAAGAGATGCGTCATTTTTATACGTAAAGGAGATTGATGGCGAGCCATTTCTATGGAGCATTTTTTAGAGCTACTCTGCTTGTCCTTCAGGTGTCACTTCAACCATGAGTAACGCTTGCATTATGCGTGGGTTATGCCCATTTACACAATGGATTTTATTTTGGTAAATTCTACTTACCAGATCAGCATATTCTGATGATGATATTAATTAATATTAACACTTTTTTTTATATAGATAGGTCCGAAAAATGACTCCACCCCACCTGATGTTAAGTGAAGGTGAAGTCCAGACGTGATAGCTGATACAGCAGTTTTACCTGCCACACCAGCCATCCTCACCCTGCCGGCCTGCATGTTGCTTCTTCACGCCTCTTTTAAAGGATCCCAGGTTGTAAGAGCGAGGTAACACGTGAGCGGGCAGAGCATTCCATTTACGGATAGTTCGATAAAGAAATGAGTCACCAAATTTCTTTGTACGCATTGGAATGTGGCCACAGTAAGATGGTAACAATGTAGGCCAGCGCGAGTGGTCCCCTGAAGGAAAGGGGAAGGTGGGATAAGAGAGAATAACTCCTCAGAACACTCGCCGTGGTACAGACGATAGAATGCGCTTAGTGACTTAGACTTAGTAAAATTATTATGATTTTATAAATCTATTGCTTTTTATATCATCATCAGCCTATGAATGTCCCCACTGCTGGGTCGCAGGCACGGTACAAGATATGTGTAGTTGATATTCTATGGGTAGAATAGGGAGATTGGGCGGCATGTGTTTTCCAAAAAGCACAATTCTCGCGAAAGTTTTTGGCTCACACGATACCAGCTAACAATCATGCATATTTAGAGGTAAACTGAATTTCTAAAGTTTGATCAATATCAACATTGTATTGTAGCCTAGCAATCAAGTATAGGTACGTCTAAATCTAGACATTGCCTGCTTGTACATGATTACAGTATATTACCAGCTAACAGTAGAATAAATATAGATATAGGTCAGAACGATCATGGAGATGAGCTACTACTCGCACGCATCGCCTCTGGGCGTCATTTTCGTTTTAGACTACTGTTATGTTAAGAAGAGTAAGCGGTTTAAATTCTGTCGCTATGGCGATTTCTCACACCGCAGTTAGCATTTCAATCTTCTCGTGCAGTCTTAAGACTTCCCGTTGAATGTAATAGGAATAATGGTCCATCACCCATCACGTTGGTCAGTGCGGATAAGAGAGTGTTAACAATGCAGATGCAGCTATAATCGACGACTTAACATGTCTTCCGAAATATGGAGGAGGCCGAGACAATATTCTTTGTTGAACCGTTCTATGAACGTGCTTTTCAAAATTTGGTTACTTTCACGACCGAAGAAAGAACGCGCTAAAAAGTCATATTTTAATAGCGAGTCATCCAATATTTTCTTTTCTTACCTTTACGATAATGTTCAAGTGTACTGTGCACACCTACATACTAACACTCTGTATTACGAGTGAGTGCTTGCAATAAAAAAATATGATATTATATGATTACGAGTAAGCACTCGTAATACAAAAAGTGTTGGATTATGAAGCATTTTTTTTATATTATAGGGGGCATACGAGCAGTCGGCTTACCTGATGGTAAGTGATCACCACCGCCCATGGACACTTGCAACACCAGGAGTATCACAAATGCGATGCCGGCCTTTATGGAAGGAGTACGCTCTTTTTTCGAAGATTTTTTGGTCAAATTGGTCCATTAGCATTCGTAATATTAAAAAAAATTCAGGACACGAAACTAAAATTGACAACCTATATTGTCGATCGCTCCGCTCGCCACCAAGCGCGTGGCCTAGGCGTAACCCGGCGTGAGAACTGCGGACAGGTATAGACACCGACCGACCGGTCTATCTTCAGCCGGTGAACTATTGTTTGACGACCTCCATAGTGTGAGCGGTGTGTTCGTTGGGTTTCAAGGTGTCGCCTACTCAGAGGTTCTGGATTCCAACCCCGGTGGGGAAAATACTTGTACGGGTATATTATGATGAATACAAGCATTTTTATTAAAGTCTAGAGAGGTAGAGCATAGCGCATTTTTACAGTAAAATAACACTGCCTTTTGGTAGTGTTTTGTTTTTGTTGGTGAGTAAGGTTCCAAGACTCTACGGAAAAGGTGATTTGGTCGGAGTAGGCAACAGTGAGAGTAAAATTTTTGGTATCAGAAGCCTCTTTAAGCTATGGTGGCAGCTTACCATCAGGCGGGCCATACGCTTGTTTGCCGCTCTTTAGCATAAAAAATCGTTTACTTATATACCCAATTCCCATTGAAATATATTTTATATATGTATTTTTATCCGTTACCCTATTATCCCATTACCTAAGCCTAGCCTAGCTTGCTCTAGCCAAGAAGTGGTTATTTAAGGACTACGCTATAGGTTTTTTTTGAGTGTGTATACTGTTGGTCGCAGATGACTTTTACAGCGTCACCGGGTTTTGGGACGGCGAGATCCTAAGGGAGGTCCTAAGGGAGATCATGCCGAGAATTGGCGAGTGCCTCTTGAGGTATTCCAGGCGGATGGCATCTCCCACGAGGGGGAGTCTCCTCTCCGTCTGGAGCCTCTAAACCACTCGAGCCTGAGGGCTCGGCTTAACTAGAGGGCGTCCCTGAGACTCGGACCTCGACTCTAGTAAGCCGTTGTTGTGGGGTGCGGGGAAAATCTGCTATATCGTGTCGTGTGTAGACTGGGTCTTCGCACTCTTATCCTACGGGTTGGCTATTGATGTTATGTTAGAATTATTTATAACTATTGTTTTCTGACGACTTTCGTCACATCGCCCAATCGTAGTAGCCTTCTGACGGACATGTATCCATCTGATAAGCTAGTTGAAGTTGGCTAAGTAGGTAGGTATAATCGTGATGAATTACTGATACTATTGAAGGTTGCCGTTCTAAAGGCGATGCTATTTGTTGTTTTGACGACTACAGTACTATTACTAAGATGTTTATCATATCACTGAATATATATGTATATGGAACTTGGGAAAAACAATAGCAAAGGATGTTAGAGGTGAAGACCAAGTACTTAGTAAAATACAATAGATAAGAACTTATTAAATAAATTATTATTTAAATTATGAGGAGCTCGATGGCGCAGGTGGTTAACGCGTTCGGCTGCAATCGTTGAAGTTAAGCAACTTTCGCAGTGGTCGGTCTTTGGATGGGTGACTAAAAATCTTCTATCTCGAGTTCCTCCGTGCTTGGGAAGGCACGTTTAGCGTTGAAATATATGTAGGTGTTTTAATGTTGAAATAAAACCATTAATTTAATGATCATTATCTACGAATATAAGTGAAACTTGATTATTCGTAAAGATTGTACGTTTATCAAAGTTATTTCATAGTTTTTTGGGTATTTTTTATATGTTCTTCATTTCACTCCTAAGTCTTAGAATCTAATTACGGCCACAATCAGTTCTCATGCCTCAATTTTTATTTCGTTAATACAATGACCCCATCGAATGACCGCACACCCAAACGTTCCCAGAAGCCATTTTTATTCGATTAAATCAAAACTAAATCTCGTGATATATTGGTGTAATAAAAATAAACTAGCACAACACTGACCCGAATCATAACATCATTATTTCAGTAATTAAGCTCTCTCACCACGATTTTAGTTGATTAATCAAATCTAAAGTGTTATTAATGTTAATTAAAGATATTAAAATCCCACGCGGGGAAAACGGAGTTACATTTTGTGAATGGTCTGCTGTTGTTCTTGTAGAGATTGACAGTAGATTTGCGACAAAATACGGGATATGAATTTTAAGAATACTTCATAGAAGACAGATAACATAATACGTACACTAGCGGAGATACTTTGTCAGTCTGTCAATATTTCTTCATCATCATCATCAGCCCATTAATGCACCCTTTGAAGGGACACAGGCTTGCCCTATGGATATAATCAGAAGAATGGCCATGACCTACTACGCTGGCTTGCTGCAAATCGGTGGGTCACTTAGGGTCATGCCCGGCCTGCATTTAAAGTTTACCTTCGAAAGTACGGTATGTTCGAGATATTTTTTCACTCCATTCACGATAGCAGAATTTAATAAACGAACGGTTTGCTTTTAGCTAGACAACCCAAGTTTGCAGCAAAATATTTGAACCTCTTCAATTACGCCGTGACGTGGCGTTATCAAGCGCATTCTATCGTCTACCATAGCGAGTGTTCTGAGGAGTTATTCCCCTTTATTATAACTCCCCCTTTCCTTCAGAGTTGGGCCTTCGTTGTCACCGACGAACTGTGGCCTCTATTGCAACGCGTACAAACATATTTGGTGACTCTTCACCGTCGCCTGGACCGTCTGGACTTCACCGTCGAAATCTTGTGACGCTATTTAAAGGTGATTGAAATCTGTGTTTAGTAAAATCATGAACAAACTTCGGGGAACCTGAATTGACTTATTAGGTTGGATAATATAGTTTGTCAGTAAATAAAGAACCGCTGAATTTAGAGACAGTTAACAAGATCAAAACAGATAAAAGAGGAAATCGTTTCTTACTTTTACGTAGGAGCTTAGCCAGTTTTTATTATTTGCCTCATCAGCTCTCTTCGCATATGGACCCTTTGCTGGCTGAATTTGTTTAACCTCACAATGAAACCAAACTTCCTCCCTAATTAAAACTCCTCCTTAATTCCTTAATTGAACGTTAGGTTCACCGAGCGCGATGCCCGTGGCCCAACCGTATATGGAGTGTGGCTTAAGAATAAAATTTACATAACATCCAGCAAACATTAATTTAAGAATATATGATCGGCTGTTGTTTTCGACGAGATTCGTCATAAAACGCATATGATATGCAAATCAGTTTTTATTCAGAGCTTTCTCGTATCCATTGATTTATTTTGGCTCATTGATATAAATCAATTTTCCTCTATCAGCGATTGTTATAAATCCATGTTTTAGTTGTTGAGTCTTGTTTTTAATGGCTGAATGAAAATAATTATAAACTAAAATATTTTGTGCCTGTGATATCTTTAAACGAGATATCTTCAAACATTTTGTCCGCGTTATCACATTTTTCGGCTGAATTTTCTTAATTTAATTATAATTAATTGATACTAGGTTCCTTTATAGCTAAGATTATTTGCACTATATATATTTTACCTACGACCCTTACCTTCAAAATGCTGCTATTTCTATTGTGATTAAAATTGTTAATTTATTACATAATCAAGCATATACCTAGAATAACGTTTGACCTCGAAAAGCCTAAAATACAGGTACAATTATAATGTTACCTAGTTTAGGTAAACTTGATTATTGCACACAACTGTATTAGTATATATTTTTAATTGAATGTTATGTGATCAATTTTTCTTTAATGTCTAATTATTATTATTACTATGAACAGTAACAAATTTCAAGTACTGGTCCATTTCAATTATGAATTTTTATATTTTTTATGGAAAGCCCATCAAATTCTGTCATCAAAAGTCTTCACCATCACTTAACATCAGGTGGGGTGGAGTCATTTGTCGGACCTATCTATAAAAAAACCTTTTCATCCTGCCTGATTTCCGGCCGTTGGGGTGTGAGTGGAGTTTGATAATACCTTTGATTAATTAAACGCGTTGCTCAACTGTGCAGCGACTCATTTTAATAAATGCCAAACTGTTAATTACGTATCTGACAAAAAAATATCTCTGCATGCTGTTGGTCGCAGATGACCTTTACAGCGTCACCGAGTTTGGGGACGGCGAGATCCTAAGGGGACCTCAAGCCGAGAATTGGCGAGTGCCTATAGAGGTATTCCAGGCGGATGGCATCTCCCCATGGGGGGAGTCTCCTCTCCGTCTGGAGCCACTAGACCACTCGAACTTGAGGGGGTCGGCTCAGCTAGAGGGCGCCTCTGAGACTCGGGCCTCGGCTCTAGTTAGCCGTTCTCGTGGGGGGGTAAGTCTACGACAGCCCAGCTAGATAGCAAGTTGCGCCTACGTTCTGACCCCGTGATCTATGCAAATCGCGAACGCAACAACATGATTTTTGTATGTCGTCACACTTTCCTCCAATACGGATGTTGACCATAATAAACCTACACAAAATTGATTGTTGCAAACTTTAGTTTTCGTAATTAACTGATTGATAATTTATTCAGAGTTGGATTTCGTTCGTCATTAGGTGAAGCGATTTTAAATTATGATTATTAATATTTTTTAGCACAGAACAGATAAAAATGTTCTCTTATTGTTTTTTTTTCTGTTTCGTGGGTTCCTTTCAAAAATAATGATAAAAGAACCCTATTACTAAACCCCAGCTATTCGTCCAGATTTTTATATGTAAACTAGCTGACTTGGCGAATTTCGTACTGCCCAAAAATAATAATTTGCAATAAAATAATATAACGACTATAAATTGAGATGTAAGCTAATAATCTTTCAAGTTGGATCAAACTGCATGCGGAGTGCAAAGGAGATTGCTCAAATTGGCCCAAATGTACAAAAAATATTGACTTACACGATAATTCTTGGCATAATTTATACTTTATTTTACAATCATTAGATTTTAACGGACACCTTTGTATAATATATTCATTTTAAAAAGGACTTTAATTTTTCCGGTTTCACAATTCTTCACATCACACAGTTTCTGTCACTGAGTACCTTAATATGAGATAATGGAAATGCATAGATGATACCTGATGTTAAAAGAAATTCTTGTGCATTAACTTTAAAAACAGGCAACCATCTGATAATCTACATGCTTTATATACCTGAATCTAATCATATTTTCGGTACTTGGCTTGATTTCCCTAGTTTATTATATAACATATTTACTATTATATAACATATAAACATTTGTACCACCTATTTGCAAACATAACCTCAAAATCATTCAGTGTATATGGTTTATAGAAGTTCTCATTGGTGTCCGTCAATAATATTCGTTTCTACTGTAATTTATATATAATTTTGAATCTAGGAATCATTTTTTCATGATTATTGGTCTTTAGGCCAAACATGTATGGAAGCTGAGCAATCTCCTTTGATTAAAATCGGTTAAGTAATTTAGGTGTCCACCCCGGACAAACAACGTGACGCGTAATTTATATATATTAGGATATAATTATACTTTTTTTGTACGATAATTCTTCTAGTATCACCTTAGCCTTAGGATGTCAAAACTTCTAATCCAGTTTTGATCAGGCGCTTATTTAAACGTAGAAAAAATGTATCAATAATTCATCGGATTATCATCGTTTATGATTTAAGGTGCCTACTATGGTTTACAGATTAAATTTGATAAATATTTATCTTGATTTCTCGAACTGGTTCTCGTATCTTCAACGATCAATTAATTATATGTACGCAACGCAACCGTTGTTTAGCATTTTACTGTCATGTTTTTGACTTAAATATTAATATGTGTAATAAAATCGCTCGATGGCTTTATGACTTCAAATTCTGTCCAGTTAAGTAGTCAAGTCTGCTAAATATAATATTTCAAAAAAAAAAAAGTTTTTACAATTTAATTAATGAAGTTTCATTTTAAAATTTGGTTTGTTTAAGTTGTAAACAAACATAATAGTTATACAATTTTAATGTATGAATGCGCAATGACACACATAATTGCGTTCAGCGTGCAACATAAAAGCATGTTCATGAATATTGAACTGGGTCCACCATGCCACGGTCATCTTGGAAACAATAAATCTTGATTATCAACGGTTTTTATTAAATTATTTTTTTATTCGACAAATCGTCACGGTGGGTTGAAAAGTTTACGACAGTTATATGCATTGTATATTATGTTAAAACTTGAGTGCACGCAAGAGGCATTGTTACTTCATACTTTAAATTATAAAGTTTGCATACTACATTTTAAGAGGCTATGAGAACCATAGTGGCTTAACTCACTTTTTACAATATTGAGTTTATGATTTTTCGCCAGTTCAAATTGATCATATTGATAGAACCAGAGTGGTCTAAAAGTGATACAACGAATATTCACTAGATGGCAGCGTAATCACTGTTACGATTTTTAGTCTTTGATCTAAATTTTAGGTGCCATACTGGCCTAAGTAAGATTGGCCACTATGGTTCTCATGGCCTCATATATTGGTAAATATTTGTAATAAAATTATAAAAACAATGTTTAAATGACTACAAAGAAGCATCAATCAATCTGATCGAGACCAGTTTTTAATCTAATTCAGGAATAACAATAGAACTACTGAATAAAGAAGTTTTAAAGGTATAAATGCACTCATTCATATATATTTATTATTCAGGCGACGCAATCTGTAAAGGATGTGAAAAAACGTCAATATATAAATAAATCTGTGCATCTTATACCATTGAAACTTAAGAAACAAAATGAAAAGAAAACCACCATAAAATGTATATAATTTATGATTTTATTTATTTTTTAAGCATTTAACTGCTAGATGTTTAAATCTAAAGAAAAGTTTACTAGAAAAAAATCCACGCGGACAAGGCAGCGGACGGGACTCGAACCCGCATCCTTCGCTATCCGGGCGAATGCACTGACCATTATGCTACCACGGCCCTATTAGCCGCGTCGAAATTTTCCTAGCCTTAAGCTGCAAGGCAGCGCCATCTCTTCGCATTGTAGGTAACCCACATGCGGGTTCGAGTCCCGTCCGCTGCCTGGTGGATTTTTTTTCCAGTAAACTTTTCTTTAGATGTATATAATTTTATGATAATCCCACCGTAACTTCCTATTTGACCGGGATAAAAAGTATTATATTACCTTCAGACCAAGTATTATTATCCAAATTCTGTAAGATCGTTTCAGTTATTGAATAACAAAGAAATAAAGTTGAAATGAATAAAGCGAAGTATGGCAAGAGTTGTTGCACGGGCTAAGGACATGCTTAATAGGGGTGATGACGGGGTACAGTAAACGAAATTCTATTTAGTCCGTCAGTTAGATGATCAAAAAATAATGGACACGTATTTTTTCTTTGGACAATCAACCAAAAAATGACAAAGTTATAGAGCATCAAAGTTTGGGAGTAGGGGCTAGTGACGTCATTTTTTAGTGAATTATCACTTAAAAGTGTACCAAAACGTGACGTCATGCAACTTTTGAAATCAATATATCTCTGTAATGTTTATATTATGTGAAAAAAGAAAAAATACGTGTCCAATACTTTTTGATAATCTACCTGATAAACGAAGAAAAAACAATTAGTCATCATCCCTATTGGTTTAAATATTACATATAATTTTGATTCTAGACAAAATCGTTATAATTTTGACATTCACACAATTATTGACATGAATAAATTAACAGCATTGTTAATCAATAATATTATAATAAGAATTATTGACATTTATAATAGGTAATTGAATAGAAAAAAATGCATCTTATCTATATCTGACTAAGTAGGTTAAGAAACAATTGAGATTAAATGTAACACCATTATATTTTCCTCATTTAATAAAAATGCAATAAATTGAATTAAATTGAATTAACCCGTGTGCCAAATTTCACCAAGATTCAATCAAACATAATAACATCTACAAAATGAAACTAATTAATTTATTATTCTTTCTTATTTCCTTTAGTTGTTTTCGATGTAACTGTTGTTATTCGTTTCTAACATGTAAATCAAAACTTAATCATCTCGAGATGCGTCATTAGCCAAATTAACTGGTCCCAATTGTCCATTAGAGCACATATTATAAAGTTCGGCAACTGGATTATTAGGTCCACGTGTGACAGCGATGATATTATAAATAATATTGTCGTCCGCTCACCGTCAGATTTCTTTTAATTAATTCACCTTCTTTATGGTGCCTTTTTTTATATTTATTGATATTTTTTATCTGTGTTCGGCACGAGTCTCGGTTGTTTGCTTGTGGTCTAAATAATTAGATAAAGCGATTACATACATATCGCTTCTTTAATATGATTTGGTTTCATCACCATTTTTGTTTTAAATTTCCATATACTATTGTTTCGTATTCATATCATATATTCATATTAAAATAAAAGCAGTTTTCCTACGTTTCGAAAGTTATTCATCAAATCTTTGGTTTACTCCATTTTAGTGTGGTTCTTAGTTTTATTTCTATAAATTTAAAATTATCAAAAACAGAACTGTAAGAATATTCTTTATCAGATTTAGAAACCTAAATAATCAAATTCAAAAGTTTGATTTAAAACAGCTAATCTTGTAACCAAAATAGAATGAAATCTCAGTAATAAATAAATATTAAAAACGCCAAAGTCACTGACTCGCACCTCACCCATATAATTTCGTAAGCGCGTCTCTCACTGGCCATTTTTTATTGTACAGGTCATCGGACACTTGTGTCGTATTGTGCTTTATAGATTGTCGTGATTTACCGCTTGTGTGCACCGTGCCGATAAAATTTATTGACTCTTATCAGTAAGTAGGTAATGGAATTTCGTCCGGTAAAACCTCTAATGGTATTTATTAATCTGGGGCATTGACTTCTTCACCTATTTCTGTTTAGGGAAAGAAAACTGGTATATATTGGTTTCTTAGAGTGCCGTCAATCTTTTAATGAGAATTTGTTTATCGGGTGTTTGTTTGATAAATGGTTAAGGTTACAACTTTTGGGTCAGAATACATTGAGTTGTCAACACGTTTTCGGGATTGGATTTTCGATATAAGTGTAAATGTTAGTGATATTATACATTGGTAAACTGGAATCTGTTTTCGGTACATTAGCTGATTTTTGGATTCCTTGTGAAA
Organism: Chilo suppressalis; assembly: GCA_902850365.2. NCBI lineage: Eukaryota > Metazoa > Arthropoda > Insecta > Lepidoptera > Crambidae > Chilo > Chilo suppressalis. The sequence continues at coordinate 2,560,808 of OU963905.1, read as the reverse complement.
ACCTTACAAACTCTAAAAAATAATAGAAATCACGTACTCAGATTACAAACAAAAAGAAGGAACAACATACAACATTAATACCTGCCTCGACAAAACTTGTCTGTCAAGTAGGTAAATTGGCTGACAGCGTCAGCAGATCTGAGGAGCTCGATGGGTATGAAAAATCTTCTATCTCGAGTTCCTCCGTGCTTCGAAGGCACGTTAAGCCATTGGTCCCGGCTGCATCTGCAGTCGTTGGCACCCGCCAATCCGCACTGACCCCGCGTGGTTGGTCATGGCCCAATCTCCCTATTCCATCCGTAGGGAAGGCCTGTACCTCAGCAGTGGGAACAATAATAGGCTGATGATGATTGGCTAATCTCAGATTTTGTACTTTTTGTCCATTATGTACCTAGTAGTTAATAAATATCGAATGGCGTGTGTATAGGCCCCTACAAGAACCGTTATTTATGTAGATAATAATGAAAAAAAAAAATTGTTTGTTAAATGGCTTTTATATTTTGCTGGCAAGTTTAATGGAATTTTTATATAGTTTTATGTTAGTGTCTGAAATTGGTTGTTATTATGGATATTTAATTTTGTGTCAACAAAATTAAATTCAATACACAATATACAGGTGGTCCAACAAGTGACGTCAACAAATTTTTTTTGGGGGGTATCCGAAAATACCCCATGTATGTTCCGTGATTTTTCTTAGTTTTCGAGTTATAATTTTTTTTTGTGTATTTTAATGACTTCTGTCAGCAAGGTTTCAAAAATTCTTATGTTTTTTCGTGGTAGGTATTTTGCAGTTTTTTTTTTGTGACATAATTGTCTTGAATGTTGTTTTAATAAAAATATAACTCAGCTTCCTGCAATTACTTAAAGAATTACTTAAAGTTACTCAAAAAAGACTTGAAAGTTGGATCTTTAGTTTTTAGTAGGATTTACTCAAACGTTCAACTTCCATACAAAAATACAAAAAGGAGTTTCCATAGCTTCTGGCTAAAATTAAAAACTCCGCATGCTTCTGTACTACCAAAAATCATAAAAAAATGTACTGTATCAGCCTATTTTTGTTGTAATTGGCTTTTGGAGGCGGATAGGCTAAAAATCATTGAAACACGATTAAAGCATTAGACATTATTTTATTTACTTTTTTTCATTGTTATGGTAAATTAAACCTAAAAATGTAATTTCATATTAAATTTAATTGAAATTTCTGTAAAATAACTTTAGCATGTTGAATTTTATAATAATTTCGGTTTCACCACTAAAATCTAAAATGTGAGCAAAATAAGAAGAAACATAAGAATTTTTGAAACCTTGCTGGCAGAAATCATTAAAAATACACAAAAAAATTATAACTCGAAAACTAAGAAAAATCGCGGAACATACATGGGGTATTTTCGGATACCCCCAGGTGCGAGGAAAAATGTTGACGTCACTAGTTGGACCACCTGTATATCAAAAACCAAAAAAATACGGTATTTAAAAATATTATACAATTTACCGACCATACAATCTGAATCACAAATAATAGAGGTACTTTTAGTACCTAATAATTACATTTTTGTTTAACTTCAATCTCCTTCTTTTCTCGCCTAATATTCAGATTAGCACCTCAATATAAGAAAAAAACCTAATTAACTTAAGTAAAACAAGTACCCAACGCACTCGGAAGCATAAGCAATCTTTTTCTTTTAAGTTTTGGTCTCTCAACAAAATGAATCATTTAATTTATTCAAAAACATTTGCCTACGAGTTGTCAGTTGTATAGTCAATATCGGGTATCCTGTCGTAAGTATGCTATAAGCCGACCATAAGTAAGGTGTTATCTTAATGCTGTTAAAGGTTGCTCGTAAGGTGCGCGCGCGCATCATGCACACGTTTGTAGTGAGTGCAGCGGGAAGCTGAGCGTGCTCAGGTGGCGATTAAAACGGTTTAAATATTTTGTATTTTTATTCGAAGATTCTTTTAGCTACGCATAGTGTTTTTTTTTTCTTAACATAGTACATATTTCATATTTCTTGAAACTGAATGAAGTTGTGGTTTTGGGAATGAATATGGCAATCTGTATTAATACGTAAGTTGTATTTAATTAGGACTTCTTTATATATTTTCTTTTATCAATTTCGTTGTATTAAGTATTTGAATAAGATAGCTGAGCCCGCTTTCCGCTCCGCTTGTGCCCTACAACCGCCATTACCTTTGACCGGGCTTATGTGGAACAGAGCTTGCGGTAATGGCCGATACCCGAGCCAGATAGCGTGAACTATCGCCTGTGCCACAGATTTTTAATTAGATTACATGAGCGCCGATTGGAATCGGTTTGTTTATTCCGATTCTCGATTTAAATTTCAGTTTTATTTTTTAATTAGGAACCTTTTTTAACGCAAAAAGAGGTTTTGTTTCTGTGGTGTTTTTATAAGTTTTGTTACGTTAAGTTTTTTTTATAATTTATACATAATTATATCTACCGTAGTTTTTATTATATATAGTGTATAGGCGATGTGATGAGAAATGGCTATTGAAGAAAAGGTTTGTGTTAATATTAATATAATTTCTGCGTTTTAACAGTCAAATAATTATAAAAGTATTGAGTTTCTGAAATAGAATTTTAGAATTGTAACTTTATACAACTATTTTGATGATTTTTCAGAGTTATTCGTAAACTTTACACCTAACTTTTAGTCTTTCACAAGTACTTGCAATAGCCTAGACTGAAAATACGATATTTTAAGTTTGATCGATCGACATTCAGACAGCTAAATAAGTGCTGCAACTAATATAATTCAACGCCTGTGATAAATCATACAACGCGTCTTTTGTAATTATAACTAATAATAGTAACATGTAATTAAAGATGGCGATCATATCAGCGCTTCTTATTAGGTAAGTGGTGAACCCGCTTTCAATATACCTACATTTCCACACGATGGTAAACATACATAGTCATATTTACGATCATGCCATATTTCCTTTACGGGTTTGGCAGGACATCTAAGGTATAATTTACAGGACTGTCACTTTGAGACACATGCAAATAAAACTCCCATAGCTACGTCTCATCGACATCTTATTTGGCATTGACTGTGTGTATAGCATTTTTCGGAAACCGATTATGACAGCCGGCCTTTACCGACTGTAGTTTCCGAACACCCTGTACACTACACAGGTAATATAAGTTTGAGAATTTCTGGCATATCATAAGGTCGCTAGAAAAGATGACAAGACTAGCAAAGCGAAGCGCAAGGGCGCTACATACCTTTTGCTCGAAGCGCTTCTTCGTTTTCTTATCATATTTATAACATGGGTTTGAAAAACTTTATGTGATATTGACAAATAATCTTATATATAAAATTCTCGTGTCACAATGTTAGTTACCATACTCCTCCAAAACGGCCTGAACGATTTTTATGAAATTTTATATGCATATTCAGTGAGTCTGAAAATCGGCTACTATTTTTCATATCCTGAAGTAATAATGGTTGTCCACCTGTAACGTAGTGTTCTGAAACCTAAAATACGCCTTCGCGCCAAAATTCAAACTATTGGGTATTGTAACGTAGTGTTCTCATATAGGTTAGGAGGAATGTTATCCCAGGAAATTGATAGAACACTATGTTACACAACCCTAAAAATTTTTTGGACATTATTTATTTTTTTATAACGTAGTCTTAAAAAATACAAACAACCCTAAAGTTTCTCTTGTACCACCTGCCCTTATTTTTATGACGGTACGAAGTTGGCTGGGTCAGCTAGTATATTTTATAAGTAAAGCTTTGGCGGAGTCATCCTTGCGAATATATATCTGTTCATATTTGACCCACAATTATTTGAATTTAAGCACGCTTGCTAGTTTGTTGGTTGCAGCAGGTAGGTATTTTGTTCAGGGGATAAGTGTTTTCAGTTTTCGGCAACATTATCTCTGCTCAAACCTGCTCATACATTACCTGCTCAAAGTGAAATTATGAGTGATTTCCTTATTTTAGAAGCTTTTTTATTAAAGTTTTCTACATGGCGCCGCCACCTTAATAGGTTTTCACTATCAACCCGATTACTTGATTTGCCACTTTTTTGACTTAAGGAACATAAACAACATAAGGAAGTTACCGTTAGGTATATAACCTCTTGGAACAACCTCTTTTTGAGTCCCGTATACTGCCTTTTCTTTAGATATAAACACCGAATTATTAAAAAATAAAATTTTTAACCTCTTTTCACTCATGTTTTTTTTTCCTTTCAATCAATTCCCATGGGAAAAACGTTATTGTTACAACTGGGTCACTTGTTGATAATAAATCAGTCAAAAATCACTTTATGATTCGTTTCATATTCGAAATCAATCACACATACGCGCCACTATACCGATCTGACGGGACATTAAGTGATAAGCTAGGAGCGTTTTAAAAGGTTGCTTTAAATTAATTGAAATCATAATTAACGTTCCAGGAATTAACCTAATATTATGTTCCTGTTGAATGTCGAGAGGTTTTTAGTTTTTATTTAACTATTTTCAAAGTGCGATTTTTCAGGCTTTGGTTTAAAAAAAATTTTTTATGAATCTTTTTATAAAGAATATTATTATTCCATTCATAAATTGTGTGTAATGACTGTTTATCTCGCCATTGAAATGGTACGAATTATAAAATATAAGAAGAAAAAATACAAATTTATAGACATACCAGACCCTGCCAGAATAGCAGCGCTGATTCGACACCATGTTGCATCAGCTAATGCTGAGGCAGGGTCCTGGTTAGCCATTACACATTGTGTAAGTACCTTTAAACATTTTGTGTAATTGTTCAGAAAAAAATATTTTTTTCTTCTTTATTATTTATATAAAAATCATCATAGATCTCAGCCATTAACGACGCTCAGTACTGAACATTAGCTTCCACCGAGGATCTAAACACTAATTAGTTCTGTGATGTCTGCATTTGGCGGTTTCCAGGAATCTTTAGCACCTTCAGTACTTGACCTTGTAGAAGGCCCTCACACTAAAGCTGGGTTTAGTACTCGACTGGCGGTTGGCTCTGATGGTACGTCCTGGCTATCAGCGCTGACGACGCACTGAGACGCGTGTGTACAGTACTCAAGAAACGGTTGCTCCGTAAGCGAAGCACACATTCTTATAGCTCGTGGGTTGGCCGACGTAAGCCAGATCGACGAGCCCGACCTACCATTTCTGTTACCGCGACGTAGCTATACACGCGTAGCAACTTATCAGCGTAGCAGTATTTGCATAGATATGCTGCGTCCGACCAACGTCAGCGCCGACCGTCGGTCCAGCACTGTTTCCAGTCTAAGCATCGTCCGGTGCGCGGTTGTCCATAAGGAATCTCTTTATACATATTATTATATGCATAGAAAAAACGCACATTTGTCGTCAGCATCTACTGAAGACCTTTGTACTTGTTTAAACTTTCTCTTGATTTTAAGGCATCTAATAAATTTAATTTAAAAATGTCAAATAAAAAAAACAACTAAATAAGACATTGATAAGAAGCTCTTTCTGATTGGTCTATGATATTGTTGAAAAGTCATCGCTTCTAACTTGAACCAAAACCACTTCGACCAGTGATTGTTTCCATCACATACAAAATATGAAACATTTATTATAATTTTCGGCTTGTCAGTTTGTCTATTGAAATTCGAGCGTGTCTTATCGATGATTGGATATCATTACGTACAGATGCCGCCTCCGCTTAATGAAGTGTAAGAGTTCATCGTGAATTGTTTTTTTCTTCTTTCTTTTATTATTATTTGACCTTTCGACCTAAGCGTTTTTTGCCACCGAATACGGTAGACGTTCTTTGTGGTGCATTTCCTTATTGTATAGCGGTGTCGATGTTTTGTTTCTGGGGCTACAACGAATAGCTTCTGGTTGTGACTTAATTCATATCATCATCGACCCATGCTCGTCCACTGCTGGATATAGGGCTCCCCTGATGCACGCCACTGCTCCCGATTTTCTGCCACTCTCATCCAGCTCACGCCAGCCAGCCTACCAATGTCATCATCCCTTCTTGTCTCAGGGCGTCCCACACTACGTTAACCGAGTCGCGGTCTCCACTCGAGAACTTTACGGCTTCATCGGCCGTCAGTTCTGTGGCTAATGTGACCACCCCATTGCCACTTCAGTTTGCTAATTCGGTGGGCTATGTCGGTGACTCTGGTACTCTGTCGGATTAGATCATTTCTGATGCGGTCCTTCAGGGATACTCCGAGCATAGCCCTTTCCATAGCTCACTGAGCGACTTTAAACTGGTGGACCAAGTAAGTAGTTTATTATATCTATTTTTAGTAGTTAACTGCTAGTTTTAAGAATATAAAGAAAATTTTAGTAGAATAAGAAATTGTGTGCACGGACCACGCATCAGAAGTGAAACCTCCTCTCTTAAATAACCTAACATTAGGTGGTGCATTAAGCATATGGGAATGAAGTAGCGCACGCATCACTCATATATATGTTTACCTATATTGTCGCGTTGACGCTCGTAGCGTTTCAGCCTTTTACTCTCCAACTTTCATGCTCTTATACAGGGTGTTACAAATAAAGCATGAAGGGCGTTGAAGTACATCATATAAGAAGTCTTTTGTAATTTTCTTAAAATATTTGCATTAAGTTTTAACTTTTTATAAAAAAAGTTATTTTTAATGATTCTCGAACAAGTGTCGTGTCTTACAATGATCGTTATTTTTATTAATCATTAAAAATAACTGTTTTTATAAAAAGTTCAAACATAATGCAAATATTTTAAGAAAATTACAGAAGATTCCTTATATGATGTACTTCAACGCCCTTCAAGCTTTATTTGTATTTTTGTAACACCCTGTATATAGCCGTGTGATGCTCGTGACGCATTTCCGTTTCATGTTTTCCATATGATTTTTCCATTTACACCCCGTTCGAAAAGAAGTTTCACATTAAAAATTCCGCTAGTACATCCGCCCGGATAGCGTGAATTCAAGACTCCATTCGTTTGTATTTTATTCAGCTGCAAAAAGATTTTTTTAAATTTCCTCAATAAAAATTATAATAAAAAACAATCAATAAAAATTTATTAAAAGTGACAAATGGTTCCAATACAATATCGACAACAAGTGAAAGTTTTATGTCTAGGAAATATAGTATAATAATGAGTCGGAACTTTATTAATAACGGTGATCTACAAAGATTGTTTTGATAACCTCATTCTGCGAAAGTGGATCGAATTTCGATATCTTTATTTTTCTATAAGATCTCTCATATTTCACACGCTTCTATATTTATGATTTTCTTTGGAGCAATCGGAACGGTCAGCCGCAAAGGAAAACAATTTTATAATGGTTCTGTATCAGTTCTAAGCCTCGATTCCTTATAATGGTTCTCTCCATCTTTGAAACTCTCTCCTTCTTATTAATAAACAATTTAGCGACATTATTGAGAGAACTTAAATTTCATTTTGTAAAATCATTCTGCCCATAAATTCACATAGGTGCCTACATTGTCCAATATTATTTATTATACTCTTTCTATCTATATATATAAAACTCAAAGGTGACTGATGACTGACATAGTGATCTATCAACGCACAGCCCAAACCACTGGACGGATCGGGCTGAAATTTGGCATGCTGGTAGATGTTACGACGTAGGCATCCGCTAAGAAAGGATTTTGATAAATTCTACCCCCAAGGGGATAAAATAGGGAATGAAAGTTTGTATGAAACTTTGTCAAGTTTAAATTGATCGGGCTGATACTTTGCATGCAGGTATAAGAAGAATCATAGATGAATGTCATTGTGTATAATGCAAGCCTGAGAACAAAAAATGTAGTCTATACTTCAGCTCTACACCGAAGCGAAGCGAGGGCGGGCCGCTAGTTACATCATATAGTTCAAAACAGAAAGTCAAATCCATAGTTAGCAAAGGTTGTTATCTATTTAAACTAATATGATAAAGCTGAAAAGTTTGTTTTTTCGTTTGTCTGAACGCGCTTATCTCAGGACCTCAGTCCGATTTGAAAAAATATTTTTGTGTCGGATAGTGCATTTAGCGTTGTAGGTTCAAGGCTATAGAACATAAAGATGCGGAGCCCCAATAAAAAATGTTGCAAAAAGTGGAAAAAAAAATCTATTATGAGAGCTTCCGTTTCGTGCGCTGCGTGAACGGTAAAAGTTACACAAAAATCATGTATGACGAAATTTATTACCATTAAAAGTTCTACAAAAAATCTATGACAGCATAAGTGTATCTTTTAAGGGTGGCCCACCCTAACCTGAAATTAATGCGGGTGAAACCGCAGAGAACCTTTAGTACGCGATATTTTTTATTGTCTTTGGAAATATTCCACTTTACCCTAAAAATATAGCCTAAGGCTCCACTTCAGTAGCAACATAGTAGTCAGACTATTACTTCGGCAGATCACAATCGTAACAGATACAAATGATAAATTATAGATCGAGACTCGATTGCCGCATCGCTAAGTGACGGGTTCTTTTAAAAGGTAATTGTCGACTATGTTAATCATTTTTTTTTTCGTTTCGTCTTTATTAATAATCCTGATTACAAATTAGACAGCTGCTGTAATTGTATGGGACGGGGAAACATACTTTTTTATTCAAATGGCTTGTACAGTTAGCAACAGGTCGAGTTAAACACAACTGTCTAAACCTCAATGGAATTTGAGCTTTATACTGCTTGTTATGGGACTCACAATCGAATGAGAATTTTGCGACACTTCATCGTGATTGGATATGCTGTTGACCGTACTATAATAATTTATAGAATGTACTGTGATTATTTACTGAAATGAATTAACGACAGATCGATCACCAAATCAAAATGAAGAGTAGCAAAACCAAAACGTCCTTTTCAAAATTAATTTATTCAAAAAGTCCGCATAGAAATGGTAAACCTCTTTCGGTATAAAATAACATAATGTCAAGCTTTTTAATAATGACATTTTGTTGTAGGTGCGCCTTCGATGTCACAACAAAGAGTATGTAAAAATCTACGATTGCCAGACCGGTTTAAAATAATATTACATGATCAGAATTTGATAGAAAATTAGCAACTTATACTTAACTCTTATAACTTGTAATGGTTTGTAAATATTTTGTGTCCTTAACGTGGTAAAATCAATTGGTGATGATGATTTCGAAGTGAACGCTTGCAAACGTAAAAACCTAACGCCATCGTTAAAAATATCGTCCAATCTCATCGTTAGTAAATCACCGTCAAACGAAACAAGAAAACAATTTTTCTCCTGAAAACTATAAAGACTAGAAGACAAAGATTTGAATCGTCTTAAAGATACATAAATTTCCATGAACTCGGATAAATGTCCACTACATTCATTTAATGTATCACAATCATAGCCAACTTGAATTCCAACTCCAATACATTTATAAAATAAGTACAGTTGGTTAAGATGGTATGTGAAATTTGAAAAGCTCCTTGATTATTCTGAAGTGGATGGGTAATTCAAAACGTCGGACTGATCAGATTCGCACCGTGCTCAATACTCTACACACGGAGGCAGAATGCGACAGATGGCGTCAAGTGATCTGCAACAAATTATTGCTGCGAGGAGCTGGTCAGGACCCTTAGTATTAAGGAAACCGTCTTCCTCGACTTTATTCTTTGATTTATCCAAGTCCTTTACTCAAAAGAACTGGCAAGAAACTGCAAAGGATGTTTTTCCCTTCCTTTTTCACAAGGCAATAGCAAATTAAAAAATCTTCGCAATTTATCGAAAATTTTCATTTGAATCTTGTCTACTACATTCTCAAATTCTATAAAGAGTGCATGTCTGGGAATTTGCGTTTGTTTGTTTTTAGGAATTTGTTATCATTGTCTTATTAATTCTGCGTTTTGCAGTCTTATCCTTATTTCTGATGGGAAAATTTTTTCGATTTCAATTTCGATTAGTCCAAAACATAAGTTTTTTTTCGAAAATATCCTATCTCCGAATCTGTTATGTTATATTCAAGGGCAACTGATTTCTTGTTCATTTCAAGATTTCTTACTGGTGATGTTACAATGTTACGGAAGTTAGTAGGTACGATTAAATTCTCATCCTTACACATTCATGACAATCAGTTAGACTCTTGAAAAGAGTCCCAGGCAAATGATTTCTTGTTTGTTTCAATGTTTCTTAATGGTGATGTTAAAATGTTACGGAAGTTAGTAGGTATGATTATATTCTTATCCTTTCACATTTGTGACAATTATACTCTTGGAAAGAGTTCCAGTCTTTGCAATAACTTCTTCGATGGGTTCTATGACCAATCATATTCCTGATGGTGAAAAATTTTCGATTAGTCCAAAACATAAGTTTTTCTTTTGTAAAATACCTATCACCGAATCTATTATGTTGTAGTCAAGGGCAACTGATTTCTTGTTCATTTCAATTTTTCTTACTAGTGATGTTACAATGTTACAGAAGTTAGTAGATACGATTCAATTCTCATCCTTTCACATTTATGACAGCTAAACTCTTGGAATGAGTTCCAGGCTAATGATTTCTTGTTCGTTTCAATGTTTCTTACTGCTGATGTTACAATGTTACGGTAGTTAGTAGGTACGATTGAATTCTCATCCTTTCACATTTATGAAAACTAAACTCTTGGAGTGAGTTCCAGGTAAATGATTTCTTGTTCGTTTCAATGTTTCTTACTGGTGATGTTAAAATGTTACGGAAGTTAGTAGGTATGATTATATTCTTATCCTTTCACATTTGTGACAATTATACTCTTGGAAAGAGTTCCAGTCTTTGCAATAACTTCTTCGATGGGTTCTATGATCGATCATATTTCTGATGGTGAAAATTTTTCGATAAGTCTAAAACATAAGTTTTTCTTTTGTAAAATACCTCTCACCGAATCTATTATGTTGTATTCAAGGGCAACTGACTTCTTGTTCGTTTCCAGATTTCTTACTAGTGATGTTACAATGTTACAGAAGTTAGTAGATACGATTCAATTCTCATCCTTTCACATTATGACAACTAAACTCTTGGAATGAGTTCCAGGCAATTATTTCTTGTTCGTTTCAATGTTTCTTACTGGTGATGTTAAAATGTAACGGAAGTTAGTAGGTACGATTAAATTCTCATCCTTTCACATTTGTGACAATTATACTCTTGGAAAGAGTTCCAGTCTTTGCAATAACTTCTTCGATGGGTTCTATGACCAATCATATTCCTGATGGTGAAAAATTTTCGATTAGTCCAAAACATAAGTTTTTCTTTCGTAAAATACTATCACCGAATCTATTATGTTGTATTCAAGGGCAACTGACTTCTTGTTCGTTTCCAGATTTCTTACTGTTCATGTTACAATGTTACGGAATTTAGTAGGTACGATTAAATTCTCACCCTTTCACATTTATGACAACTAAACTCTTGGAGTGAGTTCCAGGTAAATGATTTCTTGTTCGTTTCAATGTTTCTTACTGGTGATGTTAAAATGTTACGGAAGTTAGTAGGTATGATTATATTCTTATCCTTTTATATTTATAATAATTACACTTTTGGAAAGAGTTCCAGTCTTTGCAATAACTTCTTCGATGGGTTCTATGATCGATCATATTCCTGATGGTGAAAAATTTTCGATTAGCCCAAAACATAAGTTTTTCTTTCGTAAAATAACTATCACACAATCTATTATTTTGTAGTCAAGGGCAACTGATTTCTTGTTCGTTTCAAATTTTCTTACTGGTGATGTTAAAATGTTACGGAAATAGTAACGATTATATTCTTATCCTTTCACATTTATGACAACTAGACTTTTGGAAACAGTTCCAGTCTTTGCAATAACTTCTTCGATGGGTTCTATGATCGAAGATAGATCATATCGTGGAGGATTTTTGTCAAGAATGAAAGTTTTAAAACGACTTGTCTAGGGTAAATTGGAAAAAATACACCTGCGTGTGTGTAGATAGCGCACTATTCAATCAATCAAAGGTCAATTTTATATGCAGCTATGTCTTAGTCTAATGCGGTAATGGTATTCTTTACGCAACTTTCGGAAGATTTACTCGTTAATTTATTTTTAAATTATTTTGAGTATAGTACAGTATTGGGCTTCTTATGGATGATGAAATTAAGTTTATCCAAAGTTATGTTCTAAAAAGTGATATAAAAATAATTTGGTACAATTGATTTCTCATTCTTACAATCTAAAATAGTCAATTTCTAATAGAGTCCCAGTCTTTGCTAACTTCTTTGATGGTTCTTTCGCAAAAGATGAAAACAATTTGGTGATTTATTCGTAGGTATTGTCACATAATAAAGTTTAAGTTAAGTTTTATTTCTTAAGCATTTAACTGCTAGATGCTTAAATCTAAAGAAATTTTTACTACTTCGGGGCCGCGGTAGAATAATGGCCCGGATAGCTAATGGTGCGGGTTCGAGTCTCGACTGTTGCCTGGTCCGCGTGGAATCGTTTCTATGGAGTTAGGTTTTTTTCTAATGATTATTAAATACCACAATGGTAACAGCAAAATGAGGATTCTGCAATATTTATTCATCATATACATAAAGATCTATTCATTGAAAGACTTTTATTATCAGCGAGGGAAATCCACTATCAATATGAAATGTAATTTCCTGTTACATAAATTCCCTATATGTGCACCGCGACGTTATAAAGTTAATACAAAATGTTTGTGAAAGTTGTACAATATTTTATGTTCGGCGATAACAAGAAAAACGTAGGTATGATATAAATCATTAATAATTTTCAATAACTTCTTTAAACGGCATTATACAATAGATTTATTGACGTTTTTATGTCTCAATATATAAAACATTGATGGTATTCAATCAATACATGTAATGATACGCCAGTATTTATATTTTACCAATTTACCAATAAAAGTTTTTATCAATATAACACTTATCTTTATATATATAATTCTTCTGTGAGTGTGTATGTCACTGAACTTCTCTTAAACGACTGGACCGATTTTGATGAAATTTTTTGTGTGTGTTCAAGGGGATCTGAGAATGGTTTAGATTCACAATTTTGTCCGCTGGACAACCCCTATTTTTTTAGGGCGGTACGAAGTTCGCTGGGTCAGCTAGTATAATATATATCTTTATATATATAATTCTTCTGTGAGTGTGTATGTCACTGAACTTCTCTTAAACGACTGGACCGATTTTGATGAAATTTTTTGTGTGTGTTCAAGGGGATCTGAGAATGGTTTAGATTCACAATTTTGTCCGCTGGACAACCCCTATTTTTTTAGGGCGGTACGAAGTTCGCTGGGTCAGCTAGTACAAATATAAAGATTTTCTCATTTATCGTAGAGCAATAAAAGTTGTTTTGTAGTAGTAAGTTATGCAAACCTTTTTCCATATAATTTTTTTTATTTCTTAACTAGTGGCCCGACCTCGCTTCGCTTCGGTGTAGAGCTGAAGTGTAGACTACAGTTTTGGTTCTCAGGCTTGTATTATACACAATGACATTCATCTATGATTCTTCTTATACCTGCATGCAAAGTCTCAGCCTGATCGGTTTAAAATTGACAAAGTTTCATACAAACTTTCATTCCCTATTTTATCCCCTTGGGGGTAGAATTGATCAAAATCCTTTCTTAGCGGATGCCTACGTCGTAACATCTACCTGCATGCCAAATTTCAGCCCGATCCGTCCAGTGGTTTGGGCTGTGCGTTGATAGATCACTATGTCAGACAGTCAGTCACCTTTGAGTTTTATATATATATAGACTTTAAAACTTGCATGGGTACTCACTAAGGGTTTGATATTTGGAGACTGATCACATCTAGAAGTTACTGCCTCTTACTGACACTGTTTTATGTTTTTATTACTGACTCTGAGGGTGAAACTAAATTATTCATTTCAGAAAATGCTAATTACATGATAATAGTAAATGTTACACTATAAGATATTTTCCTATTGTATCAATCCTCCCCGCGATTTCAGCAATTTATTTTCAGACAATGATGCGCTGATCGTAGAACGTTAATAATAATGATATCTATTAAAGACCTCAATTAAAATGAGCTTTTCGTTTTCAAATTCCACGATTGTTCTATCTACGATACATCACCAACGAGGCTTAATCAAATTAGATTAGAACGAATCGAACAGCAAAAAAGAAACAATAATCTAATACCGCATCCCATAGTTACAATAAAGGTCTAATTTTTCAATAATTACAATGATCCAACTAACTTTTTAATATCGAACAAAGAGATACCGCGCTCAACATCATTCCCCGGGTATCGAGACGTCCGTCACACAACAGGTACAGAAGTCAATCACATTTATTTACCTCACTTATTATCTTAATTATTTAGTAATAATTACTTAATTAATTATTATTTTACTTCTGTGCACTTGGCGATCGCGCTAGGATTGTCAACTTTGGCTTATGCATAACAGCTATCTCATTAATAGCACTCGTATCTATTTGATTGATTTATTGTTGAGAATGAAACGGGAAGAATTAAAAGAATAAACCAAAGATTTTAGTGTTATTGTTAAATTTCAAATACATAAAAACTGCTATTCACCGGCAAATTTTGAATTTAAACAACATTCCGGCGTCCTCTAAACAGTTCATATATTTTTTTTGTTGCTCCATTTTCTCAGACGCTTATGTACGTGCGTTTCTCAGACGTACTTCTGTACCCATCTGTTTTGTGCGCCAGTGTTGATTGGATGAAATGTATCAATCACGCAAAAAAAAACTTTTTCTCATGTCGATCATATCGACGCATCTCATCGACCGACGGACGGACGGCTCAATTAGTCTCGTATCGGGCAAATTACAAAGTAACACATTAATGACCGTGTTTAGTATAATTACAGAGTATTAAAACCTTACAACCGCCGGTTAGATAGATATACATTATGTGTTATGAATATGTGAATGCAATAAAACGTTCTAGTAGAAAGGAAAGCAGGTGAATAAATATTATTTTGTGGTGTCACAGTTTTTTGCAACCACATTATTTGGAGGATTAGAGGAAATGAAATCAATTAAAAAACTAATTTAAATTGTTTTTATATATGACACAATATGACTGTTTACTTCTGCGACAGCTAGAATATTATAAAATTTAAAAACTAGTTCAGATTGTATGGCGAATTTTATTACCATTATAATAAAAAAATTGAAAATCTTATCGTTTTATTAAAGTGTTGATAACGTACAATACAAAACGAAAAATACGTAACGTACGTTTCATTTTGTAAAAAAAAACGCTTTAATCATTGATTAAAAATATCGCTTTAATCATCGCTACTCACTGAACACAAACATTTCATCATCATCACACCGAAACAATGAGATTAGTTTACGCGAAGAAAAAACAAGGTCAAAAATTAACTCGAATAACTTAATCGTGAGAACGTCCCAAAGTGAAAGTGATACACAAAGTGAGAGAAAAAATCGTATCTCTATTACACCAATCAACGCGTTGTTTCTCTAAAAATAATAATTACATAAAAATGGCGCTGTGCGATGTACGGTTCGTTCGCAATCACACAACTTGAAGAGGTGCAATCATATTGCGCGGTCATTTCACCTGTCACAATCTAAAGTTGAAGTCACACTTAAGAATCGTAAATATAAATAAAGGCACTTGATATTTGCTTCTTAGATTTTCACGCACATAACTCATTAAATAAAACTAGTTTTTCACGGGTTAATGCACGAAAAAAAAATAGTTTTATTTAAAGGTACTAGAGTCTGTGCGGAAAGGGAATGGGCGTGGCGAAAAACGGAACTAACATTAAGATTTTTATTTGGCAATCAAACCCACCAATCTGTAAAACGTCAAAGTTTTGTATTGATACGGATTTGTTTGTTGTTGTGATTTCTTGCGGTTTTTTGTATTTAATCATGTCTAAAAGGGGTAAAAATTTACAAATACGATAGAAAAGCACTACAGCGCCCTCCAATCTAAATCCCATTCTCTTTCCGCACAGACTCTATTATGGTTTTTCTGCATGTAAATTTTTCGTGGCTCTGCAAAAGATTAATTAATATTATAAATGTGAAAGTTTGTACGTTACTTACTCAAATTCACAAAAGCAATTGAACGGATTTGGATGAAATTTTGGTACGCATATAGTTTATAACCTGGAATAGAGACATAGGATACCTTTTATTCCGGAAAAATGTGAAGATCCTGTGGAATTTTTAAGAAACTAAAATAAACCCGGCGAAGTCGTGGGCGACCGGCTAGCGAAGAAATAATTTTGAGTAAAACAAAAACAATAATAGGTAGTAGCATATCCTAATCAGGCTCTATGAACAATGAAAAGTAGAGACTGCTCTCAAAATCACAAAGAGCAAATTCGAATAGTATAAAATTATTTATTGTCACAAGGGCCACTTGAAGCAAATTTGCTTAATCTCGTCTCAACAAAAATTAGCTTTAACTCATAGAAAAAGCATCAATGTCAATTTGTCATTTTTCTATGGGTTACAGTCAGATTTTGCAGAAATTGCTGCAAGTAGATCTTAAAATGTAAGTGTCAATGTGAGCATGCCTTTACAAGTGATCGGTTTGTGGGTACACACGCACACAGGCGCGCGCGATGACCTCACGCACACAAACGCAGGTCCACCTGTAGCGGCCACTCGTGCGCACTGTCACAACTAGAGACAGGAGACGCACAGAGCGCGCATAATTCTATTAATTTTGCTTAAAATCATCATCGTCATCATCAACAGCCTATCTTAGTCCACTGCTGAATAAAGGCCTCTCCAATTGCACGCCACTCAGATCGATCTTGGGCTACTCGCATCCAGCTCCTGCCAGCCACCTTGTGCAAATCGTCACTCCACCGTGCCTGAGGACGTCCTACACTACGTTTGCCTAGACGCGGTCTCCACTCCAGAACTCGTCTACCCCAACGGTTATCGGTTCTTCGACAAATATGGCCAGCCTACTGCAACTTCAACTTGCTTAAAATATTTTGTTTTATTTAGCATCGAACTAAAAATCTTGATTTATAACTCTAATGAAATTTTGTTTGATTCATACTGTTTTTATGTTAAACGTGTGGGTGGTTTTTCTCCCGTCTGATTGTAGATTATGAACACTAGCTATGCGTTTGCAATACTAGGGAACGTTAGTTCCCTGCCTGCTCTGACTCCATCTCCTTCTCGTTAAATTCTGGAACTCGGTATCAATATTTTGTGTAGTTCGATTGAAAATCCCGATCTTCCAGCTCACTAAAGAGCGCAATTGAAACTCAAAAGAATATAATGTTTATTTAATATGATTGTGATGCATGATAAATTTTTTAATGACCATCAAGTATGAATTTTTATTTTCCTCTTCCACATTTATTTACCAACATTGTCTACACTAAACATCTATTTTATTTTAAATCCATTATTCCTACTCATTAACATTAACTTAACAACAGATTTGTACTGCATGTTTTTTTTTATAAAACGTCCCCAATGTGTCTCTGACCTAACCGGCCAACTCTTATACACACACACACATAACGTGCACTAGGCATCCATCGCGACGTCACCTGTCGGGCCATCCTCGACCTCCCATACAGCCAACCACGTTATTAATGTAGCCCAAGGGATAAGGTTCAAACAACAGGCTAGATGTCTCACCTTTTTCACAATCACACAGAAAAAAAATGTCCTAAAATAACTATGTATTGAGAGTTTACTAGTTTATAAACTTCGGAAGTTTGTTTTCTAATGTTATCTCCAATGGATATTATTCGAAACTTTGGTAAACAGTTTATAAAATTTTGTCATATTTATTTTAATCGGTTTAATATAGATAGTAGTTGGTTGCGGTTGTTACACAATTAATTATTATGTTACTACAATTTTGTTGTTATTGAACACAAATTACAATGTTAACAGTGTCTTAGGTTGATTGGCTAGTTCTTCACCGTGCAGCAAACTTTAGAGATATTAACAATTTTGTCTGTAATTTATGATTAAAATTGAGATTTGCACTAAAGATTGTCCCCTTTACTATCAATATTGGTCAATATAGCAAGATCACTTGATGAGTACAGCAAAATGAGCTCAATTTCAAAAACAGTAGATGGCTTATTCGATTGCGTCTCCAATTCAGATCCATTCAATATTCACACATTGAAACGGCGAGGTGTTAGTTTGTTAGTGTGCAAGCTTTTGAATGGGTATCGGTATGGTTGGAATGATTGTGAACCTTATTTCATTGGTGTGAGAATAGGTTTTTGTGTTGACTAGGAAGTAACATTGGATAGTGCACGGCGAAATGTAGGTCTGGGGTCGTGGGAGCCAAGCGTTTTGGTTAGTTATATTTTCAGAATTATAACGGTCTTTCGTCTTTGATAAGGCGCAATATGGCTTTGACTATTGTCATTAATTTCTTATGTGTCATCCAGAAACATGTTTCGGCGTAATGTTTTTGACACCTGACTTTTTCATGATTCATTGTGTGACGAAATGGATAGATTGCGATTCGATATCGATGTCGACGCAACACTCGATAGTAATAAGGATAAAAATGTAAGGTAATTAAGTGTCTATTGGGAAATTATTGTTTGGATCCGTTGGAAACATTTTTAGTGTTCCGTAGGTAACCAAAAGGTTCGCCCTTAGCCCCCCAGCGGGCCTTCTATGATTGCACGGTATGGGATGCTCTATAGCATCAACGCGACGGGGTAGTGGGACAATTGGATATGACGCGCGGTGACTCCCAATCCGGGGAATCGTAGTCGTGTTCAATAACTGCAGGGTATAAAAGAAAAAAAAGGTACCAAAAGGGTTAGAATACAACTCTTTGACTAATAAGCCCTTCAGAGTCCAGACGTCTCATGAACCATAATAGGGTATAACAGTATTAAAAACAAATTGCCAATTTGTTAGCATGTATGCTCAGAATGCATATTGGCAGGGGTTTTTACTATTTTATACAAAAATATATTCATAATTTTACTAAAAACCTACGAAAAATATAATAGTTTTCTTATTTATTGTCACGTGACCCAAAGCGCTATGGATTGGCGGAGCCCAAAATGACGTCACACGCAAGTAAACATCTGGTTAAAGTGACATTACATTGTATCATTTGACGTTTTAATAACAGTCGTGTGACGTCACACACTAGTAAGACGCCATATTGTACAAAGAAACGTTCTCGCGGCAACTTGAAAATGGAGTTTTTGATTTGGTTATTTTTAATGAAATACACAACAGAATGATGAATATGCACTTTTTATGGACTCCATAAACATTAGTCAATAACGTGAGATCGTTTTCTAAAACTTGTCAAATACCCTATTGTGTGAGGTAGGACATAGGGGAATTTATGCTCGAATAGGAGCGCCCGTCCGGGGAAGTAATGTCCACCTTACAGAAGTCCGCAGTAAAAACAGCACTACGTTTTGGTCATGTTGGGTTTTATCGGTGAGTGAGGTTCCAGGGCTACACGCTGTAGGGGATTGGCTTAGGGTAGGCAACGGTGCGAATGATATTTTATGTATCGCATGCAAACAAAAAGTCTATAGGCTATGGAAGGCGCTTACTAACCAGCGGGCAATATGATAGTATGCCACTCTCTTAAAAAAATGGGTGCGTGTACTTATGTAGGCGCGTGAGAAGTTATCCTTCTTTGGCATCGTTTAAAATTAGTTTTTAATTGCATGCAAATAATTAATTACAATAAATTAATAAAAAGTCTGGAAAAGGACACAGTCAATAAAGTTCAGTTTTAATTTGAAAAAATAAATAAATAATCAAAATATTCAATTAAAATCGCTACTGAATATAATTTATTAGAACATATGTGATTTGCACTTGTATGAAACTCAAACACGTATTCCGAATATACAAACTAGAAACATGTGGATAAATATTATAAATATGAATACCTTTAACTGTTACTTTATTACAAAAAATAAAGATGTGGTTTTTGGTTCTACTACACCAATGGTCAAGAGATGGCGCTGTAGTCTCCTGAATCGCGCTTTGGTTCCGTTGTTCCAGATTAATAAATACTTTTGATATTATAAATATGAATACCTATAACTGTTACTTTATTACAAAAAATAAAGATGTGGTTTTTGGTTCTACTACACCAATGGTCAAGAGATGGCGCTGTAGTCTCCTGAATCGCGCTTTGGTTCCGTTGTTCCAGATTAATAAATACTTTTGATAGGCCTTCACAATGCAGTCGTTAGCACCCACTAAATAGAGATTCTATTTCTATTTTGTTGGTAGATTTTCTTAATGTGCGGTAAACACAAAAGTAACTCATGAAGTCGCTAAAGCGACCAACTTCATGCTGTTAAAATTTTGTGTTACAGTGATGCGCGCGCATCTTAAAATTTCACTCTCATCATTTTTTCATAACGCGTCTAAAGAAGTATAACTTCAATAAAAAAAAACAGTTCTTTGTAATTTCCACAGATTAAATTTTTGAAAAAACCCCATTAATTTTTTTATTTTCTCTTAGAACATGTTAAACCTGATGTACTCACACTTGGCCGTTGTTTTCATGCATCATTAAATATATCAATAAACGATCGATATTTTTTAACGACTTTATGTAAATAAATATTAATAAATACCGATTTTGAGACATTCAAACAGTAGGTAGTGTTTGTTAACCTACATTTATACTGTATATGAATATCTAAAAATAGTTGACTGTCTGTAGTTTAGTAAATGTATCTTATATATAAAATTCTCGTGTCACAATGTTAGTTACCATACTCCTCCGAAACGGCTTGACCGATTTTTATGAAATTTAATTTGCATATTCAGTCATCATCATCATCATCATCAGCCTATTAATGTCCCCACTGCTGGGGCACAGGCCTTCCCTATGGATGAAATAGGGAGATTGGGCCATGACCCACCACGCGGGCCCAGTGCGGATTGGCGGGTGCTAACGACTGCAAATGCAACCGGGATCAACGGCTTAACGTGCCTTCCGAAGCACGGAGGAGCTCGAGATAGTAAATTTTTGGTCACCCATCCAATGACCGACCACTGCGAAAGTTGCTTAACTTCAACGACCGCAGCCGAACGCGCTAACCACTTGCGCCATCGAGCTACTCATAATCGGCTACTATCTATTTTTCATACCCCTAAGTGTTAAGGGTTGTCCAGCCCTAACATTTTTTTAAAAATTTTTTCGGGACATTGTTTATTATTGTTTGGCATTTAAAAATACATAGGTCCACACTAAATTTTCACCTTTCTACCATCAAACCCTATTTTTATGGCAGTACGAAGTTCGCTGGGTCAGCTAGTAATTATATATGTATGTATGTGTAGGTATAAGTAAATAATGCTATATAATTTCGTTTTTATCATAGTTTGATGTTTACTCTGTACGTTGTCTGCCGTTTCATTTTCACAGCACCTTCTTTGCGGTTGACTGGTAGAGAATACTGGCATTAAGTCCGCCATTTGCAATAATAATAAATCCGCCAACTTTTTCTGTAGATTTTGATGCGGTTTTAACTATTAGTTAAATATTTTTCTACATAGGTTTTGCGACACTCCCGAGAATAAAAACTATAGATAGACGAAACAAAATTTAATTAGGGCGGACTCACATCTCTGCCTTTTGACTACGAATAAATAATAAAGCCAAGCTTTAGAATTTAAAGTAATCAAATTTCCCTAGAGTTCGTTTTCATAAGCTTCGTCAAGTCTTCTCGTCACCCATCCCTCAATGTCTTAAGTCGAAAGTCTTCGACCAGTGCGTCCTCCCAGTTATGACATACGGCGCCGAGACGTGGACACTCACGGCTGGACTGGTCCACCAGTTTAAAGTCGCTCAGAGAGCTATGGAAAGGGCTATGCTCGGAGTATCCCTGAAGGACCGCATCAGAAATGATGTAATCCGACAGAGAACCAAAGTCACCGACATAGCCCACCGAATTAGCAAACTGAAGTGGCAGTGGGCTGGTCATATTAGCCGCAGAACTGACGGCCGATGGAGCCGTAAAGTTCTTGAGTGGAGACCGCGACTCGGTAAACGTAGTGTGGGACGCCCTGAGACAAGATGGGATGATGACATCCGTAGGCTGGCTGGAGTGGGCTGGATGAGAGTGGCAGAAAATCGGGAGCAGTGGCGTGCATTAGGAGAGACCTATGTCCAGCAGTGGACGAGCATGAGTCGATGATGAGAGTTCGTTTTCCTATTCAACTACCAGTTTATATAATTCCCAAAATTGACTGTTGAACTTATTACCATGGCCATTTAAGACATAAAAAATATTTATATTTTTTTTATTTGTAGACAAATGTTTATTTCTAAACCAATAACACTGCATATTGTATGTTTAAGGTGAAATTGGTTAAAAATCAATTCTATCAAGAGTTTTACTTACCGTAACATCTAATCTTACTAAAATTATAAGTGGAAGAGTTTGTTTGTTTGAATGCGCTAATCTCAGTAACTACTGTTCCGATTTTAATAATTCTTTCTGTTTTAGATAGTGCATATATCGAGGAAGGCTATATGCTACTTACATACTACCTTATAAAAGCGCAGCACCAAAGAAAATGTTACAAAATCGGAAAAAAATATTCCATTTGTGAGCTTACGTTTCGTGCGCTGCGTTAACGATAAAAGTTACATAAAAACATCTATGACGGAGTTCTTCCTCCTTTAAAATTTTATATAAAAACTCCGCGCCAGCATCATCATCAGCAGCCCATTAATGTCCCCACTGCTGGGGCACAGGCGGTCTCTAGGGATGGACTAGGGAGTTTGGGCCATGACCCATCACGTGCTAACAACTGCTGATGCAGCCGGGACCAACAGCTTAACGTGCCTTCCGAAGCACGGTGGAGCTCGAGATAGTAAATTTATGGTCACCCATCCAGTGACTGACCATTGCGAAAGTTGCTTAACTTCAACGATCGCAGCCGAACACGCTAACCACTTGCGCCATCGAGCTCCTCATATATCGAGCGGCAGCATATATCTATCTTTTTTAAGGGTGACGCCCTAGGGCCCCCCTTAAAACCTTTTTCCTCAAATTAATGCTAGTGAAACTGAAGGGCATCTCTAGTCTATATCTAATATATAAAATTCTCGTGTCGCGGTGTTTGTGGTTAAACTCCTCCGAAACGGCTTTCCCGATTCTCATGAAATTTTGTGTGCATGTTGGGTAGGTCTGAGAATCGGATAACATCTATTTTTCATCCCCCTAAATGTTAAGGGTAATCCACCCCTAAATTTTTTTTTTCAATTTTAGATTTTTTTTTTTATTTTTTTTATGATACATCATACAAAAAAACATACAACCCTAAATTTTCACCCTTCTACCACCAACCCCTATTTTTTTATGGCGGTACGAAGTTCGCTGGGTCAGCTAGTATTATATAAAACTCAAAGGTGACTGACTGACATAGAGATCTATCAACGCACAGCCCAAACCACTGGACGGATCGGGCTGAAATTTGGCATGCAGGTAGATGTTATGACGTAGGCATCCGCTAAAAAAGGATTTTGGTTAATTCTACCGCGAAGCGAAGCGAGGGCATGCCACTAGTCACCTATATAGATATACAATCTCGACCGTTCTCTTGGACCAATCTAATCTCAGTGATAAAAGTTTAAATTGTCTAAATTACACAATTAGTAAAGTTTAATAGACCAACGAACTCTCCAAAATGCCATACCGATCTGAATCTAGTTCGTTTGATGGACACCGCCTCTACTTTTACCTGATCACACATAAACGTTAAGTATATTATTTTTAATTAGTTATATTCGATTAATTAATGCGTCCAAATAGGTTAATTAAGTAAGCGATTGATTCATTCACGAGAGAGTGCGCGAATATGTTTTAATTAAGCCGTAATTTGTTTTTTTTTTGTTGTTTATCAATTTTATTGTGAGTGTTTTTTTACTGATTCGTCTGTCGGTGTGATCGTTTTTGGATTAGACACGGTAGATAAGTATGTTACACGAGATATTAGTGATATTGGTTTCCGGTTGATTTCTCTTTTGTATTTTTTTGAAGTATCAATTTTGATTACGATTCCCATGATATATCTAGCGGGTTCTGCGGTTTCTGATAACTGGCAGAGGTACCAAAGTTTTAATTTTACAACAATTATGAAATAGTATATTCATTGGAAAAATTAAAAAGCTACTATTAAGCAAATGTTATTACACGGTTAAGGAATTTTTGCAAGATAATAATTTAAAGTAATGATATTTACTATTTAAATTTTTACTATACCTGACATTTTATTTAACTTAATTTCTATATAATAAAATTGAATATAATATAACATGATATGCTATAGAATACGACATAGATAATAAATCAAATAATATAATATTGTGCTAAAATGATTAAATAATGTTGATATTAGTATATTTTTGTTTGTTGGGTAAAAAAATATCGTATTTGGCTGGTAAATTGTATACGTACTAACTAAATTACAATTAGTGAATGCGTCCTCTTCTCTATTTGCTGTGCCCTGTTCAGGGTTTACAATGATCAAACCAATGTACCTACTAAGATCTAAGAAAACATTGTAGAACGCAATAAAGTATTGGTTGATTGATTGATTAAAAAAAATATTTTCAAGCCTGATATCACCGGGAATAGAACTTCGTGTAACACTAGAGGTGTTCTGCGGTTTCACCCGCATTAATTTGAGGAAAATGGCTAAAGCGGGTCACTCTTAAAAGATAAACATATTCTGTTGAAGATTTTTTATAGACTTTTAAAGGGGAGCAAATCCGTCATACATGATTTTTGTGTAATATTAAACATCACAAATGGAATATTTTATTCCGGTTTTTGAAACTTTTTGAACATTTATGAAACTTTCTTATATCTTTCTGTTACAGTTCATGAGATCAAACCTGTCTGAGGATTACAAATTAATTTTCGTACGAACCCCGAAATTATTGTTATAACAAAGATATACATAAAAATAAATTTGAAGCATGAAGAAGATCACAGAAGTCTATATCCTTAATTAAGACGAGCAGCATCGCCATCATGAAACACTAATTAACTATCGCTTCGGTTAAGCATAATAACATCGCAACATGGAGAGAGCCATTGAAACCAGAATTTCTTGTAGAACTTAAGATCGCGTGTCTAATTGCTTCAACAATCTTTGCTCTCAACAAGACGTATCTTCTATTTGCTAATGATATTAACGTTGGAAAACCCCATAACCGTTTAGTCTCTGTAATAAGTAACCACCGTATGAACCGCTC
Source organism: Chilo suppressalis (assembly GCA_902850365.2). Classification (NCBI taxonomy): domain Eukaryota; kingdom Metazoa; phylum Arthropoda; class Insecta; order Lepidoptera; family Crambidae; genus Chilo; species Chilo suppressalis. The sequence continues at coordinate 2,535,616 of OU963905.1, read as the reverse complement.
ACTTTAAAAAGTCATTACTTGAGCAAACATTTTTGTGTTAACGCTGAATTGTTTACTCCTCCATCTTAGCACTTAGTAATCCGTTATTCTGGTCTTAAGGCTCATTATTGTGGTGGCTTGGAGAAAAGTGAGTTTTTATTTTGACGAGAAGAAGTTATTTTTACTGTTTTCACTTTAATTTGTTCAGAATGTGCTAGAATCTATATATACGAAACTCAAAGGTGACTGACTGACATAGTGATCTATCAACGCACAGCCCAAACCACTGGACGGATCGGGCTGAAATTTGGCATGTAGATAGAGGTTATGACGTAGGCATTCGTTAAGAAAGGATTTTGATCAATTCTACCCCCAAGGGTAAAAATAGGGAATGAAAGTTTGTATAAAACTTTGTCAATTTTAAACCGATCGGGCTGAGACTTTGCATGCAGGTATAAGAAGAATGATGAGATGAATGTCATTATGTATAATACAAGCCTGAGAACAAAAACTGTAGTCTACACTTCAGCTCTACACCGAAGCGAAGCGAGGGCGGGCCGCTAGTAATAAATAGGATGAGTTAAAAATAGGTCCTTGTAGCTATATATTGTTTTAAATTTTCATGGTCACTAACATTATATTAATATATGTTATTAACGGGATTGTTACCTTGTACCTTGTTTCACTTTTACCTATTAAATAAAGCGAACGCAACAAAAGACTTCATTGGAGGGTAGACCGATATGTCTGCCAATAACAGCCTTATTGGCAGACATATCGGTCTACCCTCCGACAAAGTCTTTTATTGCGTTCGCAATTCCTTCAGTTATTTCGTGATCATGGCGCTTGCAACAGTGCCGAAATATCTGAAACTCGCTAAAAACAAGGTACGAGGTAACAATCCCGTTAATAACATATATTACCTTGTAGCTATGTTCTTCTTCTAGTACTTCTCCGAACAGCGAAAGTTGGCAGTCGTCTCTGCATACGCCTCCTTGCTTTTAGCGAGATGGAATAATTCTGACGTGCTCGAAATTTCAGCCCATTCTCGTCAGCACAGAACACAAATACGGAAAGAGGTGAGAAGAGCCTTGTGGGCGGGCACGCCACAGTTATGTGTGAGCAAATGCTCATAACTTGACCAAAAGTTTGTTCTGATTGCGTCGTTTCTCTCGGGTGTGACCGCTCATTGGTTCGATTGTTTGATGTCGCGTCGTTTGATTGTCTATTATCCATTAGGTGGAAGTGTAGCGGGGGCGAGCCGGTGACATCAGTTCCCGTACAAACGGTCTATGATCACCCTTCTAACCTCTTTCTTCGTTATGTGCTTGTAGGTTCCTCAACCAAGACTTCTTCTTGCGATCGATGCCTCGTGTCTCATTAGGTGTCCTAGGAACACAACCTTTCTCACTATGACTGTGTCTAAAAGATTAATTAACGCTATAACGCTGAATATTTCGGGAAATTCCCTGTCTTGTGAAGCTCTGTATTTTTGCCGGCTACATTTTTAGCGAAATCAACACTGTCGCTACATTGATGAACTTAAATTGTACTTTTATTTTTTTCCCAAGTGTCAAATTTCGCTAACTAGCTTTTGTTTTAGGTTTCAGTTCTTGTAGTTTGTGCGTAAAAAAAATATTACACTTTATTTTTATCGAATATTTGAGTAATAGAGAGCTTACAAAGATGCTGATGTGGCGGCGACATCTATATGCCCCATGTATATGCAATTGAAGGAGGAAATTATCACTCGCCTCCTCAAGAGATGGCGCTACCGACGCTGCGATCAATATGTATGGAAGCCTACATCGTGCAAGTGAAATTCAGATGCTCCATATATATAGGTACAATGCCCTACCAACATCAGCCGTGGCCCCCGAGCTACAATCACCCAGCTCGGAGGAATATCTTCCCTTTTGGCCTTCCTACACTAATGATGTGAGAAAAATAAATATTTGAAAGGTACTAATATCGAAACCATTTCTAATATGTAAAAGGATATGACGACCTCCGTGGCCGAGTGGTTTGTATGCCGGGTTTCATGGTGTCGCCGTCTCGAGAGGTCGCGGGGTCGAATCCCGGTGGGGGCAGATGTTTGTGTGATGAACACGAGCATTTGTACTCGATTTGTATCTATTTCTATATAAATATACTTATATATGTACTGTTTATGTATTCTATCCGTTACCCTAGCATCCCATAACACAAGCCTTACAGCTTACTTTGGGGCTAGGCTAATTGGTGTGAGTGTTGGAAATATTTATTTATTATAAGCTTCTATTAAATAAAGCATCCTACAACACGAACAGGCCTCGAACTGAAAACCGTTAATTTCTCCGATGAATGACTCGCGGACAAGTCGGGTTAACCAAATATGGCCCTTAATGCCTTACAATAAGTGTTTTGACGCGCATCAATTTAGATAAGCGCAGGATTGATCCTTGTTTGCTCTGCCCGGGACGGCTGACGCGCCGCTTACAAATTGCGATACGACCGCAAATTTAGGGTTGGTGCTTCGCTACATTTAAATTTCAAGTTGGAATATAGTTGACAATATACGAGAAAAACCACGGACTTAATAATTCAATAAGGAAGAGGAGAGTTATTGAAATACATTTTCCTTTTTCTGGCTATTGAGTAGAGGAAAATATATTCCTTCATTTAATTTCCCCTGCAATACTTTTGAAACTGTCAAATTATAATAATTGATGAGGTGTTATTGATGTTATGTTATATCGGCATTTGGCATTGACGTAACATCCGACAGCTGTCACATTGGCACTAGTGGACTTGACGCGCGATTTTCCCTCCAACACATATTTTTCCAACGGTGACATGTATTAGTATTAGTGACGACATATATTAGTGACGACCTCCTTGGCTGAGTGGTTTGTACGCCGGGTTTCATGGTGTCGCCGACTCGAGAGGTCCCGGGTTCGAATCCCGGTGGGGGCAGATGTTTGTGTTATGAATACGAGCATTTGTACTCCAGTCATGGATGTGTAATATATATTTCTATATAAATATACTTATATATGTACAGTATATGTATTCTATCCGTTACCCTAGCATCCCATAACACAGGCCTTACAGTGCTTACTTTGGGGCTAGGCTAATTGGTGTGAGTGTTGGAAATATTTATTATTATTATTAGTCGCGGCACGAAACTCTAGCGCTGACCATTATTGCGCTGAAGTAAAAATTAAGATGTCTTGGGGGGAAACGAGGTGCGCGGGTGGGCGCGCGTTGCGCCGATTGGCTCTCCAGTCGTACCCATACGCAGCTATCCTCTCCGCACTTTGTTCAGCGCTAGAGTTACGTGCCGCGATTTGTAATTGTGGACTCGGCACTATGACTACTTCTTGCTGGGCAGTCAAAGAGTGCAAACGGAGTACTTGGTTATAACTGTAATACTAATCGTGTGACTACTGTAAAGGTTTAAGTATGGTGCACATTATTCTGCATTATTATTATGTTTATTGATTGGTAAATAAAATTGCTCATAGTGATTTTTACTATGTTATTTATGTTGAGCAATTGATTATGCTAATACTAAATAAGTATTGTTAAGTGGAAAAGTTATGTTATTGTTACTTGTTGAAATTATTATTGCAATTGATGTTAATACTCTGTACGCTGGATGTGGGGCTGTTTTATCAATAAATGACTAAATAACTGAACTTTAGTTTATTAATAATGAATAGAAACTTTACAGTGCGTTTAGTAGTCAAGGGGTTGTTATTTACATTTTTGTCCATTTAAAAGACAGTTAAGGAAATTGTAATTATAAATATCAATTATAATTTTGCTTTTGTCATGTCTAATAATTTTTTAATATCAAGCATACGTTATGCGTTTTGAATATAGGAAAAAAATACTGAAGTATTTCCTAAAGAGAACAATAAAAATATTAAGTAAATTATAATTATATTGTGAACATAATTTTACATATTTGCTTTATTTAAATTTTTCACTTTAGATGTGACTTTGGATAATATACATAAATAAAAATATATTGGTTCTAATTGATTTTAAAACTGGCATTAAAGTCTAAAATTGCTAATTTTAAATACATACATAACTTTAAAAAAATCAAACTTAACTTCGCAACAAATAGAAGACCATTAATAAACCAATCATCAAGTTTCAAGCTAGATATTATTATATTTGTTATTAATTAAAACCGAATCACTAAATCTTCCATTCATTAAACCTGATCTAGGGCAATAAATATTTTATCCACGGCACGACGCAACCCTACTTGCGAATTTATTGAAGGATATATTGTCATCCATTGACTTTCAACTTTGCCGACATCACACACACTGCTATACGCAACCGGCATTGTATTTTAATTCGTTCGTGTTGCGAATATTCAGTCAAATGTGCATTAACCCCGGTACGCAACTCTGAATTTAAGATACCTTAATGTAGAGTCTCATTTATGCCAAAGTGTACAGTTAAGGAACAAACGATTTTCAGATGTAACTGTGATGTGTCTAAATGGTGGACTTTGCAGTTTCATTATAAACATTGTGTCTTTGTAATTTGCTTTATGCATCATTGTCCTTTAATATGGCACTACTTAAATGTTTGTCCTAGACATTTTAACAGATTCCACTTACAAACTTACAATTTAAAGCACTACTAGCGGCCCGCCTTCGCTTCGGTGTAGAGCTGAAGTGTAGACTACAGTTTTTGTTCTCAGGCTTGTATTATACACAATGACATTCATCTATGATTCTTCTTATACCTGCATGCAAAGTCTCAGCCCGATAGGTTTAAAATTGACAAAGTTTCATAAAAACTTTCATTCCCTATTTTATCCCTTTGGGGGTAGAATTGATCAAAATCCTTCCTTAGCGGATGCCTACGTCATAACATCTACCTGCATGCCAAATTTCAGTCCGATCCGTCCAGTGGTTTGGGCTGTGCGTTGATAGATCACTATATCAGTCAGTCACCTTTGAGTTTTATATATATATTGATTATGCTTTTACCCCTACAATGAGTACGAGTTGGTAGATAGCTTTTCCAAAATTACGTTTAACCCCCAAATTAAAATTGGTATTGCTTTCTTACATCGCCACATTTTTTTAAAGTTCTAATTCTATCACTACGAAAAACTTAACAAGTAGAAAAACTGAATTACAAAAGTAATAATGACATCTATTAGCTGATATAGAACAAACTACAGCAACCACTGAATAGGCTGATTTCAATTAAATCATATTAATATAGCCATAACAAAATAGACGGCAGTAATAACAAAAGATGGAAGATTTATTGAAAATATTGTACCAAAAAAAGGCAACAAAAATACTAAAAATGATTTTAATAGTTTCACTTGCATCATCGTGATTTTATTAAACTACAACAGTTTTTTCTCTTTTCCTCACGGACCTCAGTAGATATACATCTAACACGTGTGTCACAATCAAAATAACCTTTCAGTCATAAATGCTAATATGCATGATTCAATATAAATAACAAGTATGTGCAATTGTGTAGTTAGCAGCACGATTTTTGTTTCCGTCTATGCATAATGATTCTTTCTAAGATATTAACATAAATAACATCACAACGTATAAACAGTTCTTGAAATTATATCATAAAAGTGTAGGTCGGTATCTGAATCATCCTTACGTAAATGAGTTTATTTTTTTGGATCATCCAGTTTATTTTTCCTCGTTTCTGTGGTCTGTCGAGTAGCAAATTCATTTCATAAAGTTAAGAATTTCTAACACAACAAATAAGGAAAAAAAGACTATTGAAATAAAATACTGAAGTGATTTTCCGTTTTACTGTTAAACACTTTCTTAATTCGAATATTTATGAGAATATCATGAAAATCAACAATTTGCCAATTTATTCGCTTGCCTTTAATTTTTAACTATACAAGAACTTCATAACGGCAGTTATATTGATAAATTTATATTTTCAATGTGTCTTTCATATTGTGTTGCGAACTCAAAACATTTCATTGCCAATGTAGCTGATGCTATCGAATAAACAATAGGATATGTGATCGGGTTCACAATCGGTCCATGCGATTGCACAAAACAAGACGTTCATTCCGATTTGAAACTGAATCCCCCTGGTTGCGTGGGACCATGTATAGAATTTCTAACGACAGATTTTGTAAGACATTTCCAAAAGGATGACAATATTATGATGTCAAAGCTTTTCATCGTTGGTATAGGTAGCAATATATATTTCCGATAAAATTATTACATTGAAATAATTAATTTGGCATGCATTAACAATTTCAAGGACACTCTGGTGAATGACAATGAAATCACGATATACACTAATAATATTTACAATGCTGTTCCTAATAAAAATGTATCAAATCTGTCACTAACTCATATCAGAATTTAACTTTGAAATAATTACATTCTACTAGACGTTTTTGCCCTTATAAATATTAAAGAATGGTGCAAGTTAAAAATAGTCACAACAGTCCACAACTTCTGGAAAAACAAAAATAAAATCTTATTTATTTATGTTACAACTTTGTTTAGTATTCACGACGAACTATATTTAACATTTTGATCGGTGCTCGTAATAGAACTAACTCGATCAATTTATGTGTATTTGCACGCAGATTGCGTCCTCAATCGAATTGATGATTCAGAGAGCAGATCCGAGTAAACGCCACCATTTAAATGGACTATTCCCAAGTCAAACAAGAACAGCCTTAAGGGTATCCACGTCTATAAAAACTGAATCTAAAACTAAAGATGAAAGAGTAGAAATTCGTAAAGCAGTGGGCTAAGGTGTGATAATTAAAGATGACGGCAGTACACGCGTTACAAATAAATGAATTGTCTGTTGATATTCCCTTAGTGGATGTGTTATGTAAGCATCCAAGTAGTTTATTGGGTCAATGTACTTGCTATTTGGTTAACTTTTATTGGAGGACAGACAGCATTTGAATCGTCCCTTTTGAATGCTAATCGCGATTCCAACTCACGTGATGTCATATCGTTTAAGTATTTGCGTCTTGGGTCGCTTTAATGCGTCTAGCTCGTGTTAAGTGTCAGCATATGGAATGCCGTTTTATTTATAAAGTAGCTTATCGGGAGTAAGAAGATTCTTTGCATCAAAATTAAACTAACTGAGTTTGCAACATTGTGCCTAACACCAATAACGTTCTTGTTTTATTTGTTTTGGTCCAGTTTATTGCAGGTTGAAGATTTTCTATGTATAATATCCGTTTGCCTTTACTGTTTTTATCTCTGAATATCTATGTTACCAGTTTGTGATTTTCACCGATGATATCAGCAGGACTTGTTTCACGGCAACTAGATGAAGGATAAAAATAGCTTGATGTTTGCATCAAGAGAGGTATTAAATAGGTTGACAAAGTTCCTTGTTTTAGATGCGGCGCTAACGTTACTTTGGAGATAAAACAGTCGTCCACGATCTTCCTTAATCCACAACGTATGTATGCCCATTCTGAATCACCATTGGAAGATAGGGAATAACCTGGCGTCATCTAAACTTTATTTACGACTGTAAACCCATAAACCCCAATAAAACCATACATAAAATATGTAAACAGCGACACGTTTAGTGTTTGTCCGTGAAAAAAGGTAGAAATAGATTTTGTAACTATGGCCAGTTAAAAGGCGTCCAGCCGTGAACTGGAATGGACGAATCGATTGAACTGAGTCCAGTTATCGATAGAATGTATCGGATGATTACCGTAATGACAATTTATGCGCGGCTAAGGTGGAATATGTAAACGAGCTATGGACAAGTGAAGAGGCCTTGTTACTGTAATGGGACCACCCAACTTTGACTTCGCCGATGGGTTTTGTTCCAGCGAAGAGTGGCTTATGGTAATGGCCCTATTTATAAACATATCGAAGGTGTGTGAGCCGTTCATATTTAAAGAAATATTGTTAAGGTCTGTTCCATAGGACAATTTAGTGTCATTTAGGGTTTTATATTGCCTTCTTAGATTTCGGTTTTAATGAATCGCTCGTAATTTTTATTGATTTTATAAATGCGAGAGTGTTTTGTTCTGTTTGTTACCTATTCACGTTAAAACAGCTACACCGATTTAGCTAAAATATTATATAGGGATACTTTGCGTACCAGGAAAGTTTATAGGATACTTTCATCTCAGAAATCATCCTTTAAAGAGGTGAAACCAGTTTTTCCACGCAGATGAAGCCGCTGGTCCTGTACTTACACTATTATTTCCGATATCCATTTGAGTTAATTCAAACTTAGTGTTATACATACAAAAAAATATTACATCAAAATTGAGCCGCGGATGATGTATTAAGTATCTCGTCCATTTTCGATTGAACTGATCACAACATAATGTTATGACATCAACCTTAATTTTTTACTGATATTTTATTTTTTTGTCTAAGTTAATGTAGTGCTTTTTTATACTGATAAAATCATCTTTAAACTTACTAGTTTAAGTAATATAATACTTTATATTAAGTCAATGTTTCACCTACCAGTTTCATACGTTCTATCTCCTACATGTAAAAAAACTGCTTTCCCGCAGGAATCACCTGGGATCAGTACCCCAAGCTAGAATAACTTACTTAAAATTATATCGTCGAGTTAAAAAAAAATCTACGGAAAAAGCTAGTTTGTTCTTACGTCCGGTAGGGGCGCTGCCTAGTATTCATAAAAACTTAGACGTTGGCGATACGAATACTGTCACCCTCCAGTTGAGCCGACCCCCTCAGGTTCGAGTGGTCTAGAGGCTTCAGGAGGAGAAGAATCCCCCTGTGGGGAGATGCCATCCGCCTGGAATACCTCTAGAGGCACTCACCGCTTCTCGACTTGAGGTCCCCTTAGGATCTTGCCGTCCCCAAACCCCGGTGACGCTGTACTGTTACGGATCTGTTAAAGTTTGTGCTTGGTGCAGAGTTCCATTACAAATCACCCGTTTCCATTTAATATAAACCTTGTATATTGTTTTCGCTTATTGTAGCATTCCGTCTTAATAAACTTAACTAGCAAACCAGTGAACCAAATGTTCACCAAAACCTGATTTAAAAAAAAAAATGTATTTAATTAATTGAGAACTTCGGAGATTTTGTGTGGTTTTGTTTGAAATTCGTGATTTCTCGAAAACCGGATGTGCTACGTTACTCAAATCCGGTTTGTAGTCTTATCAGATTATTCTTAACTTAAAACTTAAATATTCTCTTTATCTATCTCTTACGGTTTGGCCGCTGAAACAGCACCACAGACGGACGGACTTGTCTAATAGATAAGAGATCATTACATTTTTGTACTCTTATATATTTACAATAAAAAAAAAGCTGGCCAAGCGCGAGTCGCTGTATTAGGGTTCTGTTAAATTCTTCTAGCCATTCTTGAATGCATTGTGGAATGCGAAGAGATGGCGCTGCCTTGCAGCTTAACAATGGCTAGAAGAATTTCGACGCGGTCCATGAGGGCCGCGGTAGCATAATTGGTCAGTGCATTCGCCCGGATTGCGAAGGGTGCGGGTGCGAGTCCCGTCTGCTGCCTGGTCCGCGTGGAATTTTTTCTAGTTATATTTTCTTTAGATTTAAACAGCAAGCAGTTACATGCTTTAAAATGTTAAAAATTATAGACCGACGTATATTTTGACACTTGCATCCGGAACCCAAAAAACAAAGGAGTTTATTTTGGAATACCTATTTGTTATCACGCACATTCTTCCTGTTGAAAACAGAAGCTGCGTGTATTTTGTTTGTCTCTGTAGTTCGAGTCTAATTAAAATTAATCCAGTTTTTCCGCGCGAGCAGGTAACTCAGTAGCGTTGTAATAACATTGTCACGGTCGACGGAGCGTGAAATGAATGCGCACGCGCATGCCACGCCATTGGCTTAGGCGCTTATTGAATAATTAATTTATGAGATGTATCAGTATTACATTGATGAAACTTAACTCGGTGTTGGTTATGGTTGTTTTTTGTGACGTCATAATTAATAGAAAAAAGGTTGTTACAACATATTATAAACTAGCCGGCTCGCCCTCGCTTCGCTTCGGTGTAGAGCTGAAGTGTAGACTACAGTTTTTGTTCTCAGGCTTGTATTATACACAATGATATTCATCTATGATTTTTCTTATACCTGCATGCAAAGTCTCAGCCAGATCGATTTAAAATTGACAAAGTTTTATACAAACTTTCATTCCCTATTTTATCCCCTTGGGGGTAGATTTGATCAAAATCCTTTCTTAGCGGATGTTTACGTCATAACATCTACCTGCATGCCAAATTTCAGCCCGATCCGTCCAGTGGTTTGGGTTGTGCGTTGATAGATCACTATGTCAGTCAGTCACCTTTGAGTTTTATATATATAGATGACCACAAAAAGTTACTTAAGCATTCAATGCGACCAAGAAGAAAATATCATATAGAATTTACTTTCACTTAGTTTAAAACAGTGTTTAACTTTTTTGTGCTTGAACGCATAAATTTAAATTGATGGCCAACCTCCTTAACTTATTCAAATCAATATGCCGAGTACACCCCTACGCAGAATTCCGGTCACATTGTCCGCTTGAAATGGGCGAATTTATGGTGGAAACTCAGCGGGCGGCTGTATTGCCAGTCGCGTCGCTTCCCTTAGACCACCTCCAACTGCTGAATTATCACGGCTTAGCTATATCTAGAGCTATTATACAGCTTTTCCACTCGGCCTTGTTAACATTATGCTCTCTAATAAATTACGAGCGTTATAAGCAGACTGACTTTGTTTACGGAATTGGAGTCGATGAATTTATACATTAACTAGCGGACCCGACAGACGTTGTCCTGTCTACACGTCTTTAATTTGAAAATTTCAAACTTTTTTTAATAAGCTAAAACACTCTGGACCATTTTGATGAAAATTATTATTCAAATGTTATGACAATATGTAACGTCATTACATGTTAATTTATTACAATTAGACTAATCGATAGCGTGTGAGTATGTGTAACAAAAAAAAATCATTTTTTTAATTTGATCGCAGCGCTAACTGTCGGGACAGACTCGATAAAATGTGGTCACGCAGTTGTTGACATATAACTGCTAGATGGCGCTTTTATAGAAAGCTTACATCGCGCCATAGACCCTTAAGGTGCAACGGTGCGCGTTCCTGTTGTCTAGCGGCTCGTGTCTCTCGGAGACGAACAGATATACCTGCAAACGTTAGTAATATCCGCGCCAGAGTAACCATCAAGTTTCCTGGCTATAGTCCGTAGATCCACCTCAGGGTCCACTTTGACCTCCCTTAGGTTAATCGCCAGTAATGCCTCCCTACCATCCTGTGTCGGTAAAGGGATGTATATGCGTTTCTCGAGACGACGCCTTAAAGCTTCGTCGATGTCCCACGGGAAGTTGGTCGCTGCTAACACCATTACTACCTGTGAGGAGGGTTGGTATGTTTTTAAATTTAAAATTGAATATTATTTAATATTTGACACTGCGATGGTAGCGCCGTCTGTCGGATCCAATGTAAAACATTCCAAAATCAACAACTACTAATAAATTAAAAATTAATTAAAAAAACATTGTCCAGCGGACAAAATTGTGAATCTAAACCATTCTCAGATCCCCTTGAACACACACAAAAAATTTCATCAAAATCGCTCCAGTCGTTTAAGAGAAGTTCAGTGACATACACACTCACAGAAGAATTATATATATAAAGATGTTTCGTTGGAGAAAAATAAATCTTTTTTGTAAGGAGTCATGTTTTCCAATTCTGTACATTGGGAGTCGATAAGGTGAAAATGAAAGAGTAGGTACTAGTTTGGTTTTGGTAATTGAATGTCCTAATGTACATAATTATAATAATGGTTACGTCCAGTTGGTACATTCAACATTCAGTGTTTGTATGAGGATTCGAAAAATCATACTTTCCTACTAACACTATAAATGTGAAATTTGTATGTTTGTGCGTCTGTATGTTTGAAAAAACTACCTGACTGTCTTGATTTGAGACATAGGATACTTTTCTCTATAATAATAATAATAATATAGCCTCTTTATTTCCATAATGAACAAGTAATATATATCATAGAATTATCATAAACACATGCATAAAATAACAAAATATTACAACAATTAATATTATAAATCAGTGTACAATTAGCATTAAATTATTTCATTTCATAAAATTGTCGAATAATAATAATAAAATTCAAATTTTAAATGATAATTGAATGTCCTTATGGACCCCTCAACGAGTAAAGGCCTCCTCCATTTTGGTCCACGTCTGTCTGTCCTTTGCTTTTGTAGTCCAATTTTCACCAGCCTTTCTTATTACTTCATTAACCCATTTTTCTCTCGGTCTACTTATACTTTTCTCTATACCATCCCGAAAACATGTAATGTTCCTGTAGGATTCTAAAAAAACGTATAATTAACTCGGACGCAGTCGCGGGCGGTCGCTAGTAATGTAAAAAATAGATACAAAATTGCATGGTTAGCTGAGCATCTAAAGTGAGACATTAACTCCTTACATTATCCATCTGTCAATTAAAAATATTTTTTTGTATATACAGTCTCGTCAGCCAGCATGATCTGTTCAATTCGACATAGAAAAAATTATCAATGTGACATGATCTAAGTTGTCTCTTGAAGCAATTGTTTTCCTTTTTATCATAAAAAAACTAAACTAAACTATGTTTATTATTTTTTAAATCTAAAGAAAAGTTTTAATAGTATAAAAGCAGCAGACGGGACCCGAACCCGCACCCTTCGCAATCCGGGCGAATGCACTGACCAATTATGCTACCGCGTCGAAATTTTCCTATCCTTAAGCTGCAAGGCAGCACCATCTCCTCGCATTGTAGGCAACCCACAATGTCAAATGAATACTTTTTCAAGTATTAAACATTTGAAAGAAGAAATAGCATTTATAGTTATAGTTATAATTTTTATTATTTTTAAAGCATGTAACTGCTTGATGTTTAAATCTAAAGAAAATATAACTAGAAAAAAAAATTTATTGCCTTGCAGCTTAAGAATAGCTAGAAAGAATTTCGACGCGGTCCGTGAGGGCCGCGGTAGCATAATTGGTCAGTGCATTCGCCCGGATTGCGAAGGGTGCGGGTTCGAGTCCCGTCTGCTGCCTGGTCCGCGTGGATTTTTTTCTAGTTATATTTTCTTTAGATTTATAGTTATGTTTTTTTTTCTATTAAAACTTTTCTTTAGATTTAGATTAAACTAGTTTTCAAAATGAAAAATAACCACTTAATTACAGAATCCCCCAGCTCATTAACATGATTGAAGCGATAGCTAAAACAGGACCGGCTTAATTCAAGCAAAAACTTGCTCTAGAACATAAAACGTAAAGGATGGACAGTCTGACGGACAGACGAACAGACAAACCGCTGCGCACTGATTGACGGAACGCCACCGCTTGTCTAAACCTTCTCGAGACGGGATTGAGTCGGACCAAAATAAAACACGGCTTATTTACGCAACAGTATATAACTATGGATAAAAAAAATAAGATCAACTGCGGCTTTTATAGTAAAGATTTTATACAAACATATATACTGAATTTTTACAGTGTTTTAATAGGGATAATGACGGGGTTATTATCACAAAATCCTATTTTGTCTGCCAGTTAGGTTATCAACAAATAATGGAAACTTATTTTTTCATTTCAATGTCAATCCACCAAAAAGTGTGTCTTCTGACATCGGTTCGATACCAAACCATATCGTCGTCTCTCCATAACAAAATTTTTCAAAATCGGAGCAGTTTATAAACGTAAATGATAGTACCAACTGTAAAATGATAGGGTAATTGTAATTATTTGTGTGAATTGAACAAAATTTATTTACTACTGCAACGTTACGGTTAGGTCTTTTTTATATTTCAAACACACACCAATTAGCTTAAACCCAAAGTAAGCACTGTAAGATTGTTTAATGGGATACTAGGGTAACGGATAGAATACATATCTTTATATATATAATTCTTCTGTGAGTGTGTATGTCACTGAACTTCTCTTAAACGACTGGACCGATTTTGATGAAATTTTTTGTGTGTGTTCAAGGGGATCTGAGAATGGTTTAGATTCACAATTTTGTCCGCTGGACAACCCCTATTTTTTTAGGGCGGTACGAAGTTCGCTGGGTCAGCTAGTACTGATATATAAACACAGTCAGGTTATAAGTATTGTCACACAGTAAAAACTTTTCTTTTAGAATGCTGGCCACATAAAAGTTTATTGAATTCGAATTTCGAATCGTTCATGAAAAAAATTTTTACGGTGGAAGAGAGCTACAACATACAAAATGATAAGGTATACGCACACAGTAGTGAAGAAGCGAGCAACCGTATTCCGCGTGTCCAACAAGGTCATTTTCCATCCTCGCTCATGGTATGGTTGGGAGTTTCTTATTGGGGCTTAACAGAGGTACATTTTTGTGAGAAAGGTGTAAAAACGTATGCAGTTGTGTATCAAAATACAGTCCTGACGAACCTTGTGGAACCTGTTTCTCATACCATGTTCAATAACAGGCACTGGGTATTCCAACAAGATTCGGCGCCAGCTCATAGAGCGAAGAGCACACAAGACTGGCTGTGAAATCGTGAAATCGACTTCATCCGGCACATGACAGAATTTATGACCTGACTAGGTACATGACTCAGGTGAAAATTCTCGTATTCCTCATACTATCATTTACCCCACCGGAATTTGAACCTCTCAAGTAGACGACACCTTAAAACGCGGCGTACATATCACTCGCGGCACGGAGCGCGCGGAGATCACCTCGAGTTATTAACGAGTCGCATATCATATAACACTGACGACTGGCACACACAAGAGACTCGCCAAATAATCTGTCTTCTTCTTCATGTTCCTCTCCAATTACTGAAGGTTGGACATCAGCCTTGAAAACCTCGCTTTGTCCCTGGCGAGGTGAAACAATTCTGCGGCGCTCTTGACACCGGTCCACTCGCGGATGTTTCGAAGCCACGACTTTTTCCAACGGCCCACTCGACGTTTCCCCGCAATTTTTCCCATCATAATGAGTTGCAGTAAATTGTATCTCTCGTGTCTGAGGACATGACCGAGGTAGGCAACTTTTCTTGTTTTGATGGTCTGCATCAATTTGCGAGTATTAAATAATCTGTAGCTCAAATCAAACTTACTTAATCGATTTCCAATCTGACGACATTTATATAGATCTCTGATTCGGATAATCGTTTTTTATTTCTCACTAACACTCCGAAAGCGCACGTCCCAACTTTAATGAGCACTTTATTTGTGCGTCAAAACGCAACAATGGGCCCAATCAGCGTTCGGAAATCACAAACCACTACCGTTAGTGCCATAATTCGTATTCTAAATAATCACGCTCGATTCAGAATCGAATCGGTATGATCGACATTGTGACTAGGCACACACCAGCTGGATGTAGACACAAAAGAAATGAAAGTGTTGACTCCGTTAACGATGTATAAATTTGGACTCGACGGGTTCAAATCTGTGTTTTCGTAAAGAGCGGACGTTGCGGCGAATTCGGTTCAAATTCACAGCCAAAGGTCGATAAACTTGAGAATAATAAAAATGAATAGATAAATATTGGACAGCTAGTACCGCCGCAATTATTTTGTCCAAGCCAATGAGAGATTAATTATGCATACTCCTAAAGGGCGGATATGAAATGTTAAGTATTAGATACAATTTATATTTCGGAAACAAATATGTGTGGTTAGTGTAATGGCAGTGCTCCTGCGTTTTGCTACGAAAGTCCTTGGTTTGAATTTCATTACAAATAGAACAGTAATAATAATATGTTAATCAAAAGTTGTTTACTTTATGTATTTGTTTCCATAGTACGCTCAATCATTTTTGTGAGTTGATCTGATTTCATATACTGAGATACGGGAAATCGAATCGCACAAAATTTAGAAGAAGTCATTGCTATTGCACCAACCGGTGATCAGTATAAATAATCATAATTCACTTCGAGCACTGAAATTTGGAAACAGTATGATGACGTTTCAATAAATAATATTTTTTTGTAACTGAACATAATAACTTGATTTTGATAAACCGGTAATAGAAAAACACATTGCTTCAGTGAAAATTTCAACTGACCACCTTACAGTTCATGAGCTAACTCGCTAACAGACAAACAGACATTCAGGTAGACCAATGAACGGAAAAATGGATGACATCCTAAAGCTCACATTGATTTTCAAAACGTTAGTGTCCATGTGAAAATATTAGCTGTATTTTCTTCAGCCCTGATCCATTTTTCTGGGATATTATTTAACAAGGCATTAATTAACATTTTATTAGCTAATAGCATTTGTAACACTCAAAAATGTCGGATAAGCATATCGTTCTAAGTTGGCCGTTCTTAAAAAAAGTCTCATTAATAAAGTGTCAATAAATTTCTTTTATCTGCATTTACTTAAATATATGTACATATTATCAGACCGCAAACGGAATTAGTAATAAAAATCTAAAATTTAGTGTTCGCATTTAAATTATTGAGTGATATTGACACCAATGTTATATTTATCGATGGTCCAAAAAATCACACACACGCATTACAGGAAACTTTTAGCCAAATAATCGTAAGAAATATCTTCATATGACTTTTTCAATAACACTAGACTTTATTCTGTATGTTTAGAATCCTTTGCTTTTCGAAATGAAAAATTTTGTACATAAAAATGAAATGTATTCGTAATTTAAGTTGACGATAATCTTCTTTAATTAATCTCAATCATAAACTTCCACTGGTATTTTTACAAATTGATGGAAATTTGTTTTATTTTAAAATCTGTATCTCGTTTGAAATCCCGAATATTAGGCGTCTTGATTAATTTGAGTGAGACTATAAATAAATTTTAGTGGTACAAATGTAGTCATAACGACAAAATTTAATGATAATTATAAACACGTATTATTATATTATACAGATTACGACTGCGCTTAGAGAAGTTAATTATTTTCTGAGTTTGACTAAGGTCGATATTTGTCACTATTTTGCTAAAAAAATAGAATGTGACAACACGTGACTTAATGAAGCATTAAATAAATTTGGCGTATTTAAGTACAGCTGTTAATAAATTGGTTCACTTCTTTTTGGAACCAGTGTGAACCACAGTATATTACCAGTGAATGTTTTTTTTTTTTATAGAAATACTGTTTCCCCGCTCTGAGGCAGGACTTTGTAGTGCATTTTGTTTTTATTAAAATTTTGAGTTTTTCTTTTCCCTCCATCATATTTTTGTTTTCGAGATATTTTTTTGTCTTCTCTTTTTTTTCATTATTTATATTTTTTTTCATGAATTATTATTATTCTTACATATTGATGTTCTATTTACACTAGTATTTATGTTTACATCTTTTTAGATATCTCTAGCACTCTTTAAGTCGTTATTTATTTTTTACTGTAAACATTTGATTTACATTTCTTTTATCACATTGATTTTTTACATTTTATCATCACTTTTTCTTGATTTGATTATTTTGTTTTAGTTTCTCTTGTTCTTCTTCCATTCCCTTTGCACTTTTTCCTGCATAACCTTTATTTCCTCCGTCTTCCCTTTCCTTCCTCCATTCCTTCGTTGTTTGCAATTAATATTTTCTTTACATTCTTTTGCTCTTCTTTCATGTTTTTACATTCCTTCGCACTTATCATCTTTGCCATATTTTCTATTTCTTCTTTTCCTTCTATGATAAATTTCTTCGTACTCCTCTGTTCCTCTCTTATTCCTTTCGTATCATCTACAAAACCTGGAATCACTTTCAAAATTAATCCGAGGATTTTGACATTCTCTAATATTCTTTCTTTGTTATCTATCATTGTTTCATTCATTATCCGTAAAATACTTTTCGTCTCTTCTATTTCACTATCTTTCTTCCTCGTCTGTCCTAAATGCCTCTTTTCTTTGGCTTTCTATTCCTCCGCTCTCATTTACACTTTTTGTCAACCTTAGCTTCACAACTAATTATTTATTGTATAATATATTTTATTATATTTTGACGACCTCCGTGGCCGAGTGGTTTGTACGCCGGGTTTCATAGCGTCGCCGACTCGAGAGGTCCCGGGTTCGAATCCCGGTGGGGGCAGATGTTTGTGTGATGAACACGAGCATTTGTACTCCAGTCATGGATGTTAAATATGTATTTCTATATAAATATACTTATATATGTAAAGTATGTGCATTCTATCCGTTACCCTAGTATCCCATAACACAAGCCTTATAGTGCTTACTTTGGGGCTAGGCTAATTGGTGTGAGTGTTGGAAATATTTATTTATTTATTTATTATCTTTAGCTTTTCATTCATTCTTTCATTCTTTTTCATCTTACCCGTGACCGATTTAATCGGTCCCTTAGGTTCCATTTGCTCTTTTATCTTTCCTTGCGCGTCTTTCGCTCTTCCTTCAAAATCACTTACATACACACACAGTGAACACTCCAAAATCAAATTGCTTATCAGAATTGTATCACTCTTAACCGTATCATTTAAAGAGCATTATTAAGTGTTTAACCAAAAGCACCATAAGGAAACTGTTACCCTTAATGTAGCATGATGGTCGGTTTGGATTTGTATAGTGGTCGTACCGGCAACAGTTTTGGCACATGACGAAGAATGTGGTCTCATTAATAAGAATTAAGGCAGTATAAAAGTTAAAGTTTGAGCTCGAGATATGTTACACCTTAAACGCGATATTATAAATGACGGCGAGTTAATCATTACTAATAATGATTATTAAGTCGATTAAGGGAGAGCAACGTATGTTGTTATAACTAGTTTCGAAAGGTTTTGACTTCTTGAAATGTAGTTGGAAAAGAAATTCATATGTATTTTTGTTGGATTTTTAGTTTGGAGGAATGCCAATTTTCTGTTTTATATTTTTTTACTAATATTTTGGGAAGACTCAATCCAAAATTGAACCTTAATTTTGTAACATTCTATTTTTTTTTAGTAAAATTACATTTACCTAATGCATCTACTACACGACTTTACGTAGAACATTAAAATTATATAAGAAATCCAATAAATAAATTCGTTCAGCATCCTACGCCAAAACGTTTAATGAATTATTCATCATGCGTACTGTTATAGATAGTATTTGTATCCCCTTTAGCACACCATGCACCCTTGCCTTGCACAGACTGCAAGCTCATTATTATCTAGTCAGAGCCGCCAATCCCATCCATACGATCCTCAGTCTCGATCCAACATCCTAACCGGACGGCTGTCCTACCAAATAAATAAATTTGTTTTTTTAAAAGCTAATCTTCCCGAGGCTCATTACAGTACACGCACTATAAGTCATTATATATATCTAAACTCGATGGACATCTTGTATTACAAATTTAAAAACGGGATTGTTACCATGTACCTTGTTTTCAGCGAGTTTCCGATATTTCGGCACTTCGGCGATATTCAATTACTCCGTGATCGGAATCTCGCTAAAAACAAGGTACATGGTAACAATCCCGTAAATAACTTATATTACTATAATGTTAGGACCATGAAAGTTTAAAACAATAAATTTAAAAACGTCAGACCTTAAAAATCGGCCATTCTTTCACTCTGTTTCATGTTCAAAATGAAACAAAACCAACTTTAGTTTAATGTTTTATTAATTGCGTGTTAGTTTAAGGTGTTATTGTGATTTTTTTACAGAACTTTTGAAGTACATTTTTACCTATTTCAGTTACATATTGTCATAGCATGAAATTTAAAGAAACTAATAATAATCTAAGTACCAAAGAAATGTTTGACTTCATCAGTTGAATGAGTTCATCCTACATACCTAAAGTGTTTTTTTTGGAGCACATATCATTATTACAATAATTGTTAATGGGGTGAATTGTACATTAATATCTCTTATCTATTAGAGAAGTCCGTCCGCCCGTCCGTCTGTCTCTGGTACTGTTTCAGCGGCCAAACCGTAAGAGATAGATAAAGAGAATGTTTAAGTTATAAGTTAAGAATAGTCTGATAAGACTACAAACCAGATTTGAGTAACGTAGCAATCCGGTTTTCGAGAAATCACGAATTTCAAACGAAACCACACAAAATCTCCGAAGTTCTCAATTAATTAAATACTTTTTTTTTTGGTGAACATTTGGTTCACTGGTTTGCTAGTTATATTATATTATTGAAGTGATAATAGGGATGATGACTAATTATTTTTTCTTCGTTTAGCAGGTAGATTATCAAAATGTATTGGACACTTATTTTTTCATTTTTCACATAATATAAACATTGCAGAGATATATTGATTTGGAAAGTCGCATGACGTCACGTTTGAATACACTTATAAGTGAAAATACACTCAAAAGTGACGTCACGGGTCCCTACTCCCAAACTTTGACGCGCTATAACTTTACCATTTTTTGGTTGATTGCCCAAAGAAAAAATACGTGTCCATTATTTTTTGATCATCTAACTGACGGACTAAATAGAATTTCGTTTACTGTACCCCGTCATCACCCCTATTGTTAATGGGGTGAAATGTACATTAATATTATATTATATTATTGTAGTGATAATTGTCATTGCCGAAGCGTCACCTACATTAAAAAACGAATTTTGTCCACAGTTACTACACTTAGATAGTTGTGCTATGCGCAAGCGCAGCGTGACCGTACAAGGAAAAAAATAGACCAACGCACCAAACCGAAAACATAACACTTAGAGCCGTTTAAACCGCAATAAATCCGATATCGAAACGAAGCGTATCATCACAGTGTCGATTATTGAAAAGTGAGCAAATTATACGTTTATCGATAAACGCTCTGTAATCGACAACCCGATGGCTGACCTCCGTTGTAATTTCTCACAAACTCCTTATAATTTCGTATGTGGAGCATACGTGTCGTTGACGCTTTGAGCCTTTGAATCATTTAATGTTAATTTAGACTAAGATAATGTATTTATTTTGAGGTAGATTTGAGTGGATTTACGCGTGTAAGAAAGTGGGAAGAGAAGAAACGATTGGTACAAATAAAGGCTTCGATTTTGTAACGGGTACACGGTTGTGTTAAGCAACTTTTGGGAGGGTCAGTTGTCAGATTTGGTGACCAACATTTTGTAAAATCTTTAAAGTCAAATGATAGATATTTGTTTCTTAGGTTTTCACGCACATCACTCATTAAATAAAACTAGTTTTTACGGGTTAATGCACGAAACTTTATTTATTTATTGTCGTTTCGTAGCCTTTACAGGCTTCGTCGTCAGAATAAAACGTCAATAAATAAATAAAGTTTCGTGCATTAACCCGTAAAAACTAGTTTTATCAAATGATAGATTTCATTACTGAGTACTAACTAAGATTTAATTGGTTATTCGTTTCCAGAATCATACTTAGATCAATCCACAAAAAAATCTGTACAGATCCCACATAAAAAATGAAAAGGGTTTCTCGCGCT
Source organism: Chilo suppressalis (assembly GCA_902850365.2). Classification (NCBI taxonomy): domain Eukaryota; kingdom Metazoa; phylum Arthropoda; class Insecta; order Lepidoptera; family Crambidae; genus Chilo; species Chilo suppressalis. The sequence continues at coordinate 2,514,245 of OU963905.1, read as the reverse complement.
TTTTCCTTTTGAGTAATACGTAGATGAAATAAAAAGACAAAACTGTGTCCAAGGCGAAACAATAAGGATTTACGTGTTACCAATTACTTATATCTAAAACACTGACGCGAAAGTTTAGTGCGATTCATTATGGTACAGCGCCATCTAGTGGCAAATGTTATAACTGCTATTCGTATAATATATTTTTAATGCTTATTCGAACAAATCTGTAGCATAAATACTACGCACTATAGAAAGAAGTCATTTAAAATGCGTTAATTTATCAACAGTTTTTTATGTTGTTTATCGAAATAAATGAATTTTCTTTATCTATAATGCTAATGAACATGTTGTAACACAGTCACATAAAATAAACGGACACCGTATAATGTAAACATTTTTTTTTAATTTAATGCATAACAAAATAGACCATGGATTATTAATTACCACTAAAAGCCATTAAAATGGACTTAATTATAAATCAGTAGTAGGATGTATGTGTTTTTTTGGCGAATTTTTCCTAATCTTTTTAAGATTTTAGAAATAGAGACGTAAGTATAGCGTGGGACACTAAGTTGATTAATTATGATATAATTAGTCGATAGCTTTTTTAAATTCTTGTGTTAGTCTTAAAATTAGCGAAAACCTCAATTTTTTTAATGGTGTGGACGAGACCATAAATTAGAATAATTTTGTTTCCCCAATATATAATACTTTAAGTTGATTTAAAAGTTTAAAAATGTACACGCAGTGTTGCCAGGCCTCCCAATTTTACAGGAGATCTCCTGTTTTTCTGAAATTTCTCCTGTTTTACTGTTTTTTTAGAATATGAGTTTCTATTTTAAATTGCATGTTGAGTTGCATTTTCCGCCATTAATAACATATTCGTTACTGGCCTATATCTTGATTTGATTTACCAATTCTAGCCCCCACTCCCTCGCCTCTACTGTTTTTCTTGTAGCTCTTTCCATACATCTACTGGTTTTTATCTATAACGCCTCCCGATTTTTCAAAATCGGACCTGGCAACACTGTGTACACGTCACATTCCTATCAGAAATCGAATTTTTGTTACCGTTTTTAGATCTTTCGATCGGCACCGAATTAGGATCAATACCATCGTACAAACTGATATTCAATCACATTGCTCGTTAGAATAAAACTAAACCAATTCCACTGAGAATATAGACATTAAATTTTTAGAAAGTAAACCTTTGAAGCGACACAATCTTTCCAAAAAAAAGCAATTTAACGGCCTATGCCTAATTAAAAAGAAGGCTAAAACATTCAAATTACTCATTTAATTTATTTTCTCAGAAATACGATACCGCTCGCCCTACAGGGTGTATATCAACTTGTCTACGGCTTCTATACGCCCACGCATTGTTAGAAGCGTGTTTGTTTTAAACTAAATTTGAATAAATACTTAATTATGTTAAATATCTAATCAGTAGTTTCACTGATACGCCGTTAAATCATGCGAGAACATTATGAGAGATGTAGCTCTCGTGTATAAAAGAATGTACATATTTATTCCAATGAAATATCTCCACTAATTATTTCGTGTGATAGAAATGTTAATTCTACGTTCTGTTTGTTATGCATTGGAAATTTCTGTATGTTGGTGTAATGGGGACTTGTGGTTGTGAAATGTTTTATTATCACTCCTTTGTTGATAAATCAGAATATAATTATTCATGTGTTGGATAAAATTAATTATAAAACTTTCTCATATTCCAAAAACTAATAACATATTAAGAAGGCACGTTAAGACGTTGGTCCCGGCTGCAACTGCAGTCGTTAGCACCCGCAAATCCGCAATGGGCCCGCGTGGTGGGTCATGGCCCAATCTCCCTATTCCAGCCATAGGGAAGGCCTGTGCCCCAGCAGTGAGGACATTAATAGGCTGATGATGATGATGATGAATAACATATTTGAGACATCTTCACGTTCAGAAAACTTAAGATGATTCCAAAACAGCAAATATTAAAAAAAAAATGGGTGCGTGTACTTATGTAGGCGCGTGAGAAGTTACCTTCTTTGGCATCGTTTAAATTGCATGCAAATAATTAATTACAATAAATGAATAAAAAGTCTGGAAAAGGACACAGTCAATAAAGTTCAGTTTTAATTTGAAAAAATAAATAAATAATCAAAATATTCAATTAAAATCGCTACTGAATATAATTTATTAGAACATATGTGATTTGCACTTGTATGAAACTCAAACACGTATTCCGAATATACAAACTAGAAACATGTGGATAAATATTATAAATATGAATACCTATAACTGTTACTTTATTACAAAAAATAAAGATGTGGTTTTTGGTTCTACTACACCAATGGTCAAGAGATGGCGCTGTAGTCTTCTGAATCGCGCTTTGGTTCCGTTGTTCCAGATTAATAAATACTTTTGATAGGCCTTCACAATGCAGTCGTTAGTACCCACTAAATAGAGATTCTATTTCTATTTTGTTGGTAGATTTTCTTAATGTGCGGTAAACACAAAAGTAACAGCATGAAGTTGGTCGCTAAAGCGACCAACTTCATGCTGTTGAAATTTTGTGTTACAGTGATGCGCGCGCATCTTAAAATTTCACTCTCATCATTTTTTCATAACGCGCCTAAAGAAGTATAACTTCAAAAATATTTTAAACTTCTCTTTTTATAAAAAAACCAGAAACCTCGCTTATCGTAAATAGACTTCTAAATGTGCTCGGATAAGTGAATGTTGACGCAGAGTAGTATTATATTACATACAATCTTCTTCTATAAGGCACACCCTTGTATACCTTAGTTAGCTCTCATTCTAACACGGAAAATAAAATCATTTCTAATTTAACAACTCCTAATTTACATTAATACGCTATTATGATTTTCATCAACAGTATCATTGAAGCTTTGCCGTCCATTAGCCAACCCTGATTTATCGAAATCTCAAATCCTGAAGTCATAAATCTGATGGCCAATTAAAACATTTCGATTTATTTCTAATCCGTTGTGATTTCGTAACAAGTATACAAAGATTCACATGGCATTGTGTAGCCTCTGATATATTATACAATTTGTAAATGAGATATGATTTCGTTAATGTTGGCTGTGTTATCGGTTCTTTATTTTTTTTAAATAAATGGTGACATATTGTTACGTTCGCCTTGACTGCAGGTGGTCGGTAATTGGGCGTCTCGAGAAGAATATATTGTTGTAAGGCGGGGTTTTGCTTTTCGGATTAATGGTTATCCGATTTGCGAATAATTAAATTAGCATTTAGTTGAGAAATGGATGCAGAGAATATTGTCTGGGGTTTAAGAAATTATTGTTTAGTGTTAATTTCAATTTATAAAGTTATATGGGGCGTTCTAACTATTTTTGGTTCCAAGTTTTGCATGAAATATTTCGGAAAGTAAATATTTAGATTTCTCATTGGTTGTTTATAAGGTCTTGCGTGGTTTTGAATATAAGTTGGAATAATAAAATATATTTGTATATTTTATCGTATGTACATTATCGTATGTTATTCCTCGATAATAATATAGGTATATCTACCTTTCAATATTCAGCACTATGCTTAAAATCTATTGGATATCTGCTGGCTCATTTGTTTTTAACCTCCCGTCCATTAAAGCGACTAATAATATAAAAGGCTTTGGAAATTATGTTCCATATATATATTACTTTGTAATAAAAATTTAATTGCATTATTGATATTTGTTTCATATGTTATTACGCACCATCCATCCATCCATCCATCAGCTTTTCTCCGTCCACTGCTGGACATAGGCCTCCCCCATAGAACGCCACAATGCGCGGTCCTGCGCTATCCGCATCCAGCGGCTCCCAGCACATTTGACGATGTCGTTAGTCCACCTTGTTGGAGCCTCACGATGCGTCGTCCGGTACGTGGTCGCCACTCGAGGACCTTTCTTACCCAACGGTTGTCAGATCCTCGAGCGATGTGGCCTGCGCATTGCCACTTCAGCGTGCTAACTCTTCGGGCTATGTCGTACACACCGGCCCTTCTACGGATCTCCGTATTTCGGATCTTATCACTTAGGGAAACACCGAGCATAGCTCTCTCCATAGCACGCTGCGCGACTCAGAGTTTTGTTATGAGACCGACATTCAGAGACTACCACGGACGCCACTCATTAAATGAAACAAGATTCAGCAGTATAGATGCACGGATTTATTTATTTATTATTATTATTAATTATTTTATTTCGACCAAACAAGGATCATAATCATTACATTAAATATTCATATATTTATTACGATTAATTTCAAAATTATGTCACTGCAGAATGTCATAGATATTATAGTAATTGCAAATTATTGTCACTGGACGCCAGGTCACTAATATAATATGTCACTTAATATAATCGCAATGCACTGTCAATCCTGTCACTGGTAATACTTTCCTAAACCACGTACACGTATTTTCGCGAAACCGAAAATCTAGAAAAGTTCTCTCGAAGGACCAAATTGTAAGGGCCGTTACTAGGACCCTAATGACTGTCAATATGTCAATTAGTCACGGGACGATTTGTCAGGAGATAATTTTTAAAATACGTCAATATGATGTGAATGCCTTTATTGCACTGTCATATAATGTAAAATATTGTTCTTAGACCAATTTTATTAGTGGGTCAACTGTGTCAGCAGTTTAGAATGCATCGACTCGGAATGCAAACTTAATAAAATATATTTAAAATGGCTTGTACAATATTTATGACGTTTTGCGTCCGTTCCAGGCTGCGTCATCAGAATTATGGATGGATTTATTGATGATTTTTTTATTTCCTATATTTCCTTGCATAAATCTACGGTGTCAACATCGTGTGTGGGTGGTTTTATATTCGGATTTCCCGCGAAGACCGGTGGCAAATTAAATCGGCCAACATTATAGTGCGACAAAAAGCGCACAAATTGATTCGAAGTAACAAATTGCTCGCGACGCAATGCCATCGCCGGCCTTATTACGTAGCAACTGTGTGTTTTATAGATAACATGTTAAATAAAACATAAAATGAGTTTCAACAGTATATATGCACTGATTTATTTATTTATTGACGTTTTTTATCCTTTTCAGGATGTATCGTCTGAATTATGAAGCGTCCTCATAAGGATGCGAAACGTCAATAAATAAATCAGTGCATGTATACCGTTGAGACTTGTTTTATTTAAAGAGTGGTGTGCGTGAAAACCTAAGAAACAATTAATATAACGTCTTAGTTGAAAATATTACTTATATTTGTTGCTAAAAGAAGTATTATTAGTCGCTTTCAGTATTCTTAGATTTTTTTGTTGTTGAAAAAATTAGTATTTTTTAGTTGGTAAAGTAGGTATTTTATTTTGTGTATTATTAGGTTTTCACGCACGCCACTCATTAAAATACGCTTGATGCGTCGTTTTTTATTTTTTTGACGTTTTGGCGCATTTGTACCCATCTTAGGGTGTTTTATTTAATGTGTTTGATTTAATAATTTAATAATAAAGTAGTTTTATATTATAGAGCATTAGCACTTTAAAGTCTCATATTTCGCAAACGGATCCCTAAATCGAAAAATAATTTTAGTAACTCCTAAGTAATTCTTAAAGAACTATTTAATGATACCCCACACAGTGGGATAGACGGTAAAAAAAAATCCCTAGGTACCCTAAAAAAAAATTTTATTAAATTTTATTCTACTTCTTCGTCGGCGTGATTGATATACATACCTCCACAAAATTACAGCTCTCTTGTGACGGACAGGCAGACAGACGGACATGACTAACAAATAGTATTTACTTATAGACCAAAATTAAGGTGGCAAAAAGCGATACAATTACGATCCCGCTAAATCTCTACGTAATAGCACCGTCATCCATCAAAGCGATATTACTTTTGAACGCGAGTAATAATAACCCGCTAGGGCTTGCAAGTTTTTACCGAATAACCCGCGAGTTTTTACCGAAAACACCTCGATTTGCCAATGACACTGAGCGAATAAACCCGAATGTCAGTCGAGTAATTTTAATGTGTACGGAACGGTAATTTTGTTTTTGTAGAAATCGTATTCGTGTTGATATATTCGAGGGGGAGGTACGGAGTCTGTATGAAATGGAGCGTTTACGACCACACTCAGAGAGGACGATTAAATTTAATTCGTGGCAGACTCAACTTTAGCCAAAGTTAAAAATAATTGACTTTGATGAGTTGAGGAAATTAGTTTGAGAAAGCCACTTCCACCTCACAGAAGACTGTTGTCAAAAATCTACCTATTTTTATTGTCTCTACGATTTCTGCAATGCATTGGAAGTACCAAATAATGGTGGAATCATCTTTGGACTTTTACATACGAGTATTTTGTCGAGGTCTTTTAAGGAGCATATTTCTTTTTTCTATCACATTTGCTTAAAAAGACTCAATCTCCGTTTACAGACCCAAAATTGCATTTTAAGCCCGAGGGACTTTGATTTGAATTAGGATTGTGGATATTGGTGGTAAAAGTTCAAAGTTCAAATCACCAAAGAGATCAATCACGAACGTCTTATGAACAAGTCACAGGCTGTATAAAAAATAACCGCACGTTTGTCAAATAAAAAAGAAGTTGGTAAAAAAAAGTGAAATGCATTCCGCCTTCCTTCATACTTGTTAATTGAAATTCGGATATGATTTGGTTTTAGAAAAAAAAATGTGTCTTCCTCGAATAGTAAAAATTATAGTATCATAATTATCTTCCGAGAACATTGTATTGGGCACCTTATTAGATTAATTACCTTATTGACGACCTCCGTGGCCGAGTGGTTTGTACGCCGGGTTTCATGGTGTCGCCGACTCAAGAGGTCGGGTTCGAATCCAGGTGGGGGCAGATGTTTGTGTGATGAATACGAGCATTTGTACTCCAGTCATGGATGTTTAATATGTATTTCTATATAAATATACTTATATATGTACCGTATATGTATTCTATCCGTTACCCTAGCATCCCATAACACAAGCCTTACAGTGCTTACTTTGGGGCTAGGCTAATTGGTGTGAGTGTTGGTAATATTTATTATTTATTTTATTTATTTTTTCATAGAGAGTGATAAAAAGTAACGTGTCCACCTTGGGAGTGACATTATCTTTAAGCTTGAGCTACGCAGCTACGTGTACTACGTTAAATCCCTAGGTGCGCTCAGGATTAATAAACCGGCCAAGTAGGTGTCGTGCCACGCGCAATGTAGACCTGTTTTTACCACAAAATATCCCAGAAGAAGTACATGCAATTACTTTCATCTAAGTGACTTTGAATGTTTTCTTCTAATGCATTTTTATTATGATTTTTATTTTTTATATATGATTATTATATATATTATTTTATTGTAAAAAAAAAATTTTTTTTGCTACTTTTTAGAGTTCATGTCATTATTATTAAAATATTAATGTGGTCAATAATTCAATGTACCATGTCTTTTAGCACGGAGAACGGGATTTTCTAATACACGTATATATTTACTTAAAAGAAATTCTCAATCGCAATACTGTACCGGAAATTATTGTATCAAATAAAGAATTTGTATTTGTATAGCTAAAAATGCATAAGTTGAAAGACTCTTACTTAATACTTCTACTACTTAATCTCCCTGAACTATCTTAACCGTAATAATTATCCTTAAAAGTTCACAATTATCATGATTCTTTTCAGATATTTCAAGCAAATAATTAAGTTTTAGAGGTGGTAACGCCGTACGCGCACAAAAAAATCACTTCAAAGATTAAAATGTTGCAATGAATAGAAAACTAGCCTTATCAAACCGTAAGTCATTTTAAAGAACCAATTCTACGGCCACCCCATACGATGAGGTAGGATGAAAAAAAATATATTTCATTTTATATTCCCCACACTCAACACAAAATTTAAAAAAAAATCTAATACTTTGTCGGCGTAATTGATTATACATGTCTCCCCAAAATTAGATCTCTCTAGTGCTAACAGATTCTAAGCAAAACCACGGACATGACGAAACTATAAAGGTTCGGAAACGCTCTCGCCTTTGAAATATTTATTTGTTCCCGAATGATTTTCTGCGAGTTGAGATTAAATAATTTTAATTAACATTGTTTTTGGGTGAGAAAAGTTACAATAAGATTTTTACCTTACAGCCTTCACACGTGAACGCTCCAAAGTGAAATCCGGCAGCTGGCTCTCCGCAGACTTTACATTGTTGATTCATCTGTAACAAGAAAAGAATAAACTAAAGAAAAGTTTACTAGAAAAAAAATCCACGCGGACCAGGCAGCGGACGGGACTCGAGCCCGCACCCTTCGCAATCCGGGCGAATGCACTGACAATTATGCTACCACGGCCCTATTGGCCGCGTCGAAATTTTCCTAGCCTTAACCTGCAAGGCAGCGCCATCTCTTCGCATTGTAGGTATCCCACAATGGTAAATGAATACTTTTTCAAGTATTAAACATTTGAAAGAAGAAATAGCAATTATAGTTATGTTTTTATTTATTTTTAAGCATTTAACTGCAAGATGTTTAAATCCAAAGAAAATCTGCCTGGTCCGCGTGGTTTTTTTTTTCTAGTAAACTTTTCTTTAGATTTAAACATCTAGCAGTTAAATGCTTAAGAATAAATAAAAACATAAGAAAAGAATATAAAAAATGGTCTACACTCGATCGCAAAGAAATCGGATCACCCGATTATCTTAGAACTTTGTATCGAAGGCGTTTCATAATTATTAAAATTTTATTCCAAACTACTGTGAACTTACTGTGTAATCAAGCAAGAAACACAATGCTAACGACTTGCTAATTTTGTAAAATTAAGATAAACAAATAAATATTTCCAACACTCACACCAATTAGCCTAGCCCCAAAGTAAGCACTGTAAGGCTTGTGTTACGGAATACTAGGGTAACGGATAGAAGACTTATATAAGCAGATTTATATAGAAATACATATTAAACATCCATGACTGGAGAACAAATGCTCGTATTCATCACACAAACATCTGCCCCCACCGGGATTCGAAGCCGGGACCTCTCGAGTCAGCGCCGCCATTAAACCTGGCGTATAAACCACTCGGCCACGGAGGTCAAGAGATACTTATTAACTTTTCTTTAGTTTTTGTCCATGGTTTTCGTGGTCGTGTGTTTTTGTAACGCAACAACAACGTAATACTATTGGAAAACTACTCCTCATTGTAAAATACTCAATTAAAACTTAAAAAAACGATAAATCTTAATAAATTTAATCTAAACGCACTTTCTCTAGGTATAACTTTGATGGTTGTAAGATTTATACTGTAATTTTATTTTGCTGTTTTGAGAAATTCAAATTAGAGTTCCGAGGTAGCAAGTGACACGATTTATTTGCTTTTCAGTGTATTACGAAAAGAATTTGAAAAGTATAGAACTTTTCGTTTTTCAGCGTTACTCCGTCACTTAACCTCAGGTGAGATGGAGTCATTTGTCGAACTTATGTAAAAAAAAAATTAAAAATAAAACACTTGGTTAACGATATCTGCAAACTTGATTTGATAAAAATAAGTATTTTTTTTTAAATTAAAATTACCGGCTGCGATGAAAAAAATATTTGAATATGTTATTTAGTTATATTTATAATTTAGATTTATGATAAATACTAGCTGACTCGGCGAACTTCGTACCGCCCAAAAGTAATAATTTGCAATAAATTAAAATTGCGACTATAATTTGAGATTTAAACTATCCTATCTCTCAAGTTGGATCGAACTGCACATGGTGTGCGAATTTTATTATAATCGGTTCAGTGGTTTAGTAGTCCATTGAGGACAAACATTGTGACACGAGATTTATATATATTATTAAGATGAGATGATGAATAAACTGTCAAAATCTATTTCGTGTTAATAATAGTTTTGATATGAAACTAATCTTTCGTAATAGATTACTGACGACATTGAATCACTTTTGATTGGATGTTTTGGTTATCGTATGCTATTAAATCATAATTCATAATCAAAATTGTCTAATACATTAATCATAATATAATCATTATGAAAAAAATATTTAAAACGTGATAACCTCCATATTTAACAACTTCTTGGCAAACGTTGTACAAATGAACGGGTGCTGCCAGCGGAGATGAGTCTGCTCTTGCTACATTGGGTACTATTAATCGTTGTATTTAACTTTAATGGTACATTTGTTTTTATGCCTAAACAGTGGGACACGGCCTTCCTAAACTTTTTTTCATCTTTAAATCTGTTTTTTATATTTTTTATTTTATAGTCATAATTGTTTTATCATTTACATTTGTAATGGAAAGTGACTTCATGGGTTATCTCATATTGAACTCATTTTTCAAATTGACGACTCTGTATATAATACAGGGAGAAAAAAACAGCCCTTGCTGAGTTTCTTGCCGGTTCTTCTCAGTACAAGGTCTCCCGCCGTAGATTTGCGAACCGATGGCGTAGCTTTTCGACATTCACAAGTGCTTGTAACAGCCTAGACTGAATAAATGATATTGAATTTTGAATTTTGAAATATTTGAGAAGTTTTATTGGAAATGTTATTATTTGTAAAGTTCTCTTGCTAATTTCAATTTTCCAAAAGCCCGTTGTTAGTGGAAGAAATCAGGTCATCATCATCATCATCAGCCTATTAATGTCCCCACTGCTGTGGTACAGGCCTTCCCTATGGAATAGGGAGATCGGGCCATGACCCACCTCGCGGGCCCAGTGCGGGTTGGCGGGTGCTAACGACTGAAGATGCAGCCGGGACGAACGGCTTAACGTGCCTTCCGAAGCACGGAAGAACTCGAGATAGAAGATTTTTAGTCACCCATCCAATGACCGATCATTGCGAAAGTTGCTTAAATTCAACGATCGCAGCGGAACGCGCTATCCACTTGCGCCATCTAGCTCCTCAGAAATCAGGTGAATGCTATAAAATGCAGGTTTGTTTATGAAATTTCAAAACATTATAAGAAAAATCAGTATTTTATAGGAAATAAAGTTTTGTAGAAATGAACTGTTAGGTACTATGCGACACGTAAAAAATCCTATCTTTAATTTTCAACCTGCAGCACACGTTGTCGTATATATGCATAATATTTCATCTCTAATAATAATAATAATAATTTATTTAAATCTAAAGAAAAGTTTACTAGAAAAAAATCCACGCGGACCAGGCAGCGGACGGGACTCGAACCCGCACCCTTCGCAATCCGGGCGAATGCACTGACCATTATGCTACCACGGCCCTATTAGCCGCGTCGAAATTTTCCTAGCCTGCAAGGCAGCGCCATTTCTTCGCACTGTAGGTAACCCACAATGTCAAATGAATACTTTTTCAAGTATTAAACATTTGAAAGAAGAAATAATATAATATAATAAATATGGTCAAGCATAATGGTCAGTGCATTCGCCCGGATTGCGAAGGGTGCGGGTTCGAGTCCCGTCCGCTGCCTGGTCCGCGTGGATTTTTTTTCTAGTAAACTTTTCTTTAGATTTAAACATCTAGCAGTTAAATGCTCAAAATAAAATAAAAACATAACAATAATTTATTTGCCAAAATACAGTTTACAAGTTGATAAATTTTATGGAAGTAAGTACATGTATTCTACCTGCAGGCAGGAGTGCAAATATTGCAGTCAGCTATTTTGTCATCTGTCATATATTCCTTAATACTGTAATAACATTTTTTTTGTAACCATTTTGTCAACTTACTTTGTCCCAGTTTCTAATTTTATATTGTCGGGTAATTTATTATATATACATATTAACACGTTATAAGCATTAACTTTATAAATATATGCGTAATGATATATTTATAACTAGCTGACCCAGCGAACTTCGTACCGCCCTAAAAAAATAGGGGTTGTCCAGCGGACAAAATTGTGAATCTAAACCATTCTCAGATCCCCTTGAACACACACAAAAAATTTCATCAAAATCGGTCCAGTCGTTTGAGAGAAGTTCAGTGATATACACACTCACAGAAGAATTATATATATAAAGATATATCATTACGTATTCTATTCAAAAGTACCAACATCACGAATACACATGCAACAAGATCAAATTTAATAATGAAGTCACATCGTCGAGTGATTTCGAATCGAGTTCGGAATGACACCACTGAATTGATTTAATAATAAAAACCAGAAGACATTCGAGTGCTTTGATAATAGAGTGGTCATTGAATTGACGAAAAATTTGATGCATGCTTCCAAGAAAAAAAATACTAAACTAACATCGGTAGTCACGATGTAACATAAAGAGTGGTCTACACTCACGTTTCTTACCTAACGCGTATAAGCTACTAACTGACCTGGGGGCCAATTGCCTAAATTTATTGCTATGGCTATCGCTATCGCTTACGTTTTCATTTTATTATTTCTGACTGCTGAAGGTTTACTGAAGGCTGAAGCAAATACCTCACGATAATTTTCTTCAATATTGTTATTACCAACGCAAAAGAAAAAATAAGAGCGCGAGGCATTTGAAAATCTCCGGCGGTCAGAAATAACAAAATGAAATCGTAAGCGATAGCGATAGCCATAGCAATTCTGTTAGACGATTAGCACCCTGGCGAACATCGTGTCGCCTAACAATCGACGAATAAGGTTATCTTTAAACTTATAAGTTTTAAACTTAGTGAAATTAATGATTTTACAACCGCAACAAAACAAGTAAAATTTTCTGGATAATGGATAATAGAGAAAATGATATTCCAATATCGTGTATTTCAATGGAATATCAGCAAAATTGTATACGGGGTTAATTGGTTGCCAGGTATTTACCCAAAATTTTCTAAATCCAGCCATCCCTTAACCTGAACTTAAGACTTCCTAAGAAATTATGAATGGTTCTATATTTTTGTAAATAAAACCAAATGGAGTAAAGTTTACCTAACCATCCCTTAACCTGAACTTAAGAATTCCTAAGAAATTAGGAATGGTCCTATATTAAAAAAAACAACAGATGAAGTAAAGTGTATGTCGTATTGAAATGAAAACTGTGATATGGATACTTAAGTACAGTCTTGTAGTTATATCCATCGTTTCCTTACCAAATCCATCCATCCCTAGCAGCCAATAATGTTGTTTTTTTGTGTGTGAATGCTGTTGGTCGCAGATGACCTTTTGACCTTTACAGCGTCACCGGGTTTGGGGAGGGCGAGCTTAAGGCTTAGGCTTAAGGAGACCTCAAGCCGAGAATTGGCGAGTGCCTTTAGAGGTATTCTAGGCGATATGCATCTCCCCACGGGGGGAGTCCCCTCTCCGTCTGGAGCCTCTAGAACACTCGAACTTGAGGGGGTCGGCTCAACTAGAGGGCGTCTCTGAGACTCGGACTCCGGCTCTAGTAAGCCGTTGTACCTGGTATAGCGGGTCTTGTGTAGACCGGGTCTTCGCACTCTCATCCTACGGGTGCGGTGTCTGCTTAATGCTAAGCTAGTTTGCAAGTTTGCTAGCTGTGTAGTGTCGGTGTTTGTGGCCTCTGTGGGAGGAGTCGGAGGCGTGGATCATAGCTTGTCCCAGTAACGTCTAAGGGGTAAGCCTGTGCTCCAGTAGTGGGGGTTGTATTAGGTTGATGACAAGGATTTTTAAAATATAACGACAAACATATTTTGAACGGGCAGATTTCAATTTCAACCTTATGAAAAAATCCACCACATTTCCTTTACATATAAGGCAATCTACGAGTTGGGAAAATTATATATAGATAGGCAGTTAAGCGGCTTTATGTAATTGTAGAACATAATGCTTATATACTTTTAAAATTCTCCAAATCAATAAACTACAGAATGAAATACCATTTATGTTAACTTTAGGTACGCACAGCGTGTGCACTGACCTTAACATTCAAGAGGTCTGTCTGAACAGTTAAAGGTCGACAATTTTGTATAATGACATATCGGAGCATAATTACAAATAAATATTCATGCTCGTGTGTCGTATTTGGATTGGCGAGTTTTTTATTGTCATATCTAACAGACCAATCAAGGTTCCAAAATACTTCTTTTATTTTATACATACATCTTGCATGGGATTGGTTACAGTATAAGGAATCTAGATTATAATGATCCAAGCTTCTAGTAATTAGTCTTAATTCTTGGTAAAAGTATATTAACGAACAGGTGCACCAGACTAGCCGCCATCTTTTTATTGAAATGAACGCTGACCAACTGTAAATATACAAATTAAGCAATAAACTTTTAAATATCTTAAGCTTGTTAATTCTGTACAATAAATCAAATATTCGAATAATCTTAAAACTTGTTGCGATATGTAATTTAATTAGAGGCTTTTTTTTAACTTGAGACTTTTTTATCGACTAAAGTTCAGTGAGTGACTATGCTCTTGTCAAACGTTTCTTCTTATAGTTTGCTAAGCTGTCCTAGAGGACAAATGACATTCTATTCGTTTGAACGACATTACTTTCTTAACGATATTACTTGAGAAGCTCGATGGCGCAGGTGGTTAGCGCGTTAGAACTTAAGCAACTTTCGCAGTGGTCGGTCATTGGATGGGTGACCAAAAATCTTCTATCTCGTGTTCCTCCGTGCTTCGGAAGGCATGTTAAGCCGTTGGTCCCGGCTGCATATACAGTCGTTAGCACCCGCCAATCCGCACTGGGCCCGCTTGGTGGGTCATGGCCCAATCTTCCTATTCCATCCATAAGGAAGGCCTCTGCCGCAGCAGTTGGGAATTTAATTGTGATGATGATGATGATGAAATACCGCTCTCGTTGATTTTTTGTAAGATCATCGATATAAGGTCTTTCCTTAATTGCAGACGTGATTTTTGAGTAATAATTTCACGTGTAAATTTTGTGTGGTTTTAAATCACAGTTGCAATACACCGTGACCGATTTTTGACATAGTACTATGACAATGAATGAATTGTAGTTTAATTAATGCTTAATCTGAGTGCAAGATTCGAAATTGAGTACTAAATTTGGAAACAAAATTCAACTCTTTTTACCAAACGCCATTTTTTAGAAATTGCTGTTTAAAGGAGAGAAAACAGCTATATATACCTTCATATATACATATACTATGTTTGTATCATTAATGGTCAATCAATGTGCTATTGATGGTATTTTTACCGTTAATTCAGCAGGTAATGCCTTTTTTTTAAGTGTCGATACTGTTAGGTCGCAGATGACCTTTATAGCGTCACTGGGTTAGGGGACGGCGAGATCCTAAGGAGACCTCAAGCCGAGAATTGGCGAGTGCCTCCAGAAGTATTCCAGACGGTTGGCATCTCCCCACGGGGAGGGGGGCCTCCTCTCTGTAAACTCGAACCTTACAGGAGTCAGCTCAACTAGAAGGCGTCTCTGAGACCAACGAGAGCCGAGGGCCGAACCTCGGTTCTAGTTAGCCATTGTCGTGGGAGGCGACGAAAATTCATTCAAAATCATTTTTGTTTTATTTAGTTTAGACTGTTACAAGCACTCACGAATGTCGCTTTCGGCTTCTAGAGATCGTTCGCCATCCGTTCGTAAATATACGGCGTCAGAAGGGCTGTTTTTTCGCCCTGTATTATATAGGTATACAGATATATATACAGTGTCATCGATTTGAAAAAAGACTTCAGAAGTAATGAAGTCAACTTCTATTACATAATGTGAAATATACAATAATTTATTAACCTACATTTTGGTTGCTGCCACAGTGTCATTTTTATTAAGTATAAGTAGATACAATCCCTGTATTATATACAGATATATATATATATATATATATATATATATATATATATATATATATATATATATCGTCGTTGAGTTGAAAAATGACTTCAGAAGTGACTCAGGAAGTTACCTTCCATTACATAATGTGAAATATACAATAATTTATTAACCTACATTTTGGTTGCTGCCACAGTGTCATTTTTATTAAGTATAACTAGACACCATTTTCTGTCTGTCTTGTGTGCTCTCTACTACATAATAAGTAGTAGAGAGCTGACCCATCTCTGCTGGCAGCGTCTGTTTTTAGATTTACGGAATAACAGATTGCGCGTTTTTCTCCGCGGCTAAAAAATATTTCCAATAACGAGTGGTAGGGGCAAAAAAATATATTGTTTTAAACTTTCATGTTCACTAACATTGTAAAACTAAAACTACTTCTAACAAAAAAAAATTGAATTTGTAAAAAACATTATCTCCCCATTTAAAAAAAAAATATCGTCAATTTTTACTAACAAGGTAGGTACATGGTAACAATCCCGTAAATAACTTATATTACTTCGACGACCTCCGTGGCCGAGTGGTTTGTACGCCGGGTTTCATGGCGTCGCCGACTCGAGAGGTCCCGGGTTCGAATCCCGATGGGGGCAGATATTTGTGTGATGAACACGAGCATTTGTACTCCAGTCATGGATGTTTAAATATGTATTTCTATATAAATATACTTATATATGTAAAGTATGTGTATTCTATCCGTTACCCATAACACAAGCCTTATAGTACTTACTTTGGGGCTAGGCTAATTGGTGTGAGTGTTGGAAATATTTATTTATTATTTATTACTATAATGGGACAAAACATTTTTGGACGATTCAAAAGAGTTGTACTATGCATCCAATTCGAATAAAGATATATTGATATGTTTTTATTTATTTTTAAGCATTTAACTAGCTAGATGTTTAAATCTAAAGAAAAGTTTTACTAGAAAAAAAATCCACGCGGACCAGGCAGCCGACGGGACGGGAGTGGTAGCATAATGGTCAGTGCATTCGCCCGGATAGCGAAGGGTGCGGGGTCGTGTCCCGTCCGCTGCCTGGTCCGCGTGGATTTTTTTTTCTAGTAAAACTTTTCTTAAGATATATTGATTTCTGAATTCTGATAATATGTTTGTTGTTGCTCGAGAATTTGCAATAATTGAATAAACATTATTACTGTAGCCCTTCACTAAAATCGCGTGCCTGCATTGTGTATTTTGCTAAACTGTTTTCGGCAAACGCACTGTTCGCCCCGAACATTCCGTACCTACCCGTACCTACTCTTGGCAGAAATTAAATAAATTTCGAATAATAACATGCTTTCGCGAATTTCTTAACAAGGTGGCGTGACTGAGCACTGTTAACGTATCCGAGTTGTCTTGTTGCTCTTTTTAGGGTTCCGTTGTCGGTGGATTGAAAACGATGGTCCCGTCTCAAAGAAATGACACGGCTTCGATACCTTCGATGGTGTCGTGTACTTTTTGTCCAAAATGATCGGTTAAAAATTTTTGATGTCATTTTTAGAACATTGAATTGATGTAAATGATTTCGGTTATCGTCTTAAGTTGTTCAATTTTTATTTAGTAAAAATTGCCGATATTTTTGTGCATATTGGGTAGGTCTGAGAATCGGACAACATCTATTATTCATCCCCCTAAATGTTAAGGGTAATCCACCCCTAAATTTTTTTTTTCAATTTTAGATATTTTTTTTTATTTTTTTATGATACATCATTCAAAAATACATACAACCCTAAATTTTCACCCTTCTACCACCAACCCCTATTTTTTATGGCGGTACGAAGTTCGCTGGGACAGCTAGTATTATATAAGTATATATGTATACAAATACATATTAAACATCCCTGACTGGCGTACAAATTTTCGTATTCATATGTATAGCACAGTTAAGTCTAAATTCGAATTAAAGTTTTTTTTTGCTAAAAGTGACCGTAAACGTACGGAACCGTTTTTGAACGTCGAAAAAATTCTGCACGCGCTTTTACGAAATTTGCTCAGGCTCAGAAGCGGCGATGACGGATCGGGTGCACTCGCGGCCCACACGATATGACAGTTACTGTTAATGGATTCGGTGGGTTTCCTTCGAGATTTTTTCTTCTTTTTTTTTCTTGTTGTTTCTTAAAAACGAACAAGAGTGGAAACGAGTGTAGTCACACGAGCGGTTTAGGCTTCGAGCAGGTTGATAAGAGGCGTCTCGAGTACGGTTTTAACAGGTTTACTGGGAATCTAAATGCGTTAACACTGATAACACTGTATGGTGGGAATTTCACCCCAGTCTTACCATACAATCTATTATAGCAGCCGCCCGCGACATCCTCCGCGTTAATTTTCATTTATTTATTTAATTCTAGACCAAAATCCACCACAGCATTTTCTTAATATAATACAGGTTTTACAATATAGTTTAGCTTAATGCCAATTACGGATTTTCACTTTTTAGTTATAGCATAATAGTTTAGAAAACCCTCTACCAAACAAGGGTGAGATGTGTGCAATGCGCGCGCGCCATTGTATATGTGTGTGTGTGTGAGTGTGTGTATGTGTGTGTTTGTGTGTATATTGTGTGTATACATGTGTAAGTGTTTCA
Source organism: Chilo suppressalis (assembly GCA_902850365.2). NCBI lineage: Eukaryota > Metazoa > Arthropoda > Insecta > Lepidoptera > Crambidae > Chilo > Chilo suppressalis. The sequence continues at coordinate 2,495,966 of OU963905.1, read as the reverse complement.
TTTTTTTTTAAATGCCTCAATATTCTTAGATTTTCCGGGATTAAAGTATCCAATGTCTCAATCCAGGTCATAAACTTTATGCGTACCGCATTTCATCCAAATCCGTTCAGTAGCTTTTGCGTGATTGAGATACACCTCCAATGTTTTAAATTAAATTAGTTGTGTATACATTTAGGTTAGGGGACGATGAGGCTGGCATATTCGTAGAATGAAAGCCTCTAAATAAATAAAGAACAAAAAAAAAGATACAAACATACAAACTGACACTTTTATAATATTATTAGGAGAAAAGATTTCAGTGCGTTTGACCACAGTTACCCCGTATTGGGGTGCACCAAAGACATTACTGGAATTCGGCCACCCGAATCAATATTTACGTTGAAATATGGGCACTAACCGAACAGCAACTCAAAAAAGTCAAAGTATGCCAAAATGGAATGGAGAGATGCGTAGTTGGAGTCAGAAGAAGAGACAAGGTGAGATTACAGACTATAAAGGGTAGAACTAAATTCAAAAATATACATACTGTGTACAAATGCATGAAATGTAGATGGACAGGACATATGTTAAGAGAAGAAAAAGACAAGTGGACAAAACTAGTCACAGAATGGTACCCACGTGATAGCAAAAAAAGCAAAGGCAGGCAAAGTAAACGCTGGGAAGACGACATAAAAAAGGCGGTAGGCCCAGAATGGATACGTCTAGCAAAAGCGATTAAAATGGAAAGCTTTAGAGGAGGCCTTTGTCGAAGGACAAGCTGTGAAATAATAAAATTCTAATCTATTCAATTCAATTCTAATGTTTTACAGCAATAAAGGCTTATTTTATTTCATTTTATTTATTATGGGCTGGAAGACAGCGTCGGGTAAACAAAAGGAAATGTACCCGATACTGGAGTTCTGCTCCGTTCATTTACAAATAGTCGTTTACCCGAATACCATTGGCACTCTTATTCGGGCTAACGAGGCTAACTATTTAGTTTTGCCTTAAAGATCCCCAGATAATAATACGGGGAATACAGACGCAGGAAGAGAATTCAATTCCCTAGTGGCTCGCATGATATAGGAAGATGCAAATCATGAGGTTGTGTTAAGGAACGGTGGATATTTTTAGAAGATTGAGTTGATTGGAGAAACTTCTTATGGGAGAGTAGATCGCTTCGTTACGTAACGCGTTACGGCGCCAGTCTGTCTGGCTTCTCCTCTCCCACACTAAACCGCAGCGCCGCTTAGATTATTTTAAGTTATCACTTCTGTCATGCGTTCCGAGACGCGCACTTTTTTTTTAATGACCTTTTAATCTTTGTCATTTATGTCATTTTGAGCTATGACACTTTAAGTAAGGAGTGAGGAGCTCGATGGCGCCAGTGGTTAGCGCGTTCCGCTGCGATCGTTGAATTTAAGCAACTTTCGCAGTGGTCAGTCATTGGATGGGTGACCGAAAATTTACTATCTCGAGCTTCTCCGTGCTTCGGAAGGCACGTTAAGCCGTTGGTCCCGGCTGCATCTGCAGTCGTTAGCACCCACCAACACGCACTGGGCCCGCGTGGTGGGTCATGGCCCAATCTCCCTATTCCATCCATAGGGAAGGCCTGTGTCCCAGCAGTGGGGACATTAATAGGCTGATGATGATGATGATGATGATGACTTTAAGTAAAGAGACTGATATTTAATTAAAAGCGTTTAAAGGTATTTGTGTTAGTGCCACCCATCGTGTTAAAGTCGCAGTTGAAGTCAGTGTTGCCAAAACGGCGCCGGGAATATAACACTTCTTTCAATGACGCGTTGTTGCAGAATCGTTGCGTAACGTTCTCTAAAATATGGTTGAGCGAAGCGATGGCTGGTTCATGCGTCATGCTCGTGAACGGGTGCTGCCAGCGGAGATGAGTCTGCCCTAACTTCCTTAATATTGAAGTTAATGTTTAGTCACACTTAATATAAATAACACTATTTGTATTTATGTACACAGCAATCAAAATGCAGGTAAACAATTAATGTATATTTAATAATTATGTAATGAAAGGTGACTTCATGAATCATCTCTGAAGTCATTTTTCAACATAATAAAACATACATAATAAAACAGGGAGAAAATAACAGCCCTTGCTGAGTTTCTTGCCGGTTCTTCTCAGTACAAGGTCTCCCGCCGTAGATTTACGAACCGATGGCGTAGCTTCTAGACATTCAGGAGTGCTTGTAACAGCCTAAACTGAATAATTGATTTTGATTATGATTACGAAAAAAAAATCTTAGAGGTAGATTTGTTATTGAGAAAGATATCGCAATTCGGACAATCAAAGCTTCAAAAATAATATATTACTAACTTTCACATAAAACCATGTTGAAATCATATTAATATTTGTAACTGTGTTAGTTCAAAACAATATATTGAATAACGATTGTCATACAGGTATTGATCGATTGAACACTTTAAACTCATGTTATAGAAGTGTGATCGTTTGACCTCATAGCGATCGATCTAGATTCTATCAATCATAATCAGAACTATCTCCAAGAGAATGCTGCGATACAAAACTCCGTACCTATATTCAATTAAATAAAAATATACATTATGTTTTTATTTTTTTAAGCATTTAACTGCTAGATGTTTAAATCCAAAGAAAAGTTTTACTAGAAAAAAAAATTACTAGATTTTTTTTTCTAGTAAGACTTTTCTTTGCAAGAAAAAAAAAATTACTAGATTTTTTTTATAGTAAAACTTTTCTTTGGATTTAAACATCTATCAGTTAAATGCTTAAAAAAATAAAAACATAACTATAATTGCTATTTCTTATTTCAAATGTTTAATACTTGAAAAAAGTATTCATTTGACATTGTGGGTTACCTACAATGCGAAGAGATGGCGCTGCCTTGCAGCTTAAGGCTAGGAAAATTTCAACGCGGCCATCAGGGCCGTGGTAGCATAATTGGTCAGTGCGTTCACCCGGATTGCGAAGGGTGCGGGTTCGACTCCCGTCCGCTGCCTGGTCCGCGTGGATTTTTTTCTAGTAAAAAATATACATATTTGATTTTCAAATTCATTCCATGTGTATTTAAAAGGACTGTACATTGAAAACTGGCTGTAATAATAAAAAAACTAATTTAAAAAATAAAACTAGTTTTAACGGGTTAATGCACGAAACTTTATTTATTTATTGACGTTTCGCAGCCTTTTCAGGTCTGCATCGTCAGAATAATTACATCAAAACATCGTCAGTCAGCATTATTCTGACGATGCAGACCTGAAAAGGCTGCGAAACGTCAATAAATAAATAAAGTTTCGTGCATTAACCCGTAAAAACTAGTTTTATGTAATGAGTGATGTGCGTGAAAACCTAAGAAACAAATAATTTAAAAAATCTACTCTCTCCCGGTTTCAGACGGGATTTGAAACCTCTATCCTGGGCGGATGCACTAACCCGGATTATACGGGTTCGAATCCCATCTGAAACATAGACCGAGAAGATTTTTTTCTACTAAAATTTACCTTGTTCTTATTTGTGGTACACTAAACTAGTATTATCATAGCTTTAGTATCTATAAGTCGTCACGTATACTACAATTAATTTATTGCGAGTAATGGATCGTTACGTTCCCTCAAATTTGATTGGACGAAATTGTGATTCCTGGCATTGTTTTCCCCCACCGGGATTCGAACCCGGGACCTCTCGAGTCGGTGACACCATGAACCCCGGCGTACAAACAACTCGGCGACAAAGGTTTAGCACCATAAAATATCATTACCTACTACATCTAAAATTTTGTGTTTTAGCAATTCTGGGTCACAGCAAGAGTCCTCAACTGGTGGAAGGAATAATTAAAGAAATGAAAAAATGTGCAATTTACTTCCAGTCCGAATATTTTTTATCGCAAAAGCATTAAAAGCTTGTAGAAGCGTTTACATCAAAATTGTATTTTAAGCAACTAACTATTCATTACTTTTTATTGTCACTAAAAAGTTGACTAGTTTTCGTGGAATCGCATAAAGTTACACGTCCGTCGAAAAATATAAAATTTTGAAAATCAGCAATTGAGAATTCGAACCTATAACTTTTAAACATGAGGTTGCTCAATTTGTGTCGTGATTACTGCCATAAGTATCCCATTAAGACGAAAGTAAATTAATTACCAAAATTTGGACTCTATCTATAATTTCATTCCATTCGCAAAAAGAACACCATGAGCTAGTGTTGCCGATCGATAGTCGACTATCGATGATTAATCGATAGTCTATCGATAGCCAACCATTCGTATGACAATCGATCGGCTTCTCGATAGTATCGATATTGTCAATAGTATCGATACTATCGATAGCACAGAAGGAGCCAATACTATCGGATGAGTTAAATACTATCGGTACTATCGATAGTATTGTAGTTCGTTAATAACAAACTATCGGTAGTATCGATACGGTCGATTTTATTTGCAACCATACTATCGATAGTTTAACAATTTGCAATAGTATTGTTTACAATTTTCAGGTATTATAGTCAATCACAAAATTTAGTCTAAAACAATCGCTAGTATCGATACTATCGATAGTATTGTTGCAGATAAAATCAACACTATCGATAGTATCGATACTATCAATAGTTTGTTATTAACGAACTACAATAGTATCGATAGTATTGCAATCATTCGATAGTATTGCCTTGTTCTGAGCTATCGATAGTATCGATAATATCGGTTGTATCGATTCTATCGATAGGCCTATCGATAGGGTACATGATTTTCTATGTAAACTGTCGATAGTTTTAATATCGATAGTTCGACAACACTACCATGAGCATATTCATTTCACATAATAACGATTTAAGCGAACCGCCAGCGATAATACATATCGAATCACCGAATCGCACCATCGGACCTCTTTAAAAATTAACTCTCGCAATAAAACAGGCGATGCGAACATCACAATCGTAAAGTTAACCAGGGTTTTAACAAGCTGCACCTACCGAAAGATTACTATATGTCGATTTTATTTGCAACCATACTATCGATAGTTTAACAATTTGCAATAGTATTGTTTACAATTTTCAGGTATTATAGTCAATCACAAAATTTAGTCTAAAACAATCGCTAGTATCGATACTATCGATAGTATTGTTGCAGATAAAATCAACACTATCGATAGTATCGATACTATCAATAGTTTGTTATTAACGAACTACAATAGTATCGATAGTATTGCAATCATTCGATAGTATTGCCTTGTTCTGAGCTATCGATAGTATCGATACTATCGGTTGTATCGATTCTATCGATAGGCCTAAACTGTCGATAGTTTTAATATCGATAGTTCGGCAACACTACCATGAGCATATTCATTTCACATAATAACGATTTGAGCGAACCGTCAGCGATAATACATATCGAATCACCAGATCGCACCATCGGACCTCTTTAAAAATTAACTCTCGCAATAAAACAGGCCATGCGAACATCACAATCGTAAAGTTAAACCAGGTTTTAACAAGCTGCACCCACCGAAAGATTACTATATAGTTAGCACATGACAAAGTATAATCATTTGTTTTTACGCCGAAAAAGCTCTCCACAATGCGAGATACAATCGGCGATGCTTAAACGGGGACCAGAATTACTTAATTAACCTGACGTATCTCGGAGTTGGGATAATCAGATAAAATTATTAAGATTGCAACCTAAATTTTGGACTTTGATATATCATTCCCGAGAAGATGTGCCGATGATAATATTGCGTGCGATTAATATAAAGCGACATTGACGGCCCGAATCGATCCTTAAACAAATTAAGGACGGGAAAAAAGTTTGCCAGAGAGAAATTACTAGCTGTGCCCCTCGGTGTTACCTGCGGTTTGTTCGGGATGTTTTCCCGCAGTAAAACGTAGCCTATATGTTAATCAGGGTGTCAGCTAACTCCATACCAAATTTTAATAAAATCGCTCCACCCGTTAAGACGCGAAGAAGTAACAAACATACACACTCACACACTCACAAACTTTCGCTTTTATAATATTAGTGTGAGGTTTTCTTTTAAATTTTATTCTACCATTTTATCGGCATTATTGAAATACATTTCTCCACAAAATTACAGCTCTCTTGAGCTAATAGTCTCCAAGCAAAACCGGGGACGGACAGACAGACAGACACGACAAAACTATAAGGGGTCCTAGTCAGTAGTGCGGAACCCTGAAGAAGCGATTTAACAGCCGTTTTCGTGCTAGCAGCGACAATCTTTAAGGGGCGCTTCGAGAATTTCTCGTTAAACAACTAAGAAAAAAATTTAAATTTCCAGTGCGTTGTAATTGTGTGTGTTTTTTGTCTGTTGTGCGGAACCCTGAAGAAGCGATTCAACAGCCGTTTTCGTGCTAGCAGCGGTAATCTTTAAGGGGCGCTTCGAGAATTTCTCGTTAAACAACTAAGAAAAAAATTTAAATTTCCAGTGCGTTGTAATTGTGTGTGTTTTTTGTCTGTTTAACATTAACACCCGTTACCGTTGAATTGAATAATTTGTGGTGGGTAATTGTTTAACTCGAATCTGTTAAAGTTAAACAAGAGAGTGCGCAGTGAGTTAATATAATGATGATATTTTTGTGTCATCTCTTATCTAATAGACAAGTCCGTCCGTCCGTGGTGCTGTTTCAGCGGCCAAACCGTGAGAGATAGATAAAGAGAATGTTTAAGCTATAAGTTAAGAATAGTCTGATAAGACTACAAACCGGATTTAATACAATTAATTAAATACCCTTCTTTTTTTTTTGTTGAACATTTGGTTCACTGGTTTGCTAGTTTGATATAATTGTTCAACGACATTCGCACAAAATATTTTTATTTACCACACTCAAACTAATTAATCTAGCCCCAAAGTAAGCACTGTAGGCTTGTGTTATAAGATACTAGGGTAACAGATAGAATAATAATAATCTTTATTTATTGAACTGAACTGAACCATGACGTATATAATATAACAAATAATTAATAATTTCGAAGCGTCTTTGAAGCGCATTTGGCGCAGGCAGGCACTTTCAAGTTTGCATTATTTACCTCTTTTTTGTTTGTTTTTTGTAATACATTTTATTTTCTTTTGTTACTTATAGATATTCATTTAAATAATTGCATGTAAATTGAAAATGTACCTACCTATTTTAAGCCTACTGTGTCAAATAAAATTATTTTGTTTGTTTGTTTGTTTGCATGCTGACGTGCTGGGCTTCCGCTTATAATTTTTCGGGACTTTGTCCTGTCCAGTGTCTCGGTGTTCACGGTTGTACGGAGTTTTTGTACGCGGGTCTTTTGATTGGTGTATTAGTTTCATCAGCTTAGCAACCGATTGTAAAGGAGAATCAGGGTTAAATCTATTTAAATACTATGGGAGCACAGAGGGGATTCCGAAATGGAAATGGATGCACGGATCAAGTTTTCTTAATTCGTAATATCGTGGAGTATCTGACTCTGGGCCGGATTTTGATACTGCATGTAAGCGATCTATAAGGCGGAAAAAAAGTTTGCGGTCAAGTGTCTCTCGTCTGCTCAGGCCTTGAAAGAAACTAATATTTCCATCTGCTGGCATAATGTTTTAGTTTATTTTCTGTTTTTAAAAGCTTTAATAGTTACAACTGTCGATTTCATCATCATCATCAGCCTATTAATGACCCCACTGCTGGGGGACAGACCTTCCCTATGGATGGAATAGGGAGATTGGGCCATGACCCCCCAAGCGAGCCCAGTGAGAATTGGTGGGTGCTGACGACTGCAGATTTAGCCGGGACCAGCTTAACGTGCCTTCGAAGCAAGGAGGAGCTCGAGTTAGTAAATTTTTGGTCACCCATCCAATGACCGACCATTGCGAAAGTTGCTTAACTTCAACGATCGCAGCCGAACGCGCTCACCTCTTGCGCCATCGAGCTCCTGCTGATTTAAAAGACTGTAAATACGAAACAAGATCGGAAACAAATGCAAGGCAGGTACTGTCGCCTTATAAGGCGAGCACTATTCTTGGACGTGGCACGCCAGCTCGATTCACAATGTCGTATCGTCACCTTGATAAGCGAACCCAAACACCGCATCTGCATTTGTAGCCATTTTACGGGAACCCAGTAAAACATGAAGAAAAAGCTAAGCTTTGCGAGACGTTAAGAAAGCTTTGGGAAACCGCGTAATAGAAATAAACCGCTAGTTATTTATATGTACTAAAGTATGTCGAAGAAAAGTAAAATTAATATTAAGAATTTGATCCGGTCATATACCATCAATGAAGTTTGCATATATGAAGAAAAAATTAAATACTACTAACTACTAATTGCAAAACATGTCAACAAATTGAGGACGTGCATCATATTTTGATGGAGTGTGCGCGGAATCAGGTTCAAAGAGACATAATTATAACAAAATCTATATATATAAAACTCAAAGGTGACTGACTGATATAGTGCTCTATCAACGCACAGCCCAAACCACTTTGGCATGCAGGTAGATGTTATGACGTAGGCATCCGTTAAGAAAGGATTTTGATCAATTCTACCCCCAAGGGGATAAAATAGGGAATGAAAGTTTGTATGAAACTTTGACAATTTTAAATCGATTGGGCTGAGACTTTGCATGCAGGTATAAGAAAAATCATAGATGAATGGCATTGTGTATAATACAAGCCTGAGAACAAAAACTGTAGTCTACACTTCAGCTCTACACCGAAGCGAAGCGAAGGCGGGCCGCTAGTTTCAAATAAATGAGTTGGATATAGGGATTGTTCAGAGTGTTCTGAGCTACCCCGAATCTGAAGCCGCATTATAATAATAATAATGTTTATTGACATTATACTTTTTACAATTTATGTTTGATTCCCCTGTATTCCAAAATAGGCCTTAGCCTGTAGTATGAAATCCAGTGTCCTCTCCAATTATGTACTTACAATATTATCTTAGCAGTTGTACTGAACATAACAAAACATTATTATTTTTCTTGACAATAAAAGTAAATAGAAGCATTGTACTTGTGTAGTTTAGTGGAATGCTGTCAGTTAAGTACATAAGAACGAAATCTAATGTAATCATTTTTTATAATTCTTAATTAAGTAGTTCAGTACTCGTTTGTTTCGATGGAGATTTCATGTCATCGGACAAAATCTCCTAAACAAAAAAGATAAAATAAAAAACTATCAAAAATAAGAATAACAATTACCTTATTGAGCCAAATTATCGTACCTAGTCCATTTACAGTGGAGTGTAGAGCCCGGATTTTCTTTTGTAACTCACATTCTTTTTGCACACGTCAAATTGCCTGTTAAAGTGGTGATATTCAAAAACGGCAAGTGTGAAATTGTCTCACGCGCCGAATGGAGTGATGTATAGGGCCTGCGTAAGGGCATATGTTGGGACCAACTTTGTTCCCACGTCAGTTGAGACAGTCGTACAGACTCGTACACACTGAAGGTGCAGATTGTTTGCTAATCATTAAAATGGGTGAAAGTTACATTTCTAACTTGAAATAGTTCAAGTTGCCACTCAAAACAGGTAAAGATTATATTGGCGCTCTTCCGGCCATGAATTTAACTTTTATGATAGAAAATAAAAATATATATTATAATATCCACATACGTAGGGTATACGTATGTGGAAACACAAACTACACAGTTGCAATATTTGTATTCTTTTATAGTAATTACGAAAGTTTACTTTCTATACTTCAATATCCACACACTTATTATTTATAAATGCGAAAGTGTGTCTGTTTGTCTGTCTGTCTCGTATTTCTTCATACTTAAACCGCTGAACCGATTAAGATGAAATAAAAATACAAAAAAACTCGAGCAAAATTTTTTGCACATTATTAGCATTACTCTATAGTGCTTAATATCGCTGGGGCGTTTCATTACAAAAGCTATACAACTCCAAACTCTTTGAAGATAATCTCAATATTTATGCCATTTAGCACCTTAATAACGATATAAATAACGCCATAAATTTCTTTAAACGTATACCATAATGGCACCTGATGACGACGCCAATAAGTTTTATGTATTCGAAACTCGCATGAAAATTTTCGGTTTAAAATTATATGAAGAGGCGTACGAGATTCCACGATATGAGCCTACTATATGCATATTTGGCACAAGATATCAATGTGAAATATTGGAAGATTAAATGGCGATCACTGATAGGAAAGATGGTGTAAGCTTCTTTATCGTAACATTCAATTGCCAATAAATCACTAGGTACAATCCAGTGTTCTTCGATTTTACGTAAGAACCGTTGGAGTGTAACTGTATCGATATGAAAACGTGCATTATATTATAAAGAAGTTATATTTTAAAAATAAATGTTTTTTTGCGATAATCAAATGCAGGCGAACAATGCGAACAAATTTAGATGATGATCGCATTTGATTGCTTAAATTTCATATTTGTTTCTTAGGTTTTCACGTACATCACTCATTAAATAAAACTAGTTTTAACGGGTTAATGCACAGAACTTTATTTATTTGTTGACGTTTCGTAGTCTTTTCAGGTCTGCATCGTCAGAATAATGATTTTTTATTTAGTTTTGTCGAGCTTTTTTTTTAAGACTTTTATTGAGCGTTCGGTTATTTCATCAGAAGATTTTTTAAATTTTATTGTCTTCAAAGTACTTTATTTAAAATTCTTTTTTGTAATTTTGAGTCTATTTATTTGACCACCGTAAACTACCGTACGTAAATTTCATCCCACTAATGGGAAGAACTGTAAAAATTGGCGAAGCCTCAGTTGGTTGTGAATATATCAATTACAATAGAAACACATAACGATTCATATGTATCTAATATTTAAAAATAAAACTTTAAGTAGATCCTAGCACCATGACTTACAGCCATGAGGAATGACAAAAACACAAGCAGTACGCCTCCATTCATAATACTGCAACCCAAAAAAGGTAACTGGTTCTAAAAAAACGAGTTATTAAGTAGGCATCCAAAGAAATTAATTTCAGAACAAAAAATATGAATTTCATAGCATCTACTTATCCTTTAGTCAGTAATGCTGCTGTGATAAAACGATACATCTTCGCTGCGTTCCAACCAAAAACGGAACGCAAGAATTCCTTTCTACTTATTTACAATAAATTACTTATGCAATTATGCCATGTAGAGGCCGCCTGCGGATGATCTAAATGAAAGAGCGCAAAAAAAAATTAAAAGCGACTCATCACAATGTTACAGCGAGAGGAAACTACATAAATAAACAACTTACAAATACATATTTACTAGTACTTAACCGTATTACGGAGAATGGGAAAGAAAAATTCTCATAAACTAATTTTGCAATGGAAATGATTGGTGGTTATAACAGGGTTGATGACTAGGTTAAAATTTACTTCTATTTATTCCGTCAGTTGTAATGTCAAAAAATAATAGATACTTATTTTTTCTTTTATGAATTAACCAAAATTTACAAAATTAAAGCGCAAGGAAATTTTACTAGAAAAAATATCCCGTTTATAATCAATAATCAAAATCATTTATTCAGTTTAGGCTGTCACAAGCACATATGAATGTCTAGAAGCGACGCCATCGCATCTGTTCGTAAATCTACGGCGGGAGACCTTGTACTGAGAAGAACCGGCAAGAAACTCAGCAAGGGATGTTATTTTCTCCCTGTTTTATCATTTACAGTGTCGTCAAGTTGAAAAATGACTTCAGAGATGATTCATGAAGTCACATTCAAATTAAGAAATGTATTAAAACAATCAAAAGAAATAAGGAATAAATACCCACATTCATTGAAATATTCACATAAAATGTGCTGTCACCTGTCGCACCACAGTTATAGCCTACATAAAGCTCACTATTGTAAATTCGTTGTCACTCTTGAATGAACCACGACTCCTGTCCTAAACAACCGAACCATACCAAATACATCTGTAGAAACAAATCTGTAAGGAAGAAATGAAACTAAAAGCCGCGTTAACCCTTTGGCTGCGCAACGTGAACGCTAGCCATCCGTCAATCAAGGCGTAAGTATAGAAGCGGACCAACCTCTGGATTGACACGATGCATAAGTTATCCTCGCGCCCTACATGGTAAATGCCTTCGAACAAGCCAGACTAATTACGCAACCGGCGAAAGCCAGCACATATTACAAACGTTAGAGTCAATGTGGATTATCGTAATGTGCATTTATTTTATGGATAAATACAAGCTTGTCATTTTTTACTGAACACACAATTTCTACTACAAAATTGTCACTGGAGGATATATTTATTATAATTGGTTGTCGAAGGAGTACCCACTTTAGCACTTCAGTTTGTTTGATATTTCATTTTTTTGTTGTTGCTAAATTTCTGCGCCAATAGTAAGACTGGTTACGGCAGTTATGAAAACGATTTTTGTCGGTGCCTTATAAGTGAAGAATTGACAAAATACGAAAAGAGCTTAGACCTCTTATAAAATGAAATAGGCCTTTAGGCAAGTCCTAATAAATCGTATTATTTAATTTATTCAACATGTAATCCCTTTTCCATTTGGAGCTACGTTATATAAGGTTTTATTCCTTAACTAATAATTCTTCTCGGAAAACGATTTGACGAAGTCAAATAAAGACTTGTAAAACTGCCGCCACTTTTCAAGGTTTTGAAGGATCATGACACTGAGACTGAAGCGTTTAATTACATGAGCAGGCTACACTGGGGGCCCAATGTTACTGACGCCGAAAATTAATTTAAAAATTAAACAAACCGAGATACAGTTTTCAAGCATGTAACGAGACCTCATTGAATCCGTCGGGATGTTAAAGGGTTAAAATGTTAACTGTCCGCATAATTACTTTTTGATAGGCCTCAAGTGAGGCATGGTAATATTTGGTTGTCAGCACTTTCTCTCCTGCGACTCGGAGGATTCCTGAATTAAAGCGCAGCCTTTTTTGTTTTTAATTGTTTTTAAAATTTACGTTCGCGTTGGGCGTTTTTGTTTATTTTTGGGTGGGATGTAGGCGTGTGGGCTTTTAGAGATAATTTCAAAGTCTCGTAATTTTTACTCTGCCCTGTCGTTAATTTTGATGGCATAATTGTATGACTTTCAATAAGAATAATTATGTCATCATTAACCTTGTTTATTTATATGGTGTATGTGGAGCCCTAGAACCTCACTTACCGGCAGAAACACAACAACACCAATACGTAGTGTTATTTCAATATGGTCTCCTGTAAGGATGATCCTACTTCCCCAGACGAGCGATCCAATTCCAGCGGAAAGATTTCTATGCCCTACCTCTCTTAAGCTGCAAATTTTCACACTGCAGCGATATCACGTCAAGAAATAATAATGATATATTTATCTTGTCCTGTTCCCAGTCCATCGTCACAAACTTTTACCAAAACTTCCTATCGGTATTGAAAGATTTTTACTACCCATGCTGGGAAGTTAGCAGCTGTCACGTTCTATGTTTTTCATTCTCTTCCAGTCCAACATGTCGTGTACTTTCTATCCTTGTAAAATATAAGTTTAAACCGTCATGTTCCGAAGTGCACCTTTTTTCACTTTACCGTTAAGCTCTATATTAAACCGCAACCAATTACAGATAGTGATCGTTAATTTATTTCCCATTTAAACTCTGCAGCGAGATTTTTGTGAAAATGGCGGTAAGTTTTTATTTTTTTAATTTTTGGTGATTTTTTTTGGCATAAATGTTAACAACACACGGTTTGGTGTAATTGGTGATCTTTTGGGTTAATTGAGTCATCTTCTTGGACGATGTGTCACGTCGTCGATTGTTTCAGTAAATAAATACGCGACATGTAATCCCTGAGGTGTTTACTGTTATTATTTTTTAATTGCTTTAACTATTTAAATTGCACTTGCTTACTTTTTTGGAGATGGCAATTTCAGTTCCATCAGAAACGGGTATTTTTGTAAGATTTTGTAGCTATAATTTTTTGCTGTTGTTTACCTCCGATATCAAAATTTAATTTACGCGTCAACAAGCATTTTTGTGTACCACAGTTTCCCATAATTTTTTTACTTTAAAATAAATTATTCAAATTTTTTGAGTGAAAAGAATACATTTATGTAAAATAGAACCTAAGAATTTAAGGCAGGGCAAGCGGTCGGCTGTGACCCAGGTGCCACAACAGAGATAAAACATAATGTCGATGGCTCACCAACCAAGAAATAAGTGGTGCAAATCGTAAGAGGCCTGGCCTAGATTTAGGGGAATCAAGTCCATTGCTTCAAGTCAGACACAAATTAAGCAATTTTTAAATTTTCATTAAGATAACGTCAATACAAACTGTTACAGATGGAAGAAAAGAAATTTTACTTTATTGAAACCTATTACAATTTTTATTTATGCACACTATAAGGGTGACATATTGGCGAAGCAGTCTGGAAACGAATATAAGTCAATATTAAAAAACATTAACATGCAAAGGTTTACCATTTATTAACTCGTACATTCTAGTCTATGATATTTATAATTATGAAATAATAATAAATGAAACACAAACATTGGACATTTTTGTTTTCATTATGGAAAGAAGAACTACAAAAAAAAACAAAAGATACAGAGGCGTATAGAGGCTTGTTCCGATCCCCCCCCCCCCCTAGAATTGGTAAATAAAATCAAGATATAGGCCAGTAACAAATGTGTATTTGTGGCTTCGGCCGCCCCTCAAAGCTGGTCGTTTTTTAAACTAAACATTATAATTAAGGAGAAGAGAGATTAATAAAATCGGGAGACCTGGCAACCCTAGTCACTTTACAGCTTACATTCGTAGTGAAAATATTCCAGTTTACAGTTTCATTGTTAATACTTATGTACATTCACTTGACTTAGTTACAGTTTTCACGGTTAAGATATTAAATATGGCCGATTTCACGGGATGGACATCACCTCGTATTTATGGTATATTACCGTCAACCATTGACCGGAATAGTTAAAAGAGATTATATTAACATTTTCAATAAAATTTAGTATCTATAGTTACATATACATACGTAAAATAGATTTTTAAATTATTATATTTGCACAAATTGTGAAAAGGATGTACGACAAGAACGATTATCATAGTTTTTTATAAAAGGCTGCGTGGATTTAAGTATCTGTACTAATATTATAAATCTATAGAGTTTGTTTGTGAGGAATTAATGGTCCGATTTTCAAGAAATTTAAATATCGGTCCTAAGTTTGAATTACTTCTGATAAAAATACGCAATCAGTTTGTTCCGGCATGTTCGGGAGTCGGCCTTATTGGTAACGATCGTGCGATGGCGCGATGCGATCTCATTGTGCGATGAATATGCACGCAAAATAGGCACCTGGTGTCGAGTTGCGGAAAACGCCCACCGTACAGAAGAAGAAGAAGTGCGATGAAAATAATGTACCTGTGCTCGTGCGACGGCTTACGAGCAGTGTTGGAACACCCATAAAGAAATTTTGTTTGAAAATTATTGCATGACAAGAAAGCATCGTGTCATCGTACGATCGTTGCAAATTAGGACGACAACGCCTCAGCACACACACACACATAAAAGTGTAGGCGGTATCTGTAATGTATTTTTGCTTTTTTAATTTTCTCAATAATCTCAGTTTCAAATCCAATTAAATTTGTATAGAACCACCCCGGGCAGTATAAACCCTTGCGATTACGAAAATATTTTTTAACCGGCCCTAAATTTACGGAGAAGTCGCGTAACAAACAAAAACCACCGACTGCAACTTTATAAGGCACAGGTTCGGCCTCACATGGAGTACTGCTCTCATCTTTGGGCAGGGGCACCCCAGTACCAGCTTCTCCCTTTAGATCGCATCCAGCGCCGAGCGGCTCGAATCGTCGACGACCAGGACCTTTCTGATCAGCTTCATCCTTTGGCTTTGCGTAGGGATGTAGCTTCGCTCTGCATCTTCTATCGCATTTATCACGGAGAGTGTTCTGAGGAATTGTTCGGATTAATTCCAGCTGCTGTATTTCGCCATCGTACATCACGACAAAAAATTCATCCCCATCATCTTGATGCGTGGCTATCCACAACCGTGCGTTTTTGTCGAAATTTTTTACCACGTACGACAAAACTGTGGAATATACGAGTATTGTCGCCAGCAGTGTTTCCGGACCAATACGACCCAAAAACCTTCAAAAAAAGAGCGTACTGCTTCCTTAAAGGCCGGCATCGCATTTGTGATACTCCTGGTGTTGCAAGTGTCCATGGGCGACGGTGATCACTTACCATCAGGTGAGCCGTCTGCTCGTATGCCACCTATAACATAAAAAAAAACAGATCGAATTGAGAATCTCCTTTTTGAAGTCGTTTAAAAAATAGAAAATAAATATATTTTTTATTTTTTTAAGCATTTAACTGTTAGATGTTTAAATCTAAAGAAAAGTTTTACTAGAAAAAAATCCACGCGGACCAGGCAGCGGACGGAACTCGAACCCGCACCCTTCGCAATCCGGGCGAATGCACTGACCAATTATGCTACTACGGCCCTGATGACCGCGTCGAAATTTTCCTAGCCTTACGCTGCAAGGCAGCGCCATCTCTTCGCTTTGTAGGTAACCCACAATAGAATATAACTACTAAAGTATATTTAGATATATTTTATTTTTTGATTAATCACTTACGGTTAGCGGGAAGATACCTTTTCTATTATACAGTAGTCACAACTGCTATTGTGGAGGCAAATTGTTATGACGGAGACAACAAAAAGCTGATTAGAAATTCCACTTGGAATTCATAATACCGTTAACGGTTTGGTGGGGCTTCAACGGCCCAACGTATTTAATGCACCAGTTTCATGATATATTGTCCTGTGTGACCAGTGTATGTGGAACCTTCGCAAATGAAAAAAATCACGTTATTGCTCCACGTCGGTAGAGACGAGTGGCTCTTTGCGCACTGGTTGCAGTTTAGTCCTCAAACCATGTATGCAAATCTTTTTGGAACAATAATTTTTTCGTTAGCTCAATTTTGTTGATACAAAATGATTTTTATTTATGTGTAATGAATAAATGTAAATTATCGTGTTGATTTTGAGCAGTTGAGGTTGTACTGACTTCAATTAAGCGAGAAAACGAAATAAAAAATAAATTAATGTTATAAAATCAAAAAATATCAGAATCTGTTTAACTTTTCAATCTAAGAGCGTGCTATAGATACATAGCACACTGCAGCGTTTCATGACTATTATGATTAATTTAATGATGTATATGATTTAATAATTAATGGTTATAGTCATAATAAACACTGCTCTGCAAAACTTAATATCACATTTTTTTTTCTAAACTACAAAAGTTGGGTATTAACATAAAAAACGTTTTACAGCTGTTTTTTTTTCAGTTTTCTTAGTCACACAAAAAATCACACAAAATAAAAAAAAATCGAGTCCTTTTTATTTCGAAAGTATACCTTTTGAAATTATTGCAATTTAAATAGTTTGATAGTTCTGCTGGCCAGTGTATTTTTCGTTACTTTCTTTATTAAATCGTAAATTTGTGATGGGCTAAATTATTAATTCAAACCAAAATGCCCGTTACATGAAAGGAAATATTTCGGTAAATTTTACCGATCTAAAAATTTCACTTCAAATTTGCTGCACTGGCCAATAACAATAAATCACATTAACAAAATTAAAGTATTCAATTAGGAAATGTCACATAACAATCGTTAAATATTAATTAAAAAACAATTCCCCGAATGCACCTATAAATAAGCTTTCGCTTATTAAAATGACTGTCGTGACCAATCGGCAGTTTCCGTGAGTGCTCGACAAAATGCGCGTGCGACGTCGTCACTACCCCGAGGCGGTAATGTAATTTCGAAAAAGGAACACAACGCTGCGTTTCACATACATCGCTCTGAATGTACCGCTCTATATAATCGCGTCGTATGCTGCTAAAGCAATGCTAAGGGAATATAACAGGTGGCTGTGCCGCATTTCTTTTAGAAAGCTTACGGATTTTGATTAATGACTTTTCTTATACGAAAACGTAGGCATCTTTCATATATCCCTTTAGGGTGTTCGAAGTCGATCCGGTCATAATTAATAAAATATTAAGCGGCCAAAATGTCTGCTTTATGTATAGCGATATCTTTACAAATTTCGACTGGCAAAACACATTATTGACGCCGCAATTATATTCGGGTGCACGAAAGACACTACTCGAATTCGGGCACACGAAGCAATATTTGAATGAATGAATACTCTTTATTACACTATTACAAAAAAAACAATAAACATAAAACAGGAATGCAAACACAAAAGGCAGCCTTATTGCTAAGGTAGCAATCTCCACCAGGCAACCTTAGGCTAAATAAAATGATACCATAAGAGTAGTAGAAACAGAGGGCTGTGCATTGTAAAAATAAATAAATAAACGTAAATATAGGAAAATAAAATATACAAAGTATATGGAAGCTATAAATACAATACAAAGTAATGAACATATAAAAAGATCAGTCAGAGTCCAGCTTGAGGAAATAATCCTTAATTTTAATAGCAAAGGTGTCCCTCGTCCGTGCACGTTTAATATCTAAAGGTAAAGAGTTCCACAATTTAACAGCCCTTACATTGAATTTATACTTACCCTAGAATACTGGCCAGAAGACGGTGTCGGGTAAACAAAAGGAAATCTACCAGAATACGCCCGGTGTACTCGACATTTACACTACCGAATCACCGAATCGTCGTTTACCCGAATTTCAATGGTACTCGTATCGGGCTATCAACCAAGTGTAGTCGCGCCATTAAGTATGTTAAACATTTGGCATTGGTTTAAATGAAAATCGCAAATGTGTTTGTTAGTAACTTGATTTATACTATACCTACTTTTTTTTTTTTTTTTGAATACAATTACTCCATAGGCGTATGCCCATGCCATTATTTAGTTTGACTTTTTTAAGTTTTGTTATATACATTTGTTTGTGCACTCAGTGCGGCCT
This sequence comes from Chilo suppressalis, assembly GCA_902850365.2. Taxonomy (NCBI): domain Eukaryota; kingdom Metazoa; phylum Arthropoda; class Insecta; order Lepidoptera; family Crambidae; genus Chilo; species Chilo suppressalis. The sequence goes on along the minus strand of OU963905.1, from coordinate 2,477,082 downwards.
TTTATATTTAATCATGCAAACATGCGGCATGCTCACTTATGTCTACTTAACTAATAATATTAAAAATATAATTTGGACGTATTGTCCATCCCCTTTTTAATGAATATTGTATTATATGTATACGCTTTTTTTTTTCTTTTTTTTTTCTGCGGCGGTCATACAAAACATTTTTGTGAAAAAAGATTGTGAGATGAAATTGATTCTCCATTTTCTAATCAGCATATTATTGCACCTTTTTCCTCAGTCGTAATCGTAAATGCTTTACGACGTTGAGAAGTAAGTTTTTTTTCAATAGGATATTACTAAAAACAATGCGTGATGTTCAAATGTAAATTACTCACTGAGATCAGTGAGATTCAAAACAAAAACGAGCCACGTGCCGAAAGTTGTCGGGAACACTTATTGACACTTTCTTTTCACTATAAACAGACAAAATTGATTAAAATGGGTCATAATAAGCGACATGTCACTGTAAGCGAAGTCATTATATCCGACATTGCTACAATGAATTTTATATGAAAACCAATCTTCGTTGTGTAATTACGTCATAATATGCGGTTGGTCAGTATAGGCGGAGTCATAATATACGGATTTTACTGTAGGTAGTTAGAAGATAGAGTAGGCAATATATTTTAACCAGGATTCTATGCTAGAATATATATAAATTCATTCGTTTTTTTTGATATTTGAACTTTTTTCAACTCAAATGCATTGTTGGAATTCGATCCTTATATTTTACATACTCGCTTGCCTCTAGCACCCGGTCTAATAATACAAAATAATACTTATCGGAATGATGAACAACAAATTGAAAACAGTTTCATTACCAGTATACCATATCTCTTATCTATTAGACAATCCCTCCGTCTGTCTGTCTGTGGTGCTGTTTCAGCGGGCAAACCGTAAGAGATAGATAAAGAGAATATTTAAGTTATAAGTTAAGAATAGTCTGATAAGACTACAAACCGGATTTGAGTAACGTATCACTTCCGGTTTTCGAGAAATCACGAATTTCAAACGAAACCACACAAAATCTCCGAAGTTCTCAATTAATTAAATACTTTTTTTTTTTAAATCAGGTTCACTGGTTTGCTAGTATATATATAATTTATTTTCTTCAGAGGCCCACGCGCGCTGGCCTTCGTTGCCACCGTACCTTACTTATTGTGGCCACTATTCCTACACGAACAAAGAAATTTGGTGTCTCATTTCTTTGTCGTACTATTCGTAAGTGGAATGCTTTACCCGCGCAAGTGTTCCCTCCTTCCTATAATCTGGGGTCCTTTCAGAGAGGCGTGAAGAAGCATTTTTGCACGCCGGCAAGGTGAGGATGATTGGTGTAGTAGTTTATAACTGCTGTACCAGCTATCTTCGCGTTTGGACTTTATTACCACTTAACATCAGGTGGGGTAGAGTCATTTACCTACCTCTATATATATAAAAAAAAAACAATGATTTAAAAGAATCTTTTCTTCGTATGAAACTGCCACAAGTGCAAGCCAAATGGGAACATTATATTATAAGCCGATGATTTTAAAAAGCACAAAATTCCTTTTTGACAAACCTTATTGACACTTTCTACTGTATGATTTATAGGAAATTAAATTAGCACTGTCTATAAAAGGAACCGATTGACAGAATCAATCATACCACGAACATGAGCACATAATGTGATGAACTCATGAGTTATGGTGCACGTAAATTTTTCACCATAAAGAAATTCAATTTAATTTTATTATCAAATGACATTAAAATGTCCATTCCGTGTTTCTGCGAATAGTCGATTACTTGTTTCTGCTATAACGATCAGACTCCGTTGTATTATATCTAAGGTATAGAAAACTACGTAAGTCTTTTAAAAGCTTCTGTTAAAGATTTGTTATTTCAAGACAATAATAAACTTTCCTGAAAACATATCAAAACGAACTTAAATCAATACTTTGTTATTGATACGGTAACCGTTAATCTCTTATCTATTAGACAAGTCCGTCCGTCCGTCTGTCTGTGGTGCTGTTTCAGCGGCCAAACCGTAAGAGATAGATAAAGAGAATATTTAAGTTATAAGTTAAGAATAGTCTGATAAGACTACAAACCGGATTTGAGTAACGTAGCACTTCCGGTTTTCGAGAAATCACGAATATCAAACGAAACCACACAAAATCTCCGAAGTTCTCAATTAATTAAATATACATTTTTTTTTAATCAGGTTTTGGTGAACATTTGGTTCACTGGTTTGCTAGTTTAATATATTTCTACACTTTACATTTATTATTTTTTGGGTCACGTGACAATAGACAAGAAAAACTATTATCTTTATCGTGGGTTTTTAGTAAAATTATGAATATTTTTTCTGTAAAAATAGTAGGAACTCCTGCCAATATTCATTCTAAATACAGATGCTAACAAATTGGCACTTTAGTTTTATTACTGTCAAATATCCTATTGTATACTAGATTATTGTAAATTTTATTCATAAGAACACCAAGTACTGCGATGGCCTGACAGGGTTCATGTAACGTACTTTATAACATGGTTTTTAACCATTTCTGTAACTGATTTGATATTTGATACTTAAACATCTAAAACTGCTTGTATTTATATATAAAGGCACCTGAGATATAGGTCTCCAGTTCAGGTGTACAACAAAAAAATTACAGAATATTTTATAACATCTGACAATATTACAACAGTGATCCAACAGCATAAAAATACTAAATCTGTACACTCAGCACGAACCAATATCGAATTCGAATAGTTTGCGACTTCAAAATGTCATTTTACAAATGTGTACTGATTTTTTAAAGTTCTCGTTACGTACGTTATGGCGCTGTTGTTCAAGTGTTCATACAAAAATTGACAATGACATTTCGGACTCGCAAACTATTCGAATTCGATATTGGTTCGTACTAAGGGTACAGATGTATTTGTATGCTGTTGGCTCATTGTTGTAATATTATCAGATATTACAAAATATTCTGTAATTTTTTTGTTGTGCCAATATATTATTATTATTTCATAATAAATAAAAAATCACCAAATACTAAATATACTGAAAATTTTGGCTATATTTGAATAAACATTATCTCATCCTTATCAAAACTTTTATTACACATATTTCGTAGCAGATTGGTGAAACCAAAAATTTAATTAAAAAGAAATTGAAAAGTAAGTAGGACCAGTAGCAATTAAATCTACACAAATAAATAACGCAACACAATTAAACGGTTAATTTAAGCAATAATTTCATAATTGAGCACTCTGCATTTAGCAAGAATTTAATTGATTGAAAAGTTAACGTAATAAAGTTAGACCTCGAACACACATACGACAAGAATATGAAGCTATCAAAGCTACTTTCTTTAAGCTTAAGCTAGCAAAAGCTACTTACTTCAAACTAACGAGTGAAGTCTGCTCAAAGAAATGTCAAATAACTTGTAGGTGCACGAATTTCTTTTGCTATTCCCATAGATATTATCAATAACATCGTTTTTAAAGTGGCCTATGATTTGACGACCTCCGTGGCTGAGTGGTTTGTACGCCGGGTTTAATGATATCGCCGACTCGAGATGTCCCGGGTTCGAATCCCGGTGAGGACAGATGTTTGTATGATGAATAAGAGCATTTGTACTCCAGTCATGGACATTTAATAAGTACTTCTATATAAATACACTTATATATGTAATGTGCAGTATATGTATTCTATTCGTTACTCTAGTATCCCATAACACAAGCCTACTGCATACTTTGGGGATAGGCTAATTGGTGTGAGTGTTGGAAAAAAATATTTATTATTTATTTATTTAAAGCCGATTGAGAATATTTTTTTATAGATAGGTCCGACAAATGACTCCACCCCACCTGATGTTAAGTGAAGGTGAAGTCCAAATTAACAAAAAAAATTAAGAAATGAAATAAAAATTATGTAAAACATACAAAATAACGCGACTTCACCCATCGCATTATGTGGAAGCAGTGCCTTAGACATAATTGCGAATTGAAATAGCGTCTAACAATACAGCAGCCAGACTCGAACCTTATTAACCATCAACCTTATAATTATCTTCTCCTCAGATGACAGCCAAACTTTTGATCACACCTAACATTTGATATTTGCGTTCACCATTTTGACCTGTCAATAATGATTAATTTAATTACGAAGTTTATTAATTGCGAGTTAAGAAGCCTCGGGTACATCTTGACCTGTAAATTTCGACAGATCCAAAGTTCATTGGTGAGTTTCACGCTATGATTTTGTTCACGTAATGGCTTGTCAAACAATTGATGGAGACTCGGGAACGTTACGATCTCGTTTCTAAAAGCTAACATGTGTTCGGTTTAGTGGCCAGTGTATGTTGAGCTGCGGCGTTTACCTTTGGTTATTGAAATAGCGGGGGAGCTAAGCCACTTTTATGTTTAGGTGGAGGTCTTTGCCTTTTGGCCTAATACCTTGTAACGCGTCAACACAATACGCCAAGAACAGCATTAAGCAAAGTTTGTTGATGCGCGCTCTTTATTCAAACGTTGTTTTTTATGGCAGACGTGCGTTTTACAACGTTTGCTTTGCGGCGGAGTCAATCGATCGAGTTGGTATCTTACACGAATCTTATTGGTATGCAATCTAGTTTGTAAATAACATTGGACACGGTCTTTATGTTGTTAGCAGTTATATCAGACTGTTTACTTTAGCCAAATTGATTGAAATTGCTTGGTTTTTAGTATATGTTGTGATACACGTTAAAAAATATGTATCAACGTTTAAAAAAATGTATATTGGGCACATGTGGAGCGAAACTTCTTTTCTTAAATAACCTATCAATTATTGGCGCTGTATAAGGCATAGGGGAATGGAGCAGCACACGCACCACTCATATTTATGTGTGTGTTTATATATATCTATATATATAAAACTCAAAGGTGACTGACTGACATAGTGATCTATCAACGCACAGCCCAAACCACTGGACGGATCGGGCTGAAATTTGGCATGCAGGTAGATGTTATGATGTAGGCATCCGCTAAGAAAGGATTTTGATCAATTCTACCCCCAAGGGGATAAAATAGGAAATGAAAGTTTGTATGAAGCTTTGTCAATTTTAAACCGATCGGGTTGAGACTTTGCATGCAGGTATAAGAAGAATCATAGATGAATGTCATTGTGTATAATACAAGCCTGAGAACAAAAACTGTAGTCTACACTTCAGCTCTACACCGAAGCGAAGCGAGGGCGGGCCGCTAGTATATATATATTATCGTGTGTTCTCGTAGCGTTTCAGCCTTCGCCGGGTTTCTCTCCAACTTTCATGCTCATCGGGAAGAGCAGCATACACACACATACATATATAGTTGTGTAACGCTCGTGACGCATTTCCGTTTCATCCTTTCCATAGGATTTTTTCATTTAAAGAAGTTTCACTACAAAATACGCTTTGAAAGATGAACCTTACCAATTTTGTTTTATTCAACACGAACAAACCTCTAATTGCCGAAATATATTTCACACAAGTCCCATATACATTCTTCTCAACCGAATCGAATGCTCTTAGCGCTATGTGAGTACAATTATTAATTATTGGTTCATGGTTGTTTCTTCATCATTAGCATATTAAAGTCTCCACTGCTGGGCTACAGGCCTTCCCTAAGGATGGCATTAGGGAGATGGGCCCATGACCATGACCTACCACGCGGGCCCAGTGCGGATTGGTGGGTGCGAACGACTGCAGATGCAACCGAGACCAACGGCTTAAAGTACCTTCGGAAACACAAAGAAGCTCGAGATAATAAGTTTTTGGTCACCCGTCCAATGACCGACCATTGCGAATGTTGCTTAACTTTCAATATTGCCAAATACTCTCATGATTGCTTACAATTTTATACATTATAAGCGCTATTTATTTTCCATCGTCCAAGCTCTGCAATTTTGGTACTTTAATAATTTGTGACTTTTATTGGAATTCTTTTATTAACACCTCTTTCCCATCTACACTTTTTTTCAAATGTGTATGCTGTTGGTCGCAGATGACCTTTACAGCGTCACCGGGTTTGGGGACGGCGAGATCCTAAGGGGACCTCAAGCCGAGAATTGGCGAGTGCCTCTAGAGGTATTCCAGGCGGACGGCATCTCCCCGCGGGCGGAGTCTCCTCTCCGTCTGGAGCCTCTAGACCACTCGAACCTGAGGGGATCGACTCAACTGGAGGGCGTCTCTGAGACTCGGACCTCGGCTCTTGTCAGCGGTTGTCGTGGGGGGTCCCTAAAACACCCATATAAACTAAAATAAATATATTATATACCTACATATCGTATTATATCTTTTTCTAATAAGCTCAAAGTACAGTGAGCGTGGTCGCTCGTCTAACCACCACAAACTCCACTGCGAGTGAAGTGGTGGTAAAACTATTATAATCATAGTATATTTTATTTTTAAGAATTATTATTCTCGTCGAGGAGCTCGATGGCGCAGGTGGCTAGCGCGTTCGGCTGCGATTGTTAAGCAACTTTCGTAATGGTCGGTCATTGGATGGGTGACCAAAAATCTTCTATCTTGAGTTCCAAGTTGTCTCCGTGTATCGGAAGGCACGTTAAGCCTTTAACACCCGCCAATCCGCACTGGGCCAGCGTGGTGGGTCATGGCCCAATTTCCCTATTCCATCCATAGGGGAGGCCTGTTCCCCAGCAGTGGGGACATTAATAGGCTGATGATGATGATAGTTATGATACTAAATAAATTCCGCTCGGTCAAGATTTCAAACAGGATTCAAATTATATTTTTAATGTTAGGAAAATGCGTGACGCAATGCTTCTCTCCAGTCCTGACACTGGATGTCTATCCAGATCACTAAACACCTAACCGTACATACTTCCTCTTCTTCTTCCTAAAATCGCATTTGTGCTACTCCTGGTGTTGCAGGTGACAAAGAACAGATCACTTATAGGGATAATGACGGGGTACAGTAAACGAAATTCTATTTAGTCCGTCAGTTAGATGATCAAAAAATAATGGACACGTATTTTTTCTTTGGGCAATCAACCAAAAAATGACAAAGTTATAGCGCGTCAAAGTTTAGGAGTAGGGGCTCGTGACGTCACTTTTGGGTGAATTTTCACTTATAAGTGTACTCAAACGTGACGTCATGCGACTTTTCAAAACAATATATCTCTGCAATGTTTATATTATGTGAAAAAAGAAAAAATACGAGTCCAATACTTTTTGATAATCTACCTGATAAACGAAGAAAAAAAAAATTAGTCATCATCCCTATTATAAAAAAATGGGTGCGTGTACTTATGTAGGCGCGTGAGAAGTTATCCTTCTTTGGCATCGTTTAAAATTAGTTTTTAATTGCATGCAAATAATTAATTACAATAAATTAATAAAAAGTCGGGAAAAGGACACAGTCAATAAAGTTCAGTTATAATTTGAACAAATAAATAAATAATAAAATATTCAATTAAAATCGCTACTGAATATAATTTATTAGAACATATGTGATTTGCACTTGTATGAAACTCAAACACGTATTCCGAATATACAAACTAGAAACATGTGGATAAATATTATAAATATGAATACCTACTTTATTACAAAAAATAAAGATGTGGTTTTTGGTTCTACTACACCAATGGTCAAGAGATGGCGCTGTAGTTTCCTGAATCGCGCTTTGGTTCCGTTGTTCCAGATTAATAAATACTTTTGATATTATAAATATGAATACCTATAACTGTTACTTTATTACAAAAAATAAAGATGTGGTTGTTGGTTCTACTACACCAATGGTCAAGAGATGGCGCTGTAGTCTCCTGAATCGCGCTTTGGTTCCGTTGTTCCAGATTAATAAATACTTTTGATAGGCCTTCACAATGCAGTCGTTAGCACCCACTAAATAGAGATTCTATTTTTATTTTGTTGGTAGATTTTCTTAATGTGCGGTAAACACAAAAGTAACGCATGAAGTTGGTCGCTAAAGCCAACTTCATGCTGTTAAGATTTTGTGTTACAGTGATGCGCGCGCATCTTAAAATTTCACTCTCATCATTTTTTCATAACGCGCCTAAAGAAGTATAACTTCAAAAATACCCTTTTTAGTGTGTGCATCGATCGCTCGTCTGGTCAGCACAAGACTCGCTTAGAATGAGGCTGTGTGAAAAGCCAACAATGGACGGCTCCTAACGGCCGCGGCCGGCCGGGCGTCGGCAAATTTGCTGATACGCAATTTGCGTTCGTCAAACAACATGCGCGGACATATTTTACGGCCCAAGTGTTCCAACTAGTAGAAACTTACATTTAGAATGTTGCTACATTTCTAACTTTGAACGAAATCGTTTGTTTTCAGAGGACTGTTTTTAGAACAACAATTTGGTATGTACGAGTATATAAGAGAATGTAGAATGTTTCAAGTAAACCTTTCTTTAGATTTAAACATCTAGCAGTTAAATGCTTAAAAATAAATAAAAACATAACTATAATTGCTATTTCTTCTTTCAAATGTTTAATACATGAAAAAGTATTCATTTGACATTGTGGGTTACCTACAATGCGAAGAGATGGCGCTGCCTTGCAGCTTAAGGCTAGGAAAATTTCGACGCGGCGAATAGGGCCGTGGTAGCATAATGGTCAGTGCATTCGCCCGTATTGCGAAAGGTGCGGGTTCGAGTCCCGTCCGCTGCCTGGTCCGCGTGGATTTTTTTCTAATAAACTTTTCTTTAGATGTAGTTTTTTGTTTGTCAATGTCGAATCGTCAAAGTTTGTTTTGAAAGAACCAGTTTACTCATATATCCGTTAGAGTGCGCTGCTTAGCTTTCATAGAAATTTTGATGAATTGATACGATTACGGAGCTCTCAAAGTTCGTGTTTGGGCGTCAGGAGAGCCCAGTTAAATAACAGTACGATATTGTAAGCATCTGTAGACTATAATGGCCAAATGCTTTAATATATAAAATATATGCAAAAATAACAACAGGAAGTTAGTTGAAATATGAGCATTTGTACTACAGTCGTGGATGTTTAATAAATATCAGTATATGTATTTGTGTATACTTTGGTGCTTACCCTGGGCTAGGCTAATTGGTGTGGGTGTTGGAAATATTTTTTATTATTTATTTATTACTGTTATTATGACAGCTGCTCCATCGCCAGCGAGGAAGCGACTAACTATCGGCTATTTTCTCGGTCAAGAAATCTACATGTAAACTGATGCATATAGTATGAAGCTTATGTAAATTCAGAAATTTCGTATCCATTACTTCTTGAATTGTGTAACTTTCGTATATGGAATTCTCAGGTTGATTAATTGCCGCTGGTTGGTGAGCCCCAACCCGCATTTAATCAACCTGACCACTATCCACTGAACAATAATTAAACTATATATTAATATTTGATTGGTGACTATCAAGCAGTCTCACACTGCCGGCAAGAACTCTCCTCTAGTTTACCGCTGAGCAATAAGAGCTATCAAAGATGAGACGCGCTCGGCGATACTGGCTCATCGATGCTCGTTTGTTTCAAAATGCGCTCGCGTACATTATAGCTCAGGATTGTCCCCGCGAGCGAATTGTGATCGTCCGTCGCATCGTACACTCGCATAAAGTCCAGCGATAAAACTGTCGGAACTACACACTCGCTTCCCGCTGCTGTCCAACTCGTTTCTGGCAGAAACTGGAAGTTCTTCTACTTCTTCAACCTTTATTTACTCACTGCTGGGTATAGGTCTACTCCATGATGCGCCAATTTGCTCGGTGTTGTGCGATCCTAATCCAGTTTCTTCCTGATTTTTTGGTGATTTTATCGGACCATCTGGTGGGCTGCCTATCTACGTTTCTGCGTCCTGTTCGAGGTCGCCACTCCACAAAAGCTCGACTCCACCTGTCCTCTGTTTTGCGAGCCAGGTGACCTGCCCACCTCCCTTTCTTCCCTGCGAGTGAGCAAGTAATGTAGGAAGAAACTAGAAATTAGAAAGTTCTATTGGCTTCTCCTACATCATCGGCTATGACTGCTTATTATAGGACAGATCAACCGTCAGCTGAAGTCTAGACGGTAAAGATCTCATTTCAATACAGTTTCGCCAACTTGATTGGCAGTGACATTCGAAATTTCAACAAAAACCCGATCAACAAACGAACCACGTATAAATATCCGCGACGATGACACAATCGATTTTGTTGCAAACGAATTGAATGGAAAAAACCGGACAGTCGCAAGTCGGACTCGCCAACCTAGGGCTCCGTACAAATTTGTAGGTACGCAACATAAAGTTCCTATATTGTTTTAAACTTTCATAGTCACTAACATTATAGCTGTTACCGGGATTGTTACCAGGTATCTTGTTTTTTATGAGTCTGTAATAAGTAACTGAAGTAATTGCGGGTAGATGTTATTGGCAAACATGTCAGTCTACCCTCTGACGTCGTCTTTTACTGCGCTCGATACCCCTAACACTGGTCACATTCTCACTATTTACTCGCACCTGTTCTCGACACACAATACTCACAGTACCAGATCGCGGAACGACACTTTTTTGTTCCAGAAACTTGACAATTTAAACCCATCCTCACGATTGAAATTCTTGTGTTTGGTTATTTCAATCGCTTCCCTGACCAATCTTGGTCTGTAGTGGCGTTCTATCGAGATAATTTGTGGGTTATGGAGCTCAATCCAGTGATTAGGGCCCGAATCAATTTAATGTTCCGCGATAGCTGATTTTTGCGTATCATTATTTCTGACTGCTTTTTTGTGTTTTTTTATTCGACATGCTATTGTCCGCTTTGTTTGGCCAATATACGAACTACCACAACTGCAGTCGATCCTGTATACACCAGGTTTCTCCAAGGGGAAGTTGTCTTTGGGAGACCGTAGAATCTGTGACATTTTTTGTATAAAAAACAAGGTACATGGTAACAATCCCGTTAATATCTATAATAAAGATCTTATTCTGCTTCTGCTCTGCTGCAATACATTTGTAATAAATATACATAAATTAAGGCGACTGCTCGCAGTTTACGAGGTGACAGCTAGCAGGCACTCAGCTGCCTATGCGCTACAGCTAGCTCAGCGCAATGCTTGGTAGAAAGAATGCGAGAATGGTCTATTTGTAGACAGCGTGTGGACACTGCGCAGACCGCTAACCTACAACGCGTGGTAAGCAAGGCGTCAACTATCAAGTGGTAAGCGAGGCGTCAGCTATCAAGCAGTCTAACGGCGGTCAGCGAGCATTCTGCTAATTTATGTTGCCAATCTAAAGTACATCTGAAGAGCAATACTTAAAGCCCATATTTGAATTATATTCTTTTTTCCGGGTAGGAGCGGAGTCGTCGGCTCAAGTGGGGGAAGTTTGATTTTTGGTTAGTAAATAAAATTACTATATATATATATATATATATATATATATATATATATTATATTTTTGGAATTGAATTTTTTTTTGCAATATGTTATACAGGATTTAAAAATTGTTATATTGGAACGTTTCATAATTATGACTGTAGATTCTATCTATTTAGTTTAGAATTATTGCAATACCCTAACGGGGTTCTTGTTTGGAATGATATATATATGCAATAAATGAATATGAATATGAAAAAATTCTATGGAAAAGATGAAACACGACTATATTTAAATATCTAATATATAATACCACCAACACCTATTTTTTATGGCGTTACGAAGTTCGCTGGGTCAGCTAGTATATATATGTGTTGTGTGTGTGTGTAAATGGGTGTGTGTGTGGGATGCGTGCACAGCTCTTCCCGAACTGCATGAAAGTTGGAGGGTAACTCAGCGAAGGCTAACACGCTCACGCTGAACGAGCGTCACGAGCGTCACACACGACAATATATACATATATGAGTGATGCGTGCTCTACTCCATTCCTCTATGCCTTATGCACCACCTTATGTTAAGATGAGGTTATTTAAAAAAAGAAGTTTCACTTCAGATGTGCACACTATTTTTTTTTTCAATGTGATCCTTAAAGGGTTTCCCACTTCTTCTTTTGTCGTACGGAACCCTAAAAATATTGATTCATCGTCGTCTCAAAAGTCGCGACCACCTGCATTATGCAAGTAAGCGACGGTATAATATACTGGAGGTGCACACCTCCGTCGGTATTTTAGGGTCATTATGAACAATTACACGAGAGATCGATTCGGGAAAATCGATTTTAATATCTCGTACGTAGCGGGTGCTAAATGATTGCGCGGGCACCGTTAAATGAGAAACCCTGTCGTATTACTCTGTGTGTACCTTTTTTGTTATAATTTTGTAAATAATTAACATTGCGGCAAACATAATATAAATTGTAACTGAAAAGACCAAATTGTAAAATTTTATTAGTCACGTCAGCGACGGACGTCAACAAGTGAAATTAAGTGGTTTCTGATCATCATCAGTCTATTAATGTCCCCACTGCTGGGGCACAGGCCTTCCCTATGGATGGAATAGGGAGATTGGGTCATGAACCACCACGCGGGCCCAGTGCGGGTTAGTGGGTGCTAAGGACTGCAGATGCAGCCTGGACCAACGGCTTAACGTGCCTTCCGAAGCACGGAAGAACTCGAGATAGTAAATTTTTGGTCACTCATCCAATGACCGACCACTGCGAAAGTTGCTTAACTTCAATGATCACAGCCGAACGCGCTAACCACCTGCCCCATCGAGCTCCTCATTTTTACTGAATAATTATTATGATGCTATACATTACTGGCAATTTCGTGTATAAGAATATCAATTAGCACAATGATTAAAATATGTGATAAAAACAGATATTTTTCAAAACTACATTTGACTGCAATCCCATTAATTCTTTTTGCTGTCTGTAACTAAACCCTGATATTTGAACGTATCAAGCAATTAATTCGAGCCTCGATTTATATCTGTGAAACTGATCAACTTACAAACACCATGGTAAAGATGAGTTTTTAACAACAGCGGAAAGCGGATACCTTTATTTTGTATGAAAGGCCCAAAAAATTACCCCAACCTATATATATCTGTTTCTTAGGTTTTCACGCACATCACTCATTAAAAAAATAAAACAAGTTTTAACGGGTTAACGGGTTAATGCACGAAACTTTATTTATTTATTGACGTTTCGCAGCCTTTTCAGGTCTGCATCGTCAGAATAATGTATTTTTTTATTTAATCCTCTCTGAGTTTGTTTCGCCGGTTCTTCTCAGAAAGGTCTCCCAATTTTGGACCCGGTGGTAGTTTACCGTAGTTAGGGTCAAATAAATAAACTCAAAATTACAAAAAAGAATTTTAAATAAAGTACTTTATTAACTAAATTAATTAATAAATTCATACATAGACAATCAAATTTTAAAAATCTTCCAATGAAATAACCGAACGCTCAATAAAACTCTTTCGAAGGTAGCTCGAAATCATTATTCTGACGATGCAGACCTGAAAAAGCTACGAAACGTCGATAAATAAATAAAGTTTCGTGCATTAACCCGTTAAAACTAGTTTTATTCAACCTATAGGTTTTAAGATTGATTGGAGCCCAGTTTCGAAGAGAGACGATACAGCAGAAAAATACGCCACTTCAGTCACATTTAGATAACCGGCATTAAAGAAATTCACATACCCAAAGAACTCAGCTCATTTAATAGTTACCAGCGGCCCGCCCTCGCTTCACTTCGGTGTAGAGCTAAAGTGTAGTTTTTGTTCTCAGGCTTGTATTATACACAATGAAATTCATCTATGATTCTTCTTATACCTGCATGCAAAGAAAGTCTCAGCCCGATCGGTTTAAATTAGACAAAATTTCATAGAAACTTTCATTCCCTATTTTATCCCCTTCGGGGTAGAATTGATCAAAATCCTTTCTTAGCGGATGCCTACGTCATAACATCTACCTGCATGCCAAATTTAAGCCCGATCTGTCCAGTGGTTTGGGCTGTGCGTTGAAAGATCACTATGTCAGTCAATCAGTCACCTTTGAGTTTTATATAGGTATAGATTTATGATATTAGTGCGGTAACTTGGATATTACAACGGAGTAGACGTATGTTACCAAAATCACGAGTTTGTAAATACCAATTCCACACGACTATCATACAACGTTTTTCAACACATTTGCGAGAAAATATTACCTTATACCTAATTGAAGTAATGAAGCAAACTTATTCTAATAAGAAAATGCTGCGTATTTCCAAATGGTGCCACGTGCGGGTGGTGAAAATTAGAACTACATCTTTCGCCTCTGTTCCTTTTTAGTATTAAAGTGAGACAAAGGTTTAAATTAAAAACATTTTCAAAACGCTGCGATAAAAATAAAAAAGCCGTAAAGGATACGCACGGCACCGTGAATGACAGCGTGCGGTAAAATGTTTTACCACACGCACGTAATTTTGAACTTTCCAACAATGTTATACAACCTCCTTAGTCCACTTGGAGTAAATAAAATTACTTTTTCAACACAGAAAACTGTTTCTGGAAGGTTTACTATACTAAACCCAGAAAGGAATAATCCTCTCTGCCTTAGCTTTCTCAAAAAACAAGCATTTACAGTAACGGTATCTAAGGAGAACCTTAAATATTACGGCATACACCGCGCTCGCTTTTTCACCCGCTGTGGCTGTATTTTTTTTATAAACCAACAATATATGGATACAATTACCAATCATTTATCATTCGATCCCTTCGGCTGCACTTGGAATTATTGACCACAGTCCACAGTACCACTCAGTAATTGACCTCGGATGCCGAGTAGCTTCTGATTGAGAATGAGTACCTGTAAATAAAAACAATGACTTAATTTCACATTTTCAGACAAAGCAGCTGCTTTTTTAAATAATTGACTAGTATAGACTAATTCATAAACCACTGATTATAGATTATAGATTATATAGTGATTTTTTTTTTAGCGGTTATCCCCAATTTGTATCAGGTCTTTTTCTTTCTTTTGTTTTTTGTTTGTTACTATTATATTGTTTTTATTCATGCCTGCTCTTTTGCTTGTTTTGTTGCGCTTTTTCTTTTGCACATCTTTCTTCTTCTTTCATCTTTTACAATTATCTTGATTCCTATTACATTTCTTATAATTTCTATTTTCTCTATTTACATTTTACATTTCCTTATATTTACACACACTTGTTTCCTTACTATCTATATTTCTTATTTACTACCATTTCTCTATTGTACACATTTCTTAATCCGATTTTACATTATCTGCCCATATGGCTCCTTGCCTAAATCTAAAATTTACAATTGTATAATACATAGGTTAATACCTATACTAATCATCCTTATTTCTTTCTATGACTTTTGTTACTATGCCTTTGCTATATTTAAGAAAGATCTCTCTATCTCTTTTGTTTGTTATAATTTCCTTCAGGTTATCCTTTCTAAGTTGTGTGTCTAGTGCTGTTTGTGCGTCGTGTCTTTCTCTGTTGTAAAGGGGGCATTCTAAGAGGACATGGAAGATGTCCTCTTCGGTGTCGGGATCGCATACGCAACTTGGGGTGTCCTTCTTTTTAAACCTATGGAGGTAGGCGGAGAAACCTCCATGCCCGGTGAGGTATAGTGATTATTAGGAACAAGGGACCGGTTTGGCTGAAGGAGGATCTCTTATTTGGTCTTCTACGCTAAACAATTCTTCGGCCTTTTGTTTCGCTATTTGGAATATCGCATGGATATCCTTACCGGAAGCCTCCTGAAATGAGTCCTCCAAATCTCGTTCAGCGAGTGAACAAAATCTGCGCGAGATCGATCGCAACTTCTTGAGGTTTTCCATAATTTCAGAAACAGGGTCCTGTCACGGTCACCGGAAATATTAGGAACAATCTAAGTACTTTGGTGAAAATAAAATATCTAAAAAACCGTGAGAAAACTCGTGATGTAATTTTTTTAAATCTGTGACATAAATTAATGTAACATTTTGGTTTTAAAAGAAAACAGAGCTCAGCAAGTAACAAAAAAAGGTTGATCCTCAACAGAGATACATATGCGACTTCACTGGAAAACCCACGTACAAAAAATAAAATCAAAACTGTGTAACTGGACACAAAACCTACTGTTCGTGACTATACTGGGGTATTTATAAAAGCGTTCGCGGGTTGATACCGTATCAATAAGACGAATTGGATTGCTCTGCGATACAATGAAATATGGGCTGACTGGTTCAGTAGCGAATTTATGTTACAGTATTTTCTATATAAAGGTATATATTATCATAATATCTACCTTAAAATAATGATGTTGGTCTTTAGAAATTAATATTTTACTTAAAAACCACGAATAGAAATAGCGATTTTTAATAAATATACTTATGCTCTATTAAATATCTCACTTATCACACTAATATTATAAAGGCGAAAGTTTGTGAGTGTGTGAGTATGTGAGTGTGTATGTTTGTTACTTCTTCACGTCAAACGGCTGGAGCGATTTTAATAAAATTTGGTATGGAGTTAGCTGACACCCTAGATTAACACATAGGCTACTTTTATTCCGAAAAAATGTTTGGTTCCAGAGGGATTTTCAAGAAATTCAGTTAACGCAGACGAAGTCGCTGGCGACCTCTAGTTGAAAATAAATTTAATAGTTTTGTTTTATTCGTTAGTCATAACTAGCAAACCAGTGAACCAAATGATCACCAAAAAAAAAAAGTATTTAATTAATTGAGAACTTCGGAGATTTTGTGTGGTTTCGTTTGAAATAGAAATCACGTGATTTCTCGAACATCGGAAGTGCTACGTTACTCACATCCGGTTTGTAGTCTTATCAGACTATTTTTAACTTATAACTTAAACATTCTCTATATCTATCTCTTACGGTTTGGCCGCTGAAACAGCACCACGGACGGACGGACGGACTTGTCTAATAGATAAGAGATAATACTTTTTTTCTTGCGCTTACTATGAAGTTATTTATTGTCATAAAAATATGAAATATGTGTCTCACTCACTAGGAACTATACTATATATTATAGCGATCCAGAGCATTACAAAATCAAACAGTGATAAAGAAAATCAACCTAAAAACAACTAAAGGGCATTTGGTGTATAAAATAGCAAACGCTCACGATTTCCGTACGTACCTTTAATCGACAAACCTTCTTATTTAGCTCAAAGTGATAAAGATCAAATTGCAAAGTTTGTGCGATACAAAATTTGCTGCTTACAGTACATAGACCGACACCGGTCGTGTCTCAATTCTTATGCGAATGGGATGATGATATTATTCCTATCACTCGTAACCACCCACGGCTACAAATGGTCTAAAACAAAGGAGTTGAGCATATTGGCCATTAAAATGTGGAAGTAGTTGAAAGTAAATTGAATTCAAGAGAAATTGAGGTCAGTATTATTGAAGGATTCTCAGTGATTGATCTAGTCTTGAGCATAGTTAGAAAGGGATGTCGCTATATATAGCACATAGCGATATCCCTTTCTAACTGTACTCAAGTAAAGATTAACCCTTAGGCCTGTATTATAGAAAGATTCTCAGTGATTGATCTAGTCTTGAGCATAGTTAGAAAGGGATGTCGCTATACTCGTATATAGCACATAGCGACATCCTTTTCTTACTGTACCAAAGTAAAGATCGATACTTAGCTGTAATACGAGCCTTAGTCTTATCTTACTAAATCAATTGCTATAAATAGTCTTATAAGTTTGAATCTAAAGAAAATTTTACTGGAAAAAATTCCACGATGACCAGGCAGCAGACGTGACTTGAACTCGGGCAGAGAGAGTGCTCTTGAATTAAATTTACCTTCAAATACTTCTACATTTAAATGGCTTACGTGGACGAGTAGTTTGTACCCGGGATTCAAGGTGTCGCCTTCTCGAGAGGTCCCGGGTTCGGATCCCGGTGGGGTTATTGTTTGTATGATAAATACGAGCATTTGTACTCCAGTCATGGATATTTAATATCTATTTATATATAAATATATTTATATATGTATCAGTATATGTATTCTGCTTACTTTGAGGCTAGGCTAATTGGTGTGAGTATTGGAAATAATTATTTATTTATTATCTAGCAGTTAAAAGCTTAAAAAAATAACTCTTTTAATGTCTTAATACACACATCAAAAGTGTCTAGGGATCAACATATATTTTTGCAATAACTTTTCTCCTGATTGATATTAATTAAAATTTTCTTTAAGGATTCATCAAATAAAGTGTTTTCGTTTGTCACAGTAACGATAAACCAAGTCACCTTTGCATTAATAAAGAAATTTGCCATTTTCCTAATAAAGGGATTTTTGACATTTGAACCACTAACACAAAAGTTCGAAAAAAAGACTGAAATAACAGTTTTCTCTAAAATTTTATTGGGTAACTTAAACAATTAATAATCCGTATTTCTACCGCGAACACTAACAACACAAGAACATCGGTTTGGCATACTCAAAATGAGTTCATCCAAATCACGCTGTGGAATGGCCGCCCATGTTCGTTGCAACAACAAAAAAAGGTCTTCTTGCGACTGGATACCCTCCATATTCGGCAGAGCTCTTCTCTGTAGCATATCCCATGCATGCTCAATCGGGTTCAAGTCTGGCGACTGAGCAGGCCAGGGCAGGACATTGATGTTAGCTGCGGCGAGAGTCTGTCTTACAACTCTTGCGGTGTGCGGTCGTGCATTATCATGCATTAACTGAAATAAGGGACCGATTTGCACTTGTAGAGGAACGATGACGTCTGATACAATCGTCTCAGCATAAATTTGAGCGTTGAGGTTGCCTCTGATCCAAATCAACTCAGTTCTTCCGCCGATTCAAATACCCGCCCATACCATGATGGTTCCACCACTATAAGGATGGACTTCCTGGCAGGATTTTAATCGCTGTTGGCGTCCAGGGGTTCTCCAGTGTCGTATACGTCTTGTATCCGGTCTCATACCAAAACGAGACTCATCAGAAAAGCACACGAAACGCCATTGTTCTTCTGCCCAATTTCTGTGTTCAAGAGCCCATTGATATCGAATCCTACGATTGTGCATTGCTATAGGTGGTACCCGTAGCGGTCTTCGGGAATGAAGGTTCACTTCATGCAAGCGGTTTCTGACTGTTTGGTCGCTAATTAAGTTCCCTGAAGAGTGATGAAGCCTCACGGCTAACATCATGGCGGTTATTGTTGGAGCTCTTCGAGTTAAGATTTGAATGTATCGGTCTTGTCTCCGTGTGGTGCAGCGATACCGTCCTCCATGGCGCTCAGCCACGGTACCAGTGCTTCGGTATCGTGTCCAAAGTCGACTGATAACACTCTGACTTGTATTCAGAGCTAAAGCCACAGTACGTTGCCGGGAACCAGCTTCTATCATTCCCACGGCTCTGAGCATTTCTTCCCTGCTTAAATGACGTCGCCGCTCCATAATAACGTTGGTTTTAATCAGTAGTAGGGAAACAGTAGCACTAATAATGTCTTCAATGCGTTGTATGTTTTTATAGGGAAAATATTGACAGCTGATTTTCATCTTTTACTCGAATTTGATTCACAGTTCCTGATTCAAATTATGAAATGCACCAAAAAGGATCCATATAAATTTATAAAATCATAAATTTATTACAAAGCCACATCTCAATCTCAAGAAATCCGCATAAAAATGCTTGATCCCTAGACACTTTTGATGTGTGTAGTTTTAAAGGCTAACTGGCAGGCACTTTGTTAAATTTCGATTTAATTAAACCTAGATTTAAACCTAGGTTGGTTGCACACGACTACACATGTAGCGGGGATCAGCGGCTTGACGTGCCTTCTGAATAACGAAGCATCTCGAAATAATAACGTTTTGGTCACACATCCAATGACCGACCATGATGAAAGTTGCTTAACTTCACGATTGCAGGCCGAACGCACTAACCACTAGCATCATCAAGCTTAAAAAGTGTGTACTGAGCCGCACCGAAATGAACGGCTAAACGCAGCTTCTAAACCACATAGATTTACTTACTCGAAAATTACTTAAGTTCTATGGTCTTATTTCGAACGCACGTAAACACTATGCCATTGAGTTCCATCTATGAGACAGTTTAATTACTAACGATCAAATCACCCAGTTTTATTCATATCATTTATTGTCGTGAGAAGAGTCTTTTGAATATTATTATATCTAAAACAAAATAACATTATCGCCTTCTCTTGTGACTTGGATTCCTTGTAACCTGAATGATATCGATCTCCTGTTAACATTCGCACCTATTTGTAGTCACGCGTAAAATGTTTACACCACATTTAGTGACATTTCCTTACAATTTGGGTTGAGTTGTGAATGCGAGAACCGCGTTTGCTTATCTTGTAAATGTCGGAGAAATTGCCACGTTCGTGAGATAAATAGGTATTTTTATTAGGTTTCTTTTGTGAGGTTTTCGATATTGTGGTAAAATTGGGCTTCTTATCTATTTGGAGATAGTGAAGTAACGGTACATCAATGCCACTTAATATAGATTCTTACAATCTAGGAAGATACATTATTGACGTATAAAGAGTTGAGGTCCCATGTAAGAGCCCTGCGGAAATCCAACCAGATTTCGAAAGAGTAAACATAAATAAGGGGGATAGATATACTTAAATACCTTACTTTTATTTTTTTTGTTTACGGCTTAGCTGATATTATATATAAATTTTAACATTAGAATAGAACTTGAAAAAATGTTACATATTTTATGTTTAAACGTTACTTAGTTAAAGCAGGCGCGTGCTCGCAGCACAGGTCTCTTAAACGACCTTTTAATAGCTTTTATAAATTCAGAAACGACGTGCCAGACTTTTATGTTTATAGTGATTTACTTTATAATACAAGTCAACATTTCAAACCCCTAATTGTGCTTATTCAAAAAGACATAAAAGTCAGCTTTGCGTGTGTACATCGCACTCATTTGATCGTCTACGAGGTTCAAGAGGTTTGTATAAATTTTGTTTAACTGTCTTTACATAGTTATGACTAACAGCATCGCATTTAAAGTCGTAATAGAGGGCGTAGGCCATTTGTAAAGTTATACCTACATTATTTCTTATTCATCATATAACCATACTCAAATTATAGCTTGAGTTTGTTTCAGAATTTTCAGAATTCCAGTTTTTCATTGTTGGTATTATTACTATTTTACCGAAAAAAACTGAATTAAGACAAATGTAAATGTAAATTAAAAGACAACTTTTAAATGACAACTAACTTTTAATACATGTATTGTAACAACAACTTTTAATAATATTTTTCTTGCCTTGACTAAAAATTATAGGATAAGCTTACCTATAATTTTAGGTAAGCTTAGTAAGTAAGTTTTCATAATAATAAAAAATACGTATTGTCTGTTACACTACAGCTTACACCGAAACCGTTATATGACGTGATTTGATCGGTGTGGCACGGTCAGTTTAAAAGCTCACATTGCGCGCGCGCCGATTTTATGACCAGTCCCATCTAATGCTATGTATTCCTAAAACTGTAGCAATAAACGTAAATTAGACTGAGCATCCTTAACATAAAACATGACACTCTTTAAATCTGGGTCACAACCAGGTGGTCTAAGTGCTTCACGTGCTAGAATTGACGATCATAAAATTGCTAAAAGGAACATTTCATATTACAGAATTTAAATTAAGCCACCAATAAAACTATT
This sequence comes from Chilo suppressalis, assembly GCA_902850365.2. Lineage (NCBI taxonomy): Eukaryota > Metazoa > Arthropoda > Insecta > Lepidoptera > Crambidae > Chilo > Chilo suppressalis. Next base: position 2,455,521 of record OU963905.1, on the reverse strand, counting down.
AAAGTCACCAAACAAGGGCGACTTATCCACGAATACTTGAAGCACAGAATTTATTAATTCTATAAGTTATAACATATTAGGACAGCTTTACAGTTATGATTGATGCCAACCAATTTATAAAGTGACGTCACAAATATTTCTTGCCATATTGTTTTTAAGTTTAATAATATAAGAAATATATTTCAATATAAGTTCAATGCTCAACTGTTATCAAACGAATATTCAATCAATTTAAACAGAACAAATATTGCTTTTGTTAAAAGGAGAACGCTTCTTTATAAGAAATGACGAAGCAAATGCTAAGTCATTTGTCACTCCACTTAGATATATTTTTATATCATTAATAAACATTTAAAGCGCATCTGTCCTTCGTTGACACTTTATAATAAACAATACATGTGCAAATACACGAAACCATGACCAAACATCAACTCTATAAATTGAGTACGTAAAGTTCAGAATGGATTCGCTGGTAACATCGTGTGTGGTAGTTTCAACTTATAGAACTGGAGTTGACTTGATAAATGATACCATTCGACACGTTACCTCAGGAGCTTGGGAATTCTGCTGATTAAATTTGGGACATTTTGATCCATCTTATTACGCTTTTTTTTATTTTTATTTGCGGTCTATAATAATCGTAATTTTGCGGTGAACAGTCATAGACTTGGATCATAATTTGGTTTAATTCAACTAAAGGTCAAAACATATTAGCTTCCGGAATGCATTATCGACTTTTTTAGTGTCTATTGTGACTGTGTTTATTTCTTCGTCGATGTGTTTCTGTCGTGGGCGTTTCGGGAAATCATTACCTATCATAATATTGCTGTGCTACCATTAGCAATGAGAAGTGTTAAGTTAATATGTCATCAAAATAGGTCTACTTTGATGTTTTTTTTATTAACTTGTGTGTATAACTATATCTACTCACTTTTGACAATTAATTATTTTTTAAACACTCATGACAGGTACTGTATTATTAATGAAAATTGTTTCTGACATAATGACATCACAAGAAGCATAAAATTATCGTGATCATTTTGCATATCTACTACTGTAATGTTTATTTTATACAATACTTACAAATAAATAGTTAACCTACTTAATAGGCGATCAGCTCGTCTATTGGCAACTTAACTCGAAAAAAATATTTTCTTAAGTTGTGTTTCTTATAGCTCAATTTTAAGAGTAGCCACTATTATAGTCAAAGGTTGCGGCTTAAACTAGGCTAATAGCGTCAACTATTGATTTTCTTATTTTTTATACAATACTTAGCAGCAATGAAGACCACTTCCTCTCGGCATCTTTTCTAGGAGTTCATTTATAAACAAGGGCGTATTCCCGTTAAGTAGGCATTACATTTATTTTACATCTGTTTCTTCACTTTTTTCAAAAATATATTAAAATATCTTCATAACACCAATAGAAGGGCATTCTCGTAAGTTTTTCATCGCTTATAACTTCAATTTAACAAAATTTATCGTTTTACGTTCCTAAATTCAAATCTAAAAGTGTCGTATTAAAGTTGCATAACCATTATCTGATCCTTGTAACAACTAAGGAGCATTTTAACTGGCACCATTAAAGCTCGTTAACACAATGTTATGCCAACAGGCTGCAGTAAAATCCGTAATACAGCCATCAGATTTATATACCGGGAGTACACAGATCGTTTAAGATTAAATTGCTCTTCTTGTTGTTATATGAATACTGCTTTTACTTATAATATCTTTTAATACAACTATTGCCTTTGTCTTTTTGATCTTAAGGTTTACATTTGTTTTACTGTGGGCACCACCAGCGACTCTATTACGATTTCAAATTTTATACTTGTGAAATTAAAGACATCATTGTGATGTGATGTTGCCTTTTAATAATCACATTATATTACCCTTATCTCAATGTAAGTAGCTACATTTTCAGTGTTTTTATTGCTAACTAATGGAACACTACATTACAAAACAGTTCATGATACATCTGATTCAATATTGGCAAAGCAAGTAAGATGAAGGTCATTGTAACCTTCATCTCCATTCAAAAGATAAAATGTACCAATTAATATTTGGAGTCGGTGCCATTCCAACCAAAGTAGTAAATAAGAACTTAAATCTACCAGACTTACATAGCATCGACTCAAAATAATAATTTGACTAAAGATAAAATAGGTTTATATTTTTCTGCTCTTTAGTTTTGTCGGTGCTTTAATTTTTTTGCTACAATTGGTTTCATTTTAAATATCACTTAAGAGCTTTGGTGCATGTGGACCTTAGAAGTAACTGTGTCATAATTGCTGTCCGTGTTTACATAATAAATAAATGCAAACTTGCAACCACAAACATCATTATTACTAATTATCTTATCAAACGATATTCAAATGCTTTCCATCAAAGACCGTGAGCTCTTGGTACGTTTTTACCCATTTTGTATTTTTTGGTCAATTAAGGTTAGGACCTCCCCTAATTAAGATACATCACGCGATCACAGAATGCTTACTATAGGCGACTGGAACGTTCGAAAACTAATTAAAAATAAAATAGTGTCGTTCCTCCCGATTTTATTCATTAAAAACCGATATCGAAGTCGAAAGAATGTGATATTTCGTCACTGTTTTGGTGCTATGAATCAATTCGAAGCCATCTTCTAATAACGGTACTGTTAAAACAAACAGTCAAGGAATTGTTGACAACTCATTAAAGAACTGTTTTAACAAAAAATAAGAAACGAATTCATAAAAACAAAACCACTAAAAAGTAAGAATTAATGAATATTCTTTACTTACACCTTCATTCAAAGTTAAATTAACATTTCGAGTTGATGCCATGCATATTGATACATCTGAGTTGCCATTTACTGCTTAGGTTGGCATGACATCAACTCCAAATGTAAATTTGACTTTAAATGTAGATATAAGTAAAGAATATGCATACTTTTTAGTAGTTTTGTTTTTATCAATTCAATTTTTATTTTTGTTCAAATAAAGTTTTTATTTTAACAACAACTTACTAAATATAGATGTCTGACCTACGATCTCTCTTTCATATTTCGAAATTCTGTACTATTCGTATTTGAGGAGTTCTGTTGTTTATCTCAAAAGAATTTATCAGATCTTTACCAAATTCATATAGGACCATTGTGCTAATAAACTTTTTAAAATAAAAAATAATCATCAAAGTCGGCCAGCAAAGCTCCGAATATACGCAAGCAACAATAGAAAAAATATAATCACGAATTGAGAACCTCCTATTGGAAGTCGGTTGAAAATGTTTTGCCTTAACTAGATCCTGTAATATTTTGAAGTTAAAACTAAACCTATAATTGACTTTTCCATCCCTAGGGAAAGCTTATGCCTAAGCAGTGGGGACATTAATAGGCTGATGATGATGACGATGATACCTATAAAAAAAACCCACATAATTTATATGGTTTATGTACCGTGGATGTAAACCAGAAACTACTTGCAAAAAAAATATTAGTACTACCCTACATTACTTCGTGTATATCCTTTAAAATTTTAGCAATATTAAAAAAAAACTCTTTTATTAATTTTACTATAGTTTTGTCACAACATCATCATCAACCTGTTAATATCCCCACTGCTGCCGCACAGGCCTTCTCTATGGATGGAATAGGGAGATTGGGCCATGACCCATCACGCGGGCCCAGTGCAGATTGCTGGATGCTAACGACTGCAGATGAAGCCAGTACCAACAGCTTAACGTGCCTTTCGTAGCATGGTGGAGCTCGAGATGGGACATTTTTTACTACACCTCAAAAATAATTGTAGCCGAACGCGCTAGCCACTTGCGCCATCGAGCTCTTCATAATTATCATCATCGTCATCATCATCAACAGCCTATCCTCCACTGCTGGACATAGACCTCTCCAATTGCGCGCCACTCAGATCGATCTTGGGCTACTCGCATCCAGCTCCTGCAAGCCACCTTACGCAAATCGTCACTTCATCGTGCCTGAGGACGTCCTACACTACGTTTGCCTAGACGCGGTCTCCACTCCAGAACTCGTCTACCCCAACGGTTATCAGTTCTTCGGTAAATATGACCAGCCCACTGCCACTTCAACTTGCTAATGGTGGTGCGGTGGGCTATGTCGATGACTCTGGTTCTCTGTCGGATTACCTCATTTCTGATGCGATCCTTCAGAGAAACGCCGAGCATAGCCCTTTCTATAGCGCGCTGAGCGACTTTGAACCTGTGGACTAGCCGTACCGTCAGTGTCCACGTTTCGGCTCCATATGTCATTACAGGTAGGACGCACTGATTGAAGACTTTCGTCTTTAGGTACTGTGGGATCGACGATGTCAGGACTTGACGTAGCTTCCCAAATGCTGCCCAACCTAGCTGAATTCTTCTATTCACCTCGTCCTCAAAGTTGTTTCTACCTAGCTGCAATGTCTGCCCAAGGTATACATATTTTTGAACAACTTCAACTTCTTCATAATGTCCCGACTAAAATAAATATTTTACCGTACTACTGCTGTTTGATTGAAGGGCTATCAAAAGCACTAATAAAGTACAATTTATAATCGCATCAATATTAGTGTCCATGACAGTTCACAACAAATTATTAATACTTTTTAATGTCAGTTATACACAGAATCGATTAGTAATCCTGCCAAGATACGTGTCGAGATCAAGCGAAAATGTACCGCATTTAGTAGCAGTTAGTGTTAAATTGGAATGGGTTATAAATCTCACCCCGCGACGCTAACACAAACTCATTACTGGCTGTTGGTTCGTTAGCGCCTGCGCACCTCGCCAATCGCATTAATAAATAAGTATCCAAGAATTATACTTGAATCGATAGAAAAATTTACACATTTTGACTATGTACACGAAAGGTTTCAAGCGTCAAAATATTTTCAATATCTTGTAAATTTTAAAGGAGCTATGTGATATAATAAACCTGGCAGCTTTCTTGTTAAACAGATCACTAAGATAAAAAAGACAAAAGATTTCACCCTTAAACTACGTAATCATAAAAATAATTATTATTTTGAAAATCAGGAATCGTTCTTGTTTATTAAATGTTTTTAATATATTTTTCAATTCTGTGCTCACCAGAATTTTTTTTATCAGTTACAGGAATCCGTTTTTCGAAGTTAACATCAGCATATTCAGATAAAAGCATTATAACACGCCCAGTTAAAAGTATGCTTAGTTCATTGTATAGCTCTAATTATGCTAATTGCATATAAATTCTGGGAACGACTTAATTATAAAAACGGGTTAATAAAACTTTATTGTAATCCTAAACAGTTATCCAAATTTTCATTTTCGTTATTAACATATTAAACTTAAATGTTATTTTAATTTAAAAAAAAATAGGTGGATCTTTAATCCCAAAAAGTGAAAACACACATTCACATACGAACCGCTTGAATAACGACGAAGATCACCGTCGGGTTCAAAGATGATAATAAATTGTTTAATCCGGTTCCAAGCTGTGCATTCTATCGATTCAAATCGATCACTTGATCTCAATGTGAACTTAGTACAGGGGGTAATAAACCAGATGGCGTGGTAACTAGGCCATTTACATAATCACTTGGATTTAATATTTTGAGATCCGTGATATTTATGTGGGAAACACTTTCTAGTGTCGCTGATTAGCAAACTGCTTAGTTACTAGTTCAATAGTGGTTTATTGCGCCTTTAATTAGAAGGTGTGTCTTAAAATTGAGCGTTTGTTAAATTTTCAATATCAATGCGAGCAATGTCGGCAAATATTTCATAAGTTTCATAAAGTATAAGTTCAGGCACAAAATTATGAAGCAAAACTTTATCTAAAACTATGATAATGGCAATCATCATTTTATTCTCCCGGGACGGCGATGTGCTCAGAATAAAAAGCGTTAAGTGTAACAAAACAAGTCTCCTCACCGAAAAAACGACATGAATTTTTGATCCCAAACCAGAATCATTAGTCAACTTTTTATTAGTACTACCATTCTTTCAAATTGCCGTGACGTGAGCTTTAATGCTTCGGCTTAAGGTTGCTGCGAATCTGTCCTATGATGTGCAATGCGGCATTTGTTTATTTTTTGTCACGATCTTACATTATCCTAACAATTGTCCCGCTTCCTTTGCTATCTGGTGATAATAGTTCAGGAGTTGCATCATTAATCAATGAGAACACATGCGGATCGTCCTTGCCTTTGACGGGATCACACAAAACTACTATTTGATAGTAAACTTTAATGGCTTCTTCCTTAATGCTATTCACTTCCTTTCATGCGATTATTGTACTAATAAACTTAACATTTAGTTTCAAATTTCTACAGCATTATCAAGACCATTAATTATTTACTTGATCCTGTATTTACCCTCGGATTTTCACCTTCGCATGTGGGAATATTCAATTTGTTTCATCTGTTTTTGTTCAATTGACGTTCAAATTCTCAGCATGACTAATGATGTCAATTTTGACGGAAGCTTAGGGACACACTGTGAAGGCTTTCTAATAGAGGATCTGTTGCAACATATTTTTTTTAATCCAAAAACACATTGATTTAATAGATACTTTATGTTATTCCCTTAGCGTGCAGTCTGCTTAACCTAACGCATTGAATGAGTATTATATGAATTATTTATTTGATGAAGAGAGTAGTACTACTTTACAAATTTATATGTTTATGACCGACTTAGGGCCTAGATTATAATAATCTACCGATAACTCTGTATTACCATATGATTAACGTGAAAATGGCAACGAATCAATCAATTATAGTATTGAATTGATGTAACGACGACGATTCCCATGATCCATTTGGTATGCATTTTATCATCTTCTTAAGCTTAGAATTCTGTATAACGAATTAAGCTAACAATACAGTTGAGGATGGCTGACTTAAGAGGATGGAACTTAAAATGGGGCTGAAACGAAAATTACTCTGTGAAAATTTGAATGGTTTCACCGTTTAAAACCCTATTTAAAATAAACAGAAGTATGAAAAGAAAAGAAACTGGAAAAAAAGGAAAAGTCGTAAACAATATTGGCATAAAATACCATTATCGCTGCCAACATAATATCATCAGAATCCGCGGCAACACTTTGTATGAATATTTCAGTAAGTTATTATTTTATTTATTCTTCCTTCAATTTTATTCGACTATCTTTTGTATACTTACTCTTCTGTAACGGATTCTCATATCGATCAAATATTCTCGATGCGTGCACACAAAATACAATGGATTGGATCAGATTGAAATCAGTCACGAGTGCTCCTATTACATCAATGACATATAACTCAATCCACCATAAAGGGTTTGGTTCAAACGACAGATCGGATTGAAACTAATTTATGTTTATTTATCTTGATGATTCCTCCGAGGATTTTATAAGATTCTTAATACGATACCGGTGATGCAGTAGCCACTGAATTAAAGATAATAAATCTGTTTTGTTTGTATTGAATTCCGTATTTTGACATTTATTAATATTCAGTATTTGATGGTTTAGAACGTATGGAAATCATGTTATATTGTAGCAAGGCATAGTCATGTCACCTCATGTTATACGCGAAATCCTTTGATGTAAAAATTTTTATGACACTTTGCCAACTGCATTTTTTACAAAATTGTGGGAACTTAAGGTTGTTGTGTTACCATTAGCTGATCAATGGCTGGAATGGGATTGGGTGAATTCAATATTGGTGTTAAACAAAAAGGAAATTTATTTCGTAATGACAACATTTAATTTGATTTTAATATTTACCGGTAACCATTAAAGAATAGAAATAACTATATTGTTCGTGCATAGCTTGTAGTAAATCAGTAACAGATGTTAGATATAACCATTAGACGTTCTTACTCATAAAGCATAACCACCAACGTAAGTCAATATTTTAATATCACTTGTTCACGACTAAACGGCTAAGACAATTCAGGTGTAATTTCTCAATCAGCTGAAATTCAAAGAAGGATTAAGACATGTTTATTTGATCTTATTTCTTTTTTTGCAAGAAATCAACAGTCATATGTTGACAAAACGCATGCCAAATAAAGCAATAATCCCATATTCAGAAATTGCTTATTAATACCTGACTTAGTAATGATTCTACTTATATTTTTTGATATTCTGTAATAATTTTCTTGAACTTTGCTCTACACCAACGGCAGACTTAAAACGATGAAGCTGTTATTCTCTACATCCAAATACGGTAATTTCAAAGAGATAAATTATTTAAAACACCTTCAAAATATCTAAAGCAAACACTGAGTTTTTCATTGATAGACATCAAAGATCGCGTCGCCGCCGAATCAACGTTATTCGACTTTTCTAAAGCTAAACACGTTCCCCCACAGTGGTAATGTTCAATTATTCAAAAAAACTCATCCATTCAACTCACAATACCCACTTACGACAAAAAGGGAGCACTTATAGTCGTACTTTTGAAATTAATCACGTGTCACATCGTCAATGTGTTTGTTGGTAAACTTCGTTACAATAGATTTGTGTGCCATTGTTGTGTTACTAAAAAATGGGTCCACCATTATGTAGGTTTTTCTCAAATAAATTCGGGCTGCGCTTATAGCGACGACTGTGAACTGCTACTGTTCAATGTTAAATCAGATTCGGTGATATTTCAGTACTGTATGTTTTCATTTTATTATTATTCAGGAGTTCGTTATTGAGATAATTATCACGTTACATCTTTATTTTCGATTGGTGATATTTTTTGTGTTCGTGATAATGTATCTTTGCTAAATTGTGTTTCTTTCTGGGGTATCCCATGGATCCCAATATCTAAACACTGCGTCTTTATTAAATTACGTATTTTTAAAATTATGCCCTTCAGATTGTTCATACAATAGTACTTTCAAATTTCTCAAGATTAATGATATGAGATCTACACTGCTATGTAAAATAAAGATAAATAAATACAGAACATCTGATACAATGTTTGCCCTTAATATAATCAATTTCTGATGAAGTAAGTACTGTTTTAGTATCTAAAGTATGTAGAATATCAATAAACTTATTTCAAAGAGAGTCAAAGAAAATTATTAAAACTCTGTGTATGCTATTCAATGTGTACAATTTTGCTTTCAACATTATTGTTATGTGTTTACTCATGTGTAACTGACCTTGTGGTTAAGATTGCAACCAAATTAACCAATTTGTGGTCAAATGGTGTCTTCAACTCGTGAATTAGTTTTGTCTTATTTGTGAGTTTGTGTTCCGTGCATGGTAATAAAATGGGTGTTTTGTTTTATTTAATTTGATGTGTCTATGTTTTCGAATTTTATAAAAAAAAACCGGCCATGTGCTGTTGTGCCACGCGCAGTGTAGGGATTTCGTTGTTGCTCATCGTCATTACAATATATTATGGAAACAGTCTATATTTTTAGCACTTACTTCGTTTAACTCACTTTTAATGTTTTCTTCTAAGGAATTTTTATTAGGTCAGAAATTAGGTCAAAAAACGATCATGATTTTTTCAAGGCTTTCAAGTTTAACTTTTTGGAGGGGGGAAAGGACTACGGGATCTTAAAAACTGACTGATAAACATAGCTAAAATGAACTCTATTTAAATACCACATAAACTTTTCTTTAACAGCCTTTTTTGTGACGAACCCTTCGTTTATTTTCTTAGTTGCTTTCCGATTTCACAGAATGCAAAGTCTTCAATTGAAATTCGCCAGTGCTCTGACTCGTGATTTCTATTTTATGTGTGTTCCAATGTTAAAACCATAAGTAATGGGGTTCGTCACATAAATTTGGCAAAGAGCCATTACGAATTGACGTCGTACGGCGATCAATCGATTTAGATCGATATAAAAAAATATCATGTCAAAACGTCGAGAGAGCATCAGCAATTGGATGCGGTTTCGTATGGCACAATGATTCAAACATCATAAGTACCATTAGTTTCTTTCGATGTTTTATGGTGTCAAAAAATATATTTTCTTATGTTTTTTGTTCAAAGTTTTTACAATGTTATAATTTTTATTATTTTTAAAGCATGTAACTGCTTGATGTTTAAATCTAAAGAAAATATAACTAGAAAAAATTCCACGCGGACCAGGCAGCAGACGGGACTCGAACCCGCACCCTTCGCAATCCGGGCGAATGCACTGACCAATTATGCTACCGCGGCCCTCACGGACCGCGTCGAAATTCCTTCTAGCTATTCTTAAGCTGCAAGGCAGCGCCATCTCTTCGCATTATAGGTAAACCCACAATGTCAAATGAATACTTTTACAAGTATTAAACATTTGAAAGAAGAAATAGCAATTATAGTTATAATTTTTATTATTTTTAAAGCATGTAACTGCTTGATGTTTAAATCTAAAGAAAATATAACTAGAAAAAATTCCACGCGGACCAGGCAGCAGACGGGACTCGAACCCGCACCCTTCGCAATCCGGGCGAATGCACTGACCAATTATGCTACCGCGGCCCTCACGGACCGCGTCGAAATTCCTTCTAGCTATTCTTAAGCTGCAAGGCAGCGCCATCTCTTCGCATTATAGGTAAACCCACAATGTCAAATGAATACTTTTACAAGTATTAAACATTTGAAAGAAGAAATAGCAATTATAGTTATAATTTTTATTATTTTTAAAGCATGTAACTGCTTGATGTTTAAATCTAAAGAAAATATAACAAGAAAAAATTCCACGCGGACCAGGCAGCAGACGGGACTCGAACCCGCACCCTTCGCAATCCGGGCGAATGCACTGACCAATTATGCTACCGCGGCCCTCACGGACCGCGTCGAAATTCCTTCTAGCTATTCTTAAGCTGCAAGGCAGCGCCATCTCTTCGCATTATAGGTAAACCCACAATGTCAAATGAATACTTTTACAAGTATTAAACATTTGAAAGAAGAAATAGCAATTATAGTTATAATTTTTATTATTTTTAAAGCATGTAACTGCTTGATGTTTAAATCTAAAGAAAATATAACTAGAAAAAATTCCACGCGGACCAGGCAGCAGACGGGACTCGAACCCGCACCCTTCGCAATCCGGGCGAATGCACTGACCAATTATGCTACCGCGGCCCTCACGGACCGCGTCGAAATTCCTTCTAGCTATTCTTAAGCTGCAAGGCAGCGCCATCTCTTCGCATTATAGGTAAACCCACAATGTCAAATGAATACTTTTACAAGTATTAAACATTTGAAAGAAGAAATAGCAATTATAGTTATAATTTTTATTATTTTTAAAGCATGTAACTGCTTGATGTTTAAATCTAAAGAAAATATAACTAGAAAAAATTCCACGCGGACCAGGCAGCAGACGGGACTCGAACCCGCACCCTTCGCAATCCGGGCGAATGCACTGACCAATTATGCTACCGCGGCCCTCACGGACCGCGTCGAAATTCCTTCTAGCTATTCTTAAGCTGCAAGGCAGCGCCATCTCTTCGCATTATAGGTAAACCCACAATGTCAAATGAATACTTTTACAAGTATTAAACATTTGAAAGAAGAAATAGCAATTATAGTTATAATTTTTATTATTTTTAAAGCATGTAACTGCTTGATGTTTAAATCTAAAGAAAATATAACTAGAAAAAATTCCACGCGGACCAGGCAGCAGACGGGACTCGAACCCGCACCCTTCGCAATCCGGGCGAATGCACTGACCAATTATGCTACATGCGGAAGGCATATTAACGATCGTTCTAATTTTATATCTTCTGCATCGCATTTACATTCGTAATAATATCAATATTCATAACTTGTCCCAAATTATTTTTTATGTACAAAGCTTACATAAAACGTCAAAATAAAAAATAACGTTGTTTGCATTCTTGAAATTAAGCGAAGGTGATGTAAATGCCATATTTGCTTGCTTATTAATATTCATATACGAATTGCTAATTGATTTTATCTATAATAAGGTGTTATTAAAAATTTATGTAATAACTTTGATAAAAGAAATAGTTTGAAAAGTTTCTCTAATTAGCGAACGTGTGTGGTCGATCATGATGATTAAAGTAATTAACGAAAAAATTCGTATGCAAATTTCCCCAGATTTTATAAAATAAAATTTTAACATCCACAAGTCAAATATTTGCACCGAGATGTCTTTTTACAACGATGAGATTTTATCGGCATACCACAGCATAATGACAATGAGATGTTTCAATCTGAAAACGGTACTGTTCCGACCCCAGCGTAACTGATACAGTTCGGGTGTTTAATGCAATTATTCATTACAGCTCACAATAGAATCACACTCGCAGCCCTTTGAGCGAAAAACCAGTTTGTAACAAACAATGCAGATCGTTCAAAATCATGAACTACTTAATACAGAATAATTGAACTTTATATCTATTGGGGCAAGGTCGATATTGTGACTGTAATAAGTTCATAGCGACACTTATGTGAATCAAGTCCATTATTTGAATATTACGCCACTTATAGTAACAATGGTGTACAAACCAGAAGTCAATTTTGTGAACCGCTTCGAAGGTAAGTAATATATTTTTTTTTTGGTCTGAGACAATGCGTTTGATGCGCGATACGGGCTGACATTACGTTTAATGCTGTCAAGCGTTTTGTTTATGGGAACGGAACGCGATTTTTTTTTATTCAAGTGTCCTTTGTAAGCGACGCCGATAATTTATGATGACGTCTCATTTTTTTGGCACTGTGTTTGCGAGACTGTGGCGTGTTGCTCTTTGATTAAGTCTGAAAAGTGTACGTGAAAGTTGATTTGTAGTTTTATCATTATTGTTATTTAAATTTCGCATCGAAGGCTGGAGGTGAAATTAAAATATGGAATTTGTTAGATACTATATTCCCGAGCCCGGTATAGCTCGTCAATGAGCCGTTTAGTCTCGAATACTAGGATTCTCAATTATGAAAAGAGAATATTTTATCACAGAGAATAAGCCTTCGCATTACGTCAGGCTGTGTAAGTAAATCATCCATACTTATTATTTAGATATGTAAAAAGATTTTTTATTTTTACTAATTAATAAATATTTCCAACACTCACACCAATTACCTTAGCTTCAAAGTAAGCACTGTAAGGCTTGTGTTCCGGGATACTAGGATAACGGATAGAATACATGTACTGTACATATATAAATATTTTTATATAGAAATACATATCAAACATCCATGACTGAACCCGGGACCTCTCGAGTCGGTGACACTACGAAACCCGGCGTACAAACCACCCGGCCACGGAAGTCATGAATTGTTTATTTGCTGCAGTATTTCTATGAAAGTATTAGACCAACTAAGTCCTTACAAATGCTGACTAAATTACTTAAACTGGGACGGTATCTGTCATTAAATTATGAACTCCTTTAATTACATGCCTTATATACTAGGGAGAGATGTGTGTGTGCGTTACATTCTGTACACACACTACACGTTGCCACTCAGCAGCTGCTCGCAAGTTCGCCGTAATAAATGTTTCACATCAAAAAACTTCCCCTCAGGTTTGAGTGGTCTAGAGGCTCCAGACGGAGAGGAGACTCCCCCCTTGGGGAGATGCCATCCGCCTGGAATACCTCTAGAGGCACTCACCAATTCTCGGCTTGAGGTCGCCTTAGGATCTCACCGTCCCCAAACCCGGTGACGCTTTAAAGGTCATCTGCGACCAACAGCATACACACTCAAAATCAAAAAACGGCATATTTTATTTAGTTCAATATTATATTCAGTATTATATCATCATCATCATCATCAGCCTATTAATGTCCCCACTGCTGGGGCACAGGCCTTCCCTATGGATGGAATAGGGAGATTGGGCCATGACCCACCACGCGGGCCCAGTGCGGATTGGTGGGTGCTAACGACTGCAGATGCAGCCGGGACCAACGGCTTAACGTGCCTTCCGAAGCACGGAGGAGCTCATGTTATTAAATTTTTGGTCACCCATCCAATGACCGACCACTGCGAAAGTTGCTTAACTTCAACGATCGCAGCCGAACGCGCTAACCACTTGCGCCATCGAGCTCCTCGAGTATTATATATTATATAATATTGAACTATTATAATATTATATTCAGTGCTGTCAAATGGTCAGGCAATTCGTAATTGCAGCACATAACAAGGCGGTCAGATAAATCGCTAAGTTGTCAGTTAAGTGCTAATAACAACTAACTAGCGGACGTTAAGTTTGATCCGATAACGGTCAGTTATTAAACTGAAAACGGTTAGGAGGGGCACCTAGTTTAGTATCGCGATCATAAAATTGCACTAATTCAAGTGCAAAACGATATCATTACGATTGCTGTGTTCAAACGATACATTAAACCATATTGGAGGTAATTTGTTTCGGTGAAGAGATATTAAGATATTTCCTTGGTCTGATTTCTTGAATAGGATGGGTTGGTGATGAAATATTTTATATTTACAGCTACAACATGTTATTACCCACAGGACATTTGAAAGTTTGTGTATTTGATGCTGTGACAAACAAACACTGTTTAACTGGAAGGGCGAAAAAATGGGATTAAGTAAAACGAAAAAAAGATGAAAATATTTATAAATTGGTTATATGTATGTATTTTCGTCATATACGTCTTTTATAATAGATACAATTAACAATTAAAATTCAAACTAATCAAATTTGAGGAGCTCAATGGCGCAGGTGGTTAGCGCGTCCTGCTGCGATCGTTGAAGTTAAGCATCTTTCGCAGTGGTCTGTCATTCGATGGGTGCCCAAAAATTTACTATCTCGAGCTCCTCCGTGCTTCGGAAGGCCCGTTAAGCCGTTGGTCGCGGTTACATCTGCAGTCGTTAACACCCGCTAATCCGCAATGGGCCTGCGTGGTGGGTCATGGCCCAATCTCCCTATTTCATCCATATTAGAAATCCTGTGCCCCAGAAGTGGAGACATTAATGGGCTGATGATGATGAATCAAATTTTTAGACGGTCGATGGTCGAATCAAAAAAGGTTTTATATTATCATAATTTATTGTATAGGCGCTCCTATTTCGCTACCCCAATATCGTAAATTATCGACACCATAGAGCCATCGATAGAAGTCAAAACACAACGTTATTAGCTCCGCGTAGGCGTGCCACAGTTTCACTTACATCATCCCACCGTAGCGATGGCAACACAAAACAACAATTCCGTAAAGACTTATCGATTCCAACCCAATATCGTCAAAAATCGATAGTTCACAAAAGCCGTGTCAACCAACTACTTACAAAGAAATTGATGGAAATAACCTCAAACTTACACATTCCGATGCCTTTACTGTTTCAAGAGACGTATCATATTTTAAACTAGCGTATCTAATCAATGTTCGGCACAAAGGTGAATAGACATTTTCCGTTACACGTCGATATTATTCTAAAATTTCTTGTGGCGTATAATCGAGATTCGATAAACGATTTTTAAATTAGGCTGCTATGGGCACGATTTGTTCAAATCGGATTATGGGCGTTCGAATTAATAATTTGAATTTAAATAATTCGAATTCAAACAATGAGTCATCGTTCGTCGTTCGTTTTGAATATTGTAAGCGGTTAATTTTATATAGTTTTATAAATACTGGTTGAATAAGACACGGGTTTGTATAAACACGTGTACTCGTAAATGCGATATTTTGGGTTGACTATTAAAGTAATTAATACCTTATACGTAACTAATCAATTTTGATAATCATGTTTATTTAAAATATAACATTGAATATCTCTACATAGATGTTTCTATGATAAAATAGAGAGTTTTAATACAAAATAAGAACATCATCATCAGCCTATTAATGTCCCCACTGCTAGGGCACAGGCCTGCCCTATGGATGGAATAGGGAGATTGGGCCATGACCCACCACGCGGGCCCAGTGCGGATTGGTGGGTGTTAACGACTGCATATGCAGCCGGGACCAACGGCTTAACGTGCCTTCCGAAGCACGGAGGAGCTCGATGGCGCAAGTGGTTAGCGCGTTCGGCTGCAAACATTGAAGTTAAGCAACTTTCGTAGTGGTCGGTCATTGGATGGGTGACCAAAAATTTACTAATAAGAACGTATATTACTAAATTTCTTAATGAACTGTTGTATCAAAATTATTCTTTTCTTACTGAGTTAAGAAAATCTAATATAATTGCAATTAATGGAAACATGAATAACATACAAGAAAAATCTTGGCCCTTAAGAATTACGATTGTAATCTTTGAACTCAATTGAATAACATAACAAACTATTGGTTTAGTGCGTAATCTCGCTGTCGGACGATGCTCATTCGTTAGTCCACCTTCGAAATGTAAATTGTAATCCCATGTTAATTTTATGGCAATTTACAGCTCAGCT
This sequence comes from Chilo suppressalis, assembly GCA_902850365.2. NCBI lineage: Eukaryota > Metazoa > Arthropoda > Insecta > Lepidoptera > Crambidae > Chilo > Chilo suppressalis. Next base: position 2,439,265 of record OU963905.1, on the reverse strand, counting down.
TTTTATAAGCCGCGTCTATGGCACACGATAGTTTGAGCAGAGAGTAAAATATTTACGATCGCCGCATAAGGGCGATCACCTCTGACCGGATTCGGAATTCATTCAACATGTTACATTTGAAAATCGAACGTCTTATTTTTTTTTTAACGATTTATTAATGCGATACGGAAGTGATTTTTAGATTGGCCACTCTAAAGAATTTGCTTTTTTTGAACTTTAAAAATCGAAACATGTTTTTTTTTTGTTTTTTGAAGTTATACTTCTTTAGGCGCGTTATAAAAAAATGATGAGAGTGAAATTTTAAGATGCGCGCGCATCACTGTAACACAAAATTTTAACAGCATGAAGTTGGTCGCTTTAGCGACCAACTTTATGCGTTACTTTTGTGTTTACCGCACATTAAGAAAATCTACCAACAAAATAGAATCTCTATTTAGTGGGTGCTAACGACTGCATTGTGAAGGCCTATCAAAAGTATTTATTAATCTGGAACAACGGAATCAAAGCGCGATTCAGGAGACTACAGCGCCATCTCTTGACCATTGGTGTAGTAGAACCAAAAACCACATCTTTATTTTTTGTAATAAAGTAACAGTTATAGGTATTCATATTTATAATATTTATCCACATATTTCTAGTTTGTATATTCGGAATACGCGTTTGAGTTTCATACAAGTGCAAATCACATAAATGTTCTAATAAATTATATTCAGTAGCGATTTTAATTGAATATTTTGATTATTTATTTATTTTTTCAAATTAAAACTGAACTTTATTGACTGTGTCCTTTTCCAGACTTTTTATTAATTTATTGTAATTAATTATTTGCATGCAATTAAAAACTAATTTAAAACGATGCCAAAGAAGGATAACTTCTCACGCGCCTACATAAGTACACGCACCCATTTTTTTTTTCTTTTTTATTTCAAATTCTTATAAAGTACTCAAAAAAGGTTGCCTGTTATGTATCTTTAATCTTATTTTTCAGTTAGATATACATAATGTAACCCTTTATTTAAGATACTTTTTGTTAGATAAATATATAAATTGAACATAATATATAAAAGGAATAAGATATAAGAAGACATGACCTAGGAACTCAGTGTGCCTTCTTAAATCAATTAACGCAAGGGTATATGATGGGTCCATACATTCACTGTATGCGCGTTGCGTAATGTCACATTAAAAATGCGTATGCTAAAACGTAAACCACATTCGAATAGGCACGTCAAAGGTTACGATAGCACACAAACATTCCAATCATCTCTCGTTCAACTAATAAGGCTGTATGCCGCATTCGCGCTGAATAAATTGATTTCATTTCGATTTTATCTTGGATCATTAAAAACTTGCCTCGACGGCTCTTGTGCTCATCAGCTGTCGAAATGTAGCTATGGCTAATTTGATAGTAGAATTTATTGTGCTTATGATGGTAACCCGAATACTTTTTTTTTGTGTTAAAAGAGCGGCAAACTACTAACTGTATGACCACTCGTGCTTGGTAGGAAAAATAGTAGTAAATTTCTGTGCAATAACATAGTGAACAAATACCCCTAATTATTAATAAATGAAGATTATAAGTTTTGATTAGTTAGTCCATGTTTTAACTCTGTTCATTGAATGACAAATGGCATTTGAGTGACATGAACAAAACACGGTGTAAGTACTCTAAGTTTATTCCTTGTTTATTAATAAGGGAGTTACGGTATAGTCGGAGTTTATAAGGACGCTATCGATGAGAAGTGTACAGATTTTTGGTGAAATTAAAATGAAATTGTAATATATTTCTATTCAAAATGCAAACTGGCAATTCTTCTAAATAAATTTTTTTTTTCTTGGCTTCATGGAAATGCGAACCATTTTTAATAGAAACGGAAAATACTTTATAAGAACTAATTCAAATGTTTAATTTGTATTTTAATCAAATTTTGTGGTTTTATTAATTTGTTTTCAATTAGGTATGCGGGTTATCATTGTTGTATTATTGATATATGGCTTAACTAGTGGCCCGCCCTCGCTTCGCTTCGGGGTAGAATTGATCAAAATCCTTCCTTAGCGGATGCCTACGTCATAACATCTACCTGCATGCCAAATTTCAGCCCGATCCGTCCAGTGGTTTGGGCTGTGCGTTGATAGGTCACTATGTCAGTCAGTCACCTTTGAGTTTTATATATATAGATGGCTGAAATAAATTATTTCATTTAATAAGAAGATTTCTACTAACGAAATTTGACTCGTATCTGTTTTTTTTATATTTTGAAACTAAATTTTGATTACGCGTCTATGCGGCATGACAAATACATGAAAATACCCTTATTGCAAACAATTTAGGTGTAGGTACACTACAAAGAATAAAAACATATGAAATAAGTAATCTTAAATATAAAGAATTTTTTGTTAAAAAAAAAATCTAAGAAAGGTTATAGAAAATTCGACACGGTAGCGTAATCGTCAGTGCATTGGAGCGGATAGCGAAGGGTGCGGGTTCGAGTTCCGTCTGCTGCCTGATCCGTGTAGATTTTTTTCTAAAAAAAAATTTCTATGTGTTCTTGCATAGAAATATTTTTTTAACTTAAGTTACTGTATGAATAAACACTGTGGAATTGTTATCTCGAAATCATCACTACTTCTTTCATTTAATTAAAATAGACCGAGGTGCTTAAGAAAAGGAGACCTACAATAATGGCTTCATCTGTTACAGAATAAAATTCCAAGATGGCTTCTAGATAAGCATGGGCTAAGGCAAGATCAGATCTACTGATGTTGTAGAAGTAAATACTTTAAAGTAAGTGCACTATATTATTAAGTGCAGCAAACATTTAACTGTAACTATATGTATGGAAGTATTGATAGGAAATTGTGTTTATTCGATAAAATTATAAAGAAATCTCTTGAGCTCAATTACCTTTTTTTTTAACGTGAAACATCCTTATTCTAGCTTTCTTGCAATTTGTGGTAGTGATTTCATAAAATGGAACGCAAAACTCGGGGAAGCGCGCGATATTTGATTTGATTTTAGAACATATATTGCTTAAATTTTTAATTTTTTAAGCATGTAACTGCTTGATGTTTAAATCTAAATTCTTCTTTCAAATGTTTAATACTTGTAAAAGTTATCATTTGATATTGTGGGTTACCTACAATGCGAAGAAATGGCGCTGCCTTGCAGCTTAAGAATGGCTAGAAGAATTTCGACGCGACCATCAGGGCCGCGGTAGCATAATTGGTCAGTGTATTCACCCGGATAGCGAAGGGTGCGGGTTCGAGTCCCATCTGCAGCCTGGTCCGCGTGGATTTTCTAGTTATATTTTCTTTAGGTCGTTATTTTTGGACACAAACACCAGATATTGGCCCAATTCTGAGGGAGCCATCACTGAAGAAATTTAAAACCTACTGTAAGGCTCGCTCGATTTTTTTTAACAACATTGTAGATTGGGGAGCTTGTTAGCGCAGTGGCTTGCGTTAGGTGTGCGATTTTAAAAAATATCTAAGCAATTTTCGAAGAGCCCGGTTAAAAGATGCGTGGTTAAAAAACTTTATCTTGAGCTCCTCGATGCTTCGGAAGGTAAGTTTCCGCCCAACACAAGCATTACTACATGCTTCCTGGGTAGTTCTGGCCACAGAATATTATTGTAAAATAAAGTTAACGAAATAAACTATTTTTATATTTTATTTATTTTTATTTAAATTTAGCTATTGATTTCGGCTGCATATACAGACGTAAGCACCCACCAATCCGCACTGGGCCTGCGTGATGGGTTCCTGCCCGCTCTCCCATTCAGTCTAAATTGAAAGTGTGTGCCCCAGTGGGGTCTTTAACAAGCTGACGATTATGATACATTATAAACGACGATTTTTTTACAATATAAATAAATAAATATAATATAAATAAATATTTCCAACACTCACACCAATTAGCCTAGCCTCAAAGTAAGCACTGTAAGGCTTGTGTTATGGGATACTAGGGTAACGGATAGAATACATATACTGTACATATATAAGTATATATATATAGAAATACATATTAAACATCCATGACTGGAGTACAAATGCTCGTATTCATCACACAAACATCTGCCCCCACCAGGGTTCAAACCCGGGACCTCTCGAGCCGGCGACACCATGAAACCCGGCGTACAAACCACTCGACCACGGAGGTCGTCATATACGCATTTAAACAAGTGAAGTTAAAATTTCTAAACGTACTTTTTCTGTGTAAGTTTAATAAGCTTTACTCTTAATTACTATTTGTGGTTAAACAAACATCGTTCAATAACGTTGACATGCACTCTCGCTTTCAAGGCCACACCCATAGGCCGTAGAAAGTACTCGCGCTGTGGGTCAGGTGAATCTTTATCTATACACTAGCTGACCCAGCGAACTTCGTACCGCCATAAAAAAATAGGGGTTGGTGGTAGAAAGTTGAAAATTTAGGGATGTATATATTTTCGTATGATGTATCATAAAAAAATAAAAAAAAACTAAAATTGAAAAAAAAAATTTAGGGGTGGATTATCCTTAACATTTAGGGGAATGAAAAATAGATGTTGTCCGATTCTCAGACCTACCCAATATGCACACAAAATTTCATGAGAATCGGGGAAGCCGTTTCGGAGGAGTTTAACCACAAACACCGCGACACGAGAATTTTATATAATAGATATAATAAAATGGTAGAAAAGTTAAAAACTGTACATTGGATTTTTTTTAAAAGAATACTTGGGGTGTGATCTACAATCGATACCGAAGCCAAAAATATAGTTTTTACAATTTTAGTCTGTTTGTCCGTATGTATGTCCAGGATAAACTCAAAAAGTACTACATGAATTTACTTCAAATTTGGCACGAATATTGTTAAGAAGTCGGGTCAACATATAGGCTACATATTATCACGCTATCACCTACGGGGAACGAGCAGTGAACCTTTGTTTCTAACTAACTCTAAGCGTACGAAGTCGCGGGTGGCCGCTAGTAATGACAATAGCGACTTCTAGTCAGTAGGTATATATTGTGAGTATATATATATATACTAGCTGACCCAGCGAACTTCGTACCGCCATAAAAAAATTTAATTAAAAAAACATTGTCTAGCGGACAAAATTGTGAATCTAAACCATTCTCAGATCCCCTTGAACACACAAAAAATTTCATCAAAATCGGTCCAGTCGTTTAAGATAAGTTCAGTGACATACACACTCACAGAAGAATTATATATATAAAGATATATACACAAGAGCTTGTAACAGCCTAGACTGAATAAATGAGTTTGAGTTTGAATATTTTGTTACATCTACTGTATAATTTTCATAATGTTAATTGTATAATGTATAATTTTCATAACTCTTTGCTTTCCGCCCTCGCTTCGTTTCGGTGTGAATATAGTTTATGTTCTAATTATGACACTCGCAAATAACGTGTCTTTCTATTGGTAAAACAGTTTTCAAAATCGGTTCAGTAAATATGGAGATGAGCCCCTACAACAATGACAATCGCTAACGTCTTTAAAATATTAGTATAGACAACTCATGACAAAAAAGATATGCAAGCTTAATATCATTAACAGCGTACCGGCGTATGAAAAAAATACCCATGTAGTTATTAACGTTATTGTTACCATGTAACAACGTTACATGTAACATTAGTAATTACCGTTATTGTTACCATGTAACAACGTTACATGTAACATTACAAATTACCTTTATTGTTACCATGTAACAATCCGTTAATAGCTACAATGTTAGTGACCATGAAAGTTTAAAACAATATACCCATGTAGGTTATAATTTTTTTAAAACCCTGTCCCTATTCAAAATGCATATTAAATTCCGTGTTTAAAATTTAATGTTTATGCAGGCAAACGAGCTGGAAGTCTACCTGATGGGCAGTGGTCACTGCCGCCGAGGAAGGCTCGTTTCGGAATCGCAAAAAAGTACTTTAAATAAGTACTTACAAAAACCTGGCAGTGGACTGCTTAAAGAAAAAAAAAATGTTTCATTCTATATTTCGAATTATAAATAAAAAATAGTTAAGTTATTTAAAAAAATCCTAGCAGTTAAACATTGAAATAAAAATATGATTATTTCTGTCCGCATAAAAAAAACAATTTTTATTAAAAAAAAACATATTTGTTTCTTAGGTTTTCACGCACATCACTCATTAAATATAACTAGTCCACATCTTTATTTTTTGTAATAAAGTAACAGTTATAGGTATTCATATTTATAATATTTATCCATATGTTTCTAGTTTGTATATTCGGAATACGTGTTTGAGTTTCATACAAGTGCAAATCACATATGTTCTAATAAATTATATTCAGTAGCGATTTTAATTGAATATTTTGATTATTTATTTATTTTTTCAAATTAAAACTGAACTTTATTGACTGTGTCATTTTCCAGACTTTTTATTAATTTATTGTAATTAATTATTTGCATGCAATTAAAAACTAATTTTAAACGATGCCAAAGAAGGATAACTTCTCACGCGCCTACATAAGTACACGCACCCATTTTTTTTCTTCTAAAGAGTTAGAAAAACATATTCTAAAGAGTTTAGTTATTACAAAAAGGTTGCAGCTAAAATCAAACGTGACCCGTAGAAGAGGTCTGTCGATAAGTCACTCTCGATTTCAAGTTCGACGACGCCGTGGGCCAGTGTAGAAAGCAGGGGTCGTATCTTCATTAGGGCAACAAAACTAGTAGGGTTATTGCAATTAGACTTGAGGTGAACCGGTCTGCGCTTCGAAAGTGCGATTATTCAATATTATAATTATGTTGTACGCGTATAACTTCACCCATATCCCTTGGTGGGTGCTCATAAGTTCTAAACTCTATATATACGACAGAAAAAAAGTGCTTTAGCGCCATTTTATCTAGCGAGGTTGGTGACCAATTTTGTGTTTTTTTTGGGAATTGAATCATAGTTAATATTTTGTTACAAAAATAGTGTTGTATTGTGTAATAAATATTTACGCAGCTGGAAAAAATGTTGAATATTTTAATTTATTTTTTTAGAATTTAACTGTTAGATGATGAAATGTACTGAATATTTTACTAGGAAAAATTCGACGCGAGCAGACTTCTAATACGTCTGCTGCCTGGTCCGCCTGGAATATTTTCTAGTAAAATTTTTTTTGTTAATGTTGAATCTTTAAAATGCTACTAATTTTACTGTAGCGCGACTACCTTTCAGAAGCTTATCAAAATACCGCTTCGATTGTTATACCCGCATTTCAATGTGAAAAAAAGAAAAAAAAAATAGTGCGTAAAACGAGGCTGTATTCACTTAATGTCTATTGCCTTCCCTTAGTGCCAGTTCCTTACTATAAAAAGAAAATACGCCACGAAATAGTCTCTCAATACAATACATTTAATGTATTGCAATAATATTGTCTCATATAGCAAAACTAACATAATGAAACTTGCTCCGCGCCATACAGGCAGTACCTCCCTAGCTGCAGGTGCGGTGGCGGCCTCTGCTGAGTGCTCCAAGCGGCGCAAATATTCAGCTCTCAATGAGAGCTACATATTTGTGCCGTTTGGTGTTGAGACTATGGGCCCATGGGGTCCAAGCGTTCGTTCCCTTTTTAAGGATTTGTGAAAGAGGCTCACCGAAGTGAATGGTAATCAAAAGGCTGGCAGCTATCTTGGTCAACGGATCAGCCTTGCCATCCAACGTGGCAATATTGGGCACCAATTCTGATGGCGGCGCTAGGGGTGATATTTGTTTTATTTTGTAAACTAGCGGCTGCCCGCGACTTCGTACACGTGGAGTTAGTTAGAAATAAAGGTTCACTGCTCGTTCCCCGTAGGTGATAGCGTGATAATATGTAGCCTATATTATTATGTTGACCCGACTTCTTAATAAAATTCGTGTAAATCGTAAATCCATGCAGTATTTTTTGAGTTTATCCCGAACATATATGCAGACAAAAATTCTAAAAACTATATTTTTGACTGTGGTATCGATTGTAGATCACACCCCAAGTATTATTTAAAAAAAATATATGTAGGTAATTTGGTTAAGCTATATAGCTTTTAAGTTTGTGTTATTTTAATGTACCGCTATGTTATTCTCAACTGTATACTGTTTAACATAATGAAAGATATTATATTTCACAAATTTGATATAGTGCACCGAATATGATAGGTGAGGATGGTTGGTGTGGCAGGTAGAATTGCTGTACCAGCTATCTTCACGTCTGAACTTCACCTTCACTCAACATCAGGTGGGGTAGAGTCATTTGTCGGACCTATCTATAAAAAAAATAATCCGAATACCACTTAGTAACCTCCGCGACCTTATTATCACCCATGACTCTTAAAAGGGGTAAACTTATTGCTATTAAAAGTCTTATTTACCCTCGTAAAATGGCCGTTATCGTCCACATTAAACTATTTTACGTGCAAACGCAATATTAAACGTTGTGTCTTCGCATGACCCTGGGGTCAGAACTGTGTTACACAAAAAGACCCTTATATAAATCCAAGTCTAACACATTATAAGCAGAAAGCGCTAGGAGACCTTTGAATAGCATTTACACGTGAAATTTACGTTCTTGTTAAAAACCTTTATGCGTTTATTGACTACGAATTAAATGTTTTAATTTTGTAGATGTATGTTTAGGGCCCTGCGCTGCGTTAAGCAGCAACACGGACGGGACATCCGTTTCGCATGTTTGCTTCGTATTATTTTATGTAGCGGGCGGCTTAGAGGCGGGGCATGAAATGTCATGAAACAACTGTCATGAAGCTTAACAGCGCAGGCCTTTATAGTTCATTTATTGTCGTCCACTTGGATCAATGTAACGGCACCGCTTTTACCTTCTGCTTTTATAGTCATGAGTTCGAATCCCAGTAGGGGCATTTATAAGTGTGATGAATACAAAGTTAAGCTTTTATAAAACGGGGGCAAATTTTAACTCTTAGCACTTGTAAGCACAAGAGAGACATCTTTAAGAAACACCATAGAATCAATGAAATAATTAATTTCAAGCGAATTCTTGTTCCACGGGCCAAAGTTCACTCACAGCGGCTCTCTAATCATTAATTGAAAACTACACGCGAAGCGACACGCGACGTCCGCTCTATGCTCCCGCTTAATGCAGCGCAGGCCTTTATAGTTCATTTATTGACGTCCACTTGGATCAATGTAACGGCACCGCTTTTACCTTCTGCTTTTATAGTCATGAGTTCGAATCCCAGTAGGGGCATTTATAAGTGTGATGAATACAAAGTTAAGCTTTTATAAAACGGGGGCAAATTTTAACTCTTAGCACTTGTAAGTACAAGAGAGACTTAAAGAAACACCATAGAATCAATGAAATAATTAATTTCAAGTGAATTCTTGTTCCACGGGCCAAAGTTCACTCACGGCGGCTCTCTAATCATTAATTGAAAACTACACGCGAAGCGAAGCGCGACGTCCGCTCTATGCTCCCGCTTAATGCAGCGCAGGCCTTTATAGTTCATTTATTGACGTCCACTTGGTGCAATGTTACGGCACCGCTTCTACCTTCTGCTCTTATTGTCATGAGTTCGAATCCCAGTAGGGGCATTTATAAGTGTGATGAATACAAAGTTAAGCTTTTATAAAACGGGGGCAAATTTTAACTCTTAGCACTTGTGAGCACAAGAGAGACATCTTTAAGAAACACCATAGAATCAATGAAATAATTAATTTCAAGTGAATTCTTGTTCCACGGGCCAAAGTTCACTCACGGCGGCTCTCTAATCATTAATTGAAAACTACACGCGAAGCGAAGCGCGACGTCCGCTCTATGCTCCCGCTTAATGCAGCGCAGGCCTTTATAGTTCATTTATTGATGTCCACTTGGTACAATGTAACGGCACCGCTTCTACCTTCTGCTCTTATTACCATGAGTTCGAATCCCAGTAGGGGCATTTATATGTGTGATGAATACAAAGTTAAGATTTTATAAAACGGGGGCAAATTTTAACTCTTAGCACTTGTAAGCACAAGAGAGACATCTTTAAGAAACACCATAGAATCAATGAAATAATTAATTTCAAGTGGATTCTTGTTTCACGGGCCAAAGTTCACTCACAGCGGCTCTCTAATCATTAATTGAACTCGTCACGACATTTTATTTAACGCTTCGTTAGAGCCAGAAAATTATTGCTACCCTCTCGTTTTTCCCACAGCTCGTGGACTTTAGATCTGCTAAATCAGAAGCACTTTCGTGCAGTAGCATCTAATTAGGAGGCCACTAATTGTTTTCGACATAGCTCAGTTAATTTGCGAAACAAAAGTGCGCCTGGTCAGGTGCTGTGTGGTGCAAGGTGCGTAATTTTGGCGGCGATTTTATTTGGTATTTTTAACAAAGTTCTTTGTTACAGCTTTTTACACATTTAAGCTTAAATCACTTACACTTAATTTATTTTTGGTATTCTTTAGCGCAGGATATCTTCAACTGTTACCTGTAACAATAAATTAACATGTTAATTTAAGTATGAAACATTAAATTATATTATTCAGCAATAGCTTTAAAACATAAATTCTCAGACTATTGAACAAATTACTTAACTTAAGTTTTTTTTTGTCTTTGTAAACAGTTTTTACAATGTTTGGACAAGGCGGCACAGTTTTGATAAAAACTTAATATTCACGGGACGTTATTCACAACACGATGCGTTGTAGTGTACTGACACGAATTGATATTCGCTTTTGACTTCGTATTTGCTATGGTGCCACGCATTGCGTGTTCCGTGCGCTCCGTCTGCCTTTAGTTCTGTTATCTGAGCATAAATTATGCTAGGTATCATTGTTACTGAATAAAAACTTTAAAAATCACGAAAGATGCAAAATGCAATCTTATCAATTAAGAAAAACAAATAATACATTTACGATTTTATTTATTTTTAAGTATTTAACTGCTAGATGTTTAAATCTAAAGAAAAGTTTACTAGAAAAAAATCCACGCGGACCAGGCAGCGGACGGGACTCGAACCCGCATCCTTCGCAATCCGGGCGAATGCACTGACCATTATGCTACCACGGCCTTATTAGCCGCGTCGAAATTTTCCTAGCGTTAAGCTGCAAGGCTTTTTTTTTCTAGTAAACTTTTCTTTAGATTTAAATAATACATTTCTTTTGTCTTTTTTCAGTTGCAGGGTGCGCGTCATCATCATCAATCTATTGCAGCTGGAGCACAGGTGTTCCCTATGTATAGAGTAAGGAAATTGGGCCATGACTCACCACGCAGGCCTATTGTAAATTGATGGTTGTTAACAACTGTAGACGCAGCCGGCCCCAATGGCTTAACGTGCCTTCCAAAGCACGGAAGAGTTCGCTACAATAAGTAGTTGGTCACCCATCTAAATGCCGGCCATTGCGAAAGTTGCACAACTTCCACGATCGCAAGCCGAACTTGCTAACCGCTTGCGCCATTGAACTCCTCGTTGGGGATGTACGTATTATTGTGAAATTATTATATTCATTCTGCTTATCACTTGATACGCTCCCAACGACATCGGTGGCGTCTGACCCGACGGTCGGATCGGTCCATTTCCCCGAGCCAGCTCTCACAGGCATCGATTAAACTTTAATCTCTGGTTAACCGGTGCCCGTCTACGTGCGTAGTGGGACCGGCTCTTGTGTCAATCTCTAAAATGGAACGCTTTTCCTTCTTGGCTCTGTTTAATAATTTGTTTCTTACGGTTTACTTGTTGGAGATTTTATGATCTTTTGTGTTTCTTGAAACTTTTATTATGGAATTTCAATCAATCAATCAATTATTTATTTGCAAATACAGGTGATTCAAAGGTGTTAAATTATAATACGTACGCTTATTTCATATTTCACCACAAGGCATGCAAATTAAAATAAACACATAGGTGCATCCATTTACACAGATTTGTCCTCTAAAAATTCCTTAATACTATAATATGCCTTTTTAAGTAACATATTCTTTAATTTAGAGTGAAATATATTTCCAGCTATATTTTCAGCTTTTCTAATTTCAATTGGAATTTTATTATATACCGGAGGTGTCATACAAAGTACACTATTATTCATAAGCCATGTCTTGTTAGATGGTAAACAAAGTCTGGTTTCGAATCTTCTACTATTAAAAGTAACATATAAGTGTAAATTTGCTCTAACAAAAACAGCAATTTCATATATGTAAATACACGGCAATGTCAAAAGTTTTAATGATATAAAATGCGGTTTACAGCTGTCATAGCCCTTATACATTTTTTTTGAGCTTTAAATGCATATTCTTTGTCAACTGTTGAATGAATTGATGAATTTGCCGAAAAATAGATGTGCTTATACTGATCACATTCATATGAAATTCTCTCGAATGGGTTTTTTTTTATATGATTATAAGTATTTTGTATTCAGTCTAGACAAATATATAAACACGATGATCAATAATGAAATAATGAAATTCCAATAAAGTTTCATTTGTTTAATAAAGAAAATGTTTTGAAAATGTATGCATGTATTGTCGATTACCGTAAATTTACTATACGTGCTGTACCCCTAGCACGAACCAATATTGAATTCGAACAGTACCCTTAGTACGAGTTTTACAGTTACGAAAACTATGATAGTTTTCATGAGCTCGCTGATTTTATTGTTATCGTTTCAATACAAATGAACAGTGTTTAAATTCTATCATTAAATCATTTGCGTCTTCTTAAATTTTAAGTATATTTGGTTACTCTTCACCAAAATGGATGGATGGATACATAATTTACATTTACGAAAACTATGATAGTTTTCGTGAGCTCAAACTCGTACTAAGGGTACAGGTTGCGAGTATGAAATGTCAGTAGTAGTTCATGCTAAGGGTACTTAGTATCTTTTTGCACCATTCACAACGGCCAATCAGTCCCAAACTGAGCAAAAGTTGTATTATGTTACTTGAATAATGGATAAGCGATGCAAAGCTCCCACACCTTACGGCCAGAGTACAAATGTCCTCTTTAATACCTTAAACGCTTAGTTCGCAGTCAGTGTCACTCTAAGTCCATATATTTGAGCCTCCGTCTTCGGAAACAGGCCTCCTCCAAAGCCTTGCGTGATACCGTGCCTTTGTAAGTCTTTAATACCACCAGATACCGCCCTATGGAAGTCTAAGAATGCTATTCTGTGACTTATCCCATATATATTTTCAGTAAGAAATGGGTTATTTATTGTAGTATTTCTTTGCTAAGTTTTCTTTAGTCTTCAACATACCTTTATTAGCTTTGAACATTGGCGTGGTACGACTTTATAGGAAATTGTCTTTCTTTAACAAACTATAGCCAAGTTTTTTCATTGATAGTAAAATTTTACAGTAGTTAAATCCTATAGAGAAAAATTGTGTGCGCGGACTATACATCTGAAGTGAAACTTCTTTTCTTAAATAATCTAACATTAGGCGGTGCATAAGGGATAGGGAAATGGAACAGCGAATCCATCACTCATACAGGGTGTTACAAAAATACAAATACAGCTTGAAGGGCGTTGAAGTACATCATATAAGGAGTCTTCTCTAATTTTCTTAAAAATTTGTCATGAAGTTTTAACTTTTTATAAAAACAGTTATTTTTAATGATTAATAAAAATATCGATCATTTTAAGACACGTCACTAGTTCTAGGATCATTAAAAATAACTGTTTTTATGAAAAGTTAAAACTTCATGCAAATATTAAAAAAAAAATAGAGAAAACTCCTTGTATGATGTACTCCAACGCACTTCAAGCTTTATTTGTATTTTTGTAACAACCTGTATAATTTAACTACATTTTGATTGATTTTTCATTGCTCCAGCAGCAGGCATCTCAGTGTCACAATAAAATGTTTTGTTTTGAATGTTATTTATAGGTATATGTATATATAGTCGAGTGACGCTCGTGAAGCATTTCCGTTTCATCTATTCCATAGGATTTTTCCAAGAGGTTTCACTCCAAAAAATTAAGATTCTGTCCAACTTTTAAACATGTACCATGTAGGTATTTGACGTGACATAAATAAAGAAAAAATTAACTATGGATGAACTTAAGCGGCCTTAGTAAGAAGACAGAAGAAAATAAAAAAAAACAGCATGTGTACAGAATACGCATGTCAGAAGTGAAACGAACTTTCATGATAATAATTATAAAAATGCATATTAACATAATTTAAAAAACTAAAAAATGGAACAAAAGTAAACTGGTATAGAGTAGGTACGCACATATACGCACATGGTGTGTAAGTTTTTAAACAGATGGCGCTGTTCATACATCCACATCGCGGTATAGTTTGGTATAACGGCCTTGATATACATATACGTACAAAGTTTTGAATGTGTGTTGATTAAAAATATATTATATTTATCCGTCCTTTAAAATGTAAAAACGTCGCGCTAAAATCTGATCTGACTGACGTTCAAATCCTTCACTTCAAAACTAGTAGAATACATGTCTGTGAGCATATTGTTCGAGTAAGGCTTTTCAGAAAGGCTCGTTTCGTTCAAAGGCGTAACTAACGTTGTTTCTTTGGTTTTATGACCTCAAGAAAGTTAGGTTGCGGTTAAGAAACAGCTATGGAAATAGTTTTAAGAACTACCAGGTGTTGCGTTTTATTGGCAAGCGAGAAATCGCTGCAAGTGAGAAATCCCTTGTTAAATTGTAAGCGTTGAGGAGAATAAAAGGCATATCCATTGTAATTTGATCAAGTCAATAAGATGGGATGAAAAGAAAACAACAAATATTCCGATTCGATATTATATTAATTAAATACATTTTTTTTTAAATCAGGTTTTGGTGAACATTTGGTTCACTGGTTTGCTAGTTATATTAATTACCTAAATTTATTTTTTGATCAATCGGGACATTTAGGGTCCCGATCAGGTACAAATTGTGACGCGTCCCCAGACCCCTGAAAATCGGGAAGTCCCGCGCAAATTGGGACACCTGGCAACACTACTTGCGACCCAGGTGTAGGGGGTTTTTGGCGGGATTTCATCGAGTGCAGTTGGCGTCTTATTTTAATTATTCTTAAATTCGTTCATAGTGGATATTGTGAAATAAAATTGGTGTGGTTTTGTGTTACAACCGTCGGCGTAACTGAAGAATTAGTTGAATCGTTAAAATATACGCTATTCCGGTCAAGTGGACGTGAGAATTTTATTGTAGTGTTGACTACCTCACAGAAGCTTATCGAAAAAGCCAACTCGATACATTTCGTGCCAAACACTCCAAGAAACATTAGAATGCGTCACAGCGACATTCTAATGTAAAAACAAAAGAAGATTAATTTAATTAAAGACTAGGCTGTATGGGCATTGTTCCCTTTGCCTTCCCTAAAACGGGAGAACTTCAACAAAAAAAAACGGGTGTAGGTTTAAGGAGGCCCTCTTTGAGATGCGCATCAACGCTTACATTCACTACTAGATTTGCCCGCCCTTCGTAGCCAATTTTGATAGGATCCTGTTAGTGTAAAGTGTATGTCCTCTTACAACCTGGGATCCTGGTGCCTAGCCTGGGGAAAAGAGACGTGAAGAAGCAACATGCAGGCCGGCAGGGTGAGGATGGTTGGTGTGGCAGGTAAGACTGCTGTATTAGCTATCTTCGCGTCTGGTCTTTCACCTTCACTTAACATCAGGTGGGGTGGAGTCATTTGTCGGACCTATCTTTAAAAAAAAATGTAAAAAATTAATGTGAATTTTAACGTAATCTATATATATAAAACTCAAAGGACATAGTGATCTATCAACGCACAGCCCAAACCACTGGACGGATCGGGCTCAAATTTGGCATAAAGGTAGATGTTATGACGTAGGATCCGCTAAGAAAGGATTTAGATCAATTTTACCCCCAAGGGGATAAAATAGGGAATGAAAGTGTGTATGCAACTTTGTCAATTATTAAACCGATCGGGCTTTGCATGCAGGTATATGAAGAATCATAGATGAATGTCATTGTGTATAATACAAGCCTGAGAACAAAAACTGTAGTCTACACTTCAGCTCTACACCGAAGCGAAGCGAGGGCGGGCCGCTAGTACTTAACAAAGGTGAACCATACGTTTTTTCATGTTCCAACGTGTTTCGTTAGAAATTATTACAGACATGTTGTTCAAATGTTAAAACAGGCTGGTGACCCTTGACCGGGTGTGACGTCATCCTAATCTTGAATTTAAATTGTCGCACAAATATGCGGTCGCCAATCTAGATTATGCGTTGACTTCAAAATTATGTATAACGAGCTCAAATTTCAAGTTTTTTATACCGATAAAGTTAAATCTTATCATTCATTCATCAGCAGCCTTTTATTTGACTTCATTGTTGAGACACAGGTCTTCTCATAAAATATATTCATATTAAAGTCCTCACTGCTGGGGCACATGCCTTCCTTTTAGATGGAATAGGGATTTTGTGCCAAGACCCACCACACGTTCCCAGTGCGGATTGGTGCTAAGGACTGCAGATCCAGTCGGGACCAACGGCTTAACGTGCCTTCCGAAGCACGGAGGAACTCGAGATAGATGATTTTTGGTCACCCATCCAATGACCGACCATTGCGAAAGTTGCTTAACTTCAACGATCGCAGCCGAACGCGCTAAACGCGATCACAATGTATCTTGATGAGTATTTGTAGATTAATAAATAATAACTCAAAATTGACTAGTAAAATTTGGTTATGTCCGTACAATATTGCCTCGATTAAAACCATACTATTCATAGATGATGGCTAATAGCCTTAGCGTCAACAAATTGCTCAAAACATTTTTTTGCCAATGAATCACATCAGAGCCAAAATTTCATCACCTCATATTGTGCCGTGACCCACCACGCGGTTCCAGTGCGGATTGGTGCTAATGACTGCAGATGCAGTCGGGACCAACGGCTTAACGTGCCTTCCGAAGCTCAGAGGAGCTCATTAAAATAAATGTTGGTCACCCATCCGATGACCGAATAATACAAAAGTTGCTGAACTTCCGTTATCGTGGACCAAATGCATTAACAGCTGTGAACTTCTTGAAAGTAAGCACAACTTAATTTTATCCTCGCATCTCCTCACGATATGTTTGTTAATAGATTTAATTGGTCAATATAAAATAAATCTCAAGACTAAAATAATTACATCATAAGTACATGTTGACAATATAATTCTACTAGCTGACTCGGCGAAATTCGTAGCGCCCAAAATTAATGATTTGCAATAAAGTAAATAAATAAATATTACCAACACTCACACCAATTAGCCTAGCCCCAAAGTAAGCACTGTAAGGCTTGTGTTACGGGATGCTAGGGTAACAGATAGAATACATATACTGTACATATATAAGTATATTTATATAGAAATACATATTAAACATCCATGACTGGAGAACAAATGCTCGTATTCATCACACAAACATCTGCCCCCACCGGGATTCGAACCCGGGACCTCTCGAGTCGGCGACACCATGAAACCCGGCGTACAAACCACTCGGCCATGGAGGTCGTCAAAATAATATTGTAACTATAAATTGGGTTGTAACCTATCCTGTTTTTTAAGTTGGATCAAATTCCACACGATGTGAAAATTTGATTAAAATCAGTTAAGTAGTTAAGGAGTCCATCCCGGACAAACAACGTGATGCGTAATTTATATATATTAAGATTCTAACTTACCTACTTAAATGTGTAATAGGGACCCCGGAAAATAATAAAATTTATTAAAGTAAATATTTTAAAGAAACAGTTTTTATCATTAAAAAAAATTTACCAAAAATTTACTATCTCGAGCTCCTTCGTGCTTCGGAAGGCACGTTAAGCCGTTGGTCCCGGCAGTCGTTAGCACCCACCAATCCGCACTGGGCCCGCGTGGTGGGTCATGGCCCAATCTCCCTATTCCATCCAAAGGGAAGGCCTGTGCCCCAGCAGTGGGGACATTAATAGGCTGATGATGATAATGATGTAGAGTTTTAGTCACGTTTAGATTGTAGGTAAGGAACTGATGTTTTATTATTTCGATGACCTGCCTAAAAAATTTCGACTGAAAAATATTTTATTTCATCCCCATTTATTATACTTATTAATGTTCGTCAATGACCCGATGCTTTAAGTACGAGTAAACTTCAAATAAAACCTCGAATTTTAGTCTGAAAATTTCTGACCGAAGATTCGGACATTTCGAAGCTGATCTTTTTTGTGCAATAAGGTGTGCGTAATCAATCAATCGTAAGGGTATTTGACTTTATTAAAAATAAAGTGTCAAATGTAAGCATTCGTGTTTTACTAAAAAAAAATATTCATAATTTTACTAAAAACCCACGAAAAAGATAAAAGTTTTCTTATCTATTGTCACGTGACCCAAAACGCTTGGGATTGGCGGAGCCTAAAATGACGTCATACGCAATTAAACTTCCGATTAAAGTGACATTGCATTGTATCTTTTGACGTTTTAATAACAGTCGTGTGACGTCACACACTAGTACGACGCCATATTGTCCAGAGAAACGTTTTCGCGGCAACTTGAAAATTGAGTTTTTATTTGGGTTTTTTTACTGAAATACACAACAGAATGATGAATATCCTTTTTACGGACTCCATAAAAAATAGTCAGATCGTTTTCTAAAACTTGTCAAATACCCTATTGTACAAAACTGCCTTTCCTTACGTTCAGGAAAGGCTTATGGTAATACTATTTTTCTATCATTAAGCATTGTGCTGATTTTAAATCCATTACATGATTGTTAACTTGAATACCTTATAATCAATGATCTTGTACGCTCTTTAACGGTACAACCTTTCCGAATTACCAACCCCCAAAATTTCTCTGAACTACATCGCCTAATATGGGGGTATAGCTACGGATTTCCCGAAAAATGTCAAAAGTGATTTATTGATGGAGGGCGGTGATTTCTTTGCGATCGACGCGTGTGGTCCCGCACTGCTGACCTACTATTCCGAGATGTTGAGAGTTCAGAAACACGCAGCCATGTGAGTAAAGACGGCACAGGGACGAAGGTTTATACTATTGCGCGTATGTGGTGAGCACTGGCGGTTTGTCGCGTATGCAAAGAAATTAGCTGCCTATACATGTTGGCCAAGTGAAGTCCAACACTAATAAAAAGAGAGCTTAATCGCCTTGTCATCACTCGATGTCGCTTGCCTAAAGGGAAGCACCAACGTGTATGGACTCGCTATCACACGCCCCCAATATTTGTCTAAATTCCGGTGGCTGTCGGTTTTCTACACAAATCAAAGGCACTCGCCTGCGCTCGTCTATATTGGCCATTAGCATTGGCCAACTTCTTGCTCAACGTCTAGACCGTAGAACTTGCCTTGTATTAGTTTGCTTACGGTCGCGTTGGGTCAATCTTAGCCAATCTGTTGGCGGATTTAAAGAAAGTACTATCTACTAGTGGCTACTAGACCACCAGTGCTCACTCACACACGTGCACTGGACGAAGCTTTGCCTCTGTACCGTATACACTTCTTTACTCATATGCGCACACGCAATCGCTGACATTGTTGACAATTTACACCTAAATGTGGGTCGTCGGTACGACCGGATTATTATACGAAGTCTGAACAATGTATTTGCTCAAAATATTTGACGGCGGAATGTGTATGAAAATATTTAGACAGAGAGAGAAACTGGGAAAGGAAGAGCAACTCTCGTTGACACATAAAACAAAACTGAAGAAAATGAGCGATCTTTTTTTGTTGCAGTAACATTGACTGCTGTTGAAATTGACAATGATAGGAAACAATAAGATAATAGTTGTACTGAACAATGCTAGCTTATCCTGTCTTAATTTAATGCATTGAACTGCTTGCTGCGTTAAGGTTAAACTGACGGTCGTCAAAATCTATATAAATAAAACTCAAAGGTGACTGACTGACATAGAAATCTATCAACGCACAGCCCAAACCACTGGACGGATCGGGCTGAAATTTGGCATGCAGGTAGATGTTATGACGTAGGCATTCGCTAAGAAAGGATTTTGATCAATTCTGCCCCCAAGGGGATAAAATAGGGAATGAAAGTTTGTATGAAACTTTGTCAATTTTAAACCGATCGGGCTGAGACTTTGCATGCAGGTATAAGAAGAATCATAGATGAATGTCATTGTGTATAATACAAGCCTGAGAACAAAAACTATAGTCTACACTTCAGCTCTACACCGAAGCGAAGCGAGGGTGGGCCGCTAGTGAGGTTATAATGTGACAGTGCAAATGACTGTCCTAGCGAGCCTAGTTAAAATTAGAGTAAAATTTTACTTCTAAATTTCTTATTAACTCCCCATATTAATAAACGTAGAATAAGCTTTTATTAGTTGTCCATCCATGTTTTATCTCCGTTCCTTGAATGACAAATGCCATTAAAGTGATATGAACTAAACATGGCGTAACTAGTCTGAGTTTATTCCTCGTTTATTGATAAGCAGATAAATGTTCATTTCTCAATACTTAATAATTTTCGCAACCGTACTTGCTACTACAAATTCTATTTCTGCCATAATGCCACGCGATATTGATATTTTAGACGCCGGCGTTTAAAATATGTCGGTCTATTTTAATTTTAGACATGCAAAACCAAGCATTTTAGCTTTCGCAATTATTATTATATAAATAACAGTTATTACAAAATATGTTAACAACCTACATGCAACGTGCATAATATTAGTTAACACAAAAACGTCATTTCGTCTACATATTTACTACGTATTAAGACATAAAATTTATCACTCAACTAAACTTTGGCGAGACACTACAATGCAAAACTAAGTCATAATTATTTTGATGACAACACTAAATCCTAGTCAATGTCATGTTACCAAAGCAATAAACACACTTCATTAGCGACTTAGATAAAATTGGTTTTCAACAATTTTATGGTGCAATAAAATCTCCGTTGAGTTCATGCGCATATGGAAATTGATTTGAGAATACGACTCCAACATGACCCCCTTTAAAACAATGCCAAGATTTCTAATTTGGAAAATAATATATTAATAAAATCTGCGAAAATTTTAAGCAATTCGTTATCTAGGCCAGTTGATTTTACTATTTGAAGCGAGAACTTCTTATGGGATCGTAAACCGCTTTGTTAGGTAACGCGCTATGGCGCCTGTCTGTCTGGCTTCCCTTCGCCCCGAAAGGAGATAGATACCACAGCCCGCCCTGGAACCAAAGGGGCTTCCCCGGATTTCAATGGAACGTTCAAAGATTTTGATTAGACCATCAATATTATTTTAGATGAGTCTCACGAAAGAGTGTTTTCATCATCTACAGGCGTAGCTCAAGTGGTCCTCGGTCTTCACATAATTCGTGCAGATATTGTTGTAGTTGGAGAAACAGATGAATCTATTGGCAGTAGATTTGACTTGGGCAATATAAAAGCGGAACCTTTAGGTCTTATCCATCCATCAGCCTTTCTCCGTCCACTGTTGTACATAGGCCTCCCATATAGAACGCCACAATACGCGGTCCTGCGCTACCCGCATCCAGCGGCTCCCAGCACATTTGACGATATCGTCAGTCCACCTTGTTGGGGGCCGCCCCACGCTGCGTCGTCCGGTATGTGGTTGCCACTCGAGCCCTTTCTTACCCAACGGTTGTCAGATCCTCGAGCGATGTGGCCTGCCCATTGCCACTTCACTGTGCTAACTCTTCGGGCTATGTCGTACACACCGGTCCCTCTACGGATCTCCGTATTTCGGATCTTTTCACGTAGGAAAACACCGAGCATAGCCCTCTCCATAGCACGCTGCGCGACTCTGAGTTTTGTTATGAGACCGACATTCAGAGACCACGTTTCATTCCCATGAGTCATCACTTATCATAGACCCTCCTTTTCAGGCACTGGGGAATTTTGGCCGTGAGGATGTGCTTAAGCTCCTATGGTGGCAATGGTGGTAGTAAGCTCCTAGGTCCTATGGTGCACTGATATTACTTGTAAGCTTTAATATTAAATTATAGTTAATTACTTATTAATACATTATATAAACTACGAATCGTACTAGGATGTTTTATCATCCATTTACTCTTTGTGCTGACGATACAAATCATGAGAAATCATACTACACTACAAAAACTATGTTTATTAGTAGGTATAATACTTTAAACTTGTTTATTATTTTGCTACGCTCATATTTGGACAGCAAATATTACGACGAGTAAACATTAATGCGCGCTTGAACTGCGTGAGTTCAAATTAACTCGTCTGTCACAACTTTGGAAACTTTGACATGTCATGTCACAAAGCGCACGCGCATGCCAAGCCTATGACAGCTCCGAAGAAGTGCGCGAACCGGCTTGCGGGTCTGTCAGATGAGGCAATTAACTGCTTTATTAGGATGGACATAGATACTGTTTTCGCATGATTATGTCTCAAATTGGTGCAAATAAGTTTGTACTTTTTGTGCTGACATAAAAATAAATTTGTGGATACCTCGTTTGTGATTTAAACGAGTAATTTATTGTGAATATGCTCGATGTATTTTTAAAGAGTAAATTTGATTGGATACTCTTTATATGTAGTGCATGTTCATGAAAAATGTTGTCATTCGTCATTACTTTAAATTTTCGTATTGGGAACAAAATAACTGTGCCGCTCCGAAATAATATAAATCCATTATAGTCAAATCTTCGCCAAAGTGATATTTATAATTATTCAATCACTTAGCTATAAAAATGTTTAAATATACTTAGAATTTCCCATATTGATGCAAAATCCCGGTCAAACTTTACGTGATTCATAGAAACACACAACGGACGGAAATGCCAATTACGTATTACGATTTTACACAAATAATAGATCAGTTTACGCGAACTATTCTAGAGAACATAATAATGACGTTTTGATTAAAATAGGGTATTTGACAGTATTAAAAATAAAGTGCCAATTGTTAGCATCTGTGTTTAGAATGAATATTGGCAGAGATTTTTACTATTTCTACAAAAAAAATATTCATATTTTTTTGTAAAAATAGTAAAAATCCACGAAAAAGATAATAATTTTCTTATTTATTGTCACGTGACCCAAAACGCTTGAGATTGGCGGAACCTAAACTTCCGGTTAAAGTGACATTACATTGTATCGTTTGACGTTTTAATAACAGTCGTGTGACGTCAGACACTAGTAAGACGCCATATTGTCCAGAAAAACGTTTTCGCGGCGACTTGAAAATAGAGTTTTTGATTTGGTTAATTTTACTGAATTACACAACAGAATGATGAATATCCACTTTTTACGGGCTCCATAAACATTATTCAATAACGTGAGATGGTTTTCTAAAACTTGTCAAATACCCTATTGTTGTGATTAACAAAAATAACAGTCATTATGATAGTTTGTAATTTATTAAAAAATAACTCAATATTTGACTAAGTAGAAAAAAACGGTTATGTCAGTATCATATCAATTCCATGATTTGCGGTTTGCGTCGATTAAAACCATACTATTCATAGATGATGGCTAATAGCCTTAGCGTCAACAAATTGCTCAAAACATTTTTTTTGCCGAAATTTCATCACCTCAATTTATTTCGACTGCAGATGCAGCTGGGACCAACGGCTTAACGTGCCTTCCGGAGCACGGAGGAACTCGATATAGAAGATTTTTGGTCACCCATCCAATGACCGACCATTTCGAAAGTTGCTTAACTTCAACGATCGCAGCCGAACGCGCTAAACGCGATCACAATGTATCTCGATGAGTGTTTGTAGATTAATAAATAAAACTCAAAATTTGACTAGTAAAATTTGATTATGTCCGTATCATATTGCCTCAATTAAAACCATACTATTCATAGATGATGGCTAATAGCCTTAGCGTCAACAAATTGCTCAAAACATTTTTTTGCCAATGAATCACATCAGAGCCGAAATTTCATCACCTCAATTTATTTCGGTCGACAGTTTCCTCTATTATTTTAATTAGTTGTCAGGAACGAAAAAAAGCAGAGCGATCTCTCGAAACATGATCCGGGTTGGAATCGGTTAAGTACACTGTGATTAGTGATGCTATGATATCGGTAAATATCGATACTTATAAAAAGTTATGATGAACTAGAAAAAAATCCACTTTTTTTCTAGTAAACTTTTCTTTAGATTTAAACATCTAGCAGTTAAATGCTTAAAAATAAATAAAAATATAAGTTATGATGAAATAATTACTATAGTTATTTATATTATTTACGGGATTGCGCTGCCTTGCAGCCTAAGTCTAGAGAAAATTCGGCACGGCCGTCAGGGCCGCGGTAGCATAAGGGGACTCGAACCCGTACCCTTCGCCCGGATAGCGAAGGGTGCGGGTTCGAGTCCCGTCTGCTGCCAGGTCCGCGTGGAATTTTTTCTCTAGTATCTTTAGATAATTATTCTTTTCGTAAGTATTTCATAGTTTTTCATATAAACTTTTAATATGCAAAATCCCACAAATTTTAAATTCCATTTCTTTCGTCGATAAAAAGAAAAAAATAACGTATTTTTAAATTAAAAAAAAAACAATAAAAACATATCGATAACATTTAGTCGACGTCACAGGAGACCGAAGAGCTGGCAGCTACCTCGGACAAAGAATTAGTCTAGCCATTCAAAGGGGTAACGCTGCCAGTATCTTCGGATCCTTGCCTAAAAGGACTCCTTTTAATAATATATTTTAGTTATTAATTTTATTTTTTAAGGTTTTTAGTTTTAGTTTTATTGTTATAGTATTTATATTTTACTTATATATAGTGTAATGTAATTAGATAGAGACTTATTTGTTTATAGTTAGTGTATTTTATAGTTTTATGATGTGAAATTTTCCTATAAATACATTATAACAATAAAATACATATCGATAACATATCGAAATGGTTTCACCCTGACTTAGCCGTGGCCTATGAGTCAAGCTTTGACGCGCCTCGTCACATTTACGTCACGCGTCGGAGTGTGAACATCTCGGTGAGGCTGCGAGTGGAGTGTTTTCATTAGAACTCAGTGTTATACGATTAAATGCATGACAGCATTATTATGACCGCTGGAAAGCATTTTAAAAACATAATATTGTTTTTTTCTTGTATTTTAAAGAATGGATTTTTACTGGCTTTATATTTTCCACTTAGTAAAACTTCTCTATTTGGTCTTGAAATATTTAGTTATTTTCACATCACTCAAATGACTTTTGGGGAGCTCGAAGGAGCAGGTGGTTAGCACATTCGGCTGAGATCGTTGAAGTTAAGCAACTTTCGCAGTGGTCGGTCCTAATGGGTGACCTAAAATCTTCTATCTCGAGTTCCTGCGTGCTTCGGAAGGCACGTTAAGCCATTGACCCCGGTTGCATCTGCAGTCGTTAGCACCCGCCAATCCGCATGGCCCGCGTGGTTGGTCATGGCCCAATCTCCCTATTCCATCCATAGGGATGACCTGTGCCCCAGCAGTGGGGATAACAATAGGTTGATGAGGATGAAAATGACTTTTGTATAGAGACAATACGATGTTGTTGAGGTTTTTCAGTTTTCATTGTAATTTTATACATTTTTATTTCATAAACAAATATTAGATTAGTTCACTACTTCGGCATATAAACTTTAATTAGGCAAAGATACATTTCCCGTGCGCAAATTAAGCTTGAAAAGTTAGCCTCAGTGTTTTAATAAAACATCCTAATGATAATGATGAATGGTAAATGAATGAATTAACGATGCCATGTTAAAATAGAGTATTCGAAGCCAACATATAAAACTTAACAAACATTTTCCTATCTTGGATTTTTATAGTTAAATCTCAATAATTATGCAAATTTGACGAACGCGGGAATGAGTCAGTGAAAATTATTGACATAAATCAGATAAAATAGGTTGATTATCCTGTATAGAAATGAGATTCCTCTATGTAATGTTTTTCGAGATTAAGGCCTGTATTACAGAAAGATTCTCAGTAATGAATCTAGTCTTGAGCATAGTTAGAAAGGGATGTCGCTATATATAGCACATCCCTTTCTAACTGTACTCAAGTAAAGATCAACGCTTAGTTGTGTGTCTGTAATACGGGCCTTAAAGCTATGAAGATTTTTCAATTTACAGATAGTATCTAGGGAAAGAACAATGTCCCTAGATTCTGCTCCAAAAGTTTTCAGTTTTGTTTAAAGCAAGCTCAGCATTATTATGATAATAAGAAAACACAATTTGATTTGTGTTAATGACGACCTCCGTGGCCGAGTGGTTTATACGCCGGGTTTCATGGTGTCGCCGACTCGAGAGGGTTCGAATCCCGGTGGGGGCAGATGTTTGTGTGCTGAATACGAGCATTTGTACTCCAGTCATGGATGTTTAATATGTATTTCTATATAAATATACTTATATACGTACAGTATATGTATTCTGTCCGTTACCCTAGCATCCCATAACACAAGCCTTACAGTGCTTACTTTGGGGCTAGGCTAATTGGTGTGAGTGTTGGAAATATTTATTTATTTATTTTGTATTATTTTATTGGTGTGATTGAATTTTCGTTATTTGAAGTAAAATTAATTGCTTGTGTTATTGCTAATGTTATTTTTTATGATGACGATGCCAGAACAACATTTCAATGTTGACCAAATTCTTCCGTTATAAGTTAGTAACCTTGGTTTTTAAACTACATACATACTTTTATAATATATATTACATTTATTTTAAATAGACTATCGTTGGTGCAAGGGTAGTCCTTCCATTCTATCTTTCGCTTCTCAACTCTAGATTTCGTAGTAAGAACTCTGATATTTGTTTGGTGAGGACAAATTAAGTTTTTTTTTTAGTGTGTATGTTGCTGGTCGCAGATGACGTTTACAGCGTCATCGTGTTTGGGGACTGCGAGATCCTAAGGGGACCTCAAGCCGAGAATTGGCGAGTGCCTCTAGAGGTTTTCACGCCAAAATAATAAACAATTTTTAAACAATATTATCTATTTTAAAGGCGTTAAATATTTATATAACATATTATGTTAAATACTAAAAACCCATTTACATGTGAAACGGAGAGCTAGTGGAATGGAATATGAAGGCTAGGATTTAGGACGCAATGGGTTTATTAACACGATTTTATAGAAAATCACAAAATAATATTAGGCAAAGACTGCGACACACAATAACAATTTTGATAGCAAAAATCATAAAAATTAAATCTATAAAAGAGGTCGGCAACAACATTTATTGTTTAAATCTAAAGAAAATATAACTAGAAAAAATTCCACGCGGACCAGGCAGCAGACGGGACTCGAACCCTCACCCTTCGCAATCCGGGCGAATGTTTTACAATACTTGTAAAAGTATTCATTTGACATTGTGGGTTACCTATAATGCGAAGAGATGGCACTGCCTTGCAGCTTTAGAATGGCTAGAAGAATTTCGACGCGGTCCGTGAGGGCCGCGGTAGCATAATTGGTCAGTGCATTCGCCCGGATTGCGAAGGGTGCGGGTTCGAGTGGAATTTTTTCTAGTTATATTTTCTTTAGATTTAAACATCAAGCAGTTACATGCTTTAAAAATAATAAAAATTATAATATGTATTGTGTTATAATTAGTTTCAATCAAACGACAAAATTCTTATCTTAATAAAAAGAGTCGACAAACAAATTGAACAAAATTAATTTTACCTAATAATATTATGTAAATATCACTTCTTTGTCTTATGACGATGATGTCGTAAAGGATATCATCAATCTTAGATAATATAGATTTCGTTGAGATAATTATGTTAATTATGTAAATAAGGACTATATGGTAAATATCTATTTAAATATCTAGATGACTTCATAGAATCGGCAAGTGTTAAAGTAGCCCAATGATAAAGATCAATAGCTCATTGAGTGACTTCATTGATGGCAAGGAACCAAATCTGATTTTAAGTTCAAGTCTTTTGCTTTGAAAAAAATATTATTCTCATTTCTTAAATATTTTGTTTCGTGCCAATTAAAATTTTTGCAAAGTTTATGTTATCAAGATTATATCACCACTTAGTTATGGCATTTATAATTATTTTATATTCTCTTTATGTTAAATTGCTTATTATGCTTATAAAAGTCCTCGATCTACAAATTTAAAATTAAAGACTTTCAGTAACATCATTATAATGTATTACATAATTCATTGATAAAATATAACATAAATGACTCGTACATCGACTCAATTAATTGGTGACATTTGATAATAAAAATACCTTAAAAAATTTAGCGATCTCATTTTTATAACCAACGATAGATTTTTTTCTAGCTTCCAACAAATTCGTACGTCGTTAGTAGGTTAAACATTCACTAACTGAATTTTTTGTGAAGAACCCTGAAAATTGTGAAAGACACAAAAGGAAGTGTCTAACGTGATTAAAGATCAATTGTCTCTGCTTATCTATATTCTACTAAAACCACATTATAATCTGTATAACTAATGGACGAAAATATAAGATTATACAGACTTACAACAACATACACACTCATAATATGAGTAAAATTAATAATTAATACTAAAAACAATTTCACATCATAAAACTATAAAATACACTAACTATAAACAAATAAGTCTCTATCTAATTACATAATTACTATATATAAGTAAAATATAAATACTAGAACAATAAAACTAAAAAACCTTAAAACATAAAATTAATAACTAAAATATATTATTAAAAGGAGTCCCTTTAGGCAAGGAACCGAAGATACTGGCAGCGCCTCTTTGAATGGCTAGACTAATTCTTTGTCCGAGGTAGCTGCCAGCTCTTCGGTCTCCTGTGACGTCGACTAACCTTTTTGCTATTTCCTTAAATAGCCTTAAAGCACTAGGACCCCACGGACCAAGGGTCTCGACACCGAATGGGACAAAATCATATTCGGAGCCTAGACCCCTGTATTTGCTTGCTTTTGATTTTTCAGCCACTTCACAAGCCGCACCAACTCTGTTGTTGGTTCCATGTAGATGGGAAGGGGCCAGCGTGTCTGAACAGGTTGCATCCCATACCAGCACCCGAGCCATCTTCCATGGAATCAGACTCATACCGTCTGGTCTCTTGCCATCGTCTCTTGAAATACCAGACGGCTCAAGTAGACTTGGCACGTTGAAAGTGGCAAGGGACCGGCGTATGATATCATTAAGTGCGGCATGTCTCGAGAAGCGACCTGAACTTTTTTGGCATGACAGTCCGTGATGTCCTAGCTTGTCGACATCACTGCCACAGGGACATTTATGAGGAGCGCAGACCGGGACCCCAAGCCGTAGACTGGTTGCGATTCGGAGCGTGTCAGGCTCAAGAAATGTTCCTGTATTTGACGAGGGGTACGCGTGAAGCCAGTAGCCGGCCTCGTGCGCACCCACGGCCAAAAGCCTAGCATGCGCCGAACCTGTACTACAGCTCAAAAGGTTATCATATGTCAATTTACAGTTTATGTCATCCCAGCTCCTCTGTGAATTTGGAGAAACTGGAAAATTTTGACCTGGGCATGCAATTAAGAAAGCGTTTCTAGCTTCTTCCAAGCCAGCAATCTCAAAGTTTGAAGGGGATGCCCTTAAAATTTTACTTATGAGATTTGCTGAACTATGGACAGAAGATAGGAAGGCTGGTAAAGCGACACTGGAAATTTTATTCTACTAATATTATTAAGAAAGTATGTATGTTTGTTACACAATCATGCAAGAACTACTGAAAGGATTTGGATGAAATCTGGTAGTTTATGACCTGGATTGAGACATAGGATAGGTCCCTGTGGGATTCTTAAAAAACCAAAGATAACGCGGACGCAGTCGCGGGTGGCCGACGGGAAATAAGTGTGTATTGTACATAAATAACTAGCGGCCCGCCCTCGCTTCGCTTCGGTGTAGAGCTGAAGTGTAGACTACAGTTTTTGTTCTCAGGCTTGTATTATACACAATTACATTCATCTATGATTCTTCTTATACCTACGTGCAAAGTCTCAGCCCGATCGGTTTAAAATTGACAAAGTTTCATACAAACTTTCATTCCCTATTTTATCCCCTTAGGGGTAGAATTGATCAAAATCCTTTCTTAGCGGATGCCTACGTCATAACATCTACCTGCATGCCAAATTTCAGCCCGATCCGTCCAGTGGTTTGGGCTGTGCGTTGATAGATCACTATGTCAGTCAGTCACCTTTAAGTTTTATATATATAGATAAATTTATCAATAGCTGAGGTGCGGTCAAATCAATAGGAAAGCCCACAACATTCACAAGCACAGACCGCGAGCCACAGAGTTTTAGGTAACGTCCAGTAATAAAGCTAAAGACTTTTAAGGTACAAAAGGTGAAAATAGCCTGTTGTCACACGCGACCGCAGCCACACCCCCCGCAGTAAAAACCTTAGATGTTTCAAAACTTTCTACTTTGTTCCGACCTGACGGTGTGGTGCGAGCGACAAGAGAGAACAGTTTTCGTTTTTTAATTTATATTTATTCACTTTTATTTACAGTAATAAACTGCTCGATTTATTAATCTAAAAATGTCAGGAAGACCTGGATTTGTGTGGATTTTTTTCTAGTAATAAAATCTTTATATTTGTTATTAACTTTTTATGCAAATGAATGGGAATAATGTCGTGTGGTAGTGTGAAAGTGGATGGTGAATCTAGTTATTTAATGGGCGCTCAGCAATTTTGTATGGATTTGTTAGTCAGCAAAATTGAATATTTCGTACATGTTTACCATCTTAGCTAAGTTTTAGTGGATACGATAAACAGCCTGTATATTTATTAATGTACCTTAAGACAGAATTTTCTATTATTTTATTCCTCTTGACTAATGTATCATATTGTATCGAATAGAACATGTTACTAGAGAAAAATCCATGCAGACCAGGCAGCAGACGGGACTCGAACCCGCACCCTTCGCTATACGGGCGAATGCGCTCACCAATTATGCTACCGCGACCCTGATAGCCGTGCCCAATTCTTTCTAGCCTTTCTTTAACTGCAAGGCAACGCTATCTCTTTCACGTAGACCTTAGACCTAGGTAACCCACAATTTCAAATGGAAAAGAATATATATACCTATATAAGTATCTAATAGTTACATTTTATTGTCTTCACCATGTAGGTAGTTCTCGCTTAAAGTACATGTGAGAGGGTATGCAAAGTCACTATGAAATAGATACTACCTACATAATAATAAAACATTCATCTATGCATACAATAGAGGGCATAGGGGATTTTTGCTTGAATTGAAGAGCCCGTCTGGGGAATCAGCAGAAGACCGCAATAAAAGAACAGTTTGGTGGTGTTGTGTTTCTGTCGGTGGAGCCCTGGAACCTTACTCGTTCCAGGGCTCCATGAGGTAGGGAATTGGGCCAGGTTATAGTGACAGCTCACCATCAGGCGGGCCATATGCTTGTTCGCTACTCTTTTAACATTACAAAAATCATTCGGCAGAAAACCTTTTTTTTTGGTACAATTTCACGCGATAACTTACAACTTGGACCAAACTCTAGTGACGTAAAGTGCATGTGGTCTCGAGACCCACATGTTTTGTAGTGGCCGTTAATTACAGTATTACAGATAAGGAAGTGCGTTTTCACGTGAAATGCTATAATAATAAAACACACCACTGTTATTCTAACGCGTATATTTGTGAATATGTGAATTATATTAAAAGTGACGTTTATGAAGACACAACAAGAGGAAAATACACTTTTGTATACCTAGGTACTTAACAACAAAATACTGGTGATATGAACGAAGGATGATTAAGAATATGGCAGTGCAGGAAATCATCATCAGCCTATTAATGTCCCTAATGCTGGGGCACAGGCCTTCCCTATGGATGGAATAGGGAGATTGGGCCATGACTTACCATGCTACGCCTAGTGCTAGGTGGTTAGCGATCGTTGAAGTTAAGCAACTTTCGCAGTGGACGCTCATTGGAAAGGTGACCAAAAATCTTCTATCTGGAGTTCCTCCGTGCTTCGGAAGGCACGTTAAGCCTTTGCTCCCGGCTGCGTCTGCAGTCGTTAGCACAGGCCAATTCGCACTAGGTCCGCGGGATGGGTCATGGCCCAATCTCCGGAATATTCTAATCATAGGGAAGGCCTGTGCCCCAGCAGTGCGGACATTAATAGGCTGTTGATGATGAAGCGTGCACTAAGAAAGGATTTTCTAAAACTCGCCCCCTAAAGAAACGGCGGTAGATAATGAAGGTTCAAAGTTTATATTAGAAAATATTATTTCCGCGCAGACAATCTCGTGGGCACTAGTTAAAATATAATTAAAAATATATTGTTTTAAACTTTCATGGTTACTCACATTATAATAATTTATGTTGTTTACGGGATATTTACCATGTACCTTGTTTTTTTTGTTACTCCGTGATCATAGCGTTTGCAACAGTGCCGAAATATCGGAAACTCGCTAAAAACAAGGTACATGGTAACAATCCTGTAAAAAGTGACCTGACCTTTGGAGCAACTAAAAAGAATGTGTCTTCACTATGGATTCTTGGTTTTTCAATTACGTAAATAACGTTTCAATCGTCATTTTTCGTCTCTCTTAGTGTCGTCGCACACGGGCCACACGCCACAGCCACAAACGCCGCCACGAGAAGCTAGAAGCGGCTACTAAAGTGACTGAAGCGCGCGACAGCGGCCGACTAAGGCAAGGGAGAGAGGGGTGGGGAATCGCGCGAGTGACGTATGGCAGCGTTTTGTATCGGCGCATTAAGTGGCCGGTGCCGGCCACAAGAAGCGAGCAACGACGATTTGTAGCGTGTGGCGGCCACCGGCGTACCGTGTGTGGCGAGTCCATATATAATGTATGAAAACTACAAGAAATATGCCGGCTTCGGCGTTTTGTAGTTGTGGTCGGTGGCCCGTGTGCGGCGAGACTTATGTTTTGATTTGCTGTCGCTACTTTTATACCTGAGTTATCACTAGACTCTCCTAACATAGATGTTCTCAGTAATAGCCTACCAATGAAAGAAAAGACATGTTTTTGTGTACCACATTTATTTACTGTGAATGTTAGACTATGGCAAAGCTACTAAAATCGAATACATTGTAAGCAATTGCTTAAACAGCTCTAGATTCATATTACCTAAAACGGAATATTGTTCACGCTTTAATCACTTTACACTGCAGCTACCTGTGGAGACTAACTGTTTTTGTACACTATGCACTTCATACTTGCTAAGAATACATATTGTCTACTTAACTTAATCAACGTAAGTACAGTCACTGTCACATTTCTTAATATGTATTTGGAATAAATTGGTATATTCAAAAGTATAATCGTTACTGAAAAAATCTATCAACGCACAGCTCAAATTAGTGCACGGATTACGCTGAAATACAGCACACAAACTTTACAGCGTCACCGGGTTTGGGGACGGCGAGATCCTAAGGGGACCTCAAGCCGAAAATCGCCTCTAGAGGTATTCCAGGCGGATGGCATCTCCCACGTGGGGGAGTCTCCTCTCCGTCTGGAGCCTCTAGACCACTCGAATGCATATAAGCGTGCGCTCGATGTCGCGAATGGTTAGCGCGTTCGGCTGCGATCGTTGAAGTTAAGCAACTTTCGCAGTGGTCAGTCATTGGATGGACGACCAAAAATCTTCTATCTTCAGTTCCTCCGTGCTTCGGAAGGCACGTTGAGCCGGTGGTCCCGGCTGTATCTGCAGTCGTTAGCACCCGCCAATCCGCACTGTCTGACAATCTCCCTATTCCATCCATAGGGAAGGCCTGTGCCCGAACAGTGGGGACATTAATAGGCTGATGATGATGATGAAGCAAATTTCTGGACAAGTGGATCGGAAATCAGTATGTTCGAAATTACTTACTTCATATCAATAAAATCAAGCCTGTACATGTTTTAATTCAAAGTGGATATCGAAAGAAGGTTTTATATATGTGTTTCTTTATTCCCTTTTTCAAGTTACTTGCTTATCGCTAACATTACTTACATATAAGGACAAGTTAAAGAGCGCCTCCACACATTTAAATCTACGGGATATTTTTTTAGGAACACCATTCATTTTAACCTTTAAGGGATTTGAGTTTAACATAAGACTAGTTCCTTTGTCACTTAATTAGATTTATATTAGTTTTTCACGTTCTTGACTTCATGTTTTATTTTCTAAAGTTATTTTTAAAGTTGACGTCTCTGTATCTATACTAATATTGCAAAGCTGATGGGTTTGTTAGTTTGGTTGAATGCCCTTATCTCAGGAACTACTGGGCCGATTTTAAATATTGTTTTTCTGTTGAACAGTCCATGTATCGGGAAGGAGCATATAACGATACGATTAATAAGAGCGGAGAACCAATGAAAAACGTTGCAAAAACAGGCAAAAATATTCCCTTATAGAGCTTAAACGGTAAAAGTTACACAAAAATCATGTTGTATGCAATTGTACCTCTTCAAAATTTCTATCTTTATTTTTTAAGTAAACTATAACGTTTATCCTCAAAATAATGCAGGTGAGACCACAGGGCACATATAATTTAATATTCATAGCATCACTTTTTCGTTATAGGATAATTCATTTTTCATTGTTTTTATTATTGTCAGGACAAGGTTTGTATAAAATAATATTTTTAAAAAAGTCAATGCAGGAAATATTCTTAAAATAATGTTTATTATTCCGCCATCTTCCACAAATGACAACTCACGTCACGACACGCATGAGTAAGCTGAACTTATTAGTTTGGCAGTCACTGCGAATAAGTTATTTTCTACATTTATAAAGAAATGAAAAAAAATGCAGGATAATAGATTACACAAATCTAAAGTTACAGAAGTTAGGCTTATGTTTTGGCAAGGAGATGTTAAAGTTTAAAGTCGCTCAGAGAGCTATGGAAAGGGCTATGCTCGGAGTATCCCTGAAGGACCGCATCAGAAATGATGTAATCCGACAGAGAACCAGAGTCACCGACATAGCCCACCGAATTAGCAAACTGAAGTGGCAGTGGGCTGGTCACATTAGCCGCAGAACTGACGGCCGATGGAGCCGTAAAGTTCTTGAGTGGAGACCGCGACTCGGTAAACGTAGTGTGGGACGCCCTGAGACAAGAAGGCATGATGACATTCGTAGGCTGGCTGGAGTGGGCTGGATGAGAGTGGCAGAAAATCGGGAGCAGTAGCGTGCATTAGGAGAGACCTATGTCCAGCAGTGGACGAGCATGGGTCGATGATGAAGGAGATGAGGAATGTAATTTGTATCAAAATCATGATTTTCATTTCAACATGACATAAATTTGATTGCCGAAAAAATACCGCCCCCCACGATAACGACTAAATTCATCCGAGGTCCGAGTCTCAGAGGCGCCCTCTGGTTAAGCCGACCCCCTCTGGTTCGAGTGGTCTAGAGGCTCCAGACGGAGGGCAGACTCCCCCCGTGGGGAGATGCCATCCGCTTGAAATACCTCTTGAAA
The DNA here is from genome assembly GCA_902850365.2 of Chilo suppressalis. Taxonomy (NCBI): domain Eukaryota; kingdom Metazoa; phylum Arthropoda; class Insecta; order Lepidoptera; family Crambidae; genus Chilo; species Chilo suppressalis. The sequence goes on along the minus strand of OU963905.1, from coordinate 2,403,950 downwards.
AATTATTCTGTTACTAGTAGCCCACCATCGCTTCGCTTCGGTGTAGAGCTGTAGTTAAACTATAGTTTTTGTTCTCAGGCTTATGCTATAAACAATGACTTTATTTATATAATTACACGTGTTATTGTGAGTCAACCATAAAAGATAGACATATGCTGTTGCGGGATATTTTTTAGTCAATTATATGTAGAATATTTCCGTTATACATGATTTCTATGTAACTTTAACCATTAAGGCTGCACACACGACGGAAGCTTAAAAAATGGAGTAACTTCTCCCGTTTTCCCAACATTTCCCTTCACTACTACTCTGCTGCTATTGCCCGGAGCGTGATGAAAAGTGTACTATAACCTGCCCAGGAGTATGAAGAATAATTGTACCAAGTTTCGTTAAAATCCGTTGAGTAGTTTTGGTTTCTATAAGGAACATACACACAGACAGACAGACAAAAAATTTACTGATTGAATTTTTGGCATCAGTATCGATCACTAATCACCCCCTGATAGTTATTTTAAAAATATATTTCATGTACAGAATTGACATCTCTACAGATTTATTATAAGTATGTATATTGTAGTTTGTACGTATAAACTTACCAATGCATAAAAGAAAACATGTAAAGCATTTTATATCATTCTTATTAAACACAAAAAAAAAACTAAATCGCTCTTCTAACCGAAAAAGATGCGAATTCTACGTTCATCTAGGAAGTCAAGTGACCCTAGAACAAAATTCCAGAAGTTTAGAAAGAAGGATTTTGGACCCGACACCGAGCAAAAAATTTGACGTAGTATTTTAAATAATTAGTCTTATTTACATGTGGTACCATTAAGTGACCACTCACTATCCTTTCAAGTGGTCTAGAGGCTTCAGACGGAGAGGAGACTCCCCCGGGGGGATGCCATCCGCCTGGAATACTTCTAGAGGCACTCGCCAATTCTCAGCTTGCGGTCCCCTTAGGATCTCGCCGTCCCCAAACCCAGTGACGACGTAAAGGTCATCTGCGACCAACAGCATACACACTCAAAAATAAAACCGAAGGCAATGCAGCTAACGGTAGTCGATTGACCGTTCTCCCACAGACGCGTACACGTTCGTAGCCAGCGTCATTATGAACATAAGGCAAGATAATAATAAATAATAATAAATAAATATTTCCAACACACACCAATTAGCTTAGCCCCAAAGTGAGCACTCTAAGGCTTGTGTTATGGGATATATATTTATATAGAAATACATATTAAACATCCATGACTGGAGTACAAATGCACGTATTCATCACACAAACATCTGCCCCCACCGGGATTCGAACCCGGGACCTCCCGAGTCAACGACACCATGAAACCCGGCGTACAAACCACTCGGCCACCGAGGTCGTCGAATGCGACCATAGATGCAATGACATAAATGTTTGTTCCTACGATAGGTCTTAAGATTTGGTCAAACAGTAACAGTTATTCTATGATCGACTTCTGCCAATTAAATAAGAGTTTGGTTCTATTAATTAATCTGTAGCGCCATGTAACGAATTCACAGCTGGCAGAAAATATGAGTTTTACATTGTTAAACGATCAATCTACAGATTCCGCCAAACAATTGCTAACTATGGTTAAAGCTGTGTACCTGTCGAAAGGATAGCTTTTATTTCTTTCAAATTATTGTAAGCGGTAATACAAAATTTTGTTACTGAGTTTAGGCCAGTTTTTCAAAGTACGAGGTTGCGGCCTATGAATTGCAAACCGATGGCGCAACTTTTCAATATTTAAGTGCTTGTAACAACGTAAACTGAAAATTAGTGTTAAATTTTTATTTAAATATAGTACCCGATAACTAGCTACAGATAATAACAACATTATTAAACAGTTTCACCCGCGGCGTCTGTCTGTCTGTGTGATCGCGATAATATCAAAAGCTACTGAACATATTTTCATGCGGCTTTACCATCACTTAGATAATGTTACGGAGAGTATGTTATACCTATGTAATACAGAGCCGAAGCCAACTGAGGACGACTGAATATTATATACACCGTGATTTACCGTAAAGTTACCCAAAACTGTTTTTTTTAACTTACTTTGAGCTTCGATAGTAGATCCACTAGCTATTGAGACAATTTGAGATGTATGGCTACCCCAATGAGGTTTTTTTTAGTATATTTTTATGTTGTAATCATTTTAGAGCTAGATGTTTACATCTTAAGAAAAGTTTACGAGAATAAATTCCACGTGATCCACATCAAATTCGCGGGAGCGATTCATGTCCCGTCTGTTGCCTGAACCGCGTCGTATCTTTATATATATAATTCTTCTGTGAGTGTGTATGTCACTGAACTTCTCTTAAACGACTGGACCGATTTTGATGAAATTTTTTGTGTGTTCAAGGGGATCTGAGAATGGTTTAGATTCACAATTTTGTCTGCTGGACAATGTTTTTTTAATTAAATTTTTTTATGGCGGTACGAAGTTCGCTGGGTCAGCTAGTATTAAAATAAAAATTGAGGTGATTTGTACTCTTTAAGAGTGTGACATAACCTTACAGCTGACGGTGGGGTATTTATCATTCAAATTCAATATCGTATTTAGTCCAGGCTGTTACAAGCACTTATGATTGTCGAAAAGCTCGGTTCGCAAATCTACGGCGGAACACCTTGTACTGAGAAGAACCGGCAAGAAACTTAGCAAGGGATGATTCTTTCTCCCTGTATTAAATACAGAGTCGTCAAATTGAAAAATGACTTCAATATTAGATAACTCAAGAAATCACTTTCCATTACAAATGTAAAATTATGACTATGGATTTGTCGCACGCTTTCCCCATGAAGAAAGAAATCAAATTAAACTACTACTGGTTAATACAGATTGATCTGTAAGTTTCCAGCAAAAGTATTAGAGTTAGGAATAATCAAATTAGGATCGCAACCTTATATTTGACGACCTCCGTGGCCGAGTGGTTTGTACGCCGGGTTTCATGGCTGTCGCCGACTCGAGAGGTCCCGGGTTCGAATCCCGGTGGGGGCAGATGTTTGTGTGATGAATACGAGCATTTGTACTCTAGTCATGGATGTTTAATATGTATTTATATAAATATACTTATATATGTACAGTATATGTATTCTATCCGTTACCCTAGCATCCCATAACACAAGCCTTACAGTGCTTACTTTGGGGCTAGGCTAATTGGTGTGAGTGTTGGAAATATTTATTTATTTATTAATGTGTCGAGGATTCCGTTAAAATAACGTTCTACGTCATTTTAATCTGTTTCGTTCCTTTTATTTAATTTAAATTGCTAATTATGTGGAATTTTATTTCGGTCGCACCCAATTAAGTTATATTTTTTGCCCCTACAAATTAATGCTGCTAAAATTTTTACGCCAATTTGGATCGAATGATAGATATTTTTTATCCTTTTTATTATATTTTTGGTCGCTTGATTTACGCATACTTATAAAGATAACCATACAGAATGAAGTAATATTAAGGAAATTTCGTATCTACAAATATATATTATACTAGCTGACCCAGCGAACTTCGTACCGCCATAAAAAATAGGGGTTGGTGGTAGAAAGTTGAAAATTTGGGGATGTATGTATTTTTGTATGATGTATCATAAAAAAAAATATCTAAAATTGAAAAAAAAAATTTAGGGGTGGATTACCCTTAACATTTAGGGGGATGAAAAATAGATGTTGTCCGATTCTCAGACCTACCCAATATGCACACAAAATTTCATGAGAATCGGGAAAGCCGTTTCGGAGCAGTTTAACCACAAACACCGCGACACGAGAATTTTATATATTATATATAGTATAGTTATACAAAGATTGATAATAATCAATGAATTAACTATTAAAATGTATAGTGGAATATTTTCTTCTCAAATAGTGGTTGTAGCTAAATCAATGAACTTACATTCGACGGACGATAGATGACAGAAAATGCAATCGCATTTTCAGTCATTGTAATACTAGTTTTTTTAAATACTAGTTTTAAGTTTTTTTTTACTTTGATCACTTTGAATTAAGAGATATTGATCATTTTTATATTTACATATGCATCTCGCTGCATCGATTCTCTTATTTTCATGAGCATTATTATTCATTTCGAATGAATCTTACAAAAACATGACAAATAAAATTACTACTTATAGCTCAAATAGATTACGGTCATTTTGTTGTAGATCAGGAATCAGTTCATTCTTCAGCCATTTTGAATATACAGAGTAATCAATTTCTCACTTTTTAGAGTTATAATTGTGTTATAAATAATTGAAACTCACCAACCCATATAAGTTGTTAAAATGCCCTTCCATAGATGGACACACATTCACTATCAAATTAATATCGCGCGAACAGTAAATTGTTTATAAACATGTTCACACAACTAATGTATTAGGATCCATGATGGATATGTATGAACAAGTCAAGGATAGAGCTCGTCTCCAAAGAGATTTATACTTCATACTTGGTTACAAAACTTTTTAGAGCTTTTAAACTTCTTATGTATATCTCTTATCTATTAGACAAGTCCGTCCGTCCGTCTGTGGTGCTGTTTCAGCGGCCAAACCGTAAGAGATAGATAAAGAGAATATTTAAGTTACAAGTTAAGAATAATCTGATAAGACTACAAACCGGATTTGAGTAACGTAGCACTTCCGGTTTTCGAGAAATCACGAATTTCAAACGAAACCACACAAAATCTCCGAAGTTCTCAATTAATTAAATACGTTTTTTTTTTCAAATCAGGTTTTGGTGAACATTTGGTTCACTGGTTTGCTAGTATTATTTAATTGGTCAGTTTTTCACTAAGTTCTTTTATCAAATTTATATCATTCCATATCTGATATTAATCTAACGATTGAAGTTATGATAGTAATTTAGTGTTAATTCGTCAAGGCTGATTTTAATTCGTGATGCGGTTGGCGTGATGTTGAGCAACCCACAATAATAAACTTTAGGCTAATCAATCATAATCGTGTGATATACCTGACCTGAGTTCAAAACTTTTTAAGTGACGTGTGCTGAGATGTTTGCGAGAATCTTGAATTTGAAATATAATAAAGAATAAAAAATCAAGGTAACTACGGCCTTTATCAGAAGTATCACGAAAAGTTAAAGATTTTTGAAGATTTAATCGAAATGACAGGTGCATTTTTTAATGTAGCGAAATTGAATTATCTTCACTTACCTTGATTGAAGAAGATGCAGCCGACGCCAGAAGTTCCTCAAATTTGGAAAATGATATTGTTCCAAATGAAACTGCTACAAAAAATTGCTTTTAATTCCTGCCACATAACACTAATTTTTATAACTGATACATCACAGAACAAAAGTCCTTACAGACTAATAAAGGCCAAGCCAAAAATAAATCTAGAGTCCGTGAAAAAAAAGTTAGCACACGCAAATTCGAAAACAGAACGCGCGCGCCCGTGCGTTCGCGCAACGTGAATCGCGCGGTTAGTTTTTTAAACCGTCTCCGAGCCTCACTCGGATGTGGTCCGTGTGTGACTGTATACTCATCTTGCACTTCACGATTACCGAAGAAGATACATCGCCTGTCTCGCTCGCGCGCGCTAACGTGCGTTATCCCCGTCCCCTTCACTTATTATCAGAGGTTAAGCCTTGCTCATCAGTCAGTCGGCACGCGGACACCGGGTGGGAAGGCCGTATTCAAAATTTACAGTTACTTTCTCAATACGTTATAGGTCCATAAAACACGTAGTGTATGGTTGCGCGTACAGCTATTTTGCTCGCTCGTCGCTGCGTCTCTGATAATTTATTTGTTTGGTCTCACTGCGCCAGCGCAGGTGGCTGCTCTTTCGATATTTATTGATCGGTTAGAGAGGTGTGCCGCACTTTGCGGTTTTGTAACCCGAAGACGTTTCCCTTTGTTTTTGAATAGCGAACTAAATCATATTATTTACTAAAAGGTAAAACGTTTTATAAATATGAATGAGTTTCATCAGGACATTAGCATGAAGCGTTAATAAAAAAGAAGTTTAATCGAAAACTAGGTCAGAGTTCAACAGATTGTAAATCACACCGAGTGGCATTAACGATCGCGCGTAAACTAGATCGCGCCGAAAACGGTGCGCCCGCGGCGGCGAATGTTTATCTTCGACCAATCGTGTGGTCGCGAAATGACAAGCACGCTAGATCATTCGTTTAGATGATCGGCGCGCGCGCAGCATTTGCTGGGATTGGTGGATTGGTGTGTATCGCGGAGGCCCCGCCTGGGCCGTCATAGGGGGGCAATGACTGCCCCAAAAGTGGGGGTTTCTGCACCACTAGGGGGAGGGGGGGACGTGTGACATGTGTCAATGTGTCAGTTGAAGCTTAATTAATGCAAGCTTAATTGTACACTTGTATGCTCGATGACGGCATCGGCTGTACGTAATGCGACCGTGTTACGCAACACGTTGTTCTTGTATGTTTTTGAATGAAAATAATTATGACATTTCAAAGGGTTGGTATATATTATTGACGTGACAACGTCTTAAATTAGGTTGCGGCTGGGAGTCACTTATGAAAAAGTGTAACGCTCGGTAACGTTACGATGAGTCTCTCGTGTTAAGTTTAAGTTTACATGTACAATGTTTTAGTAAACAAAATATATTTCTATAGTTAAAATTTGTGCAATTCTTATTTTCATTCAATTCCTTGTTCCTATTGTGCAATTTAATTATATTCATATCAATAAATATTCTACCGAGAAAAAGACGTTGTCACGTAAAATCTTCGCCCGTAAAACCGACTTTACAGGCAACCATTTTTTTTGTTAAATCAATGGTTGGTATTGTAAATTTTTAATTTTTCTTTTCTCTAGAGTTCTGTTATAATTACTTAATATCTCGGCCGAGTGGAATTTTATAGTCAAGTTTTCTTTAGGATTGTAATTAAATAACTAGAAAATCATATTAAAGGTTTTTTTTTTAACTGAACTACATTCAATACTTTCTTATTTTTTTTTTATTTTACTAATTGGGAACATAAAGCAGTTATATACTAAATATTACATAAAATTATAATGTAGATAGATAGAATTAGGTAAGTGTACAACCCACACCAATGTCCACAAATTAATGATGAAAGGAGAAGTTTATTATCTTCTCAATACAGTATAATAAAATAAAAACCGCGATGAACCGGTACAGATACAAGGATGATACCAAATTGCCATTTTTTTTAAACTTTAATTTTGAGAACCCAAATATGTCTAATTCTGCAAAGTTTATGTTATAATTATCTAGCAGTCGACGAAGGTGCGCACGCACTCTCGCATTCGTTCTACAGGTCCCAGTATAAAACAGTTGATTAATAATAGAATTAACATTACATAACGGTCTTCTCTTGAGATTTCTTTACCAGACGATTGATGCAATTCAAGAGGGAAATCTTCTTGACTCTACCTCTCTTAAAATGTATGGTTTCACGTACCATTTTTTTCTTTACTAAGCTACTAGCGCCAAATCATAATTTTCCTTTGAATTTACAAATAAAGTGGATTTTAATTGGTAAAAGAATTTTCAAAATCGGTTCAGTAGATTCAAAGATTACCGCTTACTACTTCACAAACTTTACCTCTTTATAAGATGAGTATAGATTTTTAGTTTAATACATTTATTTTTTAAATTATTTGGTACTAACTTTTACAATCCTAAATAAAACAACTTTCAACGGGTTAGATGCATTGATTTAATTTAATAATTGAAAAAAGAAACAATATTTTGACAACGCATTCCTGCAAAGGCTGTGAAACGTCAATAAATAAATAAAATCAGTACATCTAACCCGTTGAAACTTTTTTTTTATTTGGTTTGTAAAACCGAATAGGGGTGATGACGGGGTACAGTAAACGAAATTCTATTTAGTCCGTCAGTTAGATGATCAAAAAATAATGGACACGTATTTTTTCTTTGGACAATCAACCAACAAATGACAAAGTTATAGCGCGTCAAAGTTTGGGAGTAGGGGCTCGTGACGTCACTTTTGAGTGAATTTTCACTTGTAAGTGTACTCAAACGTGACGTCATGCGACTTTTCAAATCAATATATCTCTGCAATGTTTATATTATGTGAAAAAAGAAAAAATACGTATCCAATACTTTTTGATAATCTACCTGATAAACGAAGAAAAAAAAATTAGTCATCATACCTATTGTGAAAATGACGAAATAATTACATACAGTCTATCTAAACAATATCACAAATCTTATAAATGCAAACACAGCATGCACTTTTATAAATATCTTGGAATCCTTTTTTAATTTTATGTACACAATACTATAGGGTAGTATTGTGTACATAAAATTAAAAAAGGACACACTTACATTTGCAACAATGCTCTCAGTTTTTTTTTTCATTACCGCAACAGAGTCGTCAACTGTTTACAACTTCTTTTATTTAATGAGTGATGTGCGTGAAAACCTAAGAAAGAAATATTTTACAATCCTACTTAACAATACACTTGTTTTGGTAAGATTTGGCAAAGCGGATTTACCACTCGAATTGGAGCGCCTTCTGGGGAAATAAGGTTAACCTTACAAAAGATTACAGTAAATTAGCGCGTTCGGCTGCGATCATTGAAGTTAAGCAACTTTCATAGTGGTCGGTCATTGGATGGGTGACCAAAAATCTTTTATTTCCAGTTTCTTCGAGCTTTGAAAAGCAGTTTAAGCCGTTGGTCCCGGCTGCATCTGCAGTCGTTAGCACTCGCCAATCCGCACTGGGCCTGCGTGGAGGGTCATGGCCCAATCTCCCTATTCCATCCATAGGGAAGGCCTGTACCCCAGTAGTGGGGACATTACTAAGCTGATAATGATGACTTACATTTTAGACAACATTCCAGTGATTTACTTTAACATAAAATATGTTTCGGGATCCTGACACTTGCCATTTAACTCCCTTATTAATAAACGAAGACTATTTTTTTATATCGTTATTTGGGAAACAAACAATGAAATAGCCTTACAAAAGATTACAGTAAATTGATACTAACTTTTGGAGGCAGACCTGTCTTTCCCAGTGGGCACTTTGGGCAAGTGCCCAGGGCCCCGTGATCAATAAGGGTCCCCTCAGGTAAAATACAAAGTCCCTCGGTCCTGTTAAATCACCAAACGGAAGTCATAGGGCCCCCATTATCCTAATACGCCCAGGGCCTCCAATAGGTCAAAGATGGCACTGTTTGATGGTGTTGTGTTTCTATCTATTAGTGACGTTTCAGGGTTCCACGCGGCAGGGCATCGGGTCAGGGTAGGCAATGACAAAAGATATGTTTATAGCAACGATTCGTTCCTAGAATGATACGCGAGGCTATTGAGATTAAAAAATATCCAAATTTCAATAGGGAAGATGGTTGGTATATACCACCAGCTTGGGAACCCATTATTTAACCCATAACCAAAACCACCCAAATAAAAATCTTAATGTTAGTTCCGTTTTTCACCACGCCCATTCTCTTTCCGCACAGACTCTATATATTTTTTCCAATGATTGGTAGAACAATTAAACAAATCAATTGATGCAAGCCTATTGTTATATTCAGTACAAGACCTTATCACAAAAGTATTAGCGCTATATTTGGTGCAAACTATAGGTAAACTAAATAAACTTTTTAGACGGAAATCTTGAAATGAAATGAAATGGAAAACATTTATTCGGAACAGACGCGGATACATACAAAAGGTTAAATTTATACACACACACACACACACACATACATATATATATATATATATATATATATATATATATATATATATATATATATATATATATATATATATGACTGACTAAATGACGGACATTAAAAAACATACATTACATATATCCACAGCTGGACCGAAAAGGATCCAGTTCAGCATGAGTCAGTTTGCACTGACGCTGGTTTTCAACTGGTTCCCTTCCTGATTTGTGGATGCCAGACACTATGATACAAGATTAAAAGATTTTATATTAAATAAAAATGAAATATTACAAATTGTACCAGTGAACAAAAGAAAAAGTTAAATGAGTAACATATTCAATAATCTCATCTAAACAGTAAATAACACAATAACATATTTTCAAGGTAAACAAACCATGAAACACTGACATAAATGACTTTTTTTTATTTATTTTTTTAATCTTGGATTATTTACTCGAAGGTTTATCTCTACAAAAAAAAGTACAAAGGGCACTTAAGTGACATGAACAAAACGCGGCGTAACTAGTGTAATTTTTTCCCTCCCTCTTTTATTAACAAGGGGGTAGGATTTCGGGTCTACATTAAATTTAAATAAAAAAATTAATTAATTCCTTTTTTTATCTCAACCGCTTCCAATTAGATGAAAATATGTTGAAATTAAAATTACCGTTTTTTTTTCTAAATGGCTTCACACGGCTTGTGCTTTTAGCCAATGTGAAGTGTTTAAATATTTACAAATAAACTATAGCACTCGTGGTCAAAGTAAGTGGCAGTCAAGTCAATCCCCCTTTCCCCATGTTTCAGTAAAAGTGTGGGGATTTACTGGAACCACCCCGTGGACTTCTTGAGGGAACGTCGAAAGACACTTTCTGCTATTTTGTTTCACTTGCCAACACTTGTGCATGTTCCCAAACACTTAGTGGTTAATAATCCACCATTATTAGACACTAACACCTGCCACAACACATTTTTTAACAAGAAAAACAAAACTGCTAAAGTGACGCTTCCCGATCCCGCCAAAAAGTCCTAGAATGAGCTTTAAATTAGGAATATTAGTGCAAGTGACATTAATTATAGTGTAATGATGTCCTGTGAATATTCATTTGTTTTAATCATCTTACCTCGTTTGGATTTCAATTGCACGTTTATCTGTGTTGAACAGATGTTGCTCAATACAGTTCAAAGGTGTCTTAGGCCATTGAAGAGTCGGGTTTTACGTCTGCCTTTTTGCATAACACCAACCGCACTATTATCAAAGCTAACATCCTCGATAACATCTGATGACTGGAAGAGCGAGAATTCTACAAGCGATGTAACAACATTCCTACTGATGGCTAAATATGATAATTGTAAACATTACAAATAGAAAAAATGGAAAATATATAAGCAATGAAACAATTTTAATGTAGCGCTAATAGCTTAATATAATAATATAAAACACTAGCTGCGCCCCGCGGTATTACCCGTGGTTTATTAGAAATATTTTCCCGACTAAAAATTCTAACTCCATACCAAAAATTAAAATCGCTCCAGTCGTTTAGACGCGAAGAAGTAACACACATACTCACTCACACACTCACAAACTTGCCTTTATAATATTAAAGTGATAACTTATAAAAAATGCTGTACAATGTTAATGAAAATGTACAAAAAGCTCACGTAAGTAAATACCAAAAAGGAGCCTACAGCAAAGAAAGGTTGTGGTAGGTACAAGAAAAATATAGTTTTTTTCAGCTCTTTCAATGATTTCTCAATCCAGGATGCAAAACTTTTTTACAACAATCGAAATGCTGGTACTGGCGTAAAAAGCGTAGCAGTAGCGCAACATTGGTTTATAAACTCTCTCACCATTGAGCTCAACGTTGACTTATAATAAAGAATAGCCTCCCTGATTTAGGTTTACCTGTGATTGTGAAGCAACTCTCCTGTCTAGTGTTCATAAAATCTACATTACAGAACACAGTATTAACTTAATTCTAAATAACGTTTAGAATCTGATTAGAATCTGATAATATAGAAACGAGCTGTGTCTTAAGGTTTTTTGTAAAATATTCAACAGTAAAATATATTTGTTAATAATAATAATTCTAATTGCTTCATTCAAAGGTTTTAAGGTGAAGAGGACAATATGGAAACGGCATATGCATAATGATCCGTTTGATGGTAAGTGGCCACAGTAGCATCAGCCTATTAATGTCCCCGCTGCTGGGACACAGATCCTCCCCATGGATGGACTAGGGAGACTTGGGCATGACCCACTACGCGGGCGCAATGCAGACTAGTGGGCTAACGAATGAAGATGCAACTAGAAACAACGGCCTTACGCGTCTTCCGAAGTCATTTGAGATAATAAGTTTTTGGACACCCATCCAATGATCGGTCATTGCAAATATTGCTTAACTTCCACGATCGCAAGCCGAACTAACCAACTCTGCTATCGAGCTCCTAACCTGATTAATACAGGCGCTTTTCTTCTACCCTTTAGGCTCTAGAAAACTTACTTATTGACAAAAAAACAAGAAACCTGGCAGCTTCCGAATTCCTCCTCACTACTGTTTTAAAGGACCCCGAGTTGCAGATAGGTGCAGAGAAAGAACAAGGTGACAGAATTATTTGGAACATAACTGAATATTCTTCAACAATGTTGATACGCCTCTATTGGAATATAACAAAAACAATGCAATCTTATAAGAAGAACTTGCACAAAACGGTTTTCTAACTGTAGTGCTAATTTTTTTCTCAGAAGTTTTTCTTGTAAGATTATTAATAAACTTAATGTGGCAACACTAATAGGTTGCCTATCGATTTCCTTGAGTATTTATAAGTTTTTAGAATATCCAAAAGTTGCCAGTCGATGTACTGTTTGTTTTTTCTTGCACTGCCAGTCCAGCATGGACTTAAATATATGTACAGCCTTAGAGTTACTATTCGATAGATTTTGTCGTTTAAGTGTTTTGCATTCAAATAGTTCATAACTTAACTTTTTCTCTTTCGTAAAGAAAAAGTGACATTATCAACATTCTTGTCACAGTACACGCGGAGCTGCATCGTAAATCAGTCAATGCTTATTGCATTCGCGTGCGCGTGCGCTGCCGTCAGTCGCTAGTTCCAGCCGTCACAGTTAGATGGCGCTACTGGTCTCGAACTGGAGCCGTGTGATAGGATTTGTCCATTACTCTTTTTTATAATGAAGTGCTTGGATATTCTTGAGTATCATATTTTCCATATTTATGTTTCATAAAAATCTAAACTTTAAAATTAGCAATAACATTTATTATTTTATTCATACCTATATGAAGAAATCTTTTGTATAGCTACAGTTTTCCATTAGCACATTTTGCTAATGGGAAAGGACAATGGGCAAAACACACCCAGCTCCGCCAACAATGCAATTAGTATGAATCGATAGATCTATGAAAAAGTAGCCTTTTTTATTATGACACCGTAAAAAATATCCTGGTAGTAAAAAAATATTACACATGGGCATATTTAAGTGGGTAAATAAATTCATTTATAATACCTTCATTATATATATTTTTTTTATATTATTAGTAACCATAATTATGCCATATCGTACTATACAACCAGATATACGACAAAGTCTGCCGATCTATCCTGCGCTTGCAATTACTGAGCCACCTCAAAACGGTTTACGGGGGTTGAAGGACTTGCATTTGCAAATAGTCGACTCGTCTTACTTCGTTGTAATTGTGTGCTCCCTGTCATTTTATTGGTTTTTATCTAACATGTTTTGGACATAAGAACACGGTTATCGGTTTCGTCAATTAGTATGAATGAACTGGAATCATGTTTTCTCCGAAGCGTGGACAATGTTGGGTGATTTGTGGACGCTCCGTTTAACATAGAAGACAATTTACTATAACGAACAGAATATTTGAACAAACCCCAACCCATGCGGGGATTTTTGGATTTACTCTAGTGCTGCAGAATAACATAAGGGGGCACCCTTGAACCTTGTGAAGTACTCCCATAGTATCTGAACTAACGAAATTAATTCCCTTGTTTCATTATTATTCGTTCGTTATAGTACTTGTACCTATTTAACTTAAAATAACTTAAGACTCCCGGGTTATAATTTGATGCGCTTTGGCACAGATGATCATGACTATAGTACCTTTCAAAAAAATGTAGTTTAAGCCGTGGTGGATGTGGGTGCAGCGTCCATACATTTTTGCCCAATATCCTTTGTGATCTTAATTAATGAAGTTTATTCATACAAACAGTGCGCAAAGTTAGTACCTATATGTATTAATATGATAGGTTTATGGCTACCAATCTCCAATTGCATTTTCTTTCTATTTTCTAAGGTTAAAATATACAGTAAGCTCCCAATAGCAAACGGTGACTATTCTCATCAAAAACGTCAGAAAACACGTCAAAAGACTCGTAAGACCTATTTCTTGCCTGTATATTTGCCGTAAATTTGTCTGGACATGGTCATTAATGTTTAATTTGTGCACAAGCGGATAATTACGTGAGTTTTTAGAGCGGAAGGCTCTCCCCACGTCGCCTATAAAATAAGGAACCGCAACAAATAAAACAAAGACGCATGCCTGTTTAGTTAGTAGCGTGAGGTCCAAGTCAAGAGCTTTTTCAAATTATCAGTAACAGCCTAAGTAACGTCATAACTGATAAGGCCTTAAAGGCCTTCTCGAATGGAATAGGTACATTGCAGGCCCAGTGAGGATTAGTATTTCAAGAACTTGCAGCTGTATTCAAAATATATTTTTTAACAATTTTTTGGGAACTGTGGCGAAAATAGCTTACGCAGACGAGTGACAATAGGGGTGATGACGGGGTACAGTAAACGAAATTCTATTTAGTCCGTCAGTTAGATGATCAAAAAATAATGGACACGTATTTTTTCTTTGGGTAATCAACCAAAAAATGACAAAGTTATAGCGCGTCAAAGTTTGGGAGTAGGGGCTCGTGACGTCACTTTTAAGTGAAAATTGTACCAATAAGTGACGTCATGCGACTTTTCAAATCAATATTATCTTTGCAATGTTTATATTATGTGAAAAAAGAAAAAATAAGTGTCCAATACTTTTAGATAATCTACCTGATAAACGAAGAAAAGAAAATAGTCATCATCCCTATTGCCCGCAGGCATTTTCGTCCATCAAAATAGATCGCCTACAACTACATCGAGTAACGTACACGACGGATTAAAAATACATAAGCATACGGCATACCATAAGTCCTCCGAACAACCAAAGATACCGAGTGCCCGGACAGGATAAAACTACGCGGTTGTCCCCGAAAAACTTCCCCAGGTCTCTGGAATTGCTTCTCACTCCACTGGTCTTACTGGTTTTTATACTTTTGACATGCAGTCAATGCCAGTCTTTCCACCATCGCTGGCCAGCACAAAGCAAATGAGTTAAAGCAGAGCCGAGATTTAAAAAAAAATCTTGTCTTAGAGGAGTTTCAATAATAATACTTTATTTAATACCTATAGGTACAACTATTGGCAGTTCCGCGATGGAGGCCGGTTGATATAATAATGAATAAATAAAAATAAATAAATAAATATTTTCAACACTCACACCAATTAGCCTAGCTCCAAAGTAAGCACTGTAAAGGCTTGTGTTATGGGATACTAGGGTAGCGGATAGAATACATATATTGTACATATATAAGTATATTTATATGAAATACATATTAAACATCCATGACTGGAGTACAAATGCTCGTATTCATCACACAAACATCTGCCCCCACCGGGATTCGAACCCGGGACCTCTCGAGTCGGCGACGCCATGAAACCCGGCGTATAAACCACTCGGCCACGGAGGTCGTCAATATCTAATAAAAGAATCTAATAAAATTCAATATTGAACGGGTGTGTGTTGCAGTGTCAGCGATTCAACGTATGTGGAAATTAATCTGCTGACGCTGTAACTTGAATTTAAAGAAAAACAATTTAATTAAGAAATAGCAAAAATTATAGTTAAGGCTAGGACTACACAATTATATTTTAAGATAGGTATTCACTAATTATTATGGGTTTTATCAATGTTCACACATATAACAAGTGATGCACCAGGCCTGTCTGGTTGACAAGAAAATTTTCTTGGGAATCAACCAGGCTTCATGATAATTCTGGATATCATACCCATTGTAGTATATTCCACATAATTTTCCATGTCATTTTGCAGCTAAAACGAGAATTAGTTCAGGTTAGGATTAATAAAAAGAAAAAATGTATACAAAGTGCCCAATTTATATAGATACTCTGAAATTTATTGTGATATTTTGTATGTAGGTAATCTAAACTTACATCGAAGTGATCCTCACAAAAATAGGCTGTACTTGTTGTTGATAATGCTGCTGTATCTCTTCTAGCAAATCTTAACCACCTTCTCCTGATTAGTATCGCATCGTCAAAGTTTCTATGAAAACTATACAGCGCCCCTACCGGGCGTAAGAATAAACTGGCTCCTTCCATACAAAATTTGACGATGACGATAGGTTTACGGAGCTGTCAAAGTTCAAGACTTCGGTATAATTGTTTGCTATCATTTTTAAAAGCAAAAAATATACAGTTTTTGAGATCTCTCATAACTTGTACAGCAAAGAGGGTGGTAAACTTTGTTACCTCCG
This sequence comes from Chilo suppressalis, assembly GCA_902850365.2. Classification (NCBI taxonomy): domain Eukaryota; kingdom Metazoa; phylum Arthropoda; class Insecta; order Lepidoptera; family Crambidae; genus Chilo; species Chilo suppressalis. The sequence continues at coordinate 2,387,640 of OU963905.1, read as the reverse complement.
TAATGTCTCGTGTAAACATTATGTCTCTACAGTTACTGATCAGCGTGAACATTCAAGCACAGTGTTGGTTCAATCAAAAACTTTATGGCTCACTCGTCAAATGCGTAAAAAACGATAAAAGATTCTTTTGTGTGGATTTTAGAAGCAATAATATACAGTCGTTATTATATTATTTATATTTCAAATATCATTACGCTTGATTTATAAATATTAAGAAAACTTTTACAAATATATATAAAATGAAATTCACTACATTTTTTACTAGAAAAAAGCTGCATTCTGTTTATAAAGGTTAATTCAGACAACGGGCGGGGCGGGACGACAACGCAACGCTGCTCGCTCGGAACAAACATTTGTAATGTATCAGTAACAATGAAATACGTTACAAAGCGCGTCACGCTGGACGCGACGCGATGCCTAATCCTTAGTGTCACCGCACACAGGCCATCGACCACAACCAGAAAACGCCGCCACCGGCATATTTCTTGTAGTTTTCATACATTTAATATGGACTCGCCACACACGGTACGCGCCGGTGGCCGCCACACGCTACAAATCGTCGTACCTCGCTCCTTGTAACCCGCACCGGCCACTTAATGCGTCGATACAAAACGCCGCCACACGTCACTCGCGCGATTCCCCACCCTTCTCTCCCTTACCTTAGTCACCCGCTGTCGCGCGCTTCAGCCACTTTAGTAGCCGCTTCTAGGTTCTCGTGGCGGCTTTTGTGGCTGTGGCGTGTGGCCCGTGTGCGGCGACACTTACTTTAGTCGGCCGCTGTAGCGCGCTTCAGCCACTTTAGTAGCCGCTTCTACCTTCTCGTGGCGGCGTTTGTGGCTGTGGCGTGTGGCCCGTGTGCGGCGACACTTACTTTAGTCGGCCGCTGTCGCGCGCTTCAGCCACTTTAATAGCCGCTTCTAGCGCTTCTAGCTTCTCGTGGCAGCGTTTGCGGCTGTGGCGTGTGACCCGTGTGCGGCGACACTAAGAGGTGCGGGTTTTATGTCGGAGAGAGTATAATATACTTCCTAAACTTTAAAAATATTTATAATCAGATGCTCGCCAATTTCATAAAATAATTGACGTGATAATGAAGTCAACTCTACTGCGTTGATGTCTAACGAATGAGAAAAATCATTCGCGAGCATTTAGAAATCAACGCGTACGCACGCTTGGAGATACGCTCTGCTAATGATTGTATTTACATTAATAACTTATTATTAGGTGCGGCCATTACAAATTTAGGTTGGTATCTTGGAATTCTTTCTAAACTAAGTAATTCATAATTTCGTAAAATGTATTGTACTTATAATAATTTTAGTAGAAGTATACTTCTGCTAATTATATTTTTTTATTTGTTTAGAATATTTTACCTAAAAATAAACAGTATATTTTCTATGAATTGGTAGTTTGTAACTCACTATGTTTTTTTGTTATTTTAGTAAATTTGATTATTTAACGAGATTTTTTAGTTTTCACGACCTGAAATGCAATATCAATGTTTTAATTTGGCAACTAAATAGATTGCAGTGAAAATCAGTATTGGAATAAATGGATTTTGTTAAAAAGCAATTTCATTGTAGTTATAATTTTTACAATACAATACACAATACTTTATTGAAAACACCACAACACAGAACAGAAATGAGGGACAATACAATTGTAAAAAAAAAAAAGAGTGCTTCAATGGGCGGTCTTATCGCTAAAAGCGATTTCTTCCAGACAACCTTTGGATGGAGAGGATTGAAAGAAAGCTGGAGTCGGCGGTGTCAGTAAAAGAAACAAGGGATTTAAACGAATTTGTGAATTAAGTATATATACATACATAAATACACATCATAATATATACATATTATATACCTATACATATTACATATATATACATAGACTACACATATATAGGTTTAGTCCAGTCAACAGAGATAAAAATGCAGCTACATCGACAAATAGTGATTCACAACAAGATTTTTAAAGATATTAATAGATTGTGCTCGTCTTATGGATACTGGAAGAGAATTCCATAGGCGTATAGCTTGGACGGTAAAAGAACGACCATAGAAGGTCGTGTCATGGGTAGGAATTTTTAGGGTTAAATTTTCTGATGACCTAAGAGATAACGCATTCGAATTATGAAGGTAATTAAAGCATTCCTTGAGATAGCGCGGGGACAAAGGATTGAACAATATATTGTAGAGAAGTGTGAGAATGTGAGTATTCCGGCGAAGTCGAATAGGTAGCCACTTGAGCTGTGATCGGAATTGAGACACATGGTCATATTTGCGTAAGCAGAATATGAACCGAATGCAGAAATTTTGAAGTCGCTCAAGCTTGTTAAGCTGGTCCTCCGTGAGATCAGGATAGCTGGCGTCAGCGTAATCAAGAATAGGAAGTAGCAGAGACTGTGCTAGGGCAATTTTGGTGGCAATAGGAAGGAAATTACGGAGTCTCTTCAGCGAAGCTGCTGAAGCAAACAATTTACGGCTAACAGCTTGTAACTGTGGATCCCAACTGAAACGGTTATCGACGATTATTCCTAAATTTTTAACAGAAACACTAAATGGAATACTGTTGCCAGCTAGAGTTATGTTAGGAAGTAACTGCAAATTCACTTTGGCAGTCATCCTTGAGCTACCTATAATAATGCATTGTGTTTTGGAGGGATTAACCTCTAGTCCAAAGGATTTGCTCCACTCCACAATTTGTCGCAAATCATTATTGGTGGCCAGTATTGCTTCAGATAATTGACCGAGAGGGGCTTGTCTATAAATTTGAAGATCATCTGCATACAGGTGGTAGGAAGAAGTAATATTTTTGGAAATAGAATTAATAAATATAGCGAAAAGAAGAGGAGATAGAACGCCGCCTTGGGGAACACCAGCAGAAGTGTCGCTCCATGAGGAAAAAATCTCCTCTAGGCGAACCCTCTGCCTGCGTCCCTGCAAATAACTGCGAAACCACTCAATCACCGATGGAGATACGTTAAGTGAGCGCAGCAACGCAAGAAGAATGTCAAAATTTACAGTGTTGAAGGCATTGCTGAAGTCCAATAATGTCAGTACCGTTAGGTGACCTTGATCCATCCCATGGCGTATGTCATCAGTGATTTTCAAGAGGGTAGTCGTGGTACTGTGCCCAGGACGGAAACCAGATTGGAGAGGATTAAAAAGGTCATGACGAGAGAGGAATATATTTAATTGGTTATGGACGAGACGTTCGAGGACTTTAAATAAGAAAGGAAGGATAGAAATAGGCCTAAAATCGGCAAAAGATTGAGGATTCGATTTTTTGGGCAAAGGGATGATTTGAGCTTCTTTCCAAGCCGATGGAAAAACAGCGTTTGCTAATGAGCTATTAAAAATAAAGGTAAGTATAGGAAGGATTATATCTAGGATAGGTATCAGCATATTACGACTAATGCTATCATTACCTACCGCATTGGAAGATATGGATAGCATGCCCTTCTTAACGTCACATTCGGTGAATTGAGTAAAGACAAATGGAGAGTAGTCAGGAACTGGTAAAGATGAAAGAAAATTTAAAGTATTAGTCTTGTGGGAATCATTAAGACTAGACGATGAAGAGAAGTGAATATTAAGTGAGTTTATATCGACGTTACTAGGAACAGACTTTTGACGAGCTTTACCAATTCCAAGTGACCTAAGGAAGTTCCACACTTTAGAGGGATCATTATTACTGACTGAAGCATGAATATGGCGACGTAAAGCATCCCTACACACCATGTTGCAGTGATTACGAGCCTTGACATAATTAGTTTTATTGGAGTCTGTCGGACGAATTTTATATTTACACTTAGCCACATTCTTTTTGTGCATCAATGCTCTTATATCTGGTGTCAGCCAAGGTGCTGGATGGTGCTTAAGTTTAATGGGACGAAACGGTGCATGTTTGTCGTATAGTCTGATTATAATATTATTGAAAGCAGACACTTGTTCGTCTACAGTCACGGCATCAGTCACCAACGACCAGTCGACTCCATGCACGTCTTTGAGAAACGCATCCCGATCCATACCACCAAAATTCCGCTGAAGAATGACTTTCGGCTTGGGCTTAGGAGGACGGATCTTGTATGATAAGAAAACCAAGTCATGGTATGAAAATGCATCTGCCGAACATTGACCGTGTTTCATAACACGTTGAGGAGAAGACACTATTATTAAGTCTAGAAGTGAAGGTGTAGTATTAGGGAAATGATGGGTGGCGCTAAGTGGAAGGATGTGTAAATTACATGAACTGACAACGGATTCAAGGGAGGTGGCACGAAAATCGCCTTTCAAAAGACAAGTGTTGAAGTCACCCATGATCAGGGAATGGTCGTAAGACGGGACGCAATCTTCTAAAAGTTGTTCAAAGGAACTGAAAAAGTTAACATTTAAGGAAGGGCTGTAGTAGACTCCGAGGAGAACTTTGGTGTGTGAGAGGAGTATCTCAATGAACAAATGCTCACCAGCATTAGTTGGAGGAGGCTGAGTGGAGAAGCTAATGATAGTATATGGAATTTCAGTACGCAGATAAATAGCAACTCCACCACCTCGAGAACCAGTGCGGTCGTTGCGTATTAACTGGAAACCAGGTAAAGAATATGAAGAAGAAGGTAGTGAAGGTTTAAGCCAGGACTCGGAGACTAAAACAGCATGAAGATTTTTATTATCAAGAGACGCCAACATATCAGTGTAGTGAGCCGGAATACTTTGCGCGTTGATATGAACTACGTTAAAATTTCTAGGTACATCAGAAAACTGGTTATCAAGGTATTCAGAGAGAGAAGGTATACTAAAAAAACTACTGCTAGTGCTGCCGCTAGCTGGTGATAAAGATTGGAAAAGATCATCATCACTATCTATTTCCAAACTGGACATAAAACTCAAACTTATATACTTTTAAATATAAATAATATATATAATATAAATATAAAAATAATAGAAGAAAATATCTTTAACTATTAGACAAAAATTAACAGTCTATTGGCTCCACCTGCCGGTTGAGTGGGATAATAAAAAATATATACAAAAATAACATGCTGATTTCATAAAAGACAAGAACAGTACACATAATCAAAACAAAAAGCAAATAGATTACAGTAGGCTCATATAAACTTGAAATTTCGGAAAATTAAGAGCACTGTCTGCGGATGTATAATCGCAGCGCAAATTTCTAAAACTTACAAGGCTGTATAGAACTAAAATTATACGCCATAGCTTAAGGATGAAAAATAAAAAAAATAGAAATGTCATTGTCATAGTCGGTCCGTCTAATAAAATGTTTTGTTTTTGGGGTTAGTACAAGAAATATAATCGTAGCGTTTTTAAAAATTACACCCTCGTTTTATAATAAGTTGCATAATAAATGGCTAAATACCGACACAATAGGGTGCTATAATAGCAGACAAGCAACGAATATTTGAACTAATACAAATTATGAGAAACTTGAAAACAAACATGAAGATAAAAGTTATCAAAAAACTAACTTATTTCTTGCTTGCTGCACCAGCCGCACGTCTAGTCTTGGCAATGTTGGAAGATGCTGAAGCTGCAGGCTTTGGCGACTCGACTCTGGCCACTACTGGTGCTGGGTTCTTATTTAGCTCGGGCGACTCGGATCTCATCACTACTGGTGCCGGGAGTTTGTTCGGCTTAGGCGACTCAGCTCTCACCTCTTTTGGGGCTGGGATCTTTTTCAGCTCGGCCAGATTGCTGATTCTGTGTCGCTTGCCGTCACTTCCAATGACAAACACATAACCCATCCGTGTAAAACATTTATTAATACCATACAACTCTCGTGCAGCTATGAAAGCATCATGCCTATTTTTCGTGAGAAACTCTGTTAAGGTCAGTCCTGTGCCCTTTAAAGAAGTTTTACTGAACCACATTTTGTTTCGAATGGCCAATTCTCTTAGTTTTACCACAATTGGCCGTGGACGATGATTTGTAGAAGGGCGACCCATCCGATGACAGCGACTTATGTCTTTAGAAGAGAAGGCTGACAGTCCCAGCTGACGGGTGACAGCTCCCACAACAACAGCCATTACATCCTCCTCAGATGACTCTGGTAGACCATGGAGTAGGAGTATTTTCCTGCGGCTATGCATTTCTAGGCTGTCAACTTGATGAGCCAGCAGGTTGATTTGTTCCTGAAGACTTTGAATGGAGGAAACGATGAAAGTCCTAAATGTTGTGAAGTCTGCAGCCAGATTGGAAACAGTGGCTGATGGAGTCGCAGCCTGTAGCTCACTCTGGTAGGTATCCATCCGCTTCGTGAACATATTTTGCAGTTGGGAAAGTGTTTCCTGTAAGCTGTCCATTATGTTGTTGGAGAAAATCAGTGTTGTTGGAGAAAATCAGTGTTGGTGATAATAAATAATGAGGATAACACTCGCCGGCAGGTACAGTGCACTATATATTAATTTGACATAAGAATCACAATTGTTAATTAATTATTTGTATTTAAAATAAATAATTAAAATTAAGAGACACTTCAATAGACCTTCTTTTCCAACTACCCACCGGGGAAAAAAGTAAAAGAAAATTTTTATTATTTTAAAGCATGTAACTGCTTGATCTTTAAATCTAAAGAAAATATAACTAGAAAAAAATCCACGCAGACCAGGCAGCAGACGGGACTCGAACCCGCACCCTTCGCAATCCCTCACCGGAAAAATCATCGAAAACAATTCATCGAATTACAATTCTTCGAACACAATTCATCGAATTACAATTCTTCGAACACAATTCATCGAAAAAATAATTCGTCGAACAACAATTCTTCGAACGGTAATTCCCCGAAAAACAAAAAAGTAAACCATTCTGATCCAGACAACCCATTTATTGCCCCAGACGGTACTCACACGCAGAGGATCGAGTCCCAGTGGAGGGCTGTCAAAAGATATTTCAGAAAAGATAATTATAACCATCCGCACGATTTTGCAGATTCGATTGTAGAATATTTGTGGCGCAGAAACATAATTAAATATAAAAAAGACGCGTTTTTAGAAACAATTAATGCCATAAAACATGTATACAAAATAAATTAATGTGTAGAATTTCATGCTTTTATTATTTCATATTATTAGTGACAGAACCGAAGTGGGGCGGGGCGGCGCAGCCCCCGCAAGGGGGGCTTGGGGGGCGAAGCCCCCCGCAATAAATTAAGTCTAAAGAGTTCATTAGGTTACGTTAGGTTAGTATGATGACCAAAAACGCGCGAGCCGAGCGAGCGGAGCGAGCGTGCCGCGGCAGCGGCCGGCGAAGCGCCAGAAACGACACTTTTGTACGTGCAACGTTTTTTTTTTCATACTTTTTCCCCTTTCCCCACCTCGTTTTAGCCTCCCTCCTGCAAAATTTTCATTTTTTTTTGGAATTACCGTTCGAAGAATTGTTTTTCGACGAATTGTTTTTTCGATGAATTGTGTTCGAAGAATTGTAATTCGATGAATTGTTTTCGATCAATTTTCCGCAAATCTTCGCAATCCGGGCGAATGCACTGACCAATTATGCTACCGCAGCCCTCACGGATTCAAATTGTGGGTTACACCACCTAAATGTCACATTGTGGGTTACCTATAATGCGAAGAGATGGTGCTGCCTTGCAGCTTAAGAATGGCTAGAAGAATTTCGACGCGGTTCGTGAGGGCCGCGGTAGCATAATTAGTCAGTGCATTCGCCCGGATTGCGAAGGGTGCGTGTTCGAGTCCCGTCTGCTGCCTGGTCCACGTGGAATTTTTTCTATTTATATTTTCTTTAGATTCATTGTAGTTGCTAAGTTATTAAAGTGAAGATAAGAGCCTACCGCCTTGGGTTACAGGGAAATGCATACTGTACTGCGTTGATGTCTAATATACGGAAAAAACTGATTTCACATGTTCATATTTCCTATAACGATGGTCACTAATTAACATGCCTCTCGATCAAGAGGATGTATCAAATAGGCTTGATCAAGCTGAAATCCTTCCGCCAAATGATATGTTCTTTTAAAAATGTCTTCGCACACAAGTTTAGTTTGGCTTGATCAAGTCTGGACTTCACCGTCACTTAACATCAGGTGAGATGGAGTCATTTGTCGGATCTATCTATAAAAAAGCCTATATGACCAAGCCACTTGTACAAGCGGCAGGATGGTGAGTTTTTTTTTAGCGTGTATGCTGTTGGTCGCATATGACATTTAGAGGTTTAGAGGTTTCGGAACGGCGAGATCCTAAGGGGACCTCAAGCCGAGAATTGGCGAGTGCCTCTAGAGGTATTCCAGGCGGATGGCATCTCCCAACGGGGGGAGTCTTCTCTCCGTCTGAAGCCTCTAGACCACTTGTAAGGATAGTGAGTGGTCACCGTAATAGCACCACGTGTAAATAATACCTAATTATTTAAAATATTTGGTCAAATTTTTTGCTCAGTGTCGGGTCCAAAATCCTTCTTTCTAAACTTTTGGAATTTTGACTTTTGTTAGAAGAGCGATTTAGTTTTTTTGTGTTTAATAAGAATGAAATAAAATGCTTTACATGTTTTCTTTTATGCATTGGTAAGTTGTATACTTACATACTACTATAAAACAGAATAATTTTATGTATTATAGTACTAGAAAACTTTTTACACGCGACCCGGACTTTATGGTGAGTGTATTATTTTAAACAAAATATTTATATTTTTTATAATATTTATTGAAATATTATGAATACAAATAGGTACTCAATTAAAGTTGACAATCTTTTATCTATATATATAAAACTCAAAGGTGACTGGCTGACTGACATAGTGATCTATCAACGCACAGCCCAAACCACTGACGGATCGGGCTGAAATTTGGCGTGTAGATAGATGTTATGACGTAGGCATCCGCTAAGAAAGGATTTCGATCAATTCTGCTCCCAAGAGGATAAAATAGGGAATGAAAGTTTGTATGAAACTTTGTTAATTTTAAACCGATCGGGCTGAGACTTTGCATGCAGGTATAAGAAGAATCATAGATGAATGTCATTGTGTATAATACAAGCCTGAGAACAAAAACTGTAGTCTACAATTCAGCTCTACACCCAAGCAAAGCGAGGGCGGGCCGCTAGTAATCTATAATTAATCAAATAATTTTAATAAATGACTGTAACTACTTTACTTGTGAACAGTTACAATTTAAATGTATACTCATCAGCATTTTAACAGAAACGAATATATTTACAAAGATAATTATTTATTATGATAGCTTCTTCGTTTAAAAACGTTGAAGACTGGTTTGGGATGAGTACCAAATCCTATTTCCAGGTGGCAATCTAGACAGTAAAAATAGCCCCAATGATCATCAACATGAGATAGGAAAGACAGATATGGTGTGATTTCGACGACCTCCGTGGCAGAGTGGTTTGAACGCCGGGTTTCATGGTGTCGCCGACTCGAGAGGTCCCGGGTTCAAATCCCGGTGGTGGCAGATGTTTGTGTGATGAACACGAGCATTTGTACTCCAGTCATGGATGTTTAATATCTATTTCTATATAAATATTCTTAAATCTGTACAGTATATGTATTCTATCCGTAACCCTAGCATCCCATAACACAAGCCTTGTAGTGCTTACTTTGGGGCTAGGCTAATTGGTGTGAGTGTTTGAAATATTTATTTATTGTATTTATTATTTTATTATATTAACATACACCGAATAGCAAAGAAATCGGGTCACTTGTTACCTCGTAACTCTGATTTGATTTTCTCGAAAAGTATAAGGAAAAAATATTCTCAAACATTTCATAACAACATACAAGGGTACTGTCATTATCTTGTGATGATGTAAAGATAGCAAAATATAATATTTTTCATCGTATTTTTAATACCTTATCTGTTTTACGATGTCATAAACGTTACAGCTTTCATTAAAAGTATCATATTTGAGCGTTTCCGACATATTTTCAAACAATGCGTTTACGATTTAAAGAGAAGTGAAGATTTTATGCATTATAAAGTTTTGTTCGTATGATAAGCTTAAAAAAGAGATTTTTTGTGAAACGATAAAGTGTCTTTTACGATAGTTTTACAATTTGGAGGTAAACATACACATAATTGTTTTTAACCGACTGAGACAAAAAGGAGGACGTTATTCATGAGTTTGATGAGTATTTTTTTTATAGTTATTAGCACATGTCTCCGAGATGCATGTACCAATTTTGATGATTGTTTCATCGTCACCATCAGCCTCTTAATGTCCCCACTGCTGGGGCACAGGCCTTCCCTATGGATGGAATAGGGAAATTGGGCCAAGACCCACCACGCGCGCCCAGTGCGGATTGGCGGGTGCTAACCACTGCAGATGCAACCGGGACCAACGGCTTAACGTGCCTTCCGAAGCACGGAGGAACTCGAGATAGAAATTGTTGGTCACCCATCCAATGACCGACCACTGCGAAAGTGGCTTAACTACAACGATCGCAGCCGAACGCGCTAACCACCTGCGGCATCGAGCTCATCCGAGCGAGATTGTTTATTTTTGTTTAAATCATTTTTGCCGAGATCCTCAACAGCCTATCCTAATCCACTGCTGGACATAGGCCTCTCCAATTGCACGCCACTCAGATATTTTGGTGGCCTCCCGTAGCCCGGAGATTCTTGACACCCCCCGCCTCGCCATTACCGTGGTTGCCACCGTGACCAGGAATAGCGGAGCTGCCGGGAACTGGGGGCCGTGGCTTGTGTTTTCTGTGCATAAGAGGTTTTGCCCGTAATCGCCACGCTGGGCAGGCGAATTGACGATCGCAGAACATAGGTTGATTCTCTGATGACGCTGCTGCCCGTCACCAGTGAGATTTCCCTCCCCTATTTCGTTGGATGGTTATACCGCCATCAGTCGGTTTGCCAGAGCCTCGTCTGTTGGTCAACAGGGTCCACCACGTGAAGGTGAGGTTGGCTTGGGTTCTTGCAGGTGTATTAAGAACCCTTTACACCCCTAGACTTCTTGCCGAGATGGTCTCGTATTAATATAGCGAAGTACTTTCGGAGAAAGCAATGGAATTTTTCAATTATAAATAGTACTCAGTTCGTATTTGGTTACTTCAAGAGTTGATGGAAGAGAAGAGAGATGGAAGAGAGAGTTGATGGAGATTGATGGAGAAAGGAATGCAGGCCAGGTAACCTATAATTAGTGAAAAATATATACTGGCTTCATAAAAATAAATCAGACACACCAGGCCCTGCCAGAATACCAATGTTGCTGTGACACGTTTTGTGGCGTGTTGCGGCAGCATTATGCTGATGCAGGGTCCTGATTGACCACAAATAATACGAATCTAATAAATAATAATAAAATAATAATAATAACAAATATTCATAAAAACAAAAATACCAATAAAAAAAACATAATAATAATAATCTATTAATCTGTTTTTCTTCCGTTTACTCTATTCATTAAGTATAATTTTCTTTTCTTTTTGTATGTTGTTTTGTGATGTAACGTGTTCAATAAAATGTTTTTCTCTCTCTCTCTCTCTCTTAGGTTAATTTGACTTTAAATGTACATAATATATGAGTGATAAAGAAATATTGGTTTATTATTTTTAACTTTTTAGTGGTTTCGTTTTTATGTAGACGATTTTTATTTTTGTTGTAAATGTTTTTTAGTTTTTTCTACATTATTTTTAAAAAATTCATCCCAAGACTAAGTACTATGAAAATATGGAATACCTAGTGCAAATGTCAAAATGTGTAGGAGAAGCTGTTTTAAAAATAGAAACTACCACGACAATAAATCCTTTTTTCGCAAAACATTGTTCTGTATAACTAAAGAAAAAAAAACCATAGAGAGCAATATATTTTTCGTGGAAACAAGGGCAACAGATAGAGTTCAGATCATTTATTATCCGAGGTAAGGTCGCTTTGTATTTTATTGGCGTCCCGCGGAATTCAGTATGTGGGCCGCGAACAAATAACCTTTTGGAAGCAAGCGATAAAAAAATGTCTCACGATTTTGGGGGCCGAGCACCGGTGCGGTGGGATGTACCAGACCTTATCCTTTATTTCATTATTTTTCCTACAGTTTTATTCACGTATTATACACTACTAATTTTTATTTACTGTTTTTTTAAAAACCTCTGTGTTTAAGGGTTCCGTAGTCAGTCCTGATAATGCTCAAATATATTGTGGTAACTACAGGCAACTACGGAAGCCTTCACTGCTCGTGGCACGACACGCACTTGGCCGGTTTTACAATACAATACAATACAATACAATACAATACAATACAATACAATACAATACAATACAATACAATACAATACAATACAATACAATACAATACAATACAATACAATACAATACAATACAATACAATACAATACAATACAATACAATACAATACACAATACTTTATTGAAAACACCACAACACAGAACAGAAAAGAGGGAAATTACAGTTGTAAGAAAAAGATAGCTTCAATTTGCGGTCTTATCGCTAAAAGCGATTTCTTCCAGATAACCTTTGGATGGAGAGGATTGAAAGAAGGCTAGAGTCGGCAGTGTCAGTAAAAGAAACAAGGTATATAAACGAATTTATGAATTCAATATACATATTATATTTACATACATATATACATATTATACTACAGTTAAGTATTAACTTATGTAACTTTCGCAGTGGTCGGTCATTGGATGGGTGACCAAAATTTACTATCTCGAGCTCCTCCGTGCTTCGGAAGGCACGTATAGCCGTTGGTCCCGGCTGCATCTGCAGTCGTTAGCACCCACCAATCCGCACTGGGCCCGCGTGGTGGGTCATGGCCCAATCTCCCTATTCCATCCATAGGGAAGGCCTGTGCCCCAGCAGTGGGGATATTAACAGGCTGATGATGATGATGATGATGGTGATGATGATTCTACATTGGGCTGAAGAAATGGCTGAAAAGAAGAAGAAAACATACCCGTTTTTAATTCACAATTTATCTCCTAAGATTTATTGGTTGTTCTCCATATGGACAGAAGAGACTGGGGATGCGTGTGTCCAGTTGGTGAATTCATTATTAGTAGCACTTATTGCTTTTGTCATCTGGGCACGACAAGATTATTACGCGAGTCTACATAGTGGAAATTAAAATGTTTTTGCCAACTGGTACAGTAGTTATGATTTGCCACACTAACCATTCTCTCCGTATTAAAAAATACTATTTACAGACGACAACGCCTTTAAGAGGCACACCGCCGAACGGACCTCACCCTGGCTCTCGCAAGCCTTACAAGCCCCAGCAGTAGCTACCCACTGAGGACCTCGTAACTCTTACAGGCGCTTTACGGCATAATATCCGCTAAAAACCCCTGCGAATACCCTCTAAGCTGCTTAGCGCGAAGCCGCGGGATCCCCGTTTAGTGATTCTTCGTCCCTCCGTGCTGGCCTCCAGAAATGCTTTTTAAAGCTACTTTCGAAGGACCCCAGATTGTACGAAGGAGAGAATACGTGTGAGGGCAAAGAATTGCACATGCGAATAGTCTGACCAAGAAATAAGTCCACGAAAACGCGAGTAATACAAAAAATGGGTGCGTGTACTTATGTAGGCGCGTGAGAAGTTATCCTTCTTTGGCATCGTTTAAAATTAGTTTTTAATTGCATGTAAATAATTAATTACAATTAATTAATAAAAAGTCTGGAAAAGGACACAGTCAATAAAGTTCAGTTTTAATTTGAAAAAATAAATAAATAATCAAAATATTCAATTAAAATCGCTACTGAATATAATTTATTAGAACATATGTGATGTGCACTTGTATGAAATTCAAACACGTATTCCGAATATACAAACTAGAAACATGTGGATAAATATTATAAATATGAATACCTATAACTGTTACTTTATTATAAAAAATAAAGATGTGGTTTTTGGTTCTACTACACCAATGGTCAAGAGATGGCGCTGTAGTCTCCTAAATCGCGCTTTGGTTCCGTTGTTCCAGATTAATAAATACTTTTGCTAGGCCTTCACAATGCAGTCGTTAGCACCCACTAAATAGAGATTCTATTTCTATTTTGTTGGTAGATTTTCTTAATGTGCGGTAAACACAAAAGTAACGCATGAAGTTGGTTGCTAAAGCGCGCATCTTAAAATTTCACTCTCATCATTTTTTCATAACGCGCCTAAAGAAGTATAACTTCAAAAAACTAGAAGATTTTTTAGAGAATCTGATGAGAACCATCACTTTTGAAATGTTAAAATTTTCCCTGGAAATTAAATTATAACCCATTTGAAAGTCGAAAAGCGTGGGGTTTTCTAATCTTGATTTTAAAGTAACTCATATATTAACATTTTTACAAGCCGTGGTGACTTTTTATGCGAACCCATAAAGTACAAAAAATATATCGGTCCTGGTTTTTTGACGCTGCGCCCACTGGTCTCCGCGATCCATATTTTGATTAATGTGTCGCTTCGTGCGCATTGTGTTTTATCGTTTTTGGGGCATTCTTTGAATCGTCTCGTGCTTTTGTACGTTGGCAAATCCGCACATTCATAATTTAAGGTAACATAAACTTTTTATCAGAAATATGAAGGTTCCGGGCTTGATGTCATTGCTATCTTTACCCTCGAGACAATATTAGCCAAAAAACAAATGAAAAAATAGAAGATTTTTGTTTTAAATTCAAGGGCAAGATAGTGAAAATATATCTTTATTTTTTTATTGAAGACATATCATATTGACTCGACATTTGGATATGATAAACGGCAGACGTGATTTCGCCGTCATTTTAACTTCTATGTTTGTAAAATGTGTGTGTGAAATCATGATGTGCCATTTTTAACTTGTGGTTCAAAGATTATGGCTTTGTTTTAATGAAGTTAAAAATGTTAGCAAATAAATCAAAGTGACTAATTTTACTTAACAATGTTATTTAGATTGACCTAAGGTCTAATAAATAAATAAATATTTCCAACACTTACACCAATTAGCGTAGCCCCAAGCTAAGCACTATAAGGCTTATTTTATGGGATACTAGGGTAACGGATAGAATACATATACTGTACATACACACATCAAAAGTGTCTAGGGATCAAGCATTTTTATGCGGATTTCTTGAGATTGAGATGTGGCTTTGTAATAAATTTATGATTTTATAAATTTATATGGATCCTTTTTGGTGCATTTCATAATTTGAATCAGGAACTGTGAATCAAATTCGAGTAAAAGATGAAAATCAGCTGTCAATATTTTCCCTATAAAAACATACAACGCATTGAAGACATTATTAGTGCTACTGTTTCCCTACTACTGATTAAAACCAACGTTATTATGGAGCGGCGACGTCATTTAAGCAGGGAAGAAATGCTCAGAGCCGTGGGAATGATAGAAGCTGGTTCCCGGCAACGTACTGTGGCTTTAGCTCTGAATACAAGTCAGAGTGTTATCAGTCGACTTTGGACACGATACCGAAGCACTGGAACCGTGGCTGAGCGCCATGGAGGACGGTATCGCTGCACCACACGGAGACAAGACCGATACATTCAAATCTTAACTCGAAGAGCTCCAACAATAACCGCCATGATGTTAGCCGTGAGGCTTCATCACTCTTCAGGGAACTTAATTAGCGACCAAACAGTCAGAAACCGCTTGCATGAAGTGAACCTTCATTCCCGAAGACTGCTACGGGTACCACCTATAGCAATGCACAATCGTAGGATTCGATATCAATGGGCTCTTGAACACAGAAATTGGGCAGAAGAACAATGGCGTTTCGTGTGCTTTTCTGATGAGTCTCGTTTTGGTATGAGACCGGATACAAGACGTATACGACACTGGAGAACCCCTGGACGCCAACAGCGATTAAAATCCTGCCAGGAAGTCCATCCTTATAGTGGTGGAACCATCATGGTATGGGCGGGTATTTGGATCGGCGGAAGAACTGAGTTGATTTGGATCAGAGGCAACCTCAACGCTCAAATTTATGCTGAGACGATTGTATCAGACGTCATCGTTCCTCTACAAGTGCAAATCGGTCCCTTATTTCAGTTAATGCATGATAATGCACGACCGCACACCGCAAGAGTTGTAAGACAGACTCTCGCCGCAGCTAACATCAATGTCCTGCCCTGGCCTGCTCAGTCGCCAGACTTGAACCCGATTGAGCATGCATGGGATATGCTACAGAGAAGAGCTCTGCCGAATATGGAGGGTATCCAGTCGCAAGAAGACCTTTTTTTGTTGTTGCAACGAACATGGGCGGCCATTCCACAGCGTGATTTGGATGAACTCATTTTGAGTATGCCAAACCGATGTTCTTGTGTTGTTAGTGTTCGCGGTAGAAATACGGATTATTAATTGTTTAAGTTACCCAAT
Source organism: Chilo suppressalis (assembly GCA_902850365.2). Taxonomy (NCBI): domain Eukaryota; kingdom Metazoa; phylum Arthropoda; class Insecta; order Lepidoptera; family Crambidae; genus Chilo; species Chilo suppressalis. The sequence continues at coordinate 2,371,351 of OU963905.1, read as the reverse complement.
AAAATTTTAGAGAAAACTGTTATTTCAGTCTTTTTTTCGAACTTTTGTGTTAGTGGTTCAAATGTCAAAAATCCCTTTATTAGGAAAATGGCAAATTTCTTTATTAATGCAAAGGTGACTTGGTTTATCGTTACTGTGACAAACGAAAACACTTTATTTGATGAATCCTTAAAGAAAATTTTAATTAATATCAATCAGGAGAAAAGTTATTGCAAAAATATATGTTGATCCCTAGACACTTTTGATGTGTGTATATAAGTATATTTATATAAAAATACATATTAAACATCTATGACTGGAGTACAAATGCTCGTATTCATCACACAAGCATCTGCCCCCACCGGAATTCGAACCCGGGACCTCTCGAGTCAGCGACACCATGAAACCCGGCGTACAAACCACTCGGCCAAAGGTCTAAGTGAGGTTTACCTTACTTTTTAGTGACTTTGTTTTTATGAAATTCGTTTATATTGTTGTAGAAAACTTAACGCAAATATTATTCTTTATCGTGATTTAGAACAGTGCCGAAGGTGTATGTGGTTCTAAGATAGATTATCGCTTTAGAAAGCCTATGACATTTTTCTTCCTGTATATCTCAATGAAACTTCTTATTATAACCCTATATCAAGTATGTGTCGCCAATATAATGAACTCGTCGTTAATGGAGCAGGAATAGATGTATTTGATCGTAGATCTTTAGTATTTAAGAAGAATCTAATTGCCAATTTGTAACATTTATAATTATTTAAACTATTGCTAGTAATTAATTTGAAAAATTAATAATATGATATGATTTGGCTGTAGCTTAGCATGTCCATCACTCTGTTATTATTATTTAGTCACTCAGTATGTACATATTAAAGGTTACATCCTTGTTTTTTGTGTGATAATGAAGATAATTTTGTACTGAATGTTTGTCACCTGTTTGTACGTCAAATAAATAAATAAAAAAAAAACAAGTTATGTTTTTTTTTTTTTAAGCATTTAACTGCTAAAAAACAAGAGTATATTTTTGTTCACAATACGCTACCAATCGATCACAAATCGGTTGCAAGTTGAATAAAAGACCTAATGTTTTGTTCCGCATTTTTTTGGCAATGTCAAAGTTTGTGCCTCAACAATGAGGCCGTAACTGATGGCGAAGATGAGAAACGTTACCAAGTAGCAAAAGATAGTAATCTACCTTTAACCACATGCCTCCATTCAATCATTTGTCACGGTAAACTTAGCAGAGTGGATCAGATACCGCCGCCCGTCCCGAGCAGATGTTGTGTACCAAAACAAAAGTTACAATTCGAAACCCACTTCAAAGTATTTAAAACGATCTCAGAGTAATACATATCTGCCAAAATATTGAAAAAAAAAAACGCAAACACTCGAACGCCGTCTGTGGAGCGATAGAAATAGCAATTGACGCAAGCGCAAGTCAATAGTCGTATGCATTGAAGGATAATGCAATCATTGACATAATCTATTAATGGTTTGGGTTAGTAACGCGCATTGTCGTGTGGTCTAAGTTGAAACATTTAGCGATTGTAAGAATTTTTTTTTCATCATGGTGAATGTATTCTTTTTAATTTTTGCTTTCTTTTGCAGCTAATATTGTTAATTGATGACCTCCGTGGCCGAGTGGTTTGTACGCCGGGTTTCTAGGTGTCACCAACTCGAGAGGTCCTGGGTTCAAATCCCGGTGAGGGCAGATGTTTGTATGATGAATACGAGCATTTGTACCCTACTCATGGATGTTCATTATGTATTTTCTATATAAATATGCTTATATATGTACCGTATATATATTCTATCCGTTACCCTAGTATCCCATAACACAAGCCTTACAGTGCTTACTTTGGGGTCAGGCTAATTGGTATGTGTTGGAAATATTTATTTATTTACTTCATTTCCGATACAACAGATTTCAGCAAATAATGTCATTTAGTACAACTTTTTTTGTGTCAGGCAGTTTCTTTAAATTAGTCAGAAGTTATAGAATATCTATTTATTTATATATTTTGAATTGAAAATTCATTCTGTTTTACTTAATTCATTATTATTTAGTATCGATAAAAAATATATATATCTTGGGTTAAAGTTAGAAAAGGTCATCGTTGAACTTCTAAAATTACGAAATAAAAAACTAACTCGAAAACTACGTAAAATCGTAGAACATACATGGGAGTTAAATTGATAGCTATGGTACTCCGCTATAAGCTCGCACTGGCTTGACACCCTAAAAGAAACACCCTGTATGTATCTGTATATGTATTCTATCCGTTACGCTAATATCCCATACCACTTGCTTACAGTGCTTACTTGTGGGCTAAGCTAAATGCCCTTAAAGGCTTATTTTAACCTTATTTTAGATGCATCATACCATTTATTCGACGTTGAAATTTTTATACTATCTTAAGGAATTGGGAACTATGGAATAAAAATATAAAATAAATAATCATGCATCGTCCCTTTTGTAAGACCTAATTTAGTATAATAACCCCATTACGAAGCTGGGACTGATATTGGTACTGCATCATAAAAAACTATTTTGAGCATGTTTCAAATCCATTAACTAAAATTTTATGAAATTATCGTAACGTATAAAATTGCTTATAAAGCGAACTTTATGTAAAAAAGAGAATTTGTTTCTTAGGGTTTTCACGCACAACACTCATTAAATAAAACTAGTTTTAACGGGTTAATGCACGAAACCTTATTTATTTATTGACGTTTCCGCAGCCTTTTCAGGTCTGCATCGTCAGAATAATGATTTTTTATTTAATTTTGTCGAGATACCTTCGAAAGACTTTTATTGAGCGTTCGGTTATTTCATTGGAAGATTTTTAAAATTTTATTGTCTATGTATGAATTTATTAGTTGATTCAGTTAATAAAGTACTTTATTTAAATTGTAATTTTGAGTTTATTTATTTGACGCTAACTGCCGTAAACTAATATTTACGAACCACAATAAATAAATAAAGTTTAGTGCATTAACCCTAGTTAAAACTAGTTTTATTTAAAAAAGAGAAATTTGAAATAGGCACGGTTTAATATTATATAATAAATAAAATGAAAATTTGATACTGTTTGTGATACTCTTTCTCTTAAATGATAAGAAGTGATTATAAAACGCTTGTAGCTTTTGGCTCGCGTCCTCGTGAGCCATAGTTAAATGGACAATGACAGCTTGGGAGGGGGTCCAATACACCCCAACCAATGTTTTCACAAAAACGTGTCAATATTTTGAACAATGTCTTTTCTACCATTGTGGTGGCTGAAGATTAATTGTCACAGCCATTCGCTTACAATAATATGATATAATTTGTTGGGATTAGTTCACAAAATTAAACTTGTATGGATAAGTCAGACAGGAAATTATTACTGTTATTAGAAGAAATGAAACACAATTAATATAAGAACTTTGGTCTTTAAATAAAATAAATAAATATTTCCAACACTCACACCAATTAGCCTAGCCCCAAAGTAAGCACTGTAAGGCTTGTGTTATGGGATACTAGGGTAACGGATATAATACATATACTGTACATATATAAGTATATCTTTATAGAAATACATATTAAACATCCATGACTGCAGTACAAATGCTCGTATTCATCACTCAAACATCTGCCCCCACCGGGATTCGAACATGGGACCTCTCGAGTCGGTGACACCATGAAGCCCGGCGTACAAACCACTCGACCACGAAGGTCGTCACTTTGGTCTTTAGACGAAGCTCATTAAATTAAACAGTTAATTTGGTCAGTTTTTCTAAACTATAAACAGCATATATTTGAATTAATATTTACTTTTTATGCATCAAATATTTTTAATTAACTAGCGGCCGCCCGCGACTTTGTCCACGTTAATTTCTATTTTTTGAGAATTCCTAACTTTTTTGCGGGTTAAAGTAATCCTATAATAAATAATAAATAAATATTTCCAACACTCACACCAATTAGCCTAGCCCCAAAGTAAGCACTGTAAGACTTGTGTTATGGGATACTAGGGTAACGGATATAATACATATACTGTACATATTTAAGTATATTTTTATAGAAATACATATTAAACATCCATGACTGGAGTACAAATGCTCGTATTCATCACACAAACATCTGCCCCCACCGAGATTCGAACCAGGGACCTCTCGAGTCGGCGACACCATGAAACCCGGCGTACAACCACTCAGCCACGGAGGTCGTCAAATGCCGTCCTATGCCTCAAACCAAGTAATAAAATGGAATACTCTGCCTGCTCACGTGTTCCCTCCTTCTTACAACCTGGGATCCTTTAAAGGAGGCATGAAGAAGCAACATGCAGGCCGGCAAGGTGAGGATGGCTGGTGTGGCAGGTAGAACTGCTGTACCAGCTATCTTCACGTCTGGACTTCACCATCACTTAACATCAGGTGGGGTGGAGGCATTTGGCGGACCTTACTATATAAAAAAAAACTATTTGACGACCTCCGTGGCCGAGTGGTTTGTACGCCGGGTTTCATGGCGTCGCCGACTCGAGAGGTCCCGGGTTCGAATCCCGGTGGGGGCAGATGTTTGTGTGATGAACACGAGCATTTGTACTCCAGTCATGGATGTTTAATATGTATTTCTATATAAATATACTTATATAAGTAAAGAATTTGTATTCTATCCGTTACCCTAGTATCCCATAACACAAGCCTTATAGTGCTTACTTTGGGGCTAGGCTAATTGGTGTCAGTGTTGGAAATATTTATTTATTTATTTATTATTTATATGTGTGCCAGATTTCATCCAAATCTGTTCAGACGTTTTTGCGTTATTCAGTAATAAAAATTAGAAACACTCAAACATGCAAAGTTTCACATTTATTATATTAGTAGGAAGTAGAATTATTAGAATTTGTTTAAAATTTCGATTAATTTCATGAGATCTAAGAAAAATTAACTTGATGAGGAGCTCAATGGCGCAAGTGCTTAGCGCGTTCGGCTGCGATCGTTGAAATTAAGCAACTTTCGCAGTGGTCGGTCATTGGATGGGTGACCAAAAATTTACTGTCTCGAGCTCCTCCGTGCTTCGGAAAGCACGTTAAGCCGTTGGTCCCGGCTGCATCTGTAGTCGTTAGCACCCACCAATCCGCACTGGGCCCGCGTGGTGGGTCATGGCCCAATCTCCCTATTCTATCCATAGGGAAGGCCTGTGCCCCAGCAGTGGGGACATTAATAGGCTGATGATGTGATGATGAAGAAAAATTTGTTAGTTACGAAAGTCATTTTACAAATATTCTCATGAGTTTAATAATTCTAAGTTGTGAGTAGGTATTATAGTAATATAAGTAATTTACGGGATTGTTACCATGTATTATTTTATATATTTTACTATAATCTTAGTGACCACGAAAGTTTAAAACAATATCAATCAATCAATCAATTATTTATTTGCAAATACAGGTGATACAAAGATGTTAAATTATCATACGTACGCTTATTCCATATTTCACCACAAGGCATGCAAATTAAAATAAACACATAGTGTACCATTTACACAGAATTGTCCTCTAAAAATTCCTTAATATTATAATATGCTTTTTTAAGTAACATATTCTTTAATCAGAGCGAAATATATTGGGGCTTTCAGTTTTTCTAATTTCAATTGGAATTTTATTATTATTATTATTATAGAGAGTTTTCAGAGTTAAGAAGCATACCTACTCACAATATATTATACTATACACATATATATATATATTATAATATAATGTGAGTAGGTATACTTCTTAACTCTGTTATCTATTAAAGAAACATAAGTTTCGCTGTTATCTGATTAAACCGGATAAATATGGTGTTCGATTCAAAAATTGCTCCAGGCTATATTTATTTATGCAAGTTTCATAAAGTGTTTCATCATCATCAGCCTATTAATGTCCCCACTGCTGGGGCACAGGCCTTCCCTATGGATAGAATAGGGAGATTGGGCCATGACCCACAACGCGGACCCAGTGCGGATTGGCGGGTGCTAACGACTGCAGATGCAGCCGGGACCAACGGCTTAACGTGCCTTCCGAAGCACGGAGGAACTCGAGGTAGAAATTTTTGGTCACCCATCCAATGACCGACCACTACGAAAGTGGCTTAACTAAAACGATCGCAGCCGAACGCGCTAACCACCTGCGCCATTGAGCTCCTCATAAAGTGTTTATTTATTCAGTTTGACGACCTCCGTGGCCGAGCGGTTTGTACGCCGGGTTTCAAGGTGTCGCCTACTCGAGAGGTCCCGGGTTCGAATCCCGGTGAGCGCAGATGTTTGTGTCATGAATACGAGCAGTTTTACTCTAGTCATTGATGTTTAATATGTATTTCTATATAAATATGAGTGAATCTTCTGATGTGATCTCTGGCCGCTCTCACCACGTTGCAGAAATGTGATCCCTCCTTAATATCTGATCACCTTGTTGAGGATCTGCCTCGACTCCTTTTGCCTTGGACGTGTCCAACAACAACTAGTTTTTAAAGATTATCATTGCCAAACCTAACGATGTTTAGTTACACTTAATATAAATTACACTATTTGTATATTTGTTTCTTAGGTTTTCACGCACATCACTCATTAAATAAAACTAGTTTTTCACGGGTTAATGCACGAAACTTTATTTATTTATTGATGTTTCGAAGCCTTTACAGGCTGCTTCGTCGGAATCAATTTTTTATTTAATTTTGTCGAGCTACCTTCGAAAGACTTTTATTGAGCGTTCGGTTATTTCATTGTTCGATTTTTAAAGTTTTATTGTCGATGTATGAATTTATAACTTAATTTAGTTAATAAAGTACTTTACTTAAAATTCTTTTTTGTAAATTTGAGTTTATTTATTTGACCCTAACTACCGTAAACTACCACCGGTTCCAAAATTGGAAGACCTTTCTGAGAAGAACCGGTGAAACAAACTCAAGGGAGGCTTTCTATCTCACTCTTATTAAGGAGATAGAAACGAAGGTGATGAACCCGTGAAAAACTAGTACACTATTTGTATTTACTATACGACACAACAATCAAAATGCAGGTAAACAATGAATGTATATTTAATCATTGTGTAATGAAAGGTGACTTCATGAAACATCTCTGAAGTCATTTTTCAACTTGACGACTCTGTAAATAATTAAACAGAGAGAAAAAAACCGCCCTTGCTGTGTTTCTTGCCGCTTCTTCTCAGGACAAGGTCTCCCGCCGTAGATTTAAGAACCGATGGCGTAGCTTCTAGACATTCATGAGTGCTTGTAACAGCCTAAACTGAATAAATAATTTTGATTATGATTATGATTTACATATACAGAGAACCTAATCAATCTTGATTTAATTATTGCAACAAGATCATTACACTAAACATGCGCAATATAATATATTACATTTTTTTTTCACAGATCCACACTAAGTTAACCCCTAGATGTCTACCGCAGTTAAAATGTCACCGCCTACCAAATATTGGTTTATTGTGTCAACCATCTGGTGTAGTGTGGGGTCGATGCGGCCCCAACCAGGTGACGATGTTATCTCATTATTGATTGAGCAAAACTATCAGATGAGAAGTATCAAAGGACAAAAAAACGCCGTTACTGTTGTGGTTGCCTGATTTATTTGCGAAGATTTCAACTCGCTCGATATAACACGTAAAAAAATTGACTTTTGTGTTTCTCATGTTAAACCCTGCTCGAACAAAAAATTGCACTTTAAGTAAAATATTTTGCAAACGAATCCATAAATCGAAAAATACTCTTATATAGTCACACGATAGAGTAGATGATGAAAAAAAAAATGTCATCTACATATTTTTAAAATTTTTATTCTACACGATTATATTGTCGGCGTGATTGATATAGATTGATATTGAGGAGCTCGATGACACAAGTGGTTAGCGCGTTCGGCTGCGATCGTTCAAGTTAAGCAACTTTCGCAGTGGTCGGTCATTGGATGGGTGACCAAAAATTACTATCTCGAGCTCCTCCGTGCTTCGGAAGGCACGTTAAGCCGTTGGTCCCGACTGCATCTGCAGTCGTTAGCACTCACCAATCCGCACTGGGCCTGCGTGGTGGGTCATGGCCCAATCTCCCTATTCCATCCATAGGGAAAGCCTGTGCCCCAGCAGTGGGGACATTAATAGGCTGATGATGATGATTGATATACATATCTCCACAAAATTACAGCTCTCTAGTGCAAATAAAATCCAAGCAAAACCGGGGACGGACAGACGTGACTATAATGGTTCCTTGTCAGGACCACGGCACCCTAAACAAGAGTCGAAATAATATGCAGTTCTGATTTTCACCACTAGCACATGGGATGCACGCCATTTTTGTCTCAGCAAAAGTTAGCTTCATTACTTTAAAATTATACTGTTTCTCGCTAATGTGTTGAAAAACTTTGTAGGATATTCGTGCGGTTTTTGTATTTACAAACTGACGTGATTATGTTAAACCCTCGATTTCGTTTCGGTCTTGCATTCATCTGCTCGTTTGTAATTATATTTTTATTTAAAAAAAAATATTTTAAAAAAGTTATTAATTTTAATTTTTATTTTAAAAAAGTAATCAACATACCGCATTGGTATCGTAAATAACTATTACAACACAGAGCAAAGGACATTGTAAAATTTTGTATGAGTGACTGCCCTAGGAATGTATAAATATTGTACTTAGTAATATTTAATGAATAGCTGAATGTTTATAATTTCTATGAAATAAAAAATTAAGGTAAAAAGAAGTTTACCTACAATGCGAAGAGATGGCGCTGCCTTGCTGCTTAAGTATGGCTAGAGGAATTTCGACGCGGCTGTCAGGACTGCGGTATCATAATTGGTCAGTGCATCCTCCTGGATAGCGGGTTCGAGTCCCGTCTTCTGCCTGGTCCGCGTGGATTTTTTTCTAGTTATATTTTCTTTAGATTTCAGCATCAAGCAGTTACATGCTTAAAAAATAAAAATTATAACTATAAATACAAATAATTTGCTGTTATCGCCCTGATAGGAAATCTGTGAAGTTTTATTTTGTTCCTTTGCAAAAATGAAAGGTTTCTCAAGCCTGATCAGAATAATATAATGTATTATTTTAGACCTTTAGTGATTTGTTATAATAAAAATTAGGGCCAAATATGTCATAGTTTAAAGCAGTTTGAAATTAATATTGTTTATTTCGATATACTTACACAAATATTTTTGTGTACATTTATTGTTCATTTATTTATATTTTTGTAAAACGGAAAAAAATCCTTTTGAAACAGACATGAAATATATTTCCATACTTTTAAATATTTGAGTATTCATGAAAGTTCTATGAGAATAATAAACACGTAATAATTAATAAAACATATTATAATTTTACGGACTAATGCGAAATAATTATACACTTTAAAATCAGTTTCTTAGCCATGTCCTTTAATATAAATTATAATAGACTGAAATACACCAAACTATATCTGTGGCTGTTGAATGTATTAGACTTTATTACAATTCTCAATATGTCTGATAATTAACATGTGTAAAAAAATACGTTTTAAAATCATTTACGCATATTGCAGTCTACGCAAATCAATGGAAATTTATATCGAAACGAACAATTCTGTTACCCCACACTGGAGCGCATCGTAAATTCGTCGTGTTTTCTCATGAATAACACGTAATTGACCGATGTTTATCGCCATTGTACGAGGGCAGATGTGTGTAAACGTAAAAAATTGATCATCACACGATAGGGGCGGGCCGTTCCGTTCGACGTAAGATCGTGTCGTATCGGCCAGCCGTTGAAAGAGCGATTTGTTTACACGCTTTCTATTCTGCTTGTAATGGGCTGCGGTGATTTGTGAACGTTTCCTGCTATTAAATAAGTTTTTAGGAGCGCAATTTGGTCAGCGATCGTTAAAAATAGGCTTTTTTTTACAGATAAGTCCGACAATATCCCTATTTCTAACGTGGTGAAGGCGTTAATGTCTCCAGCTTCTCTATGCTTAAGAAGGCACGTTAAGCAGTTGGTGCCGGCTGCATCTGCAGTCTTTAACACCCGCCAATCCGTACTTGGCCCGCGTGGTGGGTCTGCCAATCTCCCTATTCCATACGTGGTGAAGGCGTGTGCGTTTATCAAATATGAAATGCAGTTGCAAGAATGCAAAATCATAGATGAGATCAGTACTTAATATGTACTATATTGACGACCTTCGTGGCCGAGTGGTTTGTACGCCGGGTTTCATGGTGACGCCGTCTCGAGAGGTGTCCCGGGTTCGAATCCCGGTGGGGGCAGATGTTTGTGTGATGAATACGAGCATTTGTACTCCAGTCATGGATGTTTAATATGTATTTCTATATGATAATACATAAATATGTACAGTATATGTATTCTATCCGTTACCTTAGCATCCCATAACACAAGCCTTACAGTGCTTACTTTAGGGCTAGGCTAGTGTGTGTTAGATTTTTTTTTATATAATATTAGTAAGTTTTCTTAAACTGGAAGGATATGTAACCAGACTCCTCTTTTATTTAAAATTATGCAAGATGTAATAATCTATATGTTGCACAAAGAATCCATACCTTAATTATGATGTTCTTCAATAACCTAATAGAAATCCAATCCCTCTAGTTTAAGAACACTTACTAATATAATTTCATGTTAGCCTCAGCATTCAATAGTTACAAACTACCCCCCAACGCTAGCGAGCGACTCGAGCGCATTGTAGTTGGCTCTTACGTTCTTAGACACGGTTCCATAAAAACAGTAGGCGATAAATTCTTGCGCCGCGGCCATTGTCGATTCGTATTGAGTTCGCCTTTTGTTGGGACCGAGTTTGATTTTGCTCGGATTTGTGATGAGGCTCAAGTCGTAAGTGGTAGCGGGTCACAAATTTTATTTAACGTTGGTAATAAAACTATTTTTCATTCTTCTTCCTCCACTGACCGAATGGTTTGGAATGAATTTCGGTGGATAAATAAAAAGCTTCCACATAACGTAATCACCAGAATAATTATTTGAAAAATATTATATTATTGAAGTTATACTTCTTTAGGCGCGTTATGAAAAAATGATGAGAGTGAAATTTTAAGATGCGCGCGCATCACTGTAACACAAAATATAAACAGCATGAAGTTGGTCGCCTTAGCGACCAACTTCATGCTGTTACTTTAGTGTTTACCGCACATTTAGAAAATCTACCAACAAAATAGAAATAGAATCTCAATTTAGTGGGTGCTAACGACTGCATTGTGAAGGCCTATCAAAAGTATTTATTAATCTGGAACAACGGAACCAAAGCGCGATTCAGGAGACTACAGCGCCATCTCTTGACCATTGGTGTAGTAGAACCAAAAACCACATCTTTATTTTTTGTAATAAAATAACAGTTATAGGTATTCATATTTATAATATCAAAAGTATTTATTAATCTGGAACAACGGAACCAAAGCGGGATTCAGGAGACTACAGCGCCATCTCTTGACCATTGGTGTAGTAGAAAATATTCAGTAGCGATTTTAATTGAATATTTTGATTATTTATTTATATTTTCAAATTAAAACTGAACTTTATTGACTGTGTCCTTTTCCAGACTTTTTATTAATTTATTGTAATTAATTATTTGCATGCAATTAAAAACTAATTTTAAACGATGCCAAAGAAGGATAACTTCTCACGCGCCTACATAAGTACACGCACCCATTTTTTTAAATCTATAACGACACTGTCATAAATTAATAGTTATTAACTAAACACATAATCCTTTAAGAGTCGAGTCCGAAGGTTTGGTTATGCAGCTTTTACCGGATTTAATAAAGCAGCCATTGTAAACCATTTTTCGTTAAACAAATTCAGTCATCTCGCGATAGATATATTTTATTAATTACAATGGAATATTAATTCACATGGTCGAAGAAAATACAAATAAAACCACATCACAATTGCATTTTCAAGCTCCTGAAACATATTGAAAAGATAAAAAAATAAATTAAACCCATAATATTTTACCATAAGTTTTAAAACTGTGGTGTTATCGATAGCTCTAATTTTAACGGGAATCAAAGGGAAGAAAAACGGGAGAGAAGGAAAACACGTCTTCATGACACCAAGAGCAAAAACAATATATTATCAAAAAATACATCAATGTCAAAAAACACGAATATTAAAAAAAAATACATAAATATATCTAAAGAGGCTGATAGGTTGGATCAGCAACATCCTCCCCTTTTTTAGGTGAGAGGCACCAGCTTCTTAAGGGGTCTCTTAAGTTGCCCGCAGGTAGTTGTCACGTCAGCAACACGAGGTACCCCATCAATGCCTCGATACAAATGAGTGATTCTGCCTTTGGGCCACATGCCTCGTGGAAGATTTCCATCTGCTATAAGCACCATGTCCCCCACTGCAACCAATGGCTGCTGACCAGTACCCCTAGAAGGGGTTAGCAGTGGCAAGTACTCCAGTAACCACCGTCGCCAGAATTGATCGGCCATCCTAGCTGCTTTCTTCCATCTGGTTCTCCCACAGAGGTCGCTGTCATCCAAGTTAGATGGCACATTCTTCCCAGAAGAGGTCCCAATAAGGAAATGAAATGGGGTCAAGGCCTCGGGATGGTCTGGGTCAGAAGACACGTGTGTAAGGGGTCTGCTGTTCACCACCGCTTCTGCTTCTAAAAGGAGCGTTGAGAGCACCTCATCTGACGGCGACTTTTCTTTTAGGGTGACTTTTAGCGCTGTCTTAATGCTTCGCACTAATCGTTCCCATGCTCCACCCATGAATGGAGCAGCAGGCGGTATGAATCTCCACTGGATCATTTCATTCGCAGCGAAATTTGCAATAGGCTCGCCGTACAACTTTTTCAATTCTCGGTTAAGGCCTACGAACGCCGTACCATTATCCGAGTATATCTGACGCGGGCATCCTCTTCGAGCTATAAATCTCCGCAGGCTCATCATGGCTGCGGCGGTAGACAAACTGTGGACTACCTCCAAATGAACTCCTCGAGTGACCAGGCAGGTGTAGAGAGCTATATACCGCTTTTCACTTCGGCGACCAACGGTGACTGAGACAGGGCCGAAGTAGTCCAACCCGGTGAAGGAAAATGGCCTCTCGCCGTGTGCTAGCCGTGCTGGAGGAAGCTGCCCGACGGGAGGGTTGTACGGCTTAGCTTTTCTGTGCTTACAGAATAAACAATTGTTGGCGACTGTTCTGACTGTGCTTCTCAAATGAATGATCCAGTAGATTTGGCGTAGTTCGTTGACGACCGTCTCTGTATTGGCATGAGCAACCCTTTGGTGATAGCGATGTACTAGAAGGCGAACGGCAGCATGTTTTCCATCCAGGATTATTGGCGACTTGGTGGATGCACCAACTTCGGCTACAGCGCTAATACGTCCGGATAGTCGGAGTAAGTTATCTTCGCCAATTTTGGGAGACAGGTTGTATAACTTACTGTTGCGAGGCAGTGGCATCTCTCTCTCTAGGCACTCTCTCTCTGTTTTGAATGAGTCTAATTGGCTTTGCCACAAAACGTGGTTCTCAGCTACTAGCAGGTCACACGCTGTTAAAGAAGAAGTGGTTAAGTTTGTACTGCCTACTCTACTGCGCCTACTTGCGACCTTTCTAGCAAATAGATGGGCTAAAGCAGTGGAGCGAATAAGACATAACCATCTACTGATGCGTCTGGGGTCGGCTGATACTGGTGCTAATGGATGAGATGGTAAGTCAGTGATTGCATGACAAATGTTCCTGTACTTCGGTTTCAGCTCGGCATGACTAGCGGCCGGTATCTTAACAGTTGGTTCTACTGGCCACGACTCATTTGAGCGTAAGAAATTCGGACCGGTGAACCAGCGTGACTCTATAGACAACTTCTCTGTACTGAGACGTGTGGCGTCATCAGCCACATTCATTTCTGATGGAACCCATCGCCACTCACCGACCCTCGTCAATTCCAATATTTCACCTAAACGATTGGCTACAAAAGGCTTGAAATTGCGAGCGTCGTTGCGTAGCCATCCTATGACGTTCATAGAATCACACCAAAAGACCCGTTTGCACGCTTTGAGTTTGTGAGCATTGCAAATTGTATCGGCGAGTCGAGCTGCAACCAAAGCACCTTGCAATTCTAATCTCGGTATGGATGCTGGTTTTAATGGCGCGACTCTAACCTTGCTGCTAATAAGCACAACGTTAACTGTACCGTCTGGAAAAATGAGCCGCCAATAAGCTACCGAAGCATACGCGGATTCACTTGCATCACAAAAGATATGCAATTCTCTCTCGCAAGCCTCAATATCACCAATATTATATCTCCGCGGGATTTTTAATGTAATTATCGATTCAAGACAAACTTTGTGCCATTCGTTCCACGCGGAAATATCTTCTTTAGTGAGTTCATGATGCCAAGCGATAGCTTTACGCCAAACACTTTGAAACATAATTCTCGCCCTTACAATGAGTGGTGCAAGCAAGCCTAATGGATCATAAATAGACATCATAAGAGAGAGGGCATCGCGCTTTGCGAAATGATTGGTGATGAATTTTTCGGAAAAACGTCTAAAATTAAAACTAAAGCAGTCGTCGTATGGCTGCCAAACTAAACCTAAGGTCCTAACTGACTTGGGTACTCTACCTAAATCTACCTCCTCATTAGCTAAAGATGGATCTAGCAACAACTCTTTAGGTAAAAGAGATAGAGCTCTTGGGTCGTTAGATACCCAAGACCTCATCTCATAATGAGCGTTTTTATGAATGGTAACAATGTCAGAGGCGAGCCGCGCTGCTTCAGTTGCTGAAGATGTGGATACTAAGCAGTCGTCCATATAATGGTTATGAAGAATAGCGTCCACAGCCTCAGGAAACTGATTTTGAAAATCTAGAGCGTTTCTGTTTTTAACATATTGTGCTGAAAAAGGACTCGATGCCGCACCAAATATCATAGAGGACATTCTAAAAATTTTAAGACGTTCGGTGGGTGACTCTCGCCAAACAAAACGCTGGGCGTCCCTATCCTCCCCTCGGATTTTGACTTGTGGGAACATTTCCCTTATATCAGCAGAAAGTCCAACTTTGCCCTCTCGAAAACGAAATAAAATATCTAAAATCGAATTTAGAAGATCAGGTCCCGTCAATAACATAGAATTGAGGCTGACACCGTTAGACTTTGCAGCTGCGTCATGCACGATGCGAAGTTTACCGGGTTTGTTGGGGTTTGTAACTCCGAAGTGTGGTAGATACCAACACCTAGAACCAGAGCTATTTTCATCGACGGGACCCTCAGCATAATTCTTGTCCAACATAGCCTGAATATTTAATTTATAAAGTTTAGCATATTCAGAATCTTTGCTCATTTTACGCTCAAGGCTTTTGAACCTAGACACAGCAAGACCGAAGCTGTCAGGAACTTCAAACTTATCGTCCTTCCAAGGGAGACCTACCTCAAACTTGCCATCGGGTAATCGACGGGTAGTGTCGTCCAGAATCCTGACAGCTTTGGCATCATTCTTACACAAACATTCTTTTTTACTGATTCCGAGAGAGTCTAGTTTGTAATAATTTTGAATGAGCGAATCTAAATTATCAAAATCGTTTGTTAACAATTCTGAGTTAAAATTATCTAAAACGTTAATATTATACATGATGTCTACAGGTTTGGTCTTACTAGACTCAAAACCAAATAAAACCCAACCAAGATTGGTATTGATTGCAACTGGTTGTGACCTAGTACCCTTCCGTGTAGATTTGGAGATAGTTAGATGCCAATTATCAATGCCAATGATAAGCTTAGGTTCGCCACTATCAAGAAGAGAGAACATCCACTAAGTCTGCTAAATGTGGTAATTTTTTGATACTATCACATCGCACTGTTTGTTTTGACAACCCTAAGTTGTTGATGGCCCTAGCACTTTGGATAGTGAATGAGTCGGAACAGTAACGACCTCTGATCTCAAAATCAACATATTCAACGTTGACCCTTTTGCCTAAGCCGCTAACACAATCCAGACGCACGTGAGACTCCGGCCCTGTGACTCCTATTTGCTTGCATATGTCAGAGTCAACAAACGTAGCTGTTGAGCCATCGTCCAATAATGCGTAAGTGTCGACGCTACCTAGCGGTCCGGATATGGTGACGGCGATAATTTTCAACAAAGGTCTAAAGTTCAGTAGATTTTGATCGGATGTCGTATGAGCGACTAAGTCGCAACCCAGTTGCTTCGAATTATCTACGGCTTGTTCCGAGTTCCTAGCACTATTCGAGTCGCAATCGTTATCTAATGTAGTGTGAGCTACTTGAATATTTGTATCGTGCAAAAGCTTATGATGTTTTTGATTGCAACTGGAAACATTACAAATCTCTTTGGACGACTTACAAAATTTGTATCTATGTGAACCTTTTTTAAGACATTTGTGACAAATTTTATTTTTCTTGACAAATTCCCATCTATCATTAACTGCCAATGTTACAAAGTCGTCACATTTTGTTAAAGTGTGTTTATATTTACACATGGGACATGGTTTTGTTTCCGTATTTTTATTCTGAGATACCGAATCTAAAGTTTGTTTCGACGAAAAAGGGTGTGTCAACTGTGAATTTTGAATGTTTTCCAATGATGAGACTGCATGCAATTTCTCAAATCTTCTCAAGTGAGATGTGGGATCAGTAATTAGGCCAAACTTAAGCTGCAGCTCAACTTCGCGAGATAAAAATATTGCTAGAAGCTCAAGCTTGGTTTTCCCTGGATCTGAAAGGTTAGTAAAGGCAAAATCGGCCCATCTACTGCGTAACAGTGGAGTGAGCTTACTCAATATATTTTGGAAAATTTCCGGTGATTCCAAGTAACACCTTTGGTCAAGGAGTTTTATGACCTCTACACAGTTACGTACCTTACAAGCAAATTTATTTAAATCGGTACTTTCAGAAGTTAGTTTTGGTAAAGACCTGACCGTACCTATTTCTTGTAAAACTATGTATTCAGATCTACCAAACCTCAATTCTAAAGCGTCCATCACTTCAGCAGGGTCGTTAGCGGACACAAGCAGGATTGCAACCGCATCACATGCCGCCCCACGGAGACTCTGCCCGATGCGCGCTAGATTCTCGACTGGAGAGAACGCTGACTTGGTGTCCGCGAACACACGCTTGAAGGCCAGCCAGTCCAAAGGCTTGCCGTCGAAGTTAGGCAGGCGTCCATCGCCCACGATCCTCGGCTTCGACGAAGCACCGCTTGCGAGTGATTTAATAGCCTGTGCTAATAAAGCTATGTCAGTGGGTTTCCTTGTTTCATTTTGGTTTTCTAAGCTAGTTCTAAGTGGAATGTGGGCTGTGTTGAGGGGTAGAATTGGCTGCTGTGAGCTTCCCTCGCCACTAATAATTTTATTTTGGCACACACTTTCCATTACTACTTGACGTTCAATTAACGCGCTAGGACCCATCGTAGGCTCTAACGTAACGTCTTCGTGAGCATAATTAGAATTTGCTGATGCTAACCAATTTTGTATTGATGAATGAGACCGAGAGGTTCTTCTGCTCCCACCACCTTCCGCTTCTAGCGCCGCGATTTGCGCTTTTAGCTCCAGGTCCGCAATTTTTAGTTCGGCAGTCGCTGCTGCTGCTGCTCGCTCCGCCTCGGCAACTCTTCGTTGGTGCGCCGCCTGGAGCACGAGCTTCTGGGCGCGAATAGTCGCTGAGGAACGGGATGATCTAGAACTTTCGGACCTTTGAGATCGAACATTTGAGTTCGGTACCACCGTGGATGTTGTAGGCTCTACATCACTCATTGTGTTATTTTTCTGCTGCTGTTCCTCCTCTCGAGCTCTCCTTTGATTCCTCGTTTCGACCATAGAATATGAAGAGAAAAGAAATGAAACGGACTATTTGAAGAAAATTTTATAGGAAAGTTCAAAACAATAAGGAGAAGGACCACAATGTTATCGATAGCTCTAATTTTAACGGGAATCAAAGGGAAGAAAAACGGGAGAGAAGGAAAACACGTCTTCATGACACCAAGAGCAAAAAACAATATATTATCAAAAAATACATCAATGTCAAAAAACACGAATATTAAAAAAAAATACATAAATATATCTAAAGAGGCTGATAGGTTGGATCAGCAACATGTGGTAATAAACATAAAGCGATGCACAAGCAGCGCACAACACTGCGAAGCACGAGAGCCGGCGCGCGGCTCCGCTTCGTATCTCTAAGCCGTGCTCAAAGTCGCCGTGCACCGCTCCTTGGCTCTAAGCCGCGCTCAAAGTCGCCGTGCGCCGCTCCGGGGCTCTAAGCCGCGCTCAAAGTCGCCGTGCACCGCTCCTTGGCTCTAAGCCGCGCTCAAAGTCGCCGTGCGCCGCTCCGTGGCTCTAAGCCGCGCTCAAAGCCGCCGTGCACCGCTCCGTGGCTCTTGGCCGCGCTCAAAGTCACCATGCGCCGCTCCGTGGCTCTAAGCCGCGCTGAAACTCGCCGTGCACCGCTCCGTGGCTCTAAGCCGCGCTGAAACTCGCCGTGCACCGCTCCGTGGATCTTGGTCGCGCTCGGAGTCGCCGCGCGTATTACCTTTGCCGCGCCTGTCCCGGTATGCGCTACGCCTAAGACAAAAATACTTATTCAAGCTTTTCTCCGCGGGGAGCTTATACATTTAACCACCCCAAAGCACAATATGTGTTCGATTTTACTCAGGATCTAAACCGGCAACAATGAAGCTTCGTTAGCGTTTACACCGAGCGTTTTACGTTAGTTTTTATACAACAACCTAGCCTTAAGATAATCTTTTACAGGACATTTATGATAACCATTTATCAATGGGTTCATATAAATTGATGTTGTCGGTTACATGAGGTAGGTAGTTTTTGCACACTCCAGAAGTTATAGGTGAAAATATTACGCCCGCTCTTCGTAAAACACAATGGGGATTACAATGTACGGTTCGGTGTAAAAATAAAACATCCACAAAGTTAGTGTGGTTTGTATTTCATAACGGAATGAGTACATATCTTTGGACGTGGAAAATGGCTAAGAAACTTGCTATTGAAATGTTTATAGCTGCACATACCTATTATGTTCTAAAACGGGGAGGTTTCCATGAAACAAATGACACTCGAATATTTTACTGTTTGTGCAAGGAATTTGAGCCAAGCTCAGCTTGGCTTAGCTTAGTGCAGTGCTAGTGAAACTAGGTACTTTCTGTTTGAAAGTTCTCTGGACGGATTTTATAACAGGATAAAGTTTTTGTTCAAATGTGATGAGCTGTAATGTTTTAATACTGGGATTGTCCATTATCTTAATGCTTCTCTTTTATTAAAAATAGGGTTGATGAATATAATTTTCTTCTTCTTTATCCATAATGTTGGTGGCGGTGTGGGTTCCTTATTGGGTATTAACCTATCCTGACCCTATTGCCTACCCTGTGGCACCACAGAAATCTAGAACTGAAGTGGTAAATAACAAAAAAGCATCATTATCACACTAATATTATAAAGGCGAAAGTTTGTGAGTATGTATGTTTGTTACTTCTTCACGTCTAAACGGCTGGAGCGATTTTAATAAAATTTGGTATGGAGTTAGCTGACACCCTGGATTGACGCATAGGATACGTTTTACTGTGAAAAAAGATCCCTAATAAACCGCGGGTAACACCGCGGGGTATAGCTAGTTATTAATAATTTAAATTTTCTAGCAGACGAACTCATGCGAAGTCTTCTACATCCACATTTATACATTTTATAAATGCATTGTATACGTATACGGTTTTATATACACAGCCTTGAGACGTGAAATGTAAACAATAAAATTCAGATTGCATTTATTGAATGAAAACACAAATATGCTTCTGTAAATACATTCGGAGTGGACCATATGTGGTGAGTGCAAATTTTGGCGTGGGTGTAGGTACAACATATACAGCGTGATCTATAGGGCGAGCTGAGAAATAAAGTCTCTAACATCTTCTGTTTTTGAATTAAATAAGTATAAGAAGACTTTTTCTGTTAAGGATTACAAATAGATATTTTTTGTTGTTTTAAATAGTTTCTTTTTTAACCTTAACTAAAATAGAACATTATCGCAAAACTGCAAAATAACTTTTCACAAATTCAATGTTTAGCAAATCCAAATTGTGGTCCGAATAGGAAATTCGATTTTTTACAGAGTTAACATTTTAGGATTCATTATTTACAAAATTCAACATTTTGCATATTAACATTGTAGTCCAAAAGAATTTTTTCAAGTTCAATAGCTCCAATATTAGTTATGCAATGCGTCGCTATATGGCTGCGATGCAATGACAATTGAACCAAATTAAAATATAAATTTAAATATTTCCAACACTCACACCAATTAGCCTAGCCCCAAAGCAAGCACTATAAGGCTTGTGTTATGGGATACTAGGGTAACGGATAGAATACATATACTGTAACATATATTATAAGTATATATTTTTTTTTATAGAAATACATATTAAACATCCATGACTGGGGTACAAATGCTCGTATTCATCACACAAACATCTGCCCCCACCGGGATTTGAACCCGGGACCTCTCGAGTCGGCGACACCATGAAACCCGGCGTACAAACCACTCGGCCACGGAGGTCGTCAACCAGTCAACCAGAACCAGTCGAGTAATAGATGTGACAACAGCTTATTTGTTTTTAAAAATGTTCGTACGTTATTTAATAGTGTATTCCAACTACATTAAAAGTGAATATTTAAAATTTTATTTCGTATATCAGTAAAATACCCAAAATAAAAATTGTGTGTTCAATTATTCCACGGTCGCGTTTCTCTTTCTCTTTGATGGCGTCAACAGGTCACATTAAAACGTCAATAGTACAAAGTAATGACACTTGAACATCATGTTTACAAACAGGTGACGCCATTTTAGGCTCCGGCAAAGATCAAAAAATACTTTTCTATTGCATGATTTTTAGTAAAATTATAACAAAAAAGATAGTTGACAATTATCAACTAATTTTTTTGTTAGAAAAGTAAAATCGCTCCCAATGTTCATATTAAACACACATGCCAAAATCGGTACTTTATCCTTCATACTGTCAAATAGCCATTTTTGTTTCTGTGGCTTTCTCCGTTTTACACAGAAATTTCGCCAATGTCTAGTAGTGAGAGAGAACTAACCATTTGCCAGAATTCGATTTAAAGAAATCGGAACTGAGTTTACACGTTACAGAATCGACGTACTGTTGCGTGGTGATTTTACCATTTGTGACCGTACTTTCAAAATCGTATCGACGGTCAATGTTTTGTAATTATGAATAACCAACCTATTTTTTTATATTTAAGTATAAAATCATTATTTAAAAAAAGTAACATTAAGAAAACCTAAAACTAATGCTATTCCCAGACATTGATTGCATTGTAATACTACTAAATAAGTAGTAATAAAGCAAATAATTTACGTTGTAGTGTGAAATTTTGAAATCTGTCTGTTTACACCGGCCATCTTTGCTTTTGATAAAAAGTTTTAGAAACTTTGGTATATTTGTCCCAGAGCAAGTTGAAGTTGAAGGATGAAATAAATAGATGACTAATTGGTACAACACTAAGGATTTTATTTTCCTCGCTAAAGGTTTGATTTTTTTCCGAGTTATGGTTGACCATTTATTAATTGTTTTATAAACGTTATTAAGTTTCCATGGTACTAGATACATAATGTTTTGTTTAAAGCAGAAACACCAGTATTTGATGGAAATTCCATTGCCGAAACACGATAGGTAAACACTACGGCGAACACTATGGCGCATAAAGAGATTTTTTTTTGTTACAGTCCACTAGCTCATTGACGCGTGTTAACGAGACTGCACATGCAGCCGGGACAATGGCACAGAATATATACACTACGCGAAAAGAAGCGACACTTAAGCATATGTGCTCGTAAAATCGCCCGCGGCTATGTGTGGGTGTCTGGAGGTGCGCGGGGGCGTTGCGCGGCGCGCGGGGCGTGGAGAGGGCAGTCGCCGACTGCCTCGACCGAAGACATGGCAGTAGCGAAATAGTAAAATAATAGCTTTGCACTGCATTACACGCACAAACTGACTACGCTACGCAATCTTATTATTATTTAGATAATAATAAAAATTATAAAACGAATCGAAAATGGAGAAAATATATAAAAGTTAGCAATTTGTTATAGTACCTACATTAAAAGATTAAAAATTGATTATAAAATCAAACCTATCCTTCATTACTTACCCCAGTATCCTTGAATCAGTTTACATTTAATAACTTACTATGCATAATTCATTGGCACAAGTCTAAATTCCAATTCGGTTCATCCCTAGCGCATACACGCTCCTGCTCAAGGTCACTGACGCTGGAACTCTCACGTACAGAGAGTGTCACCGCTGTGACAATGGCTTAATGTGTCTCCAGTACCCTTAGTACGAGTTTGAGCTCACGAAAACTATCATAGTTTTCGTAATTGTAAATTATGTTTCTATGTCCATTTTGGTGAAAAGTAATTAAATATACTTAAAATTTAAGAAGACGATTGAAGACGAAATGATTTAATGATAGGATTTAAACACTGTTTATTTGTGTTGAAACGAAAACGATAAAATCAGTACCCTTAATACGAATGCGAGCTCACGTAAACTATCATAGTTTTCGTGACATTTCGGACTCGCAAACTATTCGAATCCGATATTGGTTCGCACTAGGGGTATAGAATATTTTTGTAAAGAATGCTTTATGCTCCTAATTAGATAACACATTTTTTGCTTTCCGTGACAGCCTATTATTAAGGCAACACCAAATTATTTAAGAAAATATATGTAGTTTTAGCATAAATGGTGTATGTTCTTGCCGGTTGTCCAAATAAATAAAATAAAATAAAATAAAAACTGTGATCTTCTGTACGGTGGAGATAACTTCCCTAGACGTGCGTTCCAATGCGAGCGGGACAATGGCTAAGCCCTACCTCTCATATAGTGACAGGTTAACTTCCACCCCCTCAGGTTCGAGTGGTCTAGAGGCTCCAGACGGAGAGGAGACTCTCCCCGTAGCGAGATGGCATCCTCACCAACTCATAGCTTGAGGTCCCCTTAGGATCTCGCCGTCCCCAAACCCAGAGACGCTGTAAAGGTGCAACAGCATACACACTCAAAAAAAACCTCCTCCGGTTCGAGTGATCTAGAGGCTCCAGACGGAAAGGAGACTCCCCCCGTGGTGAGATGCCATCCGCCTGGAATACCTCTAGAGGCACTCGACAATTTTCGTCTTGAGGTCCCCTTAGGATCTCGCCGTCCTCAAACCTGGAGACGCTGTAAAGATGCAACAGCATACACACTCAAAAAAAAACCCCTCCGATCGAGTGGTCTATAGGCTCCAGACGGAGAGGAGACTCCCCCCGTGGTGAGATGCCATCCGCATGGAATACCTCTAGAGGCACTCGACAATTTTCGTCTTGAGGTCCCCTTAGGATCTCGCCGTCCCCAAACCTGGAGACGCTGTAAAGATGCAACAGCATACACACACAAAAAAAAAACCCCTCCGATCGAGTGGTCTATAGGCTCCAGACGGAGAGGAGACTCCCCCCGTGGGGAGATGCCATCCGCATGGAATACCTCTAGAGGCACTCGACAATTTTCGTCTTGAGGTCCCCTTAGGATCTCGCCGTCCCCAAACCTGGAGACGCTGTAAAGATGCAACAGCATACACACACAAAAAAAAACCCCTCCGATCGAGTGGTCTAGAGGCTCCAGACGGAAAGGAGACTCCCCCCGTGGTGAGATGCCATCCGCCTGGAATACCTCTAGAGGCACTCGACAATTTTCGGCTCGAGGTCCCCTTAGGATCTCGCCGTCCCCAAATCCGGAGACGCTGTAAAGGTGCAACAGAATACACACTCAATCAAAAAAAAACCCTCCGGTTCGAGTGGTCTATAGGCTCCAGACGGAGAGGAGACTCCCCCCGTGGGGAGACGCCATCCGCCTGGAATACCTCTAGAGACACTCGACAATTCTCAGCTTGAGGTCTCCTTAGGATCTCGCCGTCCCCGAACCCGGTGACGCTGTAAAGATCATCTGCGACCAACAGCATACACACTCAAAAAAATTTCTAACTTACACAATAGCTGAGCTACTGTACTATCGAGCTCCTCATTATTGTGAATAATGATATTATAATATCGTGTACCTCGTTAAACACACTGTGGTGTTTGTATCGCAGCACAATCCCACGTCATTGGCTCAACCTTGGCCCGTTGTGATTTGCATTTGTTGTTTTATTAGCATACCCTGAGCTTTCGGTGACTAATACTCTTGAAACACTCTGTGTCTGTTTATTTTACTCAGAAATGAGCCAAGTGTAGTATTTGCTCAACAATTTGGTGTATTGTTACCGAGAAAATGGATTGAGATCTGATGCTCTGAGCTCTTTGACAATGTACGTGCTCATTGTTTTAGCGTAAGCTGTTACTGATGGCGCAGTTACTGTATTCACGTTTCATTGAAAGAGTAGTATGTTCTTGAAAGGCAAATATTTCACTTAAGAAATATTGATAACAATTGGTCCACAAAAAGCAATTAAATATTGCTGAATTTAGAACCTTCTCTTTTTTGCATTTGAAGGTTAAGAAAGGTTCAAAGTTAATATTTTATTCTGTGAAACCTTCTTATAAATATTTATTTGATATTTTTAACGTTGCCTCGTAATACATTCCTCATAGTACTACGACAAAATCCTAAGGAAATAAATACCATTTATAACACATTTTCTCGTAAAGCGTCTCTTATTGCACCAATTTCAATGTCATAATCTATCACATTACACACGCGTGCGGTAATGTAAAGTAAAACGCACGGCTTATTACATTCTGTCTAATATTAAGATAATTTTTAAATCTTAGCAAAGAGTTTTTATGTCAGAAAGGTAGCCAACATTTTTTTAATAAAATTAACTTTGGGAGATAAAATATAATATACATACATTAAGTTCTTTAATTTGATTCATTAGTATAATTTCCTCGCAAATGTGTTATAGAACGTCGTTTGACATACGTGCGGTTTGATAATTACAGCCTCTGCTTTCTTATAGCCCTCACATACGGCTCGGGCTAACAATATCGCCTCGGCTGTAATTCTCAACTGACCACACTTATATCATAATGTATTATTAAGTTGATTTAGTGAGTTTTTATGTACTTCCATTTCCTTTCTAGTACGCGAAACATTATGTAGGATAATATAATATGATAAAAAAAAAAACAAAAACTATTACTCACCAGTAACGTTACACAATGAAATAATAAAAGAACTTTATGGCATTCCCAATATCTGTTTAAAGTGTATTAAACTTAAATTTATTTTCATATATCCCCCATTTAAAAGTAGCACAAATCTAAAACTTCGGAGATTAGTCGCGCCCCGAACTACAAAAGACATTTTTAAATAGGTCGATTGTTACAATTTTGTACAGAACTTTATTTATAGACACTTAAATCGGCTCACAACAAAGTATCTTTCAATGTAGTTTAATAATATGACATTCTTATTCCTAAACCAGTAAGGTCCAAATTCCAAAGTTTGCGGGTTTGGTAACAGAAAATGTAATGTTGTCAAAACACCATTGAATGCAAGAAAGTCCTTATGGTTTAGAGTGTTACATCACGGTACATAAATAAAATTTAACAAATGCCCTACAAAACGGTTGCCACCCTAGTTAACCCGTAAACGTCGAGGGGTAAAAATATTTTGACATTTATGAAGTCCGTTGCTTGCTGGAAATAAATCTGTGGAAGAGACATGAGAAATTCTGTCTTTTATTATGTACTACTGTACCCTCAATTTATTAGGGAAAATAGATTGTAAAATAATAACTATTCACGTAGCCTATGTGTTAATCTAGGGTGTCAGCTAACTCCATACCAAATTTTATTTAAATCGCTCCAGCCGTTTAGACGTAAAGAAGTAACAAACATACACAATCACATACCCACAAACTTTCTTTAGTTTTAGGAGTGATGTTTGGGACGTGGGACAGAAGTTAAAATAACGTATTTTGTAATCACATTACGCAGAATAAATTGAGACACAAATCTAAAGAAACTGTTCTATATTTCTTATTTCATTTTGGCAGTTTGTGTATAATACATTTTTAATTTTTTAATCAATCAATTTGCAGTTTTACAAAATTTAAGAAAAATCATCTAACGCATTAAATAAAACTAGTTTTTACGGGTTAATGCATTTCGTAGCCTTTACAGGCTTCGTCGTCAGAATAAAACTTTTATTTAATTTGTCGAGCTACCTTCAACACAACAAATTTATACAAATTAAATAAAAGTTTTATTCTGACGACGAAGCCTGTAAAGGCTACGAAACGTCAATAAATAAATAAAGTTTCGTGCATTAACCCGTAAAAACTAGTGTTATTTAATGAGTGATGTGCGTGAAAACCTAAGAAACAAATATCTAACGCATTACCCGCAAAAGTTAAAGGTCGCCTAGTTAACTCCAAATAACTTAAAAGTACATAAGCTACCTTTTTGAATTAAATTGGATATGAAAGAAATTTCATTACTCATTAAATAAACCACAGTGAGTATCAAAATAACCATTCATTTCATTTCAAAATTGGAAGTTAGCTACTGTATTTTAAGGTGACAAATTATTTTTGATAATTTGATATTTTCTAGTTACTGCTTTTTTTTCTAAATTGACATGGTAACTTTAATCGAGTAATAAAACAATTAAGTTACAACGCTATATGAAATAGACACTACTGACGCTTCCAGTAATTTTTTAACTCCAGTCCCTTAAGTTCATGAAATCTCATAAATTTAAACACTTCGTCGCTTCCCAATAAGCCATCGAGATGAATGGGGAATACGGAGCGATGACTTGTTTGAAGCCAAAGCAATAAATAAAATGCATTCGGCGTACGCTGCATTAGGAAAAAAAAATCTTTATTTATCACAAACTTTCAAAGGAATCACAGATAGGAATCTTCGGTAGTTATGAAAGATAACTTTTGTCAACAGCCCAGTGACTCCTAGAGTTATGGTGTTATGTTCATTGGCTGGTATGCGGTTAGGTGGAGATACAATCTGTTTCGAATGTCGTTGAATATTTGAAGTTGGTGTCGATATTGATAAATCTTTATGGATGACAATTCTTAGGCAAGCATTGTGTGGACATGCTGGCAAGCTACGGTAGTTTTCGTATTCCTCGCAAACTAGGACACAAAATGTTGAACGAATATGAAATTGCAAGTGTGAATTTTGGTGAGCTTCTTTATATCATAGGAGGCATTCGAGCTGACGGCTCACCTGATGGTAGGTTTTTTTTTGAGTGTATATGCTGTTGGTCGTAGATGACCATTACAGCGTCACCGGGTTTGGGGACGGCGAGATCTTAAGGGGACCTCAAGCCGATTATTGGCGAGTGCGTCTAGAGGTATTCCAGGCGGATAGCATCTCTCCACGGGGGAGTCTCCTCTCCGTCTGGAGCCTCTAGACCACTCGAACCTGAGGGGATCGGCTCAACTAGAGGGCGTCTCTGAGCCTCGGACCTCGGCTCTAGTTAGCCTTTGTCATGGGGGATGTTGGTAAGAGATCACCGTAGCCCATAGACATCTGCAACACTAGGAGTATCATAAATGCGATGCCGGCCTTTAAGGAAGAAGCAGCATAAATTGATTAAACTAAAAAGTTAAAAGATTAGTCGCAGCTACGTATCTATAACGAAATGAGTCCTCGCAGAACATTACAATATCTCTTATCTATTAGACAAGTCCGTCCGTCCGTCCGTGGTGCTGTTTCAGCGGCCAAACCGTAAGAGATAGATAAAGAGAATGTTTAAGTTATAAGTTGGGAATAGTCTGATAAGGCTACAAACCGGATGTGAGTAACGTAGCACTTCCGGTTTTCGAGAAATCACGTGATTTCTATTTCAAACGAAACCACACAAAATCTCCGAAGTTCTCAATTAATTAAATAATTTGGTAATAAATGGTGAACATTTGGTTCACTGGTTTGCTAGTTCAAACTAATTCAATTCACTCGAACCCGCACCCTTCGCAATCCGGGCGAATGCACTGACCATTATGCTACCACGGCCCTATTGGCCGCGTCGAAATTTTCCTAGCCTTGAGCTGCAAGGCAGCGCCATCTCTTCTCATTGTAGGTAACCCACAATGTCAAATGAATACTTTTTCAAGTATTAAACATTTGAAAGAAGAAATAGCAATTATAGTTATGTTAATTATAATAGAGCCGTGGTAGTATAATGGTCTGTGCATTCGCCCGGATTGCGAAGGGTGCGGGTTCGAGTACCGTCCGCTGCCTGGTCCGCGTGGATTTTTTTCTAGTAAACTTTTCTTTAGATTTAAGCTTCTAGCAGTTAAATGCTTAAAAATAAATAAAAACATAATTCGATTCAATTCTTTATTGTTTCCATGGATTAAAAGGTCTTAAACTATAGGTCTCATATTCGTAGGTTATAGTATAATATGGTGTATTTAAAAAGTTCACGGTCGCCATACCCAAAAATGCCCGATATTGCTGTGAAACCAAGTATATCCCGATATTAGTCATAGCCATAGCTGAATATCCTAAGCCGAGCTCCCAGTGTCCCAAATAGCACACGTGCTGTCTGTAATTCGTGTCGAATTATGCTAATGGCCGATAGCTATACGAAGCCCGACCATTGTCATAGATGACTAACTACGCCACACTGCTTACTGAACGAGTGTACTAGACAATGCCAAAGATTAGTAAATACTGGCGAGCGAAGAGTTGAATGCCTATTTGTTTACAGACACTGTGAGGAAAAAGCCTAATGCTGGTAATTTATATTAATAGCCCAATTAATAGATGAATAGCTCAATCAATAGAGAACAGGCACCATTAAAACACCGCATACCTCACTTACCTATCTTAAATTTAAATAAAACTATTTCTTAGAATTTTGAAACAAGCACACCTGTCTTTGTCTCGTAGTGTGGCATCAAGGTGGGCTTGCTAACTCTGATGTCTGTAGTATGTTGTGTTTCACCACAAAATAAGAATTTGCATAAATAACTGCGGACATATTTACTTTATAGCAACGTTGCATTTATTGACCAGACGGCAATAATAGAAAGGTTTCGCAATAGCAATTAATATCTCTTATCTAATAGACAAGTCCGTCCGTCCGTCCGTGGTGCTGTTTCAGCGGCCAAACCATAAGAGATAGATATAGAGAATGTTTAAGTTATAAGTTAAGAATAGTCTGATAAGACTACAAACCGGATGTGAGTAACGTAGCACTTCCGGTTTTCGAGAAATCACGTGATTTCTATTTCAAACGAAACCACACAAAATCTCCGAAGGTCTCAATTAATTAAATACATTTTTTTTTTTGGTGAACATTTGGTTCACTGGTTTGCTAGTTTAATATAATACATTATTTAAGTTAGTCTTAAGAACACCTATGTAAGAAATGGACATATAAACATCCTACAAGAAGATCATCTTCGATTTAACATCCCTATAAGAAGCATGATATTATATGTCAGTGAAAGCGGCGCGTGCAGTTTTCAAAAATTGTGAGTTTTCACCTAAGATCAAGAAGATAAGAAGGACAGACCTACACTCTACTACAAATCTCAGATCAAAAATACTCTTGTTAATAAGGGCTATTATAAAGTTGATGATTATCTGAATGATCCTAATGCATGGACATAGTGTTTCTTATAATTTGTTATTTAATGAGAATTATTCATTTTTCATAACAGTAATATTTATCTAATGCCGCTTCGTATATACTAAATATAATGTTAACTATAAAATTTATTGTAACTATTATATTGATATTTTAAATGATGTAATGGACGGTGACTTTAGACGTATCTCTGAAGTAATTTTTCAACTTGACGACTCTGTATATAACAATACAGGGAGAAAAAAAACAGCCCTTGTTGAGTTTCTTGCCGGTTCTTCTCAGTACAAGGTCTCTCGCCGTAGTTTTGCGAACCGATGGCGTAGCTTCTTGACCTTCACAAGTGTTTGTAACAGCCTAGACTGAATAAATGACTTTTCATTTCATTTCACTTAACACTGTCCTTCACAGCATTGTCCTCTCTGCGAACGCGTAATCTAGAATTCATTACAAATTCAGTATTAATAATTTATCTGGAGCCAGCGTGGGTGCGAGACAATGCCGCGGTCGATGATTTTTGTGAGCGCGATACAGGCACAGTACATAGTAAGTACTGTACAGTGTACATTCATCACCGTTGCTGTGAATGCAGTTACCAGTTATTGTCCGTTTTGTGTGATTTACAACTATTTATTACTAGTAACCGCGTTAACTGTCGCAACAATGATAATCCGGTAGAATAAACATTGTTGGTATTAAATAAGTGAATGGAGCAGTGATAAAATCTTCTCATTTCTATTCTGTAATCAATACATTACATTTTTCCTTGTGAACTCGTTGAAAAAACCATAACATGGAAATATCAACTCTTTTTTACTGTTCCGTAGCTATGACAAGGAACCCTTATAGTTTTGTCATATCTGTCTACCCGTCCCAGTTTTGATTCGAGACTTTTAGCTCTAGAGAGCTGCAATTTTGTAGAGATAGGTATATTGATCACGCCGACAAAATGGTAGAATAAAATTTTATGTTTATAGTAACCTGGGTATGTTTTTTTTCATCGTTTAACCCACCATGTTAGGTATTGTTGAATAGGTCCTTTTAAACTACTTAGGGGTCCTTAAGTCTATTTTTTGATTTAGAAAATCCATTTTCAAAATATTTATAAAATTGCTAATTTTTGCTCGAGTAGGGCGTCCCCCCTCTAAAAGCTAAACTATTGCCGTGAAAAACTTGGAATAATTAATTATAATAGCACTTTTCATGATCTTTTAATATAATATTATAGTAATAGTAATAATAGTGTTATTATAACGGTAAAGATAGATTATTTTGTTAGTTTAAGAGTAAAAGGCGTTCAACTTTAGTTGACGTTAATTTCCAACCTATTGAATGTAGATTTTATAGGCCAGAGGAGCTGAATAAAATACGGAATCACAGTGCCGAATGATACTTCATCATCATCAACATCATCAGCCTATTAATGCCCCCATTGCTGGGGCACAGGCCTTCCCTATAGATGGAGTAGGGAGATTGGGCCATGACCCACCACGCGGTCCCAGTGCGGATTGGTGGGTGCTAACGACTGCAGATGCAGCCGGGACCAACGGCTTAACGTGCCTTCCGAAGCACGGAGGAGCTCGAGATAGTAATTTTTGGTCACCCATCCAATGTCAATCCGCACAGGGCCCGTGTGGCTCATGGCCCAATCTCCCTATTCCATCCATAGGGAAGGCCTGTGCCCCAGCAGTGGGGATATTAATAGGCTGATGATGATGATGATGACCTGCAGACAACGATATTGCGTCTACTACATCAAGTTACCTCCTACTAGTTCCTAGTTATCATCCCATCTTTTATGGATTCTACTGTTCTACTTCCATTAGTGTCTACGTTTCAGGCGTATAACTGAGTATTAAATAACTAAAAGACTGACAACTCACACTCTTGAAAGATCTTGGTAGGGAGATAAAGAGAATATTGGACGAGAACATATCGAAAAGTTTCCATAAGGCTGCCTAGTCAAGTTGAATTTGATGGTTGACTTCATTCTTCATAGCTGAACTTTCCCAGCTGGACCAAATATCAAAAAAATAATGTTAAATATCAAAACGAAGAAAACTTAATTTTGAAAAAACGTAATATGTAACGTTAGTTAATAACTAAAATTATGGAGTTACGTTTTGACGTTAGTTAATAACTAAAATTATGGAAAGTAACATAATAATGTTCGTAATCGACGTCATTTAAAGATTACTCTCGCTAAACAAATACCTAACGTATTAACTGAATCACGCTATTGTAATCTATAAAGTATTATTCATAAGTGCACCCATAATCGATTTGTTGGCGCCGAATCGAATCGGCATAATCGAGAGATGGATCGAATCGGTCCGATCGCATGAATCGATTGATTAATAGTCATCATCACCGATGATTTATATGATATAGTTCATCGAGTAATGAATATGCAATTGGGTGATATATGTGTTGGAATGGTTTTGATAACCTCTAGATATTATTCGATTCAATCAATAAAAATAAATAACAGACATCTAAAGGTATTATATTTCTTTGATCCTGATAAGAAATTAGCTAAATGTTAGGAGCATGCAGATTGATGTTTTCATATAAATTAAGGCAAGAGCTTATTAAGGTCAACGGAATATTATAGTTCGTATGTTACCGTAAAAATTGGATTATCCAACGCATCACAAAATCTTTAGAAAATGTTAAAATTGCTGGTAAAAGCCCACAATTTAATCACTCTAACTATTTCAACGTTATGAGCCCGTTCATATTTTTGCAAAAAATTGTAATGTTTGAGCGCCTCATTTACCCCGTTAGAAAAGACTTTGACTATTTCCAATAGAAGTTAACAGTAGATTTATTTTTCCAATTGTAAGTTAATATAGAATATTTGCAAATACTATTTTCCTTTTTTTGTACTGATCGTTCTACCGCAGCTAGTTTACGGAAAAAACTATAATATGCACAACTTCAAACGGCTGAATCTCTAAATAATGTTCAATAAATTAGATCAAATTAATTACTACGACATCAGAAATATGTTTTTGTTGTAACATAATAAATAAATAAATATTTCCAACACTGTGAGTGTTAGCCTAGCCCCAAAGTAAGCACTGTAAAGGCTTGTGATATGGGATACTAGGGTATCGAATAATGTATTAGAATTTTGATTTTCCATCTCATTAATTATCAAAAAAAAACATCTAACCTCCGTGAGTTTTCCCCAAAAACAATGCAAGTTTACCCGTATTTTGATATTGAATTAAATAGAATTACTTTCATAAAACTAATCTACCATTATTAAACTACTACAATAGTTATATATTTTTATAATTAGTTCAATAATAATTATTTTATAAGACTCGAAACATCACCCGTAAAATGCAATATTACTAGTGCAAATCTACCTATGCACCGATCATTACGGCAGCGACGCAATTTTGTAAAAGGGCTCTTAACACAATTTAAGTTGTAGTATGACAGCTGCAAGTACGAAATGCCTTGTCTTTTACCTGCTACAAATTCCTAATCAAAAATTTCCGAAGATTTACATTTAGATTATTAAGTATAAGTACCATAAATTTATTATAACGGCGACGATATTAGAGATTAATGACTTTTAAAATTTACAGAGGACTGGCTGTTTCGCAATACACAAATGCGTCCGAGACACGAACAAAAACGCAAGCTATAATACACCGAAAAATGAGGTTGCTTTCAACAAAATTCTCTCATAAATTATTCGAAATTGCTCACCAGGCACCTCGTAAATTCGTTTATTAAGCTCTGATCACACCAGATTGCACCTTATAAAGGCCCCTAAAGGGCACTTTGAGGTCTCAAAACATTCATTAAGCTCACCGATATGTAATTTGGTAGCTGGATTTGTCCAAAATGCCGGTTGCGTCCACCAACCCAGTTTCGGAGCAAATGGGAATTTAGCAAATTGTTAGTCTGGGAAAGTTAAGCTATTTACAATCATTGCTTTTTTTCGTCCCTCGATAAACTGTGATGGAAAAAATAATTGAATTGTCGCTCTTGTAACTAGAGGTTTTGTGATGTTA
Source organism: Chilo suppressalis (assembly GCA_902850365.2). NCBI lineage: Eukaryota > Metazoa > Arthropoda > Insecta > Lepidoptera > Crambidae > Chilo > Chilo suppressalis. The sequence goes on along the minus strand of OU963905.1, from coordinate 2,337,708 downwards.
CTTGGCTTGCCACTTCTACGATAGGAATGTTCCAGAATCGTCTGTAGCTTACAATAAGTGACGACCTCCGTGGCCGAGTGGTTTGTACGCCGGGTTTCATGGTGTCGCCGACTCGAGAGGTTCAAATCCCATTTGCACTCCAGTCATGATGTTTAATATGTATTTCTATAAAATATATATATACTTATATATGTACCGTAAATGTATTCTATCCGTTACCCTAGCATCCCATAAGACAAACCTTATAGTGCTAACTTTGGGGCTAGGCTCATTGGCGTGAGTGTTGGAAATATTTATTATTATTATTTATTATAAGTATTTTCTTGATGTCAATTATTTGTATACTTTCTAAAGTCGAAATATTCTAAGTACAATAACTTTAGCACGAACCATTATCTGAATATTAAAAACGTCATTTTTTTTTGTATAGTAAAATAGATAATGTTTAGTTTAATAATTGGTCAGTGCATTCGCCTGGATTGCGAAGGGTGCGGGTTCGAGTCCCGTCTGCTATCTGGTCCGCGTGGATTTTTTTCTAGTTATATTTCTTTAGATTTAAACATCAAGCAGTTACATGCTTTAAAAAAATATATATAACTATAATTGCTATTTCTTTTTTCAAATGTTTAATACTTGTGGTTACCTATAATGCGAAGAGATGGCGCTGCCTTGCAGCTTAAGAATGGCTAGAAGAATTTCGACGCGGTCCGTGAAGGCCGCGGTAGCATAATAGGACAGTGCATTCGCCCGGATTGCGAAGGGTGCGGGTTCGAGTCCCGTCAGCTGCCTGGTCCGAGTGGATTTTTTTCTAGTTATATTTTCTTTCAACAATCTAGCTATTATAGTTTATAGGAAAATGGATGAAGAGGACAGAATAACAGACAGGGTTCCGTTGAAACGATACCAAAATACGTAACTCATAAAAGCTAATACCTTAAAATTTAATTTCGAAATAGTGAAAAATAATAGGAGCTCGATGGAGCAAGTGGTTAGCGCGTTCGGCTGCGATCGTTGAAGTTAAGTAACTTTCGCAGTGATCGGTCATTGGATAGGTGACCAAAAATTTACTATCTCGAGCTCCTCCGTGCTTCGGAAGGCACGTTAAGCCGTTGGTCCCGGCTGCATCTGCAGTCGTTAGCACCCGCCAATTCGCACTGGGCCCGCGTGGTGGGTCATGGCCCAATCTCCCTATTCCATCCATAGGGAAGGCCTGTGCCTAGCAGTGGGGACATTAATAGGCTGAAAAATAATATAGGTTCACAACTAAAACTTATGACAGATGCGGTATAACAGATTATCGAATGTGCGGCAGAATGAAATCTCAATATACATATATATAAATATGTATAAAGATCACATCCAAAGTTTAATGTAATCTCGTATTAATTCCAAACAATCGTATTATTTAACCCGTGGAGTATTTAGATCGTGGTACTTACTATCTCTATGAATTATTGCATCGCATTAAATGTTATTAACACACAGTTGGAGCGCAGTCAAGCGATAGTTCAGTAATTCAACTTTGAATTAAAGAGAGTGTTTATGTACGAGCAAGAAAATTTTAGGTAGGTAATAAAAGTAGTAGGTACTTTACGGTAGTTAGGGTCAAATAAGTAAAATCAAAATTATAAAAAAAGAATTTTAAATAAAGTACTTTATTAACTAAATCAACTAATAGATTCATACATAGACAATACAATTTTAAAAATCTTCCAATGTAATAACCGAACGCTCAATAAAAGTCTTTCGAAGGTAGCTCGACAAAATTAAATAAAAAATAAGTATTCTGACGATGCAGACCTGAAAAGGCTGCGAAACGTCAGTAAATAAATAAAGTTTCGTGCATTTAGAACAAGTGCGAACTATCAAAAACTAATTGTTTATAACAAATATATATATATATATATTATAGTATATACACACATCAAAAGTGTCTAGGGATCAAGCATTTTTATGCGGATTTCTTGAGATTGAGATGTGGCTTTGTAATAAATTTATGATTTTATAAATTTATATGGATCCTTTTTGGTGCATTTCATAATTTGAGTCAGGAACTGTGAATCAAATTCGAGTAAAAGATGAAAATCAGCTGTCAATATTTTCCCTATAAAAACATACAACGCATTGAAGACATTATTAGTGCTACTGTTTCCCTACTACTGATTAAAACCAACGTTATTATGGAGCGGCGACGTCATTTAAGCAGGGAAGAAATGCTCAGAGCCGTGGGAATGATAGAAGCTGGTTCCCGGCAACGTACTGTGGCTTTAGCTCTGAATACAAGTCAGAGTGTTATCAGTCGACTTTGGACACGATACCGAAGCACTGGTACCGTGGCTGAGCGCCATGGAGGACGGTATCGCTGCACCACACGGAGACAAGACCGATACATTCAAATCTTAACTCGAAGAGCTCCAACAATAACCGCCATGATGTTAGCCGTGAGGCTTCATCACTCTTCAGGGAACTTAATTAGCGACCAAACAGTCAGAAACCGCTTGCATGAAGTGAACCTTCATTCCCGAAGACCGCTACGGGTACCACCTATAGCAATGCACAATCGTAGGATTCGATATCAATGGGCTCTTGAACACAGAAATTGGGCAGAAGAACAATGGCGTTTCGTGTGCTTTTCTGATGAGTCTCGTTTTGGTATGAGACCGGATACAAGACGTATACGACACTGGAGAACCCCTGGACGCCAACAGCGATTAAAATCCTGCCAGGAAGTCCATCCTTATAGTGGTGGAACCATCATGGTATGGGCGGGTATTTGGATCGGCGGAAGAACTGAGTTGATTTGGATCAGAGGCAACCTCAACGCTCAAATTTATGCTGAGACGATTGTATCAGACGTCATCGTTCCTCTACAAGTGCAAATCGGTCCCTTATTTCAGTTAATGCATGATAATGCACGACCGCACACCGCAAGAGTTGTAAGACAGACTCTCGCCGCAGCTAACATCAATGTCCTGCCCTGGCCTGCTCAGTCGCCAGACTTGAACCCGATTGAGCATGCATGGGATATGCTACAGAGAAGAGCTCTGCCGAATATGGAGGGTATCCAGTCGCAAGAAGACCTTTTTTTGTTGTTGCAACGAACATGGGCGGCCATTCCACAGCGTGATTTGGATGAACTCATTTTGAGTATGCCAAACCGATGTTCTTGTGTTGTTAGTGTTCGCGGTAGAAATACGGATTATTAATTGTTTAAGTTACCCAATAAAATTTTACAGAAAACTGTTATTTCAGTCTTTTTTTCGAACTTTTGTGTTAGTGGTTCAAATGTCAAAAATCCCTTTATTAGGAAAATGGCAAATTTCTTTATTAATGCAAAGGTGACTTGGTTTATCGTTACTGTGACAAACGAAAACACTTTATTTGATGAATCCTTAAAGAAAATTTTAATTAATATCAATCAGGAGAAAAGTTATTGCAAAAATATATGTTGATCCCTAGACACTTTTGATGTGTGTATATATAGTTTCTTGCCGGTTCTTCTCAGTACAAGGTCTCCCGCCGTAGATTTGCGAACCGATGGCGTAGCTTTTCGACATTCACAAGTGCTTCTAACAGCCTAGACTGAATAAACGATATTGAATAATTTTGAATTTTTTTATATATATATATATAAGGAGGTCCGTTTGCCACGTACGTTTTAAGATGACCTCACTACTCTCAGTCGTGTAGTGACTGATAACTACAGAACTTAAAAAGGATTGAAAGAGTCCTTATAACAAACTACAACAAGTATTTAAAGTGGTAAGCCATTACTTTATCATTTAATTGTTTTTGAAAGTATTTCATAATAAGTAGGTAATAAGTTTTGTAATATGCAGTGTATTACATTGTATTCAAAGTTTCCCTTCTGAATTCGGTCACTATTCCTACACGAATAAAGAAATTTGGTGTCTCATTTCTTTGTCGTACTATTCGTAAGTGGAATGCTTTACCCGCGCAAGTGTTCCCTCCTTCCTATAATCTGGGGTCCTTTCAGAGAGGCGTGAAGAAGCATTTTTGCAGGCCGGCAAGGTGAGGATGATTGGTGTAGTAGTTTATAACTGCTGTACCAGCTATCTTCGCGTTTGGACTTTATTACCACTTAACATCAGGTGGGGTAGAGTCATTTGCCTACCTCTATATAAAAAAAAAGAAAACAAATATTGGAAAGAAAATTATAACAATCCAATAAAAGTCTAATAAATAAATCTAATAAAGTATTAAAAAGCTGCAATGTAACATAAAGTTGTTGTTGATGTACTATGCCTCGCGCGCTTGATACATTTTTCAGTTGAATTTTAACATTAATTATTCTTAACAGTGTATCATTGTCATTCTTTATATATAATGAAAAAGAGACATTTATGTTAAATATAGTTTTCATTTAAGACAATCATGCCAATGCAATGTAATATGCGTTATATAAGTTAAAATTCACTTCACAAATTTCACATATATCTTCTAATATTAATTTACTAAAAATCTGTGCTCATAAAGTTTAATAAGTACGGTGAAGGCATCCTCATCATCATCATCATCATCAGCCTATTATTGTCCCCACTGCTGGGTCCTTCCCAGTGGATAGAATAGGGCGATTGGGCCCTGATCCACCACGTGGGCCCAGTGCGGATTGGCGGTAGCTAACGACTGCAGATGCAGCCGGGACTGACGGTTTAACGCGCCTTCCGAAGCACGAAGGGACTTGAGATAGAAGATTTTTGGTCACCCATCCAATGACCGACCACTGCGAAAGTTGCTTAACTTCAACGATCGCAGCCGAACGCGCTTACCACCCGCGCCATCGAGTTCCTCCTGAACGTATCCTACTGATTTGTAAATACACTATAATCGAGAAACGTATAGACAAACATACAAATGAAACAGCGGAACAATGGGCGGCCGCAGAAAACAATGACAGAAAAAAAATCGTTTAATCCAATTACAATGATATACATGGGAGCATTGTAAAGAAACGTATGGATATGAATGTAGAAAAAAAACCAAGACCTAGTTCTCCGCTACGTCCCGAGATAGGTATTGTTCAGTTAATAGATATTTTCTTGTGTTTATATATATTAAAAATTATCGAACCTGGTTCTTTGGGTGAGATGTCACATAAAAAGTGTAAATATGAATAAGCCACAACACTTGAAAATGTGCTGATTTTAGTTAAATGAACATTTGTTTATTTATATTATTAAGTTAAGTTTCTAAAAATAAATAAAAAAAATGGTTGCCTGTAAAGTCGGTTTTACGGGCGAAGATTTTACGTGACAACGTCTTTTTCTCGGTAGAATATTTATTGATATGAATATAATTAAATTGCACAATAGGAACAAGGAATTGAATGAAAATAAGAATTGCACAAATTTTAACTATAGAAATATATTTTGTTTACTAAAACATTGTACATGTAAACTTAAACTCATCGTAACGTTACCGAGCGTTACACTTTTTCATAAGTGACTCCCAGCCGCAACCTAATTTAAGACGTTGTCACGTCAAAAAAACATTTTTAGCTTGTTAACCTGGCCTAATTCCAATATTCTACACGGTAAAACCTCAAAACCACAGTATATTTATGAGAACAGTGAACTTCCTTTATACAAATGGATGCTTTCAAACGAGGCATCTGCTATTAATGCCTTAGCTTTCTGAAAACATAATGCAAGTCTTTTTTGTTATAAAATACTTTACATACAACTGCCTCTCGTTTTTATTTAGAAAGCTTTCGGTGTACGAGAAAAAAATAGGTATAAAAAAATGGTATACAAACCATAAGTTTAATTTTCTCAATGCCCATATTTTATCATATCCATGTTATTCCAACGCCTTTATGGTCAAACAAGGCTCGCAGGCAAATGGGTGGTCCATGTTACCATTTTATCATTCAGCAGACGGATAGGGGCTAAGTAGGAATATCTGAGGATGAATGGACGGTCATCTGGACGATAAGGAACCGATTGTTTAAATTATATGCGTTTGAAAAATGCCCTGTTATTTTTGTATGCGTATCATTTGTTTATTTGTCAGTTGTACATAAAATAGGAGAGGAAGTTAAGTTTTTAAAAAACCGCCGCATACCAATTAGCCTAGCCCCAAAGTAATCAGTGTAGGTTTGTGTTATGGGATACTAGGGTGACGTATAGAATACATATACTGTTACATAATACAAAAAGTTTCTAAAAGCACTTTGAACTCCAAATACCCCCATTTATATATTTTTTGATACTTTGAAAATTTAAGTGTACTGAGCTCAAATTGTAATTTTGAACTTTCGAACAAATTCTAAGTGAATTCTGCAATGCTTAGATAAACCGTAAGTTTTAGGGTGATAGGTTAGACTATGTTAGTCAGTTATCACAAAAAACTAAACCAGAAACGTCCAACAGAATGAGAAAAAAATTGAAAACGGATGTTAGGTGAAAATTACGAAAAAAATCATTAAAAAAATTATAACTCGAAAACTACGCAAAATCGAAGAACATACATGGGGGTGATTTGGATACTCATCATTAAGTATCTAAATTTTACGCGTGAACGTCAACTCCCCGGCCAACAAAAATACGTATTAAACATTCATGACCGAATTACAAATGCTCGTATTCCTCACACAGACATCTGCCCCCACCAGGATTCGAACCCGCGACACCTTGAGACCCGGCGTACAATCTACTCGGCCACGAAAATTGTCAATGTAAATTAAGGTAGGGCATAGCGGAAGTTGAGAGCCCATCTGATGCTCGCTGGTCACTTTGTAGAAGACAACAGTAAAATAAAAATACCACTTTTGGTGATATCGTGTTTCTGTTGGTGATTAAAGTTTCTGGGCTCTATGTGGTTCGGGGGGTTCTAATGTAAGGTTAGGTTAGGTTAGGTTAGGTTAGGTTAGGTTAGGTTAGATTAAGCAACGGCGCGGGTGATGTTTTTATATCGCCAGCGTCTTTAGGCTATGGTGGGCACTTACCATCAGCCGGATATATACGACGAAATATTATCCATAATATAAAAAATAATCGCTGAATGTGTTGCTAAGCGCAAATCTCGAGAACAGCTGAACCGATTTCGATAATTCTTCTTTAGAATATTCCTTAAAGTACGAGGATGGTTGTCAAGCGGAGAAAAATTTAAAAATGCCTTAAGAAGTCAAAAATACAACACTTTTCTATACTCCCATACAACCGATTCGTAATAATACTTAAAAGTCAATTTGAACTTTAATACGATACCATAAATTTCAAATGTTAGTGGAGAGGTTCCGGGAAAGCAAAACGATTGAGTGACGTGATGTCAATAAAAGTTTGGAAAAGGCAAATATACCATTTTCAGTTATTTGTATAATTATACGAAGAGTCATTTTAGTCTACACTACAGCTCTACACCGAAGCGAAGCAAGGGCGGGCCACTAATAGAGGATAAAAATTCTGAGACTGACAAGGTGACAATGTAGCACATACTAAATATATATATCTAATATATAAAATTCTCGTGTCGCGGTGTTTGTGGTTAAACTCCTCCGAAACGGCTCGACCGATTTTCGTGAAATTTTATATGCATATTCAGTAGGTCTGAGAATCGGATGTAATCTATTTTTCATCCCCCTAAATGTTAAGGGTAATCCACCCCTCAATTTCTTTTTTCAATTTTAGATAAAAAAAAAATTTGACATTTTTTTATGATACAGCATTAGTAAATACATATAATCCTGAATTTTCAACCCTTTACAATCAACCCCTATTTTTTTATGGCGGTACGAAGTTCGCAGGGTCAGCTAGTATATGTATATATATATCGAAAAGAAAAGTGGTTATTTTATATCTAACAGGCCAATGAATTACTACCAGCACCCATCAATCAGCACTGGGCCCGCGTGGTGGGTCATAGCCCAAAACTCCCTATTTCATCCATAGGGAAGGCCTGTGCCCCAGCAGTGGGGACATTAATAGACTGATGATGATGTTTTGTAGGTCTAGATGCAAAACATTACCCCTTGATAAATCGTTCGTATTCTACGAATGTGCAGAAAAAATAGCACATCTAATATCTCATATCTATTAGACAAGTCCGTCCGTCTGTGGTGCTGTTTCAGCGGCCAAACCGTAAGAGATCGATAAAGAGAATATTTTAGTTATAAGTTAAGAATAGTCTGATAAGACTACAAACCGGGTTTGAGTAACGTAGCACTTCCGGTTTTCGAGAAATCACGAATTTCAAACGAAACCACACAAAATCTCCGAAGTTCTCAATTAATTAAATACAATTTTTTTTTTGTTTTTTTTAAATCAGGTTTTGGTGAACATTTGGATCACTGGTTTGCTAGTTATTAATAATAATATAAGAAATCACGTTCAAGTGACTAAGTAGTTTCAACTTAATAAAACATAATTAAGAGATGACTGTGGAAACACATAACAGGCAATCGAACTTGCAACTCATCATCGGGCAAACTAAACAAACATCTTATTTACATTATAGCTGCTCCAAATGTTCAATACTAGCAAAAACTGCATAAAGGTCACGTTTAAAATTTTCCTTAAGCAAAACTTGTACTGCCAATATGAACTCTACTTCATTGTAATACAGTCGGTAGATAACTGATTATTGAATATCATTTAAAAAAACGTTGAATAACAGACCATGTTATTCACGTGTCATGACTGTTTGTTTTATCAATTATTTGATTTATTAAAATTATTTCTCTACACTTCTTGCTATTGAGCTCGAATAACAAAACGTACGCGCATATAACTCATACGTTTAACTGTCAATATTGTATGTGTTTCTTATATATAAAACTAGCTAACCCAGCGAACTTCGTACCGCCCTAAAAAAATAGGGGTTGTCCAGCGGACAAAATTGTGAATCTAAACCATTCTCAGATCCCCTTGAACACACACAAAAAATTTCATCAAAATCGGTCCAGTTGTTTAAGAGAAGTTCAGTGACATACACACTCACAGAAGAATTATATATATAAAGACTAGCTGACCCAGCGAACTTCGTACCGCCCTAAAAAAATAGGGGTTGTCCAGCGGACAAAATTGTGAATCTAAACCATTCTCAGATCCCCTTGAACACACACAAAAAATTTCATCAAAATCGGTCCAGTTGTTTAAGAGAAGTTCAGTGACATACACACTCACAGAAGAATTATATATATAAAGATTCTCGTGTCACAATGTTAGTTGCCATACTCCTCCGAAACGGCCTGACTGATTTTTATGAAATTTTATATGCATATTCCGTGGGTCTGAGAATCGGCTACTATCTATTTTTCATATCCTTAAGTGATAATGGTTGTCCACCTGTAACGTAGTGTTCTGAAAACTACAAGGCACCTTCGCGCAAAAATTCTGACTACTGGGTATTGTAACGTAGTGTTCTCATATGGGTTAGGAGGAATGTTATCCCAGGAAATTGATAAAACACTACGTTACACACCCCTAAAAATTATTTTGGACAATTTTTTTTTGTAATGTGCTTACAAAATTAAAAAAATACATACAGCCCTAAATTTTCTCTTCTATCATCTGCCCCTATTTTTATGTCGGTACGAAGTTCGCTGGGTCAGCTAGTATTATGTAAATATACATTATAATGATGAAAGCTTTAAATACGTATTAGAAACTTTTAAAATTTTGTCGAGTTCAGTGAACGAGGAGCTCGATGGCGCGGGTGGTCAGCGCGTTCGGCTGCGATCGTTGAAGTTAAGCAACTTTTGCAGTGATCGTTCATTGGATGGGTGACCAAAAAATCTTCTATCTCGAGTTCCTCCGTGCTTCGAAAGGCACGTTAAGCCGTTGTGTAGCTGCATTTGTAGTCGTAGCACCCGCCAATCCGCACTGGGCCCGCGTGGTGGGTCATGACCCAATTTCCCTATTCCATCCATAGGGAAGGCCTGTGCCCCAGCAGTGGAGACATTAATAGGCTGATGATGACAGTGGACGCCACAGGGAGGCAGTTTGTAAAGATGCAAGAACTCTTCGAAGATGTAATTATATATTTTTTTTTTGTTAACAACACTCACACCAATTAGCCTAGCCCCAAAGTAAGCTCTGTAAGGCTTGTGTTATGGGATACTAGGGTAACGGATATAATACATATACTGTACATACATAACTATGTTTATAAAGAAATACATATTAAACATCCATGACTGGAGTAAAAATGCTCGTATCCATCACACGAGCCCGGGACCTCTCGAGTCGGCGACACCATGAAACCCGGCGTACGAACCACTCGATCACGGAGGTCGTCATATTATTGAGTAGTTGAGGAGCTCGACGGCAATATGGCATTAAAAGTGGTTAGTGCATAGACCGCGAATTAAGTATTTGAGGCATTTGCTTCAACGTGAAAGAAAACCAAGCCGTGTCATATTTTGAAAACACATTAGGTGGAGGAAAGCATGGACACCGGCCACCCTTTTCAATTCTATCGTGTTTTACAGCGCAATTTGGCATAATTCGTCGGTTTTTTTTTTAAATTCGATTGACTTCAGTTACTAGAACATTGACAAGAAGAAATAATATGATACAGCGTTAAAGGAGGCTTCTAGCTTTTGTCACCGTCTGCACATGATTATAGCAAATCAAAATTAGCTGGTACAGCAGTTCTACCTGCCACACCATCCATCCTCACCCTGCCGGCCTGCATGTTGCTTCTTCACGCCTCTTTTAAAGGATCCCAGGTTGTAAGAAGTACGACAAAGAAATGAGTCACCTTTATTGAACTAATTACACTTTATATAGTTTTTTTTTATTGACAAAGATTCACACCAACAACATGTAATTTTACATTACAAATTAAAAAAATGTATAAATACCATACTTAAAGATATGCTTTTTTATAGGTGAATTCACATAAATACAAATCAACTACATTGAAAGATTAAACAAACAAAAAAATATATCCACCATCATGAAAGAAAAGGATACTGAATTATAATATTATTTAGTCTGTGTTACGGTCCAATTTAAATTTTTCCACAGACAACTTCTTAAAAACGCGCTCAGAATCATGGAAAACGTCAACATTACAGTTGCATATATTGTAGTTGTTACATATGTAGTTTTGCATAGTTTTATATTAAACTAGTGGCCCGCCCTCGCTTCGCTTCGGGGTAGATTTGATCAAAATCCTTTCTTAGCGGATGCCTACGTCATAACATCTACCTACATGCCAAATTTCAGCCCGATCCGTCCAGTGGTTTGGGCTGTGCGTTGATAGATCACTATGTTAGTCAGTCACCTTTGAATTTTATATATATAGATTCAGTGACATCAACTGCGTTTTCTTCTTTCACCACGTACAACACTGAAAGCTGATTCTTACGAAACAACACCACATTTTCCCTTCTACTTAAATAGGATAAACTACTTAGTCGGTTGTACGTTCAAAATCTGTCACCTCAGTGTTGGACACTCGCAGATAACGCTTGTGTTTTGACGGTTGACATTTGACAGCGACACCGCCCGGGTCGGCAGTAATGCGCGCGCACATAAAACGAAATGGACCAGTTTAGATAACGCCGCATTAACTTAGCTATGCATCGCCCACGTGGCGTTGAAAGTTGTTGCCATGTGGCAATGTATTGAATGCTACACAAAAATGTATATAACATTATCTCTTATCTATTAGACAAGTCCGTCTGTCTGTGGCGCTGTTTCAGCGGCCAAACCGTAAGAGATAGATAAAGAGAATATTTAAGTTATAAGTTAAGAATAGTCTGATAAGACTACAAACCGGATTTGAGTAACGTAGCACTTCCGGTTTTCGAGAAATCAGATTTTGGTGAACATTTGGTTCACTGGTTTGCTAGTATATCCTATTACGTTAAATTATATATATATATATATATATATATATTTTCCTGAGATACAGGACATGTTTTAGTTTGGGAGTTTGAGACACATTGTTTTGAAAATATTAACTGTAAGGTGTACATTGAAAACTGCTGTTGATGTATCATTTTATAATTGTAAAACAAATATTATAATCATTATCTCATTTATTTTATTTCAGAGTAAGGTTTTTTCATAAAATAGATAAAAAACTAAAAAACGTACAAAAACGTAAATGCAAAAATAAATATAGAATAATTACGTCTGATCGACAAGTTTTTGAAAACGTTGATAAGTTATATTTTATTAGTGTATTGTGATTACATATAAAGGGTATTTATAATTCTGTTGCGTTGGTTGTGGTAAACCGGTAACGAAAATACAAATAAAATGTTTTCAAATGTGCTGCGGTAACGTTTCTCTAGCAAATATGGCGTATAAAAGTGACGTCACACGGCTCTCATTAGAACGTTAAACAGTATAAATTAATGTCACTTCATGAGTATGTTTACAAGCAGCAGGTGTTATTTTGGGATCCGCCCATCCTAGGTATTTCCGCTGCATGACAAAAAAAAACAAAAATTCTCATTTTTTTAAGCATTTAACTGCTAGATGTATAAATCTAAAGTAAATTTTACCAGAAAAAAATCCACGCTGATCAGGCAGCAGACGGGACTCAAACTAGCACCCTTTGCTATCCGGGCGGATGCATTGACCAATATGCTACCGCGGCCCTTTTTGTCTGTGTCGAATTTTCTCTAGTATTTCTTAGGCTGTAAAGCAGCACCATCTCTTCGCATTGTAGGTAACCAACAATGTCAAATGTTTCACCTTAAGGTATTCTTTACAAGTATTAAAAATTTTAAAGAAGAAATAGCAATTATATTTTTATTTTATAAGCATTTAACTGCTAGATATTTATATTAATCTAAAGAAAATTTTACCAGATTTTTTTAAAGTATTCTTCTATTACTTGATTTATAGAAATATAATCAACAACTGTTTTGTAAGTATAGTGAAATCTCTCCTAATATTCATCTTAAATACATTTTCATGCCATAATTAGTACCTTTGATTTTCATACTGTTGAGATGCCCAAAAATTTGCATGATAATTATGTATATTGCATGATTAGGAAGATCTCGATAGCGCAAGTGGTTAGCGCGTACGGCTACGATCGTTGAAGTTAAGCAACTTTGGCAGTGGTCTGTCATTGGATGGGTAACCAAAAATTTACTCTCTCGAGCTCCTCCGTGCTGCGGAAGGAACGTTAAGCCGTTGGTCCCGGCATCTGCAGTCGTTAGCACCCACCAATCCGCACTGGGCCGCATGGCTGAATCTCCCTATTCCATCCATAATTCTGTTTTGTGCCTATGCCCCAGCAGTGGGGACAATAATAGGCTGGTCACCCATCCAATGACCGACCACTGCGATAGTTGCTTAACTTTAACGATCGCAGCCGAACGCGTTAACTACTTGCGCCCTCGAGCTCCTAATAATAAACCAAATTAAAATACATAAATATAGGAAAAATTAAAGGTATTGTTGGACTTTGAAATTCGATAGTATTTGACAGACAACATGAACCAGGTCTGTGTATTAACGTATTAACATTCGATTGACCAAATTATTTAAAGCTTTACAAAAACAAATTTGAGAAAAATATCCGAAATTGAAGCACGCAATTTTAAATATAAAACAAATAAATTAAAGTTATAATTTTTATTATTTTAAAGCATGTAACTGCTTGATGTTTAAATCTAAAGAAAATATAACTAGAAAAATTCCACGCGGATTCCAGGCAGCAGACGGGACTCGAACCCGCACCCTTCGCAATCCGGGCGAATGCACTGACCTTACGGACCGCGTCGAAATTCTTCTAGCCATTCTTAAGGGTTCGAGTCCCATCTGCTGCCTGGTCCGCGTGGATTTTTTTCTAGTTATATTTTCTTTAGATTTAAATAAATTAAAATTATTAACTTGCAACGGAATCGTAACATTACAGAACGTTAAAAATCTCCAAAAAAAACGGACGGCGCCATCCATACAACATGATTAGAATAACAAATTAAAGAGCTTATTTTTCAAGATAACGCTTGATATGGCTATTTTATTACCAGCAAAGGTGGGTAGGGTCACAGATTTATGAACCAGGGCCAAGGGGGTCATGGTATGATTTACCTGCTGGATCTATATCACTATGCTAATGAATTCTCTCGTTGTAATTATAATGGGTGTGTCGCTATGTCCGCGAGATTTCGTGTATTTAGATCATTAATGGCATAGGGTGCGGTAATGGTCATCTTATAGGTATAACTATAAAAATCGTTACAAATCCATTTTTAAATTGTTGTTGTTGAAAATTAGATTGATTAAACTACAGCCATTTTAGATGCGCTTTTTTGACGTGATAAAGTCTTACAAAGTGCACGCCCGAAAAAGTGTGACATCTTGTCACGTTGTCACGAGTAAGTTCAACGTTCCGCGGTGTATGGGTGAGTTGTGCTTTTTTTACCTTATAATTTAACAGAAGGAGATATATTATGCATAAAATATGGTATTGTAAAAACCCATGTAATAATTAATCTCCAGCTTTTACGACATGGATGTGAGGTAATGATTAAAAAAAAGATTTTTCAGTTTTGGACACAATTCAATGAATATTGAGTGTAACTTATCATGTGGTCACTATACAGCTATATTATGTATAATATATAGTATTGTAAAAGCCCATGTATTAGTTTATCTCTAGCGTTACCGATATGGATGTAAGGTAAAAAAATTAAAAAAAAGTATTTTCGATTTTGGACACAATACAATGAATATCATATATAATAATGAATGAATAGTGTCTACCTAATCATGCGGTCACTATAGACAGAATAGGGAGACTGGATCGTAAGCCAACATGCGGGCCCAGTGCTGATCGGTAGGTGCTTCTGACTGCAAATGCATGCGGGGCCAAAGGCACGTTATGCCTTCCGAAGCATCAAGGAGATCGAGATAATAAGTTTTTGATTTGATTTACATCCAAAAATGCTTTTTTTTTGTTTTGAACAGTTCTTTTCTAAATAAGTAAAACCCATAATACACAGCCCTGTAAAATAAATAATAGGTATCTTCCAAGTTAAAGCTATGCTCCCAACAATAGCGCTTATGTTGCTACACGTAAAAACAAACGGAAATCGAATGAAGGCAACATCGTAAGTAGCTAATGACAGCGAAGCACTCGTGAACTCGTGATGACCGACGCGGCTTGGAGTGGCGCGTATTATGTCAAATTATTTCACACCGATCGGGAAAAGTCAAGGTGACCGATTGCGGCTCGGCGAGCAATCATGAGTGCGGTTGATGAGCAGAAAAGAGCCTATGATGGGTGGATGTGGCATGTTTATTAATTATTTAAAAAAAACACATGGCCCTTACACCACGGGAAAAATCAACTCGTAACTGGAAAGAAAATCTCATAAGTGCGTTTTGAAATGGCTTGCTTTAGTCTCAAAGTTTTAATCTTATACAACCAAACATTATCAGCAGACCACTCTTTCCCAGTGGGCACTTTGGGCAAGTGCTTTTGGGCAAGTGGGGACATTAATAGGCTGATGATGATGATGAACTACCTACTCTTAGTTTATTTTCACTTTTAAAGTTTGTTTATTAAAATATAAATAAAAGTCTTTAAGTACCATATAATGTGTGTGTTTTTTTTGTAGTTATTGAAAACGTAAAGGCCCCCCTTTTATTTATAGTCCGAGGAGCCTCAACAAATAAAAGGTTGGAATACCCTGCTATAACCTCTTACGATGCAAAAATAGCACTCGCGCACCGTTGCTGACTCTAATAAAAGGTAGTATAGTTTTACTGTGGTCTTCTTTAAGGTGTAGGTTACCTCCCAATTCAAGTGGAAAATCTGCTATGCCACCTTAACTACTATCAGGCCTAGTTGTATACATTTTCTATAGCTTTAGATATTAAAAGTGCACGGACGAGGGACTCCTTTGCTATTAAAATTAAGGATTATTTCCTCAAGCTGGAATCGTTTTTTCGATAAAACTACAGTAAAGTTCTCACGTCCACTTGACCGGAATAGCGTATATTATAAAGATTCCAGTAATTCTTCAGTTAGACAGACTTCTATATTACAATATCCACTATGAACGAATTTAAGAATATTTAAAATAAGACGCCAACCGCACTTGATGAAATCCCGCCAAAAGCTAAAGCATTGATTTCAAATAAAAACAGTGGTCCAATAACTTTAATGATAATGCCGTATCCATTTATAATAATATGTATACATCTATGTAAAATCGACAAGCCCATTGAAATCATAATACTGGTGCAAAAAACCGCGATCTTCAGTAAAGTACTATGTGTCCTCAATGTTAATGACACGTCGTCTGTTGACGATCTAACTACGCAGGTAATGAGAGTAGGTATACAGAGAGGTGAGCTTGATGACTGCGGTCTGTGATTATTTCAGATCAAGTTAGATAGAAGTAAAGATCAGTCAAATGACTTATACAAAAGTCTTAGCGCAGAAATTGGCTATTGCAAGCAATTTCGTGTTTTAAGAAAGCATGCTGAAAAAGGTTCTTGGAGAAGGGCATAGGCTAATTTGACTCAATTAATTATATTTTTATACAAACTTTCATCAATTCAATTCATTTCATCAAATCAATTTTGAAACGTCCTTTCTTAGTGCCCTACCTACGCTCCAAATTTGGAGTCTCTAAGCCTAGCGGTGTGAGCTGTGCGTTGATTGTCAGTCAGTCAGTTACACAGTTTCTTCTTTCATATATTTAGAAGCAATTCTGCTTCACATCACCTCTAATTCATATAAAATAAATGCCCTTCAAAAGGACAATGTTAAAATTGGCCTAAGAACCAACACCAATTTGGCATTTATGATAATTCTTAGTATATTTTTTGCGATAATTATCAGTATTTAGATTGTAACGGACACTTCCAGTTAAGTAAGCTAAATTAAAAAGTTTATAAATAATCTGAGACAATAAATACCATTTTATATGTATAATCTATGACAGCGCTGCAAACAAAAAACACTTTCTTCCTAATGCCGGAACTTCACTTGGCTATTCGTATTTGCTATTTAAAAACATGACATCATTCTGTCCTTTTCATTCCTTATTAAGCATGACAAGGACAAACTGTTGCCAAGTGAAGGGCCGGCATAAACTTGATACTCTGAGGTTGTGGTGCAGCAGTTTGCATTCGTAGTAATCTGTGGCATTCGTGCATTCTCGTCAAAGAGTACTTTTTATAAACGGAGAATTCTCGTTCGGATTACCTGTTGTGTGTGTTTATTTGCGATTGTTTTTCCTTTAATTTAACTATTACTATTTCGGCTATCTAATATGCCATCGATGTTATCAAAGAGCAGAAACCTTTTTACCACATGCTAGTGAACCTGTGCCATATCATCCTGAGAGGATCATACTGCCAAATTATTCAAGAGCACCTGATACACATTGACGCTGCATATTAACACAATATACACGTGTTAAACATATAAATACAATATGATACAATTATGTGAAAATTATGTCAATAAATAATAAGAAGCAAAACTATTATATTGTTATTATTTTATTCATGATTCCTACCTAACCAAGTTCTTCCTAATAGTTATTCTTTAAAATCGCACCGAATAAAATGAATTAGTTTTAATATTAATTCACTTCATACTGAGTTCATAATAAATTCATAGGTTGACCTATGTTTCATTGAATATTAAACATAACCCCAAAAAAATTTTAGTTTTCCTAATAATTTAAGTTCTCAGAAGTGTCCGTCAATAATCTTTGTTTTTACAGTTATTTACGTGCGATTTCGAACCTAGAAAATAATATTACATGATTGTTGGTTCTTAGGCTAACTATGTATGGACGCAGAACAATGTCCTTTGCTGTCTCTTTCTTATCTTATAAATTGACATTTTAAAAAATATTCTACAAACTTTTCTCCTACATTTTTTTATAGGTCCGACAAATAACTCCATCCCACCTGATGTTAAGTGACGGTGAAGTCCAGACGTGAAGATAGCTGCCACACCACCAGCTTCTACCTGCCACACCAGCCATCCTCACCTCGTCGGCCAGCATGTTGCTTTTTCACGCCTCTTTTTAAAGGATCCCAGGTTGTAAGGGAACACGCAGATCCTTGTCTGTTGTATCTTTAAATATATAAAAATGAATTACATGTAAATGTACATATATAGTATGTATATGTTATTTATTTGTTTATAATCTGTATATATATGTGTATAAGAAAAATATTTATAATTCTGTGTGTTATCTTGCGGGTATACTACAACTTCATCTTCGTTTAGCTATCCGTTACCGCAAAGGTTGTCTGGAAGAGGTCGCTTAAAGCGATAAAAACGTCTTTGGCCACATTATGTTGTTTTTTGAAGTTATACTTCTTTAGCCGCGTTATGAAAAAATTATGAGAGTAAAATTTTAAGATGCGTGCGCATCACTGTAACACAAAAGTAACATAATGAAGTTAGCCGCGGACGTGTTATGAAAAAATGATGAATGTGAAATTTTAAGATGCGCGCGCATCACTGTAACACAATAGTAACACCATGAAGTTGGCCGCGGGCGCGTTATGAATGTTAGTGTCTAATAATGTATTATTAGACATCTGTTCGAAAGGTACTTTGAACGATCCACGGAGCTCCATAAGATGATCGCGTTGTCAAAAACAATGTTGGCACGCTCGTCGCCTCTGATCACTGTTTTCATATTTATAATATTTATCCACATGTTTCTAGTTTCTATATAGACACAACGTGTTTTAGTTACTTACAAGTGCTAATTACATATGGACTAATAACTTAAATTCAGTAGTGATGCTGCAAATAAAAAATATTTTTAATGATGCTAAAGAAGTATAACTTCTCACGCGCGTACATAAGTTACACGCATCCATTTTTTTTTTGTATTCTTATGTGAGTGTGTGTGCAATAAAGAATGTATCTATTTATCTTATCGCTACATCTAAATCGCTAAAACCACTAAGTATATAAAAAAATTCAGGCCTTACAATAGGTTCATCTTTAAGAACAATAGAAAAAAGAAAGCTGATACAGTCGCCGACTCCAGCTAGTGTTGCAATGCTGGTAGGAGGTTCCCCACATATTTTACATTCTCAGCTAATTGTGAACATGTATGCTCTACAAGTATTTGAATGCGAAATGTCCGAATCTAATTTTCCACGCATCATTCTAGCGTCAACGATGCACTACGATCTATTGAGTTGCCATCTGCCAGTGTAACTTGAACTCCGATGTTGTGATTTTAAAACTCATTTCGATGAGCGTTAAACTACCTCCGTGGCCGAGTGGCTTGTACACTGGGTTTCATGGCGTCGCCGACTCGAGTGGTCCCGGGTTCGAATCCCGGTGGGGGCAGATGTTTGTGTGATGAACACGAGCATTTGTTCTCCAGTCATGGATGTTTAATATGTATTTCTATATAAATATACTTATATATGTAAAGTATATGTATTCTATCCGTTACCCTAGTATCCCATAACACAAGCCTTATAGTGCTTACTTTGGGGCTAGGCTAATTACACACACTTTTTTTTTAACACACACCAATTTGGTGTGTGTTAAAAAAAAAAGGATTGGATGACAGTTTTTGTTTAGTCTACTATTGTGGAAGTAGTCTAGTAGTATCTTTCGTAATGGCTGCTCTTATGATGGGTGACCATTCTTTATATCATCATGTTATTCAGCTATTGATCTGGACTGCATATTTTAGATTTTTTGTTTTAAAAGGTGACAAACGAGCGTATGGCCTGCCTAATGGTATGAGAGCACCATAGCCTATAGACACTTACTATATCAAAAATCTAGAGGAGCTCGATGGCGCTGGTGGTTAGCGCGATTGTTGAAGTTAAGCAACTTTCGCAGTGGTCGATCATTGGATGGGACTAAAAATCTTCTATCTCGAGTTCCTCCGTGCTTCGAAAGGCACGTCAAGCCGTTGGTCCCGGCTGCATCTGAGCGCGGGTGGATAGCGCGTTCGGCTGCGATCGTTGAAGTTAAGCAACTTTCGCAGTGGTCTGTCATAGGATGGGTGACCAAAAGTTTACTATGTCGAGCTCCTCCGTGAGTCGGAAGGCACGTTAAGCCGTTGGCCCCGGCTGGATCTGCAGTCGTTAGCACCCGCCAATACGCACTGAGCCCGCATGATGGGTCATGGCCCAATCTCCCTATTCCATCCATAGGGAAGGCCTGTGCCCCAGCAGTGGGGACATTAGTAGGCTGATGATGATGATGATGATACTAAAAATATCACCTTTGCCTAGCCTGCCTGACCCAAATTCCTTAACTCGTAGAGCCCTGCAACTTCACTTATCTAGAGAAACAGCACATAAGGTAATGTTATTTTACAGTGGTCTCCTGTAAGGAAGAGGTTACTTTCCCAGATGCGTCGTTCTAATTCTAGCGGAGAGTTCCGCGAAGCTATTCCTCCGTTACTTATATGTGTGGATTGCAAAGATAAATAAAATGGTATTAGAGAAATAATTCACTCCAGCCTTATACCAGAGACGAGTAGCGCTTTAACTAGTAAAATTTTTTTTAGATTAAAAAAATCAAGCAGTTAATGCTTCAAAATAAATAATTAAAATGTAGAGTTCTGATTATCTATAATATAAAAATGAATCGCTGCATGTGTTGCTAAGCGCAAATCTCGAGAACAGCTGAACGGATTTCGGTTCTTACGCAGAGGAAAATTAAAAAAATGCCTGAAATAGTCCAAAAACTACACTTTTCTATACACCCTATACGCATTAAGCCTGCGTGGCCAATCACGACCCAATCTCCCTTTGTAACCGAAGCGAGGGCATGTGCCCCAGCAGCTGGGACATTAATAGGCTGATGATGATACCAATAATTTGTGTTACATAAATCAGAAACATACTTATTACAACAATACAACAAAATAAATACAATATAGTCATCACGTTGAATCTGTATTATTACAATAATGTCAATTAGATATCCTATGTAATATTTATACAATGGACATGGACAGTAAACATTTTTCGACTTGGAACTTAAGAGTGCTTAAGGAAACCGAGTACCCTACACATTCGACCTTCGAAGGTTGCTTATCACTATATAAATAACTTCCGAACAACTCAACAAACTAGATCTTCTACTTTAAAAACTAAATGACTTATATAACATAATAAATTTATAACAGCATATAACCTGACAGACGACACGAACGTTGAACCTTATAACAATATGAAAAATCTTGTACCTGGCAGAGCCACCTAATAAAACCAGTTGTAAATCTAGACCATCCATAGACTATCACGAATACACACAAAACTTCATTAAAATCCATAGCGAAACACGGCTGACACGGCCAGGAGAGAAGTAGGTATACATAGCTTTCCCCTCTGGCGCGTTGGGCATAAAAATTGGGCATACTCACGATATATGTGTGCACGATTTGGCGGTGTTTTGTCATTGTTTATGTGACAGTGTTGTAGCTACAGTTTTGTGTCTTACGCATGTACGTTAAACTGCATTTGTGTGTCGCCGGAGGCGCCTAAACCCCCATAACTTGGGTTGCGGGAAAGTAATAATTTTGCGTGCTCAATACTTATATGGAGAGGTTAACCCTAGGCGTGGGTTGAAAGTGGAGTGTATCTGGGGTGCGGTAATACACAATAATATATTAATAAAAGTACAAACTAAACTGCGCCTTGCAAATGCCTTGTCTAATTAAGGACGAAGAAAATGGTTGAAGACCTGGAGACAAAGGAAAGGAACATGCGCACTTACCTCAGCACACCATCCGTTTGGTCACAAATCCTCCTTAAAGCACTAATATCAAAATAAATCGTATCGCACAGTCATTTTTGGATATTACATAACAACATGTGTCTTCCATTGTGTTCACAAGAGAGAGGCGGAAAAGTATAATGTCCTATGCACTCCGGTGTCGTCGAAAGCAGGGCGGCCATAGCTTAAAGTGCACATGTATGAAAAGGATGGGAGACAGATTGTATTATGGCAATTGCAAGTGTATAAACTACCCTATAGTGAAATTATTAAAAGCCCGCAAAATACGAAATCCAACAGTCGCTATCATATGTTTACTCCCTTCCGTGTTGCTTTATGTTGAAATTGGTCCAATTGTTTAAGAGGAATATCGTTACATGCACACGGACAGAAGAAACATAAGTTCATATAAAGATAATTATATTTAAACTAGCTGTGCCCTGCGGTGTTACCCGCGGTTTATTATGGATATTTTCCTGCAGTAAAACGTAGCCTTTGTATTAATCCAGGGTGTCAGCTAACTCAATACCAAATTTTATTAAAACTCCTCAAGCCGTTTAGACGAGAAGAAGTAACAAACCTACACACTCATAAACTTTTGTCTTTTATAATATAAGTGTGATTATCAACATATATATTTGACGTCCTCCGTGGCCGGGCGATTTGTACGCCGGATTTCATGGTGTCGCCGACTCGAGAGTTAGAATCCCGGGTTAGAATCCCGGTGGGGGCACATGCTTGTGTGATGAATACGAGCATTTTTTTTCTTTATTTTACTATAGAGGGTTTAATCAGATTGATAATGTCACCCTCGAAGATCACATTATATGGTCATAGCCTACGTTTTATACCATTTTAGCCAATAATCTAGCCTTTTCTGAAAGCGGAAAAACTAGAATATTTATACATTCACCAATATCATACAATGGATGGATCAATTCCATCCTCTCTGATTCATTCCGGACACAATCCATGATTATGTGAACTCCTCAATTTTATCACACTCTGTAGAATTTGGTGAGATTGATTTACCCATTAATTGAGCAAATTTATTTAATGGGATATGTCCGGACCTCATTAATGTTGTCAAATCAGACCTAGCCATATTCGATTCGAGGGATTTTTACTCTGGTTATGGATGTTTAATATGTATTTCTATATAAATATACTTATATATGTACAGTCTATGTATTCTATCCGTTACCCTGGCATCCACACAAGCCTTCCAATACTGACTTCGGGTCTAGGCTGATAGGTGTTTAAAAAATTTTTTTAAGCACATCACACAAAAAGGTTCCGAGATCGAATCTTATGGAACTACGGGCAAAAGCGCTGTCTCATTACTAATGTGATTTGGGATGTGATACGGTACATAGTTTACTATATTTTTGTTTGTATACATAGCAATTTAATTTGTCAGTCATCACGGATCTGCGTACGCTGGTCCGTCCGAAGGCCGTGCAGCATCCCACGGTCCCTCGACCCGCGGGGCCGCGGTTCACGTGAGCAAATGAAATCAGATGTATCAATCACATAACAATCAAAAGCGTGTGTGATGTTCATACGCCTGTCGGTAATATCGGATGTAGGGCTGTCGGCGAGCGCAGAACTTATATTTGAAATTCGGATTTTGGAGATTTTTCTCTTAAAATTTTCTCACGTTTAAACGCTCAACATTTAAATACTTTAAAAATTAAAGAAATAATCTTTTTATTTTGTTATTGTGTTACTCTACGCTTCTCTCTTCTCTACTCAATTTTATAGAAAATAATAAACGTACTATCTATCTATCTATTTGATCGATTTATTAGAAATTCCTATTCATTGGGTTTAATTGATAAATTTTTTGGAGCTTAGCGTTAGACTGCGCAGTTTTAAAATAGTCAGAAAAAAGTTAATTAATGATAAAAAGTCTATGTGAGGGAATAAAGCATTTTACCTTAGTAAAATAGCATTTTACTTTAGTAAAAAACATTGCTGTTGATGAAAACAGTTCCTGGTAAGATATGTATTTCAGGCCGCCAAGATGACTGGAGCGGAACAATTTTCTGCCACTTAAAGCTGTCTTCGCGACTGGGCTGCTCTTACACATAACATCAGGTGGGACGAGATAATTTGCTTTGTCTTTGAAAAGATATCTTTCAGCTGAGAATTATTTTTCTTCGTAGTTTTTCTTCCAGCATTTGCTTGTTGTAATGCTTTCCTACGTTTTCACTCTTTAATGTTATTAAAAATAAATTTGAGTACCTTTTATACTAAAACACTGAAGATCTTTGTATTACATATGTACTTAACTAGCGGCCGCCCGAGACTTCGTCCGCGTTAATTTAAGCATTTTGAAAATCCCCCAGGAACCAAAATTTTTTTCGGGATACAAAGAAATGTCTTCATCCAGGTAATATGTCTATATGTTCCAATTTTCATCCAAATCTGTCAAGCCGTTTAGAAATCAAGAAGTAACAAACATACACACAATACAAACAAACTTTTGACTTTATAATATAACTGTGATATAATAGCAAAACAATAAGCGACAGCCCTACCTATGTGGATATAGTCTGAAAGAATAGGTGAAATCGTGCTCTGTAGAATTGCAGCGTCAATCTTTCGAGGAAATATGCGAAATGCTAATTGGTGACTTGTGTACAACATTCACGATAACATCACGCACTGCGACCTTGAATCAACCTTAACCTAACGCAATAGAATATACTTTTGCTGGGAGCGAAATGGCTGTAGACAGTGTTGGGCGAAACGAACATTGTGACGACGTTCAGCCTTTGAAAAGTCTGTTTGAGGATTTGTTCCAAGTTTTTTTTTATTGTTATAAAGTACTTGATGATAGAATTGTTGTGTGAGATTTTTGAGCGAAGTTCCTTTTCTCACGGTATGGCGGATGTGATCTAGGCGAAAATTTACCGTCACAACTTTTTTTCTTTGAGTGTGTATGCTGTTGGTCGCAGATCAGACCTTTACAGCGTCACCGGGTTTGGGGAGGGCGAGATAAGGAGACCTCAAGCCGATAATTGACGAGTGCCTCTAGAGGTGTTCCAGGCGGATGGCATCTCCCCACGGGGAGTCTCCTCTCCGTCTAGAGCCTCTAGACCACTCGAACCTGAGGGAGTTGGCTCAACTAGAGGGCTTCCTGAGACTCGGACCTCGAGAAATGCGCCCCGGTACGTAGCTGTACCTGGTATAGCATGTCGTGTATAGACCGGGTCTTCGCACTCTTATCCTACGGGTGCGGTGTCTGCCTAATACTGAGCTAGTGTGCAAGTATGCTAGCTGTGTAGTGTTGGTGATTGTGGCATATGTGGGAAGAGTCGGAGGCGCGTTGGCGCAGGTGATTTCGTCGTCGGGGTACTCTTAGACTTGCCTAGTTCGACGGAATCGGAGGGAGTCACAACCTAGCGAGGCAGCTAGCTAGACAGCTGGGCAGGTAGCTATATGGACAGCGAAGTGGGCGACCACTAAAACGGTGTTGGTTGTGGACTTGATTTTAAGTTTTGTTTGTGAGTGATGGACCGTGTGCGTGTGCTACGTACCGAGAGCGGTGGGATGAACCGGTAGCATCCGTACTGGGCTTATTCCTTAGTGGGCTCATTCCGCACTGGGACTATTTCGGGTTGGGTCCAGTGCGGTTTGGTGAAAATCCACAGCGAAACACGGCCGAAACGGCCAGGAGAGAAGTAGGCATACATAGCTTTCCCCTCTGTCGTATTGGACATAAAAACTGAAGATATATGTGTGCATGATTTAGCGGTGTTTTATGTTATTGTTTATGCGTGAGTGTTGTAGCTACACTTTTGTTTCTCAAGCATGTTCGTTAAACTGCATTTGTGTGTATATTTCCCCCTTGCAAAAAATAGCAGAATGATTTGGATAGTATTATGTCGCTTTGGCTACACCCTTCCGTGTTGCTCTATGTTGAAATCGGTCCAATTGTTCAGGAAGAATATCGTTACATGCACACGAACGGGCCTCTTAATATTCCTTACTGGGCTCATTCCGCACTGGGACCATTCCGGGCTGGGTCCAGTGCGGTTTGATCGTAAGGACATTTTTATTAATGGAATAGGGAATGGAATTAATATCAACAGCCAACCCAAGTATTGAACGCCAACTGTTGGCATTGACTCCGTATATTGTGTTGTTACATATTTTTGTGGTTGGACGCATGTTGCCCGAAAATATCCTCAGATTACAGTGGCTGTAATTAACATGACATCTAAGAGAAAGAGAAGACGTTTAAAAGGTGAGTACTTGGTCCAAGAGATGGGATCTCTTTAATTAGCATTCAGCTCTTAATGCGGATTATAGTTCGCTGTTGGAGTGCTGCGCACTTTTGTACTGTCTGATCTCTTAGTGTCCTGGTGGTTTTTGGGGGACTTTCTATACGGAAAGGAGATTGCTCAAATTGGCCCAAATGCACAAAAAATATTGACATACACGGTAATTCTTGGCGTAATTTATAATTTAATTTACAGTCATTAGATTTCAACGGACACCTTTGTATAATATATTCACTTTTAAAAGGACTTTTCATTTTACCGGTTTGAAAACATACGAATCATTTTTAATGGCTATGGGTGTAGTAACATTCAGCCAAAGATTGATCGAAGTTGTTTATATAACATAAAAACAAATCTATTTTGTAAAGATCGATAAAAGAAATCATTTTTTTATTACACTGTGGTATTAATATCCACAATTATATTATCATTTTCACTACATGCACATGTGCTCAGACAATTATTATAGATGGTAGGTGACATTATAAAGTCTATTGCCATACATTTTTCGCCAAACACCTCCATAAACACATTATAATCTGTTTAGACTTTAGGGTATCTATCTATGGTCCTACGTTGCCTGACTTTAAATAAATAAAATTATAAGGTGTGATACACTAAAAATCTAAAATATGGTTATATTAAAAACATAACAAAAATAATGAAGCTTTCTTTGGTTAACGAGAGTTTAAAAATTCTCTCTAATCTGTGGCTCATTCACAATCATCACACAGTTTCTGTCACAGAGTACCTTATTATAACCGGAAATGTATAGATGACACCTGATTTTAAAAGTTACTCTTATGCATTAACTTTAAAAACAGGCAACTATCTGTTAATCTACATGCTCTATATACCTGAATCTAATCCATAATTTTGGTACTTGGCTTGATTTCCCTAGTTTACTATACAACTTATTTGTTTTTTATTATTTTAATATGTTCAGTGTATATGGTTTATAGAAGTTCTCAGGGGTGTCCGTCAATAATATTCGTTTCTACAGTAAGTTATATATAATTTCGAATCTAGGAAACAATTTTTCATGATTATTCGTTTTTAGGCCAAACATGTATGGAAGCTGAGCAATCTCCTTTAATTCCTCGTGTGCGTTACTCTTACCGGCATTATAGTTTAGTGTATTAGGATTATTGATTAGAAATGTATACCGATATATGTTTAACTAGCGGCCCGCCCTCGCTTCGCTTCGGTGTAGAGCTGAAGTGTAGACTACAGTTTTTGTTCTCTAGCTTGTATTATACACAATGACATTTATCTATGATTCTTCTTATACCTGCATGCAAAGTCTCAGCCCAATCGGTTAAAAATTGACAAAGTTTCATACAAACTTTCATTCCCTATTTTATCCCTTTGGGTGTAGAATTGATCAAAATCCTTTCTTAGAGGATGCCTACGTCATAACATCTACCTGCATGCCAAATTTCAGCCCGATCCGTCTAGTAGTTTGGGCTGTGCGTTGATAGATCACTATATCAGTCAGTCACCTTTGAGTTTTATATATAAAGATTACTTAAGTTCTTTGTTGTATTGTTTCGCTTTGTTTCAGCATTCGCAAATCACCTTTGCCATAAGGCGCTGGCTGAAAATCAACGCTGCTGTGGTATCGCGAAAGCGTTTACCACAGAGCATAGCTGAGGCAGCGTCCTATTGGCTTTACAAGGCACGCACCTAGAAATTAGTTCTCATGATTTTTTTATTATGTCTATGTTTTTTTATTATAAACATTTTGTTTTTCTAAATTCATGTTGTGAAGGACAATAAAATGTTTTTCTTTCTTCTTACTTTCTTACGTGATGCAGTTGTAAGCGTTTTATTTTTCAGTCCATTGGTATGCAAAATTTGAGGGAAAGTTGAGGGCAAAAGGTCTCACGGGCGCTCTCCAACAAGGTGGACAGACCTTATTAAATCGGCGACGCACTCTAGCGTAAATGATTGCTCGCTCTGCAAAGCATCGAGCTGCATGGCGACGCATCGCGATTGCATCAATGGCACAAGAATCGACCGAGACATGACCACGACTACTCTGTCAAGAGTGCACGACAAGGAAGAAGAAGAGGTATGCAAAATTATTCCTGAGTGACATAGGCAATATTTTATTACGTTAAAACAATAGTCGACTAAAACCGGAGCGCATCGCTAGTTAGATATGTGATTGTAACGATGCGCGACTTCGAATAATACTAATACTAATCATTCGACTCCACGAATCATTCGACCAAGTCGACTGCGCTTCATATCATTCGACTGGAGTCGAAGGTATCGGGCGGCGACTAACCGACTCTCGATCGACTCGGGTCGACTCGGGCTTTGTCGGGCGAACTCGACGAGTGAAAGAGATAAGCAGAGTCAATAGGGTACTACTTTCAATCGTTTTTTAATGATTATGTCGATATATGAACTCTTTATATTAAAAATACATATAAATCAAGTAATAATAAAGAAATTCCCTGGTAAATACAGTTTTCACTGCAAAAAAAAATTACCTAATAACAGATACAAGACTATCGTAACAGGCGCCAAGTACGAACGTACGGAAACTAACTGAACTAAGGCAAATGATGAACGAACGAATGAATAAACTAAATTTATTCGTTGCGCTCTTGTAAATTTGACATTAGTATTACTAATAAGTAGTCGTTATTCGAATAATGCCATTAGTATACTACTAATTTGCCTTTCGAATAGCCAAATTAGTAGTTACGAATTAGTCGAAAGGTAAAATCATTCGTAGTCGCGCATCGCTATGTGATTGCTATTTGTCGAGTTTGCCCTGATTCTTCCTGAATAAAGCGGGCGGGTAGGATATAGATACACACATATAACCTGTAACAGCTCGTGTGAGCGGGCACTGCTCATCTTTGCCCTTTCCCAGCGCGTGGGCCGGACCTGGTGCATCGCTAATACACAGACCACGGATCGTATAAAACTGATGATGTGCCATTATTATCGTTTTAAAGTGAAACTTTTAATACATCGCCACAATGTTTATAGTTTATTTTTAGCATGTTGCATCACATTTGATTGTTTAAAAAATCAGACCTTAGAAACAAGCATTATGCAATTTAATATTATACTTTTCTTCAAGTAATAAGAAAACATGAAACTTTACTTTATTATTAGCATATTTATCGAATAGGCATCACATTTGGCTGACTGGTTCCGAAGCCAAATCAAAAGTGACATTTTGTGTGAAAGGGGGCGGGGGGGGGGGGGGGGGGGGGGGATCAGTAAAAGATAGCGTTTTTCCGTTCAGTCCAGTAGGCCCCTATTCTCGCTGAATGATACCCGTGATACTCCGAGGTTTAGGGCCATGAGGACGTATGAGGGGTCAAAAGACGCGGAATCTGAATGTCTTTGAGAAGGTGTAAAATTATTCTGGATAATTCAAAAACTTTAGTTCATTACACTTTTTTCAATATTGGTGACGGTTGAGGCTGTAGAGGTGCCATTAGCTGCGAGTTTGCATGGAATCATTGTTTCGGCATTATTTAGTCGCTGCCACACCGTGATCATGGCGCATTCTATTGAGAAAAATTTAAAGTTTGTGTTTGCTAGCTATACTGTACGAATGTACACATACTTTTTCTATGATGTAAGTGCAATTATTTCATTTATTATATGATCAATAAACCTCATTCTCAAAAGAAATTCATTTTTTTAATCATTAACCTGCTTCCTTTATTTACTGATTAAACTTTTTCTAAGTATTAGAAATTTTCTCATTCATCAATTTCAAACTAAATAAACACAATATTATTCCCTAGGCTGCATTCCATTCTTCGCTCCTTGTCAATGGATGTGAACTTGAAACACATCGAAAGGGTCTAGATAGCTTAGTTTATTCCAACAAAATCGTCAGATAACCCTGCCCCGATCTAATAGCACACTATACGTTACACGGCACAGACAGACTGTGGAATTTCATATCAATACACCTTGAGTAATGATTGGGAGTGGAGAGATAGTGAAATGAATTTATAATTATGCAGTTTCAACCTTATTGTTAGAGTAACACATAGATCAGCTGTTGCTTACGAGTTGGTTTGCGTAATAATTGGTTGGCCATACAAATTTTCATATTCTATTTTATTCTTATCAAAACGTAGATCAAAGACATGCTGAAACGGATAAACGTAAACAGGTGGATGGCTAGACGTAAGTGGGTGGACGAATAGTCGTTAGCGGATGGACAAATAACCTTAAGCGTTTTTGTGACGCAGGCAAAAACTCTGTTTACAGACGACGGCGCCTTTAAGAGACACACCGCCGAACGGACCTCACACCTGGCTTCCGCAAACCTTACGAGCCCCCACAGTGGCTACCCACTGAGGACCCCGTAACTCTTACGGGCGCTTTACGGCATAATATCCGCTAAAAAACCCTGCGAATATCCTCGAAACCGCGGGATCCCCGTTTAGGGATTCTTCCGCGTCTCCGCACCCAGCAGCCTCCCGGCCTAGCCGGGGCTCCACGGCAGGGGTCTCCCAAGGTATTGCGGGGACCCTGCAGACGTGCGCAGGATGGCCCGCGCGTGGGGGCAGAATACGCGGCCTAGTGCCCACCGTACCGCCCCCCGTCCACTGCGGAGGACTACTTGGGCGTGCCCGTGTAGCTCCCTCCGCCGCCCCCCTCTTTGCAGGACAGAACTACAAGATGGGGGCTGCCGTCACGGGATCCCTCGGTGGCCGCCACGGCACAATGCGCCGTACCGGGCAGGGTCATGGGACGGGCGTAGCCAGGGCACGCACTCGTCCTCTTCTGGCCGCTCGGGATGGAGCGGCCAGGGGATCATCCTCCCGCTCCCTCTCGGCTGCCTCCTTCTGCGAGATAACGTTCTCGCAGAAGGAGGCAGCCGAAGCGTGTGGACCCCTGTGGACAACAAAATGTAATTGGTAGACGCATAGATGTTAGCGGTTAGTCGGCTAGATGTAAGTAGATGGACAGATAGCGAAAGCTGGTGGATGACTAGATGTAAGAGGGTGGACGGAAAGCCGTAAGTGGATGGATGGATAGAAGTAAGCGGGTAGATGACTTCACGTAAGCGGCTGGATATCTACACGTAACCGATAAGTAAGTAGGTGAAATGCTAATCGTAAGCAGATAGACGTCAACATGTATGCGGGTGGATGACTACACGTTGGTGGATGGACGGATAGTCATAAGTGGGTGGACCGGGAGTTCCGCCGCTTGTGATTCGTTTTAGACACTAACGATATTGAACGTTACGAGTCGAGGCAATGTTGATTCATTTCCTATCCAGTTATGTGTCCCAACTCACAATCTTAAGTCTGCAGTTTCCTATTTTCCAATTCGACAATTACCACAAACGCCGCCACGAGAAGCAAGAAGCGGCTACTAAAGCGGCCGACTAAGGTAAGAGAGAGAGGGGTGGGGAATCGCGCGAGTGACGTGTGGCGGCGTTTTGTATCGGCGCATTAAGTGGCCGGTGCGGGAGTAAGAAGCGAGCAACGACGATTTGTAGCGTGTGGCGGCCACCGGCGTACCGTGTATGGCGAGTCCATATAAAATGTATGAAAACTACAAGAAATATGCCGGTTTGTAGTTGTAGTCGGTGGCCCGTGTGCGGCGACACTAAGCATTACATTATTAAAAAAAACTTATTTCTATTAACACACACATCAAAAAAGTTTGAACAATATGCATAATTAACAGATACTGTATGTTCTAATTGACTGTAGATATTTTATTTCTTAGCAAATAGATTTGTATGCTTACTATATTTTTTGCACCCGGTAACAAAATTGACTGGTTTTAAAAATAGTTTTTTTTTTTGGATTATATTCATACTAGTACACTACAATGCCGCAATTATATTTTGTCGTTAGCTCATATTCGGGTGCACGAAAGGTATAACTCGAATTCGGACAACCGAAGCAATATTTACACTGGAATATGGACTGGAAGACAGTGTCGGGTAAACAAAAGGAAATCTACCCGAATTAGGGCGTACTTGACTCTGTTCATTTACACTTAGTCGCTTACCCGAATTCCAATGCCACTCGTATTCAGGCTGATGAACAGATGTAATCGCGCCATTAATACATTACAAATTCAAAATCGTTCAGAAGTTCCAAACCGTAAACATGTTGCATAGAATTATTTGATGAGTATATATAAAAAAAAAAGAGAAGCTCGATGGCGCAAGTGGTTAGCGCGTTCGGCTGCGATCGTTGAAGCTAAGCAACTTTCGCAGTGGTCGGTCATTGGATGGGTGACCAAAAATTACTATCTCGAGCTCCTCCGTGCTTCGGAAGGCACGTTAAGCCGTTGGTCCCGGCTGCATCTGCAGTCGTTAGCACCCACCAATCCGCACTGGGCTCGCGTGGTGGGTCATGGCCCAATCTCCCTATTCCATCCATAGGGAAGGCCTGTGCCCCAGCAGTGGGGACATTAATAGGCTGATGATGATGATGATATAAAAAGATATATACACACTTACAATTCCTTTTGAAAAATGTAGTATCTTATATATAAAATTCTCATGTCACAATGTTAGTTACCATACTCCTCCGAAACGACCTGACCGATTTTTATGAAATTTTACAAATGCATATTCCGTGGGTCAGAGAATCGGCTACTATATCTATTTTTCACATCCTTAAGTAGTTAGGAGGAATGTTATCCCAGAAAATTGATAGAACAGTACGTTACACACCCCTAAATTTTTTTTTTTACTTTATTATTATCTCTTATCTATTAGACAATTTTAAATTTTCTCTTCTACCACCTACTAGGGGCAGGTGGTTTTTATGGCACTACGAAGTTTGCTGGGTCAGCTAGTAAGTATATATATTTTTTAATATCATTGAATGGAGATACAGTCTCCAGTCTGAAGGTAGCGGCGCTCGGTATGAATGAGAGGTCGTGACGTGCAGAGATATGATCTGCGAGTCTGTCGCTGGCCGCAGGATAGTTAATAAAAGCTGTAGCCGTAATATGAACTCCTAATGCCAGCCAAGTATAAGTGTTAGAGTGAGACGTTGCTATACTAACAGTAGAGCGGCATCCCGCTTCAACCGCTGTTTTCGTCGTAGTTTCAGAGTTTGATACGTCCTCTGGTATGAATGGACAGGGTTCTACAGTTAGGTTACAGTGAAATTACACATATATTATGCAACTGCAATGTTTTTTACAAGCTTTTATTTAACTTGCTATGTATGTTTGTTACGGTCAAATCTTACAACTCAATTTTTAAGCACTTGCCCTCAACCGATTAAGCTGAAATTTGGTATGCTCGTTCAGTTCGGATGACAATGCATGATTAACAGTGTGACGTCATTCTAAATCCAATATGGCGGCATACCCAAAATGGCGGACCAATCATTTTTAATGCATTCCTACAATATGGGTATCAAATTAAAGGGCTTGCTGAGAGTAACTCGAAAAAAATGTGACGTCATTCTCAATCCAATATGGCGGACTTCTAAAATTTGAAAATCTATTTAGAAACAGATATCTTTAACTAATTTAGTTGAAATTTTTTAAACATTTTATGTACCGATTTTATGCTGTGATGAAGTTAATGTCAAACAATCATGAAGTTTTAAATGGTCCTATAAAAGACTATTGAAATAACAGTGGAGAATTGAGTTCCAAAATCGTGGGAGCCCCCATGTAAAAGTTTTTTTTTCTTTTAGCGCATTTAAATAAAAGCTTGTTTTTTAAAAAAAAAAATACTTTTATTCTTATAGTGAAACGTGCATCTACGTACGGATAACTCAAACAATAAGTTTTTTTTTGAATAAAATATTTAATTGCGTTTGAACACAATCGAACCTAATGTTAAGCATAATGTGGCGAGAGCACGAAAACTCAAACAATGTAATTTTTTTGAGAGAAACTTGTTTTCAGTCTGGGTGTAAATGAACAATCCCATCATAATCCTACACACATATACATATATATGAGTGATGCGTGCGCTGTTTCATTAACCTATGCCTTATGCGCCGCCTAATGTTAGATTATTATTATTATTATTATTTTAATTTCAGGAGACGGTTTGTGCATTATCAGTGTCAAAGGTAGGGAAACATTAGTTGGAAATGGATGCAGGTTGGATCCAGTGTTACCAGAAAACCATTTCGCATTCCCCCCAAAACTTACCCGAAATCCCCCCAAAATTCAAAATATTTATAAGAATACAATATTACTAAAAAATATGTATTTCAGCAATAGCATCCATTACTGGACCAACATCTTCGCACTCCACTCGTCCTCTTTCCCACTCCTTTCTTAATCCAGAAACATGTTAACGTGTCGTGACGCATCAAAGCGTCGACACGACACGACACGTAAATATGTCTCTAACCATAGTAAATGTATGAAACCGATGTGCTTCTGGCGCGACGCGACACGTTAATATGTTTCTGGCTTTACTTGTTAAATAATTTTGTTTTGATAGTGCAGTGCCATTATCTTACCAATTTGCAAACAATTAAAAGGACAAATTGAAAAATTACGACTTAGCAGAGCAAAGATGATAAATAGTGTCGAATTGATTTGCAGTTCAAGCTAGCAACCATTAACGACTGACTGACTACCTCTTCTTGGACTTGACTGACCGAGCGACTGAGCTAGACCGAATGGACTGAAGAGTACTTTTTTAAGTGGAATTTCGACTTAGGGGTCCAAATCGGGCTCACTGAATTAGAACGCAGTTCAGTAGGCCCGATTCCTGCATGACTCTCTAAGCATTAAAATTAAATTTGACAACAGTCTAGATCATTGTCATTCTCCATACCAAATGAGAAAGAGAGACCGTTGATCGACTTTTATAGTGTCTTTTTACAGATTAAAAGTTTATGAAGTGGTATTATTTTTATATTCGACATTCACAAGTGCTTGTAACAGCCTAGACTGAATAAACGATATTGAATTTTGAATATAAAAAATGGAATTAAAAACCCCCCATTTCCCCTCAAACGCAAATTTCTTCCCTCCATTAATCCGCCCAAAAATATTTTTCCTCCAATTATCCCCCCATCGCTTTAAAAACCCCCCGAATTTCGGGGAAATCCCCCCAATCTGACAGCCTTGGATCGGAACTTAGAGGATAGGATCAGGAGACAGTGCACACTATTACATTATAGGGGGCATACGAGCTGATGGCTCACCTAATGGTAAGTAATCACCGTCTCCCATAGATACCTGCAACAGCAGGAGTATCACAAATACAATGCCGGCGTATAAGGATGGAGTACGCTTTATTTTTGAAGGTACGTACAAAGAAATTTGGTGACTCATTTCTTTGTCGCACTATCCGTAAATGGAATGCTCTGCCCGTTCACGTGTTCCCTCCCTCTTACAACCTGGGATCCTTTAAAAGAGGCGTGAAGAAGCAACATGCAGGCCGGCAGGGTGAAGATGGCTGGTGTGGCAGGTAAAACTGCTGTATCAGCTATCGTCACGTCTGGACTTCACCTTCACTTAACGTCTGGTGGGGTGGAGTCATTTGTCGGACCTATCTATAAAAAAAAAAAAAAAGGTTTTCAGGTCGTATTGGTCCTCATTTACTCTTGCCTTGAAGGTCCCTATATTATATGTATCGGGGAATACAGTCACAGGAAGGGAGTTCTATTCCTTCGCGGTTCGCATGATGAAGGAGGATGTGCAGGAGAGGTATGTCGACCATGTACAGTTGAACACTATCCACGTCTCGTCAGCCGATGGTAAAAGTTAAGAATATTTCACAATGTAGAGGAGCTGGATGGCGCAAGTGGTTAGCGCATTCGGCTGCGATCTTTGAAGTTAAGCAACTTTCGCAGTGGTCGGTCATTAGATGGGTGACCAAAAGTTTACTATCTCGAGCTCCTCCGTGCTTCGGAAGGCACGTTGAGCCGTTGGTCCCGACTGCATCTACAGTCGTTAGCACCTACCAATCCGCACTGGGCCCGCGTGGTGGGTCATGGCCCAATCTCCCTGTGCCCCAGCAGTGGGGACATTAATAGGCTGGTGATGTGGTTTTGACGACCTCCGTGGCCAAGTGGTTTGTACGCCGGGTTTCATGGTGTCGCCGACTCGAAAGGTCCCGGGTTCAAATCCCGGTGGGGGCAGATGTTTGTGTGATGAATACGAACATTTGTACTCCAGTCATGGGTGTTTTATATATATTTCTATATAAATATACTTATATATGTACAGTATAAGTATTCTATCCGTTACCCTAGCATCCCATAACACAAGCCTACAGTGTTTACTTTGGGGCTAGGCTAATTGTTGAGTTGAAAAAAAAAAATGCACCTTCGTTTTTTTTGTACTGAAATAATTTAAAACAAAAATTAACTGAAAATTAAAAAACTACTTACTAGATTCTTTATCTACAGTTTTTTTTTCTAGTAAAGTTTTTTATGATATAATTTCACGTTTTATTTCAATCAACAAAGTTCTACAATAATTAAATTACAGAAAAAAAATGGTAAATAAAGTAACTAGAAAAAAATCCACGCGGAGCAGGCAGCAGACGGGACTCGAGCTTTACATCCTAAGAAATGCTAGAGAAAATTCGACAAAGCCACCAGGGCCGCGGTATCATTTTTCTTAATTAATTTAATATCAAAAGAATCTAATGATCATTCTTTAGCCAAAACTGCAAACATTATACCTACTCCCTCTTAACGTAGACACAGAGCGTAACCCGGCATGAAAGCCACAGTCGGCCAAGAGATCCCGCGATAGAGGGTCTCGATCACACTAATACGTGACGATAAGTCCTCTATCTCATGGCGACTTATCACATGCTATTAGCCACGCAAGGTGTGTTACCATCGGGCACTGCGGCTTTGCCACAATTGCCTTACTAAAACACACTGAAAACTTAAAACTCACATTACTACATTATTACACACTTCGTGTGGCTGTTTGTGTTTGTTGCATGTGCATATATACTTTGTCGTGATCTACAAGAAGTGAAAGGGAGAGATTAGAAGTTTTTTTTATGTGTAACATCTTTCTTCTCGTTTTCCTGCAATTTTTTGGTGATTTTGTGAAATGGGACGGAAGTGTGTAACGGGAAGTCGCGAAAGCGTGCGCTACTTAATTTGATTTTAGAACATAATGTTCAAATGGCTTATTTCTTTTATAGTAGGTTTTATTTCTTTTTTTACTAATAAAAGGTGTCACATCATACGCGACATAAGCTAAGGCAGGTTGGCTGTCTAAAATAATATTTTTTATTTTGCATAAATATGTATATTTAAATAGATAAAGTTATCTTTCCAATTCTTATTTGTTCTTTTTGATGGCCAATATTTTTTTTTACAGTCAAGCCCACCACACGGGCCCACAGACACACAGTACTGAAACCACGGGCACATAGTACTACGTAACTCTGTATCAATAATTCTGCTTCCGGTTGGTTGACTTAGTCCAGCGCTTCAAAATTCATTGGCTAAGGAAATTTAAGTATTTTTCATTTGTAATTATATTCCATCTTTACTTGACAGTTATCAGCGCTGGTTGAATTTACTTAAATGAGCTCTCATAAATTACAAAAATATATCATCTGAATCAGCCTTTTAATATCCCAACTGCTGGAGCACAGGCATTCCCTAAGAACGGAGATAGAGAGGAATAGTAAGATTGGGCCATGACCCAGCCACGCAGGCCCTGTGTGGAACGGTGGCTGCTAACGACTGCAAATGCAGCCGGAACCTACGGCTTAAAATGCCTTCCGAAGCATGGAAGAACTCAATATAGTAAATTTTTGGTCATCCGTCCAATGACCGACCTCTGCTAAAGTTGCTTTGTTGCTTAACTTCAACGAACGCAGCCGAACGCACTGACCACTTGCGCCATGGAGCTCCTCAAAAATATAATATAATAAAGGCATATTGATTAGACTTTGGCTAAATATCTGAGGAGCTCTTATAAAAAAAAATGATGACAAATACATAGGTAGCTTAATTCAACTTTTTTTATTTTTACATTCATTTACTTTTATCAACTAAACGGACACTAAAATTTATCCCGGTAATTGATGGCTGGCGGTATTATACCGATGCGACTTACGTTCATTTGTTTCCTTAGAGGCAAGACAAGGTGTGTGCATTGCGACTTGTAGTTTGGGAGAGCTCATTAATTTGGCCGTGGCTTCTCCCGTTGTTTTGGAGTGTGGTCTTCGTGTCCGCTCGCCGAAGATATTATTATTGTTCAAATGTGTGGCCACCATTAGTTCAGAATGTGTTTGTGATTTCAGAGAGTGTTGAAATCGCGAGAAAATAAATGTTATAATCGGAATGATCATGCTTTGGGAAAATTGTGATTGAGGAAAAAGTATTTTATTTATTTATTGATAAATAAAGCCAAGTACTGGGTCTTTTTGTTTCTTTTGATAAAGAAAAAAAGATAATAATTCTTCCTGATGGAAAAACACAATCAATTCTGTTTTTTTTTGACTATCCGTTGGCAAATATACCGAATCAACTCTCTTCTTTGATGTATTTAGCACTAAAACGTCTTAACGTCTTAAGCTTAACAGAATCCTCGCTTGCAGGGGTTAAAAAGTGTGGGAAAGGACGAAAACTGGGACCATGAGAGGTGCTAGTGGCAGGCATATTCTTGTCAAAATTACAAGTGCCCGCCACCTTCCAAACCCTGTACCCCGAAGACGGAGTCTCAGATAAGCGGTTTACCTATTATCGTATCGTCGACCATCGTCCGGTATGTGGTAATGTGGGGGTAATTATCGGTTCCCTACAATTACCCCCGGCGACCAATGACCAAAACTTTCAGTCTGCCTCGATGTAGAACTAATCTGGGCTTGCATCATCCTCTCTCTAGAATTTGTTCCACTTATAATGACACGAATGGCAAATTGGGAGACATTGACATATTTAACGATAGTCAAAACCAGTTCCGACATAAGCTGCTGAATTCCATCTCAACCTCTTTAATATGAATTTAAATTTACTAATCTAATTTATTAATTCATTTTTTTTAACAAATTTTAATCTTACTAATTTAATAATTCAATTGTTTTTTTTAATGTAGTTAAAAATACTGTCATTTTAATATTGAATGCTGTGAACACTTGTAAGTGGCAAACATATAATAATTGTGTT
The DNA here is from genome assembly GCA_902850365.2 of Chilo suppressalis. NCBI lineage: Eukaryota > Metazoa > Arthropoda > Insecta > Lepidoptera > Crambidae > Chilo > Chilo suppressalis. Next base: position 2,298,641 of record OU963905.1, on the reverse strand, counting down.
TATGTTATTAATCACTTTTTAATGTATGATATGTATTGCTGTATGTGTTCCTAATCAAATAAATAAATAAATAAAATAAATATGTGGTCGCCACTCGGGAACCTCTTAGCCTCAACGGCCATCGGTTCTCCTCGCTTCGGGCGCCAAAATTTTCATATTATTTTTTCAATAATGCTTCACATTAACACTAACAGCTGAATTCTCATAATAAACGGACACAAATAGTTTCGTTTAAACGTGTTTATGAACTTTGGACTTTGAACATCTATCAACACATTGAATATTTTCGTTTACTAACGATATTTATTAAAGGAAAGGTATTAAAATAGGCTGGAGAAGTTAAATGGTGCAGATGGTTTGTGCATTCGACCTGTGATCATGAAAGTTAACTTTCGCAATGGTTGATCATTGGATGGGTGACCAAAAACTCATTATCTCCTTCGTGCTTTAGAAGACACGTTATGCCGTTGGTCACAGCTGCATCTGCAGTCTTTAGCACTCACCCATCCGCACTGTGTCCGCGTGGTGGGTCTAGGCCCAGTCTCGCTTTTCCATCTATAGGAATGGTTTGTGCCCCAACAGTGGGGACATTAATGGGCTGATGAAGATGAAGTAGGCTTAAAGAACGATCTTTCGGGTTATTATGGGACCACTTTAAACGATGGTGGTCCGTGCGAAAGAAAAGATAAATAGATAATCTAATCGTCAATCTTAATATCTTAAGGGAATTGCTAAATGTTTAATACTTGTAAAAGTATTAGTAGTTACCTACAAAGCGAAGAAATGGCGCTGCCTTGCAGCTTAAGAATGGCTAGAAGAATTTCGACGCGGCCGTCAGGGCCGCGGCTGCATAATTGGTCAGTGCATTCGCCCGGATTGCGAAGGGTTCGAGTCCCGTCTGCTGCCTGGTCTGCGGATTTTTTTTTCTAGTTATATTTTCTTTGGATTCAAACATCAAGCAGTTACATGCTTAAAAAATTAAAACTATATCTTAAGAAAAGTTAGGAGCTTGGTTACGCTATCTGGGATACAGAAATTCATAAGAGAAAGATCAAGGGCACCGCTGGGCAGCATATTTTCCAGAGATCTTACAGAACTTGATCTGCAACACTGTGTTTTTATGTTAAATGGAGACCAACACGCACATTAGACCGAAACGATCGACGGGTGATCTTCTAGCGTACTTGACTCATATCTGGGGTGAGGCTATCGACAAGCGGGGCGAGTCGTTGGCTATCAGCCTAGACATTGCCAAGGCATTCGACAGGGTCTGGCACAAAAGCCTTCTCTCCAAGCTTCCGGCATACGGTCTGCCGGCCCAGTTCTGTTCTTGGGTAGCTGACTTCCTGCATGAGCGTAGAATTCGTGTCCTTACGGATGGTAGCAGTTCGCGGTTCATGTCAGTGAATGCCGGCGTTCCCCAGGGCTCCGTCCTATCCCCCACTCTCTTTCTGCTGCATATCAATGACCTAATTCCTCTTGGGAATATTCATTGCTATGCAGACGACAGTACAGTGCATGCGGGGTATCTCGGACAAGCAGCGGCTGGGCAGGCGGTAACCAAGGAGAAACGGGAGAATGTTGTCATTGAACTCAATCAGGCTTTGGACCACATTTCTGAATGGGGTACCAAGAGCTTGGTTGAGTTCAATGCTAAGAAAACCCAGATCTGCGCTTTCACGGCAAAAACGTCGCCATTCCTTTTATGTCCTTCTCTTCAGGGCACAACACTGGAGCTAGAGAGCAGTATCACCATGCTCGGTATGGATTTTTTTTTTTTTTTTTTTTTGTTTCCTCCCATGCGGGGGAGAGGGTGAGAAATCCTCATGGATACCCTACAGCCGGCTGTAAGGTTATGTCAGACTCTTACTGACTAAAAAACACCCTTTATTCATGCTTATGGCCAGAAGGGCCTTACAAGCTTCATCTGAAGCGATCAACCCCCGAGAGGGGGAAGATGCGGCGCTGCGTTAGTTTAAACTAGTGCATAGTTTAAAATAACGCAAAATGCGCTTAGAGGACAAGTGCACTCAGATGTGCACTTGAAACGGGAGGGGACTGAGAGGAATCGAACCTCTCTGTGTCGGGGGGGGCGGGGGGGACTCACCGCGGGTGTTGGATCCTCAGCGGCCAAGAGGGCCGCGAGATCGCGCGTGAGTTTATTGTGTGTGGCTGTGAGTGCGTGTTTGGGCCTGCGGGGCCTGAATCGAGATGGAGTGTGTGGAACGTATCCCGACGCCGATCTAATGAGTGTGTTAGAGTGCTGTTCTGCAGCTTTGAAGAACCGTTCCGAGCACTCCGTGAGGTGTGTTTGAATTGTGTCGAGTTGTAGGTCCCTGTGGAGGTCCGCGTTGCGGACGTACCACGGGGCCCCTGTGGCTATGCGGCAGAAGCGATTTTGAAGCACTTGAAGTTTGTTCAAAATCGCTTCGTCCGCGTGTGCGAACACTGGTGACGCGTAAGTGAGGACCGGGCGTATGCAAACTTTGTAAAGCGTTCGCTTGTTACGGAGTGACATTTTGCTGTATTTACCGAGCATCGGGTGGAGGCGGCTCATATAAAAGCGCGCGTTCGCGACTACGCGTGTGATGTGTGCACGGAAGGTGAGTTTTTTGTCTAGTGTGATCCCTAGGTATTTGACTGTGCGGTGCCACGGTATTGCTATGCCTTGCATTCGCAGAGACCGCGCACCGTGTTGTATGGTTTTGGTGCGGCGCTTGGGATCGAAGCAAATGGCCGAACTTTTGTCCGGATTTACGTCGATTCTCCAATCGCGGAACCAATTCCCAAGTGTTGTGATTGCCGGTTGGAGCTTGGCTATGATTTGATTGGTACTGGCTCCCCTAGAGTAGAGGGCCGTGTCGTCCGCGAAGAGAGCGAGCTCGACACCCTTGGTCTGAGGGATGTCATTGGTGTACGCTGTGTATAGCAGGGGGGAGAGAGCGGACCCCTGCGGTACACCGGCTCGTAGTGGGCGGGGCGTTGATAGTGAACCTTCGTATCTATAGCGGAAGGTGCGGTTTGATAGAAAAGAGGCTACTAACCTAACTAGGCGGTCAGGTAATTTTAATTGATATAATTTAAAGATTAATCCGTCGTGCCAAACCTTGTCGAAGGCTTTGGCGACGTCGAAGAAGACTGCAATAGTTTTATATTTATTAAGTTGGAAGCCGCTTAGGGCGTGCTCCACTATGCGATGGATCTGTTGGGGGCAGGAGTGTTTGGCTCTGAAGCCGAATTGGTGGTCAATGATAATAGGATCGGATGGTGATAGGAGGTGCTCTCTTAGTCTGGTCAGTATGGTTTTTTCGAAAAGTTTCGCCATTGCCTTGAGGAGGCTAATAGGGCGATGGCTACTGGGGAGGTGCGCGGGTTTTCCGGGTTTGGGGACGCCTATCACTATTGCTTCTTTCCAGGCGGCTGGGAAGTAGCACAGATCAAAACATGCGTTAAAGAGAATTGCAAGCAAGGTTAGCATTTGGATGGGAAAGTGCTTGAGCGCCTTGTTAGAGATGCCGTCGGCGCCCGGGGCCTTGCGTTGCTTAAAGTTTCTAATGGTCTGTCTGAGTTCGTCTGTCGTGACGGGGTCTAGGGGGTTGTCAGTGAGTGGAAGGGCGGCCCGCCGGCGGACCTCCTCCTCCACTCCGCGAATATGTTGCGGGTTAGTTTCCTGCGTACTAGGCGTGCATTGCGCCGCTATGCTGTCTGCAAAACACTCAGATTTTTCGTCGTCTTCGAAGGCGACGGTGCCGTCGGGGCTAGTGAGCGGGGGGGTGTGGGTGGTAACGTCGCTACGGAGCGCTTTCGCAATTCTATAGTACGCAAGATGGGATGGGGTAATGTCCGCCATGAGTTCCTCCCAACGGGAGTGTCTCAGAGCGGCTAACTGGGACCTAACTTGTCGCTGAAGGCGATTAGCTGTAGCCCTATACTCGGGGGTGGGGTATAATTTGGCTCTCCGGAGAGCGGCGTTTTTGGCTTGGATAAGGTTCCGGATGGCCAGCGGGAGCTTGGGCTTTGGCAGCTCAACCTCCCGCGAGTTTTCCTTCGCCTTCTCGGTCACCAGAGAAGTTAGAGAGTCTATTGTTTCGTCGATCTTGTCGGTGCTGTCGAGACTGTCCGGTGAGTTAGGGAACGGGGACTCGGGGGAGTCTAAAGCGGTCTCGAGAGCGGAGCGGTATCCGTCCCAGTTGGTGAATAGCCTCTTAGGGGGCGCGGGGGCGTCTAGTGGGTCTTGGGGACCTAGAACTAGAGACACCGGTCTGTGATCTGACCCCAGGTCGTCGAGCGTTTCGATCGAGCTGGGGCGAAGCGACACGTTTTTAAGGATCGCCTCGGTATGGAGATTCGCTGTGACTTAAATCCAAAAAATTACATCGAAAGTGTGATAAAAACAGCCTCACGCAAACTCGGAGTCCTGAACAAGGTGCGGCGTTTTTTCACGCCCGAGCAACTATGCTTGTTATATAAGACGCAGGTTCGGTCTTGCGTGGAATATTGCTCGCACCTCTGGGATGGCTCCGCCAAGTACTTGCTCGATGCTTTGGATAGGTTACAGCGGCGCGCAATACGCATCATAGGTGATGAGGAGATGTCTAAACACCTCGAGCCTCTTCAATTACGCCGTGACGTGGCGTCACTAAGCGCGTTCTATCGTCTGTACCACGGCGAGTGTTCTGAGGAGTTATTCTCTCTTATTCCACCTTCCCCTTTCCTTCAGAGGACCACGCGCGCTGGCTTACGTTGTCACCGTCTAACTGTGGCTACAATTCCAACGCGTACAAAGAAATTTGGTGACTCATTTCTTTGTCGTACTATCCGTGTTATATGCTCTGCCCGCTCACGTGTTCCCTCCCTCTTACAACCTGGGATCCTTTAAAAGAGGCGTGAAGAAGCAACATGCAGGCCGGCAGGGTGAGGATGGCTGGTGTGGCAGGTAGAACTGCTGTATCAGCTATCTTCGCGTCTGGACTTCACCTCCACTTAACATCAGGTGGGGTGGAGTCATTTGTCGGACCTATAAATAAAAAAAAAAAAAAAAAAAATGGCCCGTCTGATAGCAATCCGCTTTCATAGACTATGGACGCTCGCGATGCAAAAAATATCATTCGCACCATAGCCTAGCCTGATCCAATAAAAGCCTGGAACCTTACTAACCGACAGAAACACAACACCACCAAAAGTAAGTGTTATTTAACTGTTATTTTCTGTAAGGCGGAAGTTACTTTCCCATAAAGGTGCTGCAGTTTCACTGAAAAATCCGCTAAGGCCTACTTCTCTTAAATTGGCAATTAAAAAGGGTGAAATGGTGAACTCTATAGTCAAGGGTCAAGACAGAACAAATAGGTGACTAAAATCTCAAAACCAATCTAGAATAACTCATATTATAAATATCAAAAATCATCACTGGAGACCGAAGAGCTGGCAGCTACCTCGGACAAAGAATCAGTCTAGCCATTCAAAGGGGGAACGCTGCCAGTATCTTCAGAACCTTGCCCAAAGGTAGGACTCCTTTTAGTAATATATTTTAGTTCTATATTATATTTTTTAAGGTTTTTAATTTTAAGGTTCATTGTTCCTATATATATTAAAATCTCAAATGTGTGTACAACTATATAGCTTTGGGGATACTACATGCTCAGTCAGAAATCAATGATGGCAGAATTACAGCGTGAAAATATGCCAATTATATGGTGTAATGTTAAACTAAGGGTTTTTGAATTATGATTACTATTACGTATGTTAGTGCATTTATATTGATAGCAAAAAGCACTACTCATTAAAACGCTCCATAATCTACATGGATTAATGATCATTATATTCTACTATAGAATCAGTAGCGTCTATTTAACTAACACCTTCAACTTAATCGAACAAAGTGCATGGGAAATTATAAATAGTGCACCACTAACCGTTTCATATCTGTTGAAGAATTAAACGATTCCGAAGCGAAAATAGTTCCAGTAATTGCTTTTAATGAGTCCTGTTCAAAGAGTCATAAAAGATAAAGGAATTTATAAACTGAAACTATTCGTTGAAGTCATGCAAAATATAAGGTGACTGCTCAGAAACAATGTTTCGCATTGAAAATGGACTTTGTGCGTATAGCAGTAAGAAGGTTTAATACGAACTTGAACCCGTTTCAAATTTACTCAGGTATCGCTATCAGAATAGTTTCTCGTGTTAATTCTGCTGATAATCAAGCACTCGTGGTTCTGACACACCGGTGCTGAGAAAAGCAAGCTCAGCAGAATTTCAAAAGTTTTTAGACTTTTTGTGCCAATGAGGGTGATCACGTTTCCAGTTGGCGCCACTGTGAGGTGAGGTCTTTTGTATGAAGATTTTGGCGTAAATTAATCGAACGAACAATTAAATTGATCGATAGAATATGCAGATATATACGATTTGAAGGATTGCAGCGGTATCCAGGTAATTTAGTGGCAGGTGACAAAGGGCACAAGAATGTGGAATATGATCACTATTTATAGCGGACTAAATGAAATTGAGAAGAAAATTGAGTACCTTAGATACCTTCAATGCACTCAACACTTTGCAAGACATAATCGCGATGTCTGTATGTGTTGAGATATAAATGGCAAAAAATATTACTACCAAGCAATAGTAATGCGTCCAGAAATGGTTTCACCGATAAGCTATCTTGCATATTTGTGTCATTGTGGTGAGCATAAAATTGTTTTTATTAACACTCACTATCTATAATATGAAGTCGTGAAGCATTAATTACTTTGGATAAGTAGACTCCTGCTGATCACGATGATTTAGATGACTGATAAGCGGCACGTTTAAACTTTTACAATCTTTCGTTATATTTTAGTAGAACATATGGGTTTAAACTATTTCTTTTTAATGCATTAATGTATAGTTAAAATTACCATTTTTATGTAATTATCATTTGTTAGAATAATTCCACTTAAAACGCGTCATCTTGTCCAAATAATTCCGAGCCAACTTGAGTAGATTTTTTAATTCTCTTTACTAAGACTACAACATGTTTTATTAATTTAAGTGAAAGATATACCTATAAAACTTAAGAAATGTATACTAGAATAAATTCCACTCCGGACAGGTAGAATTTCAAACATAATGGATCGATATTTTCACGTGAAAATTTCTTTAAAGTAATGTTTTTATTAATACCTAATCAAAATAAATAAATAAAATTCAATTTATGCCAATTATGCCTAGCCAAAAAACAATAAAGAAGCGGCCCCAATGTACACCCTTGTGGTATGCCATATTCACAAAGTCCCCATTAACCATTTCAGTCGTGAACGATTCTAGGAGTCGTCCTCTTCCCTATTCCGACCGAACGAAGACAATGTAACTTTTTAAATTTGCAAATAAAGCCGCGACACGCGGGTCGGGGGTGCGACATAAATTATCGACGGGAGCGTGAAGTGTCACCGTATTAAAACATTCATGAGTTATAACGCTTTAGCGGCGTCCCACGATCCGAACGATCGGCTCACGACGCCGGACAGAGGTAAGGCCGCTGTCGCAATGACCTCTTCGGTAAATATGAAAAGCTTTTATAAAAATATTATCCATATTAATTATGAAAAACATGAGGGGATCGTTGGTGCAGTGGTTGCGCGTTCTGTCTACTATTATGGAGTTAGGCAACGTTTGCAATAGCCGGTCTTAGGTCACTAATAACTTACTCTCTTGAGCTCCTCTGTCAAATCGGTTATTTAGCACAATTGATATAATGACAGATACAGATAAATTGTTAAAGTTATAACTTTACAAAATAACAAAAGGATAGTCTGTCTCTTTTTGTTATTTATTAAAGTTATAACTTCTTATCTTACAATAAATACAACTTGACATGTAGTATACTGGCATCGATTCCGGCACGACTCCCCAGTCGCAAACTTAAACCTGACAGCAGTTTATACCTGTCAATACCTATAGAGAATGAAAAGGGGAGGAGATGCCAATTTCAGTCCTAAGTTTATTCATGCCAGAATCGATACCACTATCCGTATCCAGAGCTGCGCTGAAAAGGGCCCAGTTCAACATTATGTCAGTGCAGTGTGCACTGACGCTCGTTTTCAACCGGGTCTTTTATCTGACAAGTGGATACCAAAATATTATATTATACTTCTGTCCATCGGAGGGCATGTTAAACTATCAGTCTTCGCTGCATCCCTTCATACTTTCGACTGCACGTTAGTAACCACTAACATGCAAGGGCACATTCTTCTCATTGGGGTGGTCCGTGCCCCAGCAGTGGTGATATTGATGAAAAAAAAACTGTAAACTGCAGGTAATGTTGTTTGAAGTTCTGTAATGATAATTCGCCTGTAATGTAAAATTTTTGATTTGTTTTTGAGCACTACGTTACAACACTGCCTCCCTGACTAACAAGCATTCGCCGGTAATATAAATATAACATTTCAATTGCCCACTGTAATGCTCAATTCTCCTCCCTCACTGATATAATGCTTGAATCTGCTCCCTCACTAGGACTACCTCATATACCACGAATAATATTTACTATTGCATCGTAATTGTCTTTAATATAATAATTTCATTGTAAATCCCATATTATAACAAGCTAGTCTACTTATGTAATAAACTAGTGGACCCATAAGACGTCCCGACAAACGTTGACCTGATTGCTAAAAATATAAAATAATCCTAAAACTCCACTGCTCATACTCGACGCCACATATCAGGGAAGTCAAGTTTCCTATTTTTTTGGTAACAGCCTTCTACCAAGTGTGAAAATAGAAGATATTTCCCAAACACTCATAACAACAATAAAAAAGAAATATTACTGGATATGTTTTTATTTATTTTTAAGCATTTAACTGCAAAATGTTTAAATCTAAAGAAAAGTTTACTAGAAAAAAATCCACGCGGAGAATATTACTAGAGTCTGTGCGGAAATAATAATAAATAAATAAATATTTCCAACACTCACACCAATTAGCCTAGCCCCAAAGTAAGCACTGTAAGGCTTGTGTTATGGGATACTAGGGTAACGGATAGAATACATATACTGTACATATATAAGAACCTATATTTATATAGAAATACATATTAAACATCCATGACTGGAGTACAAATGCCTTCATCAATCATTCAACATTCAATTCATCATATAAACATCTGCCCCCACCGGGATTCGAACCCGGGACCTCTCGAGTCGGCGACACCATGAAACCCGGCGTACGAACCACTCAACCATGGAGGTCGTCAAAGGAAAGAGAATGAGATTTAGACTGGAGGGCGCTGTAGTGCTTTTCTACCGTATATGTAAGGTTTTACCCCTTTTAGACATGATTAAATACAAAAAACCGCAAGAAATCAAATCCGTATCAATACAAAACTTTGACGTTTTTCAGATTGCTGGGTTTGATTGCCAAATAAAAATCTTAATGTTAGTTCCGTTTTTCGCCACGCCCGTTCTCTTTCCGCACAGACTCTATTAAAATTACAGTGACATACAAACTTGTGCAGCGTTGATGTCTTTTCCAAAGAACTAAGTAAATCAATACACAAAATGATGTTGAAAAATTTTTTTCTAAAATATAAAGATTTATTTTTTTGAAGCAAAATAATGATATAATAAATTGTTAATTGTAAATGACAAAGTACCACTTCTCTCAATACGCTTTTATGAAAATGAAAATCGCTACTCTTTTTGTGAATAAGCCTTAAACTTAACACGAAAGTCTCTGTGCCGTCCGATTATTGAATTGGAAATAGGATGACGACACGAAGGGTTATAGAGCGATTTGAAGTAAGGGGTGGGACATAATGAGGCAACAAAAAGATAGTGTAAAGAACCGATATAAAAAAAAAATCTCATTAACTACCACAGGTGAAGGTGAAACTACCACAGGTGTCCCACACATCGACATGCGACTTGGTTTTCTGAGTTACTGATCTGATGTATAAAATAGATTAAATCAACCCATTTTTACAAACAAGCGTCAAAAATTTGTAATTAATCCCCAAAAAATACAATTCTTAACCTAACCTTAAGGTTATAGTAGGGGAGGCCACGATGCTAAATGGGGATTTAATCAAGCGTCGTGGAGACCTATTGAATTTTGAAGATCAGATGGTAGAAAGAAAAAAAGGTTATATGATGCATAGCCTTTCACCGGTGAAACAAGCGTCTAGAAGCTTTCAAAAATGTAAAAAAATAGTCACATGGAAATACTCGAGCGCGGCAGATATCGATATTGTATATGCCCCTTGTGTCTCTGATGACGGAATAATGTTAATCTGCCGGTTTGCGTGGTGGGACTAGCCGTACGGATGGATTGAAAATGGGGGAAAAAAATTACTCGAGCACAACAGATATTCAGAGGGGACGTTAAGTGAGCCTCGTGACGGCTTTTTGAAAATGCAAAAAAAAAATCGCCATCTGGAAATACTCGAGCGCGTCAGATTTTCATACAGGTGGTTCAGCTTGATGCCCTGGTCATTCTGATCCATAATCTGACGAATATTCGGAGGGATTTTCTTAATCTGACGGTTTAAAGAAATTTTTCTCCGTTTTTTTTTTTCAAATAATTGATTGTGATAAATGAAATTCATAAAGAATAGCATGCAAATAAAAATAAGCTGAAAATCTAATAAGGGTTTATAGGTTATAGCTATTTTTGACATATACAAACTGTTATATAATGCAAGCAAGCAAGCTATTGCTCAAATAAAAACCTCATTACCGCATAAAAAACCGGCGTTCAAAACAATTTAAAAAACCGCACATTAAGAAAATCTACAAACAAAATAGAAATAGAATCTCTATTTTGTGGTTGCTAACGACTGCATTGTGAAGGCCTATCAAAAGTATTTATTAATCTGGAAAAACGGAACCAAAGCGCGATTCAGGAGACTACAGCGCCATCTCTTGACCATTGGTGTAGTAGAACCAAAAACCACATCTTTATTTTTTGTAATAAAGTAACAGTTATAGGTATTCATATTTATAATATTTATTTTGTAGTAAGACCTTAAAAGTTCGCAATTCTGAACCTGCCTTAACTGTATCTCGATGGCGCATTCTCCACGACATCTTATTAAATGGATGTCGTTATTGTGCTAAAAATTGCATAATACGCTATTGACGGAACAAGACGACAGCTCATAATTGGGACCGCGGTGTTCCGACATGTCTCGAACGTGAGAAATGGTAATAATAATAATAATGATGAAGACCATCAAAATAACGGAGCTTATGGAGTAGAAGAAGCTATTTCATCTGAAGTCAATTGAGAATCAAGAGAAAACAAAATTATATTAGCTCGGCATAACGACAGAACGTTTGTAATGAAATCATTTTTCATCAATCCATATAAAAAAAAACCTCCTTGTTGTACGTGTGTAACTATCGAAACACTACCAAATTGAATAATTCTTTCATTGTTTTGTTCGTCACTGTTAAAAAAGGTTTGTATACAAAATGATTTTTTTTTAAATTCCTCATGTAACCACCAGGAAATTCGGAATACAAGTTAGTAGATATTTTTGTTATAATTTTTATTATTTTAAAGCATGGAACTGGTTTAAATCTAAAGAAAATATAACTAGAAAAAATTCCACGCGGACCAGGCAGCAGACGGGACTCGAACCCGCACCTTTCGCAATCCGGGCGAATGCACTGACCAATTATGCTACCGCGCGGCCCTCACAGACCGCGCCGAAATTCTTCTAGCCATTCTTAAGCTGCAAGACAGCGCCATCTCTTCGCATTATAGTTAACCCACTATGTCAAATGAATACTTTTACAAGTATTAAACATTTTTCTAGTTGTATTTTCTTTAGATTTAAACATCAAGCAGTTACATGCTTTAAAATAATAAAAATTATAACTATCATTGCTATTTCTTCTTTCAAGTGTTCGAGTCCCGTCTGCTGCCTGGTCCGCGTGAAATTTTTTCCAGTTATAATTTCTTTAGATATTTTTGTATTTAAATCTTAGCACTCCTCAGTCTTTATTTAGTTTATTGCTTGTGTGAAAAGCAAGGAGGTTTGCTAGTTTAGACATAAAATTATATTAATAAATATTAATGTAAAATATTATCAAATGGATTCAAATTAAAGTAAAAGTAGGAAAGTCGCCTACACCAGTATAATTGAACTTCAAAGTCATATTTGTACATAAATCTAAAATTATCGATTTCAATTGATCAAAGCCTTTTTTAGCTCCATATTCCTTATTTCAAAATAAAAAAACTCTATGGAGAAACAATTATAAATATTAACTTGATGTGATACATTATATCCTTTATAGTTTAACAGTTAAATTTTAAAATAAGTATGGCAATGCTATGAAAAACAACTCGAGCAGATGGGCAACTATGTTTTTTCATATTGTGACGTCGCAAAAAGTATTAACATTCTTTCCTTGTGATGATGCCAGAAAAAGGCGAAGGCATTCAGAGCCTTCAAGCCATGTTTTATACGTAGACTATCAACACCACATTACAATGTATTACAATCTGAACTGTATCACTTAGTGCATAAGATCGTTGTGTTTGTTTTGTTGACTTTATGCAGTAACGGAATTCACTTTTTCAGCACTTCTTCCTAGCACCCATGATCTAGATTAGTGTGGGGCTTCTTGCAATTCTATATTAGGAATTATTCTTTCTTTACATTGCATGTGACTGACAAGATGGAAGAGAGAAAATATTCTGAGCAACATTTTACGTTGATCGAAGCTTATCTTTGTAAAAGAATATGTACCTATTTGCATATTTACGATATTTACGTAGAAGTAATATAAGTTATTTACGGGATTGTTACCATGTACCTTGTTTTTAGCGAGTTTCCACAAGGTACATGGTAACAATCCCGTAAATAACTTATATTATTATAATGTTAGTGACCATGAAAGTTTAAAACAATATATTTACGTAGAAGGTTTGCGTTTTGTTTGCAAGCTATTTTATTATACACATTCAATTTTGATTTAAATTGGATATGAAAATTTCTTTGCTATGATAATTTATTATGACGGTGGGCACTAGGCCGCGTACTCAACCCCCATGCGCGGGCCATCCTGCGCACGTCTGCGGGGCCCCGCAATACCTCAGGAGACCCCTGCCGTGGAGCCCCGGCGAGGCCTTGAAGTTGTTGGGTGCGGAATAGTAGTAGAAACCCTAACGGGGACCCCGCAGCTTCGCATTAAGCAGTGTAGAAGGTATTCGCAGGACTTTTTTAGCAGATACTATGCCGTAAAGCGCCCGTAAGAGTTGCAGGGTCCTCGGTGGGCAGCCACTGGGGGGTCCGTAAGACTTGCGGGAGCCAAGTATGAGGTTCGTTCCGCGGTGTACCTCTTAAAGGCGCCGTCGTCTATAAGAAGATTTTTTACTTACGTTATAAAAAAAAAGTGGTTAGCGCGTTCGGCTGCGATCGTTGAAGTTAAGCAACTTTCGCAGTGCTCGGTCATTAGCTGGGTTACCAAAAATCTTCTAACTCGAGTTCCTCCGTGCTTCGGAAGGCACGTTAAGCCGCTGGTGCAGTCGGTAGCACCCACCAATTCGCACTGGGTTCGCATGTGGTTTCACCAATCAGCTTTTTCAACATTTTGATAACATTAAAAAATAATGATTGGAACCTTTCGTTTTTATTGCAGTTTGTGTTAAATTATTTTAAATAAAAAGCTAAATTTTATGATTTTTCTTGCATTTAAAATGTTATTTTATTAAGAAAAAAATAATCCATAACAATTTACCCTTTCGACGGTTACGATAAAATACATGTATTTTTATTTAATTTCACGTTTTACGTGTTCGATCCCCGGTTGTGCCCATTTAAAAAAAATGTAAATGCAGTTCTACTTATTTTAAAAATAAAAGTGATGTCCTCTTTCAGTAAAATATCGTATATTTAATATAATAATATACTTTATATTATCTATCTATCTTTATATATATAATTCTTCTGTGAGTGTGTATGTCACTGAACTTCTCTTAAACGACTGGACCGATTTTGATGAAATTTTTTGTGTGTGTTCAAGGGGATCTGAGAATGGTTTAGATTCACAATTTTGTCCGCTGGACAACCCCTATTTTTTTAGGGCGGTACGAAGTTCGCTGGGTCAACTAGTATTATATAAAACTCAAAAGTGACTGACTGACATAGTGATCTATCAACGCACAGCCCAAACCACTGGACGAATCGGGCTGAAATTTGGCATGCAGGTAGATGTTATGACGTTGGCAACCGCTAAGAAAGGATTTTGATCAATTCTAACCCCAAGGGGATAAAATATGGAATGAAAGTTTGTATGAAACTTTGTCAATTTTAAACCGATCGGGCTGAGACTTTGCATGCAGGTATAAGAAGAATCATAGATGAATGTCATTGTGTATAAGCCTGAAAACAAAAACTGTAAGTTTACACTTCAGCTCTGCACTAGCCGGCCGCTAGTATAATATACTTTCCCACCGTGTGGCATGACCGTGGGACGCCCTGTATATTGGGTTAATTTTATTCCTTCAGCAGGTTGTCGCAATCTTTCCGTGTCGCACACCGGATGTGGTGCACTGTCCCCGACAATACTATCAACGTCTGAGCAGCCAGGTCGTGAGCAGATGCGCCGCAGATCCACACCCACGCGACCCGGGCTGGCTTAGTGTGGATACGACACAGAGTCTTCTGTATTTCCTTAATTTTGAAGATAATAAATTAATAATAAATATTTCTAACACTTTGGCTCAAGGAGCTCGATGGCGCAAGTGGTTAGCTCGTTCGGCTGCGATCGTTGAAGTTAAGCAACTTTCGCAGTGGTAGGTCATTGGATGGGTGACCAAATATTTACTATCTCGAGCCCCTCCGTGCTTCGGAAGGTACGTTAAGCCTTTGGTCGGCTGCATCTGTAGTCGTTAGTACCCACCAATCCGCACTGGGCCCAAGTGGTGGGTCATGGCCCAATCTCCCTATTCCATCCATAAGGAAGGCCTGTGCCCCAGCAGTGGGGACATTAATAGGCTGATGATGATTTCTAACACTCACACCAATTAGCCTAGCCCCAAAGTAAGCACTCTAAAAGGCTTGTGTTATGGGATCCTAGGGTAACAGATAGAATACATATACTGGACATATTTAAGCATATTTATATAGAAATACATATTAAACATCCATGACTGGAGTACAAATGCTCGTATTCATCACACAAAATTCTGCCCCCACCGGGATTCTAACCCGGGATCTCTCGAGTCGGCGACACCACTCGGCCACGGAGGTCGTAAAAAGAATATCGAAATATCGAATAATATAATCGTCGAAGATGCTTTAATATGGTAATAAGGTATATGTTTTAATAGTTAATAGATAATATTCTTTTAATTTACTTGATGAGATCATATTATTCAGTCTTAACCACTTTTTTAATCTGCGGATGTTTTAAAATTTAATATTTTTTATTTTGTGTCGGTTTGCGGTGAATATTCCATGTACATTTTTCACTTAAATCAGTTTTATATGTAATTGTGTGATATAATTTGATTTGTTATTTGCATATAATGAAAATTAATCTCATTATGAGCAGTTAAAGTACTTATATTATAAAAACTAATCATAACAAACAAAATTCAAGATTTTCAAGCTTAAATTATCAAAAAAAATGCATTGAAAACCAACTTGTTTTTCATTATGTACTTTAATCATCAAATTAATAAAAAAATTGAAACCACGAGTGAATATGTCATTCATTACATTATGTGAAAAACACTCGTTTATTAGTGTTAATAGGGTGTCATCGTTATTCAACTAGTATTTTGTTTTTATGCAGAGAATCTGTTTTAATTTTTATTATTTTTAAAGCATGTAACTGCTTGATGTTTAAATCTAAAGAAAATATAACTAGAAATATAACTTGTGGGTTTACCTATAATGCGAAGAGATGGCGCTGCCTTGCAGCTTAAGAATAGCTAGAAAGAATTTCGACGCGGTCCGTGAGGGCCGCGGTAGCATAATTGGTCAGTGCATTCGCCCGGATTGCGAAGGGTGCGGGTTCGAGTCCCGTCTGCTGCCTGGTCCGCGTGGATTTTTTTCTAGTTATATTTTCTTTAGAATCTGTTTTGTTAAAATTTTAATCTTTTTGAATATCCCCTATATTATTTCGCGGTTAATACACCGTGAACTGGGATAGATATCTATCGGAGCCGTCTGCGCATGCCCGTCTCTCTAACATTTCGCTATTCACATTATCTCAGCATAATAGCATTAAAATACCAAAACCCTCACTGTTTTGTACTGACTGCTTCTTTAATTTTTAACTACTAGCAAAAATCTTTCGAAGGTAGCTCGACAAAGTTAATAAAAAATCTTTATTCTGACGATGCAGACCTGAAAAGGCTGTGAAACGTCAATAAATAAATAAAGTTCGCGCATTAATCCGTTAAAACTAGTTTTATTTAATGAGTGTTGTGCGTGAAAACCTAAGAAACAAATATAAAAAATTACTATCTCGAGCTCCTCCGTGCTTCGGAAGGCACGTTGAGCCATTGGTCCCGGCTGCATCTGTAGTCGTTAGCACCCGCCAATCCGCACCGGGCCCGCGTGATGGGTCCATGGCCCAATGTCCCTAATCCATCCAAAGGGAAGGCCTGTGCCCCAGCAGTGGGGGTATAATAGGCTGATGATGAACCTGTCTATTTTTATCTCAGCTTGTAACGGCAGTTACAAGTCAAACCAAAATTACAATCGGTGTTAACGAGATTGTCACATTTTTTGCCCTTACAGGTGTTTTTATAGGAAGTGACAATGACCCTTGACCTTCTTCCGTCGCAATACGTTTCTCACACCACAATAATAAGGTGGTGATGAGTTTTTAATGTGTAACCATTGGTTATCGTTCCGTGGTGATTGCACGTCATTAGGCTGTATTAAAGAGATCGAATTGTTGGGAACTTTTCGATAGTCCGTTACGGCGAATGGGTGTAACTAGGGCTGCCATCTCTAAAATGTGGCAACCAGGATAAGACGCGTGATAACCCCGGATTTTGGAGCCCAGAACCCGGACAGACCAATAAAGAAACAGTTAAAAATGTCACAAATCAACTTTTTTATGTTGATCTAGGCAAAAGAGCTAGCGGTCTACTTCATAATAAGTGACTGCTGCCCATGGACACTTGCAGCACCAAGGGCCACTCATGCGTTGCCGTAAATTTTTAAACCCGGACTACAAATAAAACCTCGACCGGACGCTCCCCGGACGCCCCGTAAACTAGGGCAAATCCGGGGAAACCCGGACAGATGGCAGCCCTAGGTGTAACGAGTCCGAAATGGTTTTAGAATGAAGTTATTTTCAATGATTGCGTTGTGATAACCGAAATCAAGTTACAGTTTCTTGTGGCAGTTTGTTGATGAGCTTTTGATTTAGAAATTTATATATATTAGCCAATTCGTTGAATGATTTATTTCCTTATAATATAATATATAAATAAATAAATATAAATATTTCCAACACTCACCAATTAGCCTAGCCCCAAAGTAAGCACTATAAGGCTTGTGTTATGGGATACTAGGGTAACGGATAGAATACATATACTTTACTTATATAAGTATATTTATATAGAAATACATATTAAACATCCATGACTGGAGTACAAATGCTCGTGTTCATCACACAAACATCTGCCCCCACCGGGATTCGAACCCGGGACCTCTCGAGTCGGCGACGCCATGAAACTCGGCGTACAAACCACTCGGCCACGGAGGTCGTCTATCTTTACTTATTTAATACTAAGAAGAACATAAAAAAACTTAGGAAGTTAATTAAAACTAGCAAACCTGTGATCCAAATGTTCACCAAAAAAAAAAGTATTTTATTAATTGAGAACTTCGGAGATTTTGTGTGGTTTCGTTTGAAATAGAAATCACGTGATTTCTCGAAAACCGGAAGTGCTACGTTACTCACATCCGGTTTGTAGTCTTATCAGACTATTCTTAACTTATAACTTAAACATTCTCTATATCTATCTCTTACGGTTTGGCCGCTGAAACAGCACCACGGACGGACGGACGGACGGACGGACTTGTCTAATAGATAAGAGATATGGACTATTAAATCCATTAGAAGGACCCAAAAGAGATCAGTGAGATTATAATACGTGATACTTTATAATTATTGGTCCTTCGAACAAGATCAAAATGTAATTTAAATCTAAAGAAAATATAACTAGATTTTTTTTTCTAGTTATATTTTCTTTAGATTTTAACACCAAGCAGTTACATGCTTAAAAATAAAAATGATAACTATAATTGATATCTCTTCTTTCAAATATTAAATACTTGTAAAAGAATTCATTTGACATTGTGGGTTACCTATAATGCGAAGAGATGGCGCTGCCTTGCAGCTTAAGAATAGCTAGAGGAATTTCGACGCGGCCAACAGGGCCACGGTAGCATAATTGGTCAGTGCTTTCGCCCGGATAGCAAAGGGTGCGGGGTCGAGTCCCGTCTGCTGCCTGGTCCGCGTGGATTTTTTTCTAGTTACATTTTCTTTAGATTTAAACATCAAGCAGTTGCATGCTTAAAAATAAAAATTATAATCAATATGTAATTATTATTATTTTTTTAATGTAATATGCAATAACTAGTAATATTTAGTCAATAACCAAAACAAAAGTGCTTGTCTGATAAATGAGAGCTTTCAGATCGACTTAAATTTAACAACTCCAAAGCTTACACTAAAGAGTAATCAATTGCCAAACGGACCTGCTGTCATCCAGCGACAGCCCACTTCTCAGAAACGCATAATGAAACGTGTCAGTCCAATTAATAACTCTAGAGTGGCCGATTCTATCAATAAACCTCAACGGTAACCCACGAAATTGTATCATAAAAGTTGAGTCACTTTCTAATAATCCAATAACAAATGAATAAATACGGAACGGTCGAAAACAAAAGATTTCTTTATTGCCATCACGTCGTTCATTGACATATCTATTTTTCTTGACATAAGGCCTATTTCTCAAAATCAAAGATAGTGCGTTTGAAACCAATTCGGAGAGAGCTTTTGAACCATCAATCAAGTTTGAGCTTTCCGTCGAAAGAGAGAGCTCGGGCGGGTCAAACAATTTTGGACTAGTCGTATATATCCGATGGCCGAAACCATAGTTTCAAATTGCTTGCTATTAAATTGATTTGATAAGCGATAAAATTTAATGGTTAGTGAGTTATACAGTTTGTGTGAACCCGATATTTTTTTAATGGCACCATATCTGAAGAAAGTGAATTGATCTTAATAAATTTTTATATCCATTGTGTGCGAAGAGATTATATCGAAATGTTTATTTTGTTAATTGTACATGAAGTGTGCTCAGTCAGAATGGGGAATCGCGCAAATACTTTAATTTTGTTATTAATCAAATTTAATAATAATAATTAAGCCATACTTAATATCGACAGTGGAAAAGCAAAATCATTTAAATGCTACTTTAGTAACTTAAAAGTATTCATAGAAAAAAATCCACGCGCACCAGGCAGCAGACGGGACTCGAACCCGCACCCTACGCAATCCGGGCGAATGCACTGACCAATTATGCTACCGCGTCGAAATTTTCCTATCCTTAAGCTGCAAGGCAGCGCCATCTCTTCGCATTGTAGGTAACCCACAATGTCAAATGAATACTTTTTCAAGTATTAAACATTTGAAAGAAGAAATAACATTTATAGTTATGATTTTATTTTATTTTTTAAGCATTTACCTGCTAGATGTTTAAATCTAAAGAAAAGTTTTAATAGAAAAAAATCCACGCGGACCAGGCAGCACACGGGACTCGAACCCGCACCCTTCGCAATCCGGGCGAATGTACTGACTAATTATGCTACCGCGGCCCTGATGGCTGCGTCGAAAATGTCCTATCCTTAAGCTGCAACACAGCGCCATCTCTTCGCATTGTAGGTAACCCACAATGTACCCACAACTTAAAAAAAAAACTCATTGTATCTGAGAAGTAACGCTATAAAAATAAAAACATATTCATAAATTAATATTTTCTAAATATCCTCCTTTTAAAGAGTTACATTGTGCCTTTACTTAACAAATTAGGAAACATCAAATCATACGCCAAATAGTAGCGCCATGGGTGCAAAAAACAGCAAAATTTATGTCGCTTCAGCGTTGTGAACAATAAAAATCTTCAAAAATTTGGTTGCTGAAGTTGCCAAAAAAGTACTCAAATCTTCACGAAACATAAACAGATCGATACAGAAAAGAAAACTAATGAAAATGATATATATGTATAACTCATTTTCGACCAAAGTCGCGTATAAGCGATTTGGCTTTTCCACTGTCGATACCATAAATGCAAAAGTGTGTATGCCTATTTGTTACCACTTCACGCTTTAACCACAGAACTTATTTACTTTCTTACGATTTAGCTAAAATTTGATATAGAGATGTGCGCGGCCATTCGGAGACGGGTTCCGCGACCACACCCGCCCTCACGGCATGCACTAGGGGGATCGCGGTCCTCATAGTGCGTGTCGGGTGACTGTGCAGGAGTATTGTCTGGTTTTTAGTGGCCCTGTTCAGGGCGTAGGTAGGGCCCTGTTCACATCAGCGAGCTCCAGGGCTGCCTGAAGAGGACAGGGAGAAGTCCCACATACCTTCTTCTCGCTCCCCCAGTGGTTGAAGGATGCGTAAGGCATTTTCCAGACACAAAAAAAAGGTTTTAACCCAGAAATCATCCTTTGAAGGGGTGAAAAGGGATATGGAAATTTGTATGGGAAACAAATTTTTCCACGCAGACGAAATAGCGGATGCCCGTTAGTATATAATAGACTATTTTATAGATAATAAGGCCCTAGTTTCTCACAAGCAGAACCACTCTAGTTATAATAATAATTACCTGAGAAATCCTATATGTTTTAATCATTTTTTTTTTTTTATATGAACAGGTAGGCAAATGACTCTACCCCGCCTGATGTTAAGTGGTGATAGAGTCCAAACGCGACGATAGCTGGTACAGCAGTTATAAACTGCCACACCAACCATCCTCACCTTGCCGGCCTGCAAAAATGCTTCTTCACACCTCTCTTAAAGGACCCCAGATATAAACATTCAGTATTTAAATGCTTAAAATAAATATACCCACAACAAATCCAATTTGGTAAATACCTATCAAAACATACTAGATATTTTAGCATGCATAGTTCAGTTAATATTCAAAGCATTCCCAGCTGTGGGAACCAATTATAGCGGTCTACAGACATTCCCCTAAACGCCTACACCCAAACTGGCCTCGAACTGTGCCTCGAAACAGCATAATGCTATTTTATATGCACTAGAGAATGTTCCTGTCAATATTATTCGACGACCTCCGTGGCCGAGTGGTTTGTACGCCGGGTTTCATGGTGTAGCCGACTCGAGAGGTCCCAGGTTCGAATCCCGGTGGTGGCACATGTTTGTGTGATAAATACGAGCATTTGTACTCCAGTCATGGATGTTTAATACGTATTCCTATATAAATATACTAATATATGTAGGTACTGTATATGTATTCTACCCGTTACACTAGTATCCCATAACACAAGCCTTACAGTGCTTACTTTGGGGCTAGGCTAATTGGTATGTTTAAAAAAAAATAGAGGAGTTCGATGGCGCCAGTGGTTAGCGCTTTCGACTGCGATCGTTGAAGTTAAGCAACTTTCGCAGTGGTCGGCCATTGGATGAATGATCACAAAATTACTATCTCGAGCTCCTCCGTGCTTCGGAAGGCGCGTTAAGCCGTTGGTCCCATCTGCGTCTGCAGTTGTCAGCACCCACCAATCTGCACTGGGCCCGCGTGGTGGATCATGGCCCAATCTTCCTATTCCACCCATAGGGTGCCCATAGTTTCACGCCTAAGTCACTGAAAATATTGGTGCTGTATTTTGGAATGCAGATAGAATCCTATCATTATTAGTTACTTTATGGAACAAAACGCCCTTTGTTGCCGAATGATATGTACGCAAGATTTCATGGCATCATGACGTCGCCTTCTCAGAGGCTCCGGGATCGGATCCCGGTGGGGGCAAGTGTCAGTATGATGAATACGAGCATTTGTAACTTAGTCATAAATTTTTATATATATTTCTAGATAAAACTAGCTGAGCCAGCGAACTTCGTACCGCCATAAAAATAGGGGCAGGTGGTAGAAGAGAAAATTTAGGGTTGTATGTACTTTTAATACCACATTATAAAAACATAAATATTGCCCAAAAAAATTTTAGGGGTGTGTAACGTAGTGTTCTATCAATTTCCTGGGATAACATTCCTCCTAACCCATATGAGAATACTACGTTACAATACCCAATATTTTAGGCGCGAAGGCGTATTGTAGGTTTCAGAACACGACATAACAGGTGGACAACCATTATCACTTAAGGTTATGAAAAATAGATAGTAGCCGATTCTCAGACCCACGGAATATGCATATAAAATTTCATAAAAATCGGTCAGGCCGTTTCGGAGGAGTATGGTAACTAACATTGTGACACGAGAATTTTATATATAAGATATACTTTTATATGTATCAGTATATGTATTCTATCCGTTACCCTAACATCCCATACCACAAGGCTTACAGTGCTTTGGGTCTAAAATTGGTGTGAATGTGGGAAAAAATAACCCTTTTTTCAAAAGGTTTTCACTTTATATGAGCAAATTAAGTTTATATAAAGTAACAATCAATTTACTAAACCTCAACAAGGTAGAGATGACGGAGTCAGTTTAGGTAATACGCAAGCTTATTGTTACAGCAAGCATTTATACTTCGCCGGTGTTAACTTAAGTTTTATGAAAATTTATCAGGAATGTAATATATTTCCGGAATAGAAATTATCCAATGTCTCAATCTAGATCATAATCTATATGTGTACTAAAATTGATCTAAATCCGTTTAGTAGATTTTGCGTGATTGAGTAGGAAACAAACAAACTCACTTCCGCATTTATAATAACATTAAGATATTTTAATCAACGATATTAAATACCCTAGATACACCAACACGAACGAAATCGTGCCCGAAACCTGTCCAAAAGGTACATTGAACGATCCACGGAGCATCGTAAGATGATCGCGCAGTCAAAATCAATATAAGACATTATTTAAAAATTGAAATTTACCTTTAATACATACTGTATATGGTCTTAAATAAAACGCATGCGTCAAGGACTTCTGACAGTTCGAAATGCTCGTAATATTTTACGACTTATTGCTATATGCGGAAGAATTGAGACCTTAGTTCTTTGACTCTACGCGCAATTCTGAACGCGCTATTAGCAATATATTGCTAATAGTGCGTTCCTGCTATAGCCGGAACGAACCGCGAGGAATAGAGACGGCTATATGGCGACCTATAACCGACCATTTGAATATCACAAATATTTTATATTAAATCAGTTTATAGTAAGTGTTAGATCAAAATTTGCTTCAAATGCGTTAAATCAACAAACATTGATAAGATACCTGTCGAATAAACGACACTTTTCGTACTCTAAGTATTATTTTTGCATTTTGCTGTGGTATCTTGACTTTGTGACGGTCCGCGCGTGACTGTGAACCAAGAAGTGCTTAAGTGGAGTTCAAGCACTTCTTGATTAGGACACATTTTGAGCGCTCGTGGTGTATCTAGGGTATTTAATATCGTTGTATCTAATATTAAAATTCTCGTGTCACGGTGTGCGTAATTGAACTACTCTGAAACGGCTCGACCGATTTTTGTAAAATTTTATATGCATATTCAGCAGGTCTGAGAATTGGACATCTATTATATATCACCCTTAATGTTAAGGGTGGTCCACCCTTAAATTATTTCTTATGATACATCATACGAAAATACATACAACCCTAAATTTTCACCCTTCTACCACCAACCCCTATTTTTTATGGCGGTACGAAGTTCACTGGGACTAGCTAGTTACTATATACAGCCCAAACAAGAGTTTCACCAGATCCGCATTCGTATCGACAACGTCAAAGTTTCTATAAGAAACAGTGTCCCTGCCGGACGTAAAAACAAACTAGCTTTTTCCATAGAACTTTGACATGGCGATACCTTAGATTAAAACAAAAAGGGAAGATACGGCATTCGCGGCTCAAAAGTGATCCGCTTAAATTGTGGTCCACGACCATAATTCGCTTAAGTCACAATTTGACATTCATACACGCTGCATGTACACTCAATATAACAATATTGCGTATATTTTGTGTTATAAAGATAAAACAATGCCTTTGATGCTTTTATAAACAAAAATAGTTCAAAATCAAATGCCCCGGCAACGCTTTTCATTCGTAACACTGTGAAAACATTTTTTTCTCAAAAATCTACGATTTGTCGTGAATATTATTTACGTAATAGCCATTTTGTAAGCAAGAAAAGGACAACAATACGCTGCGTTGAAGCGTCTAGTTCTGTCTCGCTCGCTCGATTGATGTTTTTATATCACTGAACTCTATTATTACACACAATGTAATAATAATGTGTAATAATGTAATAGTAATGTGTGTGCGCGATACGAATACTTTCTCGCTAGTTGTTTGGCCTTAAGACACTCATGTAAAAATTGTATCTGGGGCACTCTTGGTTTTATTTCGTTGTAAGACGACCATTAATTATATTAGAAAAAAATCCACGCGGACCAGGCAGCAGACGGGACTCGAACCCGCACCCTTCGCAATCCGGGCGAATGCACTGACCAATTATGCTACCGCGGCCCTCACGGACCGCGTCGAAATTCTTTCTAGCTATTCTTAAGCTGCAAGGCAGCGCCATCTCTTCGCATTATAGGTAAACCCACAATGTCAAATGAATACTTTTACAAGTATTAAACATTTGAAAGAAGAAATAGCAATTATAGTTATAATTTTTATTATTTTTAAAGCATATAACTGCTTGATGTTTAAATCTAAAGAAAATATAACTAGAAAAAAATCCACGCGGACCAGGCAGCAGACGGGACTCGAACCCGCACCCTTCGCAATCCGGGCGAATGCACTGAGGGCCGCGGTAGCATAATTGGTCAGTGCATTCGCCCGGATAATAAAAATTATAACTATAATTGCTATTTCTTCTTTCAAATGTTTAATACTTGTAAAAGTATTCATTTGACATTGTGGGTTTACCTATAATGCGAAGAGATGGCGCTGCCTTGCAGCTTAAGAATAGCTAGAAAGAATTTCGACGCGGTCCGTGAAGGCCGCGGTAGCATAATTGGTCAGTGCATTCGCCCGGATTGCGAAGGGTGCGGGTTCGAGTCCCGTCTGCTGCCTGGTCCACGTGGATTTTTTTCTAGTTATATTTTCTTTAGATTTAAACATCAAGCAGTTACATGCTTTAAAAATAATAAAAATTATAACTATAATTGCTATTTCTTCTTTCAAATGTTTAATACTTGTAAAAGTATTCATTTGACATTGTGGGTTTACCTATAATGCGAAGAGATGGCGCTGCCTTGCAGCTTAAGAATAGCTAGAAAGAATTTCGACGCGGTCCGTGAGGGCCGCGGTAGCATAATTGGTCAGTGCATTCGCCCGGATTGCGAAGGGTGCGGGTTCGAGTCCCGTCTGCTGCCTGGTCCGCGTGGATTTTTTTCTAGTTATATTTTCTTTAGATTTAATCATCAAGCAGTTACATGCTTTAAAAATAATAAAAATTATAATTAATTATATTCTTTATAATTATAGCCTTCGTTTGATTTGCAAGTTCTGAATGAAGGATGTGCTATGCTGTGAGTCATGTGGTTCGACCGAGTACCGAACCCGGAGCGTTGCGTGGGCGTGCGACACCGGCGCGGGCGCAGTTCGCGCGATACCGAGATGTCTTATCTAGTTCACGGTTATACTTGCGCTCATTGGGGGGCTATTTGGTGCTACTACGGGATAAAGTCTTTGGATAAAACCACAAGACGAGGAATTAGACATATTTTTTTTATTATTTACTAGCAAAAATGTATGACAAACCTAATTTGTATGGTTAACTTAGTTGAATGTGTGAGTATAGTATAGTACAACTGCCTATTTTCTGTCCCACTGCATGGACTCAGGCCTTCCCTATTGATGGAAGAGTCATTTAAGGCCTTAATCGATCACGTAGGCCGAATGCAAATTGGCTTGTTGCTAAAGACTCTTTTTTGTAAAATGAAGATTCAATCATTTAGATTAAATCTTCCAAATCAAATTAATCAAAATACAATTTTATAATAACAAATGTTTAATTATCTATTATTTGTTATACCTGTACAAAGTGACCAACTCATAAGATGCTATGTATCATGCTTAAGAACCTTATGTGACACTTAGTTTTTAAATAAAGAGTGAGATTGACTGCCAAAGTAACAGGTTACAACGGCTTAACGTGCTCTTAAGAAGCGCAGACAAGCTAGATTTTTTTTCTTTATTTATTTAGAGGCTTTTATTCTACGAATATGCCAGCCTCATCGTACCCTAACCAAAACGTACACAACTAATTTAATTTTAAACATTGGAGAGGGCGAGCTATTCTTACTAGCGAAAACCATATCAAACATCGACTTTGGTGCATCTGAGTTCCACAAACGAACCTATATTTTCAAAGTTAAGTTGATATTGTTGTATGAAATAGCATATCTAATTGCACGTACATTTGTCTGCCATATATTGCTGAACTTTGTAAAAAGACTTACTTATATTTAGTCCTTCTCTAATTAATTTGACTTTTTACTTAATAAATAAAGTTACATTTCATAAGCTCATAAATTGAGAATTACAGAATCACAATTGTATTCGCTAAATATGTTTACAATATTTGAGTGGAAGTTTCATGCAAGGTATAAATGAATCAAAGTTTCTTTAGTGGCGTGCAAATCTATGAAATCCTTAAAATCGTGACAGTTTAAGTTAAAGTTTGTATGTTTCTTATTCAATAAGCAAAAACTGCTGTATGGATTTGGATGGAATTTGACAGGCACAAGGTACTTTTTATGAAAATGTTAGTTTGCTCTGGGATTTAAATAAACTAAAGTTAACGCGGGCGATATCGAGGGTGGACGCTAGTTAAGTATAAATAAAAAAAACTGAGAAGATAAACTATGAATTCACAGTAAATCTAGTTACATAATGTATACAAATAAATACCTGTCAGCTAAGAGGACGACAGGCATTTATTAAAGGGTATTTAGAAAAATAATAAAGAAAGAAATAATAGAAATATTATCAGCCTGTTAATGTCCCCACTGCTGGGGCACAGGCCTTCCCTATAGATGGAATAGGGAGATTAGGCTATGACCCCCCACGCAGGCCCAGTGCGGATTGGCAGGTGACAACAACTGCAAATGCAGCCGGGACCAACGGCTTAACGTGCCTTCCGAAGCACAGAGGAACTCGAGACAGAAGATTTTTTTGTCACCCATACAATGACCGACCACTGCGAAAGATGCTTATCTTTAGTATTTTAAAAAATAAATAGGAGGACCTTATGTCGTGCTTCTCATTGCTGGGGGTCGTGACCTCCACGAATTATTTTGTGGACGACCTCTTTCCACTTGTTTCAGTCTTCAGCAGTGTTAAATGCATCGCGGACTCCTGTTTTGGTGATGTCGCAGATCTGGTCTGTCCAGCGCATAGGGCTTCTTCCTCTTTGTCGCCTTGCTGTTCTTTTCCTGCCATCAGGAGCACATCCAGGGTGTCGTGTTTCTTCCTGGCTATATGACCGAAGAAATCGAGGATCCTCCGTAAACAGATTGTCAAATACCTGTCATAGTTGTTTAACTGAATAAATGAACATATCTGATAGCATACAAAAAAACCGGCCATGTGCGTGTCGTGCCACGCGCAGTGTAGGGTTCCGTAGGGGCTCGTCGTCACCACAAAATATTTGGGGAAAAATCTGTATTTTAAGTAATCAATTCGTCTAAGTCACTTTTAATATTTTCTTTAAAGGAAATTTTAATAGGTCAGAATTTCTTTTATAAATAAGTTGAACGACTATAACTCTTAAATTAACTAATCTATTTTAACCGATATATTTTTCCTTAAAAGTTTATGAAAAATACTACTATATTATCATGAATCTTGCTAGATTTTTCAAGCTATTAGCTTTTAGCGGGGGGAGGAGGGGGGGATCGAAAAATATTCTTAGAAACCCCTAATTAATTTTAAAGGACCTATTCAACGATACCCCACACAATGGGGTAGACGATGTAAAAATAAAATCATAAATTTTATTCCACCATTTTGTCGGCGAGATTGATATACATATCTCCACATAATTACAATAATCTAGTGCTAGCAGTCTCTAAGCAAAACCGGGGACGGATAGACAGACGGACATGACGAAACTATAAAGATTCCTTGCAAGAACTACGGAACCCTAAAAAGACAATCATCATCATCAGCCTATTAATATCCCCACTGCTGGGGCACAGGCCTTCCCTATGGATGGAATAGGGAGATTGGGCCATGACCCACCACGCAGGCCCAGTGCGGATTGGTGGGTGCTGACAACTGCAGATGCAGCCGGGACCAACGGCTTAGTGTGCCTTCCGAAGCACGAAGGAGCTCGAGATAGTTAATTTTTGGTCACCCATCCAATGACCGACCACTGCGAAAGTTGCTTAACTTCAACGATCGTAGCCGAACGCGCTAACCACTTATGCCATCGCGCTCCTCAATCTATACTTATAATAAATCTGTAGAGATGTCAATTCTGTACATGAAATATATTTTTAAAATAACTATCAGGGGGTGATTAGTGATCGATACTGATGCCAAAAATGCAATCAGTAAAATTTTTGTCTGTCTGTCTGTCTGTCTGTGTGTATGTTCCTTATAGAAACAAAAACTACTCAACGGATTTTCATGAAACTTGGTACAATTATTCTTCATACTCCTGGGCAGGTTATAGTATACTTTTCATCACGCTACAATCAATAGCAGCAGAGTAGTGAAGGGAAATGTTGGGAAAACGGGAGAAGTTACTCCATTTTTTAAGCTTCCGTCGCGGGTGCAGCCTTAATGGTTGAAGTGACATAGAAATCATGTATGACGGAAATATTCTACATAAAATTGTCTAAAAAATATCCCGCAACAGCATATATCTATCTTTTATGGTTGACTCACAATAACACGTGTAATTAAATAAATAAAGTCATTCTTTATAGCATAAGCCTGAGAACAAAAACTATAGTTTACACTACAGCTCTACACCGAAGCGAAGCGAGGGCGGGCCACTAGTATATTATAAAAAGATAATAAATTATTATTATTATCGTATTTTTATAATTTATTTCAAACGAATTGCTTTTGTCTGAAGATAGCCACCCACAAATCGCAAATCAGCTGGTTGATTACGAGCGACCTAAACTCGGATCGTAATGAAATCGTGATTCCTCGTTATGAGCTATTCCTAGATGCACCATTATGGTGGTGACATTTACAGACAATGCGACTGTGGGATCGCTATCTGGCTGATGTCATGGTGCTGGGACGAAACCCAAAAACACAGCAATAATTTATTTTGACTTTCAAGGCGCAAGTGGTTAGCGCGTTCGGCTGCGATCGTTGAAGTTAAGCAACTTTCGCAGTGATCGGTCATTGGACGGGTGACCAAAAATTTACTATCTCGAGTTCCTCCTTGCTTCGGAAGGCACTTTAAGCCGTTGGTTTCGGCTACATCTGCAGTCGTTAGCACCCGCCAATCCGCACTGGGCCCGCGTGGTGGGTCATGGCCCAATCTGCCTATTCCATCCATAGGGAAGGCCTGTGCCCCAGCAGTGGGGACATTAATAGGCTGATGATGATGATGAACAATTTGAAATATTTTGTTGTATACCACAGAGACATATAGACGTCTTTGCGCCGTGTGGCACGTGAGGTCTGCAAAGATCTTTTCATAAAAGCTTTCTTACATGTTCGTCTGGTTTTGCTCTTCACATCAACTACTTTTACAATCTTCCTCTATCATGTATCGTATAGGTATGTTTCGTCATTTTTGTCCTAGTCTTAACCATAAACAAACTCTCACTTATTCATTTTGACAACGATTCAGACCTACTTCCAACTTTACGAACCTCCTCAGGTTCGAATGGTCTAGAGGCTCCAGACGGAGAGGAGACTCTGATCTGCCTGGACTACCTATAGAGGCACTCGCCAATTCTCGGCTTGCGGTACCCTTAGGATCTCGCCGTCCCCAAACCCGGTGACGCTGTAAAGGTCATCTGCAACCAACACCATACACACTCAAAAAAAAATACTTTACGAACGCAGTCTGCAGCCTCACTCAGCCAAATTTTAACGCATCTCGACTGCGTTTATTTAATTTTTAGCTCTTTCTGACATAGCCAACTCCCTCTTCCGTACAATAACATTGCAAATATAAAATAGTTAATACGTTTTTAAACTTTAATGATCGATATAGCAACTATATATATTTATATTCTAAATGAGGTAATGGAAGGTGACTTCAGACGTATTTCTGAAGTCATTTTTCAACTTGACGACTCAGTATATAACAATACAGGGAGAAAAAAACAGCCCTTGCTGAGTTTCATGCCGGTTCTTCTCAGTACAAGGTCTCCCGCCGTAGTTTTGCGAACCGATGGCGTAGCTTCTTGACCTTCACAAGTGCTTGTAACAGCCTAGACTGAATAAATGTCTTTTCATTTCATTCATTTTCATTAAATTTAATTTCATTTCACCAAAAGCCTATTGGTAACACTGTCATAGAATCGTATTTAATATCATCAAGCATGATAAACAGAAACTTAGAACAACAGCATGTTCTAAGTTGGTGTTGTACATATATGTAATTAAATTCAATTTCCATATTGGTAGGTAAGTTATTAAAGGAGCTCGATGACGCAGGTGGTTAGCACATACGCGGAAGATCCCTAAACGGGGATCCCGCGGTTTCGCACTAAGCAGCTTAGAGGATATTCGCAGGGTTTTTTAGCGGATATTATACCGTAAAGCGCCCGTAAGAGTTACGAGGTCCTCAGTGGGCAGCCACTGTGGGGGCTCGTAAGGTTTGCGGGAGCCAGGTGTGCGGTCCGTTCGGCGGTGTGCCTCTTAAAGTCGCCGTCGTCTGTAAACAGAGTTTTTGCCTGCGTCACAAAAAGAAAAAAAAGGTGGTTAGCACATTCGGCCTGCGTTCGCGAAAGCTAAGCATGTTTACAATGATCGGTCATTGGTGCTCATCCGTGCTTCATAAGGCACGTTGTTCCTGGCTGCATTTGCAGTCGTTAGCACCCACCAATCCGCACTGGGCCCCTCTAGGTGGGTCACGTCCCAGTATCCCTATGCCATCCATAAGGAAGGCATGTGCTCCAGCGGTGGAGATATTAGTAGGCTGATGATGATAAATATTAATTAATGAATTATAATAATCAATAATAGGAAGCGAACAATGGGCATGATGACGACGAACGCTGATACAATATTTGCTCACTGCAACACGGAACTGTAACGAAAGGTCAATTAATTCACAAAACCGTTAATGGATAGTTAACTCGCATAATTTATACTAGGCTCATGGTATTTGAAACAAACAGACACCTAAATCGTACAATTGTTATGATATGAACATGACCGTGTGAGTTTGTGGTCCGGAGTGCGCAGGCGCATATTCTACTTGTAGGGTTGTCGATTATGTGACGGAGTTTTTTTCGGTTTATATTGATTGAAACCAAAGCTTGTAATGTAAACAGGATGAGTGCTTGCTGCGGAGCATACCTCGTGACGCTTGCGACATTAATTAATTTCGTTAAAATGATTACAAGCAAGCATATTTTTATACAAGCAGTTTGGAAATTACTGCACCCCACCTGATTTTCAATGTAAGTACAGTGCAACAAAGTTTACGAAGCAGAAAAGTGTGCTAATCCAGCCATCACTATCTTGCCAGCCTTAACACAGTCAATAACCCTTTGGAGACTTGGAACCTTCTTTAGCAATAGAGACACAAGCTAGCTAGCCCAGTTGTCAAGCCTAAATAGGTTGAAGCTTAAAATACTTCATGCCTGGACAGCTTTGGATCCTTTACAAAGCACAGGTCCGATCATCCATGGAGTATTGCATTTGGGATGGCTCAGCCAAATACCAACTTCCTGCACTGGATTCGCTGCAGAGCCAGAAGAATTATAGGGGACAATATGTAGGTGAAAGCTAAGTTTGGAAGCACGCTTTAAGTCACCGCAGCAAGGCTGCCTATCCTTCTGTTTTTTATTTTTACAGGATGTACTTCGGGAAAAGGGCTCAGGGGTTACATGAACTCATTCCTTCTTCCCCCTTCTGGCATCGGACATCCAGAGGTACGGCAGGTTACCATCTTACTCTCGGGCTTGGTAGAAGGTCAAGCGCTTACCTATTAACAAATAAAAAAATATAAAGGGCCTCTATTCAGAGTAGGTTAAAAGCTGATCTCATGTTATCGAGTTCTTAGACTCAATGGTATCTTCAGTTTAAACATCAAATTGTGTCAAGAAAACTAGGTGCTTCATTTAAAAGTTGATAGATTCAGAAAACAAAACTAAGAGTCTTATCAATATGAAATCTGTACTACATGGCGTATCGTTGTTATCGCCTCGTATCGAAGGACATCAGATGGGTATCCTCCTTCTTCAAAAGAATACTTCGTACTACAGAGTTTCTAACGCTCTGCAGTCAGTGAGGTAGAGTTATATGACAAAACGAAATGCAGTTTAGGCTGGTAATGGTGTCAATTCTGACGTGATTCTCTAAACTTAAAACTAAAATTAAGGTCAGTGTCACCTTTTCATTCTGTATAGAGAAGAATAAGGATGCACTGTTATCAAATTTAAGTTAAGCTTTAGAGAATCATACCAGAATCGACATCAATAGGTATATATGGTGTCTGCCGCACTATATATGCAAAAGGGCTTCAAAAACAGATAAAATCTGGTGAAATTAAAAAAACAACCTATATCTGGAAAAACTGTATTTTTTAAATAATTCATTTAGTGAAACTTTAACTAGTTAAATTCTCCGCTATCCGGGAGGATGCTTTGACCAATATGCTACCGCAGCTCTAATTCTCCGTATCGATTTTTCTCTAACATTTCTTAAGCTGCAAGGCAACGCCATCTATGCGCATTGAAGGTAACTTCAAATAATTACCTTTACAAGTATCGTATAGTTATATATCTTTTTGTTAAGATTTAAACCCTGTAGCAATTAAATGCTTAAAAAATACATAATTTATTTTGTTCTACAAAAAGTCAACAGGATTCTTTATGTTCAATCATATAAATTTTCTTGCATCCTGACAACCCTACTACTAAGACGGTGACTCACTGACTCGATGATCACGAGTTAATTGTTTCATCGAGATGGTATTTTGCACTTCATACAATGTGATGTATCGATACAGCCGGGCTGATATGCTCACACGTCTAAATACTCGTGTTGTGAATAGAGATAATGATCCGACGATTATGTTGTACAGGTCCGAGCAAACTGGGTCTTATTTAATTAATAGGAAAATATATTTTGTCAGCTCATTGGGTCGCCTTTGTGCGCTGATGTGTATGTAATTAAGACGTTTATCTGCTTAATCATTCGTTCAGCTGATTTAGAATAGTACATATTTCTTCATTTATTTAAATTTACGTACGGAACTTGGTATTTGAGATTGTATTTGGTAAATCTTCTAATGTTGTTATTTAAAATTTTAACTCTTTAGAATAAGGAGAGGATTCTAACGATACCACATATATCTAAATTAGCTCAGAATTTAAAAAGTTATAGTGGACAAAGAATTGTACCTTTATATACACATGAACCCTGAAAGCATTACCCGTATTTGGACAGTCGTGTACAAATGTAAAGTTTTCACAAAATAAATAAAAGTTATAGTGGACAAACAATTGTACATAGATATACACATGAACCCTGAAAGCATTACCCGTATTTGGACAGTCGTCTTCAAATGTAAAGTTTTCAGAAATTAAAAAAAACGGATATGTGCTGTTCCCGGGAAAATAAAATAAAGACAATTTTATAAGTTGAGCCCACCGTGGATCGAACCCAGTACCCCGCGAGATTGCAGGGTTGATTGATTACAAAAACACTGCCTTGTTTTTGCGATAGATCCAAAAATGATGAAAAATCTCTAGAAACATATTACACGTACACGTATACAAAACACATAGGTGGTTGTGATGCCTTTTTTCAAGCTTTGTACACTCCCAAACGTCCCATGACACTTGAGTGTCTTAAAAGTTTTGCCAGTCAAACGTCCGAAAACATTTGGGTGTCCTCCGTCTGGTCCTGTTTTTGCTTATAAGCACGCTTTTGAAAGTATCCTTAGCGCTGCTTGGCTCTCTTAAGTTTAGGCAAAACATGTAACTGGCATTATGAATAAAAATGCAGTGCTCTCTAAACTTGAAAACAAATTGCTCTTTAATTCTAAAGTCTTAATATACTATACACTGCAAGAGTACTTAATTCAATGTGATATAATTTATTTAATAATATAATGTTTAATTTATGTAATACAAATTTTATGACAAAGAATTTGTTTGTTGAAAAAAACAAGGTCTCTAAAGCACATTGCTATATGCCCTTACCGGGTTCGTGTTAGGATCCCAATGAATGCTTTGTAACAGTTCTGTAAACCTACATGAAAAGGCAAATAATATTATTATTAACTTTATCAGTTTTAAGTACGCCCTCCGCGAAAAATGGTGACGCTATAGCCGTTTCAACCAAAATGACCCCAATTTTGTAGAAAACACTCTTTTCTCATTATTTAACCTTAAAGTAGGATATATCCACATACTGGCTGTCTCTTATAGGTAATGATACAATTACGGACACCTATCTTGTGTCAAATACTCTACTTCCGTTTCATCGAATCTCAAGTCACAACGATACTAAAGAACATTTCACTTCAAAAAACATATATATAACAATATAAGCGGTGCCATCCTAAACATCTAAGTATGATGACTTTAGGGCGTAGAATCAATCTTTAATATAATAAAACGGAAAAGTATTTAATTTGTGCCTAGCATCTCATTTTATCACTCTCTCATTTGACGACCTCCGTGGCCGAGTGGTTTGTACGCCGAATTTCATGGTGTCGCCGACTCGAGAGGTCCCGGCCCGGTGAGGGACAGATGTTTGTGTGATGAACACGAGCAATTTGTACTCCAGTCATAGATGTTTAATATGTATTTCTATATAAATATACTTATTTATGTACAATATATGTATTCTATTCGTTACCCTAGTATCCCATAGCACAAGTCTTACAGTGCTTACTTTGGGGCTAGACTAATTGGTGTGGGTATTGGAAATATTTATTTATTTATTATTATTATCTCAATAAGTCTGAGCTACACAGTATTTTTATTGTTTCTTCAGTGCACTTGATTTTTGATTGAGTAGAAAAGATGTTATCAGTAGCGTTGTTGCAAAACAAAAAACGGGCAGTACTACCAAATACGGATACGCAAAAATTAAGAACCGATTCAATTAAATTAATTAATGCAGTGATAAATCTTTAAACTGTACTACGGGAACAAAGGTTAGATTGAACTCAAGGGCACACCCACATTCGCAGGTCATTACGTACTAATCAGGCCATCACCTTGGCTCTTTGTACCCATTGGAAAGTAATTATTGCAAGGAAACCATAGATAAATCTAAAAACAGTAAGTTTTGTACTACTAAGCAGATACTTGATACGCAAACGGCAAGCATAGGCAATGTCGCGGCTACTTCAACAAGCACCTTTATAATATAGGTATTTCTGATAGCTCTCTGTGCAGAGCCTGCCTGGAGGAGGAGGAGACGAGCGCCCATGTTCTGCTGGAGTGCAGATGCGTTGCAAGACAAAGGACTTCTCTAATGGGAAGCCCTCGGACACTAGTGGAATCCTGCAGCAACACCCGGCGACTGCTGAGCTTTTTGGAGGAGCTGGGATGGCAGGACTGATGCCAATTCCCGGGCGAAATAGGCACTGGGTGTCGAGTTCCGGAAACAGCCTGCCGTACTATTAAGACTAAGCATAGGCAATCATGGTAGACATGTATTAAAAAATACTAATATATATTTTTATTTAAAGTTAAAAAGAGCTCAATAGCGCAGGTGGTAAGCGCGCTTGGCTTGCAATCGTGGAAACTAAGTAACTTTCGCAGTACTGGGTCATTGGATGGGTGACCAAAAATATTATCTTAAGCTCCTCCGTGCTTTGAAAGGCACGTTAAGCCGTAAATTCCGGCTGCAACTGCAGTCGTCAGCTTCGTCCAATCCGCATTGGGCCTGCGTGGTGAGCCACGGCTGAATCTCCCTAATCTATCCATAGAGTAGGCCTGTGCTCCAGCAGTGGGGACATGAATACTAAGGATCTCGAAATAGAAGATTTTTGGTTACCCATCAAATGACTGACCTCAGCGAAAGTTGCTTAACTTCAACGATTGCAGCCGAAGGCGCTACCCACTTACGCTACTGAAATCTTCGGATTAAGTATAACCAAACAAAAAATCTCTTATCTATTAGACAAGTCCGTCCATCCGTCTGCGATGCTGTTTCAGCGGCCAAACCGTAAGAGATAGATAAAGAGAATGTTTAAGTTATAAGTTAAGAATAGTCTGATAAGACTACAAACCGGATTTGAGTAACGTAGCACTTCCGGTTTTCGAGAAATCACGTGATTTCTATTTTGTAATTATCACAATTTTAATTAACTATTTAAAGGTTTTTTTTTTTAACTAAATAATTTCAAACGAAACCACACAAAATCTCCGAAGTTCTCAATTAATTAAATACATTTTTTAAATCAGGTTTTGGTGAACATTTGGTTCACTGGTTGGCTAGTATATTCTCATTAGGAAATATTTCTCGTACGCGAAGATGAGTTACTGTTTTTAACTGGTTTATTCGTTTAGTTACAAGTTACCGCCCACGTTGATCTGAAGACGTTTCAAGTTATCTTTTACAGTGTAGGCATAAAAATTTAATTGTTTATTGCGAAACCAAAGAAAGATTCAGTTTAATGTATCAATTAAACATCCATTTCCTTCAGCCATCACACTAATATTATAAAGGCGAAAGTTTGTGAGTGTGTATGTTTGTTACTTACTCACGTCTAAACGGCTAAAGCAATTTTAATAAAATTTGGTATGGAGTTAGCTGACACCCTGGATGAAAATATCCCTAATAAACCGCGGGTAACACGCGGGCACAGCTAGTTGTCTATAGTTTCTAGGACTCCACCGGATATAGGGATAGGGTCAACGTAAGAAAAGAGTGAATGAATTCCTGTTTCTCACTTTGGTTGTTCGCCACCGTTGATACATGACGAACAATTACTGAAAACAGTAAGAGATATAAATGACACATATAATAGGGGTGATGACGGGGTACAGTAAAAGAAATTCTATTTAGCCCGTCAGTTAGATGATCAAAAAATAATGGACACGTATTTTTCTTTGGGCAATCAACCAAAAAATGACAAAGTTATCGCGTCAAAGTTTGGGAGTAGGGACTCGTGACGTCACTTTTGAGTGAATTTTCACTTATAAGTGTACTCAAACGTGACGTCATGCGATTTTTCAAATCAATATATCTCTGCAATGTTTATATTATGTGAAAAAAGAAAAAATACGTGTCCAATACTTTTTGATAATCTACCTGATAAATGAAGAAAAAAAAATAGTCATCATCCCTATTAGGCACGTTTCAAATCTAATAAAATTGAGGAGCTCGATGGCGCAAGTGGTTAGCGCATTCGGCTGTGATCGTTGAAGTTAAGCAACTTTCGCAGTGGTCGGTCATTGGATGGGTGACCAAAAATTTACTAGCTCGAGCTCCTCCGTGCTTCGGAAGGCACGTTAAGCCGCTGGTCCCGGCTGCATCTGCAGTCGTTAGCATCCACCAATCCGCACTGGGCCCGAGGGATGGATCATGGCCCAATCTCCTTATTCCATCCATAGGGAAAGCCTCTGCCCCAGCAGTAGGGGGACATTAATGGGCTGATGATGAATCTCATAAAAATAGGAATATTGGACCATAATCCACACTCGTGGGCCATATTTCAACAACACGTGGATGCCAAAAATCGGGGCAGATGCCTGGCTGGCTCTAACGTAAAATGACCTTTCTTTTTTGATACGCTGAGGAAATGCATTAAATTGCATACCACATGATGGTTATGTAAGGCTCTCCTCCCCAGAAGGGGGAGGCCTACCCACTAAAACCCCAGCGATGGCCGCCATCTGGCATTGTAAGGGGCCTCAGGATCGAGTATCGCATCTGAGGACCCGCAGCCTTTGCTCCCCTGCTTCCACCAGGGGAGCCCTTCTCGGAGGAGTGTTTGCAACCTTCCCCATCTCCTACGACGACACCTCCCGGCAACGAAAGATGACCTATAGCTTAACCAACAACCCTAATTTGTGATGTAAATCTTTGTTGCATGTACAAAATGTAACTTAAATTCACAGGAAATGAACACTCTATCAAGTAAAAATAAGGCAATGTTTAATTTCAAGAGCAAACTCAAATTGTTGTAATCAAATTTACAACGTAAACGCTTAATCTGTAAGCATAGAACAAACAGCAATCAGCATTATCATTTTGTATTTTGAACCAAAATGCTTTGAGAATAAGATACAATATTGAACTATCTGTAAGTCGACACATAGCTTTTTGCGTACCTACAATGGAAACAATTAAACCCAAGTTAAATGAAGCGAAGGTCATTTAGTGATGGTTCGGGTTACGATTCAGAATCAAAGATTTGATTTGATGTGTAGGTTTATCGCGGTTATAATTTGATTAATAAGACACTGCGTTAGCCTTTTAAGATTTATTTTTTATATAACGCATTTGTAGTTTATTTTTGATCTGGTATGGAAGTAAAATGAAATAGTTATTTTTTTTATTTTTTGAGCATATAACTGCTCAATGTTTAAATCTACAAAAAATACTACTAGGAAATTCGATATTACACACTATTACGATATTACTAGAGTTGGAGTCCCGTCTGCTGCCTGGTCCGCGTGGAATTTTTTCTAGTAATATTTTCTATAGGTAAATAAGCTAATAATAATAATAAACCGGCTAAAACCCGTGAACAAGTAAAATAAAAACTATAACAATAATATTTATTATTTCTTGTTACAACAAATTATGGCACACAAAATTCAGGTTAGGCAACACTTAAATAATATAATTAGGCGTTGTAAGCATCTATATATATAAAACTCAAAGGTGACTGACTGACTGACATAGTGATCTATCAACGCACAGCCCAAACCACTGGACGGATCGGGCTGAAATGTGGCATGCAGGTAAATGTTATGACGTAGGCATCCGCTAAGAAAGGATTTTGATCAATTCTACCCCCCAAGAGGATAAAATACCGAAGCGAGGGCGGGCGAGATATGTACTCTACTACAAGTTGAAGTGTCCGTCTAGTAGAAAGAGAAAGAAGATGAGAGATGGCTAGCTATCTCTCTCTCTTGTGACGCTGCGCAGTCATGTCATTGGTCGGTATTGCAGCGCAGTCGTATGATTGGTCGGTATTCATCCGTAGGTTTTTCATCCAATTCGGATTCGCGATTAGAGAGAAAAAGCAATCTCTCATCTTCTTTCTTTTTCTACTAGACGGACACTTTTAGAACCGCCTTCCCCACTCTATTCTTATACTTATATGGTTGTAAGAAGCTCGTGTCCGAAATAGGCGTTAATCTGTATTACGGTTTTTTTTTATAGTCAGGTAAGCAAATGACTCGACCCCACCTGATATTAAGTGTAAAGTCCAAACGCGAAGATAGCTGGATAATATAAAAAAGCTGGAGAATACTAGAGAAGTTACATTTATTTCTTCTGGTGATACGTCTAAAATATGTCCAAATTTTATTTTCCCTACCACTCGGTAGGGAAAATAAAATTTGGACGATTCAAAAGAGTTGTACTATACATCCAATTTGAATAAAGATATATTGATTTCTGATTTCTAAATTATATCGTTCAAAGATTCTCTTTATTTCCAAAACAACAGAGAAGTTCCAAAATAGAAGTGTTATTTCGCTGGTGGAGCTGTGCTTCTGTCGGCGAGGAAGATTCCAGGGCTTCAGCGTAGGGGAAGACTAGGGTAACGGCGCAAGTTATCGTAGGACTAGTGTTGCCAGGTCCGATTTTACAAAAACAGTAGATGTATGTAAAGAGCTACAAGAAAAACAGTAGATGCATGACGTCTTGTCCGATTTGCTTGTTCAAATTTTTGGACAATTACATTTATTTTATAATTATTAAGGTTAGCTACATTATTAATGACGGAAAATGCAACTCAACATGAAATTTAAAAAACAAAATCGAAATCTAAAAAAAAACAGGAGATTCATGTAGAAAAACAGTAGAACAGGAGAAATTTCAGAAAAACAGGAGATCTAAAATCTGGAGACCTGGCAACACTGCGTAGGACTAAAAGAGAGACTATGGCCGCTTACTTTTTACAAACAATATAATCTATTTTAGAGGTTGCCATAACAGTAGGTATTAGCCGCGGGGTAGTAACCATTTTATTCTTTGTTAGAAAAACGAATTCAATATGAGATAACTCATGAAGTCAGGGCTTGAAACCGGTTTCAAAAATACCGGTAAATAAAAGTTTATACCGGTTTTAGTAAAGGTTTCGTTCGGAGCGCGTCCGAAATGAAAGGTTTTAATCCAGAGCGACACGTGCACGCGTCGGCATCGCTTGAAGTTTGTTTTGTTTGAACTAATCAAGTCACAACTTGTTAATGCTCAGAGATTGATGCATTTAATGACACGTTTGCTAGCGTCTAGTGAGTCAAGTTATTTAATTCAGCCGTCAGTAAGAGCGAAATGAAACCCTTTAAAAAGCGCTTAATTAATTCAAAACCTATTTGATTTCGCTTTTTACTAAAACCGGTTTTTTTAAGGTTGAGGTAGAGCCAAACCTAAATAAAACGCTCCGAATGTACTTGACACAGATTTAGGTTTGAAAATTAACCGGTAAAGAAGCCCTGCATAAAGTCACCTTTCATTACATAATGTGTATACGAAATGATCTGTATAGTGAAACAAAATAATAACAACACGAAACGAACGAACTTATCACACGCGTCGAGGGCGATCTTAAATTTTAATTAATCCCATAGCTAATAAATGACTGGATTCTAGTCGTAATCTAGACCTGACCTATCGTACGTGAGGTCGGCTATTACAAAATATTTCACACACGCTTCATTGTTAGTCAAAACTTGGGCAGTAGGTAAACTTTGATTTACATTATGATATTTTGACAAGTGACAGTGTTTGAAAGCAACACTTTTTAGAGTCTGTGCGGAAAGAGAATGGGATTTAGATTGGAGGGCGCTGTAGTGCTTTTCTACTGTATTTGTAAGGTTTTACCCCTTTTAGACATGATTAAATAGAAAAAACCGCAAGAAATCACAACAACAAACAAATCCGTATCAATACAAAACTTTGATGTTTTACAGATTGCTGGGTTTGATTGCCAAATAAAAATCTTAATGTTAGTTCCGTTTTTCGCCACGCCCATTCTCTTTCCGCACAGACTCTAATTGAATTTTATGTTGACTACATAAATTTTCTCATCTTGAAGTCATTTTATAAATTTATAAGTTAACGCAAAATGACTTATGGCTGTTTATGTTGCGTGCCTGACGACCTCCATGGGTGAGTGGTTTGTACGCCGGGTTTCATGGTGTCGCCGACTCGAGAGGTCCCGGGTTCTAATCCCGGTGGGAGCAGATGTTTGTGTGCTGAATACGAGCATTTGTACTCCAGTCATGGATGTTTAATATGTATTTCTATATAAATATACTTATATATGTACTTTATCCGTTACCCTCCAATAACAAAGCCATACGGTGCTTACTTTGGGGCTAGGCTAATTGGTGTGTGTTGTTTTTTTTTATTATACCTAATAAAAAATAAATAAATGAACAAATTTGTACGGAACCCTCGGAGGTTCTTATCCGGTTTTTTTAGCATGTCGTCTAACGCCGATATATAATGAAAACAATGCGAATAAACCAGCCCTTACTGAGTTTCTTCTCTTAGTTCTTCTCAATACGAGGTCTCCCGTCGCCTCGTCGTAAATTTGCGAACGGATGACAAACTTTTTCGCCTTTCACAAGTACTTGTAATAGACTAACCAAAATAAATGTTAATGAATTTGAACGAATATAAGAATGAACAGGATAATTGTGTAATTTCTATCATCATCATCATCATTTCAGCCGAAAGACGTCCACTGTTGGACATAGGCCTCCCCCATGGATTTCCACAACGATCGGTCCCATGCTGCCCGCATCCAGCGGCTTCCCGCGACCTTTACCAGATCGTCGGTCCACCTTGTGGGGGGCCTGCCAACACTGCGTTTCCCGGTACGCGGTCGCCACTCGAGGACCTCTCCGCCCCAACGGCCATCGGTCCTGCGAGCAATGTGCCCTGCCCATTGCCACTTAAGGTTTGCAATTCTGTGGGCTATGTCGGTGACTTTAGTTCTCTTGCGTATCTCCTCATTTCTGATTCGATCACGCAGAGAAACTCCGAGCATAGCCCTCTCCATTGCCCTTTGGGTGACTTTGAGCCTTCTTACAAGACCCATTGTAAGCGGCCACGTCTCGGTTCCGTATGTCATCACTGGCAACACGCACGAATTGAAGACTTTCGTCTTGAGGCACTGCGGTAGATGTTCCGAGAAGATTTCTATCATAAGTCTTTACAATCTCTGCTACTTCCTATTCTTGATTACGCTGACGCCTGCTATCCTGATCTCACGGAGGACCAGCTTAACAAGCTTGAGCGACTTTAAAATTTCTGCATTCTGTTCATATTCTGCTTACGCAAATATGACCATGTATTTCAATTTCGATCACAGCTCAAGTGGCTACTACCTATTCGCCTTCGCCGGAATACTCACATCCTCACACTTCGCTACAATATATTGTTCAATCCTTTGTCCCCGTGCTATCTCAAGGAATGCTTTAATTACCTTAATAAATGCGTTATCTCTTAGGTCATCAGAAAATTTAACCCTAAAAATTCCTATCCATGACATGACCTTCTATGGTCGTTCTTTTAACGTCCAAGCTGTACGTCTATGGAATTCTCTTCCTGTAACCATAAGACGAGCGCAATCTATTAATGTCTTTAAAAATCTAGTTGTAAATTACTTTTTGTCGATGTAGCTGAATTTTCATCTCTGCTGACTGGACTAAACTTTTATATGTGTAGTCTATGCATTGCATCATATAATATGCATATATGTATGCATATATAATAATTATGTATATTTCATTCATAAATTCGTTTACATACCTTGTTTCTTTTACTGACACCGCCGACTCTAGCTTTCTTTCAATCCTCTCCATCCAAAGGTTGTCTGGAAGAAATTTCTTTTAGCGATAAGACCACCTATTGAAGCACTCTTTTTTTTACAATAATAATTTCCCTCATTTCTGTTCTGTGTTGTGGTGTTTTCAATAAAGTATTGTGTATTTTAATAGAGCATTCGTTTACGAGCATGACGTATGAATCTATCATCATCGTTTATTACTCCACTATGTCAAAATAGAGCTCGGTGGCGCGGGTGGCTAGCGCGTTCGGCTGCGATCGTTGAAGTTAAGCAACTTTCGCGGTGGTCGGTCATTGGATGGGTGACCAAAAATCTTCTATCTCGAGTTCCTCCGTGCTTCGTAAGGCACGTTAAGCCGTTGGACCAGGTGCATCAGCTGTCGTTAGCACCTGCCAATCCACACTGCGCCCTCATGGTGGATCATGGCCCAATCTCCTATTCCATCCATAGGGAAGGCCTGTGCCCCAGCAGTGGGGACAGTAATAGGCTGCTGATGATGATGATGTCAAAATATATAAAGATAAGATAAGATTTCGGTATCGTTATAATATCGCTGTATCATATCGTATTGCGATAGTCAGTCTTCAAGAGTAGCTCATCACCTAAGCTCTCCTTGGGTTTTGTATGAATTTTTGATCATATTAATATGATAAGACTTGACCAAGTATCTTGAAAAGAAAATTGGCGCTGCCTTGCAGCTTAAAAATGGCTAGAAGAATTTCGACGCGGTAGCATGATTGGTCAGTGCATTTGCCTGGTTAACGAAGGGTGCGGGTTCGAGTCCCGTCTGCTGCCTGGTCCGCGTGGAATTTTTTATAGTTATATTTTTTCTTTAGATTCAATAAAGTTTATCTAAATTCGATATGAAATATGATATGACTATAACGATACTTGTCTTCCCTGCACTGTGTTGGGTTATTGCAAAATATTTCTTCCACACCTGACTTGGGCACAATGGCCGCACGCCATTAGCGCGGGAGGTGCTCGGCCGGCCAGCAATTAACGCATAAACTCATCGCAGCGTTGAACTATAGCTCTATTTAGATGTGCCTGCGAAAATTTACGTGTAAAGTGTATGTCCCAAGGGTACTTGAGCTGTGAGCTCGAGAAAAGTAATAACCATTGTGATTGTGAAATACCGCCTTGTGGAGGAAGCAAGGATGAAATTGTGGATTTATTAGTCTGGATGAAATTCCAATGAAGTTTTTTTCGAGATCAACTCATCGCACTAAACTATAGCTTTATTTAGTGCCTGCGAAAATTATCCTACGTCTGAAGTATACTAGGTATACTATCTGAGAGCCCGAGAAAAGTATTAACCATTGTGATTGTTAAATACAGCCTTGTGGAGGAAGGAAGGATAAAATTAATAATAATAACATTTATTCGCCATCTCAGAATACAACCAATTGTAAAAC
Source organism: Chilo suppressalis (assembly GCA_902850365.2). Taxonomy (NCBI): domain Eukaryota; kingdom Metazoa; phylum Arthropoda; class Insecta; order Lepidoptera; family Crambidae; genus Chilo; species Chilo suppressalis. The sequence goes on along the minus strand of OU963905.1, from coordinate 2,253,886 downwards.
AGATGTTACAATATTTACACCAAGTTTATAGTAAGGTATGCAATAACAACATCAAAGACTGACAACTACCCTCCGCTTTAGTAACAAAACTGTATTGCGGCAGAGTAGGATCATTATTGAGCAATCAAAATAGGGTAGATTCACATTAATATTTAACTTACGACGGGTCGTATTAGTAAGTAAATTGCGAATGCATTAGTCTAGATGAAATTCTAATGTTGGTTTTCTTTGAGATCAACGCATCACACTAAACTATAGGTTTATTTAGACGTTCCTTCGAAAATTTACCCGCCGAAAGTGTACTTGCTATACTATCTCTTAGCCCGAGAAAAGTAATAACCATTGTAATTGTGAAATACCGCCTCGTGAAGGAAGCAAGAATGAAATTGTGGTCTTGATAAAATGCTAATGTTGGTTTTCTTAGAGATAAACCCATCGGGCTAAGCAATGGATCTATTTTGATATGCCTGTCACGTCTAAAGTGTACTAGGTATTGTATCTGTGAGCTAGAAAAAAGTTAGAACTCACGTTATTGTGAAATACCAGAAATATGTAATATATAATATGAGTCTGGATGAAATTCTAATATTGTTTTTTTCGAGATTAATTCATCAAACTAAACTAAGGCTTTATTAAGATGTTCCTATGAAAATTTAAATAGATCTAAAGTGTACTAGGTATACTATTTCTGAGCCCGAGAAAAGTATTAACCATTGTGATTGTGAAATACCGCCTTGTGAATGAAGCAAGTTTAAAATTGAGGATGTATTAATCTGGATGAAAGTCTAATGTTGGTTTTCCTAGAGATAACAAGAACTATGGCTCTATTTAGATGTGCCTGCGAAAATTTACGTGTAAAGTGTACCTGGGCCTAGGTATACTATCTGCGAATTTAATGTCCCAAGTGTACTTGAGCTGTGAGCTCGAGAAAAGTAATAACCATTGTGATTGTGAAATACCGCCTTGTGGAGGAAGCAAGGATGAAATTGTGGATTTATTAGTCTGGATGAAATTCCAATGAAGTTTTTTTCGAGATCAACTCATCGCACTAAACTACGGCTCTATTTAGATGTGCCTGCGAAAATTTACGTGTAAAGTGTACCTGGGCCTAGGTATACTATCTGCGAATTTAATGTCCCAAGTGTACTTGAGCTGTGAGCTCGAGAAAAGTAATAACCATTGTGATTGCGAAATACCGCCTTGTGGAGGAAGCAAGGATGAAATTGTGGATTTATTAGTCTGGATGAAATTCCAATGAAGTTTTTTTCGAGATCAACTCATTACGCTAAACTATAGCTTTATTTAGATGTACCTGCAAAATTTACGTCTAAAGTGTACCTGGTCCTAGGTATACTATCTGCGAATTTAATATCCCAAGTGTACTTAAGCTGTGAGCTCGAGAAAAGTAATAACCATTGTGATTGTGAAATACCGCCTTGTGGAGGAAGCAAGGATGAAATTGTGGACTTATTAGTCTGGATGAAATTCCAATGAAGTTTTTTTCGAGATCAACTCATCACGCTAAACTACGGCTCTATTTAGATGTGCCTGCAAAAAATTACGTCTAAAGTGTACTAGATATTCTACTGTGAGCCCGAGAAAAGTATAAACCATTTTGATTGTGTAATACCGCCTTGTCAAGAAAAGCAAGGAATTGATACAACTGTAGTTGTATTAGTCTGTATAAATTGTGATGTTTGGTTTTTTCTATTTTATGTTATTGGGGTTATTATTGTCTTTAACCTTTAGATTTTTATTGTGAGGTGAATATTTAATTTTATGATAGGGAAATGTTTATTCGATTTCTGTTTACAATAAATTACTTAATTCTAGAAACAACTAAAGATATATAATTTATACTATAGCCTGAACTAGGAAAACCTGTGTTTCAGGCAAAAGTCTTCTACAACTGTATATGTGTGTATTAACGCTTCAGTTTATATCAAGGTTTTATTTGTATATTCTTTAGTATTTTATTGATATGTGTACTAAATATATTGTTTTAAACTTTCATGGTTACTAACATTATAGCTATTAACGGGATTGTTACCATTTACCTTGTTTTTTTAGATTCTCCGATATTTTGGCACTGCTCACGGAGTAACTGAAGTTATTGTTGGGTAGATGTTATTGGCAGACTGACGTCGCCTTTTAATGCCGAGTGCATTAAATATATACCCCATACCCCTACATCCGTGATCATGGCGCTTGCAACAATGCCGAAATATCGGAGACTCATAAAAAACAAGGTACATGGTAACAATCCCGTTAATAGCTATAATGTTTACTAAATGTTGGACATTTACGTATTGTTGGGATAGAGAGCAGCTTTAAACTAGCCAGCTGTCAAAATTAACAAACGCTTCTGACATCATGGGAATCGCTATAGTGACCAGAACGAACTGTTTAACAATTTTTACATAGGATAGTAGGATAGGAGGAGCTTGATGGCGCAGGTGGTTAGCGCGTTCGGCTGAGATCGTTGAAGTTAAGCAACTTTCGCAGTGGTCGGTCATTGGATGGGTGACCAAAAATTTACTATCTCGAGCTCCTCCGTGCTTCGGAAGGCACGTTAAGCCGTTGGTCCCGGCTGCATCTGTAGTCGTTAGCACCCACCAACCCGCACTGGGCCCTCGTGGTGGGTCATGGCCCAATCTCCCTAATCCATCCATAGGGGAGGCCTATGCCCCAGCAGTGGGGACATTAATAGGCTGATGATGATGATGATGACATAGGATAGCATGAAATGGTCACGCATAATTTATCGAATTAAATGTACTTAATAGTCGAATATTCTATATTCTAAGCATTTATATGCATATGAGAAATACAGTCATGGGTGACTGTTGATGTTATACTTTCGTAACAAAACACAATTAGTTTTGGTAATTCTACTTTACTGACACACAACGACGATTTACTCAAGAGAAAAGATAAAAAAATTAAATAGTCAGTTAACAATGAGCTTATAAATGAATTTGTTTAAATTCCTATTCACTCTACGATTTAACATGAATTTAAAATAAATAAGTAATAATGTACACTATAAAGAATTCCCACTGCTAAAGCTAACTCCTACCTCAAAACATAAACCGCGTCCGTGCCTCTCAAAACTTACGATTTTTGTTACTGAAAACGTGACTTCAGAATTTGTTATATGTAAATTTGCGATTTGTCCCAACTGCCTTCTCAGGCTTCTGATAGTGTTCCCGGTTCTTTTTTCTCGTGCAGTTTTAAAGTGCATACGGCTTAGAACTCTATCAGCATGGTTTGAGGTTGATAATAGATTGGGCGGCGAGAATTCTTGGAGGATGACAGTGATATCACTGGAGCGGATGCAACCAACAAAATATAATGTTTGGCAGAAAAACAAAGGACTATCGTGATTCATTATAGAGATTTTCATAGCAACAGTAATTTTTAAAATAGATACATTGATATGTAAAAATAATAGTGAAAGTCGAATGTGGTAAGTTTATAATAAAAAAATCGTAAATAAATTAATCAAAAAAATTCAAGGTATACCTATTATATGAGGAGCTCGATGGCGCAAGTGGTTAGCGCGTTCGGCTACGATCGTTGAAGTTAAGCAACTTTAGCAGTGGTCGGTTCAGGATGGGTGACCAAAAATTTACTATCTCGAGCTCCTCCGTGCTTCGGAAGGCACGTTAAGCCGTTGATCCCGGCTGCATCTGCAGTCGTTAGCACCCACCAATCTGCACTGGGCCTGCGTGGTGGGTCATGGCCCAATCTCCCTATTCCATCCATGGGGAAGGCCTGTGCCCCAGCAGTGGGGACATTAATGATGATACCTAGTATTTCGTTGAATGTTTTATAATTGCATTTTGCATTTATGGGAAGTATTGCAATAATTAAGGCAGCTAATCTTAAGCTATCTTGAAAAAATCTAAGATACATTTTATCCTTAATTTGGTAAAGTTACGTTACATTTACATAATATATTACTACGAAAATCAATTAAATTCTATAAATGTAAAACTGTATCCCATTATGAAGGAACACCAATTTAATCTAATCAATCTTTAGTCAAGACTAATCCTTTTTAAGTGGAGATTGTAGAGTTCCTTGGGGGAGGCCTATGCTAAGCAGTGGACGTCGTACGGCTGACATCATAATTGTGCAGCTGTGGGACAATCCTTATACTGTATTATGATTCTCTCACATCTGCGCGACGAAGCTTGGTATAAAATACACCAAAATTTGTTCCAATTCAAGTAAAGTACGCTCCTTCAGATGCACATACAAATTTATCGTCTTCCGCAACCTCTTTTATGCCTGTCAAATTATCGCCAGTTAAGATTTCGTCTAACTCTATAGGAACGCACCCCGATAATTCATTACGACAGAACTAATTCAAATTTCGAACGACAATTATAAGCCACCCCAAGCTTCGTCGCGCAGGTGTGGGAAAAATATAAGATTATCTATATATACTAGCTGATCCAGCGAACTTCGTACCGCCCTAAAAAAATAGGAGTTGTCCAGCGGACAAAATTGTGAATCCAAACCATTCTCAGATCCCCTTGAACACACACAAAAAATTTCATCAAAATCGGTCCAGTCGTTTAAGAGAAGTTCAGTGATATACACACTCACAGAAGAATTATATATATAAAGATTAAACTCAAAGGTGACTGACTGACATAGTGATCTATCAACGCACAGCCCAAACCACTGGACGGATCGGGCTGAAATTTGGCATGCAGGTAGATGTTATGACGTAGGCATCCGTTAAAAAAGGATTTTGATCAATTCTACCCCGAAGCGAAGCGAGGGCGGGCCACTAGTTACAAACGTAAAAATGAAAAACAAATTCATAAATAAGGTTGTCACATCTCTTAATATTTCTCGACATTTTGTTTTAAATGTTACGCAGAAGGAGACAATACGCATTGGGTGAGCTAAAATCCAATTGAAGATGCACACCGTAGTAATAAAAGGAACTATACAACGCTTAAGACCTATCTCACCACCTCCTGATAAACTCTGGGATGGCTATAAACTCAACTAACGCCATACATAAAAAGAGAAATATGTTTGCAAAGCTTTGTAATGCTGTGGACACACTGCCGCGCTATGGCGAACATTTTCAGTTTTCACGACAAGTCAGGCCAAGCAATAGTCACATTTCAGAGCACGGTCGGAAAGGTGACTATTGCTTGGCCCGACTTGTCGTGACAGTGACATGAGAGTTGCTGTAGCGTTAAGGAGTTTTGAAAAATTTATCATATTAAAGACCATTCGGGGTTTTTTTTTTTTTTTTGAAATAGCTTCGCATGACTTGTGCATTTAGCCAATGTCGAGTGTTAAAATGTATACAAATACTATAGCACTCGTGGTCAAAGTAATAAATAAAGTCAAAGTAAGTGGCAGTCAAGTCAATCCCCCTTTCCCTATGTTTCAGTAAAAGTGTGGGGATTTACTGGAACCTCCCCGTGGACTTCTTGAGGGAACATCGACAGACACTTTCCGCTATTTCGTTTCACTTGCCAACACTTGTGCATGTTCCCAAAGACTTGTGGTTAATAATCCACCATTATTAGATACTAAGATCCTCCACAACACAATTTTCAACAAGAAAAACAAAACTGTTAAAGTAACGCTTCCCGATACCGTCAAAAAGTCCACCAACATTTTTAATACGTATTATAATCTTGATATTTTTTATTTTTTAAGCATGTAACTGCGCGATGTTTAAATCTAAAGTAAAAATATTACTAGAAAAACGCGGACCAGGCAGCAGACGGGATTCGAACCCTATTGTGGGTTACCTACAAGGCGAAGAGATGGCGCTGCCTTGCAGCTTAAGAAAGGCTAGAAAGATTTCGACTCCGCCATCAGGACCGCGATAGCATAACGGTCAGTGCTTTCGCCCGAATAACAAAAGGTACGTATAATCCTGTCTAGCACATCATTCTATCTTTTTCAATCGTTTAATGGCTCAATTACACTTGGTCGTTTGCCCGTATGCACAAAAGACGTTATTCGAATTCGGGCAGCCGAAGCAATATTTACACTGGAATACGGGCTAAAAGACGGTGATGGGCTTAGATTAAAACAAAAAGGGTAGATACGGCACTAGCCTCACAAAAGTGAACCGCATGAATTGTGGTCCACGACCCTAATCGCTTTAGTCACAACTTGACATGCAAACGACGTACATGTGAACGCCAAAAAGAAATATTGCTAATATTTTGTGTTTATGATAAAACAATGCCTAAGTGTGTTTTTAAAAAGTGCTCAAATTGCTCAAGAACTAAAAATAAAACCCACGGCATCACTTTTCATTCATAAGTACTATAAAATATATTTTTTCATAATAATTGCTGTTTGTTTTGAATCTAATTCGGTAGTGACGTCGAGTACTGGTCGCGTGATTGGTCGGTAGTACAGTAACGCGGATCTCGCCGTCTCGTTCGCGCTGCCGTTGAAACTTAACGTGCTGTTTCGTTCGGGTCGGTAATGCAGTGACGCGGATCTCGCCGTCCCGTTCACGCTGCCGTGGGATCAGTTTTTAATTGATGCAAGTATGAGCATACCGTATCTACCCTTTTTGTTTTAATCTAAGGATAGAATGAGGCCTTTTTTATGGAAGGCCTAAGGCCTAATAATCATGTTCACGAGCACGGTTGGTACGTTTGTGCCGACCCCAAACCCACGCTAGCGCTCTCATAGTATCCCATACTTACCTGACGACGTAGATACGATTTAAAATCGTATCTAGACCCGAGTAGAAATCGTCTTGTTTAGGGATGATACGATACCATCTAGGTATCGATACTTTTACTCGTTACTGTATCGGTCATAAAGTATCGATGCCTACTCGGTATCGAATGAAAAGTATCGATACTTACTTGTATCGATAAATTTTGACGAAAGATATTACAATTTCAAATTCAGTCACAAGTTTAATTATACGTAAACAAAATATCAGCCCAATGAACGAATACTGACTGACAGACTGAATAAATTGGAATGAATATATATCATACGCAACAAAAATTCCAACTAGACACTTTACCATAGAGTAAATAATCTACCTATGAGTTTTTTTGATACTTCTCAGCGAGTGACCGACCGAGTATCGATACAAGTACTTACTTCACGATACTACTTGTTACTCAGTTCTAAAGTATCGATGCCAAATGTACTTGGTATCGAAAGAAAAGTATCGAGTAGTTACTTGTATTTACTCGTATCGTTTCGTCCCTAGCTAGTTAACAAGCACCCTAACACAAGCATAACATGCTAACATTTTCACAGTGCTAAATTAATTTTATACCACGTTCTCGTCCCAAATTCTTATTTTCTTTTTATTTGTTTAAAAACGTGCTTCGAACGCAGCCGGGAGGACTTCCATTTTCAAATTTAAATATTTGACTGTTCGAAATATGAACGATTACCTCGTTTACTGAATGCGGAGTACCAGATCTTATGGATACCGTGCGATCTCTATGTCAACCGAATAAGGTTTTGTTTTGTCTGTTTCTGTGCTTGCCTAAAGTTTGTAAGCGAGTTACCAATTTGTATAAGTCAAAATGCCATCATTTTTTCAAGTCGTGAGTAACTGTATCAACAGTTTGACGGGTTTTTTTGCTGATTGCTTAATTATTGTTTAAATGCAAAGAGTAATTTTGAAATTCTCTGACAAGTAAAGCCGGCTGATCACTTAACTTCGCTCTCGTACTGTTGGTATAAAGTATTTAACTTGCTCTCTGATTACATTGTTTGGACATCTCTTTAATTATGTAGAATTTTGGAGATTCAAAATATGGATTTAAAATAATCTTCTTCATTTTTCACATACCTAATTCTTGTTATCACTGTTTTGGTTCAAAAGCAATAAAGTTCATTTAATTTTTCAATATTTTCAATATTTGGATATCAAAATACCATCATCTTTGAAGTAGGTAAGTATTTTAGTTTCAGACATTATTTTGGTATCAGAACATCATTTATCTCTAAGTAAGTCAGCGCGTTCGGCTGCGATCGTTGAAGTTAAGCAACTTTCGAAGTGGTCAGTCATTGGATGGGTGACCAAAAATTTTCTATCTCGAGTTCCTCCGTGCTTCGGAAGGCACGGTAAGCCGTTGCATCTGCAGTCGTTAGCACCCGCCAATCCGCACTGGCCCCGCGTGGTGGGTCATAGGCCAATCTCCCTATTCCATCCATAGGAAAAGCCTCTGCCCTAGCAGTGTGGACATTAATAGGCTGATGATGATGATGATGAGCGCCATGGTGTGTAAGTTGCTGTGATTAAAACTCAATAGAGGAGCTCGATGGCGCAGGTGTATAGCTCTTTTGGCCTGCGATCGTGAAAGTTAAGCAGATTTCGCAATGGTCGGTCTTTGGATTGGTGACCAAAACTTAATATTTCGAGCTCCTCCGAGCGTCAGAAAGCACGTTAACCCGTTGGTCCTAGCTGCAATTGCAATCGTTAGCACCCATCAATCCGCACTGGGCCCGCGTGGTAGGACAACATGCTGAGTTTGTGCGTTTAAAGCGCGCTCAAACTGCTTAGCTATGATGTTTTAAAGTTATAGATACGTCATACACACTTCTATTTTTTTTTCTTTTTTTTTTGAGTGTGTATGCTGTTGGTCGCAGATGACCTTTACAGCGTCACCGGGTTTGGGGACGGCGAGATCCTAAGGGGACCTCAAGCTGAGAAATGGCGAGTGCCTCTAGAGGTATTCCAGGCGAAAGGCATCTCCTCACGGGGGCAATCTCCTCTCCGTCTGGAGCCTCTAGACCACGCGAACTTGAGGGGGTCGGCTCAACTAGAGGGCGTCTCTGGGACTCGGACCTCGGCTCTAGTTAGCCGTTGTCGTGGAGGGGCTTATATTTTGGCAATACGCAAGTCAGGTAATTGCCCGACTTGCATTCAATCGGGCACGCTCTCTCGCCGCGGCTATACTTTGCTACAATGTGTAAATATTTTGCGTTTCTCCAGATAAAAGCCCTATGTGTGATTTAAGACATTAAACAAAATATACGGGATTTATTAGAGACAAGAAAACGTCTCATTTCAATATTTTGTAATTAGTTATTTTGACAGTTGGTGACATCATTGACACATAAGTAGAGGAATAAGAGCGAGATCTGATCTGATTTGTGAATTAGAGTAAAAGAGACTACTTTAGTGCACTCTTTTGGCGGCTGTTGCTAAGGGAAGTTGGGGCGGGGGGACCACTTGTGACATTTTAATGTGAGATTTATAATACCCAATTTTAAGGGACCCTTAGTATCGCCGCACACGGGCCACCGACCACAATCACAAAACGCCGCCACACGTCACTCGCGCGATTCCCCCCCCCCCCCTCACTTCCTTACCTTAGTCGGCCGCTGTCGCGCGCTTCAGCCACTTTAGTAGCCGCTTCTAGCTTCTCGTGGCAGCGTTTGTGGCTGTGGCGTGTGGCCCGTGTGCGGCGACACTTACCCTGACTAAGGGTGGTGTAGTAAGTTAGGGAGTAAGGGACTTGATCTAGGGCGATCGGTGCGGTGTAATAATTGCTTATCCTAGCCCCGCCCACCCTTTCGACTGGGCCTCCAAAAATTGGGTAGTGTAAATCCCTATAGTAATTTATGTTATTTACCGAATTGTTGTTAGCGAGTTTCAGATATTTCGGCACTGATGCAAGCGCCATGATCATGGAGTAACTGAAGTAATTGCGGGTAGGCTGTTATAGGCAGACATATCGGTCTACCCTCCGACGAAGTCTTTTATAGCCTTCGATACCCATACCACTGTTCACATTTTCACTACTCACTCGAAACTGTTCTCGACACACAACACTTACAGTATCCGATCTCGACACGACGCTTTTTTGATTATTTCCGGTTTTACACATACGAACCACAGGATTCCAGGTAACAATCCCATAAATAGCTTACATTACTATAATGTTAGTTACCATGAAAGTTTAAAACAATATATAGTGTAAATTCCGTTAAAAATGCAATAATGTTGGCGTATAACCTGTCTACATTATTATACGTCATTGCTGCTGAATTTGTGCGTAATCGAGTAACATACTTATAAACATTACAACACACAAACCTTCACATTTATAATATTAGTACTTTATTAACAGTAGGACACGGCATTCCTAAACTTTTTTTTATTTTTAAATCTGATTTTTATATTTTTTATTTTATAGTCATAATTGTTTTATCATTTACATTTGTAATGGAAAGTGACTTCATGAGTTATCTCATATTGAAGTCATTTATCAAATTGACGACTCTGTATATAATACAGGGAGAAAAAAACAGCCCTTGCTGAGTTTCTTGCCGGTTCTTCTCAGTACAAGGTCTCCCGCCGTAGATTTGCGAACCGATGGCGTAGCTTTTTGACATTCACAAGTGCTATTGCTATTCGATATTGAATTTTGAATTTTTTGAATTAGTAAGAAAGGAGGTTTCAATCATAGATAAATTATTGGTCTTTTTTTTTGCTTGCTTTGCTTACGTAAAAGACCTGTAGCTCTATAGCGAAGTGCCACAGCCGCCTATTTCAATATCGAAATTAGAGTACCTACATCATAGTATTATAAAGAAATAGTTAAGCACGTTTTTTCCTACCTACCCACGTCCTCACGCCTCTTTCTTGTACGATTCCGAAGGCGAAAACTATGTTATTACATTTCTGATGATTCTTTATTAATTAGTTACCGAACAACTAATCCGTGAGAGCGGAAAGCTGATTAATCTTCATAAATGAATGTAGATTCGGATTCTGATTCGAAACGTATATATTTAACGCGGGAATAGTTTGTGATTAGTAGCGATCAAGTTGTATTTGGAGAATGTTTTTTGGATTACCTACAAGAGATAATAATAATTCAGTATTATGATAATATCATTGATATTCCACGACAACGGCTAACTAGAGCCAGGGTCAGAGTCTCAGAAATACCCTCTAGTTTGAGCCGACTACCTCAGGTTCGAGTGGTTTAGAGGCTCCTGACAGAGAGGGGACTCCCCCCGTGGGGAGATGCCATCCGCCTGGAATACCTCTAGAGGCACTCGCCAATTCTCGGCTTGAGGTCCCCTTAGGATCTCGCCGTCCCCAAATACGGTGACGCTGTAAAGGTCATCTGCGACCAACAGCATACACACTCACACAAAAAAATATTGATATTTCCTGAATTATTTTATAATATTGCATTTTCCATTTGCAGATTTGTTAGGTGTTTTTTGTTGTTGTTTGGAGTTTATACCACTTAACATCAGGTGGGGTAGGGTCATTTGCGTACCTGGCTATAAAAAAGAAAGTTTGTAAGGATACTTGATGTTAAGACGTCATTGTTGAGTAAAATTACTTGGGATACCGTGTATCATTATTATTATTATCAGCCTATTAATATCCCCACTCCCTTTGAACGGGATAGGGAGATTGGGCTATGACCCACCACGCGGGCCCAGTGCGGATTGATTAATCACGAGCTCAATGGCGCTCGCGGATAGCGCGTTCGGCCTATGATCGTGGAATTTAAGCAACTTGCGCAATGGCCGGTCATTAGATGGGTGACAAAACACTATAATTTCGAACTCCCCCGTGCTTCGAGAGGGACGTTAAATAAAACTAGTTTTTACGGGTTAATGCACGAAACTTCAGGTCTGCATCGTCAGAAAAGGCTGCGAAACGTCAATAAATAAATAAAGTTTCGTGCATTAACCCGTAAAAACTAGTTTTATTTAATGAGGGACGTTATGCCATTAATCCCAGCTGCATCTGCAGTCGTTAGCACCCACCAGTCCACACTGGCCTCGCGTGGTGTGTCATGGCCCAGTCTCCCTATTCCATCTATAGGGAAGGCCTGTGAACCATCAGTGGGGGCGTTAATAGGCTGGTGATGATGCAGGCGTGGGATACTTCCATCGCCATATCTAATAATAACATCTCTTATCTATTAGACAAGTCCGTCTGTCCGTCTGTGGTGCTGTTTCAGCGGCCAAACCGTAAGAGATAGATAAAGAGAATATTTAAGTTAAAATAAGTTAAGAATAGTCTGATAAGACTACAAACCGGATTTGAGTAACGTAGCACTTCCGGTTTTCGAGAAATCACGAATTTCAAACGAAACCACACAAAATCTCCGAAGTTCTCAATTAATTAAATACATTTTTTGATGTGACAACGTCTTAAATTAGGTTGCGGCTGGGAGTCACTTATGAAAAAGTGTAACGCTCGGTAACGTTACGATGAGTCTCTCGTGTTAAGTTTAAGTTTACATGTACAATGTTTTAGTAAACAAAATATATTTCTATAGTTAAAATTTGTGCAATTCTTATTTTCATTCAATTCCTTGTTCCTATTGTGCAATTTAATTATATTCATATCAATAAATATTCTACCGAGAAAAAGACGTTGTCACGTAAAATCTTCGCCCGTAAAACCGACTTTACAGGCAACCATTTTTTTTTAATCAGGTTTTGGTGAACATTTGTTTCACTGGTTTGCTAGTGTCATGTTAATATTCGACGATTCGCTCATTACTTCCATCGAATGCGGTTGCATGACAAGCTCGTGCGATCATCAGATTTGATGTCTACCATATACCACAGATGCTCTGAGTGTTATGATGTACCATGGATTCATGAAAATATGGATGGGTCGATGTTCTATGTTTACATTCTGATGTTATAGTTCTCTTCAACATTGTTAAGATACAGTTATTTTGTTTTTTTCGGAACGTGTAATTTTGTTATTATGTACCACTGTAAAGAGGGGAGAGTACTGGTCTTCTGAGATACAGGCTGCGGCCTAGTTCAGATACCAGTCTCTCCACAATCTTGTCATTAAGACATTAATTTATTCATTAATTTTGTATTTTTTGTGCATGGGATTGTGAGGAGAAAAAATAAAAGCATTATTATTATTATTATGTTAAAGGATATAATCGTAATCATAATTAAATTCGTTTATTCAATTATCAAAAAAAAAAAAATTTTGCTACTTAAGTGTAAATTGTATGTCGTAATCGCCTATAATTAAAGTTACACTAATAAAGTGTCGTACTATAAATGTGTAAATAAGAAATGTCTAAGTGTAACTTTGTTGGTGATCAAATAAATAAACAAAAATAAATAAATAAATTCAGTTTTGGCTGTTTGGGTGCCATATTCATGAGTGTTTTACTCATGTTTATGAGCTATTTATATCCAGAAGCTACGCCATTGGTTCGTAAATTTACGGCGGGAGACCTTGCACTGAGTAGAACCGGCAAGAAACTCAGCAAGGGCTGTTTTATTCACTCTGTTTCATGACGTACAGAGTCGTCAAGTTGAAAAATTACTTTAGAGATGATTCATGAAGTCATCTTTCATTACATAATGTGAAGTATAAATTGATTGTTCTACTGAATTTTATTTGCTATGTCATACAGTATAAATAATGTAGTATGTCTCTATATAGGTATATCGCAATAAACAAATATTATTATATGTAGTTTCTATGTTTTCGTTATATTTAATTTTGTAAATGTATATAAAAATAAAATAATATATAAAATTCAATCTTCCTGAAAACAAAACAGAATTAAATAAATAAATAAAATAAATATAAATATTTCCAACACTCACACCAATTAGCCTAGCCCCAAAGTAAGCACAGTAAGGGTTTCATGGTGTCGCCGACTCGAGAGGTCCCGGGTTCGAATCCCGGTGGGGGCAGATGTTTGTATGATGAATACGAGCATTTGTACTTCAGTCATGGATGTTTAAATATACATTTCTATATAAATATACTTATGTATGTAAAGTATGTGTATTCTATCCGTTACCCTAGTATCCCATAATACAAGCCTTATAGTGCTTACTTTGGGGCTAGGCTAATTGGTGTGAGTGTTGGAAATATTTAAATATTTATTTATTTATTAATGTGACGCCAGACTATTTATTATATTAGGGTGCCCACGATACAGGTTTCGCCTAGTGTGGGACCCACAGTCAATGCTACAGTATTGTTACGTTTAGTCAAAATAAAAAATAAAATACACCTTTTATTATCTCTGTTATGTATCTACGATTGTTTAAAAACTTGTAGAATTTGATTCATTAATGTGTTGATGATGTAACAACTTATTGAAAATAAAATGATGTGGTGTCGTGGGACACCAGGTAGGAACGAAGTTCCTTCGGCTAATGTAGAATCGACACAAATTGCAAAAAAAATCGTGCTCAATTTTATGTAGGTTTTCTTGATTTTTCTCTTAAATTTTGCTGATTAGTTTTTATTTAAGTACAAGAAAGTATTTAGGAAATTCAGTATTTTAGGAAATAATAAAAAAACATCGTAATTCAAATTATCAACTAAAATAACAAAATATGTCTCTTTATTTTTGTTTGACAACATAAAATTACATAGAAATAGAAAAATAGAAATAGAAATAAAGTTAATTACTAAAAAAGTTTATTATTTTTATTAATATTATTATTATAATTTATTCTTATTAATCAGTCTCGTCATCAAATTCTATTGCTGAAACTATTGCGACTGTCGCGCCTGCGCACGTCTCATTGAACGGTTTTATTCCACGCACTTCTTTCCACGGATTTTTTCTTACGGTTTTACTATCACATTTTTTTCAGTTCGGTCGCGCAGCAGAATCCCTATCCCCTCCAAGCTTTTTTTTTAATACGCAGGTAAAAAATCTATTTACAGACGACGGCGCCTTTAAGAGGCACACCGCCGAACGGACCTCACACCTGGCTCCCGCAAGTCTTACGAACCCCCCAGTGGCTGCCCACCAAGGACCTCGCAACTCTTACGGGCGCTTTACGGTATAATATCCGCTAAAAAAGTCCTGCGAATACCCTCTAAGCTGCTTAGCACGGAGCTGCGGGATCCCCGTTTAGGGATTCTTCCGCATCTCCGCACCTAGCAGCCTCCCGGTCTAGCCGGGGCTCCACGGCAGGGGTCTCCCGGGGTATCACGGGGACCCCGCAGACGTGCGCGGGTAGGCCCGCGCGTGGGGGCTGAGTACGCGGCCTAGTGCCCACCGTACCGCCCCCCGTCCGCTGCGGAGGGCTACTTGGGCGTGCCCGTGTAGCTCCTTCCGCCGCCCCCCTCTTTGCAGGACAGAACTACAAGGGGGGGCTGCCGTCACGGGATCCGTCGGTGGCCGGCACAGCCAACGCCATGCCGGTCAGCGAGGGACCCCCGGGTAGGGTCATGGGACGGGCGCAGCCAGGGCGCGCCACCGTCCTCTCCTACCCGTCTTCCTTTGGCGGGAGGGAGCGGCCAGAGGATCATCCTCCCGCTCCCTCTCAGCCGCCTCCTTCTGCGAGATAACGTTCTCGCAGAAGGAGGCGACCGCCTCCCACGCCCTGTCGCTGCGGAGCATGGCCGGACTCATCCCCTCCAAGCCTGCCATAAGGAACTTCGTTCCAATAAAATTATTACTATTATAGTCGCGCATTATGACTCCATGTTTTGTCCAGTTTTTGTGTGGACGCAAAATGTAAGGGTTATGAGTGAACTGAACGCCAACCGCCAAGTTGGTTTTTGTAACGCGCTGTTTATTACGCTATGTTTATGTTTGTCGGTTAACGCAAGAACTAGGTGAAGAAATGGTATCGATTGTTGCAGTGAACTAAAATCGCTCATGAACAGAGAAATAATCGATGCTGTGCGGTTGGTTGAGTTAATAGTAAGCTTTTTATATTAGTAGCAGAATAAAAAAAAAGTGCAAATTGCGAAGTAAAGGATGTTCGAAATTTAAAGCTCGAGATTTTTTCTAGTTGTTTTTGAAGTGGAACTTTTTTTCTCACGAATTAAGCTGGCGAATGCGATAGCGTTACGAAAAAGTGTGTTCGGGCTAGGCGAACGGGAGTTGAGTGGGGGATATAGGCAAGAGAAAGCAGTGCGCGCGCACATTTTCTTTCACTTATAGCTTGTAATATGTATATGTAAATACATGTATATATTGTACACCACCACCACCATATATATCTTATATCTAAAATTCTTGTGTCACAATGTTAGTTACCATACTCCTCCGGCTTGACCGATTTTTATGAAATTTTATGTGCATATTCAGTAGGTCTGAGAATCGGCTGCTATCTATTTTTCATACCCTAACTGATAGGGGTTATCCACCCCTAACATTTTTATTTTATTTATTAGGAAAAAATTTTTTTTCTATAATGTGGCACTAAAAATACATTACATACAACTCTAAATTTACCACCAGTCCCTACTTTTATGGTGGTACGAAGTTCGCTCGGTCAGCTAGTAAATATATATATATATATATATATATATATATATATATATATATATATATATATACAGCAGATGGCGCTAAAGAAGTTTCGCTGTAGTCGTGTTGTTATAAGCATAGTCGTTTTTCTAATTGTTTTTTTTATATAATGACCCCGCCTGATGTAAAGTTGTGGTAAAGTCTAGACGTGACGATAGCCGATGAAGCAGTTATGAACTGCCACACCGAACATATCCACCTTGCCGGCCTGCACTAATGCTTCTTCACGCCTCTTTTGAAGGATTTTGCAAAACTAATAGCGGAATAGACTACATTATGATCTTTATTAACGAGACATAAAGACGAGATTCGCAACACATCCTCGGCAGCAATAAGGATGTCGTAAATCGTGAAAGCTTTTAATATCGACATCGACAGTCCAATAACTACGGGTGGTCTGTTTTGACCAACATATAGAAAAATTATGGTCAAGAGTGAGCAGCCTTTTCTTTATAATACCTTCCATTTATAAAAAATATTATCAATCTCCCGATTGTAGTGGCTATTAAACAATAAAATATGTAATTGCGATTTTGAAATCGATAAAACATTCCCTGATCATTTATCGATTTTCACACTGCATCGTATATTTTGAGTAACCTGACACAATTTAGTAGCAAAATCAAACAACGATTTATATTATATTTACGCATTTTTTTCTAATATTTTTTCAAAAATTGTGTAATAGGTGTGATGACGGGGTACAGTAAACAAAATTCTATTTAGTCCGTAAGTTAGATGATCAAAAAATAATGGACACGTATTTTTTCTTTGGACAATCAACCAAAAAATGACAAAGTTATAGCGCGTCAAAGTTTGGGAGTAGGGGCTCGTGACGTCACTTTTAAGTGAAAATTGTACCAAAACGTGACGCCATGCGACTTTTCAAATGAATATATCTCTGCAATGTTTATATAATGTGAAAAAAGAAAAAATACGTGTCCAATACTTTTTGATAATCTACCTGATAAACGAAGAAAAAAAAATTAGTCATCATCCCTATTATGAAAGCTTTACACAGTTTATGCCACACTAAAAATATTTACACTCCTTTTTGTGGCATTCTTTGAAATCATTTCCTTTTATTTATTGTTGTTTATTATTTTCATTTTTACGATTCCGATTATTGTGCTACGGTGGCGATCCCTTTCCAAGTTGATATGTGTGCTATATGATGTATGTATATAGTATGTTATTGATGATGATGATGATGATGCGTGCATTAACCTTAAATTTTATTTAAATTAAAATTGAATAATCCATGTAAGTGAAGATATTTATAAGTAGTCTGGATGCTTAGATACCAATGAACAATTATGACGTGTACATACTAAAGATCATTGTAATGGTGCATATATATTTGGAGACCTCAAGACATATAAGACTAGTTGGTTGTGTAGAATAATAAGATGACTTTAAATGCAAAGATATAATTAACCCTTTGCCCTTAACATATGTTTGACCACCTTATTTCTTTTTGTTTTGTAATTAGAATGTAATTGATTTGTATTTATTTTAATTAATTTTTCGTTTTCTGTGATGTCACTGCTATGGGTATGTCCGAATACCAGTGCAGCAGGAATTTTACCTGCTGTCTATGCTGAGTCATATTCAGTGTTGGCATCATGTAAAATACACTATATATATTAATTAATCAAATTCTACAAGTGTTTAAACAATCGTAGATACATAACAGAGATAATTAAAGGTGTATTTTATTTTTTATTTTGACTAAACGTAACAATACTGTAGCATTGACTGTGGGTCCCACACTAGGCGAAACCTGTATCGTGGGCACCCTAATATAATAAATAGGATGGCGTCACATTAATAATTTATATGTAATTATTATTTGTAACAAAACAAACGTAATGAAATCAATTATAAACACTAAATTAAAATCAATATTGTATGTATGTGTATGTCTGTCTATGTGTGTTTGCGTGCGTGTGTGTGTATGTGGAGAAGAATAGATATAGTTCTGGATAGGAATGTATCGATGAGATGTTGGTCTTATTAGGTATGTATTTTGCATTTTATGTGTATGTTATGTGCTGTCAGCAATAAAAATATTTTTCTTTTTTTCTATCTTATTTCCTCATATTTTTATGAAGCTCACTGTACCCTAAAAAGTTCCCATAAATATAATATACCCGCCGACAATTAAGCCGCGAATAAGCATCGACAATAAATAATTGGTGCGTATAAATCAGACGGTAATTGCTCTTCTATTGACAGGGGAACGATCCAGATCGATAGAAAGATGGCCGCGGGCGCGAGAGAGATGTATGACATGCTGGTTGAGAGTATGTGAAGATAAATAATATACAGCATCATTATAAACAATGCTCTGGTACTCTGATCTCGAGAGTATTAATGAATTTGGGCTATATCATAATATTAGAAAACTAGCTGACCCAGCGAACTTCGTACCGCCCCTAAAAAAATAGGGGTTGTCCAGCGGACAAAATTGTGAATCTAAACCATTCTCAGATCCCCTTGAATACACACAAAAATTTCATCAAAATCGGTCCAGTCGTTTAAGAGAAGTGCAGTGACATACACACTCACAGAAGAATTATATATATAAAGATGGATACAGTGCTAAAACTTTACTGTCTACTGAATATGTTTAGAAGTTATTTTTTCACTATTGCTTACGTATTATCCTACTGTCCTATATATAGGACGGCTATTTTCCTGAAAGTTGCGTTATAAATATTTTTTTCATTTTTTTGAATATATAAATAATATTAAATAAATATTACCAACAATCACACCAATTTGCCTAGCCCCAGAGTAAGCACTGTAAGGCTTGTATTATGGGATACTAGGGTAACGGATAGAACATGTATACAGTACTTAAATAAGTATATTTATCTAGAAATGCATAATAAAAGTCCATGACTGAAGTACAAATGCTCGTATTCATCACACAAACATCTGCCCCCACTGGTATTCGAACCCGAGTCGGTGACACCATGAAACCCGGCGTACAAACCACTCGGCCACGGAGGTCGTCGTATTATTCAACTAAAAAAATAAAATTTAATCCAAAGATTTTCAGAAAAAAAAGTTTTAGGCTTGTCTTTAATAGGTACCATTTAATAACAATAAACTGGTAGTTAATTAGATGTCTACTAACATAGTTACTAATTTTATTTACTTACAATATTAATGTGTAATAATGTTTTAGTATATATGTTAGACTATAAGGTATTTATCTATTGTGTTCTATTGGTATATGCACTCTCGTAAGGTTTTTGCGTTAGGGAATTTCTTGATTCGGTCGCCGCGCTCAAAGCCCGCGATGAAAGCTATGCAATAGCTTAAAAAATATCTGGGTTTAAGGAAAGGCCGCGGTAGCATAATTGGTCAGTGCATCCGCTCGGATAGCGGAAGGCGCGGGTTCGAGTCCCTTCTGCTGAATTATTTTCAGTTACAATTTTTTTTATATTTTCCGCAGTTAAGTACTATTCACGATATTTTCGCTAAAAGCTATCTGCTGTAGAGTTGACGCTTCTTGCGTAATACCTACAACAGGATAATTTCAATCAATTGCTTACACTCAATCTGTACCAGCGAGTTCACAGAGGTGCATCCCTCATTAAACCTCTCCCCGAGGTGCGAGTGAGCTATAAATAACGAAATTGCCAACGCGCATGCGCGAGCCCGTAACAAATAATACTAATTATGTTAATGATAATGTTTATTGGAACATCGGAAGCGTGGGGCAGGGGCCAGAGGTTGAGATAGGGGTGGTGCTCACTGGAGGATGTTGTGGAATGACCGGTTTCCTTGTGAACTTTCCAAATGTTATGTGAATTCCGGCTTAGAGACCCTTACAGAATGATATTTTAATGAGGTCCCAAAGTCTGACAAATATAGGAAAAGTTGCTTGTGCCTTTGTGTCGAGATCTATAATAAAATCCCTCCCGACATGAAAATGCTAAATATGATCATGTTTAAAAATAAACTATTTAAATGGCTAAATAAAAACAATTTCTATGACCTAAAAAGTTTTTTCAATTATAAAAATTAATGACATTTTTTAACTTATCCTTTAATAATTATGATAAATGTATCTTTTGAATTTTTTTATATCTGAAATTTAGAAATCTTGTAATATTAATATGTTGACATTGTATATTTTATTGATATAATATGAGGTAACTCTGACATTCATAATTCTATGGAAAAATGTTATAAATAATTAATCTCTTTTTTTTTATTGGTTCCATATTATGTATTTGCATGCTTTTTTTTAACAAACACGTGCTCAATCCGTTATATAATACCTATATAGCGTGTTTTTAGCAAATAAATATTATGATTATAAATGTTCCCATGTTGGTATGATCCAATGCACCTGTTCTATCGAATAGTGTTGCTAAGATATACCATCTACTAACTTAAAGAAATTTTTCTATACTAAATTTGTGTGGACGGACCACACATCTGGCGGTGCATTAGACATAGGGGAATAGAGCAGTGCACGCATCATCATATAAATATGTATATACACATATATATATATTAAAATCACGGAGGTCATTTTGAACAAACTTTATTGTCATAAGAATCTATGTTTTGTTAAGTTCATTTTGGTATATTAATGGTTACACTATGAATAAACTTGTTTCAATTATTTTATATTAAACATGTGACAGAATTTATGACCTGTCTATGTATATATACCTATATATTGTCGCGTGTGACGTTCGTCACGCTCGTAGCGTTTCAACCTTCACCGAGTTACCCTTACTTTCATGCTTGCCGGGAAGAGCTGCGCATGTATATACAGTCGTGTGACGCTCGACGCATTTCCATTTTATGTTTTCCATAGGATTTTTCCATTTACACCCCGTCCGAAAACAAGTTTCACTTCATAAATGTACTCGTTACAAATTTCAGATGGGAGTCGAACCCGCAGCTTCCGCTACAATGCGAAGAGATAGCTCTGCCTTGCAGCTTAAGTAATACTAGAGGTTTTGGTATCACAAGCCTCTATATGCTATGGTGACCGCTTGCCATGAGGCATACCATATCCTTTTTTGCCACCAATTTGACATAAAAATACAAATAATAAATGTCTTCACTGTATCAGCTTCGCAAGTTTTAGGCCCGTTTTATAAAAAGATTCTCAGTGATTGATCTAGTCTTGAGCATAGTTAGAAAGGGATGTCGCTATATATAGCACATAGCGGCATCCCTTTCTAACTGCACTCAAGTTAAGATCAACACTTAGTAGTCATTCTGTAATACGGACCTTAGACTACAAATTTATAAAGAGTTTTTTTTTTAATTGGAAAATTTACAGACTTATAACAAAGTATATTGAAACTATGATCAGTCAATTGCTATCCACATACAAGACTTACATATTTCTTAACTCACATACAAACAACATATCAAAAACAGTGCATCTAAACCCTTTGAAACTTCTTTTTTTTTCGTAATATTTATTCAATTTTATTGGCAAATTCGCAAATTTATCCCGTAATATAATTTCGGTGTCGCATCCTCACTAAACTCGCGTCCGCTCGCGGCGGTAACTGATGGCCTGTGAAATTTTAAATCAATTTAAAAACAGTTATTACTAGCGATCCAGCGGCCGCTTATTGTTTTTAATGGCTGCGTTTCGAGCCGGACGGAAAATGAGGATCATTATGTGATCGTGTGCACTCTGCTTTACGATGTGGAATATAGTGTGCAGTTTCGGAAGGTTTATCTTGCTCAACTTTGGCATAAAGTACTTTTTTTTTTACTTTTAAACATATGCGTTTTATTTTTTAGGAATATAACTGCTAGATCATCATCATCATCATCAGCCTATTAATGTCCCCACTGCTGGGGCACAGGCCTTCCCTATGGATGGAATAGGGAGATTGGGCCTTGACCCACCACGCGGGCCCAGTGCGGATTGGTGCTAACGACTGCAAAATGCAGCCGGGACCAACGGCTTAAAGTGCCTTCCGAAGCACGGAGGAGCTCGAGATAGTAAATTTTTGGTCACCCATCCAATGACCGACCACTGCGAAAGTTGCTTAACTTCAACGATCGCAGCCGAACGCGCTAGCCACCTGCGCCATCGAACTGCTAGATGTTTAAATTAAACTGACATCAGGGCCGCGGTAGCATAATAGTTATTACATTCGCCCGGACAGCGAAGGGTGCGGGTTCGAGTCCCGTCTGCTGTCTGGCCCGCA
The DNA here is from genome assembly GCA_902850365.2 of Chilo suppressalis. Taxonomy (NCBI): domain Eukaryota; kingdom Metazoa; phylum Arthropoda; class Insecta; order Lepidoptera; family Crambidae; genus Chilo; species Chilo suppressalis. The sequence continues at coordinate 2,231,388 of OU963905.1, read as the reverse complement.
TGGAATTGTTTCTAGTAATATTTTCTTTATATAAACTCTATGACTTTTGAATTGTTCCTCCATCAATATTATTTAATAAAGTTTCTTTAAAATTGCGAAGCCAGGTTTTTGGTGCAGCGTGTCGCCTAAGCCAAAAAATGTTTGCTAGAATGGCTAGAAGAATTTCGACGCGGTCCGTGAGGGCCGCGGTAGCATAATTGATCAGTGCATTCGCCCGGATTGCGAAGGGTGCGGGTTCGAGTCCGTCTGCTGCCTGGTCCGCGTGGAATTTTGTTCTAGTTACATTTTCTTTAGATTTAAATTACGATATGTCTCACCAAATAACTAGCCAAAGAATTCGGTCTACATAAGTACACACACTAATGATTGTACGATACCACCGCGGTACGGAAATTGCGATCAACAAAACAAATAGAACTTCGTCATATAGAGTCGGGCATCGGGCAGTAATTGAGTTTGCAGTCACGTCATAGTGTATCGTGCGAACCGGCGGATCATCACGACCACTGTATAACATCCCATTCGTAATCTAATAACGCACTGTTAAGGCGAACTATACGAGGCGCAACGGAGAAATATTAAAAGTTTTTGAAGTGAAAACTTCTTTAATAAATAATAAATATTTCCAACACTCACACCAATTAGCCTAGCCCCAAAGTAGGTACTATAAATATTATGAGAACCAATGATGCCTAGTAGGTACCTAGTAGTGCACAGCATTCGATTGTAAATCACAATCATAATTATATTTGAATGCCGTAAATACAACTATCTGGGGAAGGTACCCCCACTTCACAATAAATAAATAATAAATATTTTCAACATTCACACCAATTAGCCTAGCCCCAAAGTAAGCACTATAAGGCTTGTGTTATGGGATGCTAGGGTAACGGATAGAATACATATACTGTACATATATAAGTCTATTTAATATAGAAATAGATATTAACCATCCATGACTGGAGTACAAATGCTCGTATTCATCACACAAACATCTGCCCCCACCGGGATTCAAACCCGGGACCTCTCGAGTCGGCGACACCATGAAACCCGGCGTACAAACCACTCGGCCACGGAGGTCGTCTTTAGCGGAGTTGTACACTTTTATTGTAATGGGTAAAAACTGTTAAACTCGTGTCAGGACACGTGGCCTGATCGCGTCTGGACATGTGACCTAATCGAAAATTCGTAAGACCAAAACAATAAAACTGGAAGACTTTCAATATATTGGACGAAACATAGTAATATTTTATTTTATCGTATTATAATAAGTCTCTAATTAGGACGTCCAGGTAGCAGCTTTATTGCGAAGAAAATGCATTTTTGAAGTTATACTTCTTTAGGGCGCGTTATGAAAAAATGATGAGATTGAAATTTTAAGATGCGCGCGCATCACTGTAACACAAAAGTAACAGCATGAAGTTGGTCGCTAAAGCAACCAACTTCACCGCACATTAAGAAAATCTACCAACAAAAACCAAGAAATAGAATCTCTATTTAGTGGGTGCTAACGAATGCATTGTGAAGGCCTATCAAAAGTATTTATTAATCTGGAACAACGGAACCAAAGCGCGATTCAGGAGACTACAGCGCCATCTCATGACCATTGGTGTAGTAGAACCAAAAACCACATCTTTATTTTTTGTAATAAAGTAACAGTTATAGGTATTCATATTTATAATATTTATCCACATGTTTCTAGTTTGTATATTCGGAATACGTGTTTGAGTTTCATACAAGTGCAAATCACATATTATGTTCTAATAAATTATATTCAGTAGCGATTTTAATTGAATATTTTGATTATTTATTTATTTTTTCAAATTAAAACTGGACTTTATTGACTGTGTCCTTTTCCAGACTTTTTATTAATTTATTGTAATTGATTATTTGCATGCAATTAAAAACTAATTTTAAACGATGCCAAAGAAGGATAACTTCTCACGCGCCTACATAAGTACACGCACCCATTTTTTTTTACAATAGATGTCGCTAGGTGCGCTTAAATGTGATTCATGTCAAGTTGAATTTACTGAGAGATAAACTTTTTAATGTAATATAAATTGTTATGTTTGAAAAGGTTTGTCTGTCCGCTCGATGGTTAGCGTCCAGATCTCCTTGTTTATATGGTAAGAAAAGCATAACTCCAAAGTCCGTGTAAAACTGTATAATAATTAAACTCACAAATGTAAAAAAAATTGTGTGTGTCAGCACCGACGCACGACTGGAGTTTACTCCTCGTTGTTCCCATTGCTCTATCAGAAACAATATCTAAATTCAGTTCAGATTTTAAAAATTTTATTAATGTCAATCCGTCATCTTTGTTTGTCAAAGTTGTGCGACTTAGGATGCGCACCAAAAACGTAACGAGGTCATTCATCGATAGATTTTATTCCTCACATTTTTCTCATATCGGGCCCCTTATATATGCAAATCGATTCTTAAGGAGTAAACTCCAATATAATATAAATACGAAAATGGTTATGATTGGTATTGAGCACGTGTCACGTTAATGGTAGCTAATTACTTACAAAAATTAAGTCCATATTTTTAGTTTAAATGATAGTAATTTTATAGTGCTTATTAAAGCAATTCGTGCAGAATATTCCCTAACCATTGCAAACTATCAAAAATGCACAACGTTAATATTCAAGTTTTCACTTCTGCGGCACTCCCAGAGTGCAACCCGTCGTTTTTTTTTAATATTTCAGCCAAGTCAGTAAGGCATTGATTACCTTACCTGTACCTTTATTGTGTGATAGTTCATAACTGCCGCACCAGCTGTCTTCACGCCTAGACTTCAGTACCACTTAATATACTTTTTTTTTATTAAGTTAGCAAAGGCTTAACAAAGGTACAGGTCTCGATTGGGAACGGAAGTTCGGAAAAACCAAATCTGGTTTGTGTGACACTGTTTTAGATTCAAGTTATGATTTATCTCTTTTAAAAATTAAAAAAAAATACAAATAAATAACTACCTCGCGTAGAGTCATTATTTGTCAACCTGATTGTATTAAAAATAAGTGCAAAGAAAAGTAAAAAGCCATACTCCAGTAATAATATATTCATACCGTGACTATGCAGTTACAGTCCGGATTGCAATTTGGGTCTAAGATTTTGTCTGTAAACAATAGTGAAACTATTTTCTGGTAATTGATTTAGGTATCTAAATGAAAAAAAAACAACATAATCCATCATGTCAATGACATTAAAAAAACAGTTAGAGACATATTGATATTTTTTCTATTGAAATTAGAATATCATTGAGTATTACAAAATCTTCCCCTTAAACACGATGAATCGAATAAGCACAGCAATAAGTCGGGTTAGAACAGAAGCCGCCGCGATCCGGCCAACCTTCAATTATAGCGGCCATTATTAAATAATAATAAAAAATAATATAATTCAGTTTAGTCAAGTAGACAAATGATTACTTTGCGGAATTGTCCCGAAGTGTAGTGATGGGAACAAGACATCAGTGTGACGTAATATCGACATAATTATGTTTTTATTTCTATGGTGACGGATATTGGTTTTTTAGAAAATTAAAATCGTTTTTGTTGATATTTAGAATAGATACTATTAGGAATCTCCTACTTGCCTAAAGGAAAGCATAAATTACTAAATATTATCTAGTTAAGTTGATATAAGTTACAGTTTGATATATTAGATTAGGAGGAATGTTATCAACTGTTAAGAAATTTATTTCTTGTTCTGTGGTTGTTTCCGTTTTACACAGAAATTTCGCCAATATCCCGTAGTGAGAGAGACACGATATGAGAGAGATTGCTCGGTATTTATACAAATAAAAATTTCAGATTTTATCTGCATAACCCTACTTCCTTGAGTTTTTATCATTGTTCTTTTGAAAGCATATCACACGCAAAGACAACACAGGTTTAAAATAATATATAAAGTGTAGGTAATTTAATCGGTAGAGAAAAAAAAAAGTTAAGTAAAGGGATACTAACGTTATAGTTTTATAATATATTTTTTAATATATTTACATAAACCATAAAAGCCAGGCTTGTCAGAAACTGTTAAAATAGTGTTAAGGTTAACGGGACGCTGAGTTTTGGGCGGAAGTAGAGGATATAAAATTCAAAAAAATTCAATATCGTTTATTCAGTCTAGGCTGTTACAAGCACTTGTGAATGTCGAAAAGCTACGCCATCGGTTCGCAAAACTACGGCGGGAGACCTTGTACTGAGAAGAACCGGCAAGAAACTCAGCAAGGGCTGCTTTTTTCTCCCTGTTTTATTTCATACAGTGTCGTCCAATTGAAAGTTGACATCAAACTTGCAAACATGTGTTGAGGTCAACTTCCATCACATAATGTCAAATATGTAACAATCAATGAATTTACTAACAATAACTGCAAAGATAAGTCCCAAAATAGCAAGAAACAATTTTCAAAATAAAATGAACAAGTATATGAAAGGGAGTAAGTGCAAGGTTCTCTTCAAAACTCTTTCTATAACTGGGGGCCTTAGTTTTAATATAACTTTTGAAAAATTATCTACAAGTAAAATTACAACCAGGCCGTTTTATCATTCAAATATTGATTGACAGTATAATATCCTTTCTTAAGTAAACAATTCTTAATGTGTATTTTAAATTTATGAGGAGGCAAATGAAGGATATCAATAGGAATCTTATTATAGAAATGTATACCTTGACCCATAAATGATTTATGAACCTTCTGTAACCTGTAATTTGGTATCTTGAGTTTATTTTTATTCCTTGTATTAAAAGAATGTATGTCACTGTGTTTTAGATAATAGTTAATATTGCTTCGAACAAAAAGTATGCAATTATAAATGAATTGAGAAGCAACAGTCAAAATCCCGATTTCTTTAAATTTTTCTCTAAGAGATGTTCTAGAACTAAGTTGATAAATAGCCCTTATAGCTCTTTTTTGCAAGATAAATATAGTTTCAATATCGGCTGCTGATCCCCAGAGAATAATACCATAGGATACAATACTATGAAAGTAACTAAAGTATACAGTTCTAGCAGTAGCTACATCAGTAAGTTGTCTTATTTTACGTATGGCATAGGCTGCTGAACTAAGTTTACCAGCTAGCAGAGAAATATGAGGATACCATTGCAATTTCGAGTCTATGGTTATACCTAAGAATATCGTTGACTCAACTAAATCTAGGTTTTCATTGTTTAGTTTAATTCTAATGGTTTCGCTTCTAACATTAGGTAAAGTGAATTTAATGCATTTGGTTTTATTTGCATTTAATTTTAAGTTATTTACATTAAACCAGTGCAATACTTGTGAGAGAGCATTATTTACATCGTCAAAGTTATTCTTGTATCGGTCAACCTTAAATAATAAAGAAGTATCATCAGCAAACAATACGATCTCACACAATTTTTCCACAAAAAATGGCAAATCGTTTATGTACAATAAAAATAGAAACGGACCTAAAATCGATCCCTGGGGAACGCCCATTTTCACATAAGATCCAGATGACTTAACACCATTTACCTCTACAGTTTGAACTCTGGAACTGAGATACGATAGTAGCAAGTTTTGGGCTGCGCCTTTGATTCCATAGTGATTTAATTTTAACATCAGCGTCTGGTGCTCAACGCAGTCAAACGCCTTGGATAAGTCACAGAATACCCCAAGAACATTCTGCGACTTCTCCCAGGCTTCCATTATATGTCTTATAAGTGCAACACCCGCATCCGTTGTTGATCTACCCCTAGTAAAGCCAAATTGATTATTATGTAACAGTTTATTCAAACTGACATGCGATAATAATTGATCTAAAATAATTTTTTCGAAAATTTTACTTAATACCGGTAATATTGATATAGGTCTGTAATTACCGGGATCATCTCTTATGCCGTTTTTGAAGAGAGGGATAACTTTACTATATTTCATAAGGTCTGGAAAATCACCTTGATCAATACACTTATTGAATATATCTGCAAGATAAGGAGCGATAACTGTTATTATACTTTTAGTAATTTTAATAGACATTCCAAACAAATCACACGTATTTTTCTTTTTAAGTGAGTTAAAGCATTTTATAATATCCATAAAATCAACATGTTTAAACGTAAACAGGTTATTACACCGAGGCACACACGTCTCTAGCAAACTCTTAGCACCCGCTGGCGTCGAATTCAAATTAGAAGTAGTGATTAATGGTATATTAACAAAATATTCATTAAAAGTATTGGCAATCTGTTCTTTTGTTTTAATTTGAATATTATCTACTTTAAGTGCGATCCCATCATCGAGGGTTCTTTCTTTACCAGTTTCTCTATTAATAACATTCCATGTCGTTTTAATTTTATTATTAGATTTTATGATTTTATTTTTTATGTAATTGGATTTGGCTGTTGCACATACACTTTTGAATGTTTTTGAGTACCTTTTAACATAATCAATGAAACCCTGAGAGTGATTGTACTTCCTTAAGTAGTACAAATCATAAAGTTTATTTCTGCTCTTATAAATACCAGACGTAGCCCAGTCACAGAAGTTCAACTTTTGAGTTAATTTCAAAGTTTTAAGCGGAAAAGCCTTATCGAATTCTTTCTTAACCAAAGTGAACATATTGCCGTAAAGAATATTAGGATCCTCATGTGTCCATGGCATTAGAAACATTTTATCATCAATATTGTTTTGAAAATTTTCTAAACGTTTATTTGTTACTGGTCTTAATTCAATGAATTTGGGCTTAGTAGTGTCATTTGTATTATATGTTATTTTTAAGCCGTAATGATCTGATGTGATACAATTAATAATTGATTTACTAACTGGATTATAATCAGTAAATATATTATCCAAACAAGTAGCTGAATGAGATGTTACTCTAGTAGGCTCAAAAAATTGATGTACCAAATTAAAACATTTGAATAGTGATGTTAGGCGAATTGACATTGAATTATTTTCAAGAATGTTAATATTGAAGTCACCAACTACAATCAAAAACTTATTTTTAGACTTTAACTTTTTTAGAACATTCTCCATCACTGATTCAAAAACACTAATGTTGCCTAGAGGGGGTCTGTATACACATACTATAATAAATTCACTGAATTCAACACAGGATAGCTCAATAATACGTTCTACTGAGAGGCCAACTATGTCCTTCCTATCCCTAGTTTTTATATTTTTATTTACAAAAATTAATGTGCCACCGTGTATAGCTGCAGTACGAACATATGCACTTATCATTTGAAAATTGTTTATGCTAAGAGACACCTCAGAAGACTTAAGCCAGTGTTCAGATAAACAGATAACATGAATATCCTGGCTCTTTGCAAATAGTTCTAATTCTAAATCTTTGCCAGCCAACCCTTGAATATTCTGATAAATAATATTAATTTTGTTGGGTTTGGCTGTTGTCGTACCCCTCAGTTTAAATTTGAGTTGGTCACCCTATTTTCTAAATTAATAATTTTATTAGTACTGACACTAAAACAATCCAGTTGCATAGACTTTGTTATACCATGTATAACTGAGTTTTGTATATTAAAAGCTAACAAAGTAGCTATCCGAGTCTTATATTTTTTTGCAAGATACATAGTATCTGTGGTCAACTTAAATTTACTAATATATTTATTTATATCAAAATATAAAAAATTGTCACTATGACTATTTAATAAATTATAAATTATTAAATTCAAATTAAAGATGCGCTTGTTTTGTTCCCTAGTTAAATTTTCTGCATATGGGAAAGCGCTTATTATTATTTTACACTTGCACCTAGACTGATAGTTAAGTAGCACCTCTATATTTCTATACATATCTCTTGCTCTTATTTTAGAGCTGTCACCACACATAATAACTATGTTTGTCAAACTGTCCGCATCATACTGATTCAGTTCACTTATAATGTCATTTATTGATTTACCTGGCATACATATATTAGTAATTCTTTCATTACAATAATTCCTTAACATTAATCCAAAGCCGCATCCTAACTTATCCGAGAACATAATTGTTTTACTTCTAGTTGTGTTCTCAGATAGCACTGGTTTGAAAGGAGAGGTACTATATGTAGTGCAGATTGACCTCACAGGGGAGTTGTTATATGTTTTGCAAGTTGACCCAGAACAGACAGATGAACCACCAAAATTTTTAACTGTTTGAGAATTATTATTATTATTAACAACCTCTATAATTTCAGATGATGTTGATTGCAAGGAAGATTGATTTAAAGAACTACTTAATTGATTTTTTACTAAAGACTCATAACGTTCTGCATTGTAGTTGCATAGTTCAACTAATTCTGAAGCTGATTTTATATGCTCACTTATTTGTTTTTGTGCATTTGAATATTTGTTAGATAATGTTTCTAGTGACTCATGTAAATATTGAATCTCTAAATGTAATTTCTTTGTATCACTGTCGTACACCTGCCTACTCTCAGTCAACTTTGAACTATATATATCTATAGAATCAATAAGGTCCATTCTTTCCTTCCTTAATGCTATATTTTTATGAAAACAAACACATGAAAACAATATAGAGATGGGTGTTTCTGACAGTTTAATAAAATGTGGTCTGTGGTGCCTTCTTGAAGACCACATTCGCAGATAGAGTTATCTAAAATTAAACACTCATTTTAAATTGACAACCACTTAAATCAAATTAAGACCATATAAAAAGTATCACTTCAATTTGAAATCGCTGAAAGAAAAGATATTTAAAATAAAAAAAAAACAACAAAACGTCATTCTTATTTGAAAGGAGTCAATAAACATTGATTATTTTCGTTGTTTTTAGCCCATTTTCAAAACAAAGAGCGTTCTATCGATAACAATCGCATCACTAGTTCATTACCCGGCGCCGTCTGTAATCCGGTCTCGTTTTATTTTCGCAAATCAGCGTTGTGGTCGAGCTTAGATTGTGCCGAGTGCAGCGGCGGAACATCTTGAATGCAAGTTTGCATATATTGCAACATGGTGTTAGAAGATAAATTTGGTAAATTGGAATCTTTTAATTACTAGGTGTCTTTTATTTCAACAATTATTATTTTTGACGTGTTTTTATTAGACCTAAATTTGTCGTGTGGAAATTGTTTATTTATTAGGTAGCTATGTATGTACTGGTTTAACAGTAATTTATGCTCGAGCTCGATGGCGCAGGTAGTTAGCGCGTTCGGCTGCGATCGTTGAAGTTAAGGAACTGTCGCAGTGATCAGTCATTGGATGGGTGACCAAAAATTTACTATCTCGAGCTCCTCCGTGCTTCGGAAGGCACGTTAAGCCGTTAGTCCCGGCTGCATTTGCAGCCGTTGGCACCCACCACTCCGGACTGGGTCCGCGTGGTGGGTCATGGCCCAGTCTCCCTATTCCATCCATAAGTTAATTGCGGCGCTAGGATGCGGAACCCTCTCGCCGCGGAGCATGGTCGAGGCCATGCTCCGCAGCGGGACGGCTTGGGGGCAGCAGCCTCATTCTGCGAGGGCATCATCTCGCAAAAGGAGGCGGCCGAGAGGGAACGGGAGGATAATCCTCTGGTCGCTCCCTGCCGCCGTAGAAGGACAGGAAGGGGAAGGCAAAGGCGTGACCCGCCCAGTGACCTGAGTGACTTCCTCCCTGCCGGGTAAGACGTTAGCCATGCCGGTCACCGACGGATTCCGTGACGGCAGCCCTCTCTTGTAGTTCTGTCCTACATGAGAGAGCCGCGGAAGGGCCTGCGAAGGGAACGCGTTGTTGTGTAGCAACAAAATAAAACTAGATAGGAAGGAAGAAAAAAAAAATCAAAAGAACAGTATAGGAATATATATTTACAAGATAAAGTACTATTTACAGATTATTAAAAAAAAAATATGGAATATGTGTGTAGTGTGAGTTGTGAAGTGGGCGTGGGTCGTCGGCGATATTCAGGGGCGGCTTGAACGGTAGGGCGTGGGTCGTCGGCGATCTTCAGGGGCAGCTTGAACGGTAGGTCGTGCTACAGGTAGATGGACGGCGCTCCTTGGAGGCAGAAGTGCTCCTGTGCAGCCGTCTTAGATCTTGGCCTCCCCTGGTGGTTGCTGGCGGCGCTGCTGGTAGTGCGTTGAAGAAACGGCAGGAGTCGGTAGAAGGCGGGCTGAAGCAGCTGGAGGCTGGCCGAAGAAGCTGGAGTCCAGGCGCAGTCCCACCGATGAGGTTGCGAGAACGTGTATAGTAGTATAGTATTGGAGTTAGGAAGTTGATTTAAAGAGCCAATAGGTGCTAAAAAGCTTTGAGGTCTTTCTTGAGTCCCGGGGCAGTCGGCCCCGGGACAAGGCCTTTTATTAATTTAGAGCTCGGTAGCGAGCTTTCAAAAGTTGAGTAGGCAACTTTTGCCGTAGAATTGAATAAATGATCAGGGAGGCTCGGCCTTTTATAGGTCCGGAACCATTTGAATTTAGACACGGTTCGAATCGAGCCAAAAAGAATCAAAGTAAGTGGTCTGTGGAGGTTGAATAGTCATAGACGTAGTTGGAGAGAGTATCCGTGTCATGGGTAGCCATGGCAACGGATAAAAAACATTAGGTTGTCATAAAATGTCAATAAAATAAATAAATTAAATATAGATAAAATCAAAGCATAATAAGTGAAAACAAGTAAATAACAGAATAAAGAGAAATGCCGGTAAGTGTCCAGCACTCTGGAATAGTGATTTTCAGTACAGAAGAAATTATTATACGTATTTACAAAGTGATGAATAGTGTGTGATATTTTTGAAATTATGTGTTTCCAGGAATAAATGATAAAATATATGATGATGCCTGATGAATATCGATGATGTTATATGATAAAATGTGCGAAATGGAACCTATGATAATCGAAACCATGAGTCGAAACCATATTAAGGTACGTTACAGCGTAGGCAATCCTTCCGCAGCGGACGGGGAGCAGTGCGGTGGGCAATAGGTCGCGCACTTATCTCCCAACGCGCGCAGTCCTGCGCACGTCTGCAGGATCACCCGCGATACCCCGGGTGATCCCTGCCGTGGAGCCTCGGCTAGGCCGGGAGGCTGTTGGGTGCGGAGACGCGGTGAAGTCCCTCAACGGGGATCTCGCGGTTCCGCACTTAACAGCGTAGAGGGTATTCGCAGGGTTTTTAAAGGATAGTGTGCTGCAAGCGCTCGTAAGCGCGGACTGCTTAACGGCTTCTCCATTTCGCACCCGTGAGACTTGCGAGAGGCTAGGTCCGTTCGTTGGTGTGCCCCTTAAGGGTGCCAACGTCTGTAAATAGAGGTTTTGCCTGCGTAATAAAAAAGAAAGGATTCATAATATTCAAGTTTTATTTCCCAAACAAAAAGAAGCCGTTGTTCTTTACTAAATCCTTTTTATATCTTCAGTTAAATTCAACAAAATAAAGTCAGCAACTTAGGAGTGAACAAACACACACACGGAGCGATAGCCAACAATCAAAGATATTTGTTGCATTTACGATAAGTATTTTTCTATCAAAATAAATGGGAATATATACAAATATGTATATACAAGATGTTACAAATAAAGCTTGAAGGGAGTTGAAGTACATCATATAATTTATCATCGATCATTTAATGACACGTCACTATTTCTTTATTTATTTATTTATTATAGGTACACTAACAGAATACAGTCAATACATGTTTAACATAAAATTATAGTTGAATTAATCTAGACAGTACTCCTTTTTACGTGTACACAACATGATTAAAATTGAACAGTATACATATGTAATTTATATAACAAAGCTTAATCTTAACTTTAAAAAAATATAGTTTAACTTAATAATGTAGTTTTAATTGCTATCTGAGGACCATTTGGCTTTAATAATATTGGTCACAACTCGTTTGTACTGTGAAAACCTTCCATTAAATATGTCCATGCCCCTGTTGCCACGGGCATATTCATTATATGTCCGACACATTCTTACCACTGGGTTATAAAAGGATGTATTATTCTTGTATACTTGAATTGAAAAGGTATTAGGAAAACGGCATCTATACCTGATATTAATGTTAAGCAATTCAAGTAAATTTGGTGCATCTATAGCTGAATGCAACAATCTATGAAGCAATAATAAGTCATACCTTTCACGACGGGCATAAGGTATCATTTCAAATGTGGAGAGTCTAGCATTGTAGTCACTGAGCGATCGACCAAAATTGAATTTGCGAGTGAGGAATCGTAAGCATCGTTTTTGAATCCTTTCAATATTACTGACATGTATGGTATAGTAAGGAGACCAGACTGGACAGCAGTATTCCAAAACACTTCTAATAAGCCCAAAAAATCATTCTGAAGCCCAAAATCTTGTGACTTTTTTTAGTGATGTATTCGTAATGAGGGCGAAATGTTAACTGAGAATCGAACAAAACACCTAGATCTTTCACTGTATCTCTTCTGTTTAACAATTTACCATTTATGTGATATGAATGGTTAAATCTAAATTTCTTACGGGTAAAAGATATGACACAACATTTTTCGACATTTAACTTCATGTTATTAGCTGAACACCAGTCTGATATTATTTGGAGGTCATTTTGAAGCACTCGCCACCGATCTTCCCTACCCACATCTACGAAGATTTTTAGGTCGTCCGCATACAAGAGCGCAGGACATGAAATACGGTCTATCAAATCATTGATAAAGACAACGAACAATAATGGCCCTAGATGTGAACCCTGTGGGACGCCCGAGAAGATAGGTATGGAACGGGAAGCAAAACCCCTTACAGTGACTAGCTGACTTCTGTTTTCTAAGTATGATATTAACCATCTCAGCAGATTTCCATGAATACCGTAGGAAGAAAGTTTAGAAAATAATATGGCATGATCAACCTTGTCAAAAGCTTTACTAAAATCTAAATATATAGTATCTACTTGACCCCTTGAGGCAAATGAGCGACAAAGATAATTTTTGAATTCTAATAAGTTACTAAGAGTAGATCTTTTCCTTACAAAACCGTGTTGTTTGGTTGAAATATGGTTACTTAAATGATTATAGATATTATCGTAGACTAAAGACTCAAACAATTTTGCTATGCATGAAAGAATGCTGATTGGGCGATAGTTTGCGCAAGCTGTTCTGTCACCAGATTTGAAAATGGGAATGATATGTGCTGTCTTCCATCCAGTAGGAAATGTACCAGATTTTATAGACTTATTGAATAATATCGTCAACGGGTTCGATAATTCCTTGGAGCATTCTTTAATAAATTTGGGGGGTATTCCATCAGGACCCGCCCCTTTACGTCCATCTAGCTGTTTAATTTTATTTAATGTATCTTGGGTTCTTATTATAAAAGGATCTAATATATAGAGATAATCTGGCAAATTCAAAGGTTCACACGGTGGAGACAAGGAAGGTCGCTCATAAACCGAGCCAAAGTAATCTGCGAAAAGGTCGCATACGCCTTGGCCATCTGAACAAGTTTTGTCATTGAAGCTCATAGTCTGTGGAATCGCTACTCTGCCTTTTCTATCATTCACGTAACGCCAAAATGCCCTAGTATCAGACTGCAGAGAATCTTCGATTGTAGACAAGAATGTTTTATAACAATCAGCCATCAAAGACTTGCACCTAGAACGAAGCAAGGAGAATGTATCATAGTCGCGGGGATTGGAAAACTTTTTGAAACGCCTATGGTACTTGTTTTTCTCCTTAATACACCGGATGAGAGCCCCATTGAACCAAACGTGATAGTTACAATTTTTTTTACTAATCAGAGCGGCGTTTTTAGAGATGATTTCATTGAGTATGGCATAAAAGGAATCAACACATTTATCGACATCATCTGATTGAAATATTTCATCCCATTCTACCCCTGAGAGTGCAGATCTAACTTCAGAATAATTGCACTTATTAAAGTTGTAGCGCTTATTGTACTTCGACTTAAGCGACTTACGCAAACTAATATCGTTAATGCCTATATTATATGCAATGTGATGAGAGTCTACTCGGCATAAAAGTGTAGCTTCAGCAACATTAATAGAAGAAATAGACGAGTTAGAAAGAACTAGATCCAAGAAGCGATTGTGTGTATTGGGAATGCAGTTAAACTGAGTAAGGTTACAAATATTAATCGTTTCAAGGAGTAAAGCAGCTTTGTGGTCTTGTGGATTAGACGGTAATGCAAATTTATTATCATTTTGTAGTTCCCAAGTTATATTTGCGGTAATTAAATCCCCCAAAATAAGAAAAACATCCTCAAGTGGTGATTGAAGCATGACATGCTGGCAGTTGTGATGAAAAGCCTTAATATCCGTCAAGGGCATGTCCGGGGGCAAGTAGCATAAACATATATGGAAAGACGGTTCAACAGATTTTAAAGGTAGAAAAGTAAGCCAGATGTCCTCCGACCCGCTCTCCCAGGAAGTTTTGCGAACAACGTTTATATTATTTTTAACGGCTACAAGAATGCCACCTCCACTTCTCTTAGCCGAGCCTGAACTTTCCCGGTCCCTTCTATAAACATTGTACCGATCGTCAATTGCCTCGCCAACAAACACAGAGCTATCAAAATTGGTTTCAGTTACACAGATTATGTCAAAGTTATTGACCAATATGTTCAAATAAATGTCACTCAGCTTAGATCTTGCCCTACCCAAATTCTGATAAAATATACTAATATACATTTTGAGTTTCTAAAATGAATACAATACCAAAACCTTGTATAACATAAGATAATCCTGTCTATTGTTTAGCGTAACTTATTTATGGAATCCAAATCTTTTATGAGTACAGCACCACTTGAATCATTCTTGCGCATGTACACTTGACCGAATTTAATCCACACATATTTATATTTTAACTCCTTGGCTACTCTTCTAGCTGCAGAGTGTAAAGTTTTCTGTTCTGGTGACAAATGCTCTGTCACGTAGATTCTGCATGGATCGCCAGTGACTCCGAGGTCTGAAGACATCAGCCCACGGTCGGGGTGGGCTTTATTATATCTGTGTGATGCCGACAACACTAAGTCTCTAACACGAGGTATTGAGAAAGTAACCACAATGTTACGGGGCCGGTCCGAGGTTTTGTTTTGTTTTGCAACTCTACGGCATGAGTGAACGTGGCCATCCTCCAAAGGAACCTCGAAGGTTTCAAGAAGTTTATTGAGTATTGTCAGAACATTTTCGCTTTTGTGCTCGGGAATAGCCTATTTTATTTATAGCATTTTTCAATAGTAGGTACTATTGAAAAATTGTCACGCAGTTGTAATATTGAACTACAGGCTATTCCCGAGCACAAAAGCGAAAATGTTCTGACAATACTCAATAAACTTCTTGAAACCTTCGAGGTTCCTTTGGAGGATGGCCACGTTCACTCATGCCGTAGAGTTGCAAAACAAAACAAAACCTCGGACCGGCCCCGTAACATTGTGGTTACTTTCTCAATACCTCGTGTTAGAGACTTAGTGTTGTCGGCATCACACAGATATAATAAAGCCCACCCCGACCGTGGGCTGATGTCTTCAGACCTCGGAGTCACTGGCGATCCATGCAGAATCTACGTGACAGAGCATTTGTCACCAGAACAGAAAACTTTACACTCTGCAGCTAGAAGAGTAGCCAAGGAGTTAAAATATAAATATGTGTGGATTAAATTCGGTCAAGTGTACATGCGCAAGAATGATTCAAGTGGTGCTGTACTCATAAAAGATTTGGATTCCATAAATAAGTTACGCTAAACAATAGACAGGATTATCTTATGTTATACAAGGTTTTGGTATTGTATTCATTTTAGAAACTCAAAATGTATATTAGTATATTTTATCAGAATTTGGGTAGGGCAAGATCTAAGCTGAGTGACATTTATTTGAACATATTGGTCAATAACTTTGACATAATCTGTGTAACTGAAACCAATTTTGATAGCTCTGTGTTTGTTGGCGAGGCAATTGACGATCGGTACAATGTTTATAGAAGGGACCGGGAAAGTTCAGGCTCGGCTAAGAGAAGTGGAGGTGGCATTCTTGTAGCCGTTAAAAATAATATAAACGTTGTTCGCAAAACTTCCTGGGAGAGCGGGTCGGAGGACATCTGGCTTAGTTTTCTACCTTTAAAATCTGTTGAACCGTCTTTCCATATATGTTTATGCTACTTGCCCCCGGACATGCCCTTGACGGATATTAAGGCTTTTCATCACAACTGCCAGCATGTCATGCTTCAATCACCACTTGAGGATGTTTTTCTTATTTTGGGGGATTTAATTACCGCAAATATAACTTGGGAACTACAAAATGATAATAAATTTGCATTACCGTCTAATCCACAAGACCACAAAGCTGCTTTACTCCTTGAAACGATTAATATTTGTAACCTTACTCAGTTTAACTGCATTCCCAATACACACAATCGCTTCTTGGATCTAGTTCTTTCTAACTCGTCTATTTCTTCTATTAATGTTGCTGAAGCTACACTTTTATGCCGAGTAGACTCTCATCACATTGCATATAATATAGGCATTAACGATATTAGTTTGCGTAAGTCGCTTAAGTCGAAGTACAATAAGCGCTACAACTTTAATAAGTGCAATTATTCTGAAGTTAGATCTGCACTCTCAGGGGTAGAATGGGATGAAATATTTCAATCAGATGATGTCGATAAATGTGTTGATTCCTTTTATGCCATACTCAATGAAATCATCTCTAAAAACGCCGCTCTGATTAGTAAAAAAAATTGTAACTATCACGTTTGGTTCAATGGGGCTCTCATCCGGTGTATTAAGGAGAAAAACAAGTACCATAGGCGTTTCAAAAAGTTTTCCAATCCCCGCGACTATGATACATTCTCCTTGCTTCGTTCTAGGTGCAAGTCTTTGATGGCTGATTGTTATAAAACATTCTTGTCTACAATCGAAGATTCTCTGCAGTCTGATACTAGGGCATTTTGGCGTTACGTGAATGATAGAAAAGGCAGAGTAGCGATTCCACAGACTATGAGCTTCAATGACAAAACTTGTTCAGATGGCCAAGGCGTATGCGACCTTTTCGCAGATTACTTTGGCTCGGTTTATGAGCGACCTTCCTTGTCTCCACCGTGTGAACCTTTGAATTTGCCAGATTATCTCTATATATTAGATCCTTTTATAATAAGAACCCAAGATACATTAAATAAAATTAAACAGCTAGATGGACGTAAAGGGGCGGGTCCTGATGGAATACCCCCCAAATTTATTAAAGAATGCTCCAAGGAATTATCGAACCCGTTGACGATATTATTCAATAAGTCTATAAAATCTGGTACATTTCCTACTGGATGGAAGACAGCACATATCATTCCCATTTTCAAATCTGGTGACAGAACAGCTTGCGCAAACTATCGCCCAATCAGCATTCTTTCATGCATAGCAAAATTGTTTGAGTCTTTAGTCTACGATAATATCTATAATCATTTAAGTAACCATATTTCAACCAAACAACACGGTTTTGTAAGGAAAAGATCTACTCTTAGTAACTTATTAGAATTCAAAAATTATCTTTGTCGCTCATTTGCCTCAAGGGGTCAAGTAGATACTATATATTTAGATTTTAGTAAAGCTTTTGACAAGGTTGATCATGCCATATTATTTTCTAAACTTTCTTCCTACGGTATTCATGGAAATCTGCTGAGATGGTTAATATCATACTTAGAAAACAGAAGTCAGCTAGTCACTGTAAGGGGTTTTGCTTCCCGTTCCATACCTATCTTCTCGGGCGTCCCACAGGGTTCACATCTAGGGCCATTATTGTTCGTTGTCTTTATCAATGATTTGATAGACCGTATTTCATGTCCTGCGCTCTTGTATGCGGACGACCTAAAAATCTTCGTAGATGTGGGTAGGGAAGATCGGTGGCGAGTGCTTCAAAATGACCTCCAAATAATATCAGACTGGTGTTCAGCTAATAACATGAAGTTAAATGTCGAAAAATGTTGTGTCATATCTTTTACCCGTAAGAAATTTAGATTTAACCATTCATATCACATAAATGGTAAATTGTTAAACAGAAGAGATACAGTGAAAGATCTAGGTGTTTTGTTCGATTCTCAGTTAACATTTCGCCCTCATTACGAATACATCACTAAAAAAAGTCACAAGATTTTGGGCTTCAGAATGATTTTTTGGGCTTATTAGAAGTGTTTTGGAATACTGCTGTCCAGTCTGGTCTCCTTACTATACCATACATGTCAGTAATATTGAAAGGATTCAAAAACGATGCTTACGATTCCTCACTCGCAAATTCAATTTTGGTCGATCGCTCAGTGACTACAATGCTAGACTCTCCACATTTGAAATGATACCTTATGCCCGTCGTGAAAGGTATGACTTATTATTGCTTCATAGATTGTTGCATTCAGCTATAGATGCACCAAATTTACTTGAATTGCTTAACATTAATATCAGGTATAGATGCCGTTTTCCTAATACCTTTTCAATTCAAGTATACAAGAATAATACATCCTTTTATAACCCAGTGGTAAGAATGTGTCGGACATATAATGAATATGCCCGTGGCAACAGGGGCATGGACATATTTAATGGAAGGTTTTCACAGTACAAACGAGTTGTGACCAATATTATTAAAGCCAAATGGTCCTCAGATAGCAATTAAAACTACATTATTAAGTTAAACTATATTTTTTTAAAGTTAAGATTAAGCTTTGTTATATAAATTACATATGTATACTGTTCAATTTTAATCATGTTGTGTACACGTAAAAAGGAGTACTGTCTAGATTAATTCAACTATAATTTTATGTTAAACATGTATTGACTGTATTCTGTTAGTGTACCTATAATAAATAAATAAATAAAGAAATAGTGACGTGTCATTAAATGATCGATGATAAATTATATGATGTACTTCAACTCCCTTCAAGCTTTATTTGTAACATCTTGTATATACATATTTGTATATATTCCCATTTATTTTGATAGAAAAATACTTATCGTAAATGCAACAAATATCTTTGATTGTTGGCTATCGCTCCGTGTGTGTGTTTGTTCACTCCTAAGTTGCTGACTTTATTTTGTTGAATTTAACTGAAGATATAAAAAGGATTTAGTAAAGAACAACGGCTTCTTTTTGTTTGGGAAATAAAACTTGAATATTATGAATCCTTTCTTTTTTATTACGCAGGCAAAACCTCTATTTACAGACGTTGGCACCCTTAAGGGGCACACCAACGAACGGACCTAGCCTCTCGCAAGTCTCACGGGTGCGAAATGGAGAAGCCGTTAAGCAGTCCGCGCTTACGAGCGCTTGCAGCACACTATCCTTTAAAAACCCTGCGAATACCCTCTACGCTGTTAAGTGCGGAACCGCGAGATCCCCGTTGAGGGACTTCACCGCGTCTCCGCACCCAACAGCCTCCCGGCCTAGCCGAGGCTCCACGGCAGGGATCACCCGGGGTATCGCGGGTGATCCTGCAGACGTGCGCAGGACTGCGCGCGTTGGGAGATAAGTGCGCGACCTATTGCCCACCGCACTGCTCCCCGTCCGCTGCGGAAGGATTGCCTACGCTGTAACGTACCTTAATATGGTTTCGACTCATGGTTTCGATTATCATAGGTTCCATTTCGCACATTTTATCATATAACATCATCGATATTCATCAGGCATCATCATATATTTTATCATTTATTCCTGGAAACACATAATTTCAAAAATATCACACACTATTCATCACTTTGTAAATACGTATAATAATTTCTTCTGTACTGAAAATCACTATTCCAGAGTGCTGGACACTTACCGGCATTTCTCTTTATTCTGTTATTTACTTGTTTTCACTTATTATGCTTTGATTTTATCTATATTTAATTTATTTATTTTATTGACATTTTATGACAACCTAATGTTTTTTATCCGTTGCCATGGCTACCCATGACACGGATACTCTCTCCAACTACGTCTATGACTATTCAACCTCCACAGACCACTTACTTTGATTCTTTTTGGCTCGATTCGAACCGTGTCTAAATTCAAATGGTTCCGGACCTATAAAAGGCCGAGCCTCCCTGATCATTTATTCAATTCTACGGCAAAAGTTGCCTACTCAACTTTTGAAAGCTCGCTACCGAGCTCTAAATTAATAAAAGGCCTTGTCCCGGGGCCGACTGCCCCGGGACTCAAGAAAGACCTCAAAGCTTTTTAGCACCTATTGGCTCTTTAAATCAACTTCCTAACTCCAATACTATACTACTATACACGTTCTCGCAACCTCATCGGTGGGACTGCGCCTGGACTCCAGCTTCTTCGGCCAGCCTCCAGCTGCTTCAGCCCGCCTTCTACCGACTCCTGCCGTTTCTTCAACGCACTACCAGCAGCGCCGCCAGCAACCACCAGGGGAGGCCAAGATCTAAGACGGCTGCACAGGAGCACTTCTGCCTCCAAGGAGCGCCGTCCATCTACCTGTAGCACGACCTACCGTTCAAGCTGCCCCTGAAGATCGCCGACGACCCACGCCCTACCGTTCAAGCCGCCCCTGAATATCGCCGACGACCCACGCCCACTTCACAACTCACACTACACACATATTCCATATTTTTTTTTTAATAATCTGTAAATAGTACTTTATCTTGTAAATATATATTCCTATACTGTTCTTTTGATTTTTTTTTTCTTCCTTCCTATCTAGTTTTATTTTGTTGCTACACAACAAAATTGGCGCCCAACTCTTTAGTTTAGTCTTCAGGTCTTCTCTTTAGTTTTTCCCTCTTCCTTACCTTTATCTTCATTTGTCCCTCCAGCCTCCCCTCTAAATTCTAAAACAACACTTCTTCTAGTGTCCCTATCCCATTCATCCCCTTTGGCATCTTATTTGAAAATAAAAAAAAAAATCCCCTTTATCATAATATATATATATATATATTTATATATATATTGTAAATATTCTTAACTTGCTTTATTTATCTAAATACCTTTATACTCTATTTAATTGTAAATATTAGTCATCTTATTCCTTAATTTACTTATAATTTTTAATTATTTTTTTGCTACTTAACTTTCTATTTTTTTTTTCCTCTTCTTGCTAACTCTTAGCTCTCACTGAACTTCATTTTTACTCACTCTAATTTTATTTTTTTTAGAAGGAAACAAGGTATTTAATTTGAACTTTATTAACTTATCTTTATTCTTAACAATGCCTAGATTAATTAAATTTGAACACCTCAACAAAGCTGAACTGATCTATGAGGTAACAATTAGATTAGAGAATCCAGCAAATACAGTCTTAGAGTTGAGAAAACAAATTCAAAGACTCTCTTCGATAACTTCGCCAGAGGATATTCTAACTTCTCCTTTTCCAGTTGATGAGGATCTTGCTCAACTTGATACTACCATCAATTACCTTGAAGGGAAAATTAATAGATTATTACAGGGCGATTCTAAATTTGCTCGCCTTATTGAAACTTACCTTAACCATATTTATTACAGATTTGAACGTATAGACATTGACCTTAACCCTGAACTTTTGACTACTTTTACTTGTCTTAAAACTAAATTTGACGACTTAAATAATAAATTTGAGCCTTTTACCTTTCACCCAGTGGAAAATATAGTTACACCTATAGATTCCCCAACTACTTATATACCTGAAGTTCCTCAACCCTCTTCTCAGCCTCAACCCCTAATCTTTTCTTATCCTCAACCTCCAATTAACACTAATATCTTTAAGGATCTAAAAAAATACACTTTTAATGGTAAATCCTGCCCTAGATCTTTTCTCCAAAAGTTGGATGAATACTGCATTTCACGAAACTTTGATAAAAACCTTCTTATTAATCAGGCTTATGAAATTTTTACTGACAACGCTCTTCATTGGTTCAGATTCCAAATTAGTAGGAATCCTAACTTATCTTGGGTAGAACTTACGCAATTGCTAACAAAAGATTTTGGCCTTTTCGATTACGACTATAAACTCTTAGAGGCAATTAGAAGTCGTACTCAAGGCTTAGAGGAACCGATAGCCATCTACATCTCTATCATGGTAGGAATGTTCTCACGTCTCACAAAGAAGCTTACTGAAAATGAACAGCTTGAAATCCTTCTTAGAAACATCAGACCTTGCTACTCAGTCTTTGTGGCACTTAAGGACTGTAACTCTATCGATTCCCTTTTATCTACCTGTCAGAATTATGAAAAATTCCTGGATAGAGACCAAAACTTCAAAGAACCCATCTCAAATTCTTTAACGCCAGAATTCAACTATAAACCTCAAACTCCTCCTCCTACTCCTCTTCCTACTCCTCCTCTTCCTATTGCTCAAAAACCTTTCTTTAAAAAAACTTACCAGGTTAACACCCTTCAAAAAGACGTTTTCTGCGTTCGTTGTCGACAACATGGACACGAACTTAAAACTTGCTCTCAACCTCGCTTCATCATTTGCTTCAAGTGCGGGTTGAAAGGTTTTAAAACCGCAGACTGTCCTAAATGTAACCCTAAACCTAATACTAGTTCAAAAAAACTAATTATTGACTTGAAAAGCTCTCCTAAATTCGACATTAACGATTGGAATATTTGGCTTTCAACACTTAAAAATTTCTTTTCTTGCTATAAAATCTCTTCTACATTCTACTCTAATGAGAAAGATTCCAAACGCCCTTTCATTAATGTTCGAATTAATAATCTAAACATGTCTGGTCTTCTGGACTCTGGTAGTTCAGTTACCATTTTCGGCAATAATTCCCATCT
Organism: Chilo suppressalis; assembly: GCA_902850365.2. NCBI lineage: Eukaryota > Metazoa > Arthropoda > Insecta > Lepidoptera > Crambidae > Chilo > Chilo suppressalis. The sequence continues at coordinate 2,208,767 of OU963905.1, read as the reverse complement.
GGAAATTCTTAAACTTGGCTTCAAACTTTTCAAGTCAGATTGTATTTCTATCTCAACTGCTAGCCAACAAAGAATTAAATCATTGGGCTATTTTGAAGTACCAATGTTCTTCAATGAGCAGACTCATATAATTAAAGCTTATGCTTTTCCTGAACTTTTTCCTTCCCTTATCCTTGGCATTGATTTTTGGAACAAATTTAATTTGCTACCTTCTTTACTATCTTCAGCTGGTCTCTCAACCCTCAAATGCTCATCTATTCAGAACGATGACAAAAAAGTACTTCCTTATGACCATCTTACTAAAGACCAGAAGGAAATAGCCGATAGCATTATCAATCGCTTAAAAGGTATCTCATTTGAGGAAAAAGGAGTACTGGGACGTACTCATCTGATAACTCACAAAATCGACACTGGCGATTCCCTTCCTATCAAACAAAGATGCTATAGATTATCCCCTGAAAAACAAAAAGCATTAGTTAATGAGGTGGATAAAATGCTTGAATGGGACGTAATTGAACCCTGTGAAAGCCCTTGGCTATCCCCAGTGATTATTACTCCCAAGAAAAATGGTGAATGGCGTTTCTGCGTCGACAGCAGGAAACTGAACTCTGTTACTCGTCGTGACGCATATAACCTTCCCCTTATAAGCGAGATCTTAGATAACCTTAGGAATGCCAAATACCTGTCTAGTATTGACATTGCCAAAGCTTTTTGGGAGACTCCTCTTAATCCGGCAGACAAAGACAAGACTGCATTTTACGTTCCAGGCAGAGGAATGTACAGATTTAAAGTAATGCCCTTCGGTTTAACTAATTCCCCTGCTACTCAACAGAGACTTATGGATATGTTATTTACCCCTGATTTTGACAACAAAGTCTTCTGTTATCTCGATGACATTGTCGTAATAAGTGAAACATTCGACGAGCATATCGCTCTACTCTTAAAAGTCTATGAAAAACTTTCATTTGCGAACTTAACTATAAATTTCGAAAAATCTCAATTCTTTAGAAATGAACTTAAATATCTTGGCTTTATCGTAGATGAATTTGGACTACGAGCTGATCCCGACAAAATCCACTCTATTCTGGAATATCCTACACCATCTTCTAAAAAAGAAGTTCGTAGGTTCATCGGCACCTGTAGTTGGTTCCGGAGATTTATTCCGAATTTCAGTACTATTGCTGCTCCTCTTAACAAATTAACTTGCTCAGGAGTTAATGCTCCCAAGTTTTCTTGGAACCCTGAAGCTGAAACTGCGTTTCAGAAACTAAAAGAAGCTCTCGTCACTACCCCTGTGCTCGCTTGCCCAGACTTTAACCTACCATTTTCTGTTCATTGCGATGCATCTAATTATGGTATAGGAGCAATGCTTACTCAACTTCAAAACGACAAAGAAGTCGTTATTGCCTACATGAGCAAATCGCTTAATAAAAACCAACAAAACTACTCAACTACAGAAAGGGAAACCTTGGCCGTTATAACTGCTCTTGAACACTGGCGTTGCTATCTCGACAATGGTAAACAATTTACCATTTATACTGATCACGCAGCCCTTAAGTGGTTCCTAAATTTATCTAATCCCTCAGGAAGACTTGCTCGTTGGACTTTACGTTTATCTTGCTTTAACTTTGTCCTGAAACATAAGAAAGGCAAAGATAATATTGTTCCAGATCTATTATCTAGATCTAAACCTAAAGACTTTGCAGATTCGCCACCTCAAGGTGTACTTCCAATTTCCACAGAAGTTTCATCCCCTAATCGTGATTTGGATCACTACAACAAAATTTTGCTCGGATGTCAAAATAACCCTGACTCCTACCCGAATTATACTATTAAAGACAACAAGCTTTATCGTTGTATTCATTCTCCAAATAGCCTCAATGATGATTTCATTTGGAAAGAAGTTCCTTTACCTCATGAAAGATGTAGGCTCATCGAAACTAACCATGGCTCTGAACTTGAACCTCACCTAGGTATCTTTAAAACTTACAAAAAACTTTCATTACGATATTACTGGTCTGGTATGTTTAAGGACATTGCCAGATTTATCTCTAACTGCGACACATGCCTGGCGTATAAACATCCAAACCATTCACCCTACGGACCAATGGGCAAACCAAAAATTTGCTCTAGGCCCTTCCAGACTATATCGCTTGATCTTATGGGTCCATTACCCATGACTAGAAATCGTAATCAATACATCTTAGTTATTAACTGCTTTTTTACTAAATATACTTTAATGTAATGATTATGATCCATGTTTGGTCGAAATAACATTAATTAATTTTCAATTACTTTATTTCTAAAAGTAGGTATAATATGTTAAAACGAACTCAAAAATATTATGCTTATTTTTTAAAACGGCTCTAAAGAAATTGTGTCGTTGAACCTTTCTCATGATATGTAATCATGAAAATAACTGATCACCTAATACTGAACTAAAAATTTCACTGTTCCCTACATTGAAATATTCATAATTGGACAGGAAAAGGTTACTATCTCTAACAATAGTATCTAGTTTTCGAGAAATGTATGAGCGTATTTATAGATAAACTAGTGGCCCGCCCTTGCTTTGCTTCGGTATTTTATCCCCTTGGGGGTAGAATTGATCAAAATCCTTTCTTAGCGGAAGCCTACGTCATAACATCTGCCTGCCAAATTTCAGCCCGATCCGTCCTGTGGTTTGGGCTGTGCGTTGATAGATTACTATGTCAGTCAGTCACCTTTGAGTTTTATATATATAGATAATACTTACGGATTTTAAGAAAAAGCTCACAAAGACTGAAAAATCGAATACGACACCGATATTATTATGATTATTTTGTTTTTTGGGGCTATACAGTCCTAATGGGACTGTAGTCACTGCGACCTCTAAGAGATATATATATATATATATATATAATATATTGTGACTCGCCACCAATTTAAAGTATCTCTTTAAGCCCGACAGCTTCCAAGAAACTCAAAATATTTCTAGCTTTTAGAGACTTAATTTCCTCTGCGCGTATGCTATGTCGTCCCAAATGAATACTACGTTTGTGGATGAGAGGCCTACATTCGCATAGAAGGTGTTTTGGTGTTTGACGCTCCTGATTGCAGTGTCTGCAAACATCAGTGTCATCAATTTCATATGAAATTGCTGTCTGTTGAGTTTGCAGTGTCCAGTTAAGGCTCTTACGGTAGCACGGGTGTTCGCCCTGCTAAGTTCTATTAACTCAACAGACACCTTAACAAGATCCGTGTGTTTGATACTCGCATAAAATTATCAGTTTTTGAAGTGGCAAAAAAGAATCAACCACCTTGACTTCATCATCATCATCATCAGCCTATTAATGTCCCCACTGCTGGGGCACAGGCCTTCAGCCGGGACCAACGGCTTAACGTGCCTTCCGAAGCACGGAGGAGCTCGAGATAGTAAATTTTCGGTCACCCATCCAATAACCGACCACTGCGAAAGATTGCTTAAATTCAACGATCGCAGCGGAACGCGCTAACCACTTGCGCCATCGAGCTCCTCTACCTTGACTTAAAGTTGGCTAAACATGATAATAAAAATATCAATTGTTCCATTAAACCTGCGTCAGAGCATATTCTCAAACCACAGCCCATAATATCCGTTCAAAATGAGCCGCATAATAAAAAGAGCACGAGGTCAGACGGATCTATATTCCCCAGTATCAGGTTCGACTCCCATGGGTGGTGCCCCCGTAATTAATACCCGCCCACATCTGGCGCCGAGTGCATGCGAAAGCCTACGATACGAATAATTTTATACCATTTATATCATCATAGATTTATCATAATTATAAGTAATCTTAGGTATTAGCAAAATAGATTTATATGTTAGGACTAGCGGCCGCCCGAGACTTCGTCCGCTCAACTTTAGTTATTTGAAAATCCCTCAGGAATCTGACTCTTACCTGAAAAGTATACTATGCCTCAATCAAGGTCATAAACTATATATGCTCCAAATGTCATCTAAAATCCTTCAGCAGTTTTTTTTAAAGCCTGTTTGGCAAATGACTCAACCGCAACTGACGTTAAGTGGTGATAAAGTCCAGACGCGAAGATAGTTGGTCCAGCAGTTAGAAACTGCCACACCAACCATCCTCACCTTGCCGGCCTGCAAAATGCTTCTTCACGCCTCTCTTAAAAAACCATTATGTTTTCATATGATATGATTATTTTGATGCGGATCTATTTTAAAACCATGATATTTCTTAAGATATTTATTGAAAACGACTTAAGTCACAAACGATTTTGATCAAAACTAAATATGTAGTTGTGATGTATAATGTGTTAATTTTGATAAGCAATAATTATCATGTTTACAAAAAAGCCTTCGCAAATAACGCATTATTTTAGAATAACTTTGATTACCAAAATAAAAGTCCCTGCCAGAATATTAGCGCCGCAGCGGCCCTGGCGTCGCTGTAGCACTATGCTGAGGCAGGGACCTAGTTGGCCTTTTTTTTGTTATTGCTTTTGTTATCTTATTATTGTAATCTTATGCACTGACCACGGAAGAATTTCGACGCGGCCGTCAGGACCGCGGTAGCATAATTGGTCAGTGCATTCGCCCGGATTGCGAAGGGTGCGGATCTTCTTTTCCATAGGATTTTTCCATTTACACCCCGCCGTAAAAGGAGTTTTTTTTATAGATATTATATTTTTTATAGATATATTTATTTTCACTGATAAAAAACTCAATGAAGACGTCACGATCTACCAGACTCCAGAGAACAAAAGAAAAGTTAACATATCTATATTTAATTTAATCGGACACATCAGAACAGTATGAATACTGTTGTGTGAACCACTCGACCGAAGAGGTCATCAAGACTATACCCAATCAAAGATAAAGTAGCATTTAACATTCAGAATCGATTTAAACATGCAATTATGAAAGCTGTAATGGCGAATTTAGTGAAAGATAACGGACTGTAACTCGTATTAACCTCACATAAATAAGTTAGTATCGGACGCCACTAAAACTATAAAACATGCCTGGGATAATTTCCACCGGGTTGTATGTATGCTGTTTGCTGTCATTGTATCGGTAGGTGTAAGGGGAAGTGTACATAACCTTTTCACTTGCATAGTGGTTGTTCGGTTCAAAACCGAACAGTAAGGTATTGCGACATAATAGGATGACGCACGGGGCGGCTCGCGGTAACTGGGCCATAGTCCGCCGTGCACTTTAAGGCGCTTTGCAGACGACGGGCGGGGCGGGCCGGTCAATTTCGCCGCGAATAATAGCACAAAGTGAATCCTATACTTCAAATTTAGATTAAAACAAAAAGGGTAGATACGGCACTAGCCTCACAAAAGTGATCCGCATGAATTGTGGTCCACGACCCTAATCGCTTTAGTCACAACTTGACATGCAAACGACGTACATGTGAACGCCAAAAAGAAATATTGCTAATATTTTGTGTTTATATGATAAAACAATGCCTAAGTGTGTTTTTAAAAACTGCTCAAATTGCTCAAGAACTAAAAATAAAACCCACGGCATCACTTTTCATTCGTAAGTACTATAAAATATATTTTTTCATAAAAATTGCTGTTTATTTTGAATCTTATTCAGTAGTGACGTCGAGTACTGGTCGCGTGATTGGTCGGTAGTGCAGTGACGCGGATCTCGCCGTCCCGTTCGCGCTGCCGTGGGATCAGTTTTTGTTTGATGCAAGTATGAGCGTACCGTATCTACTCTTTTTGTTTTAATCTAAGGTTTCGCACACTTTTTAGGATGCGTCGCTCGTCTGAATTATGATTTTATTTACTTTGTGGAGCTACCTTCAAAAGTCGTTCGATCGAAAAAAATAAATCAATGCATCTATACTGTTGAAACTTGTTTTATTTAATGTGTGGTGTGCGTGAAAGCCTAAGAAAAAAAATACACCTTTTCTTTGTTCTTTCCACACTCTTTAATAGTAAGTAGTAGAGATAATAATAGGAACAGGCTTGTTGTGTTATGGGACGTTCGAGTAACGAATAGAATACATACTGATAAATATACAAGTATATTTATATAGAATTACATATTTACCCCACGACAGTGGCTAACTAGAACCGAGGTTCGAGTCTCAGATTTGCCCTCTAGTTGAGCCGTCCCCTCAGTTTCAATGGTCTAGAGGCTCCAGACGGAGAGGAGACTCCCACCGCGGGGAGATGCCATCCGCCTGGAATACCTCTAGAGGCACTCGCCAATTCTCGGCTTGAGGTCCCCTTTGGATCTCGCCATCCCCAAACCCGGTGATGCTGTAAAGGTCATCTGCGACCAACAGTATTGAAACTCCAGAAAATACATATTTAACATCCATGACCGAAGTAGGTACAAATGTTTGTATTCGTCACACAAACATCTGCCGCCACCGGGATTTGATCCCAGAACCTCTCGAGAAGGTGACACTTTGAAACCTAGGTTGAAAGTTCATACCACTAGGCCACGGAGGTCGTCTAATAATAATGTCAAACAGATTGTCTCATGTACACTAAGCTTTAGTCTACCATATCACATGTAATTGAAAACCAATACGTTAATGGAATCCAAAGAAAGCCTACGGCAATTAAAGCGGAGGCGAGTCGTAATTAATAATTTAATCTTTGTTAGCGTTTATTTAGTGGCAGTGCGGTGATACCTGACGCTGTCTCTAATTAAACTGTGCGTTTTATTCCTTTACGATAATTACTAATACCTATATCGCTTGTCTAAAACACTCTTGATAACTCTAATAAAATTTAATTAACCCAGTTTTTTTTATAGAAAAAAGTTGCTATTCGGACAGTGCGGACTTGGCGGCTAGGCATAAAAGAGTGTAAGATTTTTTAGACACAACTCTCAGTGGTTTCGTCTTAGATTAAAACAAAAAGGGTAGATACGGTACGCTCATACTTGCATCAAACAAAAACTGATCCCATGGCAGCGCGAACGGGATGGCGAGATCCGCGTCACTGCATTACCGACCCGAACGAAACAGCACGTTAAGTTTCAACGGCAGAGCGAACGAGAGGGCCAGATCCGCGTCACTGCACTACCGACCAATCACGCGACCAGTACTCGACGTCACTACCGAATAAGATTCAAAACAAACAGCAATTTTTATGAAAAAAATATTTTATAATACTTACGAATGAAAAGTGATGCCGCGGGTTTTATTTTTAGTTCTTGAGCAATTTGAGCACTTTTTAAAACACACTTAGGCATTGTTTTATCTTATAAACACAAAATATTAACAACATTTCTTTTTGGCGTTCACATGTACGTCATTTGCATGTCAAGTTGTGGCTTAAGCGATTAGGGTCGTGGACCACAATTCATGATCACTTTTGTGAGGCTAGTGCCGTATCTACCCTTTTTGTTTTAATCTAAGGGTTTCGTAGCGTTTTGTACTTAGGGCTGTAGATCTTCTCTATTTCAACGAAAAATTAAAGTTCGATTGAAATTTCGCACGTTTCTTACTCTGTTTCCTTTTCATTTCGAAAATTCGTTCGTCCGAAAATAGTTTGACAATAAAATTCTCCAAGCCTACTCTAATTCACAAAACTTTCGAAGGAAAAGTTGAATTTGACAGATAATTGTTCAAAATTTTAACCTAAAATTGACGAAATGAAAAGTGTTACCTTTTCATTTTCGTTTTGAAATTTTATTAAGCCTTAAATGATTGCAAAAGTATTTTTAATCAAGGTTTCTTAGCTCGAGAAACATTTTTATTATGTAAAATTAACAAATAAACAATTTTTGTATTATTTATTGAAATTCCGATACTTCAAAGTATTAAACGACAAATTTAGGTTGACATACAATAGATTGTATCAACTCTACAAATTAGTCGACTAATACTGTCAAAGAAGGTTCTTTCAATGTCATAAAAAAATTTGCCGTAAACTACCTATACTGTTTTTAAGTAAAACAACGTAATCTTAAAAGTGGAGACAAAAGAACTCACAAACACGACTCGTACCATTCGTTCATGAAAATTGTCTGTGATTCCGAACTTTGTGTGCGTGTTCGAAAATGAAATAGAGTCATTGGCGAAATTTCGTTTAAAATTCGTTCGTTACCGAAATTTCGTTTCGGAGAAAGAGAGCTCTACTCTCTGATCCTGTTTTCTGAACACTGGATAAAATTCATCTGTCTAATATAATTACTCTATATATAAATACTAGAACAATAAAACTAAAACTAAAAACCTTAAAAAATAAAATTAATAACTAAAATATATTATTAAAAGGAGTCCCTTTAGGCAAGGAATTATCTGTCTAATATTGTGTATCAAACGGACAAAATAAAGAGGTCACTTGTATTGCTTGGTGTAATGTGACGGATGACATCTCTCTCTATTTGATTGAGTATTATTATTTCGAACAGTGAAGTTTTATCAGAGTTTTGAAAAATCGGCCCTTAAACTTATGTTTATTTTGTACTTTGTTCCAACCGAGATTCCATGACACTGATGGCGCGATTATACTTGGTCGCTAGCTTGAATACGAGTGCCAATGGAATTCGGGTAAACGATTAAGTGTAAACGAGTATGCCAGTACTCGGGTAGATTTTGTTTTGGTTAACCGACGTCTTTCAACCCCTGAATTCGTGTAGTGTCTGGAATACGGGCTAATGACCAAATGCAATTGAGCCATTACGTTTGCTTTTTTATTTATACTAGAAAAACAGGATAGCTAAATTCTATACAATCAAGTTTTTGGCTATACAGGGTGTTACAAAAATACAAATAAAGCTTAAAAGAGAGTTGAAGTACAGCATATAAGGAGTCTTCTCTAATTTTCTTAAAATAATTGCATGAAGTTTTAATCTTTGTGTAAAAACAGTTATTTTAAATGATCCTTGAACTAGTCACTGTCAAAATCGTTCTATAGTGAACAGTGCGCTCGAGATTTTAAATTAGTTTTACCGTTATTTCAAGTTATTTCAACTTAGTTGTTTATTTTTCGGTGGATAATTGTATTGTGCATTCCTAGTAGTGTTATTCCACACAACTGCTTCGGATCAACAGAAAAAACCGGACTTGTTTGTAAGATACACAGATTGGTAATATAGAAGTACCCACATTTTTCTATGATATTTACATACAAACGTCGAGTCTATCTGTCAATATCAATAGCTGTCTAAGTCAAAATATCTATGACAAATCACAGATGACACTTTAGTACCAACTTAACATAAAAATATTTGCGTTTCGTTCACAACTTTGCAGTCTGTTTCATTATACGCAGTTTGTGTTTGGATACATACCGGATTGTATTGGACAAGAACCTAGAAGAAAAATACAAAAAATAAATATGAAGTGCAGCGCTTGCAACAAAACCTCAACCTCCAAGGACTATATGAAATGTCGCTTATGTGTGGGAAATTATCACTACCAATGCCTTAATATAGAAAAAGAGACTTTCCTTGCATTTAAAAGTGAATTTAAAGCGAACTGGATATGTCCCATTTGCAGTAACGTCACAAAGCGTGCTACCCGCATAAATGACAATACACCTGTTCGAAAAAATGACGCAATGCTGCATGTTAACGATACACTGAATATATCTTGTGATTTCTCCGACAACAGTGCAATGACGTTGCCACTGCCATCGCCTGCAAAGTTCCCACTACCCTCATCTGAAAAGTCTCCTAGTTCAATCACTGAAAATAATGATAATGTTACAATGGAAAAAATTCGAATGCTCCTTGATGAAAAACTTCATGAATCATTCTCAATCTTCATGGAAACTTTTCGCATGTCCTTAAGAAGTGATATTAAGGAGATAGTGCAGAGCGAAATGGACGCTGTTATCAAGATGGTCAAGGATGACTTCACTGTCACTACTGACTTCATATGTGCGGAGCAGTCTTCATTGCGCTCGGATATAACCAATAGCAACAAATCTATAAAAAGTTTAGAGACTGAAAACGCTCAACTTAAATTAGAAATAAACAATCTCAACAAACAAACCAGACGGTTGTTGAGATTGTTTATTTCTAATTTAAGTTGAGCGTTTTCAGTCTCTAAACTTTTTATAGATTTGTTGCTATTGGTTATATCCGAGCGCAATGAAGACTGCTCCGCACATATGAAGTCAGTAGTGACAGTGAAGTCATCCTTGACCATCTTGATAACAGCGTCCATTTCGCTCTGCACTATCTCCTTAATATCACTTCTTAAGGACATGCGAAAAGTTTCCATGAAGATTGAGAATGATTCATGAAGTTTTTCATCAAGGAGCATTCGAATTTTTTCCATTGTAACATTATCATTATTTTCAGTGATTGAACTAGGAGACTTTTCAGATGAGGGTAGTGGGAACTTTGCAGGCGATGGCAGTGGCAACGTCATTGCACTGTTGTCGGAGAAATCACAAGATATATTCAGTGTATCGTTAACATGCAGCATTGCGTCATTTTTTCGAACAGGTGTATTGTCATTTATGCGGGTAGCACGCTTTGTGACGTTACTGCAAATGGGACATATCCAGTTCGCTTTAAATTCACTTTTAAATGCAAGGAAAGTCTCTTTTTCTATATTAAGGCATTGGTAGTGATAATTTCCCACACATAAGCGACATTTCATATAGTCCTTGGAGGTTGAGGTTTTGTTGCAAGCGCTGCACTTCATATTTATTTTTTGTATTTTTCTTCTAGGTTCTTGTCCAATACAATCCGGTATGTATCCAAACACAAACTGCGTATAATGAAACAGACTGCAAAGTTGTGAACGAAACGCAAATATTTTTATGTTAAGTTGGTACTAAAGTGTCATCTGTGATTTGTCATAGATATTTTGACTTAGACAGCTATTGATATTGACAGATAGACTCGACGTTTGTATGTAAATATCATAGAAAAATGTGGGTACTTCTATATTACCAATCTGTGTATCTTACAAACAAGTCCGGTTTTTTCTGTTGATCCGAAGCAGTTGTGTGGAATAACACTACTAGGAATGCACAATACAATTATCCACCGAAAAATAAACAACTAAGTTGAAATAACTTGAAATAACGGTAAAACTAATTTAAAATCTCGAGCGCACTGTTCACTATAGAACGATTTTGACAGTGACTAGTTCAAGGATCATTTAAAATAACTGTTTTTACACAAAGATTAAAACTTCATGCAATTATTTTAAGAAAATTAGAGAAGACTCCTTATATGCTGTACTTCAACTCTCTTTTAAGCTTTATTTGTATTTTTGTAACACCCTGTATAGCCAAAAACTTGATTGTATAGAATTTAGCTATCCTGTTTTTCTAGTATAAATAAAAAAGCAAACGTAATGGCTCAATTGCATTTGGTCATTAGCCCGTATTCCAGACACTACACGAATTCAGGGGTTGAAAGACGTCGGTTAACCAAAACAAAATCTACCCGAGTACTGGCATACTCGTTTACACTTAATCGTTTACCCGAATTCCATTGGCACTCGTATTCAAGCTAGCGACCAAGTATAATCGCGCCATCAGTGTCATGGAATCTCGGTTGGAACAAAGTACAAAATAAACATAAGTTTAAGGGCCGATTTTTCAAAACTCTGATAAAACTTCACTGTTCGAAATAATAATACTCAATCAAATAGAGAGAGATGTCATCCGTCACATTACACCAAGCAATACAAGTGACCTCTTTATTTTGTCCGTTTGATACACAATATTAGACAGATAATTCCTTGCCTAAAGGGACTCCTTTTAATAATATATTTTAGTTATTAATTTTATTTTTTAAGGTTTTTAGTTTTAGTTTTATTGTTCTAGTATTTATATATAGAGTAATTATATTAGACAGATGAATTTTATCCAGTGTTCAGAAAACAGGATCAGAGAGTAGAGCTCTCTTTCTCCGAAACGAAATTTCGGTAACGAACGAATTTTAAACGAAATTTCGCCAATGACTCTATTTCATTTTCGAACACGCACACAAAGTTCGGAATCACAGACAATTTTCATGAACGAATGGTACGAGTCGTGTTTGTGAGTTCTTTTGTCTCCACTTTTAAGATTACGTTGTTTTACTTAAAAACAGTATAGGTAGTTTACGGCAAATTTTTTTATGACATTGAAAGAACCTTCTTTGACAGTATTAGTCGACTAATTTGTAGAGTTGATACAATCTATTGTATGTCAACCTAAATTTGTCGTTTAATACTTTGAAGTATCGGAATTTCAATAAATAATACAAAAATTGTTTATTTGTTAATTTTACATAATAAAAATGTTTCTCGAGCTAAGAAACCTTGATTAAAAATACTTTTGCAATCATTTAAGGCTTAATAAAATTTCAAAACGAAAATGAAAAGGTAACACTTTTCATTTCGTCAATTTTAGGTTAAAATTTTGAACAATTATCTGTCAAATTCAACTTTTCCTTCGAAAGTTTTGTGAATTAGAGTAGGCTTGGAGAATTTTATTGTCAAACTATTTTCGGACGAACGAATTTTCGAAATGAAAAGGAAACAGAGTAAGAAACGTGCGAAATTTCAATCGAACTTTAATTTTTCGTTGAAATAGAGAAGATCTACAGCCCTAAGTACAAAACGCTACGAAACCCTTAGATTAAAACAAAAAGGGTAGATACGGCACTAGCCTCACAAAAGTGATCATGAATTGTGGTCCACGACCCTAATCGCTTAAGCCACAACTTGACATGCAAATGACGTACATGTGAACGCCAAAAAGAAATGTTGTTAATATTTTGTGTTTATAAGATAAAACAATGCCTAAGTGTGTTTTAAAAAGTGCTCAAATTGCTCAAGAACTAAAAATAAAACCCGCGGCATCACTTTTCATTCGTAAGTATTATAAAATATTTTTTTCATAAAAATTGCTGTTTGTTTTGAATCTTATTCGGTAGTGACGTCGAGTACTGGTCGCGTGATTGGTCGGTAGTGCAGTGACGCGGATCTGGCCCTCTCGTTCGCTCTGCCGTTGAAACTTAACGTGCTGTTTCGTTCGGGTCGGTAATGCAGTGACGCGGATCTCGCCATCCCGTTCGCGCTACCATGGGATCAGTTTTTGTTTGATGCAAGTATGAGCGTACCGTATCTACCCTTTTTGTTTTAATCTAAGACGAAACCACTGAGAGTTGTGTCTAAAAAATCTTACACTCTTTTATGCCTAGCCGCCAAGTCCGCACTGTCCGAATAGCAACTTTTTTCTATAAAAAAAACTGGGTTAATTAAATTTTATTAGAGTTATCAAGAGTGTTTTAGACAAGCGATATAGGTATTAGTAATTATCGTAAAGGAATAAAACGCACAGTTTAATTAGAGACAGCGTCAGGTATCACCGCACTGCCACTAAATAAACGCTAACAAAGATTAAATTATTAATTACGACTCGCCTCCGCTTTAATTGCCGTAGGCTTTCTTTGGATTCCATTAACGTATTGGTTTTCAATTACATGTGATATGGTAGACTAAAGCTTAGTGTACATGAGACAATCTGTTTGACATTATTATTAGACGACCTCCGTGGCCTAGTGGTATGAACTTTCAACCTAGGTTTCAAAGTGTCACCTTCTCGAGAGGTTCTGGGATCAAATCCCGGTGGCGGCAGATGTTTGTGTGACGAATACAAACATTTGTACCTACTTCGGTCATGGATGTTAAATATGTATTTTCTGGAGTTTCAATACTGTTGGTCGCAGATGACCTTTACAGCATCACCGGGTTTGGGGATGGCGAGATCCAAAGGGGACCTCAAGCCGAGAATTGGCGAGTGCCTCTAGAGGTATTCCAGGCGGATGGCATCTCCCCGCGGTGGGAGTCTCCTCTCCGTCTGGAGCCTCTAGACCATTGAAACTGAGGGGACGGCTCAACTAGAGGGCAAATCTGAGACTCGAACCTCGGTTCTAGTTAGCCACTGTCGTGGGGTAAATATGTAATTCTATATAAATATACTTGTATATTTATCAGTATGTATTCTATTCGTTACTCGAACGTCCCATAACACAACAAGCCTGTTCCTATTATTATCTCTACTACTTACTATTAAAGAGTGTGGAAAGAACAAAGAAAAGGTGTATTTTTTTTCTTAGGCTTTCACGCACACCACACATTAAATAAAACAAGTTTCAACAGTATAGATGCATTGATTTATTTTTTTCGATCGAACGACTTTTGAAGGTAGCTCCACAAAGTAAATAAAATCATAATTCAGACGAGCGACGCATCCTAAAAAGTGTGCGAAACCTTAGATTAAAACAAAAAGAGTAGATACGGTACGCTCATACTTGCATCAAACAAAAACTGATCCCACGGCAGCGCGAACGGGACGGCGAGATCCGCGTCACTGCACTACCGACCAATCACGCGACCAGTACTCGACGTCACTACTGAATAAGATTCAAAATAAACAGCAATTTTTATGAAAAAATATATTTTATAGTACTTACGAATGAAAAGTGATGCCGTGGGTTTTATTTTTAGTTCTTGAGCAATTTGAGCAGTTTTTAAAAACACACTTAGGCATTGTTTTATCATATAAACACAAAATATTAGCAATATTTCTTTTTGGCGTTCACATGTACGTCGTTTGCATGTCAAGTTGTGACTAAAGCGATTAGGGTCGTGGACCACAATTCATGCGGATCACTTTTGTGAGGCTAGTGCCGTATCTACCCTTTTTGTTTTAATCTAAATTTGAAGTATAGGATTCACTTTGTGCTATTATTCGCGGCGAAATTGACCGGCCCGCCCCGCCCGTCGTCTGCAAAGCGCCTTAAAGTGCACGGCGGACTATGGCCCAGTTACCGCGAGCCGCCCCGTGCGTCATCCTATTATGTCGCAATACCTTACTGTTCGGTTTTGAACCGAACAACCACTATGCAAGTGAAAAGGTTATGTACACTTCCCCTTACACCTACCGATACAATGACAGCAAACAGCATACATACAACCCGGTGGAAATTATCCCAGGCATGTTTTATAGTTTTAGTGGCGTCCGATACTAACTTATTTATGTGAGGTTAATACGAGTTACAGTCCGTTATCTTTCACTAAATTCGCCATTACAGCTTTCATAATTGCATGTTTAAATCGATTCTGAATGTTAAATGCTACTTTATCTTTGATTGGGTATAGTCTTGATGACCTCTTCGGTCGAGTGGTTCACACAACAGTATTCATACTGTTCTGATGTGTCCGATTAAATTAAATATAGATATGTTAACTTTTCTTTTGTTCTCTGGAGTCTGGTAGATCGTGACGTCTTCATTGAGTTTTTTATCAGTGAAAATAAATATATCTATAAAAAATATAATATCTATAAAAAAAACTCCTTTTACGGCGGGGTGTAAATGGAAAAATCCTATGGAAAAGAAGATCCGCACCCTTCGCAATCCGGGCGAATGCACTGACCAATTATGCTACCGCGGTCCTGACGGCCGCGTCGAAATTCTTCCGTGGTCAGTGCATAAGATTACAATAATAAGATAACAAAAGCAATAACAAAAAAAAGGCCAACTAGGTCCCTGCCTCAGCATAGTGCTACAGCGACGCCAGGGCCGCTGCGGCGCTAATATTCTGGCAGGGACTTTTATTTTGGTAATCAAAGTTATTCTAAAATAATGCGTTATTTGCGAAGGCTTTTTTGTAAACATGATAATTATTGCTTATCAAAATTAACACATTATACATCACAACTACATATTTAGTTTTGATCAAAATCGTTTGTGACTTAAGTCGTTTTCAATAAATATCTTAAGAAATATCATGGTTTTAAAATAGATCCGCATCAAAATAATCATATCATATGAAAACATAATGGTTTTTTAAGAGAGGCGTGAAGAAGCATTTTGCAGGCCGGCAAGGTGAGGATGGTTGGTGTGGCAGTTTCTAACTGCTGGACCAACTATCTTCGCGTCTGGACTTTATCACCACTTAACGTCAGTTGCGGTTGAGTCATTTGCCAAACAGGCTTTAAAAAAAACTGCTGAAGGATTTTAGATGACATTTGGAGCATATATAGTTTATGACCTTGATTGAGGCATAGTATACTTTTCAGGTAAGAGTCAGATTCCTGAGGGATTTTCAAATAACTAAAGTTGAGCGGACGAAGTCTCGGGCGGCCGCTAGTCCTAACATATAAATCTATTTTGCTAATACCTAAGATTACTTATAATTATGATAAATCTATGATGATATAAATGGTATAAAATTATTCGTATCGTAGGCTTTCGCATGCACTCGGCGCCAGATGTGGGCGGGTATTAATTACGGGGGCACCACCCATGGGAGTCGAACCTGATACTGGGGAATATAGATCCGTCTGACCTCGTGCTCTTTTTATTATGCGGCTCATTTTGAACGGATATTATGGGCTGTGGTTTGAGAATATGCTCTGACGCAGGTTTAATGGAACAATTGATATTTTTATTATCATGTTTAGCCAACTTTAAGTCAAGGTAGAGGAGCTCGATGGCGCAAGTGGTTAGCGCGTTCCGCTGCGATCGTTGAATTTAAGCAATCTTTCGCAGTGGTCGGTTATTGGATGGGTGACCGAAAATTTACTATCTCGAGCTCCTCCGTGCTTCGGAAGGCACGTTAAGCCGTTGGTCCCGGCTGAAGGCCTGTGCCCCAGCAGTGGGGACATTAATAGGCTGATGATGATGATGATGAAGTCAAGGTGGTTGATTCTTTTTTGCCACTTCAAAAACTGATAATTTTATGCGAGTATCAAACACACGGATCTTGTTAAGGTGTCTGTTGAGTTAATAGAACTTAGCAGGGCGAACACCCGTGCTACCGTAAGAGCCTTAACTGGACACTGCAAACTCAACAGACAGCAATTTCATATGAAATTGATGACACTGATGTTTGCAGACACTGCAATCAGGAGCGTCAAACACCAAAACACCTTCTATGCGAATGTAGGCCTCTCATCCACAAACGTAGTATTCATTTGGGACGACATAGCATACGCGCAGAGGAAATTAAGTCTCTAAAAGCTAGAAATATTTTGAGTTTCTTGGAAGCTGTCGGGCTTAAAGAGATACTTTAAATTGGTGGCGAGTCACAATATATTATATATATATATATATATATATCTCTTAGAGGTCGCAGTGACTACAGTCCCATTAGGACTGTATAGCCCCAAAAAACAAAATAATCATAATAATATCGGTGTCGTATTCGATTTTTCAGTCTTTGTGAGCTTTTTCTTAAAATCCGTAAGTATTATCTATATATATAAAACTCAAAGGTGACTGACTGACATAGTAATCTATCAACGCACAGCCCAAACCACAGGACGGATCGGGCTGAAATTTGGCAGGCAGATGTTATGACGTAGGCTTCCGCTAAGAAAGGATTTTGATCAATTCTACCCCCAAGGGGATAAAATACCGAAGCAAAGCAAGGGCGGGCCACTAGTTTATCTATAAATACGCTCATACATTTCTCGAAAACTAGATACTATTGTTAGAGATAGTAACCTTTTCCTGTCCAATTATGAATATTTCAATGTAGGGAACAGTGAAATTTTTAGTTCAGTATTAGGTGATCAGTTATTTTCATGATTACATATCATGAGAAAGGTTCAACGACACAATTTCTTTAGAGCCGTTTTAAAAAATAAGCATAATATTTTTGAGTTCGTTTTAACATATTATACCTACTTTTAGAAATAAAGTAATTGAAAATTAATTAATTTTATTTCGACCAAACATGGATCATAATCATTACATTAAATATTCAATAACATAAATATAACCAAGATCACACTTATCATAATAACAATATAATACAAAAATAATTAGCATAATTCCAAATAACTCCAATCGACATTAATTAATCAAATTTATAGTGCAATAATAAACAATAATAATAGTCAAACAATCATCATCAGCCTATTAATGTCCCCACTGCTGGGGCACAGGCCATCCCTATGGATGGAATAGGGATGGATTGGGCCATGACCCACCACGCGGGCCCAGTGCGGATTGGCGGGTGCTAACGACTGCAGATGCAGCCGGGACCAACGGCTTAACGTGCCTTCCGAAGCACGGACGAACTCGAGAAAGTAAATTTTTGGTCACCCATCCATTGACCGACCACTGCGAAAGTTGCTAAACTTCAACGATCACAGTCGAACGCGCTAACCACTTGCGCCATCGAGCTCCTCAATAATCAAACAATAAAATACAATAATTTAGTCATCACTAAACTCTGTTAGTCAGTACATGTATCTTAAAACAATGGTTCATGTACTGACAGTCAAAACGCTCCGAAAATAATTTAAAAATTTGTTCTGACTCGCCCGCACCTTGCGCACCAGGATGCACACCGGTTGCGCATGACTGTACAAAAACAGTCCACGCGGCATTCGGCAAACATACCCGAAGCACTGCAGTATGGAGGCAGCCCCAGCAGCATCCTGAAAGCATTATTGAACTGTAGTAGGTAGGACACTGTGCTGCTTTTTGGTGAAGGTGATCCATAAGGGCTCGTGCTCGCGTAGAAGGATGTACAAAGGTTTTGACATTCCTCGAACAGCAAACAAACCTAAAGGCAATCATATTAGTTCTAACAGACAGTGCCATACGCTCCCTCTCATTATCAGCATCGTCCCTCAGGTCAGGTGTCACTAAGTGTCCTAGATATTAGAATTGCTCGAGTCTCTTCAAAGGCGTACCATTGAGTTTTATTGATGGCATGTTATCGGAATGTTACCCCAAAAGACCATACTTTCACTTTTCTTCACGTTAATTGGCACATTTTCAGATTTATTGATAAATTATCCGTTATTTCTTTCATCCCAACCGAAGTTGGCTGTACCTCAAATATGTTCAATGAACAAACACGCACCCTTGTCTTACCAGGTCCTGTTTGTTCTTACATTTCTCAACCTTGGGGAGTTAAAAGAATTTTACCTAGTCATTGATTGAAATAACGACGTAACTAAAATACACAATAAAATAAACAAGGTTTCCAGTGTTCCACGAGCTAAGCTACAGGCTTGGTGTAGGGAAGGCAACGGGTTTTACTCTGATACTGCAAGTGGTTTTGCCGTAGACCATTTTTTATTCAAAGCACTAAGCGAATTTTGCCACAGCGCATTCTCTGGTAATTTGCATATGAGCAAAAGAGTAAACGCGTCTAAAGTTGAAATAATACCTAGAAAACTTAATACATTATTTACTCCGTTATAAAATAAACTAGCTGATATATTAGTAAATTCCAATATAATCAAAATGGTTCCCCAAAGAGGATGTGTACTTGCGTAAGATTAGCATTGTTTTATAGATCGGACGAGTTCGGACCCATGGGCATGGTCTCTCATAACTTTAATTAAATATTTATTCGTGCTGGGCGGAGCTACTCCGCCTTACCATAGATACCGATATTGTTTTCTAGATTCAAGATTAATGGTGAAGCCACGAAAATGGCGGCGGTGAAAGCTTGTAGTTTCAATGGTGATTATTTTAGAGAATGTGATTAGGATATTTGACTCGTATAGTACTTAATTTATACACAAGATTTGTTTAATTTCTGCTGAAAACATATATTTGTGTGGGCCTAGAGAATCTGAACTGATGGCAGAATATCGGTATGTGCGGTATTAAACAAAAAACGAAGAATATGAACGAAATTGAAGAAATATGAACAACGCCAAAAACCACACTCCGTTTCATAAAATCTTAGTGTTAAATCGTTATTTTCATATGTACTACTTATTTAATTAATACATTACATAAATTCTCCCGTTGGTAGGGTCCGCACAGCATAAAAGTTAAGGTGCTCAAGAATTCAAATCTATAAAAACATCACTGTCATAGTCACAAGTCAATGATGACATAATTAATAGAGCAGAGCGAATTCCCGCTCGAATTGGAAAGCCTGTCTCAGGAAGCAACCACCTTACAGAAGACCACAGTAAAAAACACTACCTTTTGGTGGTGTTGGGTTTCAGATGGTAGGTAGGGCTTCTAGTGCTCCGCGGTGTAGGGGATTGGGTTCAGGTCGAAAAGGAGGGGATTGCTGGAGCGGCATATTTTCTTTTGAAGCATGTATCTTCGCAGCTGGACTCCACTTACACTTAACATCATTTAGATATAAATAAGAGTCATTGATATTGTTGAAAACAATAGTTATATATAACCAGCCCATCACTTTTAACAGTTTCCAAAAATATGAAACCGATGATTAGTTTTATTATTAATAGGAAAATTTGCAGCTGGTGCATCAAATAATTGTCTTCCACTTCCAATCCGAGAAGGGAGTTTAAATACAAAAAAATAACAAAATGAATTTAAAAAATGCAACGATACAAGAGAAACTTTTAGAATCGTTAATAAAAATGTCCTTCCTCGGCTGGAATTCGAACCCGGGCCGCCCGCGTAGGAGGCGAGCTTTCTACAACTCAATCACCCATGCTTGTTGTTAAGGTCTGAATTTTCAATAACAATTAATAACGTAAAGCGATGTACTAAAGTTTAATTTTAAAAATCTCTAATAATCAGCTTTAGCGCCCTCTAGCGTAAAAAGCTTCTGACAGTTTTCAAAAACTCTCTTTTCCTGGCCCCAACCCATCCCGACCTCTGTACTGTTTGATATTTATCATAGCAAAGGTCACGGCGTCGATACATATCGTGTCGACCATTTTTATGATGTCAGCGAAACCAAAACTGACTCACATCTATTTTAAAACAGGTAAATGGGTATAGTATTGTACTTAGTTGATTTAATTTATTTATTTAATCCTCCTTTATCCGAATCGAAGTTTATTAGACCTTGACGAACAATCAAATGATAAGAATGTTATATTTAATTTGCGAGGTATAGTAGTTTTTTTAAGTAGAATTAAATCTTTGATTAATCGCTTTACATTAAAACTAATATTAATGTTTTTGCTTTATCGCAATCTTCAATGTTGCTCTAGACAGCAATAATAAATATTAAATTCCTATTATTCGGAAACAAAAAAAAAGGTTGAATTAGTTAAATAGTGTTTTGTTTAGACCACAAATGAAATTTGTCAATTACAGAACAGATACAAAACACTGCTTTCATGTAGTCCAATCCTTTATTTTATTTTATTTATTCCAGTTACACATGCCGGCTTACAGAAAAATCCAAAACGCCGACATACATGGACATTAACATTCATAACAGGCATTCATTCCAATCCAATAAAATTAAGAAAAGCAGGCGCTCGATGGCGCGGTTGGTTAACGCGTTCAGCTGCGATCGTTGAAGTTAAGCAGCTTTCGCCGTGGTCGGTCATTGGATGGGTGACCAAAAATCTTCTTTCTCGAGTTCCTCCGTGCTTCGGATTAAGCCGTTGGTCCCGGCTGCATCTGCAGTCGTTAGCACCCGCCAATCCGCACTGGGCCCGCTTGGTGGGTCATGGCCCAATCTCCCTATTCCATCCATAGGGAAGGCCTGTGCCCCAGCAGTGGGGACCAGAAAAAGAGAAAAAAGTTTTGTCAAATAGATAAGTACAAAGAAAAAAAGTCAAACCGCTTTGTTTTTTAGTGACGGAAGAAGTCTAGATTGAGAAGAGAACAAGTGAAGAGAGAATATCGTGTCACTTTAGACACTTTGAAAAGACAAAGACATACATACATACATACATCTTTACTTTAGACATTCCAGAGAAATAACGCATTTAAACAATATTTACATAGAATGATCAGACAATGTCATTATTGCATAAAATATATATAAACGTGTTCGGTGTAGGGATATTCGCCACAATATTGGCAGCTCCGTAGTCGGAAGTATTCAAAAGCCTTAAATAATATATTTATTGCAACAATGAATCTTCGTAATTTTATAATTATTTTGTAACTTATTAAGTTAGGATATGATGGGGCTTGCATATCTTTTACATTGGTTAAAGTTTCAAAATAAAAAAGATTGAAAAAAAATCTGATTCGTCGCAGAAGAATAGAGAACTGACATGTGTCACAGAATATTAGAATTTATACCTATCTAATGCCGCTTCCTATATACTAAATATAAAATTTATTGTAACTATATATCTATATCCTAAATGATGTAATAGAAGGTGACTTCAGAAGTATCTCTGAAGTCATTTTTCAACTTGACGACCGTATAATATATCAATACAGGGAGAAAAAAGCAGCCCTTGCTGAGTTTCTTGCCGGTTCTTCTCAGTACAAGGTCTCCCACCGTAGTATTGCGAACCGATGGCGTAGCTTCTGACCTTCACAAGTGTTTGTAAGAGCCTAGCCTGAAAAAATGACTTTTCATTTCATTTCATATATTACTCATTCATAATACGGCTAGGGTATTTTCATGGTATTTACAGAGTAAAAAAGGTGTCTTCTATGCAGTGAATTCTTTGAACGGTGATGTGACAGTATCTATACACTAAAAATTTAGAACTAAAACGATATGATAACATTAATTTGCTATTAATATAAGAAAATTGTTTAACATTGTTTATAGGGCGAATCGTCTTAACTGTGTAGACCAATCTTATTATTTTGTCCACACGTTCTTATTATTATTTTGGTATGTTAAAAGTATCAAGATTTCTGTTTTTTAAACGTGGAGACCTGTAATTGGCCATCTGTAACAATTTTTTTTCTTCAACTATGTATGTTTTTATGAGCCGTTGGTCTCCCAAAAATTAAATAAATAAATAAAAGTAAAACCTAGTATATCCTAGATATAGTAGTACGTTTGACAATTTCTCTCAGTAGTAGGTACGAAAATCTCTCAAAGTGTTTTTTCCCTAAATGGCTTCGCACGGCTTGTGCATTTAGCTAATGTCAAGTTTTAAAATGTTTACAAATACTATAGCACTCGTGGTCAAAGTAATAAATCAAGTCAAAGCAAGTGGCAGTGAAGTCAATCCCCCTTTCCCTATGTTTCAGTAAATGTGTGGGGATTTACTGGAACCTCCCCGAGGACTTCTTGAGAGAACGTCGAAAGACACTTTCCGCTATTTTGTTTCACTTGCCAACACTTGTGCATGTTCTCGAACACTCAGTGGTTAATAATTCACCATTATTAGACACCAACATCTGCCACAACACAATTTTTAACAAGAAAAACAAAACTGCTAAAGTGACGCTTTCCGATCCCGCCAAAAAGTCCCTCTCGAAGATTTACTAGACTATTACAGCAGATTTATTTTTAAAAGCTCTTTTATATTAAGACTAAACTAAAAATATAATATTATTGAGTTCCCACACTCGCAACGATAAAAAAATACATTACTCAGATGGAATAACGAACATAACGATGGACCCTCAAAGATTTCACCGAGGAACAGTACAAGACAGGCATTCCACTACGGAGGTCGCAATAATAAAGATATACACTTATCTTCAATCATGAGTTATTTAGTTAATAATTATTTATTACTAATTACATAAACGGCTATAAGCAATTTAATAACTCCGCAACCAAAAGACGACGGTCGTACCAGGGACGCAAAATGGAAAAAGCAAAGAGAAATTAAACGTTTGCTTCTATTGTCTTTGGAATAGCAAAGCCAACGGGCCAGCCGTAACTAATTTGTACGACAGGGTGGCAATATTAATTGACACTTGGATCATCATCATCATGCCAGTCACTATGGTGGTTTTCCAATTACAGAGCATAATGCGACTCAGTGGCACACAACGCCGAATTATGCTGATGCTTAATTGGAACGCGAATTAGTTTTCAAGCACCAGCAGAGTGCGCTAAGTTCAGTGTTGAAAAAAAAAGTCAATGTTTGTACCTTCATCCATATTTATATTTAATTTTTAACACAGTTTGAATTAACTTTGATTATTTAAAAAAAAAACTATGATGAAACGAAAGTTTTGATAATTTTTCAACAATAAATAATATTACTAACGATAACATATAAATAAAACATTTCGATCAATGCCAACTTAAAGAAAAAACACTTGTTAATTTTCTGTCTCTGAGTTGGTAGGATTGCACGCATCACACGAAAGCATTACTTTTGAGAGTGCTCAATTGTGCGAAGCGTTACTGTAGTTGGAACACTCAACGTTAAGCATTATGCCGCATAATGCGCTATAATGCGCTATAATCAGAAAGCTACCTATATGAGTGCAAACGTTCGTGTATTGCACGAATGCTTTTTTTTATTCCCTTATTCCAATACTAGTGGCCCGCCCTCGCTTCGCTTCGTTGTAGAGCTGTAGTGTAAACTATAGTTTTTGTTCTCAGGCTTGTGCTCTAAAGAATGACTTTATTTATATAATTACACGTGTTATTGTGAGTCAACCATAAAAGATAGACATATGCTGTTGCGAGATATTTTTTAGACAATTTTATGTAGAATATTTCCGTCATACATGATTTCTATGTAACTTTAACCATTAAGGCTGCACCCGTGACGGAAGCTTAAAAAATGGAGTAACATCTCCCGTTTTCCCAACATTTCCCTTCACTACTCTGCTGATGTTGATTGTAGCGTGGTGAAAAGTATACTATAACCTGCCCAGGAGTATGAAGAATAATTGTACCAAGTTTCGTTAAAATCCGTTGATTAGTTTATGTTTCTATAAGGAACATACACACAGACAGACAGACAGACAAAAATTTTACTGATTGCATTTTTGGCATCAGTATCGATCACTAATCACCCCCTGATAGTTATTTTAAAAATATATTTCATGTACAGAATTGACATCTCTACAGATTTATTATAAGTATAGATAACATTAAGCTAAGTTTACAATTCATATCTATCGCCAAACTGTTTTCACAGTTTGTAGACGTTGCGCTATTTCCATTTTATAAATACTAATTTAATGCCTTAAACTATATTTAACAAAGAGAATACTACTAAACATCAAGAAGTAACATGCTTAAAAATAGAAAAAATATATCTATCTTATAATTTATGTTTACTAAAACACTTCTACTTACTTAATAATAATGCTTGCTCGCATGCGAAGGGCTGAGGAAATGAAATAAAATTGTACTTTATTCGAATTGACTTATAAAAATCTCTTTTGAAACATTATTACCATATTTTAGCTGATGAAAGAATGGCCGCAAGAAACTGATAAATGCTGATTTAACAGAAGAAGCAACATTTACAAAAAATCATGTCGCTACCAATACAACGCCCACTCACATTTTCATTCCGGTCTCTATCTATCTATCAGCCTTTCTCTGTACACTGCTGGACATAGGCCTCTCCATAGAACGCCACAACCGTTGGGTAAGAAAGGTCCTCGAGTGGCGACCACGTACCGGACGACGCAGCGTGGGGCGGCCCCCAACAAGGTGGACTGACGACATCGTCAAATGTGCTGGGAGCCGCTGGATGCGAATAGCGCAGGATTCCGGTCTCATAGAGTATAAATACAAACAGCTTCCTATTGGGTATTAATCATTTAATATTAGATATAATAGATATCGTCTCAATAGTAACACAGTATAGAGCAGACTCATTCCCTCTGGCAGCATCCGTTCACGAGCACGACGCAAGAACCAGCCAGTGCTTCGCTCAACCATCTTTTAGGGTACCTAACGACGCGCCTCACACAACTCATGATATAATCCATGTAAACCCCTTCTACACTTGTATACTAATGTACATACAACAACAAGTAAAGTACCAAATATAATAGCATGGTCGTTGCAGAAAAATTGCACTAAAATAATTGTATTTGGCAATCGAGTGTGCGAGAAGGTTCCCGCATTTTGATGTTCGTAAAAAACCGCCACGACAGAGAAGAAGCACTAAGGTAGCGAAAACTTCGCGAAATAATACACAAATGTGGCGGCACACATACGGGCATTTGTGTGAATGCGATTGGCCGGATCGGGGTTATCTAAATCGTGAATTAATAGTTTCATTCCTTATGAAACCTTTTTTTTTATACGCAGGCTAACCTGCGAATTGTATATTTTATAGGTCAGAGGAGCTGAATAAAATACGGAATCACAGTGACGAATGATACTTATATTCTGTGAAATATATTTTTACTAGGAAGCTGATACGACTGATTCCTAGCACAGCAGAATACAAAGTGAAGCTAGTTTATAAGTGTACTAAATGCGAGAAAGATCGAATGAGTGGGGGTTGAACGAACGAATGAAGTATTTGAGTTAAGACTGAATGAACAAGTATACTTTGGCATTACCTAGTCATGTTACTTTCTTTTTATTACAAAAAGGAATTCAAATTATAATATATCTATATAGATTAATTTTTGCCAATTTAAATTCAATATAAATTCAACACGAATACCCTCTAAGCTGCTCAGCGCGAAGCCGCGGGATCCCCGTTTAGGGATTCTTCCGCGTCTTCGCAGCTAGCAGCCTCCCGGCCTCCCGGGCTCGACGGCAGGGGTCTCCCGGGGTTCCTCATGAAACCTACGCAATCACACAATCAGTGCGACTAATGAGTGACGTCAGAGAGTAGTAATATTAAATAGAGTTAATGACAGTATTTGCCCCCCTCCCACCCACCATAATTTATAAATCAAATAAAAATTTACTGAAAAGAAAAGGTGGGAGAGGTCCTGGTTGGAATACGTGAAAAATGATTACTTTTTGGCGATAACATTTCATTTTTGTTTGATGGTCGCTAGCCGATTTCAGCCATTCAAGGACCGGAAATGTCCAGCAAGCCGTGTTTTCTCCATTCCTAGCTTAGGTTTTTAAGTTATATCGATTTTGGTGGCATCATATTCTTTGGAATTACATATATGTCAAAACCATTTAAGGCAGTGTTTAGCCGAAGATACTACTGTAGGAATTTGTGGATACTGACTATTGCGAAATGGCTCAGACAATTGACTTCACGGGACTTCCAAAGCACGGAAAAGCTCTAAGTATTATACATTTTTAGTTGAATTACACTATCAGCCTTAGTCGAGCCTGAAAGCGAAATTTATTGTAGCATTGTAGAAACTGACGGCGACCTCCATGTCCAAGTGGTATATACGCCGGGTTGTCGCTTACTCAGTGGTAATAACGATGACCCGTCCGATACCCAAATATCTTCTAACACAAGCCTTACAATGCCTACTTAGGGGTGACTACAAAATTCTCTTCATATACTATACACACATCTCGACGTAAAGGGTTAACCCTTTACTTTAACTTGAAAGTTAATTACAACACGATAACGGGAACAGTCGTTTTGTCCAAAGGTTTAATTACAACCACAATCTTCGCATCGTCCGTGGCTCTGTAAGCCCGTCGCGGTAATGGTTGACATGACCCTTATATTTATGCGTACACGAATCAATCTACAGTATGTTGTTGTCTCAAATTAATCACTAGCGGAATCTCATTAGCGTTGCTCATTTACAATTGATCGATAGCACAAACTTTATGATCAAAAGCGAATGGTTGTGGAGCAAATAAAACATTAGTAGTGACACTAGCAAAAAATCTCTTTAAAACTGCGTATTTTATAGATGCGGGCAATGTCAAAATGTGGAATAGGCAAGGATAATCTATATACATAAAACTCAAAGGTGACTGACTGACATAGTGATCTATCAACGCACAGCCCAAACCACTGGACGGATCGAGCTGAAATTTGGCATGCAGGTAGATGTTATGACTCTTGTGATTTTGATCAATTTTACCCCCAAGGGGATAAAATAGGGAATGAAAGTTTGTATGAAACTTTGTCAATTTTAAACCGATCGGGCTGAGACTTTGCATGCAGGTATAAGAAGAATCATAGATGAATGTCATTGTGTCATACAAGCCTGAGAACAAAAACTGTAGTCTACACTTCAGCTCTACACTGAAGCGAAGCGAGGGCGGACCGCTAGTTTTGAATATAATATAACTGTTTAATTATTATATATGTAAAATTCTAGATAAAGCCCTCAGCCCTCTCCCTCAGCTTCGAGTGGTCTAGAGGCTCCAAACGAAGAGGAAACTCCAGCCGCGGGGAAATGCCATCCACCTGTAATACCTCTAGATGCTCTCGCCAATTCTCGGCTTGAGGTCCCCTTAGGATCTCGCCGTCCCCAAACCCGGTGACACTGTAAAGGTCATCTACGACCAACAGCATACACACTCAAAAAAAATCAAAAACAAGAAAAAATTACCATTTATCGAAAAATTAACTCGTTTACAATGTATTTGACGTGACATTAACTGTAGTCAAAGGAGATTGCTCAGCTTCCATACATGTTTGGCCTAAAGACCAATAATCATGAAAAATTGTTTCCTAGATTCGAAATTATATATAAATTACCGTAGAAACGAATATTATTGACGGACACCCCTGAGAACTTCTATAAACCATATACACTGAATGATTTTGAGGTTATGTTTGCAAATAGGTACATAGGTATTAAAATAATAAAAAACAAATAAGTTATATAGCAAACTAGGGAAATCAAACCAAGTACCGAAATTATGTATTAGATCAGTAGATAGTTGCCTATTTTTAAAGTTAATGCATAAGAGTAACTTTTAAAATCAGGTATCATCTATGCATTTCCGGTTATATTAAGGTACTCTGTGACAGAAACTGTGTTTTATTTGCAAGGGTTATTTGTGAATGAGCCACAGATTAGAGAGAATTTTTAAACTCTCGTTAACTAAAGAAAGCTTATTATTTTTGTTATGTTTATATTATAACCATATTTCAGATTTTTAGTGTATCACACCTTATAATGTGTTTATGGAGTTGTTTGGCAAAAATGTATGGCAATAGACTTTAAGATGTCGCCTACCATCTATAATATTTGTCTGAGCACATTTGCATGTAGTAAAAATTATAATATACTTATAGATATTAATACCACATTGTAATAAACAAAACGTTTTATTTTATCGATCTTTACAAAATAGATTTGTTTTGATGTTATATAAACAACTTAGATCAGTCTTTGGCTGAATGTTACTACACCCATAGCCATTAAAAATGATTCGTATGTTTTCCAAACCGGTAAAATTAAAAGTCCTTTTTAAAATGAATATATCATACAAAGGTGTCCGTTAAAATCTAATGACTGTAAATTAAATTATAAATTACGCCAAGAATTACCGTATACGTCAATATTTTTTGTACATTTGGGCCAATTTGAACAATCTCCTTTAACTAAAGATGAAGCAACGCGGCCGCGGTGCATATATTATGTTGTTTGTGACCCACTGAAAGTTTCATATCGTAGAGAGAGCAAACACATTTTTGAAATAATGAAATTACGCACACAATTTGGAATACTGTCAAAGAGACACCAGCATGATAAAGAGATGCTATTTTATCAAGTGTTATAAAAAATCTCACTGATGGTACTATAACTATTGGTATGTATCGACTAGAAAAAATTGAGAAATATCAAAAATAAAATTAAAAACATAAATAAAACTAGTTTTAACGGGTTAATGCACGAAACTTTATGTATTTAATGACGTTTCGCAGCCTTTTCAGGTCTGCATCGCCAGAATAATTTTGTCGAGCTATCTTCGAAAGACTTTTATTGAGCGTTCGGTTATTTCATTGGAAGATTATGTCCCGAAATATAAAACTCTTAATATAAGCGCTTGTTAGCTGTTCAAGAGTTTTAAATTATTATTAACAAATTATCCCGCTTCCCACTGGTTAAATTTATATTCGCTTTTGATACATTTATTAATAAAGAAATAGGAAAAGTTCAGATTTCAGTAGGTATACAAAAACACTTAACAGATTGTTAATTATTTATATAAGTTAGTAAGTAGGTTAAGATTATTGGGATACTGAGTTTTTTTTTAGGTTTTGTCATTTAAATGTTTCTAAATAAAATAAACAAACTATACGAAAACGAAACAGATTTCTAAGAAAAACTAAAATTTTGTAGTTGGTTTTTTATTTCAGAAATTTTCTTTCTCTACCCATTTAACCTTTTAATATGTATTTGACGACCTCTGTGGTCGAGTGGTTTGTACGCCGGGTTTCAAGGTGTCGCTGACTCGAGAGGTCCCGGGTTCGAATCCCGGATCGAATCCAGTCATGGATGTTTAATATGTATTTCTATATAAATATACTTACACATATATATGTACTGTATATATATATATTCTATCCGTTACCCTAGTATCCCATAACACAAGCCTTACAGTGATTAATTTGGGGCTAGGCTAATTGGTGTGAGTGTTGGAAATATTTATTTATTTATATATTTATTATTTCTAACGTATTATAAAAGCAACTGCCTAATCAGATAAGCCGTTCCCAGTTAATGATTCGTCATATAGATAGATGGCCTTGACCTGTTTGGCTTTATTAATACAAGGCAATTAAGATGAAACATAAAAAATATTGTATATGAATAAGATAAAGGTTTATTTAACTTCATCAGCCTCTTTATATCCCCACTGCTGGGGCACAGGCCTTCCCTATGGATGGAATAGGGAGATTGGACCTTGACCCACCACGCGGGCCCAGTGCGGATTGGTGGGTGCTAACGACTGCAGATGCAGCCGGGACCAACGACTTAACGTGCCTTCCGAAGCACGGAGGAGCTCGAGATAGTAAATGTTGGGCACCCATCAAATGACCGACCACTCCGAAAGTTGCTTAACTTCAACGATCGTAGCCGAACGCGCTAACCACTCGCGCTATCGAGCTCCTTTTAATCCAATACAATTAGGCTTTATTAAGATAATGTGCACAGAGATAAGAATGAATAACCCTTATGACGAAACAACAAAAAATACCTACTGTATTTGAATAACATAAAGATTTATTTACAAAACAGCCCTTGCTGAGTTTCTTGCCGGTTCTCCTCAGTACAAGGTCTCTCGCCGTAGATTTGCGAACCGGTGGCGTAGCTTTTCGACATTCACAAGTGCTTGTAACAGCCTAGACTGAATAAACGATATTGAATTTTGAATTTTTTAACTTAATTTCTACATGTTAACAATAAAATAATGTTATTTTATTTATTATTTATTCAAGAATTTTAATTGAGACATCAGATTGCCATTATTCGAAGTTAGTCGTCAAATTATTATTTTTAAGGGTACCATTAATTTATCAGAATCGTTTTAACTTAAACGTGATAATAGCTTACAAATTAAATAAATGAGATATTCGATTTGAATACAAACAAACATGTTAACCCTTATCGTTATTAAAATTAATTATACGTTTAAATTACGCCCTATTATTCAAGCGAGTCGGAAACGCTCACAGAACAACGTTCCAACATAACGGTTATATAAAAATCGAGTATGTTAATACTCGGGATCTCGATTATCGATTTTAAAACAAACAGTCTCGTGAAAGCACCGAATTAATTACCCGTACAGCCACGCGTTTGTTCAACACTCGAGGGAATGTCGATAATCGATTGTGATGTAAATTAATGAAACTCGAGATTGTCGCGTGTGTACTCGAGTATTGTCAGGGTTGCCACGGTTTGTCAAGTGGGTGTTTTCAAAGGATTTTTTATTTTATGGCAAAGACTTTAAAGTTAGTAATTGGATGTAGAATAGCAACAGTTTTGGATAGGCTAATATACAGGGTGTAAAAAATCCTATGACAAAGACTAAAACTACGCATTCTGTACAGCCAAACAAGTAATTTTAAAAAATATTATACGTGGGAAACATTTGTATTTTTAAGTTAAAAAAATACATTTTTTTTCCAGTATGCTATGTATAGCGCGGAGCTATGCAAACAATGCGCGTGTGTGTAAGTGCGTCGTTCAAAAAGCTTCTAAATAAAGTTTTTGTAAAAATCTTGAAAAAAAATTGTGACTTGACCTTCATTATCTCCATAACCATAAATTTCCCAGGTATGGTCCCGAAGAAAAAAATGATCGTACTGATGTGTAAAATGAGTCGTTTAGTATCAAAGGCGGCAAAGTAGGGCGAACCAAATATTTGGCAAATCAAAAAAAAAATGAGGATTAAATATTGACATTTCACTACGATTTGTAGTTATGATGAATGTCAATTATAAAAATCCTCCCTTAAAGACGAGACTAAACAGTTTTTTTTTATTTGCCAAATATTTGGTTCGCCCTACTTTGCCGCCTTTGATACTATACGACTCAAATTCGTGGCCTTCGACTTCGTTATAGGTTTTTTTACACCCTGTATAAACAGTGGACGGTAACCGTTGCGCTACAGTGTTGCAACATTATCTTTAATTTGTATAATGTGCTCGCTCTGTGACAAATGTCTATTTAGAATCGAGTGGATTTCATCGAGTTTGTTTTCATTTCTTGTTTCATTTTTATTTTTGTTTAATATGCATTAGTATGTTAAGTGAGAGTGAGGTAACCACATCGCTGTTGCGTAAGCGTTTGAATTTTGTTATTATATATCTTACTTGATGCGGCGCAGGTTGTTAGCGCGTTCGGCTGCGATGGTTGAAGTTAAGCAACTTTCGAGTTATCTCGAGTTCCTCCGTGCTTCGGAAGACACGTTAAGCCGTTGGTCCCGGCTGCATCTGCATTCGTTAGCACCCGCCAATCTCC
This sequence comes from Chilo suppressalis, assembly GCA_902850365.2. Classification (NCBI taxonomy): domain Eukaryota; kingdom Metazoa; phylum Arthropoda; class Insecta; order Lepidoptera; family Crambidae; genus Chilo; species Chilo suppressalis. The sequence goes on along the minus strand of OU963905.1, from coordinate 2,176,372 downwards.
ACTGGGCTCGCGTGGTGGGTCATAACCAAATCTCCCTATTCAATCCATAGGGAAGGCCTGTGCCCTATTAATAGGCTGATGATGATGATGATATGTTACTATAGTAGGAGAGCTCACGCGAAGATTTTTGGATTTACTTGAGCACGGCAGATTAACATATGGGGGACAACCTTACACCTTAAGAGGTTGTCCCACCGTACCCGAACCCTTAATATAGGGTCAAGCGTCTAGGGTAGCAAAAGTTTTTTCCAACAATCGGCCATGAGTTTTAGTCGCATTCACTAGAAGAGTTCAGCTAGTTTGGGCAGCGTTTACGTCAAGTCCTGACATCGTCAATCCCACAGTGCCTAAAGACAAAAGTCTTCAATTAGTGCATCCTACCTGTGATGACATACGGAGCCGAGACGTGGACACTGACGGTACGGCTGGTCCACAAGTTCAAAGTCGCTCAGCGCGCTATGGAAAGGGCTATGCTCGGCGTTTCTCTGAAGGAACGCATCAGAAATGAGGTAATCCGACAGAGAACTAGAGTTATCGACATAGCCCACCGGATTAGCAAGTTGAAGTGGCAGTGGGCTGGCCATATTTACCGAAGAACCGATAACCGTTGGGGTAGACGAGTACTAGAGTGGAGACCGCGTCTAGGCAAACGTAGTGTAGGACGTCCTCAGGCACGATGGAGTGACGATTTGCGCAAGGTGGCTGGCAGGAGCTGGATGCTAGTAGCCCAAGATCGATCTGAGTGGCGTGCATTTGGAGAGGCCTATGTCCAGCAGTGGACTAAGATAGGATGTTGATGATGATTGATGAAGGATTCACGGTTTTTACACCCTGTATGAGTCTCCAAGCTTTATCCATGCAGAACCAGAATTTGCAATAAATAAAACTATCACATTAGCTTATCTATCCAAAGTAGAACAGTTTATTACAGCAATTCTAGAAGCCTTGGAAGAAAAGTATTGTTTAAGATAAAGATTATGTTCTACCATTTGAATTACAAGAAAGCGTCCTAAACATTACATATTTTCATAGTAAATATGTTATTCCTATCTATTAGTGAACACAAGCAGCTGCATTTCTGGGATCAAAACCACTCCTAAAAGAAGAATCCAAATATACAATGATATAACGGAATCTAGTATCAATAACCTTAGGCCAGTAGTCTGGTCATGCACCTGGCTAATCCCAGGCGTAGCTGAGGCACTAAATAAGTCCACACACCTTTATATATCGAACGTCCACCGGTACTCAAATTACATAACACATAAATACAATGGCCGGCTTATTTACAGCTGGACTGAAACTAAAAGCTCGCGCATATTGCGACTAAAATAGCCCGACGAGGTGAACTGCTCAGTACCACTTCAGACACTAAGGCCCGTATTGCAGAATGAAAACTAAGTGTTGATCTTCACTTGAGTACAGTTAGAAAGAGATATCGCTATGTGCTATATATATAGCGACATCCCTTTCTAACTATGCTCAAGACGAGATCAATCACTGAGAATCTTTCTATAATACGGGCCTAAGTGAATCATATTTTTTTTATTAAAAAGCTTTGTCCCATTAATCTCTAGATTTTTAAAATTTTTAAGAGTGCAATCCTAAATCGATAGAACAAGATTTGGTACAATAGAGATTTAATACCCGTTTTTCCGTTTTATTTACGCCTGCGTCATGTACAAAGTTTTAAGGCTAAAAAACACTACTCTCCCATTCCTTGTTCTCGTCACATGAATTGGGCTAATTTGATGTTTAGAATTTGAAAATGAAGAAAGAACTATTAATTAAGATCTTAATTGTTTTTGTAATTGTGATCAGAGCAAATAATTTGAAAAAAGAATTTGTATTATTTTTATAATCACGTTCCCTTCAACTTGCCAGCCTTCACAATCCTTTCTTCTCATTTGATTTTTATTAAATTGAAGAAAGAACTACTAATAAAGATCTTAATTGTTTTGTAATTGGGATCAGAGTTAATAGTTATAATTTTTATTTTTTAAAGCATGTAACTGCTTGATTACCTATAATGCATTGCATTGTGGGTTACCTATAATGCGAAGAGATGGCGCTGCCTTGCAGCTTAAGAATAATTGGTCAGTGCATTCGCCCGGATTGCGAATGGTGCGGGTTCGAGTCCCGACTGCTGCCTAGTCCGCGTGGAATTTTTCTAGTTATATTTTCTTTAGATTCAACAGAGTTAAGAATTTGTATTTTTTTTTCTCATAATAACGTTCCCCTCACCTTACCAGCCTACAAAAATCTTTCTTCACACCTCTTTTGACTCCTCAAACTTAAATTTTCACGCCCCTTTCACTTACGAATAGTACAACAAAGAAACGAGTTACCAAAATGTCTTTGATCGTTTAGGAATTTATTTGGTTCTGGTCAGTGCATTCTCTGTGGTCATTTTAGCCGCTCATTTCTGACATAGGTAATACTAATGAGTCGGGATGCGCGCGGGTCGCGGCGTGTGACCCGCGATGCGCGATATATTGCGCGCCGACACATCCTATGCGCCAGGGGTGCGCAATCTTTGGTAAAATTATATAATTAACTAGCTGTCCCAGCGAACTTCGTACCGCCATAAAAAATAGAGGTTGGTGGTAGAAGCGAAAAATTTTGGGTTGTATATATTTGTGTAGGATGTATCATAAAAATTGAAAAAAAAAATAGGGTTGGATTACCCTTAACATTTAGGGAGATGAAAAATAGATGTTGTCCGATTCGCAGATCTACCCAATATGCACACAAAATTTCATGAGAATCGGGAAAGCCGTTTCGGAGGAGTTTAACCACAAACACCGCGACACGAAAATTTTATATATTTTTTATATAGCAATGGATAGTGAAACAAACTCTTATAATGTTTTAAGGCTGGTTTCACTAATCAGGACGTGTCGGACAGCTGGGAGTCGCCTTTACTCCAACATTGGGTGGGCCTCCATATAAGACATTAGGTAATTAAATTGAAATGTATTACTAACATAGATTAAGGAAAAATGTTACTAACAAAACAAAACTATGGAAACTTTAGTCTGAAATAAAAAAAAAATTATTATAATCATTCTGTAGAATCTTTCTGTAGTAAAGGATAAACTGTTTCCGTTACTTAGCAATAGTTGCTATTATAATCTATATAATAATAAAAACTAGGCAACAAAGCTGTATCTTACTGAAGCCTAATTATGGAAACTGGCCGTTAAAGATATACGGTTATTAATAACAAAGTCATCGGCGGGATTATTACCATGTACTTTGATTTTTTACGAGTATCTAATATATTAACTTAGAAAAAAATCGGGGTCACATTGGAGGGACATTTTGGAGTTATGAGGGTATAATTCTAAATAAATAAACCAGCATTTTTCAATACTCTCTTTGAGGACAGTAGCAGTGGCTACGTGGATCATCATCATCATTAGCCTTATAATATTCCCACTGCTGGGGCACAGGCCTTCCCTATGGATGGAATAGGGAGTTTGGACCATGAACCACCACGCGGGCGCAGTGCGGATTGGTGGGTGCTAACGATTGTAGGTGCAGCCAGGACCAACGGCTTAACGTGCCTTCCGAAGTACGGAGGAGCTCGAGATAGTGAATTTTTGGTCACCCATCCAATGACTGACCACTACGAAAGTTGAAACTTCAACGATCGCAGCCGAACGCGCTAACCACTTGCACCATCGAGCTCCTCTGTGGCTGCGTGGATAGTAAAATGAATTACTAAGTCGTGTGTAATATAGAAAACAGAGACAATTATACCACTCCAACCTGTAATAAGTTATATTTCGGCAATAAAAGTTATCAAATTACGCAAAACCAAAACTTATAAGGATCAGTAAACATAACAGTAATACTTCGATAATATTGCAGGGACTGAGACGTGGTCTCTCAATGTCGGCCTCATAACAAAACACAGAGTCGCGCAGCGTGCTGTGGAGAGGGCTATGCTTGGTGTTTCCCTACGTGATAAGATCCGAAATACGGAGATCCGTAGAAGGACCGGTGTGTGCGACATAGCCTGAAGAGTTAGCACGCTGAAGTGGCAATGGGCAGGCCACATCACTCGAGGATCTGACACCCGTTGGGTAAGAAAGGTCCTCAAGTGGCGACCACATACTGGACGATGGAGCGTGGGGCGGCCCCCAACAAGGTGGACTGACGACATCGTCAAATGTGCTGGGAGCCGCTGGATGCGGATAGCGCAGGACCGCGCATTGTGGCGTTCTATGGGGGAGGCCTATGTCCAGCAGTGGACGGAGAAAGGCTGATGGATGGATGGATGGATGAATATTGCAGCATGACAGCATTTTAATATGAAATTAATATGTAATACAATTTGTTTTTACAAAACAAGTAAAGTAAAAATAATATATACGAAGACGATAAAAACAAAATGTAATACCTATAGACTTTGAATAATTTAGAAAAGGTTTAGCAGCAATGTACAGCGTTCAATAACGGACAATATGGTGGCCTACAACCGGCCATTTATATTTTAATTTACATATAAGAGATGATCAAGAAAATGCATCTGAATCATTCATTAGGCCGTATTTATTGCTGGTAAAGGCCGAACTCATTGGCGTCGCTCAAGTTCTCTTGATATACGTTGATGAACCGGTATATCTGTTTCGTGAAGGCATATGGTGATGATTAACTATTGCTTAGCTTGTCTAATCTTAACGATGATTGTTGTAGTACATTTAAGTAATCCATGTTAGAATGAATATGAAATGACAATGTCAAATTTTGTATGGAAACTTGAACAGCAGCGTCACAAAGTACGTAACGAGAACTAAAAATCAGTACAGATTTGACAATGACATTTCGGACTCGCAAACGATACGAATTCGATATTGGTTCTTGCTAGGGGTACCGTACTCAACTACTGAGCGTCTGCTGTCCGTCTGTCCGTCTGTTACCAGACCATATCTCACGAAACGGAATTGAAATTTTCATATTCTATTTTTATTGTTTCTATTACATCAACTTTTTAATTCACAAAAATTGCAAGGCTGAAGCTGCAACTATGTTGTATACGGCTCATGTTTAAGTGTCGCCGCACACGGGCCACCGACCACAACCACAAAACGCTGCCACCGGCATATTTCTTGTAGTTTTCATACATTTTATATGGACTCGCCACACACGGTACGCCGGTGGCCGCCACACGCTGCAAATCGTCGTTGCTCGCTTCTTGTGGCCCGCACCGGCCACTTAATGCGCCGATACAAAACGACGCCACACGTCACTCTCGCGATTCCCCACACCTCTCACCCCTACCTTAGTCGGCCGCTGTCGCACGCTTCAGCCACTTTAGTAGCCGCTTCTAGCTTTTCGTGGCGGCGTTTGTGGCTGTGGCGTGTGGCCCATGTGCGGCGACACTAAATGATCACCAAGAATACAATTGCTCACCTAGATTTACTATTTGTATTTTTTGGTAACCATTTAAATATTTTCCATCGATAACTATTTTTTTATTTTTTTTATTTTTGTAATGTCGGAGATTAAATGTGTAGCATATGTTTCTATTTATATTGCTACCCAATGTTACTGGATACAATTCATACTTGAATTAATTATGCAAACTATAGGTCTTTTAACCAATGATGTCTCTGCTTCAATTTTAAACATGGGTGACTGTTTGTGTCTTAATGATAACAAAAAAATACTTAGGTTCGGTATTAACTTTAAAAAAATTAAAGTAAAAAGCTAATCTGAATTGAGAAAGTACCAATAATAATAATAAAAATGGGTGCGTGTACTTATGTAGGCGCGTGAGAAGTTATCCTTCTTTGGCATCGTTTAAAATTAGTTTTTAATTGCATGCAAATAATTAATTACAATAAATTAATAAAAAGTCTGGAAAAGGACACAGTCAATAAAGTTCAGTTTTAATTTGAAAAAATAAATAAATAATCAAAATATTCAATTAAAATCGCTACTGAATATAATTTATTAGAACATATGTGATTTGCACTTGTATGAAACTCAAACACGTATTCCGAATATACAAACTAGAAACATGTGGATAAATATTATAAATATGAATACCTATAACTGTTACTTTATTACAAAAAATAAAGATGTGGTTTTTGGTTCTACTACACCAATGGTCAAGAGATGGCGCTGTAGTCTCCTGAATCGCGCTTTGGTTCCGTTGTTCCAGATTAATAAATATTTTGATAGGCCTTCACAATGCAGTCGTTAGCACCCACAAAATAGAGATTCTATTTCTATTTTGTTGGTAGATTTTCTTAATGTGCGGTAAATACAAAAGTAACAGTAACTTCATGCTGTTAATTTTTTGTGTTACAGTGATGCGCGCGCATCTAAAAATTTCACTCTCATCATTTTTTCATAACGCGCCTAAAGAAGTATAACTTCAATAAAAAAAACAGAAATACAGAAATCCATACTCGTAAAATTATTTAGAAACATAAATAATAAATACAATTTATCATTTATATCACTTTCAATATTATCATACATAAATTAGATACGTGTATATACATTTTATATTGACAGACACGCACTAGGAACAAAAAAAATATATATAATATATTTTTATACAGCAACCAAACAACACAATACGTCAACTCACAGAAAGAATATATGTATATATACACACACACACACACACACTCACACACACACACATATATATATCTATATCGTTTGGATAGATTTCATTGGTCTTATTATTTCAAGTTGTTTCCCTAAGAAGCTGCATGTTCTCAACGTCCTTACCGGTACAAAATAGACCTTACGAACAGTTTCACGGATAGCGGTTCCGTCAGGAATGGTGACCTTGTGCTCCCCGAGAAATATGTGGTTCGTGCGCTTGCGCATAATAAATATAATGGGTGAGAATTTCAAAAATATCATACACAAAACGATTATAGCTTATGTTTTAATAACTAGATAGTTATGTTAATGATGAACTCATGAAACTGGTGTCAAAAATGCAAGAATCTATCTATATGAAATTGCTGTAATAGGGGTGATGACGTGGTACAGTAAACGAAATTCTATTTAGTCCGTCAGTTAGATGATCAAAAAATAATGGACACGTATTTTTTCTTTGGGCAATCAACCAAAAAATGACAAAGTTATGGCGCGTCAAAGTTTGGTAGTAGGGGCTCGTGACGTCACTTTTGAGTGAATTTTCACTTATAAGTGTACTCAAACGTGACGTCATGCGACTTTTCAAATCAATATATCTCTACAATGTTTATATTATGTGAAAAAAGAAAAAAAACGTGTCCAATACTTTTTGATAATCTACCTGATGAACGAAGAAAAAAAAATTAGTCATCATCCCTATTGAACCTCTTTTCGTATGTTCATCATAATATTATCATACATTAAAACTTTCCATATTAATATAAGTATGTGTATAAATGCAAGAATATCTCTGTGCTCGTATTAATGTTTGTCTCTTACACTTATATGCTTACACCAATGTACTGAGTATGGACAAAAATATCTTAGGGAAGGACCTAAATATTTTTTTAAGTGGAGGAATTTTGGGTTAAAGTTTATATAGAAAATGGACTATACTAAGCATATGGATGCACGGCCACTAACTAGTGTTTAATATTATAAACGTAAAAGCAATTGTAAGTAACACCTAAGAAGTTGAACAAATTTTAATGAATTTTGTTTATTTTTATAGCCAGATCGGCAAAAGACTCTACCCCACCTGATGTTAAGTGGCGATAGAGTCCAAACGCGAAGATAGCTGGTACAACAGTTATAAACTGCCAACCATTCTCACCTTGCTGGCCTGCAAAAATGCTTCTTCGCGCCTCTCTTAATGGACCCCAGATTTTAGGAAGGAATAAACACGTGCGCGGGAAAAGAATTATATATGGTACAAGGTATAGAGATAAAGAACACAGCATAAAGAAAACAAGCTAATCAATGGGACTGAATTTTGTTGCATAAGTAAAACTTGAATGACTCCAAGAGGATGAAAGTTTGTAATTGAAATCAATTGATATTTTATTTGTGCAGATATATTCACAAGCACTTGCTTAGTGGGTACTTAATAAATCCTTTTCGTACCAACCGATCATGTTAGCTATTTCAGTAAAGTAACAATAGCTGAAACAATAGAGCCAAGCGATAAAATAGTTGCTAACCTAACATCCCATTTGCTTACAGCAAAGTTTACGTATTACCACAAAATATATTGCACAGAAGGCAATCTATCTATATACGAATAGCGCACGAGCAATGCGCATAGACTAGACACCGTTCAGTGAGCGCGAGTTTCATCAACTTAAGACACGCGTCTGTGAACTTTCCTAAGCAAAAATAGGGTAGGCTAAGTTCATATTTATTTCCGTGTGGTACCGCAGCTGAAGTGCTTAACTAAGCTGTCATGTGAATGCCCTTATCGCGCGGCGACGCGGTTCTCTGCGCGGTTATATAAACTTAGCCTAAGACAATATTAAATGGTGAATTGTCGTTTTAGGCAAAGGGACCGTAGACAAAGGATAAAAACGGGACCCTATTACTGAGACTTCACTGTCCGTCTGTATATCTATCTGTCTATCCGTCTGGCTTTCTGTCTGTCACCAGGTTGTCTCCCATTAACCGATATAGCTAGAAAGTTTAAATTTTCACAAATGATGTACTTCTGTTGCCGCTACAACAATAAATACTAAAAACAAAATAAAATAAAACTAGTTTTTTACGGGTTAATGCACGAAACTTTATTTATTTATTGACGTTTCGTAGCCTTTACAGGCTACGTCGTCAGAATCAATTCTGAACAAAAACTAGTTTTATTTAATGAGTGTTGTGCGTGAAAACCTAAGAAACAAATATAACAAAATAAAATATATATTTAAGTGGAACTCGGACACAACAAACGTGTTTTTATGCATGTTTTTGTGCACAAGTCAAAGTTTACAATAGGTTATAGTAAGTATGAAACTAGAAGTACATACATGACTGATGACATGATGCATGTACATGAAGACTACCTTCTGTATTATATAATTTGTGGTATTACTCTTCGAAGCATAGTATGTTGTTAAGTATAGCTCTAACCTACCGTCTCATAAGAAATTCCTTTCTTAAGGAACAATTCGTTTTAACACCGGCGTATATTTTAGAAGAAGTTACGGCGTATTGGATAATGTATTGAAATTTTATTTGTAGGAGCTCATTGAAACTTAGCTGAATTTATGGTTGGAGTTCGAGAGTGAAATATATTTTCTACGCCGATGAAAAACCATTGGTTCAATGTAAAGATTTTTTTTTTATTTTTATTATTCGGTAATAGGTAAGCGCTTGACCATAATTCGCCTGATGGAAAGCAATATTATGGTCTACGATGGAGCGCGCTTACCTAATAAAAACCGGTTCACTCTTGCTTTGAAGACCGCTAGATTGTAGTGCTCGGGGAACAAGGGCTCAGGCAAGGAATTCCACAGTTTGGCAGTCTGCACGATGAAGCTAGACGCGAATCGCTTAGTGCGAGTCTTTGGAACTGCCACCGTGAATCGATGTCGCCTAAAATGAAATGAAATGATGATATATTAGAAAACGTAGAGATTCAATCATTATCATCATTAGCCTCTCTATGTCCCCACTGCTGGGGCACAGGGCTTCCCTATGGATGGAATAGGGAGATTGGGCCATGACCCACCACGCGGGCCCAGTGTTGATTGGCGGGTGCTAACGACTGCAGATACAACCGGGACCAACGGCTTAACGTGCCTTCCGAAGCACGGAGGAGCTCAAGATAGAAATTTTGGGTCACCCATCCAATGACCGACCACTGCGAAAGTTGCTTAACTACAACGATCGCAGTCGAACGCGCTAACCACCTACGCCATCGAGCTCCTCAAACATGTATTAAATTATAAAAAATGCTAAAACATTCCGTTGCCCACAGAACTTATCGTGGTCCTAAATAGTTTATTTGAAGGAATGCAACAATGTACTGAGGCGTTTATGAGCATTTTCTCTAGTCAAATCCATAGTACATAGGTAACAAACATCTCTTATCTATTAGACAAGTCCGTCTGTCTGTGGTGCTGTTTCAGCGGCCAAACCGTAAGAGATAGATAAAGAAAATATTTAAGTTATAAGTTAAGAATAGTCTAATAAGACTACAAACCGGATTTGAGTAACGTAGCACTTCCGGTTTTCGAGAAATCAGGTTTTGGTGAACATTTGGTTCACTGGTTTGCTAGTATAGTATTATTATATTAATGAGAAATTAGAGAAACAAACTGAATTCAAAAGCCAAAAAAGTTCAATTTTCTAATTAATAAATATTACCAACTAGCTGTACCCCGCGGTTTATTAAGGATATTATCCCACAGTAAAACGTAGTCTAAGTGTTAATCCAGGGTGTCAGCTAACTCCATATCAAATCTTATTTAAATCGCTCCAGCCGTTTAGACGTGAAGAAGTAACAAACATACACACTCACAATATTTCGCCTTTATAATATTAGTGTGATACCTATTCAAAAATACAGTAAGCGTATTTGTTTCTTAGGTTTTCACGCACATCACTCATTAAATAAAACTAGTTTTTACGGGTTAATGCACGAAACTTTATTTATTTATTGACGTTTCGTAGCCTTTACAGGCTACGTCGCGTCGTCAGAATCAAACTTTTATTTAATTTGTCGAGCTACCTTCTGTCACGGTCAGTTTTTAGTGAGCACAGGGCTCAAGTATCAAGAATTTTTAACCCTTTTCACTGCTTTGTTGATAGCTGAGTCAAGCACTATGGCTCGATTAGACTTGGTCGTTAGCCCGTATACGGATGCCCGAAAGACATTACTCGGATTCGGGCAACGAGAAACAGTAAGACACGGCATTCCTAAACTTTCCTAAACTTTTTTATCTTTTTTTATATTTCTTTATTTTATAGTCATAATTTTTATATCATTTACATTTGTAATGGAAAGTGACTTCATAAGTTATCCCATATTAAAGTCATTTTTCAATTTGACAGCTTTGTATATAATTCTTCTTCTTCTTCTTCCTCGTAACCTCATGACTGAGGGTCGCGACAGCATGAGGGCACCCGGTGTACCAGCTCCCTCCACGTATTGCGGTTTTCGGCCAACCGGATAGATGTCTGAATGTCAGTTTAGCAGACTTCTTTGACCGCATCAGTCCATCGGGCGGATGATCTTCCGCAGCTCCTTTTTCCTTCCACATGACCTACGACGATGAGCTTTTCAACATTGTCTGGTTCTCGTCGGGCCACGTGTCCGTAGTACTGAAGAAGTCTCTGCATACATACAATAGACAGGCGGGATGTTATGCCTAGTTCGGAGAGAATAGAAATGTTGGTGCGGTGCTCTGTCCAAGAAACCCCTAACATTTTCCGCCAGCACCACATTTCAAACGCGTCGCTCTTGGTTCGAATGCGTGCCTTTAGCGTCCAGGTCTCTGAAGCGTACAGAAATATAGAAAATATAAGGGTACGCATGAGTTTGACTTGTATGTAATACAGGGATAAATAAACAGCCCTTGCTGAGTTTCTTGCCGGTTCTTTTCAGTACAAGGTCTCTCGCCGTAGATTTGCGAACCGGTGGCGTAGCTTTTCGACATTCACAAGTGCTTGTAACAGCCTAGACTGAATAAACGATATTGAATTTTGCATTTTATCCTAATACTGGCGTACTCGACCCCGTTCATTTACACCAAATCGTTTACTCGAATTCGATTGGCACTCGTATTCGGGCTAGCGACCAAATGTTATATCTATATATATAAAACTCAAAGGTGACTGACTGACATAGTGATCTATCAACGCACAGCCCAAACCAATGGACGGATCGGGCTGAAATTTGGCATGCAGGTAGATGTTATGACGTAGGCATCCGCTAAGGGTGGGGTGTAAGGGGTTCTAAATACACCTGCAAGAACCCAAGCCAACCTCACCTTCACGTGGTGCACCCTGTTGACCAACAGACGAGGCTCTGGCAAACCGACCGATGGCGGTATAACCATCCAAATGACGTAGGGGAGGAAAATGTCACTGGTGACGGGCAGCAGCGTCATCAGTAAATAAACCTACGCTCTGCGATCGCCAACCCGCCTGCCCAGCGTGGCGATTATGGGCAAAACCTTCATGCACAAGAAACTCAAGCCACGGCCCCCAGTTCCCGGCAGCCCCGCTATTCCTGGTCACGGTGGCGACCACGGTAACGGTGGGGCGGGGGGTGCCAAGAATCTCCGGGCTACGGGAGGCCACCACAAAAGACTGACCCTGGCGACGTACAACGGACGCACGCTACGGCTTGACTCGCATCTGGCGCAACTCGAGGTGGAACTTGGAAAGATTAGGTGGCACATTTTAGGGTTAAGTGAAGTCCGAAGAGAGGGGGAGGACACCATAACCCTCGAATCGGGCCACCTAATGTACTTCCGCGGGGGAGACCAACAGTCCCAAGGTGGCGTTGGGTTTTTGGTAAATAAGTCCCTTGCCGATAACGTTGTGGAAATGTCCAGCGTGTCGAACAGGGTAGTGTACCTTATTATAAAGCTCACCGAGAGGTATAGCCTCAAGGTGGTGCAAGTGTACGCACCGACCTCGACACACTCGGACGACGAAGTGGAGGATATGTTCGATGATATATCGAGGGCCCTCCACTCCACTACTAAGACCCACTACAACGTTGTTATGGGGGACTTCAACGCTAAAGTGGGAGTACAGAATTGCAGCGAATCGGTAGTAGGATCCCATGGATTTGGAAGCAGAAATCATAGGGGGCAAATGCTCGTCAACTTCCTCGAACAGCAGGGGCTCTTCTTGATGAACTCTTTTTTCAAGAAACAGCCCCAAAGGAAGTGGACATGGCAGAGCCCCGACACTATGACTAAAAATGAGATCGATTTCATCATGACGGACAAGAGGTACATATTCAGAGACGTCTCCGTGATCAACAGGTTCAATACCGGTAGTGATCACCGACTCGTCCGGGGCTCTCTGAATATCAACTTTAAGGCCGAGCGCGTCCGTTTAATGAAATCCAGGCTCCAACCTACTTTGCTCCAATCTATAACAGGATCTGAAACGTTCCAGTCAAATCTGGAGAACCGATTTGCTGCCGTGGAAACCACATCAGACGTAAACCAAAACCTCGAAAATGTGGTTCGGATTCTCAGGGAAGAGGGTACGAAACTATGTGCAACGCAGCGTAAGGGCAGGAAGTCAAAGCTTTCGGAAGAGACTTTAGGGCTAATGAAGGAACGACGTGAAAACCCACCCGTCACTTCGTCGGCAAAGCGGACTCTAAACCAAGAGATCAGTAAGCACGTACGACACGACCTCCGATGCTCCAATACTCTCTCGATCGAGAGAGCGATCGAGCAGAATCGAGGGTCCAAAGTGTTCGTACAATCTCTTGGAAGAAGCCATCTGACGAAGTTGACCACAGCAAGTGGGGAAGTTGTTGCTTCAAAGCCGGCAGTCCTTTCGGAAGTGGAAGACTTCTACAGCCAGTTATACGCATCACATGCATCTCGACCTGATCCCGGAAATGAGGATTCTAGAGCCACATTAACACGCCACTTCACCGAAGACCTGCCAGAAGTCAGTATTGGCGAAATCGAGATTGCTCTTGGACAGCTTAAAAATGGAAAAGCCCCTGGAGAGGATGGTGTTACAACAGAACTCTTGAAGGCTGGAGGTAAACCCGTACTGAGGGAGCTCCAAAAGCTTTTTAACACTGTCCTGTTCGAAGGGAGAACTCCGGAAGCGTGGAGTAGGAGTGTGGTCGTCTTGTTCTTTAAAAAGGGGGACAAGACCCTACTTAAGAACTATCGACCCATATCCCTTCTAAGCCACGTCTATAAGCTGTTCTCAAGAGTGATCGCGAACCGTCTTGCGCGAAGATTTGATGACTTCCAACCACCGGAACAGGCTGGGTTTCGGAGTGGATACGGCACCATAGACCACATACACACAGTGCGGCAGATTATACAGAAGACTGAGGAGTACAATCAGCCCCTGTGCCTAGCATTTGTGGACTATGAGAAGGCCTTTGACTCGATTGAAATCTGGTCTGTCCTGGAGTCCCTGCAGCGTTGCCAAGTCGACTGGCGATACATCCAAGTGATAAGATGTCTCTACGAAGCCGCCACCATGTTTGTCCAAGTACAGAATCAGCAAACAAGTCCCATACCGTTGCATCGTGGAGTGAGACAAGGGGACGTTATTTCCCCGAAATTGTTCACTAATGCAATGGAGGATATGTTCAAGACGCTGAACTGGAAACGACATGGCATCAACATAAATGGCGAACGCATCTCTCACTTGCGATTTGCAGACGACATCGTCATCATGGCAGAAACCCTGCAGGACCTACAGCAGATGCTGAATGACCTGGCTGACTCTTCTATACGCATCGGCCTACGGATGAACTTGGATAAAACCAAGGTCATGTTCAATGAACATGTTCTACCGGAACCGATTGCAATACACGGTGCCGTTCTCGAAGTTGTTCAAAAATATGTATACCTCGGGCAGACATTGCAGTTAGTTAGAAACAACTTTGAGGACGAGGTGAATAGAAGAGTTCAGCTAGGTTGGGCAGCGTTTGGGAAGCTACGTCAAGTCCTGACATCGTCGATCCCACAGTGCCTAAAGACGAAAGTCTTCAATCAGTGCGTCCTACCTGTGATGACATACGGAGCCGAGACGTGGACACTGACGGCACGGCTGATCCACAGGTTCAAAGTCGCTCAACGCGCTATGGAAAGGGCTATGCTCGGCGTTTCTCTGAAAGATCGCATCAGAAATGAGGTAATCCGACAGAGAACCAGAGTTCTCGACATAGCCCACCGGATTAGCAAGTTGAAGTGGCAGTGGGCTGGCCATATTTGCCGAAGAACCGATAACCGTTGGGGTAGACGAGTTCTGGAGTGGAGACCGCGTCTAGGCAAACGTAGTGTAGGACGTCCTCAGGCACGATGGAGTGACGATTTGCGCAAGGTGGCTGGCAGGAGCTGGATGCGAGTAGCCCAAGATCGATCTGAGTGGCGTGCATTTGGAGAGGCCTATGTCCAGCAGTGGACTATGATGGGCTGTTGATGATGATGATGATGATCCGCTAAGAAAGGATTTTGATCAATTCTACCCCGAAGCGAAGCGAAACTCCCTTGCAGTAAGTACCGCTACTCTGATCTCCTATTATTCTACATACTCGTGGTGTCCCGCGGAATTCCTCGCGTTCCGACGGTGTGATGCTGTCGGTCTAGTGACCACTATCGCGCATCGGATCTTTCGTCGGCTGGTCTCTTATTGTTCTTGCGCGCACAAAAATATGGACAATAGGGTGGTTGCGGGCCCGTTGACCGCCAGCGGCCGCGCGAACTTCTTCATAGTCCACCAGAACTGAGATGAAATAATCGCTTCTTTTTTATTTCACTGTTAAGTGTAACAGAAATGTATTCTTTCTCTTAAACTCTTATTGAACATAGGTGTTTATTGGATTAGATAGAGAATGACATTGTTCGTTATACAAAATAAATTATTGGAAATAAATTGTTTCATAGTATTTTATTTGCAGGTATTTCTGAATCAATCTTGTAAAAATCGCTCACAAAATTCTTAGCTAATTATTATAATAATTTATTATCATAATAATTGCTTGACTGCTTCCAGTTCCGACATTACAATATTTTTTGTGCACACTAAACGGAAGTAGTAAAAACATGTTTTTTTATATTATATGAACGAGCTAATTGCTCACCTGATGGTAAATAATCAACATTCCCGATAGACATATGCAACGCCAGGAGTATCACAATTGCCCAGCCAGCCTTGAAGAAAAAAGTACGATCTCTTTTTGAAAATTCTTGGGTCACATAGTATATTACTCCATATTTTAAGTGCAATATAGGAAGTCACTTAAAACACTTAGTTTTCAGCTATGTTCTAAGTAAACAAATATTTACAACACTCACATCAATTAGCCTAGCCCCAAAGTAAGCACTGTAGGCTTGTGTTATGGAATACTAGGGTAATGGATAGATTACATATACTGAACATAAATATAAGTATATTTTATATAGAAATACACATTAAACATCCATGACTGGAGTACAAATGCTCGTATTCATCACACAAACATCAGCCCCCACCGGGATTCGAACCCGGGACCTCTCGAGTCAGCGACACCATGAAAGCCGGCGTACAAACTACTCGGCCACGGAGGTCGTCAAAAAGAAATAAGTAGATGGAATTGTTTTAAAGGTTGCCCTTTAGAACAATTCCATCCCAATGGCTGGGTGTTTATGGCCCTGCGAGACTGTGCAGCGCATTGTTCACTATTCAAGCCTGTGACTATGCATATTCCCCGGTACATTTATCATACATTATGCCGGCAATGAATATTTCTCAGTTAACTTACAGCACTAGCTTAATTTATTAATTGTACTTGTGACCCCGACCTTTAGAGGCTATTTATGGGGCAGACTTAATGTTGGATGCGGGAACGTCTTACCCTACCGCATTTGGTTTAAAATAGACGGTAAGTTGTATCATCATCAGCCTTTTAATATCCCCACTGCTGGGGCACAGGCTTTCCCTATGGATGGAATAGGGAGATTGGGCCATGACCCA
This sequence comes from Chilo suppressalis, assembly GCA_902850365.2. Taxonomy (NCBI): domain Eukaryota; kingdom Metazoa; phylum Arthropoda; class Insecta; order Lepidoptera; family Crambidae; genus Chilo; species Chilo suppressalis. The sequence continues at coordinate 2,159,752 of OU963905.1, read as the reverse complement.
CGAAGCGGACCCAGTGTTTGGCGAGTGCTAACGACTGCAGATGCAGTCGGGACCAACGGCTTAACGTGCCTTTCGAAGCACGAAGGAACTCGAGATAAAAGATTTTTGGTCACCCATCCAATTACCGACCATTGCGAAAGTTGCTTAGCTTCAACGATCGCAGCCGAACGCGCTAGCCACCTGCGCTATCGAGCTCCTCGTTAAGTTGCGATAAGAATAAGATTTCTTAAATAAATACACCTATTAATGTTTGTCGGACTCGTTAACGAAAGGTTTAGTAGCTTAGCAATATTAAAATTAAAGGAGCTCGATGGCGCAAGTGATTAGCGCGTTCGGCTGCGATTGTTGAAATTAAGCAACTTTCGCGATGGTCGGTCATTGGATGGGTGACCAAAAATTACTATCTCGAGCTCCTCCGTGCTTCGGAAGGCACGTTAAGCCGCTGGTCCCCGTTGCATCTGTAGTCGTTAGCACCCACCAATCCGCCTGGGCCCGCGTAGTGTGTCATGGCCCAATCTCCCTATTCCATCCATAGGGAAGGCCTGTGCCCCAGCAGTGGGGACATTAATAGGCTGATGATGATGAATGATTAAAATTAAATATGGAATGAAAGAAATCAATGTGGAGACTATTTTTAACCCGGCGTCAGCACAGTCAAAATATGCAACAACGACAGTAGGGTTGGGTCAAGAGGACCCGTATAAGAAAACGCCATAATTACAAAAGTTAAAATAAATTTGGTTTGTGGTTGTACTATCTGTATAATACGATTATCGTTATAGCTTTTGAGTAGAAAAAAACACAACATGATACGAAATTATCTTTTTAATGTCATTTTCATAAAAGTGTCACAAAATATTAACAAAATGGACAACCTCTTTCTTAAAGTAATAAAATTTTAACAAAACAAAGTTTTTTCTATAACATAAACTAATTTGTTACATGTTAATCAAATCTTTAGTAGACTAATAATATTATACTATATGTATCAGTCTCATACATCAGTCATAGTATCCTTATCATCTGCGCAATATCGGCAGTACAACATTGCATGCTCACTGCAGATGTATTTGCTATACAGCTCCGAAAAGTATTATTAGTTTTTCTATATTTTTTGGTAGAACAGTCTTGCAGGTGGCTCCTCATCAGGTTCTACTAAAAACTCTCTGATTCTTTTGCGCATAAGTCTTTGCAACTGAATGACATCTTTACGATTGCGCAAATACTCACGAACCAGTGGAAGGCTTAAGTTTCTTTAGAAATTGGTGTCGCTTTGACGTACTGTTGTTATTCTTGTTATGTAATATGTACGCATTTATTCCAAACATTTTTAGCATGCCAAAAATAACAAAATTAACAATATAAAACAACAACAAAAATTTTTTAACGGCGCAAAATTACGACACTAATAGTATGGTTGGGTCATATTTACCCTTTTCGCGTTTGGCCGTGTCTATCACCCGCTGAGGCCGCAACACGACTGAATGGTGATATCCCGCGCGAAGGGGGTACCATTAGCTCCAGCTACTGAGAAGTTTGGCAACGTCGCACAAACATTTTAAGAAACAAGCTCATTTGAAAACTGCTCGGGTCAAATAGACCCAACTGTGCGAACGCCGGGTTAATTTAATTTAATATGTTTTCAGAGCAGTCAAATACAAATATTTGTAAAAAAATTAGATCTCTAAGTATAAGAGAGAGAGTAAAGTTCAATAACTTTGAAATAGTCATTTGGCTTTTTGCCCATCAGTGCAAAGATATCGTCGGGTAGTTGTTTTGTTATAAATAACAAACTACCGTCTAAAAGGAATTATTTTCTCGTGGATTACACATAAAATCCCGAATCTCACTAGAAAGCTTCATAAAAGACTAGCTACTTAGCAGTTCGTATTTTTGTAGTGGTTAACAAAATAAGCTACAGTACAGAGCGCAATTTAATAGACGTAATTACATGTTTCATCATCATCATCATCAACAGCCTATCCTAGTCCACTGCTGGACATAGGCCTCTCCAATTGCACGCCACTCAGATCGATCTTGGGCTACTCGCATCCAACTCCTGCTAGCCACCTTGCGCAAATCGTCACTCCATCGTGCCTGAGGACGTCCTACACTACGTTTGCCTAGACGCGGTCTCCACTTCAGAACTCGTCTACCCCAACGGTTATCGGTTCTTCGACAAATATGGCCAGCCCACTGCCACTTCAGCTTACTAATCCGGTTAAATTATTACATGTTATTACATGTTTAAATTACTTAAAATATACAAAAAAATATTAAAAAAAAACCACGCGGACCAGGCAGCAGACGGGACACGAACCCGCACCCTTCGCTATTCAGACGAATGCACTGACCATTATGCTATCGCGGCAAGGTTTACCAGATGAAAAAATCAAAAGTCCGGAGAAAAGGCTTGATTTCCATTGAAAAATCCCGAGATTTTTTACAGTTTCAGAATTTTCTTTCAAACGTTCTTAACAATTTAAAAAAGTAATATTATCTAAAGAAATGTTTACTAGAAAAAAATCAACGCGGACCAGGCAGCGGACGGGACTCGAAGCCGCACCCTTCGCAATCCGGGCGAATGCACTGACCATTATGCTACCACGGCCCTATTCGCCGCGTCGAAATTTTCCTATCCTTAAGCTGCAAGGCAGCGCTTTTGAACTTGCAGAACTTTTTTTCTTTAGATTGAAAACATCTAGCAGTTAAATGCTTAAAAATAAATAAAAAGTAATATTATCCTTTACATACACTGAAGCGCGGGGGTGGACGGGGTAGCAGCGGTATTGATTTTAAGATAAAGATTAGATTTTAATTGTACAAATATTATTAAAGGAAGATTATTTTTAGTTTGTTTAACTTTTTATAAAAGAGATCTTTAAAACGAAAGCTGTATTTTATTGAAAATTCAAAAAATCCTGAGATTTCATGAGATTTGCAAAATCCAGCCGCAATCCTGAGAAGAGTCCAAAAATCCTGAAATCTTAGTACAAATCCTGGGATATGGAAACCCTAATCGCGACCCCGATGAACGTGTGGAAATCTTTCTAGCCTTTCTTAAGCTGCAAGGCAGCGCCATCTCTTCGCATTGTAGATAACACACAATGTCAAATGATTCCGTCTGCTGCCTGGTCCGCGTGGATATTTTCTAGTAATATTTTTTTTACATTTAAACATCGAGCTGTTACATGCTTAAAAAATAAAAATTATAACATACAATATATTTTACAAATGGCCGATTTTGAAAATAAAAACAACGATTCAATGAATTGTCACGTATAGAGGTGATGACGTGGTACAGTAAACGAAATTCTATTAAGTCCGTCAGTTAGATGATCAAAAAATAATGGACACGTATTTTTTCTTTGGGCAATGAACCAAAAACTGACAAAGTTATAGCGCGTCAAAGTTTGGGAGTAGGGGCTCGTGACATAACTTTTGAGTGAATTTTCACTTATAAGTGTACTCAAACGTGACGTCATGCGACTTTTCAAATCAATATATCTCTGCAATGTTTAAATTATAATACTTTTTGATAATCTACCTGATAAACGAAGAAAAAAAAATAGTCATCATCCCTATTCCAATATAGAAGAATACTTTTTCTGGAATTTTTCACTGCGATGTGTAAGCTTGGCGTATGACAATTATCATCGAATTAGCGTCAACGTGTAAACAATAGATGCGCAAGGGCACGTGAATAGGCGAAACTGGACGTAATTCCGCTTCGCGTGAGTGTTTGTTGATGGAATTCCGGTGTTACACCGCGGCATTCCAATCTGCTTTCTAACACAACATTGCCCACGCTTTTATTCACCGAATTTACTTGAGCAAAGATCTAGAACTGCACGGATATGGCAATAAAGATACAAGTCCGTACTGAACCGCAGACTACAGGCCGCAGCTGCAGACTGCAAGCGGCACTACTAGTTTCTATGAATCTCTATAATTGATCTATAGAAAAGTATTACTAGATTTTTTTTTTCTAGTAATACTTTTCTTTAGATTTAAACATCTAGCAGTTAAATGCTTAAAAAAATAAAACATAAGTATAATTGCTATTTCTTCTTTCAAATGTTTAATACTTGAAAAAGTATTCATTTCACATTGTGGGTTACCTACAATGCGAAGAAATGGCGCTGCCTTGCTGCTTAAGGCTAGGAAAATTTCGACGCGGCCATCAGGGCCATGGTAGCATAATTGGTCAGTGCATTCGCTCGGATTGCGAAGGGTGCGGGTTCGAGTCCCGTCCGCTGCCTGGTTCGCATGGATTTTTTTCTAGTAAAACTTTTCTTTAGATTTAAACATCTAGCAGTTAAATGCTTAAAAAAATAAAAACATATCTATAATTGATTCCGAGCGCGGCGACATGCCGCGGCTGCACAATGCATAATATAATGTTACGTGTTATAATAATGTTAGCTGCAGTATAGCCTTTTTTTTGTCTGAGAAATGCTTTACGCTTCCTACAACGACCGGGTGAGCGAGAGTAAGGTATGTGGGACTCCTCTCTGCTCATTTCAGCGAGCCCTTAGGCCGGGTGAAATGAGCAGGGCCCTACCTAACCCCCTGAATAGGGCCACTAAAAACCAGACAATACTCCTGCACCGGTCACCCGGCGTACATTCTGAGGATCGCAGTCCCCCCAATGCATGCCGGGAGTGCGGGTGTGGTCGCGGCAACAGTTGCCGACTGGCCGCGAGGAGCCGCAGTGTCGCCTGCGGTTATCGCCTGCAGCCCATTGCGGAATTGTACCTTAATGGTGTGTAAGGACACTAACAGAAGAGCATAGTAAAATCACTCTGCCTTTTGGTGGTGTGTTTCTGCTGGTAAGTGAGGTTCCAGGGTTACGCGGAGTAGGGGATTGGGTTCAGGCCGGCAAGGCGAGGATGGCTGGAGCGTCACACCTTCTGCCGCATCATCTACCTTCGCGACTGGATTTTAGTAACATTTACCATCAGGGGTAATTTGTTGCGCCACGTTTAAAAAAATAAGTGAGATAAGAAAAACATATATTAGGAAAAAATCCACGCGGACCAGGCAGCAGACGGGACTCGAACCCGCACCCTTCTCAATCCGGGCGAATGCACTGACCAATTATGCTACCACGGCCCTGATGGCCGCGTCGAAATTCTTCTAGCCATTCTTAAGCTGTAAGTGGTCTTCTGTTTCGTGGAGTTGGTTACTTCTTCAAAGCGGCGCTTAAATCCGCATAAAAAATCCGCTATGCCCTAACTCTGTTACATAAAGAAAGAATTTTATAAAACTAAAATCATCTTAATCGCAACATTTTAAAATTAACCGCATCCATCGTCGTCATATTCATACATCTGTACATTATTATACTAAATCTGTTGACCCATGGCGTATTTTGTTTGAGGCTCGAGAGGTATTTAAGAGCTCTTCAGATTCTGACACGGAGCGAGCGAGGCGAGCATACGCTTCAATTCCCGAAATTATCTCGAGGCGCACTCGAGCGGGCCCATGAAATTATTGGGTTATTTGTCTTTGGTGAAACTTGATCGAGGACAGCATTTGGACTATTGCGTAATTGTACTTAGAGTCGAAATTGATGAGATGAGAATATTACTTACTAGTGGAACGAGACTTCGGCTGTTGATAAATTGGTTGCGCATATTTGCGCTTGACGACTTCCGTGGCTGAGTGGTTGGTACGCCGTTTCATAGTGTCCCGGGTTCATATCCCCGTGGAGGCAGATGTTTGTGTGATGAATACGAGCATTTGTACTCCAGTCATGGATGTTTAATATGTATTTCTATAAAAAATATACTTATATATGTACAGTTTATGTATTCTATCCGTTACCCTAGTATCCCCAAGCCTTATAGTGCTTACTTTGGGGCTAGGCTAATTGGTGTGAGTGTTGGAAATATTTATTGATTGATTCTAACCCTGTTTTTTTTAATTAAAACGATAAAAGGGGTGATGACGGTGTACAGTAAACAAAATTCTATTTAGTCCGTCAGTTAGATGATCAAAAAATAATGGACACGTATTTTTTCTTTGAGCAATCAACCAAAAAATTACAAAGTTATAGCGCGTCAAAGTTTGGGAGTAGGGGCTCGTGACGTCACTTTTAAGTGAAAATATTACCAAAACGTGACGTCATGCGAGTTTTCAAATCAATATATCTCTGCAATGTTTATATTATGTGAGAAAAGAAAAAATACGTGTCCAATACTTTTTGGTAATCTACCTGATAAACGAAGAAAAAAAATTAGTCATCATCCCTATTTATGTACCCCGACTTTGCAGCTCCATAAATTATCGTTTTATATTATTTTCATAATTGTGTTCATCATATTAATTAGGTGTACTGAAACCGTTTTGGAGTCCTGTTTTCTTCTTGGGATTTTTTGCACCTGCGCGAAGTTCGCGCGCTTGATCACCCCGCCGCAGCTTCTGACGACGTTCACGTTAATTAGTTCTTAATTCGTCGTTGATCATCTTGCAAGCCTCATATAAACATCTCCGTAAAAAATTAAGTTGTATCGCTATAGAAGATTTCAAATATTTCAACGAACCATATACCTCATCATCATCAGCCTATTAATATCCCCACTACTGGGGCTTCCCTATGAATGGAATAGGGAGATTGGGCCATAACCACAACGCGGGCCTAATGCGGATTGGTGGGTGCTAACGACTGTAGATGCAGCCGGAATGAACGGCTTAATACGCCTTCCTAAGCACGGAGTAGTTCGAGATAGTAAATTTTTGGTCGATTTGGTTTGGCGAAAGTTGCTTAACTTCAGCGATCACAGCCAAACGCGCTAACCACTAAAATTCAATTCAAAATTCAAAATTCAATATCGTTTATTCAGTGTAGGCTGTTACAAGCACTTGTGAATGTCGAAAAGCTACGCCATCGGTTCGCAAATCTACGGCGGGAGACCTTGTACTGAGAAGAACCGGCAAGAAACTCAGCAAGGGCTGTTTTTTTCGCCCTGTATTATATACAGAGTCGTCAATTTGAAAAATGAGTTCAATATGAGATAACCCATGAAGTCACTTTCCATTACAAATGTAAATGATAAAACAATTATGACTATAAAATAAAAAATATAAAAAACAGATTTAAAAATGAAAAACGTTTTGTGAATGCCGTGTCCCACTGTTTAGGCATAAAAACAAATGTACCATTAAAGTTAAATACAACAAATGTACCATTAAAGTTAAATACAACACTGGCGCTATCAAGCTCCGCAAATATACCTACTCGGTCCTTTCTACTTCATACTCACCAACCCCTCTTTTCACCCCCATAAAGGTTGATAATGAATAAGTGTGGGTGTGATTGTTTCGCCCGCCTGTTGTCGCCTCTGCCGAAAACGATAGCGCCATCACTGACGGTCGAGGTTATGGGTAGTCATGCTCTCATAATAGTCTCTTCGGCGGTGTCGTGTGAGGCGGGTCGTTACGTTCCCTAAAATATGGTTGAGCGAAGCGATGGCTGGTTCATGCGTCATGCTCGTGAACGGGTGCTGCCAGCGGAGATGAGTCTGCCCTAACTTCCTTAATATTGAAGTTAATGTTTAGTCACACTGAATATAAATAACACTATTTGTATTTATACTGTATGACACAGCAATCAAAATGCAGGTAAACAATTAATGTAAGTATATTTAATAATTATGTAATGAAAAGTGACTTCATGAATCACCTCTGAAGTCATTTTTCAATTTGACGACTCTGTAAATAATAAAACAGGGAGAAAAAAATAGCCCTTGCTGAGTTTCTTGCCGGTTCTTCTCAGTACAAGGTCTCCCGCCGTAGATTTACGAACCGATGGCGTAGCTTCTAGACATTCATATGTGCTTGTAACAGCCTAAACTGAATAAATGATTTTGATTATGATTATGATTATGATTGATGTCCACGCAGAAGTACCACCACCGCTTCGTACGTTAGCTCCGACGGCTTGGCAGGGCTGGCCAAGCTACTCAGTAATTCATATGTTTGCTGTTATCAACGTAGGCAGCCACAAGTCTTTATCCACCTTATTCACCTTGAAGTACATCTCCAAACGTTTGATATACATCTATCAATGAGGGCTACCGCGTATGAATCCGCCGCTAGAGGCGCTAGTGTGGCGTGAGGTCTCCAAAATGTCAAATGTTATTGCTTGTTGGTTGACTACGCGGGTTTATTTCTAATTAAAATAATGTTGTGAATAATTGGTAACAATTCAGCTTAATTATGTCAAATATGAGTTATGTGGCAATGAATGTCAGTTATTAAAACTTTGAGCTTAGAAAAATGATAATGTTCCCATTTTTTCCGAATAAAACGGAACTGCGCGTCACTGTGGCATGGCCTATTATGTTTAGGATATGGTTCTTTTGTGTTAAAATACGATCTAAATGTAACCTTTGATTTCATGTGCGTATTAATAAACTTTAAAAGTTACAATTCAGGACCTCACTCAACAGTGGCGCCATCTGGTGAGGCAGAAAACGGTAGCCCTCATTGCCGGAATGCACGTCAAAATCGTTAATTTTACCGAAAGACATCGTTAAAAAACTTATTTTTAATCGTCGTCGCCACTAATGTATCTTGAGATTTAGGTGGAAAATAATACGACTGTTTGATTTCGTGACTATATTTCGACTACTGGACGTAAAGACAATACACACACATATTCGAGGCGTACCCTCGTATTTTATATAAATAATAACATAGTTACCCACTATACTACAGGATAAAAACTGTCTTTTCCCGGAATTCGAAATATAACTAAATCAAATTTCATCGAAATGGGTTCAGTGGTTTAAGAGTGTAGGGATAACAAATAGACAGGCCCACTTTCGCATTTGTAATATTAGTATGGATATACATTCATACTTCATACATTCGCGCCTTATGTGACTCTCGTTAGGTTGGGATGGCGGCAAAATACTTGTTCCAGTGCTCCCTAAATCCTAAATAGGTTTTTTAGAACTGATGAGAACAATGACCTTCAATAGCCCATTGGTAAAGAAGTAAAAAAGGTTATAAAAATATTAATACAACCAATATGTTGCATTGTTAGTTAAATTTCCTTAGTTTTCCAAATCTAGGAGTTTAAAAGCTTAAAATAACAACACACTTACGGAATTACTAATAACCAAAGGATTTTTTTCTTCTTATTAGATGTTTACTAAAGTAAGTTAATAATGTCGTCATCGTGTATGATTTTATCGCAGAATAAAACCATTACTGGTTGTTACCAAGCACTAAATTACAAATAACCCAAACTCCTCATTACTTCGTAGTATCTCTTATCTATTAGACAAGTCCGTCCGTCCGTCCGTCTGTGGTGCTGTTTCAGCGGCCAAACCGTAAGAGATAGATAAAGAGAATATTTAAGTTATAAGTTAAGAATAGTCTGATAAAACTACAAACCGGATTTGAGTAACGTAGCACTTCTGAGTTTTCGAGAAATCACGAATTTCAAACGAAACCACACAAAATCTTCGAAGTTCTCAATTAATTAAATACATTTTTTTTTAAAATCAGGTTTTGGTGAACATTTGGTTCACTGATTTGCTAGTAAATAGTTAACTCGTGCTCAGAATGTTCCCGATGCATTATTGAATTATAACTTTGCGCGATCTTATTTGTATTGATGGCATTCATTTAACATGATACTTGGAAAATAACTACTAATCAAAATGATAAAGTTTATGTAACGGAATCTATACTTATATTAAAAGAGAAAATAGATTTGTATGTCGGTAACAATTTAATTTTTATAACTGATGAGAATATAGACGTTCTAAAGGTCATTGGTAAAGAAGTAAAAAAGGTTATAAAAAATTTAATACAACCAATATAATCTACTCGGTCCATGGTATTAAGGCAGAGTAGTTGTATTGCTAGTTAGATTTCCTTAGATTTACAAATCTAGGAGTTTAAAAGCTTAAAATAACAATACACTTACGAGAAAGGATTTTTTTCTTCTTATTAGATGTTTACTAAAGTAAGTTAATAATGTCGTCATCGTGTATGATTTTATCGCAGAATAAAACCATTACTGGTTGTTACCAAGCACTAAATTACAAATAACCCAAACTCCTCATTACTTCGTAGTATAAATAGTTAACTCGTGCTCGGAACGTTCCCGATGCATTATTGAATTATAACTTTGCGCGATCTTATTTGTATTGATGGGATTCATTTAACTTGATACTTGGAAAATAAGTACTAATGAAAGTGATAAAATTATGTAACGGAATCTATACTTATATTAAAAGAGAAAATAGATTTGTATGTCGGTAACAATTTTATTTTTATAACTAATAAGAACATGGACTTTCTAAAGGTCATTGGTGAAGAAGTAAAAAAGGTTATAAAAAATGGATGCGTGTAACTTATGTACGCGCGTGAGAAGTTATACTTCTTTAGCATCATTAAAATATTTTTTAATTGCATGCAAATAATTAATAATTACAATAAAATAATAAAAGGACTGGAAAAGGATAGTTAACACAGTCAATTAAGTTCAGTTTTAATTTGAAAAATTAAATAAATATTCAAAAATATTTAAGTTATTAGTCCATATGTAATTAGCACTTGTAAGTAACTAAAACACGTTGTGTCTATACAGAAACTAGAAACATGTGGATAAATATTATAAATATGAAAACAGTGATCAGAGGCGAAGAGCGTGCCAACATTGTTTTTGACAACGCGATCATCTTATGGAGCTCCGTGGATCGTTCAAAGTACCTTTCGAACAGATGTCTAATAATGGTGGATTATTAAAATAATAATGGTGGATTATTAACCACTAAGTGGTTAATAATCCACTATTATTAGACACTAACATTCATAACGCGCCCGCGGCCAACTTCATGGTGTTACTATTGTGTTACAGTGATGCGCGCGCATCTCGAAATTTCACTCACATGATTTTTTCATAACGCGCCCGCGGCCAACTTCATGCTGTTACTTTTGGGTTACAGTGATGCGCGCGCATCTAAAAATTTCACTCTCATCATTTTTTCATAACGCGCCTAAAGAAGTATAACTTCAAAAATTTAATACAACCAATATAATCTACTCGGTCCATGGTATTAATGCAGAGTAGTTGTATTGCTAGTTAAATTTCCTTAGATTTCTAAATCCAGGAGTTTAAAAGCTTAAACAAAAAAACACACCTACGAGAAAGGATTTTTTTCTTCTTATTAGATGCTTACAAAAGTAAGTTAATAATGTCGTCATCGTGTATGATTTTATCGCAGAATAAAACCATTACTGGTGTTACCAAGCACTAAATTACAAATAACCCAAACTCCTCATTACTTCTTAGTGTAAATAGTTAACTCGTGCTCGGAATGTTCCCAATGCATTATTGAATTATAACTTTGCGCGATCTTATTTGTATTGATGGGATTCATTTAACTTGATACTTGGAAAAGAAGTACTAATGAAAGTGATAAGTTAATGTAACGGAATCTATACTTATACTATGAAGAGAAAAAAAGATTTGTATGTTTGTAACAGAGTAACTTAAACACTACAGGAGCGATTTCGAAAATTCTTTCAGCGTTAGAATGTTTTATTATATCTTAGTAACAGAGGTCATAATACAGTTCAGCCATGCAAAGCTGGGGTGGACCGCTAGTATTTCAATATTCATAGCAAGTTTTAATGGATTTGCAATTGCGCGTGTTATTGAAACCTCTCTTTTAATTGGTACACTTCCCTTAACGGATTCCTATAAAATTGCATGCCTTCTTTTAGAATCCGGCATTATGGCTTATATCTTACATCACAAGCTGAGCTTGTCACAGTGGCAACTCCTTCGGTTGTTTACTTCGCACACTGAAAAAGTAAGACACGTTCGAAACAATTACTTAAAAATAACTTATTCTATATCGTGACAAGTTATAACCTTACCAAACATTTACTTGATTAACAAAGCGTTCGTTAATTTATTTTAAAGGTCTAACAAAATTACTCTACCAAAATTCAGTCACGACAATATTACGGAAACGTAGTTTGGAAATTAACCGATTTAATCAAGTGTCAAATTGTATGGGCAATGTATATATCAGTGTTAAGTCGAGGCAGAGCAGTGCTTTCGTAGTAAAAAATTGAAATATAATAAATCAATTTGGAGGTTGTATCCGACGATCGGCGCCCGCAAGTTCACGACTGACGCGTTAGGCCGCAGCCATATTGATTGATCGAAACAATTTATAGATGCGCACTAAATTGTATGTTTTTTTCCATGGATGAAGAGTTTTTGGCTGTCAACAGCCTTTTTTGTAATAATACATATAATATACGGAGCCATTCGCGCGACTAAGTGTACCGGACAAAAACTAAATTTTACAGAAGAAGGTTTTCTTTTTTTTTTTTTTTTTGTTTCCTCCCAGGCGGGGGAGAGGGTGAGAAATCCTCATGGATACCCTACAGCCGGCTGTAGGGTTATGTCAGACTCCTACTGACTAAAAAACACCCTTTATTCATGCTTATGGCCAGAAGGGCCTTACAAGCTTCATCTGAAGCGGTCACCCCCCGAGAGGGGGATGATGCGGCGCTGCGTTAGTTTAAACTAGTGCATAGTTTAAAATAACGCAAAATGCGCTTAGAGGACAAGTGCACTCAGATGTGCACTTGAAACGGGAGGGGACTGGGAGGAATCGAACCTCTCTGTGTCGGGGGGGGCGGGGGGGACTCATCGCGGGTGTTGGATCCTCAGCGGCCAAGAGGGCCGCGAGATCGCGCGTGAGTTTATTGTGTGTGACTGTGAGTGCGTGTTTGGGCCTGCGGGGCCTGAATCGAGATGGAGTGTGTGGAGCGTATCCCGACGCCGATCTATAAGAAGCACTATTATCATGAATTTTTCCAGGTTTTTCAAGTCAATAGTTTAGCTTTTAGAGGGGGGGGGGGGGAGGGGAGGGGCACGTCCTTCTCGAACAAAATTTCAAAGCACTTTAAAGTTCAATCCCTATACAGGTCTTCCATAGGTAGATGGAATAGGGTGGGGAAACTAGGCCGTGACCCACCACGCTAGTCCAGTGTTAATTAGAGGGTACTAACGATGCAGATGCAGGATCAACGGCTTAACATGCGTTCCGAAGTACGGAGGAGCTCGAGATAGTTAATTTTTGGCCACCCATCCAATAACCGACCACTTCGAAAGTTGCTTAACTTCAAAGATCACAAGCGAACGCTCTAACCACTTACATCGAGCTCCTCTAGTATCAAGAAGAAGCAACATGCAGGCCGGCAGGGTGAGGATGGCTGGTGTGGCAGGTAGAACTGCTGTATCAGCTATCTTCGCGTCTGGACTTCACCTCCACTTAACATCAGATGGGGTGGAGTCATTTGTCGGACCTATCTATATAAAAAAAAAACAAAAAAAAACAGATATTCAATTTCAGTTGCAAAAAATACAATACAATAAGCTTAGTGAGTCTTCGAACTAAAAGTGCAGATGAGCTGACCCTTACTTTTCTAAGCATTGTCGTGTCCGGCTGTCCGATGGGTTCCGAGCGATATTTCCTTATTTAATTTACACGATCATTAATATGTGATTTATGGTCTGACCAGATGGGGTCACAGAGTGCAAGGAACGCCCTTAACATCGCAGTTTTTAGGGATCCATAAAACAATAAATTGCAGGATTGACAGCGTTGCTCAATGTTACCATTGTAAAGTTCATCTTTTTTTATTAATTTCAAATTCTTTTATTTTGAGAAAGTTGCCGTATATTGGAATTGTATCTCGTAGAATAGCGCATGTACATTATACACAGTCAGTTCATAAGTATTGTCACACAATAAAAACTTTTCTTTTAGAATGCTGGCCACAAAAAAGTTTATTGAATTCGAATTTCAAATTGTTCATGAAAATAAAAATGTATACTTTTTAGAATTTTACTCATTTTTAAATATGGAGTGGACGCTTAAAGAGGACCCACCGACACGGAGGTCATTTTGAATAAACTTTATTGTCATAAGAATCTATGTTTTGTTAAGTTCATTTTGGTATATAAATGGTTACATAATGAATAAACTTGTTTCAATTATTTTATATTAAACACGTGACAGAATTTATGACCTGACTAGGTATACTTAAAGCCTTATGTTTGCACAGTAATCTTTTATTTTATTATTTCAAATTTGTACCATCTCCTTTATATACTAGATTAACCAAATAAACCTAATGAAACAAGAGTCTTATCTTATGTTTTTTTTATAAATTAATCAAGCAAGGTCAATATTGCTATGTTAGACTATTTTTCTGTCAATTAATCTGAATAAAGAAAAATTTTTTTTTATAATGTATTTCGCTTTTCCATATTCTACGGAACCGTTATCCCTGATACAGAAGTCTCACATTATTTTTTGATGTGAACGTTTTGTGCGAAAGAATGCATTCAGTTTGTCATTGGCTCGCACGGCATGTTGGATGTTAAACAGTTAATGGCTGCAAGATATTTGTTGAAAGATGGTTATCATTACACTGTGATGATTGGTGATCATCCAAGTTGGAAGACTGACATAAACATGCTATTTTATGAAATGCTATATGATGGTTGTGATGTGAATCTTTTTGTAGAAGGCAAGAGCACAAAATAGTTGGCACAGAAGACAATCTACATGGAAATTGCGCTTGAGAAACGCACACATATAAGTCGCGATACGAATATCTAGCGCTGACCGTTTTTTTATTTATTTTTTTCATTTATTTGATAATACAAAATACAGTAATTAATAAAAAGTACCACAAAAACCCACATTGGGTTTGTCCGGATATTGAGCAGTGTTTCCGGACCAATACGACCCAAAAACCTTCAAAAAAAGAGCGTACTCCTTCCTTAAAGGCCGGCATCGCATTTGTGATACTCCTGGTGTTGCAAGTGTCCATGGGCGACGGTGATCACTTACCATCAGGTGAGCCGTCTGCTCGTATGCCGCCTATAACATAAAAAAAACTGAGTCACTTAAGCCGTCAATACATAGTTTTGATATTCGTAAATTATACTTTTCCAGTTCTCGGCATATTATTATACATTAAGTATTCAGAAATACTCGAAAGCCAAAATAAACCATGTAATTACACTGTTACTTCTCATTCATATCTTATTATAAAGTTAAACATTCGACGACCTCCGTGGTCGAGTGGTTTGTACGCCGGGTTTCATGGTGTCGCCGACTCGAGAGGTCCCGGGTTCGAATCCCGGTGGGGGCAGATGTTTGTGTGATGAATACGAGCATTTGTACTCCAGTCATGGATGTTTAATATGTATTTCTATATAAATATACTTATATATGTACAGTATATGTATTCTATCCGTTACCCTAGCATCCCATAACACAAGCCTTACAGTGCTTACTTTGGGGCTAGGCTAATTGGTGTGAGTGTCGGAAATATTTATTATTATTATTATTATTATTATTTATTATAACATTCTATCTACTACATAAATATTACAGTGTCTAGTTTTATTTTATCCTGCCTAAACGTTATTGCGTAGAAGTAAAAATTAAGATGTCTTGGGGGGAAACGAGGTGCGCGGGTGGGCGTGCGTTGCGCCGATTGGCTCTCCAGTCGTACCCATGCGCAGCTATCCCCTCTGCGTTTTGTTCAGCGCTAGAGTTATATGCTTAGGAATACTGCAAGCGAGTTCTGTCCGCCTGAGACACGCGTCTGTGAACTTTTTTGTGCTGATATGGAGTTACAATAGAATAGTAATTATAACTGTTAAGTGGGCGGTTGTTTGAATTCAACATTAAACGGTGAATTGTCGTTATTATTTTATAATTTGTACCCAATATAATAATAACATTATAATTGAAATATTTTAGTTAATTATTTATTGTTTTATATTTCCATTCTTACTGTTTTATTCTCAATAAAAAAATAAACAACTAAATGTACGTATTTAGTTGTTTAATTATTTAATTATTAAAAAACTAAAGGTGAATTAAGGTTTAGTGGGTACAGTTGCAGTAGGGTCTAATCTTGAAGGTCCAACAGGCACTAAAAAGTGGTCCAATGGGCACTTTTTGCTTTCGAATCGAATTTTGAGGGTCCAAAGGGCACTAGACCAAGTTGACAATCCTAGCTCGCCTGCCAATCGTGGGTATGAAAAGTTCGAGATTCTGATTCGTATTTACAAAATGATAAATAGTTTGAGATATCGTTGAATTTGTATGTTTCCAGGAATAAATAATAAAAAATATGCATAACCAATGATGGTACACTGAAATTGATGACCATGTGGATGACAAAAGATGATAAATGGTGACTCATTTCTTAGTCGCACTATCCGTAAATGGAATGCTCTGCCCGCTCACGTTTTCCCCTCTTACAACCTGGGATCCTTTAAAAGAGGCGTGAAGAAGCAACATGCAGGCCGGCAGGGTGAGAATGGCTGGTGTGGCAGTTAGAACTGCTGTGTCAGCTATCTTCGCGTCTGGACTTCACATTCACTTAACATCAGGTGGGGTGGAGTCATTTGTCGGACCTATCTATAAAAAAATAAAAATATGATGAGCAATCGATTGTTGGGGAACGGTTTCAGAATCAAACGGAAGGATTGCGAAGAGGTACATTACAAGTTTGCAGCTAAGGCATTCCATATTTATCTCTCACTCCCGCACCAGCCTGGAATTAGCAAAATAAGAAATACAAACTAAAACAAAACAAACACAACAAATCCGAACAAAACATATTTTCATAATGTTACCTGTATTAAAACGAAAACAATGGAGGTGCATCTCAATTATCTTTTTTTGCGTTAAAGTTATTTAAAATTCATTATTTTCCAATGTCATCCGTTCTCGGATCCTTTTGTACTTACAAAAGCTCCGCAGGAATCTAATTATACAAATAATATAAAATAAAAACTTGCGAAATTAAGTGCAGGTTCACCTTGAGACAGTGCCATTACAAAATATTCATCGATAGATTGAACTACAGTGTGATTCCAAGGAAATGATGAGATCAATAAATTACATTCGTATAAATAATTCTGTACTTAATCTAATGAGTTCATTATTATTTGTACCTCGTAATCGTGGTAGATTTAATAACCTATTTCTAACACTTCCTTACATTGGCAAAGTAGAGCTATAATGTGTTAGAGCCGACATTAATAAAATTAAATAAAACTAAATAAAACTAGTTTTTACGGGTTAATGCACGAAACTTTATTTATTTATTGACGTTTCGTAGCCTTTACAGGCTTCGTCGTCAGAATGAAACTTTTATTTAATTTGTCGAGTTACCTTCGAAAGACTTCTATTGAGCGTTTGGTTATTTCATTGTTCGATTAATAAAATTTATTTATTTATTAATTTTAAGTTTTATTGTCTAAGTATGAATTTATTGTTTAATTTACTTAATAAAGTATTTTATTTCAAATTCTTTTTTGTAATTTTGAGTTTATATATTTGACCTTAACTACCGTAAACTACCACCGGTTCCAAAATTGGGAGACCTTTCTGAGAAGAACCGGTGAAACAAACTCAAGAGAGGCTTTCTATCTACTTCTTATGTTAAATTATGCAAACAAAAAGAACTAATAGTATCTGATGGTCTGAATAAAACTGTTTTTAACGGGTTAATGGACGAACTTTATTTATTTATTGACGTTTTGCAGCCTTTTCAGGTCTACATCGTTTTCATTAAAACCAGTTTTATTTAACGAGTGATGTGCGTGAAAACCTAAGAAACATTAATAAAATTGTTTCACATAATGGAATTGTTTTCAGTTCTGTAAGGTATGGTGATTTTTTGTAATATCTTTCATGCGATTGGTAGTAGATAACAAATACATTATTTTATGAAACAATTTTAATATATCTGATACTGACGTGATTCTCAAAACTTAAAACGATATTTGACAACATATTTTCATTGTCTAGGGAACTTGATAAGTTATAGTTTAGTTGGTGGTATATTATAAATAGAAAGGGATATACTGCAGGCAAATGAGTGTTAGTTTTACAGAATCGTACCAGTGATAATTATCATTGTATTTTTTGATAACTGCTTTAGCATTTTTTTATAAAATTTGATTTATATTTAAAATTTCTCTCCTCCGTTAGTTAATTATATTTTTTAAGAATAAAACCGGCTACTGTAAACATTTCCAAAGCATCCGAATAATAATGTGCTGATTTTTATAAACAAATTTTCTTTTGAATTTAAATAAGTAGTTACAAATAGTGCATGAAATTTTAACCAAATTATTGAGAATCGATAATAAACTATTGATTGCACATTATTATCCAATAATAGAAGTTACATATTTGAGTGTCTACCTCTACTTAAAGCTAAATAGTATAGAGTTGTTTTGCTTAGCCTAGTGTTACTATTTGAACCTTCTATCATCATGTATATAAGTGTAGGAATAGTACACAATCGGCTATGAAGCCACTTCATCGACGGCCAATAATATTAACCACAATTTTAAACAACTTTCGCAGTGGTCGGTCATTGGATGGGTGACCAAAAATTTATTGTCTCGAGCTCCTCCGTACTTCAAAAGGTACGTTAAGCCGTTGGCCCCGGCTGCATTTGCAGTCGTTAGCGCCCACCAATCCGCAATAGGCTCGCGTGGTGGGTCATGGCCCAATCTCCCTATTTCATCCATAGGGAAGGAAGGAAGGCCCTAACAGTGGGGACATTAATAGACTGATGATGATGATGATAAATTTTAACCTAACGCCCTGTCTAAAACTTCCTACCTCCACCGTCTACCATTCGTCATGCTTTTGTGAAATTAGATCATCCACACTTGAACTTCATTCGATAAATAAATCGATGCGGTGATCGTATCGATTCTTAATTTAATCGAACAGCAATAATCTGTATTATTTTGACCTCTACGGTGCGGCCCGTCACGAGTTCTGTTGGCGATCACGATTGTTTGTATGCCGTAATGTCTTCGTTTGTGTTACGAATGTTATTTCTATCTATGTTTATTTCTATTGCTGTGTTTGATTCCAATGGTTGGTGTAATGGTTGTATGATGCGCGAAGATAAGATGTAACTGCTTGTATTCTAAACACTATAATATACAGGTTGTTACAAAAATACAAATAAAGCTTGAAGGGCGTTGAAGTACATAATATAAGGAGGCATCTCTAATATACTTAAAATATTTGCATGAAATTTTAACTTTTTATAAAAACATATATTTTTAATGATCCTCGAACTAGCGATGTGTCTTAAAATGATCGATATTTTTATTAATCATTAAAAATAACTGTTTTTATAAAAAGTTAAAACTTCATGCAAATATTTTAAGTAAATTAAAGAAGACTCCTTTTAAGATGTACTTCAACGCCCTTCAAGCTTTATATGTATTTTTGTAACAACCTGTATAAGTGAATGTCATTACAACACATGTAATGTTTGCAGTAAGTCACTGAGCGTTTTAGCAATTTTACTAATTACCATAATTTTGGCGACGCTACTTGTATGTTACCATGGGGAAGGACACATGCAATCCATCTGACGACCTCCGTGGCTGAGTGGTTTGTACGCCGGGTTTCATGGTGTCGCCGACTCGAGAGGTCCCGGGTTCAAATCCCGGTGGGGGCAGAGATGCTTGTGTGATGAATACGAGCGTTTGTACTCCAGTCATGGATGTTTAATATGGATTTCTATATAAATATACTTATATATGTACTGTATATGTATTCTATCCGTTACCCTAGCATCCCATAACACAAGCCTTACAGTGCTTACTTTGGGGCTAGGCTAATTGGTGTGAGTGTTGGAAATATTTATTTATATTAATTTATCTAATGTTAAGCAGTCATCTTAGCCTTTAGCTGCCTATTAGATTGAGTTAATGACTCCAGTCTCCGTAGCCTTTGCACCACGATACACATTATATCTTGTTTTTAAATCGCATCTTACTGTCATAATTCATAGTAGTTTGACAATTTAGCTTGATAAAAACGAGAGATATGGGTATATATTTTTTTTTTTTAAAGATAGGTCTGGCAATTGCCCCCCCCCCCCCCCCCCCCACCTGATATTAAGTGACGGTGAAGTCCAGACGACGTGAAGATAGCTGATACAGCAGTTTTACCCGCCACACCAGCCATCCTCACCCTGCCGGCCTGCATGTTGCTTCTTCACGTCTCTTTTAAAGGATCCCAGGAAAGAAGGAGAGAACACGTGAGCGGGCAGAGCATTCCATTTACAGATAGTGCGACAAAGAAATGAGTCACCAAATTTCTTTGTGCTATTATTACGGTACTAATGGCCCGCCCTCGCTTCGCTTCGGTGTAGAGCTGTAGTGTAGACTAAAATGACTTGTAATATAGTTATAAAAAAAAACTGAAAATAGTATATTTGCCTTCTCCAAAGTTCTATTGATATCATATCACTGAATTGTTATGCCTTCCCGATTCCGCTTCAGTAACATTTGAAATTTATGGTATGGTATTAAAGTTCAAATTGACTTTTAAGTATTATTACGAATTGTTTATAGAGTATAGAAAAGTGTTGTTTTTGGACATTTTCAGGTAATTTTACTATTTTTTTTCCGCGTAAGAATAAAACTCGTTCTTCAAGGTATATTCTAAAAAAAATATAGAAATCGGTTCAGCTGTTCTCGAGATTTGTGCTTAGCAACACATTGAGCGATTCATTTTTATATTATAGATTATCAATATTATGGTGCTCGTGATAAAGAAGAAAATTCTTGGAGTAATAAAAGGAGTTATTAGCAGTTTATAACTGCTGTACTAACTATCTTCGCTGAATAGAAGGTGAGGTAGAGTCATTTGCCTACCTCGCTATAAAAAAAGGGGTTGATGAAGGGGTGTAGTAAACGAAATTGTAATGAGTACTACAGTTAGATTATCAAAAAACTAGCAAACCAGTGAACCAAATGTTCACCAAAACCTGATTTAAAAAAAAAATGTATTTAATTAATTGAGAATTTCGGAGATTTTGTGTGGTTTCGTTTGAAATTCGTGATTTCTCGAAAACCGGAAGTGCTACTACGTTACTCAAATCCGGTTAGTAGTCTTATCAGACTATTCTTAACTTATAACTTAAACATTCTCTTTATCTATCTCTTACGGTTTGGCCGTTGAAACAGCACCACAGACAGACGGACGGACGGACTTGTCTAATAGATAAGAGATAATCGACACTATGTTTGAAGTGACTGTCTTTCGGACGGGGTGTAAATGGAAAAAAACTATGGAAAGGTTGAAACGGAAATGCGTCACGAGCGTCACTAGACTATATATATAGATATGTTTATGTGCGTGTGGGATGCGTGCGCAGCTGTTCCCGACGAGCATGAAAGTTGGAGGGTAACTCTGCGAAGGCTGGAATGCTACGAGCGTCACGAGCGTCACACGGGACCTCGTATATACATCTTTATATATATAATTCTTCTGTGAGTGTGTATGTCACTGAACTTCTTTTAAACGACTGGACCGATTTTGATGAAATTTTTTGTGTGTGTTCAAGGGGATCTGAGAATGGTTTAGATTCACAATTTTGTCCGCTGGACAACCCCTATTTTTTTAGGGCGGTACGAAGTTCGCTGGGTCAGCTAGTCTTTATATATATAATTTTTCTGTGAGTGTGTATGTCACTGAACTTCTCTTAAACGACTGGACCGATTTTGATGAAATTTTTTGTGTGTGTTCAAGGGGATCTGAGAATGGTTTAGATTCACAATTTTGTCCGCTGGACAATGTTTTTTTAATTAATTTTTAATTTATTAGTAGTTGTTGATTTTGGAATGTTTTACATTGGATCCGACAGACGGCGCTACCATCGCAGTGTCAAATATTAAATAATATTCAATTTTAAAAGGTTTTAAAAAATAAAAAACCGATTTTACGCCCCTAGCTCCATCTAGCGGCAAAGTGCTATTGGGAACGCGCACCGTTGCACCTTAAGGGTCTATGGCGCGATGTAAGCTTTCTATAAAAGCGCCATCTAGCAGTTATATGTCAACAACTGCGTGACCACATTTTATCAAGTCTGTCCCGACAGTTAGCGCTGCGATCAAATTAAAAAAATTTTTTTTTTGTTACACATACTCACACGCTATCGATTAGTCTAATTGTAATAAATTTACATGTAATGACGTTAGATATTGTCATAACATTTGAATAATAATTTTCATCAAAATGGTCCAGAACGGTTTAGCTTATTAAAAAAAGTTTGAAATTTTCAAATTAAAGACGTGTAGACAGGACAACGTCTGTCGGGTCCGCTAGTACATATATATGAGTTATGCGTACGCTGCTCCATTCCCCTATCCCTTATGCACCGCCTAATATTACGTTATTTAAGAAAAGAAGTTTAACTTCAGATGTCTGGTCCGTCACAAATTTCTTTTCTTTAACCAATCAACAAAAAAAATGCAAATTTAAAGCGCATAAATTATCGAAAGTGGAGGCTCGTGACATCACTTTTAAGTAAAAATTAGTACCAAGCCATGCAAAATTTCAAAATAATATAACACAAAAATAATAATATTTTCAACGCTCACACCAATATAGCCTAAGCAAAAATTAAGCACTGTAGGCTTGTGATATGGGATACTAGGGTAATGGATAGAATACATTCACTGATACATATATAAGTATATTTATATAGATGTATATAATGCTCGGATTCATCACACATACATCTGCCTCCGCCGGGATTCGAACCCGGGACTCTCGAGTAGGCGACACCATGAAACTCGGCGCACTCGGCCACTTAGGTGTGTCATATGATGTAAATAATATTATGTGTATAAAGAAAAAATGCATCCAAGTTTTCCAATGCTTTTGATAATCTACCAGATAGATCAAAAGAAAATAAGCACCCGAAGAAATAGAAAAAACCACGTGAGTCTTACAAAAGTGAAACCCCAATTCGTTCCAAGTTAAACACCAATCAGTTTTAAAATAAAACAATCGCGAAGCAGAAATGCAAATAAATAATACCTAGATCTCGAAGAATTATTTACACGCCAAACTAATGAGCGCTGAGTTGAACTTAACGAATGTGGAAGATATATATATTTTTACAGAGACCACTTGATTTTCTCGCACCACACAGCTGGTGTAGTATCTCACAACTACGAAGCGATAGGAAAACGGATTTTAAGACGCCAAGAACAGAGTTAGTTTTTGCCAAATGCAAGTGAATCATTGAGGATCTTTTGTCATTGGAAGTTTTGAAACTGCCATCGAATATGATGTATTACTTTCGCGAATGGGCCGCGAGATGGATATGTTGCGTGAAAGTGTTTATGTGTGTACACGACCCGAGGGGTCCGGGTTCGAATCAGTCGCGTGTCATGCCCCGACTCAATCATTCTTCATCTCGTTTGACTGATGTTACAGTTTCAACATTATCGTTGTCATTGGAATGGCGGTGTTTAATTATGCAATACGCTATGTTACATAAATTGAGAATTGTGGTTTTTAGTTAAGATAATTGGTGTCGATTATGGCATGTTTCTCTAAACTTAAACTTAAATTTGACAACAGTGTATCCTTGTCATTCTCTATACAGAATGAAAAGGAGGGGCTGATGTTCAATTTAGTTTTAAGTTTAGAGAATCATGCCAGTATTAACATCATTCCTTCATAATGATAGTCTAAAGACCTTTCGATAAAATTTTACTAATGTGTATTATAAATGTGAGAGTTTGCATGTTCAATCGTCCGGTAAAGAGTGATGTTTATATTAATGACAATAATTAATAATATGTCCCTCCTAGTGAGATATCAATACAATAGTCAGATTAGATAGCTCACGTAACCATCCGCAGAACAAAAGTGATATTCGGAATCAATAGTGACAGGTAGTCACTATTGTTTCCGAATATCAAAAACTGTTAAATTCTCAAAATGGATAAAAATCTGTATGTTCCATCGTCCGGTAAAGACAGATGTACATATTAATGACAATAATTAATAATATGTCTCTTCTAGTGAGATATCAATACAATACTCAAATAAGATATCTCAAGTAGCTATTCGGAGAACAAAAGTGATATTCGGAATTCAATAGTGACTACCTGTCACTATTGTTTCCGAATTTCAAAAAACTGTCAAATTCTCAAAATGGTTAAAAATGTGTACAAACACGATCTGACAATTAGCATCAACGACAAATTCATCATTAATTAGGTAGAGTTTATAGTAGGAAGAAATAGTGACAAGTTGCTTCAAACCGCTTCAAGTCGCCAGCACCTTATCCATTTATATGCTTTGATTATCTACACAGGAAGGAGAAGCTAATATATGTTTATAAATATTTTTTAATTATAAATTATACGTATCTCTCATTTCATTGTCTAGGCACTGTACCACCCCACATACATAATTACATCACGTTACCGGCCACTATACTAATTCCATGATATAAATCGATTGCGATCGATACATATGCGTGGTCACGCCTCAATGGCGCCCACGCGCAACGTACAGATGATCCATAATACAATTATAGATCAATTATTTATTTATGTGTCGCAGAAACGACAGTGGGGGGTTTTTCTCTTAGATGTTCTTCTATTTAGTGACAATGACAAAAGGGTAGCGTTTTTTTTTGTGATCTTTGAAAAGTCTCGCTCTGTCTGAATCCCATGACTTTGATATTCTTAAATAAATTAAAAAAAAATCTAACTTTTTGTAATTACTTAGATGCAATTTAAATTTGATAAGCTGAAAAAATACCAACTTTATTTGCACATTTTATAACGTTTATGCTCAAACACCTTATACCATCAATAACTAATATTCAAATTGAAAGAAAGGCTTAAAATATAAAGTGCTTTAATTTTTATTACATATTTTTAAAAAAAAATATAAACGGTAAATATAAAACAGATGAGGCAGCGACGGCAGATCTTTCACAAGTAAACCTCGTTAATATATACCTTTTACAATATGTCGCATCTACACAACTAATCTTTGGCCACTCATTGTTTAAACTATGACTCCATGACACTTTCCTAGAATAGATCGGGGCGATCCAAATCAAATGCGCTATACTTGTCGAGAGCTAAACTTGTAAATGGTGGACACGAAGGCGCAACACCATCATACTAAGCACCCGTTTAGATCTCCTGATTTTAAAGTGTAATACGATTAATTAACATGTGAACTAACGGGGTGACTCCACGTACGGAGATGGTACGTACGCAAATTGGGTGTGTGAAAACCCGAGTTTGTACCACTTTTGTTGTGGCAGAACGGCTTGTGCTGATTAACTTGTAAGGTTAATGAATTTGGATTTCGTTGTTTTATTTGTTTCTTAGGTTTTCACGCACATCACTCATTAAATAAAACTAGTTTTTACGGGTTAATGCACGAAACTTTATTTATTAAGTTAAAGTTTCGTGCATTAACCCGTAAAAACTAGTTTTATTTAGTTGTTTTGTTTGGTAGGTAGTCATTTGACGTATAAGGTTATATTGCTTTGACGAGTGATCGGGTGGTGGTACGATAGATTTTTTTTTATGGAATGCATGTGAATTAAGAAATAAGGTTTACTTGCACATCATCACTGTTCTGCGATCAAATTTAATAGCTAATCATGTTTAAGCCTTATCCGTCGCCATTGAACTTTGAACTATTGAAAAAGATGGAATGATGTCTTAAACAGGATTGAGGGCGCGTTGTTTCATCAATTGTTAAATTGGCTATAGTACAAATACTAAAGAAAACATAAGATCATTTGTTGAAATTTGTATTTGATATTACATGACTAAAGTTAGTCAAAGGAGATTGCTCAAATTGACCCAAATGCACAAAAAATATTAACATACACGGTAATTCTTGGTGTAATTTATAATTTAATTTACAGTCATTAGATTTCAACGGATACCTTTGTATAACATATTTACTTTAAAAAGGACTTTTAATTTTGCCGGTTTGGAAAACAAAAATAAGAAGAACCTAAATCTCTTAGCTATCTTTGGTTAACGAGAGTTTAAAAATTCTCTCTAATCTGTGGCTCATTCACAATCATCACACAGTTTCTGTCACAGAGTACCTTATTATAACCGGAAATGACACCTGATTTTAAAAGTTACTCTTAAGCATTAACTTTGAAAACAGGCAACTATCTGTTAATCTACATGCTCTATATACCTGAATCTAATCCATAATTTCGGTACTTGGCTTGATTTCTCTAGTTTACTATATAACTTATTTGTTTTTTATTATTTTAATATGTTCAGTGTATATGGTTTATAGAAGTTCTCAGGGGTGTCCGTCAATAATATTCGTTTCTACAGTAATTTATATATAATTTCGAATCTAGGAAACAATTTTTCATGATTATTGGTCTTTAGGCCAAACATGTATGGAAGCTGAGCAATCTCCTTTGGACGAAACAACTATATATTTGAATAAATCGTCAAAAAAATATTTCTTTGGTGGAAGTGGTCTTAAATGTTAGACGGTTTTGGCACCGCACCATGGCACGTATATCTCAAAATATTAGTAGTGTTTAATTTGGTGTTCTCTTCAAATACATTATTTTACACAAGGAGAACGATATAGTAACAAAAAGCATGAACTTTTTTTATTTGTTGACGTTAAGTTGACGACGCCGGGTTTCGAGGTGTCGCCTACTCGAGAAATCCCGGGTTCGAATCCCGGTGTGGGATGATCTTCTCGTGATGAATACGAGCATTTGTACTCCAGTCATGGATGTTTTATATGTACTCTTATATATGTACAGTATATATATTCTATCTGTTACCCTAGTATCCCATAATACAAGCCTTACAGTACTAACAGACTTTATCACCACTTAACATCAGGTGGGGTAGAGTCATTTGCCTACCTAGTTATATATATAAAAAAAAACTTTGGGGCTAGGCTAATTGGTGTGAGTGATGGAAATCTTTATTATTATTTATAAATTTATTGTTTTTTCACTGTGTGAGAGACAGTAGGAGTCAAATGGTGACACTGGCTGTAATACAAAATTTGATGGATGGTATTTTCATTTACTAAGAAACTTTTAATATAATTCTTGATGTCAACAACGAGCTTAAATATTTACAAAAGTCTAGTAGCGACTCGGCCATTATTTTGTCCTGTCTGGAAAAATATATAAAAAATCTGCGATCATGGCCTAATTGATAGTACACTTCATTCTATTTCCGATAGGCTAAGCCTGTGGTTCAATTTCCTTATGATGTCATGGCCCAATTTCCCTATTCCATCCATAGGGAAGGCCTGTGCCCCAGCAGTGGGGACATAGGTCGATGACGATGATGAAGCCTGTGGTCCAGCAGCAGAGACTAAATAGGATGACATTGAATATCGTACAAAGCGACGTTTCACGTAAAGATGATCTAACTAAATAACACTTTTATGCCACAAATCGAGTGATATATGATTTAGAAATGAATGATCTTAGAATAAGTCGCAGACGCCGGAAATCCGGTACATAAAGATCGTATCTTCGTTTGTGATGGGGCATTTAAATAAAAGTTTTAGATTTTTTATCGACAAAGATGTGAATCGTTCTAGATGCGACATACGTTTGATTTGTTGGCAACGACGGAACTCATTGTGGGTATTAGAACTTAGATTATGGATTATTCTACTAATATAACAAATTTGAAAGTTTTTGTTTGTTACTCAATCACGCAAAAACTACTCAACGGATTTGGATGAAATTTCGTACGAATATATTTTTTACTAACTGGATTGACTTTTTATCATGAAAAATTAATAATTACTGTGGGATTCTCAAAAACACAAGGTAATGGACGTACAAAGTTGCTGGCGGTCGCTAGTGAATTATAAGACAGGTAAAGATTTGCGGATTTTTGCTCAAATCGGAGCTTCCGATTGGGCAAGTACATGCACTGAACAGAATATCATAGTGAAATAATAATATCTTTGGGTTGTGTTGTATTTCTGTGAATGAGGAGGGTTAAGTAATAGTTGAGCGAAGCAATGGCGGGTTCATGCGTCATGCTCGCGAACGGGTGCTGCGAGCGGAGATGAGTCTGCTCTTGCTACATTGGGTACTATTAATCGTTGTATTTAACTTTAATCGTACATTTTTTTTTGCCTAACAAGTAGGACACGGCATTCGTAAACATTGCTAAACTTTGTTGAATCAGTTTTTATATATTTATATCATTTACATTTGTAATGGAAAGTAACTTCATGAGTTATCTCATATTGAGGTAATTTTTCAATTTGTATACGACTTTGTATATAATACAGGTAGAAAAAAACAGCCCTTGCTGAGTTTCTTGCCGGTTTTTCTTAGTACAAGGTCTCCCGCCGTAGATTTGAGAGCCGATGGTGTATCTTTGCAACATTCACAAGTGCTTGCAACAGCCTAGACTGAATAAACGATATTGAATTTGAATTTAAGTGGAAGATAATGAGACATAAGGAATATTTCTGTCATTTTCTTATTTGGCTATGGTCTGTATTTCATCAAGAACTAGATTTTATTGACATTTTCCTATCATCATCATCATCATCAGCCTCTTAATGTCCCCACTGCTGGGGCACAGGCCTTCCCTTTGGATGGAATAGGGAGATTGGGCCATGACCCACCACGCGGGCCCATTGCGGATGGGCGGGTGCTAACGACTGCAGATGCAACCGGGACCAACGGCTTAACGTGCCTTCCGAAGCACGGAGGAAATCGAGATAGAAATCTTTGGTCACCCATCCAATGACCGACCACTGCGAAAGTTGCTTAACTACAACGATCGCAGCCGAACGCGCTAACCACCTGCGCCATCGAGTTTCTCTGGTTCTCCTATGGTTGAATCTTTCCTATAGTTTAAATCAAGTTTAAGTTAAATTGAGATTGAATGCTTACTTAATCTTTGACGACACACGCCTACTCAGAGATTCAAGAGGCGCTGCGCCGCTCGTGTACAGTTCGTATATAGATCATTATACCATCCTATAGCAACGTACGCTCCTTATAGCGAGCGGCGTGTGAGTGGAATAGTTATCGATCGCCGCAGGGAATCAGAATTGGACTGTTTCGGGTGCGGCGTGTGTCGTTCGCGATGTTGGACAAATGCGAATGAGGTAATTACCCGTGCTGCTGGATGTTTAACTAGTTGAGTTTCTGTGAATGATTTTTGATGTAAAACTTCTTTTCGGACGGGGTGTAAATGGAAAATTCTATGGAAACGGAAATGCGTCACGAGCGTCACTTGATACATACAAACATATATATATACTAGCGGACCCGACAGACGTTGTCCTGTCTACACGTCTTTAATTTGAAAATTTCAAACTTTTTTTAATAAGCTAAAACATTCTGGACCATTTTGATGAAAATTACCATTCTCAGATCCCCTTGAACACACACAAAAAATTTCATCAAAATCGGTCCAGTCGTTTAAGAGAAGTTCAGTCACATAAACACTCACAGAAGAATTATATATATAAAGATTTGACACTGCGATGGTAGCGCCGTCTGTCGGATCCAATGTAAAACATTCCAAAATCAACAACTACTAATAAATTAAAAATTAATTAAATAAACATTGTCCAGCGGACAAAATTGTGAATCTAAACCATTCTCAGATCCCCTTGAACACACACAAAAAATTTCATCAAAATCGGTCCAGTCGTTTAAGAGAAGTTCAGTCACATACACACTCACAGAAGAATTATATATATAAAGATATGTTCGTTTGGGATGTGTGCTCAGGTCTTCCCGATGAGCATGAAAGTTGGAGGATAACTAGGCAAAGGTTCACTCTACGAGCCTCACGAGCGTCACACTCGAAAATATATATACATATATATATATTTACTTTTAATTTATTTATTTATTATCTTAGGGTAGCTAACAGCTTATGAAAATAAAGATAACAGCAAAAAATATTACTAAAAGCTATTGACAAGCTAGCACATATAGAGATTTAAATATATATGATATATGTGATGCGTGGGCGGCCTTTATTTCTTAAATAAGTACCCTAACATTAGGCGGTGCAAGAAGTATCATTTCAGATGTATAGTCCGTGCACACTATTTTTTTCTTGTTGTTGCTTTGTTGTAATGTAGTGGTGATATCATTACCATCATCAGCCAATAGGGGTGATGACGGGGTACAGTAAACGAAATTATATTTAGTCCGTCAGTTAGATGATTAAAAAATAATGGACACGTATTTTTTCTTTGGGCAATCAACCAAAAAATGACAAAGTTATAGCGCGTCAAAGTTTGGGAGTAGGGGCTCGTGACATCACTTTTGAGTGAATTTTCACTTATAAGTGCACTCAAACGTGACGTCATGCGACTTTTCAAATCAATATATCTCTGCAATGTTTATATTATGTGAAAAAAGAAAAAATACGTGTCCAATACTTTTTGATAATCTACCTGATAAACGAAGAAAAAAAATAGTCATCATCCCTATTAATGCCCTGACTACTGGGGCTCAAGCCTTTCATATAAATGGAATAGGGAGATGCGCCCGTGACGCGGGCCTTGCGTTAATTGGTGAGTGCTTACGACTGCAGATGCAGCCACGACCAACGGCTCGAGATAGTAAATTTTTGGTCACCTATCCAGTAACCGACCACTGCAAAAGTTGCTTGACTTCAAAGATTGCAGCCAAACGCGCTAACACAGCTCCTGGTGAAGATATGGCTAGGGAATAGTGTTTTTTTTTAATATTTTGTAATGTAATTGTTGAATGATTAAAATTGTGGAACAGTATGGGAGCTTCCTTTTATATTAAAATAAGAGTTTCAAATAACATATTATTTAAGTGCTTTACGAAAGAAATGTTATATTTTTCGGGATTTTTATTATTACAAAAATAATAGCTAGGGGAAACTACCCAATCATTGGCACTTTTGAGTTTAGTTCGAAAAAACCAGGAAACAATAGTTTATAGGAATAATGCTGCAAATTTTCAAATTTCGAAACCTTACAAGATTTTTCTTTTTAATATTTAACAACCTTGAATAATCTATTGTCTCCTTGTTTTTTCGAAATAAACTCAAAAGTGCCAATAATAGGACGAGTGCCAATGATTGGGTGGTTTCCCCTACTAAAATATTTTATTTCAACAAACTCAATTAAAGTATGTACTATCCATTTTAAGAACAAAATTTTATATTTTTAATCCTTAGTTTAATAGTAGTACCTATTTGCTTCCAATTCAATTAATTAATTAAAATAATTTACGAAGAATTTTGCTTGTTGAAATATTTGTAAAAAATAAAACCCATTTATTTATTTATTTATTTTATTCTTCTTTTCCAAAATACAGTAAATGGCGGACTTAATGCCATAGGTATTCTCTACCAGTCAACCAGTAAGGGTGTGGGAGACGAATGTTATAGCGATAGAATGCGAGCTACTAAAGTTATAAAAACATATATATTATCCTACTTAACTTAACTATACTATAATAAACGATAAATTATTATATCTTTATATATATAATTCTTCTGTGAGTAAATAATAATAAATAATAAATAAATATTTCCGACACTCACACCAATTAGCCTAGCCCCAAAGTAAGCACTGTAAGGCTTGCGTTATGGGATGCTAGGGTAACGGATAGAATACATATACTGTACATATATAAGTATATTTATATAGAAATACATATTAAACATCCATGACTGGAGTACAAATGCTCGTATTCATCACACAAACATCTGCCCCCACCGGGATTCGAACCCGGGACCTCTCGAGTCGGCGACACCATGAAACCCGGCGTACAAACCACTCGACCACGGAGGTCGTCTAGTGTGTATGTTGTTGTGAGTGTGTATGTCACTGAACTTCTCTTAAACGACTGGACCGATTTTGATGAAATTTTTTGTGTGTGTTCAAGGGGATCTGAGAATGGTTTAGATTCACAATTTTGTCCGCTGGATAACCCCTATTTTTTAGGGCGGTACGAAGTTCGCTGGGTCAGCTAGTAATAATATAATAATCTAATATCATAAATACACATATAAATAAATAGATATATATATAATAATCATACACATATAATTATATACATATAATAAACTAGTTAGAAATAACTAATTATGATGTTACAGATGACTAAAGATTACAGAAATATTAGGTCGACATATATTGTGCACGTACGTTAAGTACCTAAAATATTTATAAATAAATAAATACATCAATCAGTATCTAATTATTACCTACTTATCAACATCGACACGGTAGACCGATAAAGCGAATTCATTCGAATTAACAGCAAAACAGCCTACGAAATATCCGATGCCGTCGCAACTTCGTTACCTGCTCGTCACGTCATCGATACGTTCCCGCCCCGCCGTCGTTACGCTCACGTCACGCACGTTTGCGAGGCGCGGCGCGGCAGGCTCGCTGCGTCGATGAAGTCATCTGTCAACGACCAATCACGGACGTGATACATATTAAGTAGACACAGATATAAGGACTAGAAGTGTATTAAATATATATATACTATTGGATTTGTTGAATAATTTATTACTTGTTAAGTTGTTAATATTTATCATGGGTGGCATAAACAACACCAATCACATAACTATGGTAGCAAAAACCTCATAATCATAAGCCTATTAATATCCCTACTGCTGGGGCACAGGCCTTAAATTTTTACTAACCGGTATTGAAAGAAAAGCAAGGTCGTTAATTAAAGTATCGTACAAAAGTTTGTCTACGTTCAATAATATTTAAATAGGTACTTTGGCAAATAACTAGTGAGAGAGAGTAACTCTCCTCTATCTACTTCTGTAGGGTTGCAATCAAAATATAATACTTATAGTGTAATTTTCTGTTTCAGCTCCCCTAGCATGAGTACCGCGATATCACATATATCGCGTTTTTATCACGCTTATTTTTCGTTTTTTATTTTTGAACACGCTCCAATTAGCCTAGCCCCAAAGTAAGCACTGTAAGGCTTGTGTTATGGGATACTAGGGTAACGGATAGAATACATATACTGTACATATATAAGTATATTTATATAGAAATACATATTAAACATCCATGACTGGAATACAAATGCTCGTATTCATCACACAAACATCTGCCCCCACCGGGATTCGAACCCGGGACCTCTCGAGTCGGCGACACTAGGAAACCCGGCGTACAAACCACTCGGCAAAGGAGGTCGTCGTAAATGTCAGATTACTATGGCGTTTGACGGTTAAACGCGATAATGGAATGAGATAAAAGTGCAACGCCATTTCTAAAAATGCTATTTCACCGTGACTGAGTCGACTCGACTCACTCGCCTAACTTGACGACTCTGTATATAACAATACAGGGAGAAAAAAACAGCCCTTGCTGAGTTTCTTGCCGGTTCTTCTCAGTACAAGGTCTCCCGCCGTAGTTTTGCGAACCGATGGCGTAGCTTCTTGACCTTCACAAGTGCTTGTAACAGCCTAGACTGAATAAATGACTTTTCATTTCACTGTGTGACAAATTGTAATACATATTTATATTATGTGCCGATTCTAAAGTACCAATCACCAAAAGAATCAAGTCTTGCATCTTAGTTATCGTTTCAACTCGAAGGTTCATCTTCACCAGCATATTAACGTTCCCACTGCTGGGGCACAGGCCTTCCCTATGGGACGCGGAAGAATCCCTGAACGGGGATCCCGCGGCTTCGCGCTAAGCAGCTTAGAGGGTATTCGCAGGGTTTTTAGCAGATATTATGCCGTAAAGCGCCCGTAAGGGTTACGAGGTCCTCAGTGGGCAGCCACTGCTTGAGCTCGTAAGGCTTGCGGGAGCCAGGTGTGAGGTCCGTTCGGCGGTGTGCCTCTTAAAGGCGCCGTCTGCTGTAAATAGTATTTTATTCCTGCATATAAAAAAAAGGCCTTCCCTATGGATGGAATAGGGAGATTGGGACATGACCCACCACGCGGACCCAGTGCGGATTGATTTAATTTTAACGATTGCAGTCAGCTCGATGGCGCAGAGGAGCTCGATGGCGCAAGTGGTTAGCGCGTTCCGCAGCGATCGTTGAATTTAAGCAACTTTCGCAGTGGTCGGTCATTGGATGGGTGACCATAATTTATTATCTCGAGCTCCTCCGTGTTTCGGAAGGCACGTTAAGCCGTTGGTCCCGGCTGCATCTGCAGTCGTTAGCACCCACCAACCCGCACTGGGCCCGCGTGGTGGGTCATGGCCCAATCTCCCTATTCCATCCATAGGGAAGCCTGTGCCCCAGCAGTGGGGACATTAATAGGCTGATGATGATTGCAGTCAAATGTGCTAACCATTTGCGCCATCAAACTCCTCCAACACAAAGATTAACAGTCAATAATTATTCAGCTTTCGACAATCAGTCTCGTCTTAACTAATTACCTCCTATTCGCTTATCTCGCTCATTAATCCAACGCTGTCTGGTTAAAGTAAATAAATATGTTGGATGTCGAATTCGGTGTTTTAGTGAGGCACAAGTCGCACGTCTAGGGTAATATGTCGATAAAGTCATTTGTCAATGACCAATTCGGACATTTCAATGAACCTGTTTTAAACGGTTTTAGTAGAATGTTTACATGAAGTAACCGTGACCTTTAGAGAATTAAACGGAGAGGAAGAAGTCATGTGACGGAGCCTGGCACGGAGTCTGAAAATAATAGGAAAAGTCTAGATTTACGTTAACAAAAATCCTTTATAAGTAATAATAATAAATATTTTCAACACACACACCAATTAGCCTAGCCCCAAAGTAAGCACTATAAGGCTTGTGTTATGGGATACTAGGGTAACGGATAGAATACATATACAGTACATATAAAAGTGTATTTATATAGAAATACATATTAAATATACTGGAGTACAAATGCTCTTATTCATCACACAAACATCTGCCCCCACCGGGATTAGAACCCGAAACCTCTAGAGTCGGCGACACCATGAAACCCGGCGTAGAAACCACTCGGCCACGGAGGTCGTCAACGCACTTCATGTTCCCTCTTCTCCCTCCTTCTCTCGTCTCCTCATCAAATTTTTAACGTTGGATAAAATATAAAAATATATTTAAAAAACAAGAAAATAATTAATAAATATTTCCAACACTCACACCAATTAGCCTAGGTAACAGATAGAAAACATATACAGTATTTAAATAAGTACATTTATATAGAAATACATATTAAACATCCATGACCGGAGTACTAGTGCTCGTATTCATCACACAAACATCTGCCCCCACCGGGATTAGAACCCGGAACCTCTAGCGTTGGCGACACGACGAAGATAAGTTCTCTATAAAGATACGAGTAATATTTGAGACTCTTTAATAAGTAATGGTACGTATGCAACCGTAGATTTTTGGTGAATAAAATAATATAATAATAATAACTGCTTTCACTTGATTTTCAAACCAAGCAGACTTATATTGCTTTGAATATTATTAAATAAGTTATTACTTTTCCGTAAAACCCAACATTTAAATGTACCCCAGACTCTACTCTGCATAAATTCAAAAGCATACAAGCAAATTACTACACCGTACCATTTATCTTAATCACCAATATATCAGTTCATAATGCAGCGCTGTTCGCGTTAACATCGTGAAAACAAACAAAAACAGTGATTCGGAACGAGCTCGCGTCAGCGCATGCGCGAACCAAAATGGCCGACTCAAGAACAAAACCGATTTATCAATGGAACTCTGCGACGCGCGTAATGGTTCCTTCACCGGCCTATCTCTCCACTATCAATCAAAACACAGGATACATATAAAAAAGAAAAAGAAAAAAAAAAGATGTATGTAAAAGCGCGCGTGATTACAGATTCGAGGTGCGCGTGCGGCCGCCGGAAACGGCACGTAGAGGAAACGTCAGGACGCGATACGATTTCGAATTTCGAATTTCGAAGAGCATTTCGAACGCGAGATGTTTGAATGGGTGACATGGCGTCTAGTTTTTTTTTTATTGCTGTGTTTTTGTCTATGCTAATTAGGTGGGTTTGGTGGTCGGCCGTTACCTACCGTATATATATATACATATATATTCGTAGACACGTCTTCAAAATTTAATGTAAATTAAAACTGTTGCTATTTTATTAATCCGTCGGGCTTTTATTATTCTGCGGATAGAAAACTATTGGTGATACATTACATCCTTTGTGTTTCAACAACATTATCTTAAACCTTCGCGATTCGGTTACAAATTCCCAATGGATTACTAAGTGAATTTATAGACGTAATACTGCCTAGGTCTAATGCTATTCCAAAAGTAAAACAAGAAGAATAATGACAAACGCATTTAAGATCAACGACGACCTCCGTGGCCGAGTGGTTTGTACGCCGGGTTTCATGGTGTAGCCGACTCGAGAGGTCCCGGGTTCGAATCCCGGTGGGGGCAGATGTTTAAGTGATGAATATGAGCATTCTTACTCCAGTCATGGATGTTAATTATGTATTTCTATATAAATATTCTTATATATGTATTTTATCCGTTACCCTAGTATCCCATAACACAAGCCTTACAGTGCTTACTTTGGGGCTAGGCTAATTGGTGTGAGTGTTGGAAATATTTATTTATTATCAACAGTTTTAAACATTAACTTTTGCATATATTTTACTCTAATTTTGTACGTACTGTACAAACAAATTTAATAATTGAACACAGTAATTTTCCTCGCAGTGAATATAGATGCACGCACTTCGCGATAATTGAGCGAGGCCCTCGTTGAGTGCTGACGGCTTGACGTATGGTTCCGTCATAGTAATGTTGCAGAGGTGATGACTTGTCTGTCTGAGCGAGATGTAATACATTGTTAACGTAGTATTTCATGTCTCACGCTCTTAAAATGTGAGTTGTGATGGGAGGCGCGCAATGTTTTTTTCCATACAAAGTTCTCGACTGATTTCTACTTGATTCGTATCACTAAAGAATTGTTTTTCATATATAAAATATAATTTTACTCATTCTATGCTCCTATGTCTTCCTTTTTCGATAACTTGTGTTTCAAAGAAACTAGAAGCCGTCGAAAATACAAAAAATTATCAAATTTTTATCACCACTAAAGAAGTATAGTGTGGTGATTTATTAAGCATTTACAAAAAAAAAAGCCAAACATATAGGCACAGAATTACTACTTATTATTCTATGGGTAAAATTTCTTTTTACATATATCTTATTTTCGAGAAGGAAATCGACGAGAGCTTTGGCTCTTCGAGGTTCGAGGTTTGCCTCGAATTTTGTAATTTATATACGCAATTTTCTCTGATAACTACTGTTGTCCGTATCGCATTGTATTTGCTAACGAGTGACAGAAATAGTTTTTTCAAATACCTATTCATCAAATGTTTCTCAGCTCAAGTCCGCTCTTCAATGTCAAAACTTAAAAAAAATGTATTTTAAATTAATAACAAGTTATGAGATGTAAGGCCAACATAACTTAAATACTTTAAGCCACTTATCATTTTTTTTGAACTGGCAGAGAAAAAGAGTATAATATTTAAACATTTTTCAGTAGCCACATCTTAATTACGTCATATTTGGTACCTATTTAATTTTTGGCTAAAACCAAGCTAAGACATTGCTGTCAGATTTCCCACGACAACGGCTAACTAGAGCCGAGGTCCGAGTCTCAGAGACGCTCTCTAGTTTGGCCGACCCCCTCAGGTTCGAGTGGTCCAGAGGCTCCAGACGGAGAGGAGACTTCCTCCGTGGGGGGAATGCCATCCACCTGGAATACCTCTAGAGGTACTCGCCAATTCTCGGCTTGAGGTCCACTTAGGATCTCGTCGTCCCCAAACCCGGTGACGCTGTAAAGGTCATATGCGACCAACAGCATACACACTCAAAAAAACAAATATATGATGTCGCTAGTGACAGCTGGTGTGATCTATTATAATCTATTGTGCAATCGTATTTTGTAACGAATGTTAAATAAATATCGTCTCGTTTCCTACAAAAGTTACAAAACAAGAATTTCGTTATAGATAACAGATTAGATTTATGGCGTTCGCTGCACCGAACGGTACCAGAGACAAGCAAACACTTACATCGAACCAATTTGTAGAGGTTTTGTGTGAGAACATGTTTCCGAGCTGCGACAAATGGATGCAGGAAATAAGCGACGGCGACTATTTTGTAATGGGTGCTGAGACTTTTTGAGGAACGAGCGTTAGTTATTTATGTATGGATGAAAGTTCCTTGCTGTCGTCAACTGAATATAAAGCTCCGAGTCAGGCTACTCATGTGCTATACCTGGCCTATCGTCATGTATGGTTGCGAAACGTGGACCCTGAAAGAAGACACTACAAGACGCCTACAGGCATTCGAGATTTGGTGTTACCGTCGCATGTTACGCATTAGTTGGACGCAGAGGGTCAGGAACGAAACCGTGCTTCAGCGCGTTCATGACATATGAACCGGAAAATGTTGCCTTCTATCAAAAAGCGCAAGATAGAATATCTTGGCCACGTGCTCAGGAACAACAGATACATGCTGCTGCAGTTGATAATGATGGGCAAAGTGGACGGAAAGAGACGTGCTGGGCGAAGAAAAAAGTCATGGCTCCGGAATATCCGGGAGTGGACCGGTATTGCCTCCGTCGAACAGCTGTTCCGGCTGGCTGCTGACAGAACTACATACAGGAAGCTAACGGCCAACCTTCAGGATTGAAGAGGCACTGGAAGAAGAAGAAGAAGGAAGTTGACCTCAACACATGTTTGCAAGTTTGATGTCAACTTTCAATTGGACGACACTGTATGAAATAAAAGAGGGAGAAAAAAGCAGCCCTTGCTGAGATTCTTGCCGGTCCTTCTCAGTACAAGGTCTCCCGCCGTAGATTTGCGAACCGATGGCGTAGCTTTTCGACATTCACAAGTGCTTGTAACAGTCTAGACTGAATTAACGATATTGGATTTTGAATTTTTGTATTTTTATGGTACGGACACAATACGACGGGCCGCCGCAGCGGGTCGAGTCGTATGGGTTTGGGGACGGCGAGATCCTATGGGGACTTCAAGCCGAGAATTGGCGAGTTTCTCTAGAGGTATTCCGGGCGGATGGCATCTCCCCACGGGGGGAGTCTCCTCTTCGTCTGGAGCCTCTAGACCACTCGAACCTGAGGGTCGACATCTTTTTAACGACGCATTAAAAATGATAGGATGCAGGAAGCATCACTCTCTCACAAAGACCGATGTAACAGCGTTCGCATGTTGATCGTATTTCTTTCGCCCCGCCCACCTAATCACAGTTCGATCGTACAGCGTGGAACCACATTTTAGCGTGGTTCATATTGCATATTATTTATAACTAGCAAACCAGTGAACCAAATGTTCACCAAAACCTGATTTCTCGAAAACCGGAAGTGCTACGTTACTCAAATCCGGTTTGTAGTCTTATCAGACTATTCTTAACTTACAACTTAAATATTCTCTTTATCTATCTCTTACGGTTTGGCCGCTGAAACAGCACCACAGACAGATGGACTTGTCTAATAGATAAGAGATTCGTTGGTTCCTAATGGGTATTTAGGTGGGACGGATAGGGGGATTGGTCATAAGCCAAACACGCCAGCCCAGTGAGGATTGGTGGATGTTTACAATGAAAAAAAATACATCCGGAACCAATGGCTTAACGTATCTTCTGAATCGCGGAGGGGCTCGAGATAGTAAAATTTGGGTCACTTATCTCAGCATTGACCATTGCAAAATTTGTTTATAAAATGTTAGTTAAGTCCTATCACTAAGGTGTAGCTATTGCAAAAAAAAGTGTGTCATCCTCAAATTGCTGGCCTGAATCCAACCTGGTTGCTTGGAACCCCACACACAAACAGAAACACAATACCAACAAAACTAAAAATTAATACATATATAACTTTGTTTAAATCTTGTACCATTAGTATTTATTTTTGTTATAGATATAAAACAGGTAACTTTGATCAATGCAGAGATGTGGTTTTAAGACTTGCATGATGCATTAGATGAAATGCTTTATTTATCTCCTTTAATGATTCATTGTGTGATAAAATCATCATCATAATCAGCCTATCAATGTCCCCACTGCTGGGGCCCAGGCCTTCCCTATGGATGGAATAGGGAGATTGGGCCATGACCCACCACGCGGGCCCAGTGCGGATTGGTGGGTGCTAACGACTGCAGATGCAGCCGGGACCAACAGCTCGAGATAGAAGATGTTTGGTCACCCATCCAATGACTGACCACTGCGACAGTTGCTTAACTTCAACGATCGCAGCCGAACGCGCTAACCACCTGCGCCATCGTGCGCATCTGCAGTTGTTAACACCCGCTAATGCGCACTGGGCCCGTGTGTTGGGTCATGGACCAATATCCCTATTCCATCTATAGGGATGGCCTGTGCGCCAGTAGTGGGGACATTAATAGGCTGATGATGATGATGATACATCTCCTTTAATGACACATTATGTGTGACAAAATCATCAAGACTAAAGTTCGTGGACAGACTGAGAGTAAATGCATCTGTTGATTTAATACTTAGATTTATAACCTTTGTGTTTTTATGTCTTTTACAATGTTACTTTACTACACGACTGTACTTCACCGTTTCAAAAGAATTAGCCAAATAGTTAAGAGCTCAAATAGGTCCCATTGTGTTGGTAAGTACGTCTTTGAGGGTCCAATGGGCACCAATTTCTTGATAGGAGGTCGAATGGGCACTTTTTTTGTAAGTAAGGTCCAATTGGTACTAGACCTCAGCCACGATCCCATCGAGAACATTTTATTTAATGTCCCTAGCATAATGACCTCCGTTGTTTGTTCCAAAAATACTTTAGGGAAAAACTAATTTGGCTTGCGGTCATAAAAGAGCATTTTGTTCACAAATCGACGACGCTAATTTAGTCAAGCTCAATCAATCTGAAGCCCCATTTTTTGCCGTCTGCCAATCACAAAAGTGCAACCTTTTGCGGTGGCACGAGTCCGCCAAATTGATTTTTTGCCGCACCAAGATGCAACGTTATAAAAACTTCAAAAATCAATTTTTCATCGTTTTTGTTTTTTTAAACTTGTTTTTAAGTTTTTTTTTTATGTTCTAATTGGTTCGCTTTGGTTTTTAGGTTTTGTTACAATTTTGTAAACACTGTTTTTATATAGTCATATAACAGAAGACGACAGTATAAGAACTTTGAACGTGATATTGTGTTTCTGTTGCTGAATAGGGTTCCAGGATTTTACTAGGAAAAGGTTTAGGTGAAGCCCGGCAAGATGAGAATGGCTGGAACGGCAAATTCGTCTGCTCCTTAGGTATATTGGCAGCGGACATTTATTTATTGGCAACTGAATGACCAGACTCTGTTACTTTTGTCTGCAATTTTCTACATGACTGTACTGTGCTTTACAAAACTGTCAATAAGGTCCATCTGGCAGTTGTTACAATTTTGTAAACACTGTTTTTATATAGTCATATAACAGAAGACGACAGTATAAGAACTTTGAACGTGATATTGTGTTTCTGTTGCTGAATAGGGTTCCAGGATTTTACTAGGAAAAGGTTTAGGTGAAGCCCGGCAAGATGAGAATGGCTGGAACGGCAAATTCGTCTGCTCCTTAGGTATATTGGCAGCGGACATTTATTTATTGGCAACTGAATGACCAGACTCTGTTACTTTTGTCTGCAATTTTCTACATGACTGTACTGTGCTTTACAAAACTGTAAAGCACAGTATCTTGAAGGTCCAATGGGCACCATAAAAGAGGTCCAATGGGCACATTGAATATAATTTTTTTAAGAAGGTCCAATGGGCACATTTAATATAACACTTTTTAAGAAGGTCCAATGGACACCAAAAAAGAGGTCCAATGGGCACTTTTTGCTTTTGGGTCGAATCTTGAAGGTCCAACGAGTACTAGACCAACTGAATTTCACTTAGGCCTAAGGTCAGATGGATTGGAGTGTTTTGTCTCATAAGATCATTCCCTATTTTTTTTTCAAACCTATGCGTTGGTATATTCTCAGGACCCTGTTTGTTAAAATTTATTTATAGGATAGTCATCCGCTGATTTCATTTACCTTTCCCGCTTCTAGTCTAATGTACGAGTAGCTCCAACTATAAACTTTCAATAATATTATTGACTATGCCTGATCTTGGTCAACATAGTATTTGACACGAATATCTATACATTGAATACGTTATTTGGATTGTATTTATTTCTATAATCAGATGATGTCATGTAATAAAAATCTCAAGGTTTTTTTTTTTTTTTTTTCAATCTTCGTTGTGAATCTTAGTTGTATTTTTTACAAACGCGGGTTTTATCACACCATAATTAAATCAACAATTTATCAACGTACCGACAGTTTTGACAGCCAATACTCGTCGGTTAAAAATATATGTAACAACGACTTTATTGAAATAAATGAGCTTCATTTCTTAGAACGTTTCTTTAAAAATTTGATATTTTCATTTATTTCGAAATACTGATAAGAGCTTTACACAAATTATTAATGTGTATTGGGTAAAAATGTGTTCAAAGAAAGTGTTAATATATCTTATGAGCTTACCCTCGATAACTTTTTTGTTATAATCATAATCAAAATCATTTATTCAGTTAAGGCTGTTACAAGCACTCATGAATGTCTAGAAACTGCGCCATCGGTTCGTAAATCTGCGGCGGGAGATTTTGTACTGAGAAGAACCGACAAGAAACTCAGCAAGGGCTGTTCTTTCTCCCTGTTTTATTATTCACAGAGTCGTCAAGTTGAAAAATGACTTCAGAGATGATTCATGCAGTCACCTTTTATTACATAATGATTAAATATACATTAATTATCCACCTAAATTTTGATTGCTGTAAATATAAATTTCGCCAAATATTGTTTCGCCATTCAAACTTTGATTTTTAGATACTCATATATCAACATGTAAACACTCATTTGACACACCGAAATCTTCACACGGGAAAGTATTATGTGTTAACAACATTAAATTGACCAACTCGCTTTGTTAGCACTTGGCTTAATCCACAATTTTTACTGGACCTTTATCTTCGTATACATCGCTCGGAGAGATGTGCTCTCTTAAAATAGCCGGTTTTCAACTAAAGAATGGAAATAGTAAAGCTCTTTGAGTGAAAAATATTGAAAGGAATGTTCTGCCTTTTATTAGTTCGTTTACCACGACTGGTTGGTACAACGGGAGTACGTCAGCCCAGCGGTCCTGGGTTTGAACCACGGTAGTGTGGCAGTTCTTTGTGTGATAAGCAGACATATTATTTGGTCCCGAAGTCATGATTGTTTTAGTACTTGTGTCTTGTAGATGATTGATTTATTTATTTGTTAAAAACACAAAACGGATCCAAAAAAATATAATGAACATTTTAGCTATATTTCAAGGTTTCAAGGAATTGCCTATTCCTGGGTTCGAATCCCAGTGGGTGCAGGTGTTTGTGTGATGAATACGAGCATTTGTACTCCAGTCATGGACGTTTAATATGTATT
Organism: Chilo suppressalis; assembly: GCA_902850365.2. Lineage (NCBI taxonomy): Eukaryota > Metazoa > Arthropoda > Insecta > Lepidoptera > Crambidae > Chilo > Chilo suppressalis. Next base: position 2,116,365 of record OU963905.1, on the reverse strand, counting down.
TCTATATAAATATACTTATATATGTACAGTATATGTATTCTATCCGTTACCTTAGCATCCCATAGCACAAGCCTTACAGTGCTTACTTTGGGCCTAGGCTAATAAATAATAATAATAAATAAATAAATATTTCCAACACTTACACCAATTAGCCTAGCCCCAAAGTAAGCACTATAAGGCTAATTGGTGTGAGTGTCGGAAATATTTATATTTGAACTTTTTAAATTGTTGTTCTGTAGCAGCATACTTTATACTAAAACTAGGGCTTTCCAGAGAAACTTGACGACGACAAATAGACAGACGTACAAACCGCTAAACCGTACGCACCGCAGGCTGTCATTACGTCGTAGGAGGCAAACGCCACGACAAATGCTTAAAATAGATTATATTTTTACGCTTCCGCGGTCAACACTGTAATGCAGACGCGGTGACATTAATTTCATACTGGGATCAGAGTGACTTGATACTTGACTAGTTATTATTTATTTGGTGGGGAACGGGGGTCTTCGGTACTCCTTTGGTTAATAAATCGTTTATTTATCGTTTACACTGCTTTATTCGTATAAGTTACAAATTTAAATTAAATCTTTAAAAATGCGTGCCGTTTCGTATGATAGTCGAGAGATGTGTGTGACGTTTAAGTTTCTCCACTCGGTTCTTCGCGTTCGACCGCAGATGTCTCACTAGATGGCGCTAGTGGTCGGTAACATTATTTATTTTTTATTATACACGATAGCGAAGTGGTAAATACATTTGGTGTGCGGAAACTTATACCATTGCCGGTAATGATATGGGTGACCGTTTTCATTACTTGAAAATACACTTTAGTTGATCTAGGCTACATTTGTAGACGTCAGCACTCACCAAACCACAGTTAAGCCAGCGTAATATAAAAATAAATCGCGGCCAATGCCCCAGCATTGGAGATATTGGTAAGCTGATAATGATGAGTCATTATTTTAATGCGGCTGTGCCCCCATTAGACGAAGAATCATGAAAATAGAAAAACAAACGATTTACATAGATAATTTACATACTTTGTCAATAAAAAATGGCATATGAGTACAGCCGTATTAAATATTTTAAATATTTTTCTTTAGGCGAATTTACATTTTTCTCTTATTGTCGTAAATACCAGATCTTAGTCTTAATGGCATCATGGTAGACAACGGTGTCTATTAAGCTATGGTGTCGATAAACATCAGACAAATTATGTTATGCTTGTTTGCCACTCTCTCAACATATGCGCACATTGTAAAAAAATCTTAAAATATTAAAGTATCAAACCGCCGCATACCTCAACGCTCGGCAGTTAAATAATTTGATTCTCTCTAACGCTGTTGTCAAGTTGTCACCACAGACTAGTTACACAAATAAACTCCGACGAGTTAGCTATCTTCAGTTCATTTTACGACATTAAAAAACAAATTATTTTATCATAGACACGGCCTAAGCAGCTGTATTTAACTTGCAAAGCGTAGGTACCTGCACTAAATTGTTGCTTGTCGCTCGCTCGCTACTGTGAATGTTATCGAATTACATGGAGCAAATTATGCGTGGTGCTAAACCGTAGAGTAAAGAGTACTTGCTGAATCTGTGTGTAACTTAAGAGCGCGCTTTGTTTTTTTCATACAAATGTTCTCGACTGATTGATTTCTCTTTGATTTTTATCACTAAAGAATTGATTTTCATAAATAAAATATGATTTTACTCATTCTATGCTCCTATGTTATCCTTTTTTAGATAACTTGTGTTTCAAAGAAATTAAACAAGCCCCCGTAAAGGGCCAAAAATAATCAAATTTTTGTCATCTCTAAAGACGTCTAGTATGAAGATTTAATAAGCATTTACAAAAAGATCAGCACGTAGAGGCAAAGTACAACTACTTAGTATACTTTGTGTAAATAATGTGAATTTCAGTTTGATACCTCCACGCGTTCCTGAGAAAACGGACGGACGGACGGAAGGACAACAAAGTGATCCTATAAGGGTTCTGTTTTTTCCTTTTGAGGTACGGAAACCTAAAAAAGAGTGAAAAATCGATACGAAGGTTCTGAAATTATCTATTTTAAGAAATATTATATGTTTCTTCTTCTTAGATAGTAATTTGAAACAATCTAGGATATATATACTACAGTAATAAGTTTACGCATAAATGTCTATGATACTGGCTTTACTGGATATGGATAATAATCCTTGTATTCCACAAAAAAATCGGAAACGGTATAAAAGTCAATTGAGTTGTCCAAATATAATAAATCAAAGGGCTCACTGAACTACCCTTTCGTGTCTATAATCTTTTAAAGAGGCTCTGTCATCGATATTTAGCAAGTCGTATTACGAAGGGATAAAGTCTAAATTGGTGCAGTCATGACTGATTCCCAAGCAACCATGAATTGAACAACAAGAAAAGAGGTATACCGACTACGTGTGATTTGTAATCAGACAAGAAGGATTCCGTATAAACCAGGTTTAATATAAAGCTAATTTCAGATTTATTTTTTGGATAATTTTAATATTTTGTACATATGACGGTTTAAGTGATACCAAGTTTGGTAAATACGAGTTTTTTATTTATTTAATGCAGCTTTTTATTTAAACTAGTTAAAGTCGAACGTTAAACTAGTTTAGTAACTTAGAGTTTTATGCTGTTATTGTTCTATGGGCATGTATTATAAATAAAAAATGGGTGCGTGTACTTATGTAGGCGCGTGAGAAGTTATCCTTCTTTGGCATCGTTTAAAATTAGTTTTTAATTGCATGCAAATAATTAATTACAATAAATTAATAAAAAGTCTGGAAAAGGACACAGTCAATAAAGTTCAGTTTTAATTTGAAAAAATAAATAAATAATCAAAATATTCAATTAAAATCGCTACTGAATATAATTTATTAGAACATATGTGATTTGCACTTGTATGAAACTCGAACACGTATTCCGAATATACAAACTAGAAACATGTGGATAAATATTATAAATATGAATGCCTATAACTGTTACTTTATTACAAAAAATAAAGATGTGGTTTTTGGTTCTACTACACCAATGGTCAAGAGATGGCGCTGTAGTCTCCTGAATCGCGCTTTGGTTCCGTTGTTCCAGATTAATAAATACTTTTGATAGGCCTTCACAATGCAGTCGTTATCACCCACTAAATAGAGATTCTATTTCTATTTTGTTGGTAGATTTTCTTAATGTGCGGTAAACACAATAGTAACGCATGAAGTTGGTCGCTAAAGCGACACAAATTTTGTGTTACAGTGATGCGCGCGCATCTTAAAATTTCACTCTCATCATTTTTTCATAACGCGCCTAAAGAAGTATAACTTCAATAATATAAGTACTTAAGTAGGTATTCCTGAAATTTCACTTCTGACTATTCATAGAACCCCAAAGATATACAAATACTAGTGCAAAAGAATGGAAATTAGGTGCAGGCCTTACATGCAGGGGATAACAAAAGTAATGGGTCTAGATAGACATTTTTTAATATTCTGAGATTTTCTGAGATATGATTGAGGAGCTCGATGGCGCAAGTGGTTAGCGCGTTCGGCTGCGATCGTTGAACTTTAGCAACTTTCGCAGTGGTCGGTCATTGGATGGGTGACCAAAAATTACTATCTCCAGCTCCTCCGTGCTTCGGAAGGAACGTTAAGGGTGGGTCATGGCCCAATCTCCCTATTCCATCCATAGAGAGGGCCTGTGCCCCAGCAGTGGGGACATTAATAGGCTAATGATGATGATGATAATGATGAATATTTTCTGAAGAAACGCAGTTTTCCAATAACGGAATGTACAATCGTAAAAAACATCACTATTGGAGTCGAGAAAATCCCTTAAGAATGTACGAAGGACGCCGTCAAGTCAGATTCTCATTTAACTGCTGGGTTACTTATGGCCTACTTCATAATAAGGTACCAACAACAGAGCTGGTGCGGCTTGTGAAGCGGCTGAAAAAGCTAAGGCATGCAAAAACAGGGGTCTAGGCTTCGAATATGATTTTGTCCCATTCGGTGTCGAGACCCTTGGTCCGTGGGGTCCTAGCGCTATAAGGCTTGTTAAAGAAATAGCAAAAATATTAGTCGACATCACGGGAGACCGAAAAGCTGACAGCTACCTCGGACAAAGAATTAGTCTAGCTATCCAAAGGGAGAATGCTGCCAGTATCTTTGGGACCTTGCCTAAAGGGACTCCTTTTACTAATGTATTTCAGTTATTATATTTTATTTTTTTAGTTTTAGGTTCATTGTTATAGTATATAATTTTTAAGCCAGTATTAGATAATAGTATATAATATAAGGTACTCATGTTTAAATCTTATGCTGGACATTTGGATAGATTCAAGTATCTTGCAATCATTAATTCATAAAAAAATGAGATTTCGTTCAGTACTTCTGAGATGATTGCGAACGTTCAGACAGACAAACCCGGGACTTAGTAACTACCTATATATTATAGAGATTAATATAAAGTTACTTAGTCCCCGCGCGGGTCTTAGGTGCAAAGAGTTTATCTACTATATAAAAATAAGTCGGGTTTTCCTTCCTGACGCTGTAACTCCAGAATGCACGAACCGATTTCCACGGTTTTGCATTCGTTGGAAAGGTCTCGGGCTCCGTGAGGTTTATAGTAAAGAAAATTCAGGAAAAATTTAAAAAAAAAATCTTCTTTTAATCACCAAACGAAATGTTACATAAAACGAAGCCATCTGATGGCGAAACGGAGTTCGCCTGGTTTGCTAGTTTCTCATAAAATCATACAGTTTACTTATAATGAGATTTACAATTTTCACATTCTAATATTACTTTGTGACCGCTTCTGCAGTATCGGTTTAATATACAAACAATTAAATAATAGGGATGATGACAATTTTTTTTTCTTCGTTTATCAGGTAGATTATCAAAAAGTATTGGACACGTATTTTTTCTTTTTTCACATAATATAAACATTGCAGAGATATATTGATTTGAAAAGTCGCATGACGTCACGTTTGAGTACACTTTTAAGCGATTCACTAAAAAGTGACATCACGAGCCCCTACTCCCAAACTTTGACGCGCTATAACTTTGTCATTTTTTGGTTGATTGCCCAAAGAAAAAATACGAGTCCATTATTTTTTGATCATGTAACTTTTTGTTAATGTACCCCGTTATCACCCCTATTGTGCTTATTGTACAGCTTTGTGAAAACAATATTGTTAGAATTCCCCTATTATACAATTTTAAAGTTAAGTGTGATATAGGTACTCTTTAAATTTACGTTTAAATGCATTTTTACAATCGCTATTTTTTATTTCATTTGGTAGCTCATTAAACAGTTGTACTCCCTCGGATAATATTGTTTTCCTCCCATAACTAGTCCTTATTAAGAACTTGTAATTTAAATCTAAATAAAATATAACTAGAAAAAAATCCACGCGGACCAGGCACCAGACGGGACTCGAACCCGCACCCTTCGCAATCCGGGCGAATGCACTGACCACTTACGCTACCGCGGCCCTCAAGGACCGCGTCGAAATTCTTCTAGCCATTCTTAATGTCAAATGAATACTTTTACAAGTATTAAACATTTGAAAGAAGAAATAGCAATTATAGTTTTTTCTAGTTATATTTTCTTTAGATTTAAACATCAAGCAGTTACATGCTTTAAAAAAAATATATATTACTTGTAATTTGTTGGTGTTTCTGAAAGAGTTCTTGTAAAGAGTTCTTTTATGAAACCTACTTAAATAATGGAAATACATAATCTATTTTGATATGCTACTAAAAAAGGACAGCATTGGTACCTTTTCAAAGTCAATGTCAAAATCAAGTAAACACAGACGTATAATACAACTCCTTTGAATAGTTCCATATTTTTTTCCACTGCCAACACTTATTTACATTTTTTTGCTATAATCAAGAAAATCTCAGCATTTTCAATGGACAGCAACGACATTTCGAAAATCAGAAATCAATATATCTTCATTCAAATTGAATGTATAGTACAACACTTTTGAATCTTCAAATTTTTTTTCCCTACCAATCGTTATGGACATATTTTTAAGATGCGCAGAAAAACGAGAAAAGAACTCCACAACATTAAAAGTCTAATGTAACAACATTCACAAATCATTATGTTGTTACAACGTCAATACAATTATGATTTATTTAATATAGAAAACCTGTTGGAATGATTGGAACAGTTCAAACCCAAGCCCAAATTTTTATTTATTGAAGTGAAACTTCTTTATCGCCGTTGGAAAAAAAATTTACCGTCACATTTTTTATTTATTCAGTTTCACATGCTAGTTTACAGAGCTAGTCTAACACACCAACAAGTCAATGCAATGCAATACAAAAACATTCATTATATAGAAATAGTCATAAGTGGAATCACAATTAAAAAGTCAAAATTAAAAATAAACATACATCAAAGTCAACGAAGTTACAGAATCAAAAATGTTAATAAGATACAATTAAGAAGTGAAAACAATAAATAAATACCAAATTAAAATAAACTAGAAAATACACAAGACCGGCCAAAAACACTATTTTGAATGTAATATTTCGGTTAAGGAACCCTAAATGATATGAGTAAAAAAAGGGGTTTTCGTAAACGTGCCAGTGACAAGTAGGATGCTACTCCGCTCATTCTTATGACAGATTATGGAATATTTACGACTCATTATGGGTCATTTTTTTTAACAGCATGGGGCTGAGTTTCCGAGATGACAGCTCGGCTATACAGCGTGTTTAAAGTTTAAATGGCATCCGTATTAATAGTTCGTGATTTATTATGAAGTTTGATCTTTGAATGGTTCTCGTGGGTATTAAGGTTGTTCAATGCGTTTAAAGTTTTGAATGTAATGTAGTGTTATGAACTGTAGAAATGTATATGTTTAGTAATGGTATAAGTATTAAGATGATAACTTATGCCACAGTAATATATATATATATAAAACTCAAAGATGACTGACTAACATAGTGATCTATCAACGCACAGCCCAAACCACTGGACGGATCGGGCTGAAATTTGGCATGCAGGTAGATGTTATGACGTAGGCATCCGCTTAGAAAGGATTTTGATCAATTCTACCCCCAAGGGGATAAAATAGGGAATGAAAGTTTGTATGAAACTTTGTCAATTTCAAACCGATCGGGCTGAGACTTTGCATGCAGGTATAAGAAGAATCATAGATGAATGTCAATATGTATAATACAAGCCTGAGAACAAAAACTGTAGTCTACACTTCAGCTCTACACCGAAGCGAAGCGAGGGCGGGCCGCTAATGTCAAATACTTGTCTTTGAAAGTGAGAAATCTGCACTCACTTATCCCGAATAATTTAGTTATGGAACATTACTGCAGCGGCCAGCAAAAGCGGTATTGGTGGACGAACGTGCGAATGTGGGCCAAAGTAGAGTAGTGGTAGTGGCCAAGACTTGAATAGTACTTTTCCAAAATAGTGCGCGGAAATTAAAACTATTAATTTCTTATGTATTCACGCGCAACAAATCAATATTTATATTGTGGGTTACCTATAATGCGAAGAGATGGCGCTGCCTTGCAGCTTAAGAATGGCTAGAACAATTTCGATGCGGTCCGTGAGGGCCGCGGTAGCATAATTGGTCAGTGCATTCGCCCGGATTGCGAAGGGTGCGGGTTCGAGTCCCGTCTGCTGCCTGGTCCGCGTGGAATTTATTCTAGTTATATTTTCTTTAGATTTAAATATCAAGCAGTTACATGCTTTAAAAATAAAATTTATAAATCAATATTTTTCAAAATCAATGACGAACAACAATAATTTTTCTCACGTCGAATTGTTAATTTGCTTTTTTCCAATAAACCGCTTTTAGTTCTAAATTTAAATAAAATCTTTGATGATTTAACTCCTAGGTTTCCATGTTTCGGTGTAAGATCATTGCATTTTTAAATTACACGAAAGATATGTGTTTACTACTTAATTTATGGCCGTTTTACTTGACATTGGCAGTGTACAAATCGTACGAGCCAAGAAATAAAAATTATGGCCGCTGAAGATATGTATTTTTATTTCATACAACATTGCACACATGTACCTATTTAGCCAGTACAGCAATTTCAGCAAGAAGATTGACAAAATAATGCTGGAATCTTCAAGCATGTTTAAGAATAACGGTTTCATGTCATCAGCACTGGGTTAGGTCTTTATAGGTGAACTAGCGGCCCATCCTCGCTTTGCTTCGGTGTAGAGCTGAAATGTAGACTACAGTTTTTGCTCTCAGGCTTGTATTATACACAATGACATTCATCTATGATTATTCTTATACCTGCATGCAAAGTCTCAGCCCGATCGGTTTAAAATTGACAAAGTTTCATACAAACTTTCATTCCCTATTTTATCCCCTTGGGGGTAGAATTGATCAAAATCCTTTCTTAGCGGATGCCTACGTCATAACATCTACTTGCATGCCAAATTTCAGCCCGATCCGTCCAGTGGTTTGGGCTGTGCGTTGATAGATCACTATGTCAGTCAGTCAGTCACCTTTGAGTTTTATATATATATAGATATTATCGGCTGCTAATAAATTGCAAGACACAATTGCAGACCAAACGTGTTCCCATTAGATCCTTAGGTTTATTTTAGCTTTATTTAATTCAGCCTGTATAAGCATAGACAAAATTAGGGATTCGCCATATACACCAGTTGAGCTTCTCGGAAACAAAACTGTTTTGACTTCACAATCATCCTCCTTCGTGTTTTTTGTCTATGCCTTGCCCTTTGTCACGGTGATAATGACCACAATCTACCACAATACACAGAACAGCGGGGTGTGTGCCGTTCATCAGTTGCTCTTTTGTTTGTGGTACGAATTTGAATATTACTCGTGGCTTTGTATTTGGAATCCCATGACGATTGGCGATGTAGGGTGAGGACTGGTATGCGAATTATTTTCTTGTTTTTTTTGGATAACAGCTTTAGTAATCTGAATGAATTTGAGGAAGCATTCTTATTTTGAATTGTGTGCTGTTAACTTAACCTTCTTTGTGATTTAAGCGTTATAAATTCGAAAGGTTTTTGTTTCTCGTTTTTTTTTTATTAATGTAGTCAAAACGAGTTTACTAATGGTTTCCACTAATCTAAATCAACTTCAATCATATCGTAATAGGTGGGCGACTATTGAGGACTTCGCTTAAACAAAAAGTTGTTCTCGGTAAAGATTTTTTACAGATTCTGTATAGAAACGAAAACGAAACGATAGTGAAATCCAGACGAGCAGATAGCTATATAGATAGATTATGCTGATGTGTGTTATCCTGACCTAAATAAAGATATTCATGGTAAATTGGAGCGGTCTCTTAACAGCTGTATTCGATTCATGTTCAGTCTAATATGATCATATTACTTCATTTCGCCGTGAATTCAATTGGCCGCCCCTTTCAGACCGTCAAGATTTAAGAATTCTCACATATCTTTTCTCAATTCTTTTTGACCCTAATGCTCCGTCTTATCTAAAGTCCAAATTTCAGTTTTTAAGTTCCACACACTCTCGTCCTCTTTGTTCATCTGAAAACCTTCTTTTGTCCATCTCCTCCCACTGCTCCAGCTTCGTATCAAACTCATTTTGTCTCCAAGCTATTCGTCTCTGGCACGATCTTCCGGAGAGCGTAAGAAAAGCACACAGTAAACTTGCTTTCAAGGTCCTCGTACATCAGCATTTCGCTAAGAAGTCATAACAATTTCAATTTCTATATTATGATCAAACTCTGGTTAATCCGCCTAGTATTAATATTATTTGTAATAGTATTTTGTTTTATTATAGTATTCTTAAGTATGTATTATTGTAGTGGTATTTATTATTATTATATATGTAGGTATTTATCGTATATGTATGTTAATGTATGTAGTGATGTAGGTATATTTATAGATCTTACATTATAATTATTATATTAAGTATCATGTAGTTTTATCAATTTATTTTTTCTTTCTTTCACCTTTTGCTTTTATTTACTTTACCGTATAATGTCTCTCCTCGCTTAGCCTGATGGTTGACTGGTAGAGAATGCTATGTGGCATTAAGTCCGCCATTCGTTGTAAAAAGACAATAAATAGTAAATAAATAAATAAAATAAATAGCTGATACAGCAGTTCTACCTGCCACACCATCCATCCACACCCTGCCGGCCTGCATGTTGTTTCTTCACGCCTGTTTTAAAGGATCCCAGGTTGTAAGAAGGAGGGGACACGTTAACGGGCAGAGCATTCCATTTACTGATAGTGCGACAAAGAAATGAGTCTCCTAATTTCTTTGCACGCTTTGGAATTGTGGCCACAGTCAGGCGGTGTCAACGTAGGCTAGTGCGCGTGGTCCTCTCAAGGAAAGGGGAAGATGAAATAAGATAGAATAACTCCTTAGAACACACACCATGTTATAATAATAATAATAATATTTCCAACACACCAATTATCGTACCCCCAAAGTAAGCACTATAAGGCTTGTGTTATGGGATACTAGGGTTACGGATAGAATACATAACTGTACATATATAAGTATATTTATATAGAATTACATATTAAACATCCATGACTGCTTAGAAAAGTACAAATGCTCATATTCATCAGACAAACGTCTGCCCCCACCGGGATTCGAACCCGGCAAAATTTATTGATTGATATATTGATAACTCTTGCTTTTAACAAATGTTTGTTAGCATATAAACTTTTCGCTATATCAAATACACTGAAATATAAACAACACATCTTCTACTAACCTTTTTAAAAAGATCGTAACAGAAAAATCATCATATGTCATACGCATAGATAAAGCTTAAATTCGATTCGTGATACATTAATAAAATCAATTGTTGTTGTAACGTAAAGATTTGTCATTGCCTAATTAATATGCGGACCTTTTTAAAAATATCATTGGTAATATTTTTGCACAATGGCGCTCTCTTACAAAACAGTGTCACATTTAACGGGTAAATAAAATTTTTTGTAAATTGCACAAACACGTTAAGATCGAATAGTTATGTAATAAAACAATATTTTTGTTGTACAATGAATATCACACAAATGGTTTACTATTGTGAACGTTATGACGATTTTTTTTTTATATCCTCCTCAGGTTCGAGCGGTCTGGAGGCTCCAGACGGAGAGGAGACTCCCCCCGTGGGGAGACGCCATCCGCCTGGAATACCTCCAGAGGCACTCGACAATTCTCGGCTTGAGGTCCCCTTAGGATCTCGTCGTCCCCAAACCCGGTGACGCTGTAAAGGTCATATGCGACCAACAGCATACACACTCAAAAAAAATACAGAGATTTTTTTTGCACAAATAAGTATGTATATGTCTGTGACCTGACTGGTCATTGTCCCCTAAACAGGCACCTATATACAATAGGAGTTACAGACAGCCCCCTGTGCAGAGGATGCATGGAGGCAGAGGAAACGCCACAGCATGTCATCATGGAATGCAGGAGTGTGGCCGACCAACGGGCACGACTTCTCCAGTCACCAGAATCGTTTCCGGAAGCTTGCAGCAGTCTACCAAGGCTGCTTTCCTTCTGGACCGATATAGGCTGGCTGGAGTAAGCGGGAATGTTTTGAGACACGCACAATGGTCCAATAATTAGGACTAAGTGCGGAAACCGCCCTGAAGAACTAACTAAATAAATGTCTGTGACCCAATCACGGACAAGAAAAATAAACGAATAAACTCGAATATGACTTGTGGGAGGCGAATTACAGTTTTTTTTTATAGATAGGTCCGACAAACGACTCCAGGTGGGAACCTGATGTTATACTTCCCATCACTTATGATGGGATAAAATCGATGAAAATTGATGCATCCCCCCCCCCCCCAGGATTCATTATTTACGAAACTACTTCGACAAAAATTTTGAAATAAATATGGAATATAGCTCTTTGCTTGTAAATTACACGAAAATCCATACAGTGTTTATAGTATAATGGTACGGTACCCTTCGTGCGCGATTCCGACTTGCACTTGGCTATTTTTTACTTTTCAATAGGATTTTGGACGAGTCGAACTGTACTTTGAATCACCATCAACCTATTAATGTCCTCACTGATATTATACAGGCCTTCCCTATTGATGCAATAGGGAGATTGCACCACGCGGGCCCAGTGCGGATTTGTTAGTGCTAACGACTGCAGATGCAGCCGGGACTAACTGCTTTCCGAAGCACGGAGGCACTCGAGACAATAAGACATTTGACATTGTGGGTTACGTACACTGCGAAGAGATGGCGCTGCCTTGCAGCTTAAGGCTAGGAAAATTTCGACGCGGCGAATAGGGCCGTGGTAGCATAATGGTCAGTGCATTCGCCCGGATTGCGAAGGGTGCGGGTTCGAGTCCCGTCCGCTGCCTGGTCCGCGTGGATTTTTTTCTAGTAAACTTTTCTTTAGATTTAGACATCTAGCAGTTAAATGCTTAAAAATAAATAAAGACATAACAATAAGATATTGGTCACCCATCCAGTGACTGATCCAGCTTCTCCGTGGGAATACCGCAAAATATTTGATTAACACTCATTCAATGACTAATGAAATTGTATTGGAAAATCGACTCTCTACTAGGCTTGTTGAAAATATATCGATGTATCGATATATCGATATTTTTTGTTCGATATATCGATATTTTTTGCCGATATTTTTTGATTCGATATATCGATATATCGATACAAAATAACCAATATCGAAATTCGTATCAAAAAACATTTTTTTTTAATTATTAGCGGCATATCACGATCTTACTAAATTCGTATCTGGAAAAATCGTAACTAGATCTCAGATTAATGATATTCAACATATCTATGATCTGTGCTGTATTTAGTATTGTCTATTATTTGTAAATCTGTTTCGCTGGTGAATTGGTTGTGCTGATTTCCATTATATTCTGTGGAAGTGTGTGACTGTCTAGTCTTGTTTACGAAAGATGGCACCTGAGAGGCCCTGGCATTGGCATTTTCATCATTCGAAAATAGGGTCTATTTTTAGGGAGATAATTTTCGTTCCATTATTATTCCGCGTGTCATATTTCGTGAGATACTGTACTGTCATGTAGTGTAGCGGCAATTTGGTACTTTGATAATTCTTTCTTTAATTATAATTTGTACTGAACTATTATTACTATGCTAGGCTGACCTAAATATATTTTTGGAAAAATTGGCCCGATATATAGATATATCGATATTTTTTTCGATATATCGAAGCCGATATTGATATTTTATTAAATATCGATTTATCGATATATCGATATTTTTTTCAACTTTCGACGTCCCTACTCTCTACTGATGATGACAAGGTAACTATTAATTAGTGTCGCATATCGGTTACAGAGGTCGCCGGGTGTCAAACACTTTGTCGGCATGCGCGCGCTTTGAAATGAACTCGCGAAAGGTAAAAATGTGCGCTTGTGTGTTTCGGTACAATGTCTTTTGTATTTGTTCATTAGTTGTGTGAAGAAAGGAAGTCGTGGTATGCATTCGGAATTTTCGATATACGGACGTAACTTGATCAGTTATCGGCCGGATTGTGCATTGGCAGCGTCGTTTTTGTTTGATTAGGAAGGACTAAATTTTTAAAAATTTGTTTTTTTCTCAAATAAACATGGTTCACTCATAATTATTATTATTTTAAAGCATGTAACTGCTAGATGTTTAAATCTAAAGAAAATATAACTAGAAGAAAATATTTTTTTTTTCTAGTTATATTTTCTTTGGATGGTTCACTCATTTTTCAGACACTAAAATTATTTCTCTCGGTACTTACGAATTCTTCATAATAATACGTTATGACTGAAAATGCTTTGGATTTTCTTCGATTTTTAAATATTTTTTTAGGCAAAACATTGGAACCGATATGGATTAAAAAAAAACAATTTCGTTCTTTATTCTTAACGAAATTCGTATTTATTAAATTTCGTTTCGGAGGAGCTCGATGGCGCGGGTGGTTAGCGCGTTCGGCTGCGATCGTTGAAGTTAAGCAACTTTCGCAGTGGTCGGTCATGAGATGGGTGACCAAAAATTTACTATCTCGAGCTCCCCCATGCTTCGGAAGGCACGTTAAGCCGTTGGTCCCAGCTGCATCTGCAGTCGCTAGCACCCACCAATCCGCGGGCCCGCGTGGTGGGTCATGGCCTAATCTCCCTATTCCATCCATAAGGAAGGGTTGTGCCCCAGCTGTGGGGACATTAATAGGCTGGTGATGATGATGATGATGATAAAGCGTCTATAGGCTACCTGACCTGACTGACCATATGTTTGTTTGCCACCTTTAAACTTAAAAAAAACTTTTCAACTATATTATATTACATATAATCCTTCCAAGAGGTTGCCTTGCTAAAAAACACGTTAAATGTGTCTTAATATAATTAAACAAATAATGATTGAGTTCACTCAAAGATCACGAAAAAACACATTTATAACGCACACCAATAACAAGGCGCGACGTTTCCGTGTTCATTTATTTGCCTACTTAAAAAAATTGTAAAACTTGTAATTCTAATAAAACATCACTTCGGCTCATTAATTACCTACTTAATCTACTCCTGAGGTCGTTTCCCATTGCGGCAGCCGCATTGGTCGCACACAGAATAGACTCGTTACACGCCCGTCAGTCACCGTGTCAGAGCCGCTCAATCGAACTAATATAAACGTTACAAATAGTAATCAAAATTGATCTCGTGTTACTTACAACGATCGCCAATCGATATTTAGTTTTTTTTGGACTTTCCGATTTTTGACCTTACACGGTGTTTAGGATTTGTAGAGTTAGGAAATGCTTAGACACGAATGGTGATTGCTCTAGATCAGTGATTCCCAAAGTGGTCTATATCGACCCGTAGGGGTCTATGACAACCTGCAAGGGGTCTACGTCAGCGAAAAAAAATCCATACCATGTAAGTAGGGAGTCTACCCAACACGGAAAAACATGGCAAGGGGTCTACGACACAAAAAAGTTTGGGGAACTCTGCTCTAAATGATGTTTTGTAAACGAATAATGAAACAGTTTAGTTCTTACATAACCAAGAAGGTTCGCCAGGCCATGGGTGGTTGGTGGGATTTGTACCTAAAACAAAATAAAATTATTTCGCAACATATTTTTAAAAATAAAGATTAATATATCATTCATTTGAATACCGTAAATAAAGGCAAGATGATATTAATGTAATTAATATTAAGATGAAAAATAAAGATTTCCTATTTATTAAATTGTAAAAGTTTGTATAGTTGTTACTCAATCATGCAAAAACTACTGAACAGATTTGGATGAATTTCGGAATGCATAGAGTTTATGACCTGGACTGAGAAATAAAAAGAAGTCGCGGGCGGCTGCTCGTTTTTATTATAATATGTTACAAAGATCTCTAAATTAACAACAAATTTTAAGAAGAGGTTTATGATATGATTAGCCATTACTTATTTATTATGCTAAAGCAACCAGTTGATTCTCAGACGCATACTTATAAAAAAGTGTTCTGCTAACTCCATAGTATTAAATATTAAGACACGCAGAGTACGATTTACATTGTAACTCTGTGGTTCACACCATCCGCCTGTCAATATTCAAAGTACGAGGTGATGTATGGAATATTTGGCATTTCCCCGACGAGGCCGATCATTGATCATTATTAGAGTGATGCGCGCGCCGCACCAGCTAGCACCATTACTAGACTAGTACTTTCATTCTTGACAGTGGATTGGATACAGTTCTAATTAGATGAAGAGCAAAATACAAAAAGAAAGAGAAGTTTCTATATTCATTTCTATCATATTTCATTTAGTGTGTTGTGTGCGATGATGTCAATTACAGTTTTGAAACCATGCCATAACATGTATTGTTTCGATACTATTTATTCAATTTTATTTTTATTTGAATTGTTATTATTTTATCCGTGAAAATAGGTAAACGCAATTAAATTAGCTAACAATAAAACTTCATAAATAAACAATGTAACAATAGTAAATGTAAATTTTTTTAACTTTTAGTGTCGCCGCACACGGGCTACACGCCACAGCCATAAACGCTGCCACGAGAAGCTAGGAGCGGCTACTAAAGTGGCTGAAGCTCGCGACAGCGGCCGACTAAGGTAAGGGAGAGAGGGGTGGGGAATCGCGCGAGTGACGTGTGGCGGCGTTTTGTATCGGCGCATTAAGTGGCCGGTGCGGGCCATAAGAAGCGAGTAATGACGATTTGTAGCGTGTGGCGGCCTCCGGCGTACCGTGTGTGGCGAGTCCATATAAAATGTATGAAAACTACAAGAAATATGCCGGTGGCGGCGTTTTGTGGTTGTGGTCGGTGGCCCGTGTGCGGCGACACTTCATCATCATCAGTCTATTAATGTCCCCACTGCTGGGGCACAGGCCTTCCCTATGGATGGAATAGGGAGATTGGGCCATGACCCACCACGCGGGCCCAGTGCGGATTGGTGGGTGCTAACGACTGCAAAATTCAGCCGGGACCAACGGCTTAACGTGCCTTCCGAAGCACGGAGGAGCTCGAGATAGTAAATTTTTGGTCACCCATCCAATGACCGACCACTGCGAAAGTTGCTTAACTTCAACGATCGCAGCCGAACGCGCCATCGAGCTCCTCAACTAATAATAATTTTCAAGCGTTCTTTCGTAAAATCGGATGAAGGTGCATCTATACAAAAGACATCAACGGCAGTGTGTGCACCGAACTAAATAAACGTACAATTAAGATGTGATTTTCTATCGTAACGCGACGTCAGTACGAGATCACCTTGATGACTACTTTTGTTCAGCGCATTGCCACCCACTGGTGTGGAAACCTCTTTAATTTCACCTCAACTCTTTTCTCATATCTTTTGTTTTCTACCAGCAGCCTGACTTGACTTTTCACTAGTTAAGTTTATTTTATAAATAAATAAATAAATATTTCCAACACTCACACCAATTAGCCTAGCCCCAAAGTAAGGACTGTAAGGCTTGTGTTATGGGATGCTAGGGTAATGGATAGAATACATATACTGTACATATATAAAACATATTAAACATCCATGACTGGGTACAAATGCTTGTATTCATCACACAAACATCTGCCCCCACCGGGACTCGAACTCGAGACCTCTCGAGTCGGCGACACCATGAAACCCGGCGTACAAACCACTCGGCCACGGAGGTCGTCAAATTTTGATGGGATAATATTTATAGTATCTGTCATTTAAGAATAATGCAGATTTATATTAATGACTATTATTTCATTTTAGATTCTGTAGTTCCAAAGTTTCCCGCTAACAAACTGCAAAGCTTCATCTCATTTTGATATAAGTACTAGCTGACCCAGCGAACTTCGTACCGCCAAAAAAATAAGCAGGTGGTAGAAGAGAAAATTTAGGGTTGTATGTATTTTATAATACCACATTATAAAAAACTAAATATTGTCCCAAAATAAATTTAAGGGGATGTAACGTAGTGTTCTATCAATTTCCTGGGATAACATTCCTCCTAACCCATATGAGAACACTACGTTACAATACCCAATAGTTTGAATTTTGACGCGTAGGCGCATTGTAGGTTTCAGAACACTACGTTACAGATGGACAACCATTATTACTTATAGATATGAAAAATAAATAGTAGCCGATTCTCAGACCCACGGAATATGCATATAAAATTTCATCAAAATAGGTCAGGCCGTTTCGGAATAGTATGGTAACTAACATTGTGACACGAGAATTTTATACATAAGATATGTTCGAGCTGTCCCGATAAATGATAAGATTTGACTGATAACTAAGCAAAACGTGGAGACGTTGTATTGTATGAACAACAGAATAATAAAATAGGTCAAAAACATACAAGCAAACGAACGGACATAACAGACAACAGCAATTGATAGAATGACATTAAATGTTAAAAAAGGCGAATAGATAAAAAAGAAGAATAGGGGGAAAATGGACGATTCAAAATAGTAGTATTTTTCATCCAATTTCATTAAAGTTATGTTGACTTTTGACTTTTTGAGACAATTTAAAACGAGTATAAAAAGGCTGTGGCAGCTCTCCAGCCAGTCGCCGACATTGATATTGGTAAAAGTTATGCTATTATATCAGGAAAAAGACTAAATAAATAGATAAATATTTCCAACACCCACACCAATCACCCTAAGCCCAAAGAAAACGCTGTAAGGTTGTATTGTGGAATATTAGGGTAACGGATAGTATACATATAACTGACGCACATATAAGTAAACTTACATAGAAATACATATTAAACATCCATGACTGGAGTACAAATGCTTGTATTCATCACATAGACATCTTGCCCCCTCCGGGAATTCAAACCCGGGACCTCTTGAGTCGGCGACACCATGAAACCCGGCGTACAAACCACTCGACCACGGAGGCCCTCAAAAATATAAACTATTTGGTAATTGAAATTGGTATGAGTGAGTAAGTTGTTGAGTGCTAACAAACTTATAAAATAATATAAATCAGAAATGTGAAATGAGGTAATTTAAAAGAGATGATCCGGGAAAATGTTCGAAGCTACCTCGTCCAGTATGCATGTAGACTACAGACAACAAAATATTAAGGAGACGCATAAAAGGTTGAGGAGCTCGATGGCGCAACTGGTTAGCGCGTTCGGCTGCGATCGTTGAAGTTAAGCAACTTTCGCAGTGGTCGGTCATTGGATGGGTGACCAAAAATTTACTATCTCGAGCTCCTCCGTGCTTCGGAAGGCACGTTAAGCCGTTGGTCCCGGTTGCATCTGCAGTCGTTAGCACCCACCAATCCGCACTGGGCCCGCGTGGTGGGTCATGGCCCAATCTCCCTATTCCATCCATAGGGAAGGCGTGTGCCCCAGCAGTGGGGACATTAATAAGCTGTTGATGATGATGATGATAAAGGGTTGAATGAAGCGTAGTATCCGTAAATGGAATGCTCTGCCTGCTCACGTGTTCCCTCCATCTTACAACCTGGGATCCTTTAAAAGAGGCGTGAAGAAGCAACATGCAGGCCGGCAAGGTGAGGATGGCTGTTGTAGAAGATAGTACTGCTGTACTAGCTATCTTCACGTCTGGACTTCACCATCACATTAGATGCAGTGGAGTCATTTGTCCGACCTTTCTATAAAAAAAATGTAACGGGCTGTCTTATCGCGAAGAGACATCTCTTGACAACTATAGGATTCAGAAACAAACTTGGAAGAAAGTACTGCAAACATTTTCATCCCCATCATCTTGATGCGTGGCTATCCACAACCGTGCGTTTTTGTCGAAATTTTTTACCACGTACAACAAAACTGTGGAATATGTTGTCGCCAGCAGTGTCTCCGGAGCAATACGACCCAAAAACCTTCAGAAAAAGAGCGTACTCCTTCCTTAAAGGCCGGCATCGCATTTGTGATACTCCTGGTGTTGCAAGTGTCCATGGGCGACGGTGATCACTTACCATCAGGTGAGCCGTATGCTCGTATGCCCCCTATAACATAAAAAAAACCGCCATTGTCTAAGCATGTACGCTCTCGCAAAATCCTACGATTTTCGCTAAAATTCGATTTATCAAAACATCCTATGACATATAACAACACTTCAGCTCATAGGTAGTCAGTCACACTATATGAAACACAAACTTGTGCAACGAAACGACATGGTCCGATGGCACCTTTTAAGTATTAAATAAAAAACAAGTTTCAACAGTATATATACACTGATTTTATTTATTTATTGACGTTTTGCATCCAGACAAGGATAAATAAATAAATAAATAAAATCAGTACATCTATACCGTTGAAACTTGTTTTATTTAATGAGTGATATGCGTGAAAACCTAAGAAACTTCTAAGTATTACTTAAAAACGGGCTCACTTACATAACTACAAATTTAATAGCATATTGCCAAGTACAATACTATAGTTTCAACGCAGCCGTCGACAATTCAAAGAAATAATTTGATAAGTCAATTCGTCACACACTTAGAACTTTTGACTTAATTTCGTCTCATTATTAGGACATCAAAGAGTGCCGAAAGCGGTCCGACCGACATCAAAAGTGCCGGCGTCCATTCATGTTCTTTTTCTTAATTTTTATTGTGGCAATGATTTTATTGATTTTATATTATCGATTGGGCGTGATTTAGATTCGATTTGCTCTCTCTGAAACGCTCAATATTCCAGTAATTAGTTTAGTGGGTTTTGTTTGGGATCTATCGTGATTCGATCCGGCACGTCGTTGTTGCGTCGATCTCGTTGGTGATAACCGATCGGCTTTTTGTTCTAAAAACGGAAAGGTCGGCGGTCAAAATGGACGCGCACCGAAGATAATCGTATGAGGTCAGTTTTGAATCGTAATTTAAGCGGCATTGTAAATTTTTATGTTGGTAATTTAATTTCGTAATAGGTTTTTCGACTTAATCAAGCAATTAGACTAATATTGCACTATATTTTTATTGTTATTTGCAAGATCTTTCAATGTTTTATAAAGAGCAAACGTTTGTTATCGAAGCTACAAAAAAGAAGTGAAATATAAGAAGTGATGGATACGTATTGCTGTACTCAAATAATCTACTCAATTAATCTATAAATTAAAAAAATTGCACCTTGATTTTCCGCACTACTAAAAGAGGATTGGTAAACAAATAAATCTAACTTCTCATGACTTCCTTGGTTGCTATGTTTTGGAGTAAAATTTCGTTCCATTATTAAATTACACGAATATGTGAGTATGCAATTTATTTGGAAGCTAAAATACGACACATTGATTTTCATGCAACTTTGACGGCCGCTGCTCCCATGTATGTGACCGGTAGAGAAATTCGATTTATCTCCCAAAATAATTCTCACATTTCAAAATCGGAGCCTATTACATTTTCAGCTAACACAATCAGCCATGTAATGTAAGCCATTAATTTACAAAGCTAAAATTGCACCTCGATTTTCCCCATCACTAAACTGTATGGAGGATAGGTAAACAATTAAATCTAACTTGTCGGAGACACAGCGCGATCCTAAAAGCGGTTATTTATCTACGCATCAGCAGCGGCGCGGGCGCAGGCGAACAATTTGGAGCGCGGCCGTGGGAATGTCTGCTATCCGCCGCCATCTCATCTGATAGCGCACTATCTATTGCCATCTGCGCACGAGCGAGGCGCCTTGCCTCGACCACAAAACAGATAGTAACAGAAGTCAATCTCATGTGTGTACTACACATTTCATACTAACGCTCGGCAGCCGCGCTAGGATTGTCAACTTTGGCTTTTGCACAAAAAACTACCGTGGTAGCAGCACGCGTATCTAATTGTTTCATTTACTGTTGAGAACTAAGCCTGAAGAATTAAGAAAGAAGAGAGTTATGGTGCCCTTTTTTTGAGTGTGTATGCTGGTAGTCTGCCGCTCGAAGATGACCTTTACAGCGTCACCGGGTTTGGGGACTGCAATTGGCGAGTGCCTCTAGAGGTATTCAAGGCGGATGGCATCTCCCTACGAGGGAGTCTTCTCTCCGCATGGAGCCTTTAGACCACTCGAACCTGAGAGAGTCGCCCAATTAGAGGGCATCTCTGAGACTCGGATGTTGGCTCCAGTTAGCCGTTGTCGTGGGAGGCGGGGATAAACGCCCAGGTACGTACCTGTACTTGGTATAGCGTGTCGTATGTAGACTTCAGACTCTTATCCTACGGGTGCGGTGTCTGCCTAATGCTAAGCTAGTGTACAAGTTTGGTAGCTGTGTAATGTTGGTGTTTGTGGCCTATGTGGGAGGAGTCGGAGGCGCGCGGGCGATTTCGTCATTGGGGTACTCTAAGTCCTGCCTAGAATGACGAAATCGGAGGGATATGGTGTCCGTACGTAAGCGCTGTCTATATGTACGTTGCTCGAGTGCACTTTGTGTGTCGATTGCTTTCTGCACCTATCTGTTTTGTGCCTCGAGTCCCGACGAAGGTTCGTTTAAACGGCTAGAGCACCTATGAGCTAGTCGCTGCGCTTGCGCGGCTAATGTCGACGCTTCTTTGTTTTCCTGTTTTCTATTATCCGCGTGATTCTAAAGTGGATTTGTTTTTTAATTTAGAATTGTTACTATTTTGATTTTGGAACGTTGTTTAGTTTTTTGTCCAGATTTTTTAGATTAAGTTATAGAATGAAAGATGCATTAAAAACTTTTTTAATGCACGTAAAATATGTGTCACAAAAAAGCATTACTTGTCTTTCAGTACACAAACGCTACAACTTAGTCAAAATATATGACCGTTTTATTACTACAAGAACTATTTTATAAAGGACAAGTAATTAACAGTGAACAAATTTTGGTGTACGCTTCTCTCCGTAATGTGACGATATTATACTATGAGACACAAGTTTCCGCTTAGTTCAGACACCAGTCTCACGCAATTTAATGAAACATATAAGAACTGTTTATACCTATATTATAAGTTATAACATTTTGGAGATAAATAAATAAAGTCATTATAATGATGATTTTATAGGTAATTCTGACTATGTTTTGGTCCTCAAAATCTATATATATAAAACTCAAAGGTGACTGACTGACATAGTGATCTATCAACGCACAGGCCAAACCACTGGACGGATCGGGCTGAAATTTGGCATGCAGGTAGATGTTATGACGTAGGCATCCGCTAAGAAAGGATTTTGATCAATTCTACCCCCAAGGGGATAAAATAGGGAATGAAAGTTTGTATGAATGTTTGTCAATTTTAAACCGATCGGGCTAAGACTTTGCATGCAGGTATAAAAAGAATCATAGATGAATGTCATTGTATATAATACAAGCCTGAGAACAAAAACTGTAGTCTACACTTCAGCTCTACACCGAAGCGAAGCGAGGGCGGGCCGCTAGTATAGGTATAAACCAGAACGGGTGAAGTCAAATACCAGTCAAGTAAAAATTTACGCCAATGTAGTCTGCATTTTTCGCTCGTACTGGAACCTATCAAAACAAATTTATTTGCCGTAAAAAAATACTATACACACAATAAGAGTTGTTAAAAGTTCCTCCATCCTGGCCTACCATCGGCATTGATTAAACCATCACGTTTCATGAACGTTTTATTGTAGACATAAAATAACACTGCTCGAATTCGTACCAAGAATAAAAACAATGTTGTTTTGTTCGTGTAACAACACGAACTGTCATAAAGTGAACGATTTAGCAGTGACGTCATAAATCTTCTAACAAAGTTACTTTTTGAGTCGCAGTCAAAATTTTTTTATTCTAATTGGAAACATATATTGTACACCTCTTTTGAACCGTCCAATTATTTTTCCCTATTATGGACATTTTTAGCTGTGGAGAAAAAAATAATATTTCGGGTTTCGAAAGATTCTATCTCGAGTTCCTCCGTGCTTCGGAAGGCTGCGCCCGCGTCCACCACGCGGTGTGGTTCATGGCTCAATATCCCTATTCCATTCATAGGGAAGGCCTGTGCCCCATCAGTGGGGACATTAATAGGCTGATGATGATGATGATTACAAAACTTACTTACTAACTTATTGCTTAACTGCCATGATCGCAGACAGTATTACCGCATGCATTGCATGCGCACCTTTAAGGCGTGAAATATGTATGATATATAGAAACAGTTAAGTACTTTAATATAAAGAAAATATAACTAGAAAAAATTGCACGCGGACCAGGCAGCAGACGGGACTCGAACCCGCACCCTTCGCAATCTTCGAGACCTTTTTAAAGCATGTAACTGCTTGAAGAAGTTACATGCTTTAAAATAATAGAAATTATAACTATAATTTCTATTTCTTCTTTCAAATGTTTAATACTTGTAATAGTATTCATTTGACATTGTGGGTTACCTATAATGCGAAGAGATGGCGCTGCCTTGCAGCTTAAGAATGGCTAGAGGAATTTCGACGCGGTCCGTATGGGCCGCGGTAGCATAATTGGTCAGTGCATTCGCCCGGATTGCGAAGGGTGCGGGTTCGTGTCCCGTCTGCTGCCTGGTCCGCGTGGATTTTTTTCTAGTTATATTTTTTTTAGATTTAAACATCAAGCAGTTACATGCTTTAAAATAATAGAAATTATAACTACTTTAATATAATTCACGAATCTTAAATTTGGCGGTTTGGTTACTGCAAGTCGTTGGTCATCGCATTAAGTCTGCGTATGATTTTGTTCCCATTTATATTCGTTGGCGCGCGCGGAGGCTTACACTATGTCGACTTATCGGTGTACATTCCACTATGTCGACCAAGAGCACGTGCCAAAGAAACTGATTCTATTTGGACGTATTAGTTTTTGTATGTATTAGGTGTTTGTACTTTATATACTTTATGTGCCAAAGTTATGGTTCAAAGCTTACAAGGGAAATTTTTGTGTAGTCAAAGCTACGTTGTGGAAAAAAAGGAGTGTGCTTATGACTACATGACTGAAGTGAAACTTCTTTAGCTCCATCTGTATATATATATATATATGTGTGTGTGTGTGTGTAAAATATATACATGTATGTACATATACATATTTCATTTAATAGCTATAAGAGAAAGAGAGAAAGAAAATGTGTGCACGCACTGCTTTTTCTTGCTTATATCCCCACTCAAATCTGAACTCCCGTTCGCCTCGCTCGAACACACTTTTCATAACGCGTAACGTGCCCGCCAGCTTAATCCTCAAGTCAAGAGTGCGTAAAAAAGTTTCACTTCAAAAATTGTGCGATATTCTACGATACTGGCGTTTGTCTTTTGTTTGTTTAGAGAAAAATAATTAAGAAATGTCTTGTGAGAGAGTTTGAAAAGTTTTGTGAAATCATTACTAACCAACTGGCATGCCTGTTTAAAAGCAGTGCTTAATAAATTTGAGTTTCAGAAACGAAGATAAGCGATAAATGTTAAGACACCCAAATTGGCACTTGCCGTAACAACTTTTGAACTAAATTGTTGTTGTCAACTGACATAATGATAAGTTGATTAGATTTTCAGGAACTCAGTTGGCAGTTAACATTAGATTTGATAGCTTGGTGTTTATTTTTATTTTTAGTTGAAAAGGCGACAAACAAACATATGGCTCGCCTGGTCGTAAGCGGCCACCATAATCTACATACCAAATATATCTCTCGCACCTTTGCCTACTCTGGGCCAATCCTTTACCCTGTAGGACCTTGCAACCTTATTCACCGCCAGAAATAGCTGAACAGTCTTTCCGAAATCAGGATTCGGTCTCGGATTGTGGAAATTAAGGAACCAGCGCAATAAATGGTCATACGGAGAGTACAAATTCCGACCGATCACGGCAAGCACTTGTACCATCGAGCTTCGCCATGCGAAGTGTTACCACTAAATCCTCAGTGCACATCTCAGCCGGGCTGACGTTACAGCCTATTGTTACATATTCCTAAGTCGCGCGTAACGCATGCGCGCTCGAGGCAGCATTCCAGTCGCTGACGGCGCGTGCGCGATTGATTTGTCGTCCGTTTGTCTGTTTAGAGCTTGTCGTTTGTAAGTTATAAGCTGTAAGCGATTTTCTCTTATGTGTAATATAGCCAACATACCACGTACCACGGAATATGGAATGGCGTTAGGGAATACATCGGCGCAACTGAAATCTAGTATAATAAGCGTCTACATGAAATGGAGGTCGATTTCCTTCAAGCAGGCTTATTAAATTGATCAATGTGTAGGAAGGCCAAAGGGGAAAATCTTCCTCCGAGCTGGGTGATGTTAGTTCGGGGGCCGCGGCCCGGCTGATGTTGGTCAGGCATCGTATATATGGAGTGTTTGGCTCCAAATTTCTCTTGCGCGATGTAGGCTTCCATACGTTGTGAACGCAGCGCCGGTAGCGCCATCTCTTAAGGAGGCGAGTGACTATTTCCTCTGTGTTCATTATATGTGGGGCATGTAGATGTCGCCGCCACAAATATAAAAAACTATAAAACACAGATTGTTTATCAATCAAAAATAAGTTAAAACTTTGCTGAGCAATTTATCAAATCGGGAACGACTTAATCTAGTCCAATTTAACCCCATGAAGACGGGTATGTGCGTTTACCGCAAAAAAATACCATTTGTCGTATCCCCTCGTATCTTTAGAACACGCTTGCTACTGCCTCAGTTAGTATCGGTATTTTTGACGTTGACATATCAAGCAACACTCAGTTTGGAGTTTATCTGGAGGCCTTGCACCGAATCAGCCTCCAAGGAGCTTGGTGTGCTCAATAGGTCGACGGGGTACTTCACACCGGCCCACCAACTGCAATTCTATAAAGCCCCAGTGCCAGTCTCTACCTCTGGATCTCAGAACTTTTCCGATAAGCTCGATCTTTTGGCTTTTTCCGTAGAGATGCAGCTCCGCTCTACATCTTCTATCGCATTTATCAAGGGGAGTGTTCTGAGGAATTGTTCGGATTACTGTTCTGCAGCTGCGTTCCGCTATCGTACATCGCGATAAAAATTTCATCCCCACCATCTTGATGTGGCTATCTACAGCCTTGCGATATTGTCGATTTTTTTTTCCACGTTTAACCAAACTGTGGAATATATTGTCACCAGCGGTATTTCCGGACCACTGCGACCTGAAACCCTCAAAAAAAGAGCGTTCTCTCTCTTTAAAGGCTGGCATCGCATTTGTGATACTCCTGGCGTTGCAGGTGTCTATGGGCGATGGTGATCACTTACCCTAGTATACTTATCAAGCGAGCCGTCAGCTCGTATGCCCCTATAATATGTAAAAAACACAAGCTGAAACCGCTACCGCTTGTGACTTAAAAACAGCAACAAAAACTACGGTGCCTGAATATAAAACGGTCGCGAATGTGTGACATCATGGCACGTAACGTAGAAACCTAGCGCTGTTCGAATTACGATTAACGTACGGACGGACAGTGCTACGGTCGTATGTGGGTATGTTAATGAGGTGCGCTGACCCGTTGGAAGGAACCTGGAAGCTAATATGGCGGAGGCTTCGTCTATTGAGGTTTTTTTGTTAATCGAAATGGTCCATGTAATGTTGTACCACAAATTTTTATAACCGACATGGCAAGCAGAAAGTTAGCTCAGAACAAAACGTCATTTCTGTGACACATACATTGATGTTATAGTAGGGAAGTCTAACTGGGGATTTTGCCATTTATTCGGCAGCGAGGCAGAAAAACATAAGGGGACATTCTTTTTTGAGTGTGTATTGTTGGTCGCAGATGACCTTTACAGCGTTACAGGGTTTGGGGATGGCGAGATCCTAAGGGGACTTCAAGCCGAGAATTGGCAAGTGCCTCTAGAGACATTCGGAGACAGGCGGATGGCATCTCCCCACGGGGGCATTCTCCTCTCCGTCTGGAGCCTCTAGACTAATCGAACCTGAGGGGGGGACGTAATGGGTTAATGACGATGATTATTAAATAAATAAGTATTTTCAACACTCACACCAATAAGCAAAGCTAATTAAGCACTTTAGGCTTGTGTTCTACGTGGTTCATGACACCCTTCTCTACCTTTGTCACTTCGAAAGCATATTTACAAGCAGGTTTTCAGTCATGTGACAATATAAATATATTTTTCATTTTCATTTTTCACACACAATGCGAAGAGAAGGCGCTGCCTTGCAGCCTAAGAAAGGTTAGAGAAAATTCGACACGGCAATCCGAATTGCTGTAGTATAATGGTTAGTGCATTCGTCCAGACAGCGAAGGGTTCACGGTTCGAGTCCCGTCTGCTGCCTGGTCCGCGTGGAATTTATTTTAGTATTTTTTTTGGACTTAAACATGTATCAGTTAATAGCTTAAAAATAAAACTATTTTTTGTCAGAATACTAAAATCACCTAATCTAATTCAATCCCAATATTCATATCAAAAATTGATACTTTTTTTAAACATTATTATTATAACTAAGATTTTTTTTAAAAAAAGGGATCCTTTTAGCCAAGGTTCCGAAGATACTGGCAGCTTTCCTGTTCCGTTTTAATATTAAAGAAAAAAAGAAAAAAAAAACGTAAAATATATGAAGACATCAAACTTTATTTTTCATATTGTCATATAGTCGAACCATTTGTGTACTTGAATTCGATTGCTGCATATAGGTAATGGAAATAAGCTAATTATATGTCTATCTATTTATAGTTTCTGTTTCTTTGAAATAAAGTCGAGTATTTACTTTAGTTAAATAATAAATAAATATTTCCAACGCACACCAATTAGTCTAGCCCCAAAATAAGAACTGTAGGCTTGTTTATGGGATACAAGGGTAACTGATATAATACATATCTAAGTATATTTGTATAGAAATCCATATTTAACGTCCATGACTTGAGTACTACTCTCTTATTCATCACACAATCATCTGCCTTTACCAGGATTCGAACCTGGGACCTCTCGAGTAGGCGACACCTTGACACCCGGCATACCACTCGGTCACGGAGGTCATCAAATTGTCAGTATTATACATGTGACTACTATTCTACTTTTATTCTTAGTCCGACATTATAATGTCCTACCTTACCTACAAATAAGGAAGTTGGACTTTTTCTTAAAAAAAACCGGCCAAGCGCGAGTCGTGCACGAAGGGACCGCACTATTATCTATACAATATTTGACACACTATTATACAGGGCGTCCCACGGCTACCTCACAATGAGGGAAAGTATAATAAATATTGAAGATAGGATATTTTACTGAAAGAAGACATCATTTTATTTTTAATAAAAAATAGAATTGCATTCATAGATTTTTTTTAAAACCGCCTGCTACAACTGGGAAACAAACTCGTGAACTTTCGGAAAAAAAAACGACATATTTTATGATAACCATCGAAAGGGTTAATCATAAGAATAATTTTTTTGCTACATAACATAGCATTTTAAATGAAAGGAAAATAATTAAATTTAACATTTTATCCAAAATTATTTTACACAATCATCATCATCATCATCATCAGCCTATTAATGTCCCCACTGCTGGGGCACAGGCCTTCCCTGTAGATGGAATAGCGAGATTGGGCCTTGACCCACCACGCGGGCCCAGTGCGGATTGGTGGGTGCTAACGACTGCAGATGCAGTCTGGACCAACGGCTTAACGTGCCCTCCGAAGCACGGAGGAGCTCAAGATAGTAAATGTTTTGGTCACCCATCCAATGACCGACCACTGCGAAAGCTGCTTAAGTTCAACGATCACAGCCGAACGCGCTAACCACTTGCGCCATCGAGCTCCTCATTTAACACAAACTAATATAAAATCGGATACGCCTTGCAGATCTAGTTATTACTAAAAATAAAATGATGTCTTATTTCAGTAAAATATCCTATCTTCAATATTTAATATACTTTCCCTCTGTGTGAGGTGTGAGGTAGCCGTGGGACGCCCTGTATATTTAAAATTTTATTTATTGAATCTGTACATTTTTTTTCTATCTTATTCATCCCCCAAAAGTATTTAGAATTTATTTATTTTATTCATACATCAAATTGTTCCAGTAGCTTGCGAGCACATCGACTGTGATAGACAGACAGACAACCGAGTCATCCTTTACGCATTCCGCTTTTGCCGATTGTGGCACTGAACCCTAAAAACAAAGTCGATTTAGCTGTCATTATTATACATATGGCTACTACTGGGTCCGTACATTCTTAGTGGAACATTAGAGTACCGGAGCTCTATTTTTGAATCACTCGTCTGACATAGTATCGTCGAATGCGACATACTCCTTCGACTTTCAAGTCGCATAATACTGATTTTCCGTATTAATGAATCATTCGTCACCGGGGTTACCTGTTTAATACGAAATGTAAAATTTCACTCATTTCACGCAGAAATAATAAAAACCGATAATTACCGCAATGAAAACCGAACAAAAAATTCTGGTTGTCGTTTCATATAAAGCATGACAATAATAGATCATCGTCGTCTAATAGCACAAAAAAATTGACAATTATTCTATCATTCGCCTCCACCATTCGCCATGCAGCGAGTGGTCTCACCCATTCGTTGCACTCGAGCGATTCAAAAATACGGAATTAATTATGTCGAATGAAAATTTGTTTCTTAGGTTTTCACGCACATCACTCATTAAATAAAACTAGTTTTTACGGGTTAATGCACGAAACTTTATTTATTTATTGACGTTTCGCAGCCTTTTCAGGTCTGCATCGTCAGAATAGTGATTTTTTATTTAAAATTGTCGAGCTACCTTCGAAAGACTTATATTGAGCGTTCGGTTATTTCATTGGAAGATTTTTAAAATTTTATTGTCTATGTATGAATTTATTATTTAATTTACATAATAAAGTATTTTATTTAAAATTCTTGTTTGTAATTTTGAGTTTATTTATTTATTTGACCCTAACTACCGTAAACTACCACCGGTTCCAAAATTGGGAGACCTTCCTGAGAAGAACCGGCGAAACAAACTCAAGAGAGGCTTTCTATCTCCTTCTTATGTTAAATTATGCAAACAAAAAGAACTAATAGTATCTGATGGTCTTGCAGTGTGTGCTCGGGGTTGGGATTTTATCTCCTGTATAATAGGTTCCCAAGCGGGTGGTATATACCAACCATCTTCCCTATTGAAATTTGGATATTTTTTAATCTCAATAGCCTCGCGCATCAT
Organism: Chilo suppressalis; assembly: GCA_902850365.2. Lineage (NCBI taxonomy): Eukaryota > Metazoa > Arthropoda > Insecta > Lepidoptera > Crambidae > Chilo > Chilo suppressalis. The sequence goes on along the minus strand of OU963905.1, from coordinate 2,085,854 downwards.
TCGAGGAACGAACCGCCGCTCAGCTCAATAAATAATTAAAGTTTCGTGCATTAACCCGTAAAAACTAGTTTTATCGAATGAAAATTAGTAGAAAACGAGCGTTCGACGCAAGACGAGTGATTCAAAAATAGAGCTCCAGGTGGGGGACAGCGCACAAAGGCTCATTAATCTTGCGACTGGTGGCGCGTGTCACAAAGAAAGCCTGCTGGACACTTGCCATGCGATGGCTCAGTTAAGGTTATGGGGTTAAGGTCTGAATGCGCTATACTTAGACACATTGTTGTTTCGCTCAATATAATCAGGAAGAAAACTGATAAATTGTACTTAGGACGATCCAAAATAAAAAAAAAAAAATACGCTAATGAGAACATTAGTTTTATTAAGTATTTTATTAAATCATTTACATTGGTTGTTTATATTTTTTCTTAAAAGCGGGATATTTAAAAGTTACTTTATAGTTTCGGAGTAAAAATATATTATGGAAGTTACAAAGTTATATTTTTGACTGCTCCATTTGATATTGCTCTCAATAAACCCTTGTAATTTATTTATTTTTACCATCCTAATCTATTATTCAATTAACACCAAAAACCAAAAGGCATGTTTTTTTAATCTAGGTATAAATGATACAATATTGAAATAAAAATAAAATCTCGGATACGCTTTTTTTTTAGTGTGTATGCTGTTGGTCGCAGATGACCTTCACAGTGTCACCGGGTTTGGGGACGGCGAGATCCTAAGGAGACCTCAAGCTGAGAATTGGCGAGTGCCTCTAGAGGTATTCCAGGCAGATGGCATCTCCCCTAGGGGGGAGTCTCGACTCCACCTGGAGCCTCTCGAACCTGAGGGGGGGGGGGGGGAGGTCGGCACAACTAGAGGGCGTCTCTGAGACTCGGACCTCGGCTCTAGTTAGCCGTTGTCGTGTCCATTCAAAAGTCCTTTAAATATGACGCGTGTCGGGATCGAATTCAACTAATTGAATTCGATACTGGTTCGGTAAGGTAAGGTTAAGAATTAATTGACATACTCAATGTTAGGTTTTATACGACCTGCGGGATCACCCGAGATACCCCAGGTGTTTAAATCTAAAGAAAATATAACTAGAAAAAATTCCACGCGGACCAGGCAGCAGACGGAACTCGAATCCGCACCCTTCGCAATCCGGGCAAATGCACTGACCAATTATGCTACCGCGGCCCCTACGGATCGTGTCGAAATTCTTCTAGCCATTCTAAAGCTGCAAGGAGGCGCCATCTCTTCGCATTATAGGTAACCCACAATGTCAAATGAATACTTTTACAAGTATTGAATTGAAAACATTTGAAAGAAGAAATAGCAATTATACACACATCAAAAGTGTCTAGGGATCAACATATATTTTTGCAATAACTTTTCTCCTGATTGATATTAATTAAAATTTTCTTTAAGGATTCATCAAATAAAGTGTTTTCGTTTGTCACAGTAACGATAAACCAAGTCACCTTTGCATTAATAAAGAAATTTGCCATTTTCCTAATAAAGGGATTTTTGACATTTGAACCACTAACACAAAAGTTCGAAAAAAAGACTGAAATAACAGTTTTCTCTAAAATTTTATTGGGTAACTTAAACAATTAATAATCCGTATTTCTACCGCGAACACAAACAACACAAGAACATCGGTTTGGCATACTCAAAATGAGTTCATCCAAATCACGCTGTGGAATGGCCGCCCATGTTCGTTGCAACAACAAAAAAAGGTCTTCTTGCAACTGGATACCCTCCATATTCGGCAGAGCTCTTCTCTGTAGCATATCCCATGCATGCTCAATCGGGTTCAAGTCTGGCGACTGAGCAGGCCAGGGCAGGACATTGATGTTAGCTGCGGCGAGAGTCTGTCTTACAACTCTTGCGGTGTGCGGTCGTGCATTATCATGCATTAACTGAAATAAGGGACCGATTTGCACTTGTAGAGGAACGATGACGTCTGATACAATCGTCTCAGCATAAATTTGAGCGTTGAGGTTGCCTCTGATCCAAATCAACTCAGTTCTTCCGCCGATCCAAATACCCGCCCATACCATGATGGTTCCACCACTATAAGGATGGACTTCCTGGCAGGATTTTAATCGCTGTTGGCGTCCAGGGGTTCTCCAGTGTCGTATACGTCTTGTATCCGGTCTCATACCAAAACGAGACTCATCAGAAAAGCACACGAAACGCCATTGTTCTTCTGCCCAATTTCTGTGTTCAAGAGCCCATTGATATCGAATCCTACGATTGTGCATTTCTATAGGTGGTACCCGTAGCGGTCTTCGGGAATGAAGGTTCACTTCATGCAAGCGGTTTCTGACTGTTTGGTCGCTAATTAAGTTCCCTGAAGAGTGATGAAGCCTCACGGCTAACATCATGGCGGTTATTGTTGGAGCTCTTCGAGTTAAGATTTGAATGTATCGGTCTTGTCTCCGTGTGGTGCAGCGATACCGTCCTCCATGGCGCTCAGCCACGGTACCAGTGCTTCGGTATCGTGTCCAAAGTCGACTGATAACACTCTGACTTGTATTCAGAGCTAAAGCCACAGTACGTTGCCGGGAACCAGCTTCTATCATTCCCACGGCTCTGAGCATTTCTTCCCTGCTTAAATGACGTCGCCGCTCCATAATAACGTTGGTTTTAATCAGTAGTAGGGAAACAGTAGCACTAATAATGTCTTCAATGCGTTGTATGTTTTTATAGGGAAAATATTGACAGCTGATTTTCATCTTTTACTCGAATTTGATTCACAGTTCCTGATTCAAATTATGAAATACACCAAAAAGGATCCATATAAATTTATAAAATCATAAATTTATTACAAAGCCACATCTCAATCTCAAGAAATCCGCATAAAAATGCTTGATCCCTAGACACTTTTGATGTGTGTAGTTATAATTTTTATTATTTTAAAGCATGTAACAGCTTCATGTTTAAATCTAAAGAAAATATAACTAGAAAAAATTCCACGCGGACCAGGCAGCAGACGGGACTCGAACCCACACCCTTTGCAATCCGGGCGAATGCACTGACCAATTATGCTACCGCGGCCCTCACGGATCGCGTCGAAATTCTTCTAGCCATTCTTTAGATTTAAATATCAAGCAGTTACATGCTTTTAAATAATAAAAATTATACCCCAGGTGATCTCTACCGTGGAGCCCCGGCTAGGCCGGGAGGCTGTTGGGTGCAGAGAAGCGGTGAAGTCCCTCAACAGGGATCTCGCAGTTCCGCAACTAACAGCGTAGAGGGTATTCGCAGGGTATTTTAGTGGATAGTATGCAGCAAGCGCTCGTAAGCAGCGCGGACTGCTTAACGGCTTTTCCGTCTGCACCCGTGAGACTTGCGAGAGGCTAGGTGTGAGGTCCGTTCGTTGGTGTGCCCCTTAAGGCCGCCAACGTCTGTAAATAGAGGTTTTGCCTGCGTAATAATAAAAAAAGGTTTTATACAAGATTTGCACTCTTATATTATAGCTAAACTAGCGAACCAGTGAACCAAATGTTCACCAAAACCTGATTAAAAAAAATGTATTTAATTAATTGAGAACTTCGGAGATTCTGTGTGGTTTCGTTTGAAATTCGTGATTTCTCGAAAACCGGAAGTGCTACGTTACTCAAATCCGGTTTGTAGTCTTATCAGACTATTCTTAACTTATAACTTAAATATTCTCTTTATCTATCTCTTACGGTTTGGCCGCTGAAACAGCACCACAGACAGACGGATAATAGATAAGAGATGGGAGATCCTTGCGGTAAAACTACTAAACTGACAAGTTGTATCTACAGGGGGCCAATCGCCTAACGGAAATGCTTTGGGAAACGCTAACGCTTACGATTTTATATTTTTATTTCTAGCCGCCTGAGGTTTTCGAATACCTCACGCTCATTTTTTTTAATATTGTTATTACCAATGCAAAATAAAAAGAAAGAGCGCGAGGCATTTGAATACCTCAGGCGGCTAGAAATAACAAAATAAAATCGTAAGCGTTAGCGTTTTCCAAAGCATTTCCGTTAGGCGATTGGCCCCCAGGTCCTTAACTGGCCATCTTTAGGGTGCTTGAATCAAAATGTGTCAATAAACCCTTTGTTAATATAAGACTCATTCTATCTATCTGTCCGTTTGTTAGTCAGTCGTATGTTATGAATGAAATGAAAATGAACCGTAATGTCTGGAAAGTCGTAATTTTCACATGCTACATGTGAATTTCTACAATTATTCTTATATATTTTGCTATTTATTGTAGCAATAAATAAATTCGATAATTAATGAAGACTAGTATTTTTTATGTGTAACATCTTTCTTTTCGCTTTCTCGCAATTTGAGTGATTTTGTGAAAAAGGACGGAACAGGAAGTTGGGAAAGCGCGCGCTTTTTAATTTGATATTAGAATAATGTTAAAATTGCTTATTTCTTTCCAAGTAGAATTTATTTATTTTTTTACTAAAAAAGTTGAGTATTCTTAACGAAACTTCTTTATTAGTAGCTGTTTCTGTTAAAGCCTAAAGGACTGAGACGATCCTTTCCGTTTTTGTTTAATCAGTTGCCAAGTAAAATTTCAATAATAAGCCGCTTGCCATGCGCGTGCGCGTCGAGGAGCACGTTAGCACGTGTCGTTGGAGCGATCAACACTTTTTTAGCCCGACCAAGATCATCGCCATTGTGTTTTGCAAACACGCGATCGGAATTAGAAATGGCTGTACGACTAGCTCGGTGCTCCGGTGCTGCTTGACTTTTGAGTGTCTTTCAAAGTGCATTAAAATATTATATTTTAAAAATAACTAATCAGTAAAAAAAAAAAAAAAACCTAGTTTTATTTAATCAGTAAAGTTAATAAAAACAAAATGACGTTATTAAATGTCTTTTAGTGTCACATCTTACTAAGAAATGGATATGAGATGAATATCCCCAAGAGTAGTTGGATAGTTTCCAATATTTTAGCGTTATAGGGTGTTTATTTCTTTATATTGGGTTGCCAGCTTTTTGTCTTCTGGAGATCAAACGCTCTTTTTTTTTAATAAAAACTAAACAAAACTGGAGTCCTCATTAGCGTCTTTATGTCGCCGCACACGGACCACACGCCGCAGCCACAAACGCAGCCACGAGAAGCTAGAAGCGGCTACTAAAATGGCTGAAGCGCGCGACAGCGACCGACTAAGGTAAGGGAGAGAGGGGTGGGGAATCCCGCGAGTGACGTATGGCGGCGTTTTGTATCGGCGCATTAAGTGGCCGGTGCGGGCCACAAGAAGCGAGCAACGACGATTTGTAGCGTGTGGCGGCCACCGGCGTACTGGGTGTGGCGAGTCCATATAAAATGTATGAAAACTACAAGAAATATGCCGGTGGCGGCGTTTTGTGGTTGTGGTCGGTGGCCCGTGTGCGGCGACACTTATTCTTTCTTATGCGCAAAGAAACAATTGAAGGTGTGCCCAGTAAGATGAAGAAAGTTATTCTCTGAGGCATATTTAGAGAGGTTATTTTCCTTTGCTATAACTTGTAACAATACTGTCCGCAATATTTTGAGTGCGCATTATTTATTTATTTTATTCTTAAATAAAACTAGTTTTTACGGTTTACTGCACGAAAACTTTATTTATTTATTGACGTTTCGAGCAGTTTCAGCTGAGCGGCGTTTCGTTCCTCGAAGGATGCGCGAGGCTATTCAGATAAAAAAAATATCCAAATTTCAATAGGGAAGATGGTTGGTATATACCACCAGCTTGGGAACCTATTATACAGGAGATAAAATCCCAACCCCGAGCACACACTGCAAGACCATCAGATACTATTAGTTCTTTTTGTTTGCATAATTTAACATAAGAAGGAGATAGAAAGCCTCTCTTGAGTTTGTTTCGCCGGTTCTTCTCAGGAAGGTCTCCCAATTTTGGAACCGGTGGTAGTTTACGGTAGTTAGGGTCAAATAAATAAACTCAAAATTACAAACAAGAATTTTAAATAAAATACTTTATTAAGTAAATTAAATAATAAATTCATACATAGACAATAAAATTTTAAAAATCTTCCAATGAAATAACCGAACGCTCAATATAATTCTTTCGAAGGTAGCTCGACAATTTTAAATAAAATCATTATTCTGACGATGCAGACCTGAAAAGGCTGCGAAACGTCAATAAATAAATAAAGTTTTCGTGCAGTAACCCGTAAAAACTAGTTTTATTTAATGAGTGATGTGCGTGAAAACCTAAGAAACAAATATTTTATTCTTCTTTACCAAAATACAGTAAATGGCGGACTTAATGCCATAGGCATTCTCTACCAGTCAGCCAGTAAGGGTTTGGGAGACGAATGTTATGGCGATAGAGTGCGAGCTACTAAAGTTACAAAAACATATATATTATCCTACTTAACTTAACTATACTATAATAAACGATAAATAAATATGTGAAATTTGGTTGATTTTGCAATGTTTTTCATATGAAGCGAACAAACAAACAGAACTATATTCCTTGTAACAGTCCTCCGTGATTTAAAGACCGATGTTGACAGAAGTAAACATAATCGTGAACCGAACAAATCTGCATACTACTTGGTTGTACTAACCACTACGTTTTGTGCGACAAAATGCATAAACATTATTGTTCCCGAACGAAGATTGAGTTTTTTATTGCGAAAAAATATTTACTACATCCGTCCATATTTTAAACTCAAATCTCGACTTTTTTTTAACTCGCATGTTTTTACGATATTTTTGTAGTTACACTAAGTTTCGTTTCTTTGTTCAAGATGTTACATTTGAAAAACATGCAACGATTATTGTGATCAGACAAAAAGAAAATTTTACTAGAAAAAAATCCACACGGACCAGGCAGCAGACGGGACTCGAACCCGTACCCTCCGCTATCCGGGTAGATGCACTGACCAGTATGCCATGACAGCCCTGATGGCCATGTCGAATTTTTGAAGCGAAAATTTCTTTAGCGGCGTGGTACACTTTTTTTTGTATGGGTAAAAAATGTTAAACTCGCCTCAGGTTAAACACGTGGGCTGATCGCATCATGACACACAATAAAATTGGAAAGGTTGTTGACTTTCAATATATTAGACGAAACATAGTAATATTTTATTTTACCGTATTAAAACAATAAGTCTCTATCTAGGACGTCCACGTGGCAGCTTTATTGCGAAGAAAATGCATTTTTTTACAATAGATGTCGCTAAGTGCGCTTAAATGTGATTCATGTAAGTTGATTTCTTTACAATAGATGTCGCTAAGTGCGCTTAAACGTGATTCATATAAGTTGATTTTTCTGAGAGATAAACTTTTTTAATGTAATATAAATTGTCATGTTTGTGTACGATAGCGCAATAAATAAATATATTGTATTCTACTACATACATGATAGTACTTTTATACTGATAATTAAAGCAACGAATTGCTTTAATTATCAGTATAAAAGTACTAGCATAATTATTCCCTAACCATTCCAAAATATCAAAAATGCACAACGTTAATATTCAAGTTTTCACTTCTGCCGGCACTCCCGGAGTGCAACCCGTCGTTTTTTTCAAGCCTTTCTTAGGCTGCAAGGCAGTGCCATCTTTGCATTATAGGAAGCCACAATTTCATTGCGTGAAATTTTTCATTTCATGTAAATTTTCTTTGAATTTTAAACATCTAACAGTTAAATGCTTAAAATAAAATATAATCAAGAAAAAAGACAAATAAAAATCAAGTGAGCATTACAGTAGTCGCATAATATTGCATTGTATTGTATAAATCGAAAATATACAAACTAATATTATCGAGCAAAATATGCACTAAAATGAGTAAAAAGAAAATTCTTCTTATATTTTCAAATCCGTGGCACTTTATTAGCAATTTAAGTTATGAAAACTATAGGCAATTAAAATCACTGCAACAAAATTAAATAATAAATTTAAAGAAGAAATAAATTGTTGTGAATACAAGAAAATCAAATTATACAATGTTTCATATTCTGACTAAACTACTAAATTGCTCTAAAATAAATTATCCAAATAGTTACTAGAGTCTGTGCGGAAAGACAATGGGATTTAGATTGGAGGGCGCTGTAGTGCTTTTCTACCGTATTTGTAAGGTTTTACCCCTTTTAGACATGATTAAATACAAAAAACCGCAAGAAATCACAACAGCAAACAAATGCGTATCAATACAAAACTTTGAAGTTTTACAGATTGCTGGGTTTGATTGCCAAATAAAAATCTTAATGTTAGTTCCGTTTTTCGCCACGCCCATTCTCTTTCCGCACAGACTCTAACAATTTATATATTTCTTAAAAATTTTGAGTAGGCGTACAAAAAGGTGTTAGCCTTAATTAAAACCTCCTTACGATTAAAGTAAGCGAGTCCTTGTTATATTAAAAAAAAAGGTTTAATTTACATTTCCTTTGTATTAAAATGTAGTCCAGTAGCAGCCAACTTGTTAGTATTGTATGCAAGTGATTATGCAAAAGAAAAAAGTTGTTACTTCACATTTTAAATATGGAAGCCCGTTCTTTTTTTTTTTTCGGGTGCCAGTTAAATTTGGGTCTGTGTGTCACTCCTTTTTTTATTGCGTGACGTAGGCACAATCTGTTTGTTTAGCAGTCACATTGTCAGTTATAAGCTAGAGTCGACACGTTGGATCCATATATTTAAATATTAAGGTGCAATTACAACTATTTTGGTGGTAATAAAACAAGTGAGAGCTACAATGAGTGTCACCTGGAATTAAGGGATTTCAAAAATATATATTAGTATGTTCGATTTACATAAAACTAAGTCGTATAATTCAACGAATTGAAATAATTTCAATTTCTGTTTTGAACTGACACAAAATTTTTGCTTAAGTTTCTTTTCTATTTTACGTTGACAAAGTAATCAATCCATTACTATAAAACATGTTATTTTTGTAAATAAATAAGTTAACCTAATAAAATTACACTAAAGGTCCGAGTTCGAATCCTGTCTAAAACCTGGACGCAATGGATTTTTATAGTGAAATTTTGTCTAGATAAACTTCACACAGTTGATAATTTAAGGAGATGGCACATTTAAATTAGAGCGTAGAATTAATTTGATCATAAATAATTTGAATAATTTTAAATTATCAACATATACAAATGAGGCGTATAAAAGTCTAAATGTAAACAAATATATATATAAATTTATAAAGTAAGCACTGTTCAAGAGATAATCTTACGATCGAGACAATCACACGTCAGAAGTAAGTACACAGTCATAAATTATAATGATTACAATCATTAGCAGGCGTACACTGCTGGCCGACGTGAAAGGTGCAATTTAATTATAGGAAATGAAGTATTAGCGATGTGTTTAGGTAGGTATTGCACTCTTACAGCCAGTTTCAATAAACAAACTCCAGTAAGTCTACTCAAGCTTTGTAGCTAAGTATTTTTTTCATTAAGGCTATAATAGCCGTTGCTAAGGTAAGGATAATCCGTATAATTAATGGCTTACCTTAGCCATTAATTATTCCTGCTGATACTTTATGCGATATAATTTTAATTTATAGATGGAAATTTACTTACTTCTGTGATAGATTTATTTAATGACAATAGTGTCGATTCTGGCGTGATTCTTTAAACTTAAAACTAAATTTAATCCCTTTTTCTCTCGGTAACGATATAACTTAACAGACCGCCGACTTTACAGATATCATCCATCTCTTTTTAAAGTTTCCTTATACTTTAAAGAGATTTTACGCGAAACCAAAGTCAACGGGGGCGAAGTTACGGACGAAAGCTACAGACTAGAGTTGAAATAGAAATATATTTTTTAGGGGTGCTCGATTTCAGTGTCCTCAGGTGTAAACGTTCGTCAGTGCTTGCCGTGGGCGTGGCTATTATTTCACTCAATTACCAGAATCTTGAACATAGACACGCACCACTCCTCCTCCTACGGCGTTTGGTAACAATTCGGGATTCGTTAAAATGAAAGAGAAGATTTTCCCTGGGTATCAAGAAAAAGCCCACACTTATTACTAAAAGTATATTAAGGAACTAATCAAATCTAATTATAAAGTAAAATGCTAAGAAACATTACAACTGTCATAAGAAATAAAATCCTCATCATAATAGTTATGTTTTTTTATTTTTTAAGCATTTAACTGCTAAATGTTTAGATGTAAAGAAAATTATTGTGCTTTACCTACAATGCGAAGTAATGGCGCTACCTTGCAGCCTAAGAAATGGTAGAGGAAATTCAAGACGGCCATCAGGGCCATAGCATAATGGTCAGTGCATTCGTCCGGATAGCGAAGAGTTCGGGTTCAAGTCCCGTCTGCTGCCTGGTCCGCGTGATTTTTCTCTAATAAAAGCCTTTATTTTTATACCTCATCATTGTAGTCTTCACGAGCCTATTAATATACTATACTGGGGCACTGACAAAAAAAATATATTTCCTGAATCTGAATTTTATATTAAATCCAGATGCCGAAAAAATCGAATAAAATCTTTCTTGTTACATGTTAAGATATCATAAACTATCAAACATCCCGGATTCGCACCACAGTCGCTAATTGATGGTATTTATTTACTAGTTCTGGTTTCTCAATCTTCAGGTCTATAACTAAAGAAGTTTCTGGTCATAAACTCGAAACTTTTCTAAAGAAAATATAACTAGGACCAGGCAGCTGCCTGGTCCGCGTGGATTTTTTTCTAGTTATATTTTCTTTAGATTTAAACATCAAGCAGTTACATGCTTTGAAATAATAAAAATTAAAACTATAATTGATATTTATTCTTTCAAATGTTTAATATTTGTAAAAGTATTCATTTGACATTGTGGGTTACCTATAATGAGAAGAGATGGCGCTGCCTTGCAGCTTAAGAATGGCTAGAAGAATTTCGACGCGGTCCGTGAGGGCCACGGTAGCATAACTGGTTGCTGCCTGGTCCGCGTGGAATTTTTTGTGGTTGTATTTTCTTTAGATTTAAACATCAAGCAGTTACATGCTTTAAAATAATAAAAATTATAATCAAACTTTTCTTACAAAAATCTCTCGTTTTTCATGCATCTCAAATGGGCTAATGAGCGCCAATCGAGGACAATGGATTTATTTGTCACCTTTTTTATTAAATACAAAAAAGTAGTGATGATGTAATCTAAGTCCACCCAGATGTGAAGCTTTGCAAAAATAATGGCGGGCATTCGAAATGGATCACGTTCCGAAGTGTGCATACCTGTGCCTGTTACCGGTATGACAATATTTGCTGAGCCATTACCACCTTAGAAATGAGATCTTGTTTATTGACGGACGGGCAGTAACTCGATCTGCTGTTGCAGTCACTGCAAGAACAAGGCGAAGGCCGGGAATTTTGCAAATTGGATGATTTTTTATTGTGTCAGAATGGCGTTTATCTTTGAGTAGAATAACTCCAAAATTCACTTTACCAATTCTGTGGTGGTATTGCATCTGTTATTATATCTAAATTATGGAATGCTATTAAATATAAGCAATCAACTTCTGTTTTTTTTAATATATGAATGTTCATTTGTAGATATTAAGTTAATCGTTTTTTGACTCACACATTGCATTGCTTTACTTAATAAAGATTAAGGCGCGTATTAATAGATCGCTTTCACCTCTGAGCCTTTGATCTTGATATACTGTTTTCATACAAAACAGCATCTCAAGATCGTACTCAAGATCACTCTCAGAGTTGAGAGCGATCTATTAATAGATCGCTCTCAACTCTGTAATTAATTACAGGACTTAGTCTCTCTTAATTTTCTAGAAACTATATCAAGAGATTGTAATGTCATTACTTAACTGCAACAGTTTATAAGTAGGAGATAATTTAAAACTAACGCAATGCATAATAATATTTGATAATAAATTAGATAAATAAAATTAAAAAAACTTGTTTTTAGAGAAAAAAGACAGAAAGCAACTAAATATATTTACCGCATTCATTCACGGGTACTTTTAAACAAAAACTGGTTGACTAAACTGGCTGCGACATTTCTCGAACTGATCCAAATACGTGTTGGTTTAAGAGAGATTTGGGCTAATCGAGTTTTGACTCGCAAATCGTACTAGAAGTCCACCGAAGTAAGTAAACATATTACCTACAGGCGATCGCACTAACCAAGATAGAAGTGAGAATGCCTTATGCAAATATTCGAAGGCTGAAGCTTCCATTCTAATTTATTTTTCTTCATCATAAAAACTGTACAAAAAAATCACAGATCTCGTGCTCTAGACGACTTGAAAATGAATCTACATAATAAAGATTATTCAGAAAAAAACATGTTTGTAATATATTTTTATTTCCCATCACCGGCCGCACAAAACTCGCGGCTAAGGGCATCTCTACAGCCTCAACCGTTAACAGTATCGAAAAAAGTGTAAAGACATGCTTTTTTCATATTTTTGAAATTTTACCCCGTTCTCGAGAAACTGGAAATTTTCTATGAAAAAACACGATATTTTTGTCGAAAAGAGTCGGTTTTCTTTCGATTTTCAAAAAAGATTTTGACTTTTGCCAAATATTTTTTACATCTTCTCAAAACCTTTCAAGATCCTCGTGGCCCTAAGCCTCAGGGTATCACGGGCAAGTCGCACTTTCAGCGAAAATTGGGGCCTACTGGAACGAAAGAAAAATCATTTTCAATGTTGAAATTAGCAATCTCAGACTCTTGCTGGCTTCACAGGCAATCTTGAGATCACACATACAGTCAAAAATGTGTATAGCGGTGATCAAACACGGTGCGTCTTTGATCCCATTCAAAAAGCATGTAAAAATCTGATGATTTTAAAAAATCGCAAGCGTAAAATCTAAACTTTCTTTCTATAAGTAGTTTGCAGTCAAGTCTTCATAATGCCTATGTTTGTCAAAATACGATTACCAACTTTTTTTTATTTTTTTATACTAAACCTAGCCAGGATAAAAAGCCGAACTCACCGAGTGTGTAGTCATTAAGTAATTTCTCCAAATAACCTTATCGACAATGGAAAACTTCTCTCAATTTTTATATATATTTTTATATACACTATTATTTTCTAAATATGAAGAAAAAAGTAGTCGTTGCTGTGTCCCTTGTCGAATCTCCCGCCATTTGTCACTTACCTTTCAATGTGCATTTTACACCATCAAAGCCCTGAAATATGGTTATTAAAACCACTTTAACTTATTATCATCCACGTCACGTTGTTTACGCAAACAAAATCCATTTCATCCATAACGCCTTCTCATCAACTAAGTACTACAACCTTATTTGGGTAACAATTTTTCATTCACAGAACGCATGTGGGACGATGATTATATTGTGTAGTTGGTAAGCAACACTTTCGTTTTCAAAACAAAAGCACAGCCAAATGTGACCTAATGAATGAATCGAAAACAAACGAATGGGCAATGCCCACACAACCTTAACCCCGAACAAGAGTGATGGGCTGACTGATAGACCCGTTCTTTCATTGGAATGACCTTGAACGAATGATAACAATACCCACCGCCTTCAATTCCTCCCACACAGGCCACAAACACCAATACTACACAGCCAGCAAACTTGCACACTAGCTTAGCATTAGGCAGACACCGCACCCGTAGGATAAGAGTGCGAAGACCCGGTCTATACACGACACGCTATACCAGGTACGACAACGGCTAACTAGAGCCGAGGTCCGAGTTTCAGAGATGCCCTCTAGTTGAGCCGACCCCCTCAGGTTCGAGCGGTCTAGAGGCTCCAGACGGAGAGGGGACTCCCGTGAAGAAATGCCATCCACCTGGAATACCTCTAGAGGCACTCGCCAATTCTCTGCTTGAGGTCCCCTTAGGTTCTCGCCGTCTCCAAACCCGGTGATGCTGTAAAGGTCATCTGAGACCAACAGCATACACACTCAATAAGAAAAATAACAATACCGATCCAATCTCACGACTCGGGTATCGAACCCACGTGCGTTGAGATAACCATTTAATAATTTGAATGAGACTTAGTCCTGCTAACGACTGTTGTGTAACCAATCATAGTTTTCAATTCTTACGAAGGCACTTGTTAATTGATTAGCGAACACCCGCGACTTCGTCCGTGTTTACTTAGTTTTTTTAGAATCTTGCAGTAGTCTAACCTTTTTTTTCGAGACAAAATAGTAGATTATTAACCAAGGGGATAAAGCAGTGTCTTCTGTCGCGGGTGACGATTTAAATCGCGAGCGTAACGAAGGACTCGAGGATTACTCCCGAGCGTAGCGAGGGTGTTAAAAACGTTAAGCGAAGAGAGGGATTTAAGACGAGTCCTGAGTGTAGCGAGGGATTTAAGTTCACCCAAGACTAAGACAGCTTTATCACCGAGGAAAATACTCTACTTTTCATACCATTTGCGAAAAAATTAACACAATAATAATATGAGATAAGCATTTATTAAAAGTAAAAGTTAACATTCGAAACATTAGTCCAATTAAATACGGCCTCGTCGGTTTTCGTAATTTTATTTAATAATCATAACTGCACAATAAATGCGTATTCATTTTTCAAAAAGATGTATGATGCTAGTTTAAACAAACTCAGTGGTGTAAACACAGATGTAGTTCAGTATAAATTTCGGTAAGTATTCCAAATTTAAATCACATTCTCCCCCTAGAGGTGAATGAAATTCAGTACAATTTTCTTTCCCTGTTTTTAACAGATTAAAAATTACTATTGTTATGTTCGCTTTTTGTGCCATAGAATGTCACTTTTTTGAACAAGTGGTACGAAAAGTATCTTTTGTCTCAATCCAGGTAATGAACATTTTTGCGTGATTGAGTAACAAACATACAAGCTTTCAAATTTATAATATTAGTAGGATTTTCAATAAATTAGGACCCTATCCTTTTTGAACTGTTGGACTTTACCAAAACTGCATGTTATCTAATATAAAAAATCTGGCAAACTAGGACCTCCTTTGCGGAGATTGTATGTCAGAAAGAAATCTTAATTCATCATCAGCCTATGAATGTCCCCACTGCTGGGGCACAGGCCTTCCATATGGATGCAATAGGGAGATTAGGCCATGATCCACCACGCGGGCTCAGTGCGGATTGGTGGGTGCTAAAGACTGTAGATGCAGCCGGGACCAACGGCTTAACGTGCCTTCCGAAGCACGGAGGAACTCGAGACAGAGGATTTTTGGTTACCCATCCAATGACCGACCACTGCGAAAGTGCTTAACATCAACGATTACAGCCGAACGCGCTAACGAGAGAGTTCCTCGATCGATTCTTAATTCGTGTGTTTGTATTTACTTAATCGTTACAAGTCAATAAAAACCATTTTTGGCATAGCTTAAGAATACCATGCATTATGAAAGTAAATTTCTGACCGCAAAAGTTTTATTTTAGATTATTAAATGAAAAGGTAATTAATTACTCTTGATTATATATGGCAGTTTCAATGACAAATTGTGGATCCCTAGATTTAATGATTTATCAAATAGTGACTTAGTCTATTTGAATGTAATTGTTGCGTACTTAACGTGGTCGTATCGTAATGTTTAATGAGCCCACGTGGTTTTGAGAAGCGCCCTCACTTCGGTAACATGGATCAATCAAATTAAACTGCGGCATTACTCACAATTATGAAATTATAATGAAAAATATTATTTATTTAGAACCGACAATGCATGAACGACATCCATGGTGATGTAAGTGGCCATAAACATTTAAAAATGTGTATGCGTGCTGTGTATGCATATGTATGCGCAATATGCATATATATGCGTATCTGTGAATGTGCGTGCATGTATGTATATATAGTTAATGTGCAATTGTCTGATGTGAGCTTATGATGTAATTTTATAATTTTTCATAAAATGTAAATTGCGAAATATCCTTTTTTTTGTTCTTAGTTTATTTTTATTATTAAGTATTCTTTTATAATGATGTCGATTCTGGCATGATTCTCCAAGGCTAGGCTTGGGTTTGACGGCGATGCATTCCTGTCATTCTCTATACAGAACGAAGGGGAGGGACTGGTGTTAAATTTGGTTTTGGGTTTGGAGAGTCACGCCAGAATCGACACCAAATATACCTGTTATTTTGTTTCCTTTATAGCGCCTAACTCGTCCTCGCACAAACCCTGCCAGAATACCAGCGCTGATACAGTGAGAGAATATTTTCTCATTGTATCAGCTTAAGCTGAGGCAGGGTCTCCTGATTGGCCGTCTTAAATCTAGTGATTAATTTTTGTTCTTAGGTTAAGTTTCTTTTTTTGTTTTATTTTCTCTGTTGTTTTGTTGTTATATACAAGATGGCCAATAAAGATTTTTTATTTCATTTCATTTCAAAAAAAATGTACTAAATTTAAACGCACGAAATTATTTTTAAATAGTCTAAATGCTTTTCAACCTACCTACCATCAGTTCAAGACTTCTTTTAACTGTGGAGAAGAACTGGTGTAGGAAAAATAAAAAAAAGTTTTTGTCACTATTTTTTTTATTATAAAACGTGCAGAAAATCCTTTTTAATGTTAACTGAAAGTGGTGTCTAAGTGCGAGGATAGCTGATTTCCTACCCTCGGGACCTTATTCAAATATAAGATCACAATCCTGTGGGGAAGAGGTAATATTCTCCAAACAAGCGCATTATTTACTAAAGTCTCTTGAGCTGTCGAGGTCAAGTCAACCTCCACCGTATAGAATTTCTATACGGTGGAGGTTGCTTCTGTACGACGAAGGTTGGTTCTGTACGATGAAAGTTGCTTCTGTACGGTGGAGGTTGCAACTATGATGAACCAAAAAAAACGAGTGATCACACAGTCGTGTGATCATATATAGTGGGAAGTGAATCTTCTTTAGCTCCATCTTCCATCCACTCAACTCCCGTTCGTCTCGCCCGAACACACTTTTCGTAACGCGTAGCGCATTCGCCAGCTTACCCCCAAGTGCAGAATTGTCGGCGTTGGTGTTGTGTGCTTTAATTTTATTTTCACCGAAACTATGTATTTTCTTTAGATTTAAACATCAAGCAGTTACGTGCTTAGAAAATATTTTCTCACTGATCAATATATAAATTTTTTTTCTTTGTGTTTATGTTTATGTAAATATACCATAACAATTATATGTCCAATGAATGTTTAATTAATTTTTGTATTTAATTTAATTTTAATTTCGTTTATTGTATTGTGAATTTAAATCTGACATTTAATTGCGTGACCTCGTGTTTATGGGTCAGAACTGAAAATCAGCGATTTACTGTCTGAGTAAATGTTACGCTGAGTTTTCGCCCATTCGCATCGCTGCTGCACACGAAAATATCATAGTATAGTTGTGTAAATATAATTTGTTCCGTGTTTTAAAGGATTTATATAATTGTAAAATTTGTCTTCAATTTTGTATGTGTGCATGTTGCTGCGAATAAAGTTTTATCTATCTATCTCAAGTCAAGGGTGCGTAAAGAATTTCACTTCAAAAAACAACTTATAATCTAAACCTAAACAGTTGATTAATGGGATCACATCCATTCGTCGTTTGGCACATCCGCGTCACCTCATCAGGCGTGAGTCAGTCATACTGATTAATTTACTTTTGTTGCTCCTCTGCTCTGGTTGGCAAAAGGCGCGTGGGTGCGAGGTTGACTTATGAAACTCGACCCATGACTCATAGTCTTGGTAGGCTCATTTATGAAGCCTGCACTTTACCTCAAGTAGATAATGGTTCGACTGATTGATATGTTATAATTATATCCTATTCTAGCGGCCCGCCCTCGCTTTGCTTCGGCGTAGCGCTGAAGTGTAGACTACAGTTTCTGTTCTCAGGCTTGTATTATATACAATGACATTCATCTATGATTCTTCTTATACCTGCATGCAAAGTCTCAGCCCGATCGGTTTAAAATTGACAAAGTTTCATACAAACTTTCATTCCCTTTTTAATCGCCTTGGGGGTAGAATTGATCTAAATCCTTTCTTAGCGGATGCCTACGTCATAACATCTACCTGCATGCCAAATTTCAGCCCGATCCGTCAAGTGGTTTAGGCTGTGCGTTGATAGATCACTATGTCAGTCAGTCACCTTTGGGTTTTATATATATAGATATTCCTAGAGAGGTTGAGAGCGTGTCTATGATGTGGTACTATGATACACACACTTGTATTTTTCTGCTAATATAATTTTAACGGACCAAATCTCAAAGTTCACTACGTATTGGTAAGGCTTAAAATATTGTCCGGAAACTGCAGTGAGGCAGCCTATAAAAGTGTTTTACACACTAGACGAATAAATTACGATCGGGCGCATTTTATGTTATGCGTTTACTCCCAATTCAGAATATAACTGTATTAAGGTAGTTGCTTTTAGATTTGCTTGATTATTTAGACATATAATCTATACTAATATTATAAAGCTGCAGAGTTTGTTTGTTTGAACGCGCTAATCTCTGGAACTACTGGTCCGATTTGAATGATTCTTTCAGTGTTGGGTAGTCCATTTATTGAGGAAGGCTATAGGCTATATTTTTCTTTCAAAATTAGGGATCCGTAATAAAATTGCTATTTTGTAACACAAAGTGTAAAATCGAACCTATTTTTGCGTGCGCTGCAAAAACTATTGACAATAGAACAAAATAATGTACTACGGGTTTGTAGATCCCATTAAGACCTACAAAAAAGTTTGCGAGGACATATATTTAGCTATCATGGTTTAATCACAATAACCGATTTTGTGTTCAAAATCGGTATTTTCACGGAAACGAGAAAAACGCGGGTGAAACCGCGGGGCACGGCTAGTTTATTAATATTCATTATCGCTACTTTGTCGTAGACATTACTGGTTACAAGATGCGTGATGCAGTTTTGAGCGAAAAACACAGATTTGTCACCTTGCCATTAAAATCCTTATAATACTACGATTTTTATCCATCCAAAAATGAAATGTGTATGAAGAACTGCATTTGGCATAAGGGGATTGTCAACTAAAAATGTTTTTTTACCTCTTATTAATACCAACGCAAGAGTCACGCATTATTTCCTTCGCAAACATCACAAGTTTGAGAGCGACTATATTGACAAGAAGTTGGAACGAACATTGCTTGAAAATGAGTTGAAAGACATCTAATAAATTGTTATATCCAAATATGCTATAGTATTTGTGTGTATTTTTATTTGATAGATGTGTAACAAAACAGCTTGTAAAAATAGGAAAACATTGTGGTACATAAGAACGACAGTGTTCATCATCATCATCAGCATATTAATGTCCCCACTGCTGGGGCACAGGCCTTCCCTATGGATGGAATAGGGAGATTGGGCCATGACCAACCACTCGGGCCCAGTGCGGATTGGTGGGTGCTAACGACTGCAGATGCAACCGGGACCAACGGCTTAACGTGCCTTCCGAAGCACGGAGGAGCTCGAGATAGTAAATTTTTTCGTCACCCATCCCATGACCGACCACTGCGAAAGTTGCTTAACTTCAACGATCGCAGCCGAACGCACTAACCAGTTGCGTCATCGAGCTCGACGACAGTGTAATTCTGTGAAATAAAATCCCACTTCCGAATTCGATAGCTGCAATTTTGAACATTAGTTTTATATGCCATTAACACGGTAAAATATTTGTTGACGCAGCAAAAAGGCGAATTAATTAGATCAATAGTGAGATTGGGTGTTACAGAATACCTAATAGACCAGGGTCGATAATTTTTGAGACCAAAAAAATTATAGTAGGATGAAACCCATTGGAAAAGGTAGAGAATGTAACAAAAATGAAAGGAAAATTCTTAGTTCAAAATATCTGCTTTTTAAAAAAAGTTGTTGCGTTTTTTGTATGTTTAAATCTCTACTTTCTGATGGTATAAAAAAAATACATACTACTATGGTAAATGGTCTTAGAAGCTGCAAATTAATAATGAAAACACTCGAATCTGAATATTTTTTTTTTGAATCATTATTTATAATTTTGAGCTATTTATTAAAATTTACACTTTAATTACTCGAAAAACGTAAGATTTCATGTTATACTGATAAACAACCCTCCCCGACCTCAGATCGCCCGTAAGTTATTTTTCCTTTCATTTTTTTTATAATCTCTACCTTTTCCAATGAGTTTCATCCTACTATATTTTTTTTCACTTTTTACCATTTTTGAAATTATCGACCTTGGTCTAAATACTTTTAAAGAAAACAAGTTTCAACGGTATTTATTTATTTATTAATGACGTTTCGCATCCTGTTCAGGCTGCGTCGTCAGAATTGTAAAGTTATAATAGGGCCGTGGTAGCATAATGGTCAGTGCATTCGCCCGGATAGCGAAGGATGCGGGTTCGAGTCCCGTCCGCTGCCTGGTCCGCGTGGATTTTTTTCTAGTAAACTTTTCTTTAGATTTAAACATCTAGCAGTTAAATGCTTAAAAAATAAATAAAATCATAACTATAATTGCTATTTCTTCTTTCAAATGTTTAATACTTGAAAAAGTATTCATTTGACATTGTGGGTTACCTACAATGCGAAGAGATGGCGCTGCCTTGCAGCTTAAGGCTAGGAAAATTTCGACGCGGCTAATAGGGCCGTGGTAGCATAATGGTCAGTGCATTCGCCCGGATAGCGAAGGATGCGGGTTCGAATCCCGTCCGCTGCCTGGTCCGCGTGGATTTTTTTTTCTAGTAAACTTTTCTTTAGATTTAAACATCTAGCAGTTAAATGCTTAAAAAATAAATAAAATCATAAGTCATAAATAAATAAATCAGTGCATCTGTACTGTTGAAACTGTGCGTGATAACCTAAGAAACAAAATAAATGCTTTTGCTAGTAAAAGAATATTTGCTCGGGAAATTCACAAAGAAAATTTTAATAATAATAATCATAAGTCTTTATTTTTCTTCCACAATCTAAATATACTTTAACTGATTTTTTTAATAAGTACTATATTTATGTTTTTTATTTATTTTTAAGCATTCAACTGCTAGATGTTTAAATCCAAAGAAAAGTTTAATAGAAAAAAAAACCACGCGGACCAGGCAGCGGACGGGACTCGAACCCGCACCCTTCGCAATCCGGGCGAATGCACTGACCATTATGCTACCACGGCCCTCTTGGCCGCGTCGAAATTTTCCTAGTCTTAAGCTGCAAGGCAGCGCCATCTCTTCGCATTGTAGGTAACCCACAATGTCAAATGAATACTTTTTCAAGTATTAAACATTTGAAAGAAGAAATAGCAATTATAGTTATGTTTTTTATTTATTTTTAAGCATTCAACTGCTAGATGTTTAAATCCAAAGAAAAGTTTACTAGAAAAAAAAAAGTACTATATTTGCATTAATATATACAGAAACAATGAACCTTAAACTAAAATCCTGAAAAAATATAATATAATAACTAAAATATATTACTAAAAGGAGTCCCTTTAGGCAAGGTTCCGAAGATACTGGCGGCGTTTCCTCGTTGAATAGCTAGATTAATTCTTTGTCTTAGGTCTCCAGTGACGTCGACTAACCTTTTTAATATTTCCTTAAAAACCTCATAATTAACTCTATATTTGAATTAAATAAAACATGTTTCAACGGGTTAGATGCACTGATTTTATTTACTTATTGACGTTTCGCATCCTTTGCAGGAATGCGATGTCGGAATAAAGATTTTTTATTTACTTTGTCGAGCTACCTTCGTAAAAAAATTATTGAGCGTTCGGATATTTCATTGGAAGATTTTTAAAACGTTATTGGTGTTGATTCTGGCAGGATTCTCTAAACTTAAAACTAAATTTAACATCAGTCTGTCCTTTGCATTCTGTATAGAGAATGACAAGGATACACTGTTGTCAAATTTAAATTTAGCTTTAGAGAATCATGCCAGAATCGACACCTTTGTCTATGTATGAATTTATGAACTAGTTTAATTAATAAAGTAGGTAGGTACTTTATTTTATTATTTTTTAAATTTATTTATTTGGCCCTAACTACCGTAAACTATACTATAATCGATTGACTATTGAGACTGATGCCTTAACTAGACGGAAGGCCTGTATCTCATGAAATATTTATGTATTAGCCAACTTCAAGTAAACTATGACGGGTCACATCACATTTACAAAGCAGATTTTCACAGAAGTCGTAAAGATCACAGAAATGAGTCGTGATATTAAAACGTATATTCAAAACAAACCGCACACCTCGATGTCACTTGACAGGTTTGACAGTCGTCAAATAGGATCAAGATCGTCACCTCGCGGTTTGAGATGGCGTTAAATTAATGACAGACGACAATCATGAAATATTTAAAATGCTGTTCATGAATCGTAAGGGTGATTATAGACTTGAGCATTTTCTTGATCGTTGAGGTTTACAATGCCATGCAATGTTTTGCGTTTTCTGCAAATGTTCGGGACTGTGTTCGGCGTAATGTTTGTAATTAAACTTTGAACAAAAACAATATAATGAATACACGGGTCGAAAATACTATTTAGGAATACCCATTTTTGTCGACTTACAGTCCATAAGATGAGCTGTAAAACCTGTGTGGCAAACGACGAACAGACGGACACAACAAAACCGATAAGGAAGCGACAGCAATACGTCCGTCCGGGCAAGGAGCACTAAAATAAAGAGTTTGAAATCTTTTTCAGACGAACCTTATTCATACTAATGTAACTTTGCCGTTACTTTTTCATGTCTTACCTGCTATGTTGATTTCGATAAATATGGTATGTTGATAGGCTGGACCTTGAATAAGGACAAAAAAAAATTAACTAAAGAAAATTTAACTAGAAAAAATTCCACGCGGTCTCGAACGTGCACCGTCTGCTACCCAGGCGAATGCACTGACCATTATACTATCGCCGCCCTATTCAATTGAATACCTTTACAAGTATTCAACTATAATTGCTATTTCTTCTTTCAAGTGTCTAATACTTGTAAAGGTATTCGTTAGACATTGTGGTTTACCTTCAATGCGAAGAGATGGCGCTGCCTTGCAGCCTAAGAAAAACTAGAGGACATTCGACACGGCCATCAGGGCCGCGGTAGCATAATGGTCAGTGCATTCGCCCGGATCGCGACGGGTGGTGGTCGAGTCTCGTCTGCTGCCTGGTTTACGTGGAATTTTCTAGAAACATTTTCTTTAGATTTAACCATCTAGCTTTTTTTAGTTGAATGCTTAAAAAATGAGAATATTACACTTATGTTTTTTTTAAGCATTTAACTATTAGACATTGTGGCTTACCCGCAATGCGAACAGATGGCGGTGCCTTGCAGCTTAAGGCTAGGAAAATTTCGACGCGGCCATCAGAGCCGTGGTAGCATAATTGGTCAGTGCATTCGCCCGGATTGCGAAGGGTGCGGGTTCGAGTCCCGTCCGCCGCCTGGTCCGCATGGATTATTTCTAGGAAAAACTTTTCTTTAGATTTAAATACTACACTTTTTTTGTCGTTATTATATAACTAGCAAACCAGTGAACCAAATGTTCACCAAAACCTGATTTAAAAAAAAATGTATTTAATAATTAATTGAGAACTTCGGAGATTTTGTGTTGTTTCATTTGAAATTCGTGATTTCTCGAAAACCGGAAGTGCTATGTTACTCAAATCCGGTTTGTAGTCTTATCAGACTATTCTTAACTTATAACTTAAATAATCTCTTTATCTATCTCTTACGGTTTGGCCGCTGAAACAGCACCACAGACAGACAGACGGACGGACTTGTCTAATAGATAAGAGATAATAATTGAAATATGAAAATGGGGATAAGTCATCATAAATTTCATCACTAAGTCACGAACACCTCGTTATTGTTTCACAAATTTAAAAATTCTACAGTGATTTGTCGATTGAAAATCCCACCTTGAAGGTACCAAGGTAGTTACCGAATTGATGGACAAAGTCAAGACCTCTATACCATCTTTCACGATTTGTACGCAACTACACGTCAACGGCGTTATGTTAATGATGTATTATGTTATTCCAAATTATCTGTATAACATGTATTTTTCTATAATTTATTTATTACGCAAGAGAAAATACAATATATCTCAAGCGATTAACGGAAATAAAGTTAGTGTGAAAAATTTTAAAGCTTGGCATAAGCAATTTATTTTAAAACATTTAACACGTTACACATACATACACAAACAAAACTTTGTTGCTGAAACATGTTTCTCTACCCACGTCTACTGCTCATGTGGCTGTTGTACACAAAATACACAGGGCTGCGTTCAAAAACTAAGATCCAGTTGCAAACAATGTCAAATTTGACAAAAGTTTCGTTGAATTGAAAAAAAACATATTGTTTCATGAGGAGCTCGATGGCGCAAGTGGTTAGCGCTTTCGGCAGCGATCGTTGAAATTAAGCAACTTTCGCAGTGGTCGGTCATTGGATGGGTGACCAATAATTTACTATCTCGAGCTCCTTCGGGCTTCGGAAGGCACGTTAAGCCGTTGGTCCCGGCTGCATCTGCAGTAGTTAGCACCCATCAATCCGCACTGGGTCCGTGTGGTGGATCATGACCCAATCTCCCTATTCCATCCGTCGGAAAGGCCTGTGCCTCAGCAGTGGGGACATTAATAGGCTGATGATGATGCCGCGTATTATTCAAGTATTCCAGGCGGATAGCATCTCCCCACGGGGGGGTCTCCTCTCCGTCTGGCGCCTCTAGACCACTCGAAGCCGAGGGGGTCGGCTCAACTAGAGGGCGTCTCTGAGACTCCAGGACCTCGGCTCTAGTTAACCCTTGTCGTGGGGGGCGGGGAAAACGCCCAGGTAAGTATAGCGTGTCGCGTGTAGGTCTAGTGGCAAGTGAGACTCGCGCCGGTTTCGGAACCGATTCCCTGCCGGCGCGGGCCTCACGAGTCTCTAACGCGTCGATCAAACTTAGCGTTGATCGGCGCGGGCGAGCATCCACACACGCGTTAGCTCTTAAACAAGTTTCCCCGTTAGTTAGCATAAACGGCGATCGCACCCCGTTAGGCCCCTTACAGCAAGGCCCTTCCGGCATTGCCTGCCCTCCCTATGCACGAGCGGCCCTCTGCAGCTCTTCTGTCCGATACGGGCGTACCTCACTAGGAGGCCGCACCGTCCTTCTCGCGCATATGCTCTAGTATCTGACTAAAGCAGCGCTGCGTCGCTCCCCCCCCTGGGGGACGATCGCTTCCGATGAAGCCTTAGAGGCCTTCCCGGCCAGAGGCAGCCCCTACGGGTGTTTTTTAGTCAGTACGAGTCTGACATAACCTTGCAGCCGGCTGTAGGGTATCCATGAGGATTTCTCACCCGCTCCCCCGCCTGGGAGGAATAAAAAAAAAAAACCGGGCTTTCGCACACTTATCCTACGGGTGCGGTCTCTGTCTAATGCTAAGCTAGTGTGCAAGTTTGCTAGCTGTGTAGTGTTGGTGTTTGTGGCCTGTGTGCGAGGAATCAGAAGCGCGTTGGCGCGGGTGATTTCCTCGTCGGAGTATTTAAAGACGTGCCTTGGTCGACAGAATCGGAGGGAAATAACTTCTAAAAATTTTCGAATTAATATAAACAACTAGCGGCTCGCCCTCGCTTCGCTTCGGTGTAGAGCTGAAGTGTAGACTACAGTTTTTGTTCTCAGGCTTGTATTATACACAATGACATTCATCTATGATTCTTCTTATACCTGCATGCCTCAGTCTCAGCCCGATCGGTTTAAAATTGACAAAGTTTCATACAAACTTTCATTCCCTATTTTATCCCGTTGGGGGTAGAATTGATCAAAATCCTTTCTTACCGGATGCTACGTCATAACATCTACCTGCATGCCAAATTTCTGCCCGATCCGTCCAGTGGTTTGGGCTGTGCGTTGATAGATCACTATGTCAGTCAGTCACCTTTGAGTTTCATATATACGAGTATATAGATATAGAAGAAGAAGATAGATAGATAGATGACAGAATGACCAACAAAATGGTGACGCACCTTATAACTAAATCATCTGCTTCTATGTCTGTAGTACGTATTTATCTGTGGTAAGAATTATTTCTTTGTAAAAGTACAAAGAATGCATTCGAGACATTCACCGGGGTTTTCCAGCTTGCGCACGCGCCGCTCACCCCGTATCGGTGTGCATTATTGAATCTGTGCGCGTATTGCTGATTGACAACACAATAATGTCGAGTGTAACGACACGGCGGCGCTACGCCCAAAATTTACGAGCGTGATTTGAAGGGAGATTTTAAAAATTCTGCACCATAATACACACAGTCGTTATTACCCAAGGGAGCCCAAGAGGGGATTTTTGGATTTAATCACACCCAGGCGAATAACGTAATGGTATATGGCCCGCCTGATGGTAAGTGGCCACCACAGCCTGTAAACGCCTTCTATACCAAAAATATTACCCGCATTGTTGCCTACCCTGACCCCTACCCCGTGGAACCCTGGAACCTTATTCAGCGTCAGAAACACTGTGGCGGCGACATCTATATGCCCCACAGATATACAACGGATGTAGGAAATCATTACTCACCATCCTCAAGAGATGGC
Source organism: Chilo suppressalis (assembly GCA_902850365.2). Lineage (NCBI taxonomy): Eukaryota > Metazoa > Arthropoda > Insecta > Lepidoptera > Crambidae > Chilo > Chilo suppressalis. The sequence continues at coordinate 2,059,438 of OU963905.1, read as the reverse complement.
GTTACCTGCACTGCGATCAATATTAGTATGGAAGCCTACATCGCGCAAATGAAATTCGGAGGCTAACTCTTCATATATACGATGCCCGACCAACATCAGTCGGGCCGCGGCCCCCGAGCTACCATCACCCAGCTCGGAGGAAGATCTTCCCCATCGGCCTTCCTACACTGGTAGGAAGGCCGATGGGGAAGTGAGAAAAAATACTTCTGGGGATGCGCATATAGATGTCGCCGCCACAACACAGCGTCACCAAAGCTAGTTAGCATATGCATCCCCAGATTGACGCTTCATTTCGAGCGGGGAAACCCCTATGCTCTACCCTTCTCAAATTGGTGTGATTTTTAGAAATTTATTTATTTACATGCATCAAGATGTTGCACACATATTGATGCATGTAAATAAATAAATCATTTATAGGACAGCCATTGACAACTTGACAAGACAAATTCTAATAACAATTCATATCAAAGTATGATTATACAGATCTTGTTGCAGTATTCAGAAACGTCAAGTTAAATTAATGCTACATTAAGCCTGGAGTGACCCAAATCACTGTGTGAAAAAAGTTATGATTTGGAGATCGGATGCATATTTACCAAATAATTATATGTTGGAATGGAAATCACTTTTTTATCGTAAAATCCCACGATTCAGAGAAATTAAAATTTAAATGATTTTTCTCCGTGAGGTCTACCCAATTTGATACAAATGACAGTTGCCATGTTATAACGTAATATAGTCCTGAATGAATAAATAAATTTATATTTTCTTATTAACCAACACCTCAATTCCTCTTACACCTTACATAAACACACACTGTAATGGGAATTAAGTAAATAAATATACATCCGGTATGGTGGCTTAGCGATGGTAGGGACAGTGGCCAAATTAAAAAGTGGGCGTTATTTTGTGAACCTTGAACCTTGTGAAGTACTCCCATTATACCTAAACCCTCTATGTAGGGTTGAACGTCCAGGACAGCATTCCTTCCATTCCATCTATAAAGCAGGCTTGAGCCACAGCAGTGGGGGCGTAATGTTTTTTTGAAGTTATACTTCTTTAGGCGCGTTATGAAAAAATGATGAGAGTGAAATTTTAAGATGCGCGCGCATCACTGTAACACAAAATTTTAACAGCATGAAGTTGGTCGCTTTAGCGACCAACTTCATGCGTTACTTTTGTGTTTACCGCACATTAAGAAAATCTACCAACAAAATGGAAATAGAATCTCTATTTAGTGGGTGCTAACGACTGCATTGTGAAGGACTATCAAAAGTATTTATTAATCTGAAACAACGGAACCAAAGCGCGATTCAGGAGACTACAGCGCCATCTCTTGACCATTGGTGTAGTAGAACCAAAAACCACATCTTTATTTTTTGTAATAAAGTAACAGTTATAGGTATTCATATTTATAATATTTATCCACATGTTTCTAGTTTGTATTATCGGAATACGTGTTTGAGTTTCATACAAGTGCAAATCACATATGTTCTAATAAATTATATTCAGTAGCGATTTTAATTGAATATTTTGATTATTTATTTATTTTTTCAAATTAAAACTGAACTTTATTGACTGTGTCCTTTTCCAGACTTTTGATTAATTTATTGTAATTAATTATTTGCATGCAATTAAAAACTAATTTTAAACGATGCCAAAGAAGGATAACTTCTCACGCGCCTGCATAAGTACACGCACCCATTTTTTTGAGTATGTATGCTGTTGGTCGCAGATGACCTTTACAGCGTCACCGGGTTGGGGACGGCGAGATCCTAAGGGGTTCTCAAGCCGAGAATTAGCGAGTGCCTCTAGAGGTATTCCCGGCGGATAGCATCTCCCCACGGGGGGAGTCTCCTCTCCGACTGGACCCTCTAGACCACTAGAACCTGAGGGGAGGACGAAATGAGTTGATGACGATGATTGTTAAATAAATAAGTATTTTCAAAAAATTAGCAAGGCCAATTAAGCACTGTAGGCTTGTGTTAGGGTAACGGACAGAATACACACATTACACGCACCAATATAGAAATACCTATTGAACATCAACGACTGGAGTACAAATGCTCGTTTGCATCACACAAACATCTGCCCCCACCGGGATTCGAACCCGGTACCTCTCGAGTAGACGACACCTTGAAATCCGGCGTACAAACCACTCGGAGGTCGGAGGTGTTAGAACTATTATATTTGTAACCTATTTGTAATGTAATATACCTATAATTTTATGAAGATTACTATGGAAATCCCAATATTCCCGTCTTTCATTTCTCTGGAGAAACAAACATTTGGTGGTGCTGTGTTTTTGACGATGCTTTAGATCTTAATGATCTCGTCGAATTTCTTCCAGTATTTCTTACGCTGCAAGGCAGCGACATTAAAAACGTAATATTGTTATAAATAGAGTTTTATTGATAACTAGCGGCCCGCCCTCGCTTCGCTTCGGTGTAGAGCTGAAGTGTAGACTAAAGTTATTCTCAGGCTTGTATTATACACAATGACATTCATCTATGATTCTTCTTATACCTGCATGCCTCAGTCTCAGCCCGATCGGTTTAAAATTGACAAAGTTTCATACAAACTTTCATTCCCTATTTTATCCCGTTGGGGGTAGAATTCATCAAAATCCTTTCTTAGCGGATGCCTACGTCATAACATCTACCTGCATGCCAAATTTCAGCCCGATCCGTCCAGTGGTTTGGGCTGTGCGTTGATAGATCACTATGTCAGTCAATCACCTTTGAGTTTTATATTTATAGATTCGGCTTTCATATAAATCTCACTATCTGCTCTAAGCATAGCGTACATATTCCTGTATTTCCTGCGTGGATGCACTATGCAGTAGAGAGTTGCAATATTTAGCAAATACCTAGTTTATCGGTAGGCGGAGATAATCAGTTACACTCGGATTAATCTGATTAGCCGATCTTTGTTTGGGTGTACGGCTGTACGTAGGCTCGGGTTATGGAACCGATGATTCATCTTAGACTTCAGCACAGGGGCAACTGTGGAGTCGTCGAGTTGTATAAAACCTAATATTATGTTTTTATTTATTTTTAAGCATTTAACTGCTAGATGTTTAAATCTAAAGCAAAGTTTACTAGAAAAAAAAATCCACGCGGTCCAGGCAGCGGACGGGACTCGAACCCGCACCCTTCGCAATCCTAACCTACTCGTAATATTAATTATTCATTATAGCTATTAACGGGATTGTTACCATGTACCTTGTTTTTTATGAGTCTTAATTATTCACCCCAAAAATAACATCAGTTGATTTTTTGTGATTCAGTTTAGTGTTTTGATACACTTTAAGATATCTTAGAGAAGCTCGATAGCGCAAGATGTTAGTTCGTTCGGCTGCGATCGTTGAAGTTCAGCAACATTCACAGTGGTTGGTCATTGGATGGGTGAGTAAAAATTTACTGTCTCAAGCTCCTCCGTGCTTCGTAAGGTGATAATTTTGGTATCGCAAGTGTTTATAGGCTATGGTGGGCCCTACCCCGTGGATCCCTGGAACCTAACTCAACGACGGGAACACCAACTGACGGCTTCCCCAGAAGGACGGTCCAATTCAAGCGGAGAATCCGCTGTACCATATCCCTCTTAAATTGGGGTGATTGCCAGAAATATTTTTACAGTGACCAATATTTGTGCAGCATAGCGACGGCAGGGACAGTGGCCAACTTCAAAATTGGGCATTATTTTGTGAATAAGCATGTTATTTGCAGTTTCCTTCGTGTGCAAAGGAGTGTTTTTAAACATGGTATTGTTGTAAGTAAACACGGAAAATTGACATTGACAAAACGACAAAGTGCTTGTGACGGCTTCTGAGTATTAAGTTTTTTTGTATGTTCAATATTTTTGGACATTTCTTTAGGTAAACTTGCAGTAAGTAAGTGTATATATAAAATTTGAATACAAATTATTAAAAAACAGCATTAAATAAATATTTTGATATTTGACCAATATCAACTTATATATAAACTAAATAGAGGTACATAGTTTCAAAATAGGTAACTAGCTCATCTTTTTAAGAAACTGAAAAAATATATTATTAAATCTATTCCACGGTTTCCTAAACACGAAGCCTACTCTTGTCATTTTAGCAAATTTAACACCCATAGATCTCGGCGCTACGAGATTACAGTCATATTTAAAAAAAAATGAGCTAGATACACCACTTAAGCTGTCGCTTTAATAAATGAGCTAACGATATTGAAACCGATGGTATTAGTTTATGTCAAATGATACTCAACTCAAGAAAAATCTTGTTTTTGAACAGTATATTTTATTCATATTGCTAAATAAGATAAGACGACATAGTTGTGAATGTAGATTTATGTTATTCTGTTAAGTTTCCAATCATCATCATCATCATCAGCCTATATATGTCCTCACTGCTGGAGCACAGGCCTTCCCTATAGATGGAATAGGGAGATTGGGCCATGACCCACCTCACGGGCCCAGTTAGGATTGGTGGGTGCTAACGACTGCAGTTGCAGCCAGGACCAACGGCTTAGCGTGCCTTCCGAAGCACGAAGGAGCTCAAGAAACAAAATTTTTGGTCACCCATCCAATGACCGACCACTGCGAAAGTTGCTTAATCTCAACGATCGCAGCCGAATACGCTATCTACTTGCGCCAACGAGCTCCTCAAGTTTCTAATGCTGGTGCATTAAAATATATATTATTAATAAAAACTTTAACACTAGCTCCTCATTAATAAACGAGGTTAAGACTAGTACGGCGTGTTTTGTTCATATCATTCAAAAGTATGATTGCCTCAGCGGAGACTTCACATTTGCGGCGTTTGGAGTCGAGACTCAGTGTCCCTGAGGCTCCGGTGCCCACCATCTTTCCAAAGTATTGCGAAAAGATTGGTGGATACCACTGGAGACCGCAGAGCTGGCGGCTTTTTCGCCCAGCGCATAAACCTCGCCATTCAGCGGGGAAATGCCGCTAGCATCCTGGGAACTTTTACCGACGGGGAAGATTTGGGGCAGCTATTTTTTTATCCTCACATAGTTTTAAGTTTTGTCTAGTTTAATTTTCATATTTAAATGTCTATATATTCCTAATCTTCCCATGGGAAGACGACTTGCGGAAAATAGCTGACCCAGCATGGAGCCGATTAGCTAGAGACAGGAATACGTGGAAATCTTTAGAGGCCTTTGTCGACAGACAAGCTGTTCAACATAAGCAACCAATTGCCGATCACTTTAATACAAATTAGAATGTATATTTAGTTTTTAGCAAGAAGGCATAGTTATTGTAAAAAGAAACAGCAATAAAGGCTATTTTATTTTGTATTTTATTAAAATACTTTAAAACTCAAAACTCATTTGTTATTCAAAGAACAGAGTACCTTACTAATTCTTCGTTTATTTGTAATGGGGTATGGGCTGATTCTTAGAGTATAGTACAACACTTTTGAATCGTCCAATCATTTTTTCCCCTACCACTCGTTATTGGACATAATTTTTAGCTGCGGAGAAAAACGAGCGAAAAAAACTCCACAACAATAAAAGTATAATGTAACAACATTTACAAATCATTATGTTGTTACAATGTCACTACAATCATGATTTATTTAAAATAGAAAACCTGTTGGAATGATTGGAACAGTTCAAACCCAAGCATTTTTGTTTGTAATGTAATCAGACACTTTGTAATAAGCTTTTTTAATAAGTGCTTTTTATATTATATTTTATAAACTATCTTTGAATTTATTTATGGTTAACTCTTGGATATTGCTTGGGACTTTATTGTATAAGCGAACACAAAGAACTTTAAAGAAATTATTGATTTTGTGAAGCCTAGTAGCAGGTAAAGTTAGTTTATTTTTGTTTCTTGTATTAAGTGTGTGAACATCACTGTTTTTAAGAAACAAATTGATATTTTTTCTTACAAGTAATAAATTTTCGTACATGTATTGTGATGATATGTAAATATGAGGTTAGGTTATATGATGGCACAATATCTCTTAAAGCCTTTAAATCCGCTAAATTACTAAAGCACTTTAGATCACCATTACTATATTTTCTTCTTTAAAACCGCTAGAGCACTAAGCACCCCCATCCTTAGGGCTTACATCTTCTTAGAGCTTACTTAGAACTTCCTACGGCAACAATAATTTTAGACAGCAAAATATACCTTTTTAAAATATAATGTATTCATTTCATACGAGTTATTACTTTAAACGACCTCAATACAATATTGTTAATCTTGTAGACCACACATGTCAAGGATATGAGAATGTTGGTTATTTTAAACCTTATTCGTTTGAGATTAAGAGTCTGAGGTGAGGCGGTATGAGTGTTGCCATGGCCGGTTTTCAAAAATCGGGAGGCGTTATAGAATAAAACAGTAGATGTATGGAAAGAGCTACAAGAAAAACCGTAGATGCAGAGGCGTACTTTTTGCTATGAAGGGAATGGAGGGAATGGGTTTCTGTGGCTTCTGCCGCCCCTCAAAGCTATTTTTTTAGACAATTACATTTATTTTATAATAATGAAGGTTATCTACATTATTAATGACAGAAAATGCAACTCAACATGCAATTTAAAAAAGAAAATCGTATTCTAAAAAAACAGGAGATTCATGTAGAAAAACAGTAGAACAGGAGAAATTGACGACCTCCTTGGCCGAGTGGTTTGTACGTCAGGTTTCATGGTGTCGCCGACTCGAGAGGTCCCGGGTTCCAATCCCGGTGGGGGCAGATGTTTGTGTGATGAATACGAGCATTTGTACTCCAGTCGTGGATGTTTAATATGTATTAAACATGTAAGTTTAAAGTATACTTATATATGTACAGTATATGTATACTATCCGTTACCCTAGTATCCCATAACACAAGCCTTACAGTGCTTACTTTGGGGCTAGGCTAATTGGTGTGAGTGTTGGAAATGTTTATTTATTTATTTATTTAATTTCAGAAAAACAGGAGATATCCTGTAAAATCTGGAGACCTGGCAACACTGGGCGGTATCAATAACAATATCATTAGTTAGAGTGAGCGCGCCGATATGTCAGTGCGCGCGCATGTTCGCGTAAGGGTGGAATTTGTTTTGCGTGTTGATGCATTGCGCCCGCGCAGTTACCGACTGTGAGCATTTGTCGTCGCTAAACGCGTATCACCTTTACACTCGTGGATGGGTTTATGCGCGAGGGCAATATTCAGACAACCCTACAGCCTACAGGTGGATGGAAATGGAAAAGGGATGATGACGGGGTACAGTAAACGAAATTCTATTTAGTCCGTCAGTTAGATGATCAAAAAATAATGGACACGTATTTTTTCTTTGGGCAATCAACCAAAAAGTGACAAAGTTATAGCGCGTCAAAGTTTGGGAGTAGGGGCTCGTGACGTCACTTTTGAGTGAATTTTCCCTTATAAGTGTACTCAAACGTGACGTCATGCGACTTTTCAAATCAATATATCTCTGCAATGTTTATATTATGTGAAAAAAGAAAAAATACGTGTCCAATACTTCTTGATAATCTGCCTGATAAACGAAGAAAAAAATTAGTCATCATCCCTATTCTACCAAAATCCCAAGCACGATATTTGGCTGATCTGTAATCGTTTCGGCATCGTCAAATTTTGCATTGATAGAGCCGGTTCGCTCTTACGTCCGGAGCTGTCGGATAACGGAGCTGTCAGAGTTTGTGCTAGGGCCTCAGTAAAACGAACAGGGGAAAATCGTCGCAAACGATTTAGTTGTTGTCCTATGGATATATTTTATATAGGTATGTATTTAGTTACCAGAGATTATCGTTCGCACTTTGCTTATCAACTTGTATTCCATCGTGTAGATAGATCAGAGAACTATTTTAACGTATGTGATAATGTTCTGTAACAAAAAGTTCAAGTTTATAATCTTGCAACATAAATAATGGATGACAGTTTGATTAATTATTTGAGACGCTACTTCAAATTTAGTACAATCTTATTCTCATACATTCTTATTAGGTATAGTATAAGATAAAAAGTATATTTGCCCCGTCCCGAGTATTAGGCTAAGCAGGTTGAATGTTCATCAGATATTCATTTATTTAGATATCTCTAAAGTCTTGCAAACAAATGCTTAAATACAATATATTTAGTTAGCAGTGTAACATAAATTTTTGGGAAAACTTTTAACCAAGGGTTTGGAATTAAACGATATGCATAACTAAAAAAATGTTAATGATACTGATATTTCAATGTTACATAAAGCGGTTGCCACACAGAACGACCTCACGCGAGTCTAACTGATGCTCGCAGGTGTCATAGCCGAGCCATGAGTAGCCATTTTATAGCTAAGTACCTCCACAAATACACACGATTTATAGCTCATACCGTTAAAAAAGGATGCGAGGGAAAGAGATGGCAGATCTTCAATCATAGAGATTTCATTGTACAATCGTAGACACAAGTTGACAAAAACCATTTAACTCAAACATCAACTTTATTAAACAGCTACAAGAGCTATAATGGTTCTTTAAGAGAATCAAATGTTGCAACTTTGAGTGCAAGTACTGTATAAAGGAATTACTTATAACTAATTAGTAATAAAACTTTTTATTAGTTGAAAGTTGAATTTCGCGGTTGCTTTCCTCTATTTGGGAGTTAGTTTCGACAGTAACGGACTTACACGACCAACGGGTGTTATTGCATTGTATTATTTTATTATCATAACTATCGTTAAACAATTTTCGCTTAGTGTAATTATTGTGGCGTGCAAGCAATTAATAGGTTTCCTTGTTAATGTGAATTATTGTATCTTTGATGATTAATAATTCATAACTTACATTTTACTACCATTTGCCCTCTTCTGATAGGGTCATAACGAAATTCACTGTGACTAATTACTCAATTACATCTGTAGTAAATAATTATTGTGATTGTGGGGAATATCTCTGTATTAGAACGGGCAATTTAACATCTGTACCCTTAGTACTCGACTTAGTGAGGAGTTCGATGGCGCAAGTGGTTAGCGCGTTCGGCTGCCGTCGTTGAAGTTAAGCAACTTTCGCAGTGGTCGGTCATTGAATGGGTGACCAAAAATTTACTATCTCGAGATCCTCCGTGCTTCGGAAGGCACGTTAAGCCGTTGGTCTTGGCTGCATCTGCAGTCGTTAGCACCCACCAATCCGCACTGGGCCCGCGTGGTGGGTCATGGCCCAATCTCCCTATTCCATCCACAGGGAAGGCCTGTGCCCCAGCAGTGGGGACATTAATAGGCTGATGATGATGACCCTTAGTACGAGTTTGAGCTCACGAAAACTATCATAGTTTTCGTAAGTTGGTGGCTTGGTGAAAAGTAACCAGATATACTTAAAATTTTAGAAGACGAAAATGATTTAATGATAGAATTTAAACACTGTTTATTTGTATTGAAACGAAAACAATAAAATCAGTACTCTTAGTACGAGTGTGTTAGCATTGGCATTAATAATTAATTTTATAAACACTTTGAAACTTATATAAAGCAATAAAAGCAAATGGAATGGAAATAAAACTATTCAATAGATTCAGATTTCTTTATTTTATAAGGGAAATCACTACTTTCAAAATTATTAAATGTTTAAAGTACACTATTTATTGATTATTAAAATTAAAATACCAAAACAAAGTATAAAATCTTTACTCGCAAATAATCTCTTATTTTAATTTTTAAGATTACAATTTCTATTGTAAATGGCAAAGATATATTATTGTATATTATTTTTAGATATTAGGTAGTTTTAAGCTTTTTGTAATTGTAAACTCATACATTTTATTAATCTAAATAAATTTCCTTATTAGATTATGACTTACAATATTATACAAATATAATTCCGATAAAAGTTATAAACAACAATATGAAAATGATTACTTAACTCAGAGCTCCGCTCGGTCCGATGGCTCGATACAGAATCGCCCCGCAAAGGTTTTTTTTTTTTTTTTTTTGTTTCCTCCCAGGCGGGGGAGAGGGTGAGAAATCCATCATGGATACCCTACAGCCGGCTGTAAGGTTATGTCAGACTCCTACTGATTAAAAAACACCCTTTATTCATGCTTATGGCCAGAAGGGCCTTACAAGCTTCATCTGAAGCGATCACCCCCCGAGAGGGGGATGATGCGGCGCTGCGTTAGTTTAAACTAGTGCATAGTTTAAAATAACGCAAAATGCGCTTAGAGGACAAGTGCACTCAGATGTGCACTTGAAACGGGAGGGGACTGAGAGGAATCGAACCTCTCTGTGTCGGGGGGGCGGGCCCGCAAAGGTTGGAGCTCGGCCTTTTAAAGGCAGCGACAAAGGTCTAGTACCCATTGGACCCTCCTAATTGGACCTTACCTACAAAAAAGTGCCCGTTCGACCTCCTATCAAGAACATGGTGCCCATTGGACCCTCAAAGACGTACTTAAGTCACACAATGAGAGCTATTGGAGCTCTTAACTATTTGGCTAATTCTTATGGAACGGTAAAGTACAGTCGTGTAGTAAAGTAACATTGTAAAAGACATAAAAATACAAAGGTTATAAATATAAGTATCTAATAAACATATTTATAAAATTCAAAATACTCATCATCAGTAACAAACCAATATAAATATTTACATAAAATATAATAATCAAATCACAGATTTTTTACTTTACTTTTAAAGCCAATAGAAATTATTTTTTATCAAATAGCTTAACTAAATTATAAATATGGTTTGTTATATCACACAGATAAAGCAAAATTATTATATATTCTAAATATTGATAAAATAAATAAAAGCACAAAGGTTATAAATGTAAGTATTTAAAAGCAACATATTTATAAAATTCGAAACATCAATCATCAGCAATAAACCATATAATATAATAATCAAATCACAGATTTTGTTATTTTACTTTAAAAAGTTTTTTTTTATCAGATATCTTAATTTAATATTACACAGTTATATTTATTATTTATTTTATTTAGTTTTTATATCACTCAGATTAACTATTGAAGCACAATTATTATGTATTCTAAATATTCATTAAATAAAATACCAATGTAATATTTTCATATTACATTTTATAAAAAATGATTTCTAATCATATTTTTACAATTAACGAGAAAGTGCTCATTATAAAAACATACTTTAACTAAAGGATATGGTTCAAAAGCGGTAGTCGGTATCCGGCAAGGACGAAATATATATAATTTGAAAGTTTGTATAACATGAATAGATACTTTGATTTTTTTATTCATTACCGATTATTTTAAAATCGTGTTTAATAATTAAATAACTTTGTAAGTAAGATAGGGTTCTTAGTAACGTCATATTTTTAGTGCGTGGTGGCTTATAACGTCAACTCAATCACTATGGCAAATGTCAATCAGTCCAGTCATGGATTATTATCAGAATTATTATCACTGCTTTTGTTAAACATTGAACATAATATATTTGATGCTTGGCAACAAAAAATAGATAAATAAACTTGCCATTTGCAAATCAATTATTAGATAGATTTATGTTATTTTAATATAAAAAATCGGGATAAAATAAAATTCTAGTTTTTTGTCAAACGATTCACAATCGCGCTGCATCTCATAAAAACTTGGAGTCTGCCGAAAGACCCACTACCAACCTCCATAAAAAATTTAACAGTCTTCTTTTGTGAAACATTATAAATTACCAAATTAAATATTTAAGACGCATATGTGAGTAATTTTTCTAAGTAATGGCCTACGGTTGTAAGATTATTTTCTAGCTGCAACATAGGTCATAAATCGGAACGAGGCAGCAATATTTCTCTCTCTCTCTCCCACATATGAGATCGGCGCCATCCTTTTGTTTAAGCGCAGAAAGCCCAAGCAATCGCTTGGGCTTGGAATCTAGAACCTTCCTTTCATCAGGTGCTTAAGAGGAGTAAAGCTGCCGATAAAAACACTCAATCTCCCTCAGAATTTCAGTCTTAGATCAAATGATGATGTCTTTGCAAAATCCACCGTCATGTTGCTTAGATTGTCTAGATCCAATCTGTTTTAAGGAACTTGGAATAAATCGAACTTTGTTCGATTTGAAAGGTCTTGTGGATTTGGTGTTGCGCTGTAAGGGTATTTATTGGTCAGTGTACGATCGCCCTATTGAGTGAAAACTTTTTACATTAATGTTCATTAATGTAATTAAATTTAAAATTAATGTAATTAATGATCATTCCTTTAAACCTAAAGCACAAACATATAAAATGATCTTTAAAGAAAAAAAAAATTACAATATTTACGAAAATAAAAAGATATGGAAGTATTATCATTGTCACTTGCACCCTTATAACCCATAGAATAAAAATACATGTCAGTAGTGCAATATTTGGTTTTGGCTCCTTGTCAATACGAATAAAATAAAAATAATCATTATACAAATTAAATTTTGATTACTTTTGATACACATTTTATTTTCTAAATATCTCCCTTATATCTTATTGTACGAGTACCTTACTAAAAAATCCAAATGTTTTAAAAATTAGCTTTTCTTAAAAGTTTCTATCATCTTTCTGCGTCCAATATTTATAGAACAATAGACGAAAAACAGTTTTTTTTATTTTTCCTGAAAACTTACATTTTTGTAGTTATCTTTTTATTCTCCGGGGACGGCGAAATATCGTTAATTCGAAGAAAAAAAGTTACCTGATTTCTTTATAATTTGTTTAGGACTACTTACTTGGAGGTTGGAGTCAGTACTTATACAGTATTTAGTTAGTGGCTTTATAATACCTACTATTAATTTTATTTTTGTCTGCAATTTTCTACATGACTGTACTGTGCTTAACAAAACTGTTAATAAGGTCCAACTGGCAGTAGGGTATAATCTTGAAGATCCAATGGGCACTTAAAAAGAGGTCCAATGGGTACATTGAATATAAAATTTTTAAGGAGGTCCAATGGGCACCAAAAAAGAGGTCCAATGGGCACATTGAATATAAAATGTTTTAAGAAGGTCTAATGGACACCAAAAAAGAGGTCCAATGGGCACTTTTTGCTTTTGGGTCGAATCTTGAGGGTCCAATGGGTACTAGACCGCGACAAACAACTAACGTCATCGGGCCGTTCAGAACACGTGTACAAAGATTTCGCTGACTACCCGCAATTTATGAAATATTCTATTAAATTATGTAATTTAGTGCTAGCAATAGATTTTCACAGTATTTTATATAAAACCTACATTACAAAAATCAAGTACGAGTATTGAAGCAGCAATAACATCACTGAATCAACCATTTTTAAGTGTACAATAATTATACAGCCGCCTTGATGTTTTGTTTTTAGCTTGTTAATGACCTTATGTGTATATTATCTAACAAGTGCGAGCTCACGAAAACTATCATAGTTTTCGTAATTGTAAAATTCGTACTTAGAGCACTGATGACATTTGTTTAAGATGACGGTAAATGAAACTAATAAAACCACGGCAAGATAACCCATAGACAATTAAAAAAATGGTAGAGATATCCCTTATCTATCACTGTGCCCCGTTGTTACACTGTCGCTTCACTTAAACCTTACCATTTCTCGTCTTGCAGTACTGTTCTTCTACCTTGTGGAACTCTAGCAACCGTACCCATAGAAAGAATCCACAAAATAAATAAATAAATATTTCCAACACTCACACCAATTAGTTTAGCCCCAAAGTAAACACTGTAGGCTTGTGTTATGGGATACTAGGGTAACGGATAGAATGCTCGGATACGGATAGGGTACTTGAACAAAAATTAGCACTTTCAAGTTTAATATTTCGCAAACGGATCCCTAAATCGAAAAATAGTCTGTGCTACCCTAAAATCATTTTAAAGGACCTCTCCAAAGACATTTACAGCATCACCGGATTTGTAGACGGCGAGATTATATGTATTCCAGGCGGATGGCATCTCCCCACGGAAGAGTCTCCTCTCCGTCTGGAGCCTCTAGACCACTCAAACCTGAAATGGCGCTGCCTTGCAGCCTAAGACTAGAGGAAATTCGACGCTGCCTTCAGGGCCGCGGTAGCATAATGGTCAGTGCATTCGCCCGGATAGCGAAGGGTGCGAGTTCGAGTCCCGTTTGCTCCATGGTCCGCGTGTTTTTTTCTAGTATACTTTTCTTTAGATTGAAACATCTAGCAGTTAAATGCTTAATAAATAAAATATAAACTATCAATGTTACTAAATACCTTTAAAAAAAGACCATTACGTTACGTAGTTGTTTTTAAATTTTTCTTTCATGACGTGATGTACTTTTTTGTTTTCTACAATGGAATTTTCTCTTGCAATACAACTCCGTTAAAGTTAATAATCTGCATATCGTTGGTATGTCAAATCCATCCAGCGATTTTATTGGAAACTCTCTCGAGCTCACCTGCAAACGAAACGCAAAGAAGAAACAAATAAAACGCAAAACGTCACGTAACTTTTATTATTAGCCGCCTTATTGGTTTCGTGAAACCTCATCCGACATTATAATTATTGAAAGATATGTTTAAACTTGGCTACAGTGTTGATTTCAAGTGTCTCCTCCACAGTATCGGATCGACGATGATATGTGGCGAGACTTTCGTTCTGGGTTGTACTTGAGACAAGTCGCCCCTCCCCCTCACATAAATTAGTGTATTTAATTATTAATTTCTTTAAGTACGAGATAAGATATATTTGAACAACCTGAGCCAGACTGCCCAAGTCATATGTAACTCTAACAATTTTATTTCTTTTGTAGTTTACGCAGAGTAGCTAATAGCAGAACTTAAAATATACTTATCATGCTTTTATTTTTATTTTTTTAAGCATTTAACTGCTAGATGTTTAAATCAAAAGAAAAGTTTTACTAGAAAAAAATCCACGCGGACCAGGCAGCGGACGGGACTCGAACCCGCACCCTTCGCAATCCGGGCGAATGCACTGACCAATTATGCTACCACGGCCCTGATGGCCGCGTCGAAATTTTCCTAGCCTTAAGCTGCAAGGAAGCGCCATCTCATCGCATTGTAGGTAACCCACTAGGTTTATTTCACGAAAATGTATAGTCTTCACCATCGCCAGCATATTAATGTCCCCACTGCTAGGACACAGGCCCTATGGTTGGTATAGGGAGATTTGACCATGGCCCCAACGCAGGCCTATTGTGGACTGGTAGGTGCTAACGACCGCAGATGCAACCCTTGACGTGCCTTCCGAAGCACGCAGGAGCTCGAAAAACACAAAGGAGGGATAGCCAAACGGACGATGCGACATCAAACAATCGACCCAATCAGCGTTTACACGGAGAGCAACGACCCAATCAGAACCAAGTTTTGGTCAAATTATGAGCATTTGTTCACACACAACTGTGTCGCGCCTGCCCCGCCCACAAGGCCTTTCTAACCTCTTTTTGTGTTTAGTGGTCTTATTAGAGTGTGCGGAAAGAGAATGGGCGTGGCGAAAAACGGAACTAACATTAAGATTTTTATTTGGCAATCAAACCCAGCAATCTGTAAAACGTTAAAGTTTTGTATTGATACGTATGTTTTAGTTGTTGTGATTTCTTGCGGTTTTTTGTATTTAATCATGTCTAAAAGGGGTAAAACCTTACAAATACGTTAGAAAAGCACTACAGCGTCCTCCAATCTAAATCCCATTCTCTTTCCGCACAGACTCTAACAATATTTTCCTGCGCTATCTCTGTCCACCTAGCTTTCTCTGTACGATCATTCGTGGAGTTGAAAACGCGGGCGTCGCCATCGCTGCGATCTGTGCCGCGATAACACTCGAATAAACATAATAAATTATATTTATTACGCTATATTCGGCGAGCGATATTTGTTTAATTCTATCGGCCGGCAGGTACAGTCCCGATTACGATCTGTATTAATCGATTTAAAATCATATTAATCGATTTCGATTCGGGTGATGTAGGCGAGGGCACCGTGGGCCGTCTGTGCTGCGTGAATTATGAGATTCTCTTGCTAAAGATGTTATAGATTGATTAGAATATAAAATATGTATAGATTAGGCATAAGAAATTGGCAAAGTATTAGGGCATGCGAATTGTCACATCATCATCATCATCAACAGCCTTTCATAGTCCACTGCTGGACATAGGCCTCTCCAAATGCACGCCACTCAGATCGTTCTTGGGCTACTCGCATCCAGCTCCGGCCAGCCACCTTGCACAAATCGTCACTCCATCGTGCCTGAGGACGTCCTACACTACGTTTGCCTAGACGCGGTCTCCACTCCAGAACTCGTCTACGCCAACGGTTCTCGGTTCTTCGGCAAATATGGCCAGCCCACTGCCACTTCAACTTGTTAATCCGGTGGGCTATGTCGAATTGTCAATTGTCACATGCTTATGACTAAGGACCTCGATGGCGATGGCAGGTTTCGCAGAGATCTTTCATTGAATGGCTGACCAAAAATTTACTATCTCTAACTCCTCCGTGCTTCGGAAGGCAACTTAATCCGATGGTCTGCAGTCGATATTATCCACCAATCCGCACTGGGCCCGCGTCACTGCCCAAAGTCCCCTTTCCATCCAAAGCAAAGGCCTGTTCAGCAATGCCAGCAGTGTAGACATTAATAGGTTGATGACAATACTTTGCCAATTTATTTTAATTTTATAAACTAGGTACTGGACTTGATTCTGGCGTGATTCTCTAAACCTGATACTGAATTTGACAATAGTCTCTCCTTTACATTCTATAAAGAGTGTGACCAGCAAACCTGTTGTCAAATTTAATTTTAGATTTAGAGGATTATGTCAGAATCGGGCCCAATGTTAGCTTATGTTGTAATGGTAACATCTCAACGATATATAAGTTTAGTCCAGTCAGCGAAGATAAAAATGCAGTTTTAATCGACCTTAATTGTTTACAATACAAGTTTTGGAAATATGAATAGTGTCACAGACGCTCTCGAAACAGAACCACGAATGTGCTAGAGATCGAATGTGCCAGAGCACCGCGGGTCGCGATAGGGGTCAAGTAATGCGGCTCATTCTAAAATGAGCCTTATGCAGTGCGGCGTAAGGGAGAAAGTGCAACGACATCTGCACTTGTTTACAAGTTATGCGCGTTACCTGCGTAGGTATAAGTAGGTACTTTGTACTCGCGGGTGCTAGGTAATTCTCAATTTAACAGGTACTTTCTAGAATGTGTCGATCGGCGTATATAAGCGCGATGGGCGCCGCGCAGAGACAGTTGAGTTTCAACAGCGATTTCGGAGCGAATCCAAAGGCGATCAAAGTGCAACAAAAGTGTTCAAGTGAGATAGTTTAGGGACTTGTATAGTGAAATACAGTGTTTAGTGAGTGTTTTGTAATTAACATTGTGTGTTAATTGTGTGAACTGTGCGGTGAATAAAGAACTGTCAAGCGTGAACTAGCATATAATTTCGACCCCATCCCGACACGTAACAATAGATTGAGCTTGTCTTTGGGATACTGGAAAAGAATACCATTGACAAACAGCTTGAAACTAAAATACAAAATTCACTAACCATAGACTCCAAAAAGGAAACCGACTAAATAGAATTTCACATAAACAGCGCACACACTCCATGAGCGGTAGCGGATTGTGCAAATAGATTTTTATTTACAAAACATTAAGTAGCACGGTAGCCAGTGTTTGCTTAGCGAGCTAAACGATTCGTACTTCTGTAAAGAAGTCACAAACAAAAATAACGCGTAACACAGTTGAAATAAGGTTGCATATCTAAGGCTGTTTTATTGGTAATCAATACTTAGATAAAAGTCACGTAGGTAGACGATAAAATGTAGGTGATCTTTTGTTGTTCAACAAACGTTTTAAATGAGAAGTAAAAGCTCAAAGGCTTTTGAATATTCAAGAGCATATTTTATGAAATCTGATCATTTTTCTTTGTGTATTTAAAATTTACAGATTAAACTACGAATTAACAGCAAGTGGTAAGCGCGTTCGGCTGCGATCGTTGGAGCTAAGCAACTTTCGCAGTGGTCGGTCATTGGATGGGTGACCAAAAATCTTCTATCTCGAGTTCCTCCGTGCTTCGGAAGGCACGTTAAGCCGTTGGTCCCGGTTGCATCTGCAGTCGTTAGCACCCGCCAATCCGCACTGGGCCCGCGTGGTGGGTCATGGCCCAATCTCCCTATTCCATCCATAGGGAAGGCCTGCACCCCAGCAGTGGGGACATTAATAGGCTGATGATGATGATGATGTATTTCTGTTGGTGAATGTGGTTCCAGGGCTCCATGGTGTTAGGCGAGCGGCATTTTATTCTGCCATCAGCATCTTTGTGACTAGAGCCTAGTTAAACTCAACACCGGGTTATAAGGTCTTTTATGACAAAACACACAAGTAAAATATCGAAAATCCCATAAGTTTAATCAACAAAAATAAACCGTGAACACAACTTAATACAACATACAACAGCTTTAATATCTTTGTTTCTTAGGTTTTCACGCACATCACTCATTAAATAAAACTACTTTGAACGGATTATTGCACAAACTTTATCTCTTTATTGACGTTTCGTAGCCTTTTCAGGTCTGCATCGTCAGAATAAATAAATAATAATAATAATATTCTGACGATGCAGACCTGAAAAGCCCGCGAAACGTCAATAAGTAAATAAAATTCGTGCATTAATCCGTTAAAACTAGTTTTATTTAGCTTTAATATCTCTAACAAAAGAAACTGAATCTCTACTGTATCGTATTTCATAAATGACATGAAACAATGTATAAAATACATCACACACACATACACACATAAAGACACAAACACACACGCACACATGGCACACAACATCTGCATTACCTTTCTTAATTGCAAATACACACATCAAAAGTGTCTAGGGATCAAGCATTTTTATGCGGATTTCTTGAGATTGAGATGTGGCTTTGTAATAAATTTATGATTTTATAAATTTATATGGATCCTTTTTGGTGCATTTCATAATTTGAATCAGGAACTGTGAATCAAATTCGAGTAAAAGATGAAAATCAGCTGTCAATATTTTCCCTATAAAAACATACAACGCATTGAAGACATTATTAGTGCTACTGTTTCCCTACTACTGATTAAAACCAACGTTATTATGGAGCGGCGACGTCATTTAAGCAGGGAAGAAATGCTCAGAGCCGTGGGAATGATAGAAGCTGGTTCCCGGCAACGTACTGTGGCTTTAGCTCTGAATACAAGTCAGAGTGTTATCAGTCGACTTTGGACACGATACCGAAGCACTGGTACCGTGGCTGAGCGCCATGGAGGACGGTATCGCTGCACCACACGGAGACAAAACCGATACATTCAAATCTTAACTCGAAGAGCTCCAACAATAACCGCCATGATGTTAGCCGTGAGGCTTCATCACTCTTCAGGGAACTTAATTAGCGACCAAACAGTCAGAAACCGCTTGCATGAAGTGAACCTTCATTCCCGAAGACCGCTACGGGTACCACCTATAGCAATGCACAATCGTAGGATTCGATATCAATGGGCTCTTGAACACAGAAATTGGGCAGAAGAACAATGGCGTTTCGTGTGCTTTTCTGATGAGTCTCGTTTTGGTATGAGACCGGATACAAGACGTATACGACACTGGAGAACCCCTGGACGCCAACAGCGATTAAAATCCTGCCAGGAAGTTCATCCTTATAGTGGTGGAACCATCATGGTATGGGCGGGTATTTGGATCGGCGGAAGAACTGAGTTGATTTGGATCAGAGGCAACCTCAACGCTCAAATTTATGCTGAGACGATTGTATCAGACGTCATCGTTCTAGTGCATCTCTACAAGTGCAAATCGGTCCCTTATTTCAGTTAATGCATGATAATGCACGACCGCACACCGCAAGAGTTGTAAGACAGACTCTCGCCGCAGCTAACATCAATGTCGTGCCCTGGCCTGCTCAGTCGCCAGACTTGAACCCGATTGAGCATGCGTGATTTGGATGAACTCATTTTGAGTATGCCGAACCGATGTTCTTGTGTTGTTAGTGTTCGCGGTAGAAATACGGATTATTAATTGTTTAAGTTACCCAATAAAATTTTAGAGAAAACTGTTATTTCAGTCTTTTTTTCGAACTTTTGTGTTAGTGGTTCAAATGTCAAAAATCCCTTTATTAGGAAAATGGCAAATTTCTTTATTAATGCAAAGGTGACTTGGTTTATCGTTACTGTGACAAACGAAAACACTTTATTTGATGAATCCTTAAAGAAAATTTTAATTAATATCAATCAGGAGAAAAGTTATTGCAAAAATATATGTTGATCCCTAGACACTTTTGATGTGTGTACTTTTACTTAGCTTTAAGTCTTATTAATGGGATTTAACATTATTTTCAGCGTAGATCGTCTGCTTATTGTTTTGTTTTATTTTATTTTCGTTCATTCTTTCTTTTTGTTTTTTGCATGTTCATTTGTTCATTCACTGTAACCATACTGGAGTTTATAAATCACATTATTAGTTAAGGAATAGCGGAGCCTCCAAAGACAGGCAATATTTGCTTAAATGGAGACTCTAATCGATATATTATTAAGGCTATTGTAAAGGAAAATAAATTATATTATTATAACAAAAACCAACGGCTTTGCGCCAACAATAGATTCAGCGTAAGTGACCTCACAGCTTACCAATCTTACCGATTCCCACACGTCTAAAGAGGTCGCGTCTGGAGACGAAGCCCTCAAAGAAAATTTGTCACTGGCCGCAAATATTTGGCCGCCGCGCCCGCTGTTTGCCCGGGTAAAAGCCGTGACTGCCCGCTCCACGCTCCGCTTACGCGCGGCGTGAGCTACCCGTGTTCTCGATTCGAAAAAATCTGTTGGAAAAACAAAGGAGTTCAGCTTCTGCACTTACGCTTTCGAATTTTAAATTAAGAACTAAGTTCGATGACCTTTTAATAGTTTGTTGGGGAGGGAACGTTTGAGAGTGTAAGTTTCCTGTTAAAAATATTTTTTTGAAGTTATACTTCTTTAGGCGCGTTATGAAAAAATGATGAGAGTGAAATTTTAAGATGCTTTAGCGACCAACTTCATGCTGTTACTTTTGTGTTTACCGCACATTAAGAAAATCTACCAACAAAATAGAAATAGAATCTCTATTTAATGGGTGCTAACGACTGCATTGTGAAGGCCTATCAAAAGTATTTATTAATCTGGAACAACGGAACCAAAGCGCGATTCAGGAGGCTACAGCGCCATCTCTTGACCATTGGTGTAGTAGAACCAAAAACCACATCTTTATTTTTTGTAATAAAGTAACAGTTATTGGTATTCATATTTATAATATTTATCCACATGTTTCTAGTTTGTATATTCGGAATACGTGTTTGAGTTTCATACAAGTGCAAATCACATATATTCTAATAAATTATATTCAGTAGCGATTTTAATTGAATATTTTGATTATTTGTGGAATGGACCCCTGTTTGTGTAATTTCCGATCACTGCTTTATCACATAGCACGTGGCGTAGCAGCTGTTAAACTGACACTTTTTAAAGCATACTATCAAATTTTTTATGCATGATGCAGCCTATCTGATCGAACCTAAACTTAAGGCTGTTAAACATAGCCATAGGTCAATCAGTTTGAAATCGATTACTGACTACAAATCTTTTCAAAACAAATTGAAGGACTTCACAAGAAGTCACTAACAATGAAGAGTTGATGAATTTATGAGACAGGATTATATGAATTTTATCCAATTTTACATAGTGTATTTGTATTTTTTTTTTAATTATTACAATTTTAATAAGCCACTTTGACATCAAAAATTTTAAATTTGATTTATTACTTTATGTATGTCTGCTTTTATTTTGTATTATTATTATTTCCAACACAATTATATTGTTTATTGGAATAAATGAATTGAATTGTATTGAATTGAATTGGACCAACTTTATTATAAGTGGCTACAATGCCCTAAGAGTTATGTATAGTGACATATTCAGGGCTCTGTTTCGACTTCCACACTACTGAGTGCATCTTGAAAGTTTGCGGACGGAAACACTGAAGACTTTAATGCCATTATTCGTAAAAAAGTTGCGTCGCTGGTACATCTGCTGCGGGGAAGTTGTAACACAGTGCTTAGTATGTTAGGAAATAGAATGGACTCACCTCTGCTGGTTCAGTTCATCAAACTACGTGTCTGGTGAACAGACCGAAGAGAACGTGGATGAATGAATGATGATTGATATTGTAATGAAAATACTAGCAAAAGTTAAGGAAGTGCGTGTGCGGGCCTAGAGTAGCACCACCCCTCTCGTCCCATGGGTGTCGTAAAAGGGAGCACAACTAGGGATGAACGATACCATCTAGGTATCGATACTGTATCGGTGGTAAAGTATCGATGCCTACTCGGTATCCAATGAAAAGTATCGATACTTACATATCGATAAAATTTTGAATTACAAATTCAGTCACAGATTTAATTTAATGAAAACAATATAACGGCTCACGCCACGCGATAAATGTATGACTGATTGAATAAATTGGGAAAAATATAAATCATACGCAAGGCTGCCGATTGAACAGTAGAAAAGATGCATTCGCAAAACATAAATTCCAAGTAGAGACCTCACCATAGAGTAAATAATCTGCCTAAGAGTTTTTTGATACTTCTCAGTGAGTGACCGAACGAGTACCGTTACAAGTACTTACTTCACGATACTACTTGTAACTCAGTTCTAAAGTATCGGTGCCAGAAGTACTTGGTATCGAAAGAAAAGTATCGAGTAGTTACTTGTATTTACTCGTATCGTTTCATCCCTAAGCACAACCAGCAGAAGTCGAGCAGCAGTATCTTGTTGCAATGTTTTGGCTGTACTGTGATCGACAACCCGCCTGCCAAGCGTGGCGATTATGATGTTGATCCTTGATGGATGCCTTGGCTCAGCAGTGGGCGTCGTACGGCTGACATGATAATGATGAGGACAAGAAAATTGTTACTAACATATATAAAACCATGTCTTAAATTAAAAGTTTTTTTTATTTGTTTAATTTAGTTTGTCCTTATTTAAAAAAAAAAAAATTAATAGATTCTTATCGTAAACCATCCTATGTGTAAACAAAAATATATCGTAGTTACAGCTGTGGTTAAAGTAATAAGTTTAAGCTGTAAATATTTAAAATAAATTCATGAAATAACGATTGCCGCAACCTTCAATATTCTTGAAAACTGCTCTAATCGCCTAAGTCAATATTTATATATCAAAATATTTGTTTAAAGTTATTTAAATAAAATATAATGATTAACAAAATAATGTTTGCGTAAAAAAACTGACTTTCTTATGGTAAAATAAGATTATTTTTACTTTAGCTGAAACAAATTTATCCATATAACTGTTCTGAAATGCTACATTGCTACTACATCAAAAACACAACCGTCAACGATACTGACTTTAGTTTTCAACTTAGATATGTTTAAACATAGAAGTATCAAACAAAAATAATTACGATCAGCCATAGGTATGCATATTTGCGTTAAGTCTGACAAAGAAGTATAATTTACCATGAGGAAACTTCAATGTTGTGACTTGGTCGTATAAATAATAGACGGCCGGTCCAAAGAACTCATTCCTACGCCTAATATTATTTCCTAGTCTCGTAGTCTCGGTGTTGCCACGCACAATGCCTTGTGTTAACTTTTTGCCACCATTTTAGAGCTAAAACTGCTTCGTCTTTGGATCTTCTCGCTTAGGGCGTAGTATATGGGTCAAAGATTATGAAACGTGTTCAGAACCTACTTTTATGTTTTACCTATCTTCCTACTGTTTTGGACACAAGCACATTATAGAAACGAAACTGTAAATTAAGTTTTTTTGCAATTGCCTAGATCAAGATGCCAGAGTACCAGAAGCAGTGCAATATAAATAAGATATTGTTTTTCATAGGATGTAATTTGTTGGAATAAGAGAAAGTAACTTAAAGAAAGAATCATTGTAGCCCTCTTTTCATCATCATCATATCACCCCTTATGTCTATAGTACCAATGATTAAGTCAATGGTATTACTAATACTGCTATATGTACGTACGACGCCCACTGTTGAGCATAGGCCTCCCCTAAAGGATCTTAACACCACGGATCGGTCCTTTTTTTTTATACGCAGGCAAAAAATACTATTTACAGACGACGGCGCCTTTAAGAGGCAGACCGCCGAACGGACCACACACCTGGCTCTCGCAAGCCTTACGAGCCCCAGCAGTGGCTGCCCACTGAGGACCCCATAACCCTTATGGGCGCTTTACGGCATAATATCCGCTAAAAACCCTGCGAACACCCTCTAAGCTGCTTAGCGCGAAGCCGCGGGATAACCGTTTAGGGATTCTTCCGCGTCTCCGCACCTAGCAACCTCCCGGCCTTGCCGGGGCTCCGCGGCAGGGGTCTCCCGGGGTATCGCGGAGACCCCGCAGACGTGCGCAGGATGGCCCGCGCGTGGGGGCTGAGTACGCGGCCTAGTGCCCACCGTACCGCCCCCCGTCCGCTGCGGAGGGCTACTTGGGCGTGCCCACGTAGTTCCCTCCGCCACCCCCCTTTTTTATTTATTTTTATTTATTTAAACTTCATTGCCATACATATGCAAACGGCGGACTTAATGCCATAGGCATTCTCTATCAGTCAACCTGAACGAGTGTTAGAGACAAATGGTATGGCGATAGGGCAAAAAGCTTTATAATAAAACATTTAGAAAATAACAGGGATTAAAATATATTAATACTTTTATACTAAATTTGATACACCTACATAAACTACACAAATAAAATACATAAATAAATATATACATACATAAAATACAATAAATATAATATATAAATAGATACAAACTATAAATAATAACAAGAAAGAAGATATTGCGTAGTCAGGTCAGGAAGTGTTCACGCACTAGTTTTTTGAACTCCATCTTATTGTTAGAGCTACGAGTGTTGAGTGGTAGAGCATTCCACCCCCCTTTTTGCAGGACAGAACTACAAGGGGGGGTTGGCGTCACGGGGTCTTTCGGTGACCGGCACAGCTGTCACTCGCATCCATCATCTTCCCGCGACGGGGGCCTACCCACTGAGCGTCGTCCGGTGCGTATTCGCCATTCAAGAACCTTTCCTCTATCATTAAAATTAATCTGGCATTGACAATTAAGTGTAGCTAAATGAATGAACTGGCGTTCATTGAATAGCAATTTAAATAAGGAAAAGATTTTAAATATAAGATTGTTAAGTAAAGCATTTTAAGATGCAATCGCCAAAATCGCAATTTCTAACAGCCTAGCTATCGAAAAATTAGTTGTTTTAAACTTTCATGGTCACTAACATTATAGCTATTAACGGGATTGTTACCATCTCTCTCGGATATTTCGGCATTGTTGAAAGCGCCATGATATTGGATGATGATGAGACTTATAAAAAACAAGGTACATGGTAATAATCATGTTAACAGCTATAATATCGAAAAGTTCAAGTCATAAAAACCACCAAGAAATATAGAGCACAAAACTTAATTGATATTCATTACAATGTAGCTGTCGCGTCTACTGTATTAATCTATGCAATGCTCACAAGCATGCCTGTCGCACTTTGTGCCGTAAAATGTTATTTTACATAGCAGTAATACGACGATCGTAAACCGACAGACGGACGAAGTGCGCATAAATACATATATACATAATGTACATAGAACAGCTGGTCTACTATATCGTGGGCAGTTACGAGATCACCCAATTGACGACATCCGTGGCTGCGTTACTTACGTAGTCAAAATCAAAGCACTACTAGTCTGTAATAGCAAGATTTATGGCCCAATATATTGTTATCTCATCATCATCAACCTATTAAAGTCCCTACTGCTGGAGCACAGGCTTTCCCTATAGATTGAACAGGGAGATTAGAACAAAATTCAAATCTCGATCATTTTAGCGCATTTAGTACGAAGCTTCGTGCTCAGGTGTGAGAGAAGCATTACAATATGTGAACATTAATACATACTAGCAAACCAGTGAACCAAATGTTCACCAAAACCTGATTTCTCGAAAACCGGAAGTGTTACGTTACTCAAATCCGGTTTGTAGTCTTATCAGACTATTCTTAACTTATAACTTAAATATTCTCTTTATCTATCTCTTGCGGTTTGGCCGCTGAAACAGCACCACAGACAGACGGACTTGTCTAATAGATAAGAGATACATAATATGGACAATATTTTCAATAGGTCAGACTTAATACTGTGACCCGATGGGTTTTACAGTTTGATGACGCAATAAATTGGTGACGCTGGGTTTATGGCCTAAGAGATGGCTAGTTTGATTCTACAGCAAACTGTAGATACGTGGCGTCAACTATCTCAAACTTTAACTGTTATACAGACGAGGGATTTATTTGTAACTTCCGGATTTTTTTAAGTTATTGAGTGTGTATGCTGTTGGCCGCAGATGACCTTTACAGCGACACCGGGTTTGAGGACGACTAGAAGCTAAGGGGACCTCAAGCTGAGAATTTGCGAATGCTTCTAAAGGTATTCCAGGCGGATGGCATCTCCCCACGGGAGAGAGAAAATCGAAAACTACGCCATCGGTTCGTATAACTACGGCGGGAGACCTTGTACTGAAAACCGGCAAGGAACCTCAGCAAGGGCTTCTTTTTCCCCCTGTTTTATTTCATACAGTGTCGTCAAATTGAAAGCTGACATTAAACGTGCAAACATGTATTGAAGTCAACTTCCATCAAATAATATAAATAAACTACTCGTAGCTGTCCCTGCAAACTTCGTACCGCCATAAAAAAATAGGGGTTGGTGGAAGAAGGGTAAAAATATAGATTTGTATGTATTTTTGCATTCTGTATCATAAAAAATAAAAACAAAAAAAAATGTCCAAACAAATATTAAGGATGGTCCGATTCTCAGACCTACTGAATATGCACATAAAATTTCAGGAAAATCGGTCGAGCCGTTTCGGAGTAGTTCAATTACGCACACCGTGACAGGAGAATTTTATATATTAGATGACACGGCCGATTATGTTGCGTACGTACAAATTTGTAAGGAACCCTGTGTGGGGAACTCCCACTCGTACTTGCCCTGTTGTTTCTGTATTCAAAAACACACTGGTACAGTGCAACTTTAAAATGGCATCCTCAGGATATGGTATTTCTTACCTTTATTTTACACTTGCTACAATATTTCCGCTCTTCAAACTATCAAAATCTGATAAGTAATTTAATTTCTCGCCATTCCGCGGGGAAATGCCGCTAGCATCCTGGGAACTTTTCCCGACGGCGAAGATTTACGGCAGCTATTTTTTTATCCTAACATAGTTTTAAGTTTTGTCTACTTTAAGTGTAGTTTTAGTTTAATATTTAAATGTTAATATTTATTTTTTTACTTTAATCTGTAACTTGTAATTTTAATCAATAAATGACAAATGTTTCTATTCTAGAAATCCTGGCAAAAATTTCATATTACAATATTAATATTGTTCAACATTAAATGCAATTTATTCCCTTTAGGTTTACTACTATTCGTGGAGGTCTTAAGCATTCGATGCCTAGGTCTGTTGATCTAACAAAGGAATATATAAAAACATTAACTTGTTAATAATGATGAATATTATTAAAATCTGTTTTTAACATCTAGCAAATCAACATTGTTCTACCCCCCATGAAAACGGCTAATTAGAGCCGGATTCGAATCTCAGAACCGTCGCCTAGTTGAGCCGATCCCATCAGGTTCGAGTGGTCTAGAGGCACCAGACGGAGAGGAGACTCCCCCCGTGGGGAGATGCCATCCACCTGGAATACATCTAGAGGCTCTCGCCAATTCTCTCGACGATCTCGCTGTCCCCAATCCCGGTGATGTTATAAAGGTCATCAACCAACAGCATACACACAAAAAATCATTTTTATTTTTTTGGAACGAATTTCCTTTTTAAGTCATATAATCTTGACGCATGGGGGAAAGGCGAAAAAAAGCGTAAAAAAATCCGTCACAACCGTCATTTGTTTCGCAGCGTATTGTGTGTTATACTTATTTTTTGTCTTTAACTTAATCGCAACCGATTATTCTACGCTACTCGCCTTTGCCTTTTTTATTCTTTATCTTATTTTACTTTTTAATTTGCAGTAACGGCTTTTTAGGCACAGCCTTCGACAGACTGACTGACAGTAATAGCTTTCGCTTGTTACCCATTGAGTACTCACGACACCCTAAAAAGGTCTGAAATGAATCTCGTCTGCCCGCGCCACGAGGCGGAAACGCCTGCTATCATCGTAAACGCATTATCGCGATACGATGGTGCCGTAAACATCAACATCGTAACACGTGGGCCGAAATTGTCCGCTATTTGGTACCGTGCTCTCAGAACCAAGACTACAGTAAAATAACACTCCGTTACTTTCCAGCAGAACGCGAGTAGCTGTTTCTTCTGCATGCATCCTCTGCATAGGGAGCTGTTCGTGACACCTTTTAATTAGATGTCACGGACAGCCCCCTATGCAGAGGATGGATGCAGAAGAAACAGCTACTCGCATTCTGCTGGAGCTGTCCGTGACACCTTTTAATTAGCTGTCACGGACAGCCCCCTATGCAGAGGATGGATGCAGAAGAAACAGCTACTCGCATTCTGCTGGAGCTGTCCGTGACACCTTTTGATTAGGTGTCACGGACAGCCCCTTATGCCGAGGATGCATACAGAAGAAACAGCTACTCGCGTTCTGCTGGAATGTAACGGAGTAGCCGAATACCGGGTGAAATACCTCAGTTCACTGGGAATTCTCCAAGAGGCAGTTACCAACGTGAAGGCCCTGGGGGTGTACCTGACGGAGCTGGGCTGGCTGGAGTGATTCCGGCTACACACGCTCGTCACGCAAAACAGGCGTCATAAGGACGTCGAGTTGCGGAAACGCCCGTTGCAAGAAGAAGAAGAACACCACCTTTTGGTGATGTTGTGTTTCTGCTAGTGTGTAGGGTTCCAGGGCTCCGTGGGTATTACGCAGAAGAATCCCTAAACGGGGATCCCGCGGCTTCGCGCTAAGCAGCTTAGAGGGTATTCGCAGGGTTTTTAGCGTATCATCATCATCAGCCTATTAATGTTCCCTCTGCTGGAACACAGGCCTTCCCTAGGGATGGAATAGGGAGATTGGACCATGACCACGCGGGCCCAGTGCGGATTGGCGTGTGCTAACGACTGCAGATGCAGCCGGAACCAACGGCTTAACGTGCCTTCCGAAGCACGGAGGAACTCGAGATGGAAGATTAGCGTATATTATGCCGTAAAGCGCCCGTAAGAGTTACGGGGTCCTCAGTGGGTAGACACTGCTGGGGCTTGTAAGTCTTGCGGGAGCCAGGTGTGAGGTCCGTTCGGCGGTGTGCCTCTTAAAGGCGCCGTCGTCTGTAAACAGTATTTTTTGCCTGCGTATAAAAAAAATCCTACGTATGTAATGGGTTGAGGCCGGTAAGGTGAGAATGGCTGTAGCGGCACATTTTCTGCCGCATCGTCTGTCTTCGTGACTGGACACAACTTACACTTAACACCAGGTGGCGTGGAGTATTTGTTGCACCTCGTATAGAAAAAAAACTACAGCAGAGTCAAATGACCTTACAGAAGACCACACAGTCAAATATCACTACTTAACTTGTGTACAAACTGTGGAATTCCTTGCCTGAGCCCTTGTTCCCCGAGCACTACAATCTAGCGGTCTTCATAGCAAGAGTGAACCGGTTTTTATTAGGTAAGCGCGCTTCATCGTAGACCATAATATTGCTTTCCATCAGGCGAATTATGGTCAAGCGCTTACCTATTACCGAATAAAAAAAAAACTTACGGTGGTTTTGTAATTCTATTGGTGATTCTTTGTTATGTTAAGAGATTGGGTCCAGGCCGGTAAAGTGAGGATGGCTGGAGCGGTTGATTTTTTTGTTCCATCTGGTTGGGTAATTTAACTCAAACTGAAATCTTTCATTGCAACCATAATGTGTACAGTAGGTACTTGTATAAATATGAGCATTATGGACCTCGTCGGGCACGCAATTGGTTATTAGAAGAGAGGAAAGGAGGCGGCTTCCCCAATGAACAATAGTAACACTAAAATTATAATTGGATGATGGAGATGTTTCATAATTATGTTTATTTTTGATTGTGATAATATCACTATCGGATTTAATTGTAAGAAATAATAATAATTTCACAAAATAAAAAATATTTATTTTAATAAATAATAAAATTATTCAAATAAAATAAAAATTATCAATTATTTGTAAATGTACATTAATAATTACTGATTTTATCATTAAAATATTCATTTACATTATAATAACATTTTTTAATCAGAAACTCCTTTACCTTACTTAATTCTAATTAATTGTATTAGGCAATTTGTTATACATTTTAATAGATGAATTAAACGTGCTTGATGATGATAGCTTTAGTCTAGGCAATATTAATTTATTTTTGTGTCGAGATGCGTATCTAGATTTACAAAGCATCATAATAAAAAAAACTTTAGAGAGAGCTTTCACTTCGGGTACTGTGCGTTAAATAAGATAACAGATAGTCGGGCTAAAATAATCATTATCACCCTATTAATGTCCCCACTGATGGAGCACAGGCCTTTCCTACTGATGGAATAGGGAGATTGAGCCATAACCCACCACTGGGGCCCAGTGCGGATTGGTGGGTGCTAATGACTGCAGATGCAGCCGGGACCAATGGCTTAACGTGCCTTCTGAAGTACGGAGGAGCTCGAGATAGTAATTTACTATCTTTTGGTCACCCATCCAATGACCGACCACTGCGAAAGTTGCTTAACTCTAACGATCGCAGCAGAACGCGTAAAAAGAAAACGGCTCCAAGTTTTCTTTTTGTATTGTTAAACATCAAAATTTATAACTCAATGTATCTATTTACTATTAGCCACTATTATGCCTTTACGGCATAATATACGCTAAAAAACTAGAGGGCATTCGCACCCTCTAAGCTGCTTAGTGCAAAGCCTTTAGAAGAAGATTATATTTGATTATTATATAGAAAGATTCCCGTTTGGGGATTCTTCCGCGTCTTACCTGTTTGCCAACCCAGTAGTAACGCCAGGAATAAAGAGACAACCCAACATTTGTATATTCTATAGGCCTCATAGTTTTGCTTTTAAATTAATTCGTTAAACTCATGAGTGCAATGTTTAATAAAAACTTTTACTATTAGTTACTATTTACTATTAGCCACGTTCAGTTTAAACTTTTTGACGGTCGTTCACAAGGCAAAAGGCACTCAACAAACCGTGGCTTAACCTGCAGCAGTAGGAAAATAAAAAAAAAAATAAGATCAGTATTGCACGTTCCACGTGACGCAAAAGATAAATAATATAAGATTCCTCTCAGAGTCACAAGTTGTTCTACTCTTTTGAGCGTTTTATAGCATTATTTTTTTCCACTCCAGAGTGGACTTTTTGTAAATATATTACACGTACCGTATTTGCATACAATGAGGGTGACGCGGTGCGAGAAATGTACCGAGGATGTTCGTATTAAATGCGATTTAGGAATTTCTGGGATAGCCAGCGGCTGGCACGTTTTGGTTATCGATTTTTTTTTTTTTTTTTTTATAGTTAGGTCCGACAAATGACTCCACCCCACCTGATGTTAAGTGAAGGTGAAGTCCAGACGCGAAGATAGCTGATACAGCAGTTCTACCTGCCACACCAGCCATCCTCACCCTGCCGGCCTGCATGCTGCTTCTTCACGCCTCTTTTAAAGGATCCCAGGTTGTAAGAGGGAGGGAACACGTGAGCGGGCAGAGCATTCCATATACGGATAGTGCGACAAAGAAATGAGTCACCAAATTTCTTTGTACGCGTTGGAATTGTGGCCACAGTAAAACGGTGACAACGTAGGCCAGCGCGCGTGGTCCTCTGAAGGAAAGGGGAAGGTGGGATAAGAGAGAATAACTCCTCAGATTGGGAATGGAACCGTTTTGGTTCTAGTCTATGACCAATTGGATAAACTTTGGAAGTGCGATTTGTTTATCAGAACAAAGAACAGCCAGTGTTACTAATAAAGTAAATTAATATTTTTGTGAATTTGTTACCGATACATGGTTGTAATTTATTGTCAAAATGAATCAAATTGAAGAATTAAATGTTTATATATTATGTTAAAAGAGGAGCTCGATGGCGCAAGTGGTTAGCGCGTTCGGCTGCGATCGTTGAAGTTAAGCAACTTTCGCAGTGGTCGGTTATTGGATGGGTGACCAAAAATTTACTATCTCGAGTTCCTCCGTGCTTCGGAAGGCACGTAAAGCCGTTGGTCCCGGCTGCATCTGCAGTCGTTAGCACCCACCAATCCGCACTGGGCCCGCGTGGTGGGTCATGGCCCAATCTCCCTATTCCATCCATAGGGAAGGCCTGTGCCCCAGCAGTGGGGACATTAATAGGCTGATGATGATAATGATGATATTATGTTTAATCTCCCAACGTTAATTGTATTAAGAAAATGTAGGCTACCTTTCTCACATAAAAACTCTTTGCTAAGATTTAAAAAAAGTATCATTCGTTTTTAGACGGAACATAATTAGCCGTGCGTTTTACTTTACATTACCGCACGCGTTTGTAACATGATAGATTATGATATTGAAATTGGTGCAATAAGAGACGTTTTACGAGCAAATAACTATTTCATCCAAAGAAAATATAACTAGAAAAAAATCCACGCGGACCAGGCAGCAGACGGGACTCGAACCCGCACCCTTCGCAATCCGGGCGAATGCACTGACCAATTATGCTACCGCGGCCCTCACGGACCGCGTCGAAATTCCTCTAGCTATTCTTAAGCTGCAAGGCAGCGCCATCTCTTCACATTGTAGGTAACCCACAATGTCAAATGAATACTTTTTACAAGTATTAAACATTTGAAAGAAGAAATAGCAATTATAGTTATAATTTTTATTTTTTAAAGGATGTAACTGCTTGATGTTTAAATCTAAAGAAAATATAACTAGAAAAATTTTTCTTGTTATATTTTCTTTAGATTTAAACATCAAGCAGTTACATGCTTTAAAAAATAATAATTAAAACTATTTCATCCATTAAGCAGAGGCACTAAGAACATTGCTAGTGCGGATCTTCTACTGATAGCGTTACATTGAATTTTCAACAAGTCGCTTGAAAGAAATTTCAGTCTACAAAACTCGCGACTCCGCGTTTGCGTAAACGTTAACCCGCGTAACCCCCAGTTTCCCTAACGCGTGACTTTTTCGTGTGTGTCGTTGGCTCGCATTTCGAAAGTCATTGTCTCCCAAGTGGATCGGAGCAACGCACAGATACAGTTCACAGGCTGACACGAGCCAATCAATGCGACGGCTTTTGGAGATCCCCAGTTAAATAAATATAAAATACTAGCAAACCAGTGAACCAAATGTTCACCAAAACCTGATTTCTCGAAAACCGGAAGTGCTACGTTACTCAAATCCGGTTTGTAGCCTTATCAGACTATTCTTAACTTATAACTTAAATATTCTCTCTATCTATCTCTTACGGTTTGGCCGCTGAAACAGCACCACAGACAGACGGACGGACTTGTCTAATAGATAAGAGATAAATATTTCCAACACTCACACCAATTAACCTAGCCCCAAAGTAAGCACTGTAAGGCTTGTGTTATGGGATGCTAGGGTAACGGATAGAATACATATACAGTACATATATAAGTATATTTATATAGAAATACATATTGAACATATGCTCGTGTTCATCACACAAACATCT
Source organism: Chilo suppressalis (assembly GCA_902850365.2). Classification (NCBI taxonomy): domain Eukaryota; kingdom Metazoa; phylum Arthropoda; class Insecta; order Lepidoptera; family Crambidae; genus Chilo; species Chilo suppressalis. The sequence goes on along the minus strand of OU963905.1, from coordinate 2,025,770 downwards.
GCCCCCACCGGGATTCGACCCGGGACCTCTCGTCGGCGACACCAGTTGTTTTTACAGAAGGCTTTTTATGATCATAATGTTGCGGGTAATGTTTGTCTTTCATTGTGTCATGATTTATTCAAAGGGATATTTTGATAAGCCACGGGTAAATCAAATAATCGGTAATAATAATGTTTACTATAAATTATCTATTTTAAATATTGACTTCTCTAGGTAATTCTAGCTAACGTTGAGATTAGAAGTCAAATTGTAAGGTGAGTTTCTATAATTTCTTTTATTATATTGTGTAAAATATTGCTGAAATTATTTATGAAGATAGACCTGAAAAGGCTGTGTAACGTCAACAAAAAAAAGTTCGTTAAAACTAGTTTTATTTAATGAGTGATGTGCGTGAAAACCTAAGAAACAAATATAGAAAAGTTTACCAGAATAATAAATTTACTCTTTACACAAAAACTTCTACCACCTTAATTTCAACATTAGATAAGGTTTTTTTTGAAGTTATACTTCTTTAGCCGCGTTATGAAAAAAATATGAGAGTGAAATTTTAAGATGCGCGCGCATCACTGTAACACAAAAGTAACATAATGAAGTTAGCCGCGGGCGCGTTATGAAAAAATGATGAGAGTGAAATTTTAAGATGCGCGCGCAACAAGTAACACCATGAAGTCGGCCGCTAAACCGCACATTACTCGTAAGTCTCGAAAAAAAGCTTCCAACAAAATAGTAATAGGATCTCTTAGTCGCACATGTTGGGACGCTCGTCGCCTCTGATCACTGTTTTCATATTTATAATATTTATCCACATGTTTCTAGTTTCTATATTCTTAACACGTGTTATAAATGTTATACAAATGCGAAATTTATATGTGCTAATAAATTTTATTCAGTAGTGATTTAAATTGAATATTTTGATTATTTATTAAACTTTTCAAATTAAAACTGAACGTTATTGACTGCGTTGACTATCCTTTTCCAATCCTTTTATTATCTTATTGTAATTAATTATCTGCATGCAATTAAAAACTATTTTTTAATAATTCCAAAAAGAAGTATAACTTCTCACGCGCGTACTTAAGTACACGCACCCATATTTTTTTTTATAATTTGTTATTGTACGGAACTCATTTAGTAACATTGGTTTTCCTCAGTACGGTGTGTGACCTCAGTTTAGAGTAAACGGGAGATCATGACCGACAGAGACCGGAGATAGTTTTTACGAAATCCAAATTTCTCGTACTAAAACAGGCTTATATGTAACTTGGCCTTTCACCTATGCCACATTGTTCCCTTGTTTGGATAAATAGTGATGTCTCTCCGCCAGTCGCCTATCTTTTAGTACACAATTGACGACCTCCGTGGCCGAGTGGTTTATACGCCGGGTTTCATGGTGACGCTGTCTCGAGAGGTACCGGATTCGAATCCCCGTGGGAGCAGATGTTTGTGTGATTAATCTGGTATTAATCATTCACTTTTACTCCAGTCCTGGATGTTAAATATGTATTTCTGAATAAATATATATATATATATATAATATATATTCTATCCGGTACCCTAGTATCCCATAACTCAAGCCTTAGGCCGTGTACAGAAAGAAAGCCGAAAGCCGATCGGCGCCGATCCTTCCTACATAAAGGAAGCAGATTAAAGCAGATCAAGCAAAATGTCGGACTCATCGGACGATGATTTGGTTTTGTTAGAAAATGTTTATTTAAAAATGCGAAAAACAGCTATTTTTTAGTAAAAAAAATTAAATTTGATGAACAAAGATTTTATACATATACAAGAATGATTCAAGAAACATTTTATTACATTTTGGATTTAGTGAAAAACCGTTTGATGAAAAATTGGGGCAATTGGCCTAAACAACCAATCCTTCCAGAAGAAAGACTTGTTGTCACCATTCGGTAAGTTTCGTACAAATAATTTTAGCGCTTAGTTAATAAAAGATAAAGTTATTAGATTTATAAAAAGATAATAACTTAGATTGATTTAATCTAAGGATAATAATTCAAATACAAATTATTTATTATTTGGACCAGCGCGTGTCGGCGCTTATCGGCGCCGAACCATAGAAAAAGGATCAGCGCCAATAGGCGCCGATAAGCGCCGATCGGCTTTCGGCTTTCTTTCTGTATACGGCCTTACAGTGCTTACTTTGGGATACAAGTTAATCTTGTGCACTGATCTTCATAATATTTAATGTAGTATTTGCGCCTCATAAAAATAAAATATGGTATTATGAATATTTCAGATCTGTTTTTTTTTCGTAACACAATAATTTTCAGTCTCTAATTCGATTTTTGTACGTACAAACATTAATGAAATAAAAAAATTAAAAAAAAACTCTTACGGCCTTTTTATTAGAAACATTGATTCTGTTAGTAATAAAACCAAAGAAAATGAGCTCAAACAATACCAACATAAACCAATACCTATTTTGCTCAACCATAATAAAAAGGATTCTATTTTTTTTTTCCTCTCACTGTCCCATCACTGGCTCTGCACAGACTCGACTGACTAAACTATTGAATATTCATAAAACATAGGTGACACGCAACGGCATTCGTCAATTTGACTTAAAATTTCACACAAACAGACGGTACGTGGATCTCTTTTTTATTATTAAACATTTTGACGCGCGTCGCGCAGGCGCCGGTGAATGTATTAGCTTAAATTTGAATAATTCTCTTTCTATTAAGGAACGCGTGGCCACTGACGATGTGACAAAGAGTGCACATAACGATCTCCGTAATAGAAATCACGTGTAAAGCAATGGATATAAATTTCTGTGATTATTTGTTTACATAAAATAATGGATAGATAAATGTGGAGATTTGTGACCATTGAACCTTTTTCTTATGTTAAATAGGTGACAAACTGTGATAGTTGTACTGACACTTAAGAACTCGTAGCAGAGCGTGGTTGAACTCAACGGTATATGCAGAATGAGAACACAACTCGACGACCTCCGTGGTCGAGTGGTTTGTACGCCGGGTTTCATGGTGTCGCCGATTCGAGAGGTCCCAGGTTCGAATCCCGGTGGGGGCAGATGTTTGTGTGATGAATACGAGCATTTGTACTCCAGTCAGGGATGTTTAATATGTATTTCTATATAAATATACTTATATATGTACAGTATATGTATTCTATCCGTTACCCTAGCATCCCATAACATAAGCCTTACAGTGCTTACTTTGGGGCTAGGCTAATTGGTGTGAGTGTTGGACATATTTATTATATTATATATTTATTATTTATAGCTAGATACCATTTATTTATTTTATAATCTTCATTATATAAATAAATATATATATATATATATTTTTACAATGTATTAAAAATCCAATGAAAAGACCTTACCATAAGATATATTAATGATGCTATGGAAGAGTGGTTCCTTCTGGTACAGGTGTTAAACACTTAATAGAAGGAACCCACCCTGGTTTGGTGTACAACAAATGTGGTATCGTAATAAACTTTTTTGATTTGACTTGATATATTATAATAATAGTATTTCCAACACTCACACCAATTAGCCTAGCCCCAAAGTAAGCACTATAAGGCTTGTGTCATGGGATACTAGGGTAACCACAGAACACAAAAAAAGGTCTCTTTCTGTGTTCTGTGGGGGTAACGGATAGAATACATATACTGGACATATATAAGTATATTTATATAGAATTACATATTAAACATCCATGACTGGAGTACAAACGCTCGTATTCATCACACAAACATCTGCCCCCACAGGGATTCGAACCCGGGACCTCTCGAGTCGGCGACACCATGAAACCCGGCGTGCAAACCACTCGGCCACGGAGGTCGTCAATTTGTACATACTCTATGGTGATGTGGGTTTTTTTATTGTTCTATTTTTCGTGTTTACTTTACGAACCATTAAAGCAACCCTGCTAGAATACCAGCGCCGACATGATGAGAGGAATATTTTCTTTTCTCATTATCTCAGTTTATCCTGAGGGAGGGTCCTGGTTGGCCGTTTATACATGAACTTTTTTTTTGTCATATACTATTGTCATGATGGCCAATAAATATTTTTTCATTTCATTCATTTCATTTCATACACTTTTGGTAGTTTAACACTTCACACATGATTTTATAAAGTTATTTAGTTGTTTTGTTTATTATAATTTATTTAACACATTTAGAAAGTCCACACAGATTTTCACAATTTTTTCGCTACTCTGCCATATTTGAACACAAATTAATTTAATAGAAATTTGACAGTTTTTTTTTTATTCGGTAATAGGTAAGCGCTTGACCATAATTCGCCTGATGGAAAGCAATATTATGGTCTACGATGGAGCGCGCTTACCTAATAAAAACCGGTTCACTCTTGCTTTGAAGACCGCTAGATTGTAGTGCTCGGGGAACAAGGGCTCAGGCAAGGAATTCCACAGTTTACAGACAGGACTAACTTTTTAGCCATCATGTAATACAAACAAACGTATGGCCTGATGGTAAGCGGACAGCATAGCCTATAGATATGGACGCTTGTGATACCAAAAATATCTTACTTACCCTGTACCAATCCCGTGGAGCCCCGGAATCTTACACACCTAGAGAAACACAACACTACACATCGCATTTGTGATACTCCTGGTGTTGCAAGTGTCCATGGGCGACGGTGATCACTTACAAACAGGTGAGCCGTCTGCTCGTATGACCCCTATAACATTATAAAAAAAAAACTAGAAAGTGATTTTTTCGTATCATATTTAAAGAGTCTGTCAATAAAAGCAGGCGATAGAAGATGTCTAGCAGTATTAATTTCAAACTGTTAACAATACAACATACGTAAAACTCAATTCTCAGGCTGTAAAAAAAGTGAGTAATTTTTTTACTCAAATTTAATATTGGCCCACAGCACAAGTTAGCGAATATGTATACTTTTGCTGTACATAATAATACTACTCGACTATCCATATTTTGTCTATCAGAAAATAAGTAAGGTTTGGTGGCTTTGAGATCTTGAACTATAGTCTTTATCAATCTACAAATTTTGACTACAATAGGGTATTTGACAAGTTTTAGAAAACGATCTCACGTTATTGACTAATGTTTATGGAGTCCGTAAAAAGATATTCATCATTCTGTGGTGTATTTCAGTAAAAATAACCAAATCAAAAACTCCATTTTCAAATTGCCGCGAAAACGTTTCTCTGGACAATATGGCGTTTTACTAGTATGTGACGTCACACGACTGTTATGAAAACGTTAAACGATACAATATAATGTCACTTTACCGGAAGTTTACTTGAGTGTGACGTCATTTTAGGCTCCGCCAATCCCAAGCGTTTTGGGTCACGTGACAATAGATAAGAAAACTATTATCTTTTTTGTTAGTTTTTAGTTTTAAAATCATGAATATTTTCTTTGTAAAAATAGTAAAAACCCTGCCAATATTCATTCTAAACACAGATGTTTACAATTGGCACTTTATTTTTAACACTCTCAAATACCCTATTCTCCCCATTTGAATTCGCATAAATACGTCCATGCTTTTATTCGAAAAACAGCCTCAATAAAAATGCCATAAGTCATACAATCTAATCCATTCGTAATCGAACGTTGATTTGTCAATATTACGATAATGTTACGTACAACACTTCCTCCCAAAACATCAGCTGAACGCGATCAATCACCAACTATCGTCTATTTAAACGGTATCGATCTATCAATTTGCAACCAGACAGCCGTTTAGATCAACAACAATGTTGTTGATCGATGTAGCTCTATTCAATTCGGATTTGGAATAAATGTTTGAAGCTTTAGATTCGCCGATTGATGTGTACCTATAAAAAGAATCGAACAATTATTCTAGATGTATACGTCATACTTTTTTAACAATTTAAGATCAATAATAAAGTTAGTACACAAAGGGTGACACGTTCATGAGAAAGGATTAAATATTATGTTTTTATTTTTTTAAGCATTTAACTGCTAGATGTTTAAATCTAAAGAAAAGTTTTACTAGAAAAAAATCCACGCGGACCAGGCAGCGGACGGGACTCGAACCCGCACCCTTCGCAATCCGGGAGAATGCACTGACCAATTATGCTACCACGGCCCTGATGGCCGCGTCGAAATTTTCCTAGCCTTAAGCTGCAAGGCAGCGCCATCTCTTCGCATTGTAGGTAACCAACAATGTCAAATGAATACTTTTTCAAGTATTAAACATTTGAAAGAAGAAAAAGCAATTATAGTTATATTTTTATTTTTTTAAGCATATCACTGCTAGATGTTTAAATCTAAAGAAAAGTTTTACTAGAAAAAAAAATCACGCAGACCAGGCAGCGGACGGGACTCGAACCCGCACCTTTCGGATGATTAAAGATATCAAAATCTGTTTTTCAGTATTAAAGGTTAAGTTAATAATAAACTTGTGGTCCTTATAAGACACCATGTGAACATTGAGCAGAAACTACAAACACTGCAGTCCATATTTATAACAATAGTCTTGACCTCAATAACAAAAACAAAAGTTTCGAATCATCTTCCCAAATAATTGTGGCACACACCAACACCCGCCTACCGCAGCGTCCTCAAAAGTCAAACGATTTCCCATACATTGATGTATGTCACCTATGACGAAATATCTATTGGACTTATTGCATTTAACACTATTACACGTATGGAATACCGATAGGCGAAAGAAGAAATAGTACGTACTAACCTAATCTACCCATTACCAAATGTCGGCCCACGCGCACATCACACAATGGGTCCATATCGCCTAATGTTAACGCGCTAACACATGTCATTGTCAGACAAAGGCTAGATTATGGCTGATTATAGTCTGTCGATATGATGATTGTTTCGTACGGATTTTCGGGTCACGATCGCACTTGTCGATGCACGGAATAAAGTAAGACAACAGAGCATCGTTCAAGATTAGAATATTAATTTGATGGAGGGCAGCAATTTTGGCAAGTGCAATATTGTTTTCGAAAGATAGATTGGCCATTGATTAACATTCCCTTGCATATAGGTAAAGCCTGCAAATACAATCTGTACGTGACACTCTTTTTTACAAAACAACTGCCTGCTTATCTCTTATCTATTAGACAAGTCCGTCCGTCCGTCCGTCTGTGGTGCTGTTTCAGCGGCCAAACCGTAAGAGATAGATAAAGAGAATATTTAAGTTATAAGTTAAGAATAGTCTGATAAGACTACAAACCGGATTTGATTAACGTAGCACATCCGGTTTTCGAGAAATCACGAATTTAAAAAGAAACCACACAAAATCTCCGAAGTTCTCAATTAATTAAATACATTTTTTTTTAATCAGGTTTTGGTGAACTTTTGGTTCACTGGTTTGCTAGTATTTCTTAATAACATATTAGTTCTGCCAATACAAAAAGTAGCGTCGTTATGTTATAGGCAACTATTGGAGAAGTATATTTATCTATGTCATCATACCACGTTCTTTGCAAACAGAGGATACGTGGATAGTAACTACATATCGACCTATCCATAGAATAAAGCTACTTCTGCATAATCACAACTTTACAATAGAGCGATTTTAAGTTTGTAAAATGTAAAATATGCTGTAACTTGTATTGGTATTTTTCTATCATTTGAATTTTTTTACTAATCATATAAAGCATTAAGAAGCAAATTATGACGCATTTATTGTTTAAAAAAAACTACATTTACGACTTATATTTCGTTATTTAAGAGTTTCTTATGTGATTATGTGACAATTTACTACGGACATCTTTATGTTACATATGCATATCAGACCTTATGCTTGGAAAACGTGTCAAATTATGTGTAGATATAACTTTGTTTTACGTAATTTATATTTTCTGTCGCGTCACATTATGATAATATGGCAAAGATTGGGCAAAATCGATCAAACAAGAAAAATAGAATCAAACATTTAGTAAAAAATCTCAGTTTATAACAAAATTGAAGCCGTGCAGGCTGCGTTCTTGCCAACCAAAAGGTTCTTGTGCTCTTGGCTCTATATTCTTCGGAAACAAAAATCACATGTATATTTATTCAATTGCTATCTTCAAAGTTATATAAGTTTTAAAATAAATCTTTTTACCAGTAAAACATATGCGTCCGTTTCGCCTAAAAGTACAATAAAAGCAATTTGGTAACATTTTCATATGTAACTTTATTCTATGCATAGGTCGATATATAGATTTATATTATCTAAACTAAAGTCCATTGCAATTAGCTTTCGATTGAAATTCTTGCGTTAAGTAAATCACTGGGTCACATAAACTGTGCGAGTTGTTCGATTCGCAACATCAATCTACCAATACCGTCTTGGAGTGGCTACAAATATTTCCTACGGACACAAAACAAAGTGTCGTAAAATAGAAGCGGGACCACACGCGTGTGTCGCCGGCCCGAGTACAGTTAAGATCGAATCAAATCGACGCCGAGTCACAATGAATCAAACGGACCAACTCGAACGATTTATTGATTGAAGACGCAACTTCGACATGTAGGGTGACATCGCGGGACCGAGACAGAATGATACATTTTATTACGGTTGCGCAATGATTCTGTTATGGCTAGAGATCGGATAATCGGATGCATATTTACCTAGTGTTCTCTTTAGCAGCGGTTTCTCAGGATATTTTTATTAAAAATAAAATCCTGAGATGACGGGATCGCATAATTAATTGGACGTATATTAACTTATGACGACGACGGCCGATGGAGCCGTAAAGTTCTTGAGTGGAGACCGCGACTCGGTAAACGTAGTGTGGGACGCCCTGAGACAAGAAGGCATGATGACATTCGTAGGCTGGCTGACGTGAGCTGGATGAGAGTGGCAGAAAATCGGGAGCAGTGACGTGCATTAGGGGAGACCTATGTCCAGCAGTGGACGAGCATGGGTCGATGATGAATGAAAAAAAAATATTACTTAAAATATAATTTTGATTTTCCTTTCAATTATGTGTATATGTATGGTGTAAGTAAAATATCCAATCTCTAATGATGACGTCAAATAGTAGTACAATTTTGTCGCCATATTGTTGATGTACTTGCTTCACATGGCATAGATACGTAAAAACAAATGCAAAAGCTACCAATGACACAGTTATCACTGTCTGTCGTAAGTATACAACTATCGTTAATTACGTCTGCTTACCACTATAAGAATCAGACAAAGACTCAGGGCACTTGTTAACGACCGGTTTTAAGCCTAGTCTAGGCACAGTTTTTACCCGGAACGGTGCCACCTAAAATTGTTCACAAGCACGGTTTGTGCATTTGTATCGACTTCAATCCATCGTCGTCGCTAGCGCTGGTGTTGTTAACAAACCTCTATAGTCTCCCATACTAAACTGACGATCGGACGTAGACACGGTTTAAAACCGTGCCCATACCTGGGTAGAAATGGTCTCGCAAACAAGCGCCCTTACATATAAGTAATAATTAAAAAGTATTTACTGTGTTTATTCCTCACATAATTCAGTGATACCTTTAAAATATACAAAACGGTTTCCCAAACACCACGAAAACATGCGCACCCTACATTTATTACATTTTACGATGCCAAACCGAAATTGTCTTAGCTTTACGCCCTTGTAATAGTTCAAAATAGTATCGTATTAAATGTGTCCAGTTAATTTACGATTAGGATTGTGATGAATCAGTTTTTATTGTCTGCACGACTGTTTAAGCCAACTACTTAATTTTATTTACGGCTGCGTCTTTAACTCGTTCTTTGGAACAGAGAGGGCGCCACTGTTTAATTGCCGTTTTAATATCTGGGACGAAGTAGCTTTTCGTGCTTAATGGGACGTAAAAGTGGACCTATTGAAAAGTTTACTCGACGCTCATTTAGAGAGATATTGTAGGTACACTAAATTTAACTATGCATACGAGTGTTCGCTTGTGTACACAAAACTATTATATTATACTAGCAAACCAGTGAACCAAATGTTCACCAAAACCTGATAAAAAAAAGGATTTAATTAATTGAGAACTTCGGAGATTTTGTGTGGTTTCGTTTGAAATTCGTGATTTCTCGAAAACCGGAAGTGCTACGTTACTCACATCCGGTTTATAGTCTTATCAGACTATTCTTAACTTATAACTTAAATATTCTCTTTATCTATCTCTTACGGTTTGGCCACTGAAACAGCACCACAGACAGACGGACGGACGGACTTGTCTAATAGATAAGAGATTAGGGTGTGATTATGGTGATTAGACTAGTTGTTGTTGTTGTTCTTTTTTGTTTTAATGTGTTTTTAGAGGAGCTCGATGGCGCAGCTGGTTAGCGCGTTCGGCTGCGATAGTTGAAGTTAAGCAACTTTCGCAGTGGTCGGACATTGGAAGGGTGACCAAAAATATTTTACCTCGAGTTCCTCCGTGCTTCGGAAGGCACGTTAAGCCGTTGGTCCCGGCTGCATCTGCAGTCGTTAACACCCGCCTATCTGCACTGGGCCCGCGTGGTGAGTCATGGCCCAATCTCCCTATTCCATCCATAGGGAAGGCCTGTGCCCCAGCAGGGGGGACATTGATAGGCTGATGATGATGTGTTTTTTATGTTCAAAAAGGTAGCACACAAGCATATAACCAGCCTGATAGCAAACGGCTACCATAGCCTAAAGACGTTTGCAATACCAAAAGAAAATACAATACAGACGATAACAGGGCAAAGTAAACGAAATTTAATTAAGTTCGTAAGTTAAAAAACTAAAAATAATGGACTCTTCTGTCAATCAACCAAAAAATTACAAAGACAAAGCGCTTCAAGGTTTTAAAGTGTCGGCTTGTGACGTCACTTCTAAGTAAAAATTGTGCCAAGATGCGACATCATGCGACATTCCAAATCAATCTACCTCGATAATATTTTGATTATGTAAATAAAGAAAAAATACGTGTCCAGTGTGTGTTACCAGTGATGACTTATGGGACTGAGATGTGGTCTCTGAATGTCGGCCTCAACAATATGAGTTATGAGTCGCGCAGCGTGCTATAGAGAGGGCTATGCTCGGTGTTTCCCTACGTGATAAGATCCGTAGAATGACCGGTGTGTACGACATAACCCGAAGAGTTAGCACGCTGAAGTGGCAATGGGCAGGCCACATCGCTCGAGGATCTGACAACCGTTGGGTAACAAAGGTCCTCGAGTGGCGACCACGTACCGGACGACGCAGCGTGGGGCGGCCCCCAACAAGGTGGACTGACGACATCGTCAAATGTGCTGGGAGCCGCTGGATGCGGATAGCGCAGGACCGCGCATTGTGGCGTTCTATGGGGGAGGCCTATGTCCAGCAGTGGACGGAGAAAGGCTGATGGATGGATGGATGGATGGACGTGTCCACATTTTCCTGATTATCTACCTGATAGACGAAGAAATATTTTGTCGTCATCCCTTTTATATGTACTCTATTAAATGAACAAAATTTAATAAATCTCTTACCTAGTAAAATCAGCTTCCTTAATAAAAAGTTACCAGCCCCATAGAGCACCTGTCATGATTAACGCTAGGCACTTAGCAAACGACGCCAGGGCACTAAACAATGTGATATCGCAAAATTATAGCACCGCCAATGACACGTCAATACAACCGCTTTATGCAGCAAGGTACAATGCAGCGTTACTTTGTAATATTCATTTTTTGTTAAATAAAATTTCAGCTATGTAGGCAACTTTCCTACGTTTACTTTAACTTAAAATTATTTAATAATATTTCACATTAATATTTATTTATATAATTTTATATCTACATTTAAACTATCTTTACACTAAAAAATATATTTATAAGTACACTATAATATTATTTTTTTATTGCGTAGGAGACAAAAAGAAGAAGATGTCATACTTGGTGGGCACTGTCACTCATGGATATCTGCTACACCAGAAGAGTTACAAATCCGTTGCCAGTCTTTGAGGAAAAAGCTCGCTATTACTTGAAGGTCTTCAGGTCATAGGTGTCGATCGAAAAACACCGCTAACTACAATAGGTACTACAGTTTTATTGACAGAGATAAATATATATTTGTCATAGTATAACATAAATAAGGTAATTTTTGATATAAATTGTACTAATTCAAATGTATTTATAGCAAAGACTCTACAGTCTTTACTGTTTCCTCTTGATGATATGCTTGTTCTTTATCATAACTCATTAACATAACTGTCATCATAGAAGAAGAAATTTCTGTCTGTCCGTCCCCGGCTCTTTCGGGTTTCCCGGTTTTTTCAACTAATCTTAGGAAATCCTAAGTAATTTTAAAGGAGCTATTCAAAGATATTCCACACGATGAGGCAGACGTTGAAAAAAAAACATCCCCAGGTTACATGTAGGAAAGCTACCCTAAAACAAAATATTTTAAAAAATTCGATATTACCATTTTGTCGTCGTGATTAATATACATAGCTCCATAAAATTACAGCTCCCTAGTGCATGGACATGACACATTGGCACTTTAAATTGCCATTTTTTTATATTATGGTAACTACAGGTAACTGTCTCATTTTAATTTTCTCTCTATACAGATTGTTTTAATTAATTTTATACATTGATAGTTTCTCTCTTTATACATTGATAGTTCATTCTCTCTGTTACGAAAAAGGGCTAAATTATTAGAAGAATTGTGTTACAATAAATATTTAAAATCTATAGAAATGAGCATAGGCAAGAATCCTAAGGCATTTTGGTCTTATGTAAAAAATAAAAGGGGAAGTAATATCCTTCCATCTACTATGTGCTTAGAGAATAATACCTCTCGTGATGGCAATGAGATTTGCAATCTTTTTGCGAAGTACTTTTACTCCACCTTCCAACAAACTAGCTCTGATACCAATAATGCACCTCCTACGCCTACCACAAGTGAAGGAGCTGATTTAAATGATATATATATAAATAATTTTGCTCTTCTCAATATTTTAAAGACTTTAGACCCTGACAAAAGTGCAGGGCCAGATAAGATCCCCCCGATATTTATTATTAGACTCGCCAACAGCCTTGTAACCCCATTAGCCTATCTCTTCAACTTTTCTCTTTCGTCTGGACAAGTACCAAATCTCTGGAAATCAGTATTTGTTACGCCTATCCACAAAAAAGGCCCCAAACATCAGATAGAAAACTATAGACCAATCTCCAAATTGTGTGTTTTCGCGAAAGTCCTTGAAAAAATTGTCTATTCTCAAGTATATTCTGCTATAAGACAAAGTCTTAGTGATTCACAGCATGGCTTTTTAAAAGGTCGATCTACTACCACCAATCTCTTGCTTTGTGAAAACTACATTTCCGAACACATGGCAGCGGGCTATCAAGTGGATGTCGTGTATACTGATTATAGCAAATGTTTCGATAGGATAGATCATGTCGTACTTTTACAAAAATTGCAAATGATTGGTATACGCGGTAACCTGTTTCGCTGGTTCAGCTCATATGTTGAGAATCGGAGTCAAATCGTTGTTCTCAATGGTTATCAGTCTACCCCACTCTTAATACCTTCTGGATTACCTCAGGGATCACTTTTGGGTCCCTTGTTATTTACGATATTTACGAACGATATATATTCTAATTTTTTTCACAGTAAAATATTTCTTTATGCGGATGATATGAAAATTTTATGCCCAATCAAATCAATCTCAGATTGTACTCGATTGCAAGAAGACCTTAACAGGTTTCAATCTTATTGCATTAAAAATAAATTAAACCTTAATATTTCAAAATGTTTCGTCTGTTCGTTTTCAAGAAAACCTAAAGTCATTAAATTTAATTATAGTATTCAGAATAATATACTTAACAGGACTAACTATATGCGGGACCTTGGAGTGATTTTTGATTCTAAGCTTACATTTGAGAATCATATTGATTCAATAGTCTCAAAAGCCAGAAAAGCTCTAGGTTTTGTTATACGAATGTCGTCTGAATTTACAAACATTAAAACTGTAAAAATGCTGTATTGTGCTTTCGTGCGCAGCCACCTCGAATATGCCTCGCAAGTATGGAACCCTCAGTACCAGACTTACATTTCGAGGATCGAAGCTATACAAAAACGGTTTCTACGTCATATTCAATTTAAATGTAGGAAATTTCACCATGGTTACTCCAGTAGATGTAAAGCATATCATACTTTACCATTTCAGAAACGCAGAGAAATGGCGGACATCACCCTATTATTGAAGACCCTTAATAGCAGCATCGATTGCCCTGAATTGTTAAGCAAAATATTTATTAGTACCCCTGACAAAATCACTAGGCACTCTAAAACTCTTTATGTGCCGTTAGTCTTAACTAATTATCGTCGAAATTCTTTCACAATTAGAGCTCCTCACACTTTTAACCAGTACTCATCAGGCCAGTTAGATGTTGATTTGTTTTGTGACAGCTTGAATTCATTTAAAAAAAAATTCAATAATCTTTTCTTTGAGCCGAGTACTTAACCTATGTATTTTTTAACTTTCTGCTTTTTTAATTACTTATAAGTATATATAGTATACATACATACATACTTAATAATGCATTTAAGCATCATGTGCGCTTCATGCCGACTTTTTTAATTAGTACTTTAACTATCCGCGGAAACTATTAATTGGCCTTAATCATAAATATTATACAGAATAGCAAGTAAGAAAAACTAGCTGTAAGTTTCCCAAAAACTGTAAAAATAAAAATAAAAAATAAAATAGGAACACTGTTTCATATTATACGGGAATGGGCGTTAATTCTGCAACACAGTTTTTGTAAAACTAAAGCAGTTTTAACGATTCATAATTTTATGTACATTGCACTTGTTCCAAATAAAGTTATTATTATTATTATTACTACTACGGAACCCTACACTGAGCTTGACACGAAACGCACTTGGCCTGTTTTTTTTAAAAACCTGATCTTGGTAGCTCCTATTTTTAAATGCATCCTGTTCCCCTTCCGCGTAACACCATCGCCATATAACAAAATGCGACCACCCGTGTCGCAAGCGGCGCGTAAACTACGCTATTTACAACCAATATACCGTTCAACTAGATAACCTGTCAAATGTGTCGCAACTATAAATATGGGCCACTTAACGATCTAAATATGTATGTTATAAATTTACTAAAACAACCACAAGGCTTTCATACAATGGAAGTTGAAAAAAAATTAGTATCAGACAATAAAATTCACACAAAATTATTTACTATCACACATGAAAACTGTCTCAAGTACGCAAAGCGCGTACTTGTTGACGCCGTTGTTAACGAGAATTAGTTTGTGACAATTTACTAAATATACAATTTTCTGCACATTTAAAAAAAACAGAAAATACCAGCTTAAAAAGAAAATAAGGTACGTTGAATCGTTGGTCCCGTCTGCAACTGCAGCCTTTAACACACATCAATCATCATAGGCCCGCGTGGTGGATCACGGCCCAACTTCCCTATTCCATCCAGAAAAGGCTTGTACCCCAGCAGTGGGGACATTAATAGGATCAGCCTATCTATATAATAATGACTCAAATATATTATGCTAAACTATTTTTAAACAAAAAAATCAAAAGAAAAATAGAGAAACTCAAAAATTCATTAGTAAGCCTAGGTGACGGAACCAAAGTCCGTTCATTAAGTATACAGTTTGCACTTACAGTTTTTCTGGAGACCAGCAATTTAACACACAAACGTTGAATAAAATTATTATGATACACATTACAAGCTGTAGTGCTATTTTGTAAGAAATGAACTCACTTTTAACCGCGGATTTGGTCGGTGTTATTTGAAATCATCATCATCAGCCTATTAATGTCCCTACTGCTGCGGCACAGGCCTTCCCTATGGATGGAATAGGGAGATTGGGCCATGACCCACCACGCGGGCCCAGTGCGGATTGGTGGGTGCTAACGACTGCAGATGCAACCGGGACTAACGGCTTAACTTGCCTTCCGAAGCGCGGAGGAGCTCGAGATAGTAAATTTTTGGACACCCATCCAATGACCGATCACTGCGAAAGTTGCTTAATCTCAACGATCGCAGCCGAACGCGCTAACCAGTTGCGTCATCGAGCTCCTCGTTATTTGAAATGCATGTTCTAATTTTATATCACACCGCGGATTCCGAGGATAAAAGTAAGTTTGTTCACAGAATAGTACTACAAGCTTGCCTCATCTATTGCGAGCGTAGTTTTTTTAGAGTTGTATGCTGTTAGTCGCAGATGGCCTTTGCAGTGGCACTGGGTTTGGAGGTGGCGAGACCCCAAGGGGACCTCAAGCCGAGAATTGGCAAGTGCGTCTAGAGGTATTCCAGATATCCTCTCCGCACGGGGGGAATCTCCTTTCACTCTGGAGCTTCTAGACCACTCGAACCTGAGTGGGTCGGCTCAACTAGAGAGTCTCCGAGACTCGGACCTCGGCTCTAGTTAGCCGTTTTCGTGGAGTTGCGAGCGTCGCCACCGAACAGTCGCTCTCTCGTACCGGTGCAATAGATATTAATTAAAATAAAAATAAAATAAAGATATACAACACTCACACCAATTAGCCTAGCCCCAAAGTAAGCACTATAAGGCTTGTGTTATGGGAAACTAGGGTAACGGATAGAATACATATACTGTCCATATACAAGTTATTTTTTTTATAGAAATACATATTAAACATCAATGACTGGAGTACAATTGCTCGTATTCATCATACAAACATCTGCCCTAGCCGGGATTTGAACACGGGACCTCTCGAGTCGGCGAGACCATGAAACCCGGCGTACAAACTACTCTGCCACGGAGGTTGTCAATCTACAAGACTTGACTGCTAGATATCAATATCTAAATATAGTTAACTGCAATCTATCAACAATAATGTCGAGAAGCAATAAAACGAAACAAAAAGAGTTTTTGGCGAGTGCGGTTGGCGTCTTATTTTAATTATTCTGAAATTCGTTCATAGTGGATATTGTGAAATAAAATTGGTGTGGTTTTGTGTAACAACCGTCTGCGTAACTGAAGAATTAGTGGAATCGTTAAAATATACGCTATCCCGGTCAAGTGGACGTGAGAATTTTATTGTAGTGTTGACTACCTCACAGAAGCTTATCGAAAAAGCCAACTCGATACATTTCGTGCCAAACACTCCAAGAAACATTAGAATGCGTCACACCGACATTCTAATGTAAAAACAAAAAGAAGATTAATTTAATTAAAGGCCAGGCTGTATGGGCATTGTTCCCTTTGCCTTCCCTAAAACGGGAGAACTTCAACAAAAAAAAAAACGAAACAAAAAACAAATCAAACAAAGCTCCCGGGCGCAAAAGTGTCGCGTTACCGGGGATTAATCTGCGCCAAATCGGCGGCGTAAATATTGGCGCGGTGTCGTCGCGGGCCCGCAGATCGATATCCGCGTATCCGATCGGAGTTACGAGCGGTGCGTATCCGATCATCGCCCGCCATATTTCGCGGGTAGGGTGACCTCGCTGGGAGGACGCGAACGGGATAAACATCGGCTGTTAGTTATGAACATTGACCGCTACATTACAAAACGTAGAGTAAAGTTTTAACCAGGATTAAAACTGATGCTGTCACTTTTGTTTATTTGCAGAAGCAAAGATAGCATAAAGAAAAGTTTACTAGAAAAAAAAATCCACGCGGACCAGGCAGCGGACGGGATTCGAACCCGCATCCTTCGCTATCTGGGCGAATGCACTGACCATTATGCTACCACGGCCCTATTAGCCGCGTCGAAATTTTCCTAGCCTTAAGCTGCAAGGCAGCGCCATCTCTTCGCATTGTAGGTAACCCACAATGTAAAATTCTTTAGATTTAAACATCTAGCAGTTAAATGCTTAAAAAATAAATAAAATCATAAAGATAGCATAATTTTTAAACTTAGACTAACTTTAGACGGCGTTTTTGAATAAAGCGGTAGGTGTTTGTTAAAAAAAAAAAAAAATTGTACTTAATGTATTTGTTGCATACTAAATATGTACTTACTTTCCTATCGTCGATGATCAGCTAATTAGTCACTATTTCTATTGGAAAATATTAGAGGAAAGAAGAAAAGATTTACGTATGTAGGTTCTGTGTTTATTGTAGTCGTTAAAGAGTGATTTTGGTAGTCATATTTGATGACCTCCGTGCTCGAGTAGTTTGTACGCCGGGTTTCATGGTGTCGCCGCCTCGAGAGGTCCCGGGTTCGAATCCTGGTGGGGGCAGATGTTTGTGTGATGAATACGAGTATTATATAGCTATACCGTTACCCTAGTATCCAAAACACAAGCCTACAGTGCTTACTTTGGGTCTAGGCTAATTGGTGTGAGGGTTGGAAATATCTATTATTACTAGCTGACCCAGCGAACTTCGTACCGCCCTAAAAAAAATAGGGGTTGTCCAGCGGACAAAATTGTGAATCTAAACCATTCTCAGATCCCCTTGAACACACACAAAAAATTTCATCAAAATCGGTCCAGTCGTTTAAGAGAAGTTCAGTGACATACACACTCACAGAAGAATTATATATATAAAGATTATTATTATTATTATGACAAAATGAAAAATATATAATAAAACAAGACTTTAGCCAGTTTTAAGCGCGATTAATTAATCCTTTCCTTATAGTCGACATTTAGAATCCTTTATATGCTCGTCATAAGAATTTCTTACATACTACCTTGGAGTGTGAGTAAAAACTTAAAAAATATAATTTTTAAAAGCAATACAGAAAATTATATCCTACTAGAATAAAAATGGTATGGTTTTATGAAACCACGTTGGAAGTGAAAATTTTAATATCATTAAAAAAATACGTCCCCACTGGGAATTGAATTCAGACCTCCCGCGTAGGCGGCGAGCTTTCTGCAACTGAACTACAGATGCTTGTTGATAAGACCTAAAATTTTCAATATCAATTAAAAATCTGAATTAATTATCGTAGACTCATAAAAAACAAGGTACATGGTAACCATCCCGTTTATAGCTATAACGTCACTGACTATTTGAAAATTTAAAACAATATATCATGGTGCTGCCTGGTCCGCGTGGAACTTTTTTACTAAACTTTTCTTTAGATTGAAACATCTAGCAGTTAAATGCTAAAAAAATAAACACATAAACAATACATCAATCAAAAATGTAAGTAATGCGACTTGCTAAAGATGGACGAAAAAAATTGAGGCCATATAATAAAACTATCACTTTAAAAAAATAACTCGGTCCAGATATGAGTACTGAAATTGATCCAACATCCAGACCTAGCTGGGAGAATGCACTGACCGTGACCTAAATGGACAAAGTTATTAGTATTTTGTCGTTGCCAAACTAATATATGCTATGTAAAATAAACATAACTTTAAGACATAGTTAACGTAAGAAAATATTCTGAACCTCTTAGTTAGGAACCTCTCTTCACCGTTGCAATGATAAAACTCACTTATAAGTCGCAGCACGAAACTCTAGCGCTTACCGTTATTGCGCAGAAGTAAAAATTAAGATGTCTTGGGGGGAAACGAGGGGCGCGGGTGGGCGTGCGTTGCGCTGATTGGCTCTCCAGTCATACCCATGCGCAGCTATCCCCTCCGCGTTTTGTACAGCGCTAGAGTTACGTGCCGCAACCTGTAGCAGTCTTTCTACATAAAAATCGGTAAGCAATGTTAGCATACTCGTCATAAAAACGAAAATTTCAAATCTCCAAAAAGTGCACGAATTGGATATTGGTTTTGCTAACAAAGCTGTTGTCCACTCTGTGGTTGGTCAACCTACTAACAGCCATACCGCACTGAGCAAAATGGCATGCAGGCGCAGGCTCGCGTCGATATCGTTAATCTCAACATTTTTGTGGCGCGAGAGAAGAATTAGCGATAAACCAACCGCGATGTTCCAACTTTAAATAATCTGATTTGTAAAAGGAGTCCATATAGCACGTAAGATCGGTTTTGATTCGTTCTTGATATGAGCAATAGGGTGATAATATTTTTCAAGTCATTTTAGAATGCTTGTTCTCTATTGGTACAGGTTTGGTTCGGTTTCGCCTTTTTCGAAAGGTGAATTATAATTCTTTTTTCGAAACTGGATACGAAAAGGGCCGAAGGGGTTTTCTATGTATATAAAACTCAAAGGACTGACATTGTGATCTATCAACGCACAGCCCAAACCACTGGACGGATCGGGCTGAAATTTGGCATGCGGGTAGATGTTAAGACGTAGGCATCCGCTAAGAAAGGATTGTGATCAATTCTACCCCCAAGGGGATAAAATAGGGAATGAAAGTTTGTATGAAACTTTGTCAATTTTAAACTGATCGGGCTGAGACTTTGCATGCAGGTATAAGAAGAAACATAGATGAATGTCAATGTGTATAATACAATCCTGTGAACAAAAACTGTAGTCTACACTTTAGCTCTACACCGAAGCGAAGCGAGGGCGGGCCGCTAGTTTAATATAATTATGTATAGTTTTCTTTACAAATTATCCTGCATGTATCTACAACAATGTTTACAATAAAGAAAGAAAATGGAACGAAATAAACAGTCTTATTTAGCTCTGCTATAAAATCTAAACGCTTTAATAAGGGGTCAGCTTAAAATATAGAAAATAATTTTACACCGATATCGCTTCAGATACTCCAGCCAACTAACAACAGATCCAGCGATATGCCGCCGTTAAGTAATTATTTATGAATTGCAGGTTAATTTTTAAAGGATCTCCGTGTAGACAAGCACTTTATGGGCCATCTTAGCTTAAAGGTACGATATTTGATGCTAAGTACATTCAGGAGTAATACATTGTTGTAAAAGAGATTGTTTACATTGTAAGTGTTTAAACCGTTTTCGTAGTTACGCTTTTACAATTATGTGAGATTTGTAACTTAAATACTGTGAGGAAATGAGATTAATTAATAAAAAATAAGATTTTATTTAAGTGAAACTTTTTTTCGGACTGGCTGTAAATAGAAAGAAAAAGAAGAAATTTTATTGGCCTTAAGCACATATCTACATTAACAGAAAAAAACAAGATAGGCCAACTAGGTGCCTGCCTCAGCTTAATAACTAAAAATAAGGAAAAATGGAAAAATCCTATTAAAATGCGTCACGAGCGTCACACGCGACAATATATACATACATTTACATCCTAAAATCTTTTTGGCGTCATATATATATATATATATTGAGTGGTGAGAGTGTTGATATCTTCCATGACACTTTTCTACGATTCAGGACTAAAGTTTCAGAGTTATTAAGAGATGCGTAGGCAAACTTTATTTTTATTTTTGTCGTTAAATTTGTTATATCGAGTAATTATATATATTCGTTTTCTATTATCTATAGTTTCAAAACCACTAATAGTTCATAAACTTCATTATTTACATGTGGTTTCGGTTTGTGTTTCTGTTTGTTTATTTAATTAAAATTCATCCGTTCGAACTGTCTGTTAAGCATGATGTGGCTACCTTCAATAGAATTTTGCATTTTGTATGTATCACTATAATGTTTAAAAATAAGATTTAATGTAACTTTCCCTGGTGGTCCTAATAAATAAATAT
The DNA here is from genome assembly GCA_902850365.2 of Chilo suppressalis. Classification (NCBI taxonomy): domain Eukaryota; kingdom Metazoa; phylum Arthropoda; class Insecta; order Lepidoptera; family Crambidae; genus Chilo; species Chilo suppressalis. Next base: position 2,004,315 of record OU963905.1, on the reverse strand, counting down.
ATATATATATATATATATATATATATATATATATATATATATATATATATATATATATATATATATAAAATGTGTGCACGACCCACACAACTGAAGTGGAACATCTATTCTTAAATAACCTAATATTAGGCGGTGTATAAGGCATAGGCACACGCACACATTTTTTTTATAGCTTTTATCTCTTAAACCATATCTTTCTTTCTTTTTAGGACCTTAGGAGTTAGAATGTAAGTACCTATAGTCACCAAAGAATTCAGAGATTATTAAAAAAAAACAATTCAAGATTTTTTAATTTTCACCACAATTTGAGTCTTTCAAAAGATAACTACATAGCTTTTGTTATGAAGAAGGCAAGGTATCCTTATCTGATATCTATCTTGCGCTATCGAGTTACTACTCCAGACTACTCATTCGATTCATAGACACCATTTTATTCCTTTCTTTAGATATATTTAAACTGTATCCAGAATAGTTACGTTGTAAAGCTAGTGTTGCCGAACTATCGATATTAAAACTATCGACAGTTTACATCGAAAATCATGTACCCTATCGATAGGCCTATCGATAGAATCGATACAACCGATAGTATCGATAGCTCAGAACAAGGCAATACCAGCGAATGAGTGCAATACTATCGATATTATCGATACTATTGTAGTTAGTTAATAACAAACTATTGATAGTATCGATACTATCGATAGTGTTGATTTTATCTGCAACAATACTATCGATAGTATCTATACTAGCGATTGTTCTAGACTAAAGTTTGTGATTGACTATAATACCTAAAATTTGTAAACAATACTATTGCAAATTGTTAAACTATCGATAGTATGGTTTCAAATAAAATCGACACTATGGATACTATCGATAGTTTGTTATTAACGAACTACAATACTATCGATACTATCGATAAGCCGATCGTTTGTCATACGATTGGTTGGCTATCGATATACTATCGATTAATCATCGATAGTCGACTATCGATCGGCAACACTATTGTAAACCTTACCAATACTTCATGAAGCGATTCTTACTTAGAATATCACCATACTCAAAGCTTCTTAATACCTATTTAATGAAAAAGTGGTTAACTGTGCTTGTTTCAAGTTCTAACACATTGCAGAAACTCGAAACAAGATGCAAGAGATGTAGGTTTGCAAGTTAGGACATAGCAAATTTTACCCCTTTTTACTATTAGTTGTGTCCCCTAACAAATGGGATTTTTATTCTCACTATTTCTGTTAATAACTTTGCCAGTTTTTCGACCGATGTATTGAAAATTTACATTCCACTAGTTTATAAATTAACTTAGCTAGTTAATATCGTTGTGATCAATACTTTCAAAATTGTTACAAATGAATTAGAGCTAGCATACTTGCACAGTATCTTAGCATTAGGCAGTCACCGCACCCGAAGGATAAAAGTGCGAAGACACGGTCTACACACGACGCGCTATACCAGGTACAGGTACATACCTGGACGTTTTTCTCCGCCCCCCCCATACAACGGCTAACTATAGCCGAGTTCCGAGCCTAAGAGACGCCCTCTAGTTCAGCCGACCCCCTCAGATTCATGTGGTCTAGAGGCTCCAGACGGAGGTGAGACTCTCCCCGTGGGGAGATGCCATCCGCCTGAATACCTCCAGAGGCACTCGCCAATTCTCGGCTTGAGGTCCCCTTAGGATCTCGCCATCCCCAAATCCGGTGATGCTGTAAAGGTCATTTGCGACCTTTACAGCAATCAAATTAGGGTCAGGTTAGGGTTAAGAAATTAGGAGCAGGCAAGATGAGAGTGGCTGTTCAGGGCGATAGGTAGGGCACTTTTTATTTCATCGAACCCCAGGGCTGGCTGAAATGAGCAGGGACGAGCCCCAGATACCTTCTTTTCGCTCCCCAGTTGGTTGAAGGACGCATTAGGCATTTTCCATACATGAAAAATAAAAGGAAGACCTTTATAGCTATTAACGGGATTGTTACCATGAACCTTGTTTATTATGAGTCTCCGATATTTCGGCACTGTTGCAAGCGCCATGATCACGGAGTAACTGAAGTATATGCGGGTAGATGTTATTGGCAGACATATCGATCTACCCTCTGACATCGTCTTTTACTGCGCTCGATACCCGTACCACTGGACACATTCTCACTATTCACTCGCACTTGTTCCCGACACACAATACTCACAGCATCAGATCTCGGCACGACACTTTTTTGATTTTTGTGGTTTTTACACATACGAACCACTGGATTCCAAACATTTGACAATTTAAACCCATCCTCATGATGGAAATTCTTGTGTTTGGTTATTTAAAATTAAAAAAAAACAAGGTACATGGTAACAATCCCGTTAAAAGCTATAATGTTAGTGACCATGAAAGTTTAAAACAATATAAAGGAAGACCTGTATTACAGGCTGAAAAGAAATGTAACCATTTAGCAGGAGCTATTATCAGCTCAGAGGGTTTATCTATACAGCTCAGTGGTGGCTGATAAAATCAATTAGCTACTTAGTGTAGTTGCAGTCCTGTTGTCGCAGTGTCGTGTCGTAATCGTCGTGGCATCGCGTTTCACGGGTCGTGAACTGCGATTAGAAGAGGAGGGGCTACGTTGATATGAAATAGTAAAGGAGACAAATATATTTTTAAGTTCGCAAACTCAAACATATGAAGGTGCTAGTGGGTGCACCGCGACTTCGCCTGCGTGAATAAATTGGCTTCCCGTACAAACTGCACCGTACAAAATGATTTCTGGAATAAAACTATCTTATGTCCTTTCCCGATACTCAAACTTTACTTATACCAAATTTCATCTAAATTGTTTCTGGGGTTTAAGCGTGAAGAGGTAACAGACAGACAGCAGTCACTTTCGCATTTATAATATTAGTATGGATTCTCAAATACTTAATAGATAACTTGGATCGCTTGGCAGAGTAATTACTAAGAGGCATGTGTGTATTTATACATGTGTTTATATATGTATTAGGGTTTATTTTATATAAGGTTTTCTTGGTGGTCGATGTCTTCTCTGATTCTCTCCCGTTTTATTAGCTCTGCACGTTCCTTCCGTTTGACTGAATGCCATGCATTGTCAAGGCAATAAAAATGAAATATTTATTTTTAATAAATAAAATAACAATGAGCACAGGTTCAAATCCCATCTGGGTATATAAAACTGTTGATGTTTTCCTGTTCTTTAAGTTTGATATAATCATTATCATCAGTTTATTAATGTCCCCACTGCCTGGGGCACAGGCCTTCCCCATGGATGGAATAGGGAGATTGGGCCATGACCCACCACGCGGGACCAGTGCGTATTGGTGGGATGCTAACAACTGCAAATGCAGCCGAGACCAACGGCTTGACGTGCCTTCCGAAGCACGGAGAAACTCGAGATAGAAGATATTTGGGCACCCATCCAATGACCGACCACTGCGAAAGTTGCTTAACTTCAACGATCGCATCCGAACGCGCTAACCATCCGCGCCGTCGAGCTCCTCATTTTTATATAAAGTATCAATTTATTAATGTGAATTCAACTAAAATATAATAAAACTGTGCTTGGTTTTTTTAGATTGCTTCGTCAATTTAAAAACCAAGCACGGGATTTATTATATTTTAGTTGAATTCACAATAATAACGAACGAATTTTCGAAATGAAATAGAAACAGAGTAAGGAACGTGCGAAATTTCGTTTTTCGTTGAAATAGAGTAGGCCTCCTGCTTCCCATTCTATCGGTTCTTTGTGAAGTTTTACTGAGAAATTCTTTCATACAAACCTTGTGCCGACAATATTACTAACAAAAAAAACAAACTGCTAAAACGGTCCAATGCTATTTAAATCATAGATCATTTTCTATTAATATCTCTTCCACCTATACTTATCTCTCTCGCACCTAATCAATCACACCACCAATCCTAACCGTAGAATGAAGGAAGCTCCAATTTCACGTCACTACCGAAGGTTCTAATGTAATCGGAAGCAAACCAAGGCGAAGACGCAGCCTTGCAGACCAACAAAGATGCATTGTTGGGCGCGCTTTGGAACAAATCCAATATTGTCGGGTGTATCGACTACAATGCGGCCTCCAAATTCCACATTTGAATGTGCCACCGAATCATAAATGCCACAAGTGACTTTAACAACCAAAGGATAATTAACCCTAATCTGTTGACGATTGGATTTGTTTTCGATTGTAGATTTGTTAGGCGAAGTAGCGCCAATAAGTTAGTTTTAAATACTAAAAGGCCAGGATGGGCAGATCGCAGCCATTGTGTGGTGACCTCGGCAAAGAAAGGTAGCGATGACGAGCCCCATAGTCTAAGCCGTGAAGGTTACACCTTGTTTACTATAGGTCGTGGAGTGGCTGCGTAAACTGGGATCTTTGACATTTTTTCCTGTAAATGTCACATGTAAACAAAACTAGCTTATTAACTATATCAGAGCTAAATGCAAAACAGCGCAGAAAAATTAAACAAAGACAAAAAAGAACGAAGCCTAGAAAAGTCCTGCTACAAAGTGAGGATTAAATATATAAACAAACTTAAAATCTTAACTAGCTGACCCAGCGAACTTCGTACCGCCATAAAAATAGGGGCAGGTGGTAGAAGAGAAAATTTTTGGTTGTATGTCTTTATAATACATTATAAATAAATAAATATGGCCTAAAAACAAATTTTAGGGGTTTGTAACGTAGTGTTCTATCAATTTCCTGGGATAACACATTCCTCCTAACCCATATGAGAACACTACGTTACAATACCCAATATTTTGAGTTTTTGGCGCGAAGGCGCATTGTAGGTTTCAGAACACTGCGTTACAAGTGGACAACCATTATCACTTTAGGATATGAAAAATAGATAGTAACCGATTCTCAGACCCAGGGAATATGCATGTAGGAAGGCCAAAGGGGAAGATCTTCCTCCGAGCTGGGTGATGTTAGCTCGGGCGCCGCGGACCGACTGATATTGGTCGGGCATCGTATATATGAAGAGTTAGCCTCCGAATTTCATTTGCGCGATGTAGGCTTCCATACTAATATTGATCGCAGTGCAGGTAACGCCATCTCTTGAGGATGGTGAGTCATGATTTCCTCCATCCGTTGTATATATGTGGGGCATATAGATGTCGCCGCCACATGCATATAAAATTTCATAAAAATCGGTCCGGGTATAAGATAATCTTAGACACTACAATTTGATAGCATCATGATATTGCACAGATCTCTATTAAAGTAAAGTTCTTGTGTTCTTTAAAATGAATAATGAAAAAAACATCTCAAGAATGGAATCTACTACAGAGAATCTCGTGGGGGAAAACCGGGACACTTGCCCATGTGAAGAGTTGAAGCATCTTTCAAAATTGTATTTAAATTTAGCGCAAACTATACGTCAATTCGTTCATTGGTCACAAGCGTGACGTCAATCACAACAAAACATTCTTGCAAGTGACCAATGAAAGAATTGACGTTTTGTATATGCTAAACGACATCCGGCATTCTATGTTCTATTTTTATAACTTTTTTTATATCTTTAATTTATAATCTAGCAGTAGCTGTCAACAGGTGGACGTTCTTTATCTATACTTCAGGTGCAACAATTGTCAAATAAGGCATAAGTTCCCTATATTTTATGTCAAAATTTAAACGTCAGAGTTGAAAGTTGCAATCAGAGCGTATGTTAGAAACGTACCAATAAAATGTTAACCACAAATAAACGATAATTATTGAGTGAAATGAGATTCAAAATATTCAGTTTCCTTGTACTATTATTAGGTATCTCTTAATGTATTGTTTTAAATAAATAAGGTTAATTAAATACATCTACTTTAGACTTAATTTAAAGTTATATTTCTGCCCTTCTATATCAAATATCAACGTTTCTATATAAAAAAAATATGTTTCTTTAAGTAACTCCACGATTCGATAAAAAATTGACAAAACTTGGTTTATGCAGCAAATAATATTTTCTATATTTTGAAACCAAACTTAATTGTATACAATTTAAGTATTTTTTCTATGAGCAGTACCAGTTTTCCTTTAAATATAATTTTGAAAGATGGTTCAATTCTCTCACTTGTTCAAGTCTCCCTTGGGTTTTGTCCTACACATTTTTCAAATACTTTACACTACTGTATGTACCTACATACTATACGTAAATTCACGAAGATCTAAAAACTCCTGAACAGAGTTTCATACACGTTTGACCATCAATTGTTCACAAAAAATATTTTATATACTACAACCTTGAAAGATTCACTTTGATCAGGATTTAAATAAATATGTATGTACTATTCCTGGGAGAAAACGATTTTTATGACACCTCGAGGCCCGTAAAAGGATACAAAGATTATTAATAGATATAAAATAAATAAATTATCAAATGATTTTGAAGTAACAAGTATTTGCTATTTCTTCTTTCAAATGTTTAATACTTGAAAAAGTATTCATTTGACATTGTGGGTTACCTACAATGCGAAGAGATGGCGCTGCCTTGCAGCTTAAGGCTAGGAAAATTTCGACGCGGCCATCAGGGCCGTGGTAGCATAATTGGTCAGTGCATTCACCCGGATTGCGAAGGATGCGGGTTCGACTCCCGTCCGCTGCCTGGTCCGCGTGGATTTTTTTCTAGTAAAACTTTTCTTTAGATTTAAACATCTAGCAGTTAAATGCTTAAAAAAATAAAAATATAACAAGTTTTTATGAAAACAAAACTGATGATTCTCAGTTTAAGTACTCGCGACAAAGTGACTTACCGTTTCACTAATGTCACTTAAATGACATTGCACCGTTGACACTAGTGCTCAGCCGGGCAAGGCAATCACCCCGAATCGCGACAAAGGATTTACGACAAAATCGAAAGTATGCATTGAATTTTAACACCTCTTATTTAATGCCACATTTAGAACATCAGTTATTAATCCTTATTACGATGGGGATAAGGACGAATATTGTATTTGAACAGGGAATGAGCCGTTTTGATCGTCGCGTCGATAGGAATATACGGTGTTTGGTTACGATTTAGTCACACTGACCGCTAATATGGAAAGACAAGCGATAAAACGAATTAATATTAACTTCGTGAATACAATGCTACTTGTGTTAACATGGCTTGATTGATTGTATGTGTTTAATTGGTCGGTTTGTGAAGTCGGTGGAAGAACCAGTGTTGAAATTTTAAGACCAGCAAAACTAAAGGACAGTGGGCAAAAATGTATGGACGCTGCACCCACGTCCGCCACGGCTTAAACTACATTTTTTTGAAAGGTATTATAGTCATGATCATATGTGACAAAGCCCATCAAATTCTATCCCGAGGGTCTTTAGCCAATCCGCACTGGGCCCGCGTGGTGGGTCATGGCCCAATCTCCCTATTCCATCCATAGGGAAGGCCTGTGCCCCAGCAGTGGGGACATTAATAGGCTTATGATGATGATGATGTAGTTTAAAATCGCAGTGGAGACCTACGATTATACAGGCGAACACAAAACAATAAATAAAAAAAAAACACAATTGTTGTAGAGTCTGTGCGGAAAGAGAATGGGCGTGGCGAAAAACGGAACTAACATTAAGATTTTTATTTGGCAATCAAACCCAGCAATCTGTAAAACGTAAAAGTTTTGTATTGATACGGATGTGTTTGTTGTTGTGATTTCTTGCGGTTTTTTGTATTTAATCATGTCTAAAAGGGGCAAAACCTTACAAATACTGTAGAAAAGCACAACAGCGCCCTCCAATCTAAATCCCATTCTCTTTCCGCACAGACTCTAATCAACATTTTAGGAAAGAAAGAAAAAATGCAATAATTATCACACACAAATAATTTAACTGCAGACCGTGTGAACCAAGAATAAATTTAAGACACACTCATCTATAGATAAACATACCTACTAGAAAAGTGCTCTTGCGCCTTCCGTACTGAGAATTTACACTTTTCCGCACACACACCACTTCCCATTCAACCTTGCGTCGCAGGTAACAAGGTTGACATTCGCGTAGTTAGTAAAAGCTCGCTTGATAAGATCAGTGTGCGCTGCGCATGCGCGTAAATCACGTGATGCTATCGGGATGTCCCGCGACATTGCCCGCGCCTAATTGTTCCACTATTCGGAATAGGGCAAGGAACATCGCTGGGGCCAAGTAAATTAATTAGTACTTATGTGCAGGATATTTATACCAACGCGTTTTGTAGACACTGTTTTAAATAAATGTTAAGTATGTAAAAAATCGCCATATAAACTATCTGCTGATAGAATTAGTATGAAAAATAGCATTTTTTACAATTTCCATCTTGTGTGATGTTTATGGTTAAGAAAAGTCATTGTAATTGAGGAACATCGTAGATTTAAAACTATTAACATATGTGAAAAAATTAACTGTCTATTGGATGCCGCTGATATACAGATATACGGACGGACGGAAGGACAAAGGAGACTGAGTAATATAGTGAAAATGAAGACATAGAAATACGGTTCATTTCGACTCTATCTTACGGAACTCCCAAAAAACACAAATTCTTTCGCAACAGTATTAAGTCAACCGATAAACGAAGATAGATAACATAACTTAGTATTAGTATTATGTAAAAACCTCATATACAACCTCCTCCATGTGACAAGTTCATATTTATAGACGATACAAGAGCTCACCGCCATAACTCATATTTAAACAAACATAATAAATTAAGGCATCATAGTCAGTAAGTCATGTACAGTCTTCACCATATAAATGTGTCCAATTAATACCATTTTATTTTTCCTATTTAATTTTATTGGGAGAGTTTCTTTGATTTAAACAAGGTAGTGCAATAGTGACCGTTCTATTTTGCTCTTGTATTACTTTTTTGCTTAATAAAAAAAAGTTATGGAAATCCTTATTATGACTTGGATGCATTTTTTTGGCTTTTGCCTAGATGCCGCCACCAATGTGACACAATTGTGCCCGTTTCATCGCATTTTCCATGATTTCCGCAAGATTTTCTTTAAGGGAAATTTAACATTTTTTTTTCTTTGTTTGTTGACGTTTGTTGGCATACTTCATGTAGCTACAAAGAATAAAGTACGAGGTGGTTGAGCCAGGTAATCCTGCTGGTCATGCCAAATCGTCAAAATAAAATCGTTTTGTGTATGCTTTTGTATCGCCTTGTTCAAATCACACATGTATATGCTCCTGCGAAGTATCGGGCTTCATCGCTTGTCTCTTTGTATTCTGCTAGTTTAAATATCATATTATATGATTGTCGTATGACGTCATTTACAATATCATCCCTATGATGACAAATTTTTTTTCTTCGTTTATCATGTAGATTATCAAAAAGTATTGGACACATATTTTTTCTTTTTTCACATAATATATAAACATTGCAGAGATATATTGATTTGAAAAGTCGCATGACGTCACGTTTTGGTACAATTTTCACTTAAAAGTAACTCCCAAACTTTGACGTGCTATAACTTTGTCATTTTTTGTTTGATTGCCCAAAGAAAAAAATACGTGTCCATTATTTTTTGATCATCTAACTGGCGGACTAAATAGAAATTCGTTTACTGTCATCACCCCTATTATAATATCCTTCCAATAGAGTGTTTACTGTTGCGCCACCCTGTATGTACCAGTATAAAGTTTTTTCATTAGGCTGACTAGTAGGCAATATGATTCCTGATAATAAGAATGAGCAGCAATATTGCTAGCTTCACAGCATTCAACATATATCTGACGATACTGTAAATTGCAAGCACTTGTTTTTTAATGTTTATGCTAACTTTAAAAATAAAAACACGACGTAATAAAAAACAAAGCCACTTTAAATTTATGAACCAACTAGCGGCCCGCCCTCGCCTCGCTTCGGTGTAGAGCTGAAGTGTAGACTACAGTTTTTGTTCTCAGGCTTGTATTATACACAATGACATTCATCTATGCTTCTTCTTATACCTGCATGCAAAGTCTTAGCCCGATCGGTTTAAAATTGACAAAGTTTCATACAAACTTTCATTCCCTATTTTATCCCCTTGGGCAGAAAATTGATCAAAATCCTTTCTTAGCGGATGCCTACGTCATAACATCTACCTGCATGCCAAATTTCAGCCCGATTCGTCCAGTGGTTTGGGCTGTGCGTTGATAGATCACTATGTCAGTCAGTCAGTCCTTTGAGTTTTATATATATAGAAAGTCCGAGATAGAATTGGCCATATTTTGAAGGGTGACAAACTTTTTTCTCAAATTGATGTGGATAAACACTTCGGGGCACCTCTTAGTAACAATAAAGTTTCTCTAGCTGCATTGCTCATTTATTAATAATGGATGAATTATACCTGGCTGGATGGTGCGGGTGGTTAGCGTATTCGGCTGCGATCGTTGAAGCTAAGCAACTATCGCAGTGGTCGGTCATTGGATGGGTGACCAAAAATCTTCTATCTCGAGTAGGAACTCGAGATACGCGGTCCGTGCTTCGGAAGGCATGTTAAGCCGTTGGCCCCGGCTGCAACAGCGGTCGTTAGCACCCGCCAATCCGCACTGGGCCCAAGTGGTGGGTCATGTCCCAATCTCCTTATTCCTACCATAGGGAAGGCCTGTGCCTCAGCAGTAACCTTAATTATGTATGTTATTTTGTACATATATTCGTATTTAGCTTTATACCGCTGTTCGTGTTTTTAATTTTTCCCAAAGGTTGACTGGGAGAGAATGCTTTTAGCATTAAGTCCGCCTTTTGTACCATTGTTATATATTTTGGTCAATAAAGTTTAAAATAAATAATAAATTAATAGGCTGATGATGATACGTTCTTAGTACTAATGAGAGAGTTACATGTTCTAAGCTAAGCCATTCCAAGCCTTTCTTGCCGGTATGCAATTGCGGTTTCTTGCATACCGGCAAGAAACCGCAATTTTTGACAACTTGAAGACAGGTTGAGAAAATTTGTCCCTTAATTATTATATGTTTAAAATGCAACTTTTTTGACATTTAATTTTTTTAGTTCATCTTTAACGTGTCACAATTTATCTTCTCAACAAGCATCGATTGTTCAGTGGTAAAAATCTCACCTGCTACGCGGGCCGGGCGGCCCGGATTCGATTCTCAGTCGAGGACTGTCATTTTTTATTAACGATTTAAAAACTTTCACTTGTGTCGTAGTTTTATAAAACCACTCAAATTTTAGTTATTAAGCATTTAACTGCGAGATTAAATCTAGATCTATAATCTAAAGAAAATTTTATTACAAAAAATAAAAAAATCTTTCCTTAGATAACCTAACATTAGGCGGTGCATAAGGCATATAATAAGAGCAGCGCACTCATCACTCATTGTCGTGTCTGACGCTCGTAAAGCATTTCCGTTTCATCTTTTCCATAGTTTCCGTTTCATTTACACCCCATCCGAAAAGAAGGTCCAGGCTTCAGACAGCATTCGAAACCGCGCTTTTTTTTTTGTTTATTTTTTTTAAACACTCACACCAATTAGCCTAGCCCCAAAGTAAGCACTGTAAGGCTTGTGTTATGGGATGCTAGGGTAACGGATAGAATACATAATATACTGTACATATATAAGTACACACATCAAAAGTGTCTAGGGATCAAGCATTTTTATGCGGATTTCTTGAGATTGAGATGTGGCTTTGTAATAAATTTATGATTTTATAAATTTATATGGATCCTTTTTGGTGCATTTCATAATTTGAATCAGGAACTGTGAATCAAATTCGAGTAAAAGATGAAAATCAGCTGTCAATATTTTCCCTATAAAAACATACAACGCATTGAAGACATTATTAGTGCTACTGTTTCCCTACTACTGATTAAAACCAACGTTATTATGGAGCGGCGACGTCATTTAAGCAGGGAAGAAATGCTCAGAGCCGTGGGAATGATAGAAGCTGGTTCCCGGCAACGTACTGTGGCTTTAGCTCTGAATACAAGTCAGAGTGTTATCAGTCGACTTTGGACACGATACCGAAGCACTGGTACCGTGGCTGAGCGCCATGGAGGACGGTATCGCTGCACCACACGGAGACAAGACCGATACATTCAAATCTTAACTCGAAGAGCTCCAACAATAACCGCCATGATGTTAGCCGTGAGGCTTCATCACTCTTCAGGGAACTTAATTAGCGACCAAACAGTCAGAAACCGCTTGCATGAAGTGAACCTTCATTCCCGAAGACCGCTACGGGTACCACCTATAGCAATGCACAATCGTAGGATTCGATATCAATGGGCTCTTGAACACAGAAATTGGGCAGAAGAACAATGGCGTTTCGTGTGCTTTTCTGATGAGTCTCGTTTTGGTATGAGACCGGATACAAGACGTATACGATACTGGAGAACCCCTGGACGCCAACAGCGATTAAAATCCTGCCAGGAAGTCCATCCTTATAGTGGTGGAACCATCATGGTATGGGCGGGTATTTGGATCGGCGGAAGAACTGAGTTGATTTGGATCAGAGACAACCTCAACGCTCAAATTTATGCTGAGACGATTGTATCAGACGTCATCGTTCCTCTACAAGTGCAAATCGGTCCCTTATTTCAGTTAATGCATGATAATGCACGACCGCACACCGCAAGAGTTGTAAGACAGACTCTCGCCGCAGCTAACATCAATGTCCTGCCCTGGCCTGCTCAGTCGCCAGACTTGAACCCGATTGAGCATGCATGGGATATGCTACAGAGAAGAGCTCTGCCGAATATGGAGGGTATCCAGTCGCAAGAAGACCTTTTTTTGTTGTTGCAACGAACATGGGCGGCCATTCCACAGCGTGATTTGGATGAACTCATTTTGAGTATGCCAAACCGATATTCTTGTGTTGTTAGTGTTCGCGGTAGAAATACGGATTATTAATTGTTTAAGTTACCCAATAAAATTTTAGAGAAAACTGTTATTTCAGTCTTTTTTTCGAACTTTTGTGTTAGTGGTTCAAATGTCAAAAATCCCTTTATTAGGAAAATGGCAAATTTCTTTATTAATGCAAAGGTGACTTGGTTTATCGTTACTGTGACAAACGAAAACACTTTATTTGATGAATCCTTAAAGAAAATTTTAATTAATATCAATCAGGAGAAAAGTTATTGCAAAAATATATGTTGATCCCTAGACACTTTTGATGTGTGTATATTTATATAGAAATACATATTTAAACATCCATGACTGGAGTAAAAAAGCACGTATTTATCACACAAACATCTGCCCCCACCGGGATTCGAGCCCGGGACCTCTCGAGTCGGCGACACCATGAAACCCGGCAAACAAACCACTCGGCCACGGAGGTCATCATCTTTCTGCAACACGGGCGGAATTTGTCATCCAATATCAACAAAAATTGTCATCCAATCTGACAACGTCGATTGTACAACACATTCTATACAAAGTGCGCCACGCCCTATCTGACACAATCTTCATCTAAACTATCGGATGATAATTTTATTTTTATTCTGGAAACTCAATAGATGTGTATTTGATTACCGCGCGTTCAATAAAACATCTCTATAAAGAAGCCCATAAATTTATTAACAAATGCATAAATAATGTCCCTATGAATTATACCGAAACATTTATTCTAATAAATGGGACTGTACACGATTTTGAACCCTATAGTTGAATAATGAAAGGAGATATAGTCGATTGCCGCATACCGGTAAATGTCACCTCTGTACGACAATAAAAATTTAGGTGCGAGTTTAGAAAGCTTAGTGCTAAAATGTTTCGTCAAATCGGATTTATACAAACGTTGTTAACTACATCCGTGTTCAGATGCTATAGTGTAAGGGTGCGGCCAGAGTGCACTCAGATTCAGATTCAGACTCAGAAAACAAGCGCGAGAAATAAACAATGTAGTTAAAGCAGGGTGGCCATAGTGGCAGCAGGCAGCCTGCTTAGACTACACTGTATATTTCTCGCGCTTGTTTTCTGAGTCTGAATCTGAATCTGAGTGCACTCTGGCCGTACCCTTAGGTTAGAAACTCAGATTGTGGGTTTGTGGGGCACCCACCCTAAGTCGTATATAGAAAGAAAGCTGGAAGCCGACCAGCGCTTGTCAATACAATATTATAGTTTCATTTTAATAAAAAAATGTTAAAAACTGAAAATATACAAACCGTTTTGTACCAGGCCACTCAGAAAGTTTTGCGAAAAAAAGTTTTTAATTATAAAACATTGGCCACTTCTAATTATTTTGAAAACTTCGATTATTTCAAAGTAAAAATACCGCTCTTCGATTTTCAAAATTCCCTTTTCCCTCCGCATTATTTCGAGAGCCAATTAAAATTTTCATGTAATTTATAAAATAGTACGAGAACATTTTCGTGCTATGATTTTTACGATTTTAAATGTGGCTTAAAACTTGATGAATCATTTGATCGATTTCGAACTGATTTTATGGATGAAAGACCTTTAAAAGCAATCATCTACCGCTGGTGTAGCGAGTTCAAACGCGGTCGTCTTACTTTGGGGGATGAACAAAGGAGTGGTCGTCCTACGACGGCTGTCACAGAAGAAAGTGTGCTGGCAGTAAAAAATTTTGTTCAAGAAAACAGACGAATTATGTACGAAGAGATTCAGCATACTCTGCAGATTGGTTCAGGAAGTGTTCACAAGATTTCGCACGAGGACCTTTGCGTAAGGAGGATAGTTTCCCGCTGGGTGCCGCACAACCTCACCGAAGCTCAGAAGTAGGCCCGTGTGGATTACTGCAGTTATATGATACAAAAATTTGAAGCAGGCTCGTCACGGCGCGTTTAAGCTATTGTGACAGGTGATGAATCCTGGATTTATCAATACGATCCAGAAACAATGCGTCAGTCGACAATTTGGCTGTTTCAAAATAAACCAACGCCTACGAAAGTGAAGATCGAGGAGCGCAGGGGAAATTCTGATCGCTAGTTTCTTCACTTTGATGGGGTACCTAATTTCAATTCCACTTCGAGACCAAAGCAGCATCAACGCTGAATCGTATAGCACAAAATGCATGCCAGAGCTTTTTTCTGCGATGAGCAACAAGCGACCTAACACAGGGATCCGCGGGGTCCTTCTTCACCACGACAACGCGTTCGCGCACTCTGCGATCAAAACGAAGGACTTCTTGGAATCCACACCAGTCAGAGTCTTGGGACACCCTCCTTACAGTCCTAATTTGGCTATGTGTGACTTCTTTTTATTCCCTAAAAAAATCAGCTCTAAGAAATACAATTTTCCTCGCCGGAAGAAGCGCTAGCAGCGTTTGAGAAGGCTAATATAGAAAAAATGTTTTGAAAATTGTTTCAGACGCTTGAAACTTTGTAGAGGGGCTGGTGGAGAGTTTTTTAAAAAGATTTAATAAAAATCATAGTTAGTTTTTTAGTTTCTCAAAACTTTCTGAGTGTCCCACGTATTTCGTCACTTCTCGTGTTTTAGTTTTAATTTTTTCCGAACAGGGTTTATGAATAGGTGTAGTTGAGCCATCATTTATAGATAAATAAATATGTATATTCTAACAGTCACACCAATTAGCGTAGCCCCAAAGTAAGCACTGTAGGCTTGTGTTATGGGATACTAGGGTAACGGATAGAATACATATGCTGTACATATATAAGTATATTTTTGTAGAAATACATATTAAACATCCATGACTGGAGTACAAATGCTCATATTCATCACACAAACATCTACCCCCACCGGTATTTGAAACCCTCTCGAGTTGGCGACACCATGAAACCCGGCGTACAAACCACTCGGCTACAGAAGTCATTGAATAAAGGGTTGCGTTGAATAGATATTATTTATAATATGTATATTTTTAAATGATAGCAATAAATTATACCTATCAGAAAGACCTGTAGGTAAGGTATATAGTACGTCGTATAATTGACAAATATTTGGTTAAGATTTTTCGTTCCTTGTTTGGCGTGTAAATTAAGCAGTCACATCTATAAAGTGGTTTTCTCTAGTAAATAATCACGTAAACACTGCATAATGTTTCGTCATTTCAGCATTTTTAGTATTTAGTAACAGTAAAAAGTTGGTTCCCAGATTAAAACACGCATTGTACGTATATTCACTTAACATCAGGTGGGGTAGAGTCATTTGCCTACCTCTATATAAAACAAAAATTGTGTGTGTCAGCTCCGACGCACGACTGGAGTTTACTCCTTAAGTTCGATAGTCTAACCAGACGCAAAAAGAGTTTATTTAACTCAAAAAAGATTGATACTGTATGAAAGGGTAAATTAACAAATTAATGAAAATAATATGCATATATAAATATATATTTATTCATTTCATATATACATTTATTATAATTAATCAACGAAATATTTTACATTAAACTTTTTACAGTAGTCAATTTCAGATGTGCATAAATATATCATTAGGAATGTTGATAAATTATGTAATTATTATTATGAGACTATTATCATTTTTTTAAATTAAATCAACATTGTCTGCATTATTAATTACAGTGACAAGTGGTTTATGGTAGCTAAAATAAGACAATTGGACGTTCGTAGATACGTGGTTCACGAATCTTGAAAATACCGCATCAATGGTTGTACCATACCTCGTTGTCCCCATTACTCTATCAGAAACAATATCTAAATTCAGTACAGATTTTAAAATTTTTATTAATGTCAATCCGTCATCTTTGTTTGTCAAAGTTGCGCGACATAGCGAGCCCTTACCGCCAAATTATCGTAAGCGACACTTTTGTCGAAATGCGTTTTTTGTGGAAACTAATATTTTAAACCGTAACGGACCCATCTCTGTTGATATTTCCCTCTATTCTTCCCTCTATTATATTATAACGGTGTTCTTTTGGAAGGAAATATCAACAGAAATGGGTCCGTTACGATTTAAAATATTAGTTTCCACAAAAAACGCATTTCGACAAAAGTGTCGCTTACGATAATTTGGCGAGTATCGCTTACGATAATTTGGCGGTAAGGGCTCGATAGGATGCGCACCAAAAACGTAACGAGGTCATTCATCGATAGATTTTACTCCTCACATTTTTCTCATATCGGGCCCCTTATATATGCAAATCGATTCTTAAGGAGTAAACTCCAAAAAAAATGAAATCATGCCTAAAGAGTAACTATACGTTATTATGAAATTGATCTTACCTAATCTTTATTCTCTTAAGTGTCTAATAAGAATTTTACCTCACCACGAATTCGATCGACAAAACAAAAGGTGATGTCAGTGTCTAGAATCGAATTACGAGACAACGCGGTGGGATCTTATTGATTACAACCATTAACACTCATGTCGAAACAGGCCGAAATAAAACCGAAATGTATGAAAAATATCGTGGAGACATCGCCGTACAACGAAACCAAGATACCAATGCGGCTGAGGAATAAATAAACAAAGCAATTTGATTCTTAACTAGTTTGTTTTAAGAGCTTAAAGTGTATGGTTGAGGTTTATCCATAATGTGGTGTAGATTTAAGCAATCGGCCCAGATTAATCGATGGTGTGAGCTACAGGGAGACAGACAAATTAGATACATCGAATCGAATCAGTGTCGATGCGTCCTTTGTTTGTTTGTTTGCCTTGCCTTGTTGTTTTTTTTTTATTCATCTCATTTGAATCTGTTTTTAGGTATTTTTTCTCCCACGAAAACTGGAAGTGATTTGGTTGATATCTAAGAGCAATTAAGTATTTTAATTCAATTTATTTAAATTTTGATACTTTACGAAAATTACATAATTTATATTATACTGTATGACACAGCAATCAAAATACAAGTAAACAATTAATGTATATTTAATAATTATGTAATGAAAGGTGACTTCATGAATCATCTCTGAAGTCATTTTTCAATTTGACGACACTGTAAACAATAAAACAGGGAGAAAAAAGCAGCCCTTGCTGAGTTTCTTGCCGGTTCTTCTCAGTACAAGGTCTCCCGCCGTAGATTTACGAACCGATGGCGTAGCTTCTAGACATTCATGAGTGCTTGTAACAGCCTAAACTGAATAAATGATTTTGATTATGATTATTATGATTATAAAATTATAAATCGGTCTATAGGCCAGCCTGCATTTGAAAATGGTAAAGAGTGAAAAAAATTAGAACAGGGTGAAACCCATTTCAAAAGGGATAAAAAAACAAAGTGGATGGTAAAACGGTTTATCGCGAGAGAAAACTACGACTCCTATCGAAAATAAATCAATGCCAAAATTGTAGGTAATCAAAAGTCATCAGTCAAATCAAATCAATGCAATCGGCCATCAAAATCTACAACTTTTATATTTACAAATTTGTTGAAAACTTATTTGTCTATATCCCAAACACGCTCTAGTTTTTTCGATAGAATGTATAGATTTTTACTCCCTATTTCCACATTCTATCGATAATGTAACCTTATTTCCCCCCCTTAAAAGGTTACCTTATTAGGGTGGGGACCCTTCCCATCTCAAATCACCCGTACATTATTTTTACTCTTTTTTATATGTCCCATTCCTTTTGAAATGGGTGTCATCATGAAGGGTGTCATCCTGTTCAAAATTTATTTATTCTCAAAAATTATCTTCCCTGGCCCACGATTATCGGGCCGGACGGGCCGATTATTTTCTAAGTGTAGAGAATAATCTCAGGTTCTAAACTTATTCTTTCGGTATTAATATAGCACATTACCTAAAACATATTTTTTTATACTAAATAAATTCCAACGTACCGCAATAACTAAATAATTAATTAATTGACAATAATAATGAATAATTGTCTAGAGAATAATCTCAGGTACTAAACTTATTTTTTCGGTATTAATATAGCACATTAACTAAAATATATTTTTGTATACTAAATAAATTCCAACTTACGAAAATAACTAAAATAAATAATATGGAATGAACGGATTACACGTTACAAGATATTTATTGATTTAGTATGTTAATGCTGTGTGATATTTAGTTTGGCATTTCAATATATGATATATTGAATTGACCATATCAAAATCATATTACTAAAGGACATAAAAAAGGAGCTCAATTGCGTAGAGCTTAACACTGCACTGTTGCTATCGTGGGAGTTAAGCAACATACGAAATGGCTCGTCATAGGATGGGTGAGCAAAAATGTTCTACCCAGAGTTTCTTAATTTTTTGAAAAGCATGTTATAATCGCATAGCTCACTTGCAGATTGATGAAAACGCTGTGGCGGCTCACTGTGTTCCAAGCTCAGCAATGGAATTGCATTATCATCCTTGGAGTACGGTATCCCAAAAATTACGATACTCATTATCAGAAATATATTAAACTAGCGGCCCGCCCTCGTTCGGTGTAGACTACAGTTTTTGTTCTCAGGCTTGTATTATACACAATGACATTCATCTATGATTGTTCTTATACCTGCATGCAAAGTCTCAGCCCGATCGGCTTAAAATTGACAAAGTTTCATACAAACTTTCATTCCCTATTTTTTTTCCCCTTGGGGGTAGAATTGATCAAAATCCTTTCTTAGCAGATGCCTACGTCATAACATCTACCTGCATGCCAAATTTCAGCCCGATCCGTCCTGTGGTTTGGGCTGTGCGTTGATAGATCACTATGTCAGTCAGTCACCTTTGAGTTTATATATATATATATATATATATATATATATATATATAGATTGCTTCTTCTTCAACTCGTATCTGCCTACAGGATAGATCTCATTAATGCCGCGCCAATTTGCTCGGTGTTGTGAGTTACTTTTTTCCCGCTATCCTGACTATATCGTCGGACCATCTGCATATTAATAATAGAAAAGAAAAGATTTACATTATCTGTAAGATACGTTACAACAATACCGCATTCTATTCGAACTTGATACTGTACCACGACACATAAAAATGTAATAACATTAATATCAGTAAAATATTAGAAAACAAAAGCGGCCCTCGGCGACATCCGTGGACCACACTTGTCGAGGGCAATTTAAATGTGGACAGCCCATAAAGTATTTGTATTAAATGTATAAAAGCTTATTATCATAACTTCATAATGGATTCCCTGTATCTGGCAGAATCATATTGCTCCGAAATTCATTTAGCACAATACACTCGGCATAATATTCTTTAAATAATTATTTTAAAGGCATATTTTTTTTTTAAATGTAAATCATTGTTTGGCTGAATGTTTATATGACCGAATTCACTTTTGAGATCGCAGAATTTTATCAGACATTATACACACCTTTGGCAGAATTTTACTCTGCATAACTTCGCTAAGCGTAATCTTTGTTAGTGGTCAGTGGGCTAAATTAAGTTTGTGTTGTGACCTGAATTTAGCGCGAGCTGAGCGAGCGAAATGAGCGTGCCGCAAAAGCGACCGGTGAAGTGTCTGCTACCTAATATAATTTTAAAAAATATAAGTTTATGCCATCTTCTTATATGCTGATATATGTTATGGCATTAAAGGTTCTGCAATACAAGGTAGACCCCATCAAAATAGATCTCGGGTTACAATACACTCTTGTTGCAACATCTATCATATACATATAATTAATTATATGTAACATGCGGAACCAGGAGCTAAAGAAAACATTGATTGAGATGTTATTTTAATATCGTAACATGCAGTTTTCTTTTGGAAAAAGGTTTGCAAATGCGCATATTATTATAGGTACCTGGTAACTTGGTACCATATTAAAACAAGATAAGGGAGTTTTAATTAGCCTTTGCCTAATTACCAATGAGATGTACCTTTCCCTTTTTAATTCATATTACTCTTGGGGTGTCTATTTACATATCTGTAACAAACATAATGTTTGCACTTTAATTAATATTAATAACCTAACAATCATTAAAATAATAGCTTTAGACCTTGTTTAGGGTTCCGTACCTCAAAAGGGAAACACGGAACTCTTACAGGATCACTTTGTTGTCCGTCCGTCCGTCCGTCTGTCAAGACCGTTTTTCTTAGGAACGCGTGTAGGTATCAAACTGAATTTCATATCTAATACTCAGGTCCATTGTCCCTTGGAGCTGTCAAAAAATCAAACTTCTAAGCCAAAGCAATCAAAAGATACAGCCGTTTATGCCACAAATTTTCTAAACTCGCACGAGAATCAAAACCTACAAGGTACTGTAACGTCCTTGACGTTATAACCTCCTTGTTTAGGTAAACTCTTTGCTTTTGCAATGCCTACGGTTGGCAGTTATATTAAAAAGATAATGTCATGATTTTAAGATTTGAAATAAGGAATCGTCTGAAGGTTCCATTCTAGATTAGATCTTCAGGCACCAAGAACTTCCTCTCGTAGTTAGATAAAATTTCTTTATATTCGCCTGAATGATAAAAAGAAATAAACAATTTATCTCTATCAGTATTTTTCAATTATCGACTACGCTCCCAGGTCCTATCCCTTCTGGGTAGAATGCTATATGGTGGAGGCGCCGCGTTAGCTTCAAGTACCGCGAGTGAAAAATAATTTTAAATCAAGAAAGAAGTAGTTTTATGAAGATGGAGACCAGGACCACATTCGACGGAAAAGGTGATGTAACCGATTTCTTTCGTCAATTTAATATCATCGCCGCTATCAATAATTTCAACGAGGATACAAAAAGAGTTGTGTTGTCGGCATATTTAAGTGGACCTGCATTGTTATTTTATAAAAATATTAATGAGTCTTGTGAGAATTTTCAGATTCTAGAAAAGAAAATTTGTGATGAATTTCCATCATCGATAAATGCGTTGGAAAAATTTTTCTCACGAAGACAAGGCTTGTCAGAAGAGCCATTGCACTATTTTTATGTATTGGATGAGCTGGCCACAAAAGCGGGAGCTGTCATCGATGACAAATGCTTCATTAGACAGTTCTTGAAAAATGCGAATTTAAATACAAAAAATCTTTTCGCATTTCAGTTATACAGTGATAAAACACATTTGAGAAATGTTTTACGACAAGCGCAGGACATTTTTGAGGACGAAAGCGTCGAAATTAGTTGGAATCTGCCGATCCAACCATCGTTTGCTTGTGAAACGTCGAAAATTTTTCATATAATAAGGAATGAAGAGGAACAGGAGAAGGAGATCAACCTCATTTCCTCCCAAAGTGTCCCTTCTCATCACATTGTCCCTCCCGAACATATGATTCCCCGCACTTTTTGTTCCAGTAACTTGAACAAAAAGAAGAAAAAACCAAAGAAGAATCAAAAGAATTTTTTTTACGAAGAAAATTTAATGACGATGGCTGATGAAAAAGTTCACCATTCACAGCCGTTACAAAACAACAATCAGCATACAAGTGAGTCCAAACCTTTAATTAATATAACGTGTCGTGATAAGAAGTTTGTAGGGCTCATTGATAGTGGTGCTGCAGTGTCTGTGGTGTCGAAGGACACAGTAAGTCGAATTCATCAACAAATTGATGAAAGCGATATGAAGTTGAAAGCTGTCGATGGTAAAGAATTGTGTGTTATAGGGAAAGTTAACCTTAAATTATTGATAGACAATGTGTTATTCATTCACGATTTTCTTGTGGTAGAAAATATTAGGCATAATCTCATCTTAGGACAGGATTTCTTAATTCGAAATAATGCGATAGTAGACTTTTATAATGAACAATTAATAATCAAACATATTAAGTGCAAGTTTAAAAGACAATATATACAAAAGAATAATGAAAGGAATAGTGATAATTCGGTGTATGATGAAAATTTATATTATGCCGAATAGGTTGATAGTATTATAATATTGTGTTACTAATAAGATTTTATTTCAGTTTATTGTTTATATGAATGTTTTAAAGCAATAGTGGTATGTAAATAAGGTTCAATACAATAGTCATTTTAGAATTTTATTTCAAAAGCATATTAAATATAACTTTGTCATTTTATTAGAAATTTTTTTCAATACACATATTATAAGGAACTTTTACACATTTTGTTTATGACAGATCAATAGGTAGTCTCATTAAAGTATTTTCATTTCTTTTAATTGTTAGCTTTAGTGTAATTTGTTGAGTAGGTGGATTATAGATATGGTAATAACCATAAGAATGATAGGTAACAGGTTCGATTCTCTGTTCAAATTATTCAATTGACTTTGAATATGATCATTGATAGGATTAATTCAGTATTAGGATAGAATATATATAGTTAGTAATGTATAATAGGATAATATAGGTCCATAAAGAAAATTCCCTTATTATAAAAAAGGAAACGGGTTCGATTCCCTGTAAGGTTAAAAAAATAAATAAATAAATGAATAATAATGTTATACTTTGAAAATTTACCCAACTATGGAAAAGAGGCTATAAAGATTTATCATAAATGTTTTCTTGAATATTAACTTACCCGACTGAAGAAAAATGGTGTAAAGAATTTTACTAATATTTTCTTGATTGTTTTATGTACTACCACATGATGCGGACTTCCCGAGAGAGAGCAGGCTGGCGCTCATGCAGACGTCAGCGATACTGACGATGATCCACCCTGAAGATGATGGAGACACCCTCTACGAATTCGCGTCGTTTTCGTTTCAATTTGGTCGCGTCGCGTTCGTCAAAATCGTCACTTGTAGTAGTTTGACTTGGGGGTAGGGAACCCTTAGTATTCCATGGGAATTGGGTTTAATCTTGTTTGATGCTAGATGTCCTTACCCAAAATTTCTATTACGTTTGCGCATCATGGGTGTCTAATAAAGTACAAGACAATAAAGTGGTGGACCACGTCTGTATCTTTATTAAAGATGTACGAAAGTAAACATTATTTATAAATTCTTTTAGGTTTTGCTCAAATCCAGTTAATGTTTACGAATCTTAGGAAATAGTTTGAATTTCGTTTCGTACATCTACTTAGTATGGGAAGTAATGAAGTTTCAAAATATAAATTTTCTTGATATTTAATGGTTTAATAAATGGGATAGGGTAAAGTTTTGCTGATAGATGGGATAAAAAAAAAAATTGCTTGGGTAATTTAAGGTATAGCTAGGGTTAGCTTTGTTTTTTTGTTTTTGCCGACTGATGTCGATGTAAAGTAAAGTAAAGTTAAGGTTAGGAGGGAGATGTACGAGGGATTTTGTTAAGGTTTTGCTCCCGTAAAGTCTTTGCAATAAAACTTTGCAAACAGTTAGGGTTCTTTTCCCATAAAGTTTTTTTTTGCAAGTTTTGCAAACTTATTGTGAGGGCTAGTCTGTAGTAAAGGCCACCTCCCAGTTGTATTTATGTCCTTAAGCAGGTAGGGATTTTAGATAGGACTGTCGAACCCTCTCGATGTAGTAGGTAGGAAAAAAAATTTTGTTCGGTCATCTGGTATGACAAAACAATTTTTTTTTTAGAGGTGCCGGAGGGATGTAACGTCCTTGACGTTATAACCTCCTTGTTTAGGTAAACTCTTTGCTTTTGCAATGCCTACGGTTGGCAGTTATATTAAAAAGATAATGTCATGATTTTAAGATTTGAAATAAGGAATCGTCTGAAGGTTCCATTCTAGATTAGATCTTCAGGCACCAAGAACTTCCTCTCGTAGTTAGATAAAATTTCTTTATATTCGCCTGAATGATAAAAAGAAATAAACAATTTATCTCTATCAGTATTTTTCAATTATCGACTACGCTCCCAGGTCCTATCCCTTCTGGGTAGAACGCTATAGTACTTCCCGTGAACTTAGAATCTTGAAATTTGGTACGACGTAACGTCTTATAGTACAGATAAAGGAAAAATTGCGAAAACCGTAAATGTTTAGTTACGTCATATAATAAAAAATGATTTTTAATAATTATTAAAATATACCTACAGGTTTGTATATAACCCTCGGTGCGCGAGTCAACTAGCAGTTGGCCGGTTTTTTCAAAAAAACAATGCCCTTAATAGACATAAACTAATTTTATTCAACGCGCGCACTGCTTCGGGTTGCAAACCGCGCCGCGTCGCTAATGGTCGCTTTAGTAAACATCGCATTAGAACCACCAGTTCATGAATAACAAACAGTATTTATATTTCGAGGTGGTGCCGTAGGGGGCCGGCGGTCGAACCCGGACCGCTAATTGGACCACTCTATCGGTCTAAGCCGCGCCGTTAGTGTGAACACGCGATGAACTATTACGCGTTTCCATAACATCGCGTCTTTTTCGTTGTCGAAAAGAGGTTCGAAGTCATATCTGCTCAAGTTTGCATTAAGACATCTTTCTTTGTAAAATTGTCGAAAATAGGTTGTCATGTGTACTCCAACACTACAACACATGATGCGCTAAGGTTGATGATGCGGTAGCCATGCTTGGCAATGAGAGAAGTCCTCCTTCTGCGAATCGGTGATGGGGCAGAAGGAGGCCGCGGAGAGGGAGCGGGAGGAGGACGCTCTAGCCGCTCCCCTCCGACGTAGACGGGTGGGCCGAAGAAGGCAGGCAGCCGTGACTGCCGGTCTTCGTCGGTCCTAAGGTGGTCTGGACCCCGTCTGGGGATTGCCTAGTACCCAAGCGCAATCCCCCAGGGGCGTATCGCCCGGTCCACTCGTTAGGCCGGGCCGTCCCGCGGGCGTCCCGGTGAAATGGCGCCTAGCCAACGCGCGGTATGGTCCGTAAATGGATTTTCCACGGTTAACAAAAAAAAATGTTGATGATGCGGTAGAAGGTGTGCCGTTCCAGCCATTCTCACCTTACCCGAACTGAACCCAAGCTCTTACCCCACGGAGCTTGGCATCCTACTCACTAGCAGAAACACAGCACCACGAAACCACCAAAAGGTAGAGTTACAGCGGATTTTGCCACCTTACAGAAGGCCTATGGTCTTCTGTAAGGTGGCAAAATCCGCTGTGCCCTACTTTTCTTAAGGTGATATCAGACGGTTCATTTTAATAATAAAATTAATAAATATTATTTATTGCACACAACAAACTACACAAGACAAAAACAAATAAAACAGAAGAAAGAGTACAATTGGCGGCCTTATTGCTAAACAGCAATCTTTTCCAGGCAACCTATGGTAGAAAAGGAATAATAATAAAGAAATATAGAAGGGTGCAAAAGTAGATACAGGAGCTATACTTACATAAATATGAAAGAACCAAAGAAATAGGATATTAAATGAATTTAAGGTAAAGAAAGGAAATAGCTTTTAACTTGATCGCTAAAGGAATTAAGCGAACGAGCCTTTCTGATACCCTCAGGAAGTGAATTCCAAAGTCGAGCAGCGCGCACAGAAAGTCGAGCAGCGTGCACAGAAAGTCGAGCAGCATGCACAGAAAGTCGAGCAGCGTGCACAGAAATTTTAATGAATGTTCACTGCAGTGAATACTTCATTTTTCTTTCATTTCATGGTTACACCAAAAAGCTAGAATGACATAAAAAAGAACACTCACCTGTTCTACTATTCAACAGAAATCGTCCAATAAAGTCGTGCATCTTGTAAGTGGTTGCGTGTCAGTACTCAAGCCACAGGGCCGAATCTAAAATCAACGCTCACTTTTGTGTTCAAACTATTAATTTTTCGTTCATTCCGAGTGATAGTTAAAGATGTCGAATGCCGATATCCAACACTGTTAAATCGGTCTATAATGAATTCATTCAGCACTCTTGTTTCATTTCGTATTCAGACGTTCCATTTCGAATGAAGGATGCCGAATGAAAGACAAAAATGAATGAAAAATTGATCGTCTAATATCACCTTTAGTACAGTTAGCATTAAAAGTGCTTCTTTTTCATTACGTTCCTTAAAAAAATACAGACACCTGTAGTATGCATATTATATTTAGGTAAGGCTAGGTATAGCTGTTCTATTAGAACGAAGTTAATATGTCTTCTACGAATCGTTCTCGTTTGTAACAATGGACACATTCGTTAGCCATAACGCCCACGCTAACAATTTTTGTATTAATTCCGTATAATTGTGATATTGGTTACAGCACCGCTTAATTGTTTGTAGATTTAGTGCGTGAGAACAATTTTGTATTAAAAGTTGGTATAGGTAAAAATAACATGGATTTATCAAGCTGTGAAACCAAGTATAAGTAACATATTTTCCAAAAACCTACCCAAAAGGAATTGTGTATACACCAGATCCTGGGTTCTGAACCTGGGGGTAAATCAGTCATACCTCGGGGGTAACAAAGAACCTAATTATTTGATCAAATCTAAATAATAGGAAAATACTATATAATAATACTACTAAATAGAGCATGCGCTCCTTCTGGCTAGCGAGCCCGCGGGGTGCTGAGTGTGGGAAGCGGGGCGAGATTTTCTCCTGATGATGACATTATTAGAGACGAAGATGTAGCGGCCAAATTGGAATTTCTTGAACTGATGATAACATTTTAAAGTCGGGGTAAAATCTGTTTTCCTAATAGGTAACCGGAACGAAACACTGCACTAGATGGTTCTATAGAGCATTGGTAAATTTCTACGTTATTGTGTATATTGAGCAGCTTTCGCAAATTCCGGCTTCGGTTCATCATCATCATCATCATATCAGCCGTACGACGCCCACTGCTGGACATATTGGATGATCAAAAATCTGCTCAGGCTTCATCTTATCTTTCCGATATCTATAGAATATCTTTCCGATATATTTATCCATAGAGAAGGCCTGTGCCCCAGCAGTGGGGACATGCTGATGATGATAATGATTTGAAAGACACCCAAAACTGCTAAGCACCGCAACCTATAGTTTATAGACGACTTGAACAAACCATAATTAATTCTGAACAGTAACACAAAAGAGCTAATTTAACAAGAGCCATAATAAAATTCTGATAATGCAACGCTACCGAGGGCCAAGTGCACAATAGACAGTTATAATAACAGATTCTTACTTGAACAAACAAAGCGAAACTTTTCTATTCAAAAATTAACCTTATTACTGTATTGCGAAATGTGACATTCGTACATGACCTCAAATCGAGGCCTCGCACTAAATCGAAGTCACATCTAATTACGTTGTCACCACAGAGCATGTCATTAATCAGTATGCTAAAGTGTGAACTACTGTTTATAGTACAGAATATATTGTATCTTGCTTTAACAGAAACAAAAGAGCGAGCTAGAAATATCTCCTCTGAATATGATCGATTAGTAAGTAGGTGATGAAATAAAGTTCCAAAGGGCATCGCGTAGAGCGAGGGTTTTGTCTGAAGGTATGTAGTGTTGCAACGCACATGAAACCCAAATAAGCGCAATATCGGTTCTTTAACGTGAAATAAAGAATTGCAACGTGATTGTGCCTACAATATAGCTGTCGCATCTTCATTCACACTTTTTGAAAAACGATAGCCAGGATGATACTCACCATTTAAAACAATACCTAAATCATAGTATTATTTATGCTATTAACTGAATTGATTGACTGAATTGTTTAGATGAATGACCTTGATTTAGCGAGTTTCCGATATTTCGGCACTGTTGCAAGCACCATGATCACATGGTAACAATCCCGTTAATAACATAAATGACTGTTTAGTGACCATGAAAGATTAAAACAAGGTACCTAAATTGGCGGTGTTAAATGCAACTTCGTATTGACAGCAAAATTTAGATCACATTAAAAGTAAATAAATAAATATAAATATTTCCAACACTCACACCAATTAGCCTAGCCCCAAAGTAAGCGCTGTAAGGCTTGTGTTATGGGATACTAGGGTAGAATACATATACAGTACATATATCATATTTATATAGGAATACATATTAAACATCCATGACTGGAGTACAAATGCTCGTACTCATCACACAAACATCTGCCCCCCCCCCCCCCCCCGGGATTCGAATTCGGGACCTCTCGAGTCGGCGACACCATGACCCACCCGGCGTACAAACCACTCGACCACGGAGGTCGTCTAAAGTCGCGGTACTGTTTCCACAAAAGAAAATTTATTTTATAAACCTGACTGAAACCGCTTGTAAAAGCAAAGTTGGCATACTGCGCTCGGTTTCGTTATGTTATTACTTCAAGTTATGTCACATGCACAGAACTTCTCACGATTGTAACTCTTTAACAATGTTCCATCTCTTTGTCTCGCCGGCCTTGGCGACTGGGCCCGTATAATTTGATCTAGACCATTAACATACAATCTTCGAGTCGCACTTCCACTCGATGCTAATGAGCTCGCCTGAGATACATTTAACATATCAACATGTGATAACTTAAATGATAAATATGTTCACAACGTTTGAACTGAACAAGACACTGTAAACTTTACAGAAGGTTATGGCGTCAAACTTTTTCTTTTGTGATATGTTTCAGCTGTTCACAGAGCCGTAGCTAGAGGGGGAGTTACTCTTTCTTAAAACGGGGCGGCAAGCTGCGAAGGATGACACGTCCCTGCTTATGGTTATTGCTTACAGCGACACCCCCGGCCGGGACGCACCCACAGTGCACCTACAAATCAGTCTTTCACTATGGGTGCATCTCGGCCGGGCGCGTCGCGGAATGGGTGCGTAATGGCGGGACCCAATTATGTATGCTTATTGCTTACAAGGACGCCCCGAGCCGGGAGGCACCCACAGTGCACCTACAATGCAGTCTTTCACTGTGGGTGCATCCCGGCCGGGCGCGTCGCGGAATGGGTGCATAACGGCGGGACCCAATTATTCATACTTATTGCTTACAACGACGCCCCCGGCCGGGACGCACCCACAGTGCACCTACAAATCAGTCTTTCACTGTGGGTGCATCCCGGCCGGGCGCGTCGCGTAATGGGTGCGTAACGGCGGGACCCAATTATGCATGCTTATTGCTTACAACGACGCCCCCGGCCGGGACGCACCTACAATGCAATCTTTCAATGTGGGTGCATCCCGGCCGGGCGCGTCGCGTAATTGGTGCGTAAAGGCGGGACCCAATTATGCATGCTTATTGCTTACAACGATGCCCCCGGCCGGGACGCACCTACAATGCAATCTTTCACTGTGGGTGCACCCCGGCCGGGCGCGTCGCGCAATGGGTGCGTAACCGCGGGTCCCAATTATTTATACAAAGACGACATTCTCAAGGGTCGGGTTTTTTAAGACCATTATAACTGGGTGACTTTAAGATGAGGTCAAAATAAAAGACAGTGTCGGACATGTCCCTTCTAAGATTTTTTGATATATCACTGACATAGTGATCTATCAACGCATAGCCCAAACCTCTGGACGGATCGGGCTGAAATTTGGCATGCAGGTAAATTTTATGACGTCGGCATCCGCTAAGAAAGGATTTTGATCAATTCCCCAAGGGGATAAAATAGGGAATGAAAGTTTATATGAAAGTTTGTCAATTTTAAACCGATCGGGCTGAGACTTTGCATGCAGGTATAAGAAGAATCATAGATGATTGTCATTGTGTATAATACAAGCCTGAAAACAAAAACTGTAGTCTACACTTCAGCTCTACACCGAAGCGAAGCGAGGGCGGGCTGCTAGTTGATGATAAAAGCGCAACAGTTACTATTGTAAAAGTACTTTCGCGTATGATAAAACTTAATACACTAAACCCACTGTCTAATGTCTGTGTGTAATATTTGCGGACAGGACTGACTTGCCAGCCTTATTACAAATTGTAAAAATGTCGACTGTTACAAAACTTCCAAAATTCCATCATTCGACACTCTCGCTGTAGGTAAGGTATAATATCAGATCAGTACCTCTAGCACGAATCATTATCGAATTTGTATAGTTTGCGAGTGCTAAATTTCAATATCGAATTCTGTATGGAAACTTGAACAGCACCGCCATAAAGTACGTAACGTGAACTAAAAATCAGGACACTTTTGACAATGACATTTCGGCCTCGCAAACGATACGAATTTGATATTGGTTCGTGCTAAGGGTACAGATAGGAAATTCAAAAATTATAAAAACCTAGCGGCCCGCCCTCGCTTCGCTTCGGTGTAGAGCTGAAGTGTAATAGTAGTAGTAATACACAATGACATTCATCTATGATTCTTCTTATACTTCTTATACTGTTTGATACAAACTTTCATTCCCTATTTTATCCCCTTGGGGGTAGAATTGATCAAAATCCTTTCTTAGCGGATGCCTACGTCATAACATCTATCTGCATGATTTTTATTTATTTTTTAAGCATTTAACTGCTAGATGTTTAAATCTAAAGAAAAGTTTACTAGAAAAAAATCCACGCGGACCAGGCAGCGGACGGGACTCGAACCCGCATCCTTCGCTATCCAGGCGAATGCACTGACCATTATGCTACCACGGCCCTATTAGCCGCGTCGAAATTTTCCTAGCCTTAAGCTGCAAGGCAGCGCCATCTCTTCGCATTGTAGGTAACCCACAATGTCAAATGAATACTTTTTCAAGTATTAAACATTTGAAAGAAGAAATAGCAATTATAGTTATGATTTTTATTTATTTTTTAAGCATTTAACTGCTAGATGTTTAAATCTAAAGAAAAGTTTACTAGAAAAAATGCCTTGCAGCTTAAGGCTAGGAAAATTTCGACGCGGCTAATAGGGCCGTGGTAGCATAATGGTCAGTGCATTCGCCCGGATAGCGAAGGATGCGGGTTCGAGTCCCGTCCGCTGCCTGGTCCGCGTGGATTTTTTTCTAGTAAACTTTTCTTTAGATCTATCTGCATGCCAAATTTCAGCCCGATCCGTCCAGTGGTTTGGGCTGTGCGTTGATAGATCACTATGTTAGTCAGTCACCTTTGAGTTTTATATATATAGATTATGAAGACGACGACCGTTTAATTTATTTACGTACATGCTTTATTTGTTCAAGCATTTAACAGCTAAATTTCAAATCTACAGAAAATTTTAACTGGACTAGGCTTTTTTACATTCCGAATGTTTTCACGGTAATAAATTTATAACTACATATCTACATCAACAAACGCATGACCTTTAACAGTAGAACTATATTAAGAACAGCAGCACACACAAAAACTTATTACGACCGACATTAAATTATATAATTAGAGTAATTAGCGTAATAAATTAGTTGACTTTGGTTTTTTCTGTGCGCATTGTAAGAAGAGCAGGCTCAGCTCCCACGTCGCGCCGTCGCGGCCACCAAAAAGTTCACATTAGATGTATCAGTGACCTATTTTATTTGTCCTAGACCTTGGAATGGAGTAATCTTTGTCTTAATTTCGTATTATTGTTCACGATCTCGAAGCCTACGCGGATGTTAGTACACTCGACAGGAGATCAAGTTAAACAACATTTCAGTAGACAATTACACATAATATGATTTTAATTCGTTGAAAGCTTTTAATGTGGTAGCTGATTTCCCATTTTGATTGTCTGCACCAAAGCTACTCGGCGAGTGTTCTGAGGAGTTATTCTACCTTATTCCACCTTCCCCTTTCCTTCAGAGGACCACGCGTGCTGGTCTACGTTGCCAACGACTAACGTGGGCCACTATTCCAACATGTGCAAAGAAGTTTGGTGACTCATTTATCTTTGTCGCACTATCCGTAAATGGAATTCTCTGCACGCCCAAGTGTTCCCTCCTCTTACAACCTGGGCTCCTTTAAAAGAGGCGTGAAGAAGCAACATCAGGGCCGCGGTAACGTCAGTGCATTCGCCCAGATAGCGAAGGGTGCGGGTTCGAGTCCCGTCTGCTGTCTGGTCCGCGTGGATTTTTTTTTAGTAATATTTTTCTTTAGGTTTATACATCGAGCAGCTGCATTCTTAAAAATAAAAATTATAAGAATACGCTTTGTTAAATCAATAAGATTATTATCCCAAAACATCATTAAATAGTATTCAAGTTTTAATAAATATTAAACTCATGCACAAAAAGTTCTTTAATTATGCGATACCTTAACTGATTCAAATCGGCCAATTATCTTGTCCGTCAAAATCACAAACTTTGATATTGATTTGTTTGGGGAAATATAGTAAAAAATAGATCTTGATGCATGATTAATATTGTTTTACAGTATGGAAATCAAAATTTACATGTCGATCAAATAAATCGTGTCCTGACGGCCAACACTTATTTATTTGTCCAAGCGATCTGGTAGTCGATCGAGGAGCTCAATAGCGCAGGTGGTTAGCGCGTTCGGCCGCAATCGTTGAAGTTAATCAACTTTCGCAGTGGTCGGTCATTGGATGGGTGACCAAAAAATCTTCTATCTCGAGTTCCTCCGTGCTTCGGAAAGCACGTTAAGCCATTGGGCCCGGCTGCATCTGCAGTCCTTAGCAACCGCCAATCCGCACTGGGCCCGCGTGGTGGGTCATGGCCCAATCTCTCCATCCATAGGGAAGACCTGTGCCACAGCAGTGGGGACATTAATAGGCTGATGATGATGATGATCTGGTAGTCCACCCGATGATAAATGGTTACTAGGTGAACCACTCATATGTCACCGGCTCTGAAGGATAAGGTTTAACCGCCTTTTGAAGATCACCATACAGGAGAGTATCTGAATACTCTAAAGCATCAATAAAATCAAAGATAGTATAAAAAAGCACTTATTAAAAAAGCTTATTACAAAGTGTCTGATTACATTACAGACAAAAATACTTGGGTTTGAACTGTTCAAATCATTCCAACAGGTTTTCTATATTAAATAAATCATGATTGTATTGACGTTGTAACAACATAATGATTTGTGAATGTTGTTACACTATACTTTTAATATTGTAGAGTTTTTTTCGATCTTTTTTCTCCGCAGCTAAAAAAAATACTAATAACGAATGGTAGGAATAAAAAATTTTGGTCGATTTAAAAGAGTTGAACTATACATCCAATTTGAATAAAAATATATTGATTTCTGATTTCTGACTCCCCTGCACGGCGGTCTCCAAATGGGTCATCCACAGGGCGCCTAAATACATACGGAATAAAAAACAAAACACAACTCAAAGAATACATAAAAAAGTTGTAATTAACATGGCTGCACAAGTGACGGAGATCTGCTAAACACTCATACGACCTTGCTCAGATACACGCTCTCGTATCGTCGTGTTCGCGATCTTATCAGATGGTAGGTAGCCCCATTCAAACTGTACTGACGCCAGGAAAAGTGTTCAAGAATATTTAAAATCTGTAACGACCCAAAATTTAAATTCAAAATTAAATAGGTAGGTGGTACAATATATATATATATATCAGAACGAACGCCCTAACCACCTGTACCATCGAGCTCCTCAATGCTGAAATCCGTACAATCAATCGACTAAATGACATTATTTTTCGTTTATACATACTTAAAACGTGGCATACAAGAATTTCCACGCTATCAATACCATAGACAAAAACACGAAACCACCAAAATGTTTTTTTTTAGATAGGTCCGACAAATGACTCAACCCCACCTAATGTTAAGTGACGGTGAAGTTCAGACGCGATGATACAGCAGTTCTACCTGCCACACCAGTCATTCTCACCCTGCCGGCCTGCCTGTTGCCTCTTCATATATATATAAATATATATATATATATAGCCAGGTAGGCAAATGACTTAACCCCACCTGATGTTAAGTGGTGTTAAAGTCCAAACGCGATACGAGGTAGCTGGTACAGCAGCTCTACAGCAAATATACAGTACTAGTAACAGTTATAAACTGCTACACCACCCATCCTCACCTTGCCGGCCTGCAAAAATGCATGGATATAATGACATGGATAGAATTCCGGACAGTGGCAAAGAACTGTTTAACTAATTTAATTCGCTGCCGTTTTTCAGAAGTTGTTTTGTAAGGACACAGGTTTTCATCCCCACTGCCAAATAATTAATGTAATTATAAATAAATATTACTTATTTATTTCTCACCATAAACTGATTTTTGCTGTATTCCAAAATGCGGATTAAAGTTGGTCAAGACTATATTAAACCTTTTTTTTTATTACGCAGGCAAAACCTCTATTTACTGACGTTGGCAGCCTTAAAGGGCACACCAACGTACGGACCTCACACCTAGCCTCTCGCAAGTCTCACGGGTGCGAAACGGAGAAGCCGTTAAGCAGTCCGCGCGGCTTACGAGCGCTTACGGCATACTATCAGCTAAAAAACTAAAATACCCTCTAAGCTGTCAAGTGCAGGACCGCTCGACCGAGACCGAGATCCCCGTTGAGGTACTTTACCGCATCTATGCATCCAACAGCCTCCCGGCCTAGCCAGGGGCGGTTGTATTAAACCTAATGCTATCTCTGTCTTTTTTTTACCAAACAAAAGTGACAGCAACAGTTTTAAACCAGTTTTAACTTTATTCAACATCTTTATCAAGGCAGATAAAGCCCATAATCACACTAATATTATAAAGGCGAAAGTTTGTGAGTGTGTATGTTTGTTACTTCTTCACGTCTAAACGGCTGGAGCGATTTTAATAAAATTTGGTATGGAGTTAGCTGGCACCCTGGATTTACACATAGTCTACTTTTTACTGCAGGAAAATATCTCTTAAAACCGCGGGTAACACCGCGGGACATATCTAGTAGTAAATGAAGGTGAAAATTTTATCATGCATCTCTTGAGGGTTAAAGTGCAGAGTATTAAAAATTATAATTCAGATTATGTTCATGAGTGTACTTTTTACCGAGCGTGACGGATGACATTGCACCAGTTCAGATTAGCAGCGGACGACCGATTTCGTCTTACTCGACTCGAAACAATGAAAATTAAAACATCTTTTAATAAAGCAAAAACAATGCAGATTATATTTGAGTCCACAATAGCAAACGCACGTTATACAGAGTTACTGTTCGTATAATGTTGACTAAATTTAGTGCGAGCATAAAAGACTACTATTGTTAGCGTTTATAAACGTATAAATATATTATAACTTTACCCCCCGTCCCCCGTCCGCAAATAAATAAATAACAAGTACTCTAGTAATTTTTAAATATATATACATATTTATTGTTTATTTTATGCATGTTTTTATTTCATTTTGGTTGATTGCATGAATGTTTATTAGACTCGTACCCAATTAGTGACTTTTCTCTGGTAATATCAAGTTTTCATTTCTTTCACCCGCTTTGTTTCATCACTTAGGATTGAAGACTATTTCATCAATGTTTATTTTTTTATTTTTATGTTTTCTTTTTGGTAACTAAGGTTTACTTATGTTATTCAGCTGTGTACATTTTTGCTGGCCTTTGGCTGTTTAATGTACATTTATAAATAAAATAAAAATAAAAATAAAAAATAATTACGATCAGACTCTTAATGTTCCCACTGCTGGGGCACAGGCCATCCCTATGAATGGAAGATGTGTACCACAAAGCCAGTGCGGATTAGCGGGAGCTAACAACTGCAGTTGGAGCCAGGAGCTCCTCCGGAGTTGGCGTGCCTTCCGAAACACGAAGGTGCTGTAGACAATATTACGTTCGGTCACCCCTCCAATGACCGACCACTGCGAAAGTTGTTTAACTTAAACGATCGCAGCCGCGCTAATCACCGAGCTCCTCTAACTTGTATGTTGCAGTAAACAATCAAAGGTTGTAGCAGTATGTATGATTTATTTTAATTTTAGAAATTCATTCACGTACCAGTTTACTAGCTTCGCAATAAAAATTGTATGGGCGCTCTCCTCAGAGACGCAGTTCCAGTTGTTGGCGTGGTCTGTTTGCACCAGGAAGCAACTACAAAGTGTCCGTCCGTCCGTCCATTCATGTGTGAACACTTCACCGTGTCACCACGTAAACTTGGAACTTGTAGCAAAACAACTGCAGACATCTCAGAAATCAATATATACCCTTATTAAAATTGGATGTATAAGTAACAACTCTTCTGAATCATCTAAAATTTTTTTCCCTACCACTCGTTATTGGACATATTTTTTAGCTGCGGTAAAAAACGAGCGAAAAAAACTACACAACATTAAAAGTATCATGTAACAACATTTACACATCATTATGTTGTTACAACGTTAACACAACATTAAAAGTATAATGTAACAACATTTACAAATCATTATGTTGTTACAACGTTAGTACAATCATGATCATGATAGAAAACCTGTTGAAATGATTGGAATAGTTCAAACCCAAGCATTTTTGTCTTGGAGCTTGATGGTGCAATTGGTTAGCGCGTTCGGCTGCGATCGTTGAACTTAAACAACTTTCGCATTGGTCGGTCATTGGATGGGTGACCAAAAATTACTATCTCGAGCTCCTCCGTGCTTCGGAAGGCACGTTAAGCCGTTGGTCCCGGCTGCATCTGCAGTCATTAGCACCCACCAATCCGCACTGGGCCTGCTTGGTGGGTCATGGCCCAATCTCCCTATTCCATCCATAGGAAAGGCCTGTGCCCCAGCAGTGGGGACATTAATAGGCTGATGATGATGAAGCATTTTTGTCTGTTATATAAACAGATATTTTGCAATAAGCTTATCTAAATCCTTATCTAAAGATAGTTTCAAGAGAGGTAGTTAGATAGCGGATTTTCCGCTGGAGTTGGAGCGCCCGTCTGGCGAAGTAAACTCCATCTTACAAAAGACCACAGTAAATGAAATGAAATGAAAAGTCATTTATTCAGTCTAGGCTGTTACAAGCACTTGTGAAGGTCAAGAAGCTACGCCATCGGTTCGCAAAACTACGGCGGGAGACCATGTACTGAGAAGAACCGGCAAGAAACTCAGCAAGGGCTGCTTTTTTCTCCCTGTATTGATATATACAGAGTCGTCAAGTTGAAAAATGATTTCAGAGATACATCTGAAGTCACCTTCCATTACATTATGAAGGATATAGATATATAGTTACAATAAATTTTATATTTAGTATATAGGAAGCGGCATTAGATAGGTACCATATTACTGTTTCAAAAACTGACTCATACCCATCAAATAACAAATTACAAGAAACACTATGTCCAAAATATCACTACGTTTTGGTGGTGTTGTGTTTCTGTCTGTGAGTAAGGTTCCAGGACTCCACAAGGTAGAGGATTGGGTCAGGGTAGGCAACGTCGCTACCCTTTTAACATAAAAACCGCGCAACTACTATTCAAACTAACATAAGATGGGTTCCTAAGTGTCGCCGCACACGGGCCACTGACCACAACCACAAAACGCCGCCACCGGCATATTTCTTGTGGTTTTCATACATTTTATATGGACTTGCCACACACGGTACGCCGGTGGCCGCCACACGCTACAAATCGTTCAATCAATCGTTGCTCGCTTCTTGTGGCCCGCACCGGCCTCTTGATGCGCCGATACAAAACGCCGCCACACGTCACTCGCGCGATTCCCTTACCTTAGTCGGCCGCTGTCGGGCGCTTCAGCCACTTTAGTAGCCGCTTTTAGCTTCTCGTGGCGGCGTTTTGTGGTTGTGGTCGGTGACCCGTGTGCGGCGATACACACTCCCTCACCTTTGTCGGCCGCTGTCGCACGCTTCAGCCACTTTAGTAGCCGCTTCTAGCTTCTCGTGGCGGCGTTTGTGGCTGTGGCGTGTGGCCCGTGTGCGGCGACACTTTAATAAGAACTTAATAGTGATTCTTCAAGTCGAAAAAAAGCATTCTCAATAAAATCATGAATTTGTTTAGTTTCTTTTGAGTGATTTTAATACAAAACCGGCTTTATATGGCTATGGCAAATACTAACCTTTATAGGTTAGTAACTTTCGGACTCCAGTTTTTTAATCATTCCTAAAACTGACAAAATGTTCCCTAATGCAAATAAGTAAAGCTGTTGACTGCAGCGCCGTTTACATTGAAAATGAATTCCAATTTATTTATTAAATTTAGGAAGACCAATAGCTGATAATATATAGTAAGGCTACATAAAAATAGTAGAGAGCTATTTTAAATCCTCATTAATGACAATACAAAAGGTAGTAATTTACAAAAAGAAGGTATACATTAGTAATAAATTATTTTTAGTTTAATTTTTATTGCACTTTCTGGCTTTCTGTGTCGGAGATTCAAAACTTAGCGGGAAAAGTTTTGAATCTCCGACACCACCTAGGTTGGCTGGAAGAGATCTCTTTTAGAGATAAGCCCACCTTTGTTTACTATGTATTTGACTATATGTTTGAAACTATATGATGCAATAAAGAGTATAATACAATGTTAGGTAGTCCAAAAATAACCATAAAAGCCCCGTCTGCTGCCTGATCCGCGTGGATTTTTTTCTAGTAAAATTTTCTTTACATCTAAACATCTAGCAGTTAAATGCTTAAAAAAATACATTACAACCATACAGTTTAATTAGCATAATAATAATAATAACACAATAACAAATATACTACATACCAGCATAACTCAGATCAATTTCGAAACACTTTGAAACTACATAATTAAAATCATGCAAGCATAAATAATGAATAAAAAAACAGTATTATACATAAAATTGATACTCAAAAAAGTTGCTACTCAGTAATTCCCTCGCTGCTGCTACGCCAGTACCGAATAATGTTTTAAGTTCAGTGAATATTTACGGAACATTTATTTTATTATTTAAAAATACAGTGCTTATTCTTGATGTCCATAAACGCAGACTCAGTGGTCATACTAGCAGAAGTCGCAAAACCCATAAAACTAGCAATAAACTTGGCCCCCACACTGAGTCAACTGTGCCTTGCACCGTACAGGTAACTACACATAAAGAGTCCCAGCACGATAATAAACTATCAAAATATATATAGAAGAGAGGTAGAGCATAGCGGATTTTCCGCTCGAGTTAGAACGCCTGTCTGGAGCAATAACCTCCAACTTACAGAAGATCACATTAAAATAGCAGTACCTTTTGGTGGTGTTGTTGTTCTGTCGGTGAGTAAGAAGGTTCCAGGGCTCCACGGGGTATGGGATAGGTGATGATAAATAATAAAGGCAACGGTGCGACTGATATCTTTAGTATAGCAATCCTAGATATATGGTAATGAAATCCTTGATATATTTAGTATAGCAATCCTTGATATCTGTAGTATAGCAGTCCTTGATATCTTTAGTATAGCAATCCTTGATATCTTTAGTATAGCAATCCTTGATATCTTTAGTTTAGCAGTCCTTGATATCTTTAGTATAGCAGACCTTGATATCTTTAGTATAGCAATCCTTGATATCTTTAGTTTAGCAGTCCTTGATATCTTTAGTATAGCAGTCCTTGATATCTTTAGTATAGCAGACCTTGATATCTTTAGTATAGCAATCCTTGATATCTTTAGTATAGCAATCCTTGATATCTTTAGTATAGCAATCCTTGATATCTTTAGTATAGCAATCCTTGATATCTTTAGTATAGCAATCCTTGATATCTATGGTAAAGAAATCCTTGATATCTTTAGTATAGCAATCCTTGATATCTTTAGTATAGCAATCCTTGATATCTATGGTAAAGAAATCCTTGATATCTTTAGTATAGCAATCCTTGATATCTTTAGTATAGCAATCCTTGATATCTTTAGTATAGCAGTCCTTGATATCTTTAGTATAGCAATCCTTGATATCTTTAGTATAGCAGTCCTTGATATCTTTAGTATAGCATAGCATCCTTGATATCTTTGGTAAAGAAATCCGTGATATCTTTAATATAGCAATCCTTGATATCTTGAGTATAGCAATCCTTGATATCTTTAGTATAGCAACACTTGATATCTTTAGTATAGCAATCCTTGATATCTTGAGTATAGCAATCCTTGATATCTTGAGTATAGCAGTCCTTGATATCTTTAGTATAGCAACCGTCTATAGGCTATGGTGCCCGCTTACCATCAGGTGGGCCATACGCTTGTTTGCCATCTTTTTAACATAGAAAAAAAAAGAGTTGAGTTTGCAACACGTTCACTTAGAAAAACAGTCACATAATTTCTCTTTTAGTATCATCAAAGATTTGATTGAAAAAATAGCTAATGCAAGTCAGACGCGAACTCCAAAAGATCGGTATCATTGAATAATTGTAAACATTAAATCATGCAAAAGGAACATCGAAAATATCACGTTTCTTGTTGTAACAGCAGCTATAGAAATATCGTCATCACCACACACCCAAATAGTCCCTACTCTTGAGTCATAAGCCACCCCTTTGAGTGGAATGTTCCACCTCAAAATGTGGATTACATTGTCGCCAGCAGTGTTTCCGGACTATTGGTCCGGAAACACTGCTGGCGACCAAAAAACTTTCAAAAAATGAGCGTACTGTTTTTTTACATGTCGGTACCGCATTTGTGATACTCCTGGTGTTGTACAGGTGCATATAGGTGATGGTGCTTACTAACCATCAGGTTAGGCGTCAGCTCGTATGCCTCCTATAATACAAAAAAGTGCGAATTATTGTTCGATAACGAGTACAGGCTTTAAATGCCTCAAGGAGCACGGAGGAGCTCGAGACATCAAACTCACTCATAGAAATATAGATTCTGTAAATATTTCAAAAATATACGAGTATCTAAAGAAAAGTTTACTAGAAAAAAATCCACTCGGACCAGGCAGCGGACGGGACTCGAACCCGCATCCTTCGCTATCCGGGCGAATGCACTGACCATTATGCTACCACGGCCCTATTAGCCGCGTCGAAATTTTCCTAGCCTTAAGCTGCAAGGCAGCGCCATCTCTTCGCATTGTAGGTAACCCACAATGTCAAATGAATACTTTTTCAAGATCTTAGATCAAGATCAAGATTTTAGATTTAAACATCTAGCAGTTAAATGCTTAAAAAATAAATAAAATCATAAATATACGAGTATGTTTAACAGGTAATGAGAGCCCACTACGCACAGCGGAGGCCTAAGGCTCCAATATCACTCTTTCATCACGAAACCCCAAAATATATGACGCTATTTGTTTCTTAGATTTTCTGTCATCCTGATAAAAATAAGTAGCGTCATTTAATAAAACAAGTTTCAAAGGTATAGATGCACTAATTTATTAATATATGACGTTTCGCATCCATTTCAGAAAATCACTTTTTTTCGAAGGTAGCTCGACAAAGTAAATAAAATCATAATTCTGGCGACGCAGCCTGAAAAGGATGCAAAACGTTATATCATAATCATCATCATCAGCCTATTAATGTCCCAACTGCTGGGGCACAGGCCTTCCCTATGGATGGAATAGAGAGATTGAGCCATGACCCACCCGCGCGGGCCCAGTGCGGATTTGTGGGTTCTAACGACTGCAGATGCAGCCGGGAACAACAAGCTTAACGTGCCTTCCGAAGCACGGAGGAGCTCGAGATAGTAAATTTTTGATCACGTTATAAATAAATAAATAAATCAGTGCATCTATACCGTTGAAACTTGTTTTATCAAATGACATTTCTTATTTTTATCAGGAGCACCGAAAAATAGACAATTCCGATTTCTTCTTTTATAAAATTAATTATATGTTCATACTTCTATACTGCACAGAACAAATCTCCAAAATTAATATCAAAACTTTTATCATCCAAATTTGTTTTTACTAAAGAATAAATTACCCAATTCGCACTCTAATTAAAATACCAGCGCAACTTTACCGTACCACGATAATCCATCGTGCGATTCCCATATTCAATTCTCACACAAATCGATTTCAGATTCGCAATACTAAACTGCGACTATGTCAAATTGATAAATAAACAAGTATAGAATCGATATATCGCAATCCTTTCATGGATAGATCGGATCAAAGTGATGTATAGGCTCGCTCAATTCTAATGGGCTTTATAAAAGTTGTATAAAGTTGTCAAAAGGAATTACAATTGAATTGAAGCTTCACGGGCGTATAAGGTTATTGTGTGCGATAATCTTCCTTCGGGTGACATTTCCACATGTAAAAGTATGAAATATTAATTTTATAATGTCGTTAAATAACACGATTTTCTAATACATTAAATGCGATCAGTTTGATTAAAATACCAGGGATTTTTATCCCTGTTTTTTTAAATCATACCTTCCAGTATTTGCTGAATGTGATTTTTTGGAGTTTACTCTTTAAGAATCGATTTGCTTATATAAGGGGCCCGGTATGAGAAAAATGTGAGGAGTAAAATCTATCGATG
Source organism: Chilo suppressalis (assembly GCA_902850365.2). Lineage (NCBI taxonomy): Eukaryota > Metazoa > Arthropoda > Insecta > Lepidoptera > Crambidae > Chilo > Chilo suppressalis. The sequence goes on along the minus strand of OU963905.1, from coordinate 1,961,568 downwards.
TATGACCTCGTTACGTTTTTGGTGCGCATCCTATGTCGCGCAACTTTGACAAACAAAGATGACGGATTGACATTATTTTTTTTTTTAAATCTGAACTGGATTTAGATATTGTTTCTGATAGAGCAATGGGGACAACGAGTTATGGTACAACCATTGATGCGGTATTTTCAAGATTCGTGAACCACGTATCTACGAACGTCCATGTGTCTTATTTTAGTTACCATAAACCACTTGTCACTGTAATTAATAATGCAGACGATGTTGATTTAATTAATATTTAAAAAAATGATAATAGTCTGATAATTATAATTACATAATTTATCAACATTCCAACAACAACAATTGTAAAAAGTTTAATGTAAAATCTAAAGAAAATATAACTAGAAAAAATTCCACGCGGACCAGGCAGCAGACGGGACTCGAACCCGCACCCTTCGCAATCCGGGCGAATGCACTGACCAATTATGCTACCGCGGCCCTCACGGACCGCGTCGAAATTCCTTCTAGCTATTCTTCAGCTGCAAGGCAGCGCCATCTCTTCGCATTATAGGTAAACCCACAATGTCAAATGAATACTTTTACAAGTATTAAACATTTGAAAGAAGAAATAGCAATTATAGTTATAATTTTTATTATTTTTAAAGCATGTAACTGCTTGATGTTTAAATCTAAAGAAAATATAACTAGAAAAAATTCCACGCGGACCAGGCAGCAGACGGGACTCGAACCCGCACCCTTCGCAATCCGGGCGAATGCACTGACCAATTATGCTACCGCGGCCCTCACGGACCGCGTCGAAATTCCTTCTAGCTATTCTTCAGCTGCAAGGCAGCGCCATCTCTTCGCATTATAGGTAAACCCACAATGTCAAATGAATACTTTTACAAGTATTAAACATTTGAAAGAAGAAATAGCAATTATAGTTATAATTTTTATTATTTTTAAAGCATGTAACTGCTTGATGTTTAAATCTAAAGAAAATATAACTAGAAAAAAAAATTCCACGCGGACCAGGCAGCAGACGGGACTCGAACCCGCACCCTTCGCAATCCGGGCGAATGCACTGACCAATTATGCTACCGCGGCCCTCACGGACCGCGTCGAAATTCCTTCTAGCTATTCTTCAGCTGCAAGGCAGCGCCATCTCTTCGCATTATAGGTAAACCCACAATGTCAAATGAATACTTTTACAAGTATTAAACATTTGAAAGAAGAAATAGCAATTATAGTTATAATTTTTATTATTTTTAAAGCATGTAACTGCTTGATGTTTAAATCTAAAGAAAATATAACTAGAAAAAATTCCACGCGGACCAGGCAGCAGACGGGACTCGAACCCGCACCCTTCGCAATCCAGGCGAATGCACTGACCAATTATGCTACCGCGGCCCTCACGGACCGCGTCGAAATTCCTTCTAGCTATTCTTCAGCTGCAAGGCAGCGCCATCTCTTCGCATTATAGGTAAACCCACAATGTCAAATGAATACTTTTACAAGTATTAAACATTTGAAAGAAGAAATAGCAATTATAGTTATAATTTTTATTATTTTAAAGCATGTAACTGCTTGATGTTTAAATCTAAAGAAAATATAACTAGAAAAAAATTCCACGCGGACCAGGCAGCAGACGGGACTCGAACCCGCACCCTTCGCAATCCGGGCGAATGCACTGACCAATTATGCTACCGCGGCCCTCACGGACCGCGTCGAAATTCAACATCAAGCAGTTACATGCTTTAAAAATAATAAAAATTATAACTATAATTGCTATTTCTTCTTTCAAATGTTTAATACTTGTAAAAGTATTCATTTGACATTGTGGGTTTACCTATAATGCGAAGAGATGGCGCTGCCTTGCAGCTGAAGAATAGCTAGAAGGAATTTCGACGCGGTCCGTGAGGGCCGCGGTAGCATAATTGGTCAGTGCATTCGCCCGGATTGCGAAGGGTGCGGGTTCGAGTCCCGTCTGCTGCCTGGTCCGCGTGGAATTTTTTCTAGTTATATTTTCTTTAGATTTAAACATCAAGCAGTTACATGCTTTAAAAATAATAAAAATTATAACTATAATTGCTATTTCTTCTTTCAAATGTTTAATACTTGTAAAAGTATTCATTTGACATTGTGGGTTTACCTATAATGCGAAGAGATGGCGCTGCCTTGCAGCTGAAGAATAGCTAGAAGGAATTTCGACGCGGTCCGTGAGGGCCGCGGTAGCATAATTGGTCAGTGCATTCGCCCGGATTGCGAAGGGTGCGGGTTCGAGTCCCGTCTGCTGCCTGGTCCGCGTGGAATTTTTTCTAGTTATATTTTTTTTAGATTTAAACATCAAGCAGTTACATGCTTTAAAAATAATAAAAATTATAACTATAATTGCTATTTCTTCTTTCAAATGTTTAATACTTGTAAAAGTATTCATTTGACATTGTGGGTTTACCTATAATGCGAAGAGATGGCGCTGCCTTGCAGCTGAAGAATAGCTAGAAGGAATTTCGACGCGGTCCGTGAGGGCCGCGGTAGCATAATTGGTCAGTGCATTCGCCCGGATTGCGAAGGGTGCGGGTTCGAGTCCCGTCTGCTGCCTGGTCCGCGTGGAATTTTTCCTAGTTATATTTTCTTTAGATTTAAACATCAAGCAGTTACATGCTTTAAAAATAATAAAAATTATAACTATAATTGCTATTTCTTCTTTCAAATGTTTAATACTTGTAAAAGTATTCATTTGACATTGTGGGTTTACCTATAATGCGAAGAGATGGCGCTGCCTTGCAGCTGAAGAATAGCTAGAAGGAATTTCGACGCGGTCCGTGAGGGCCGCGGTAGCATAATTGGTCAGTGCATTCGCCCGGATTGCGAAGGGTGCGGGTTCGAGTCCCGTCTGCTGCCTGGTCCGCGTGGAATTTTTTCTAGTTATATTTTCTTTAGATTTAAACATCAAGCAGTTACATGCTTTAAAAATAATAAAAATTATAACTTTAATGTAAAATATTTCGTCGATTAGTTATAATAAATTTATATGAAATGAATTAATATATATTTATATATGTATATTATTTTCATTAATTTGTTAATTTACCCTTTCATACAATATCAATCTTTTTTAAATTAAATAAACTCTTTTTGCGTCTGGTTAGACTATCGAACTTAAGGAGTAAACTCCAGTCGTGCGACAGGGTTGACACACACATTTTTTTTAATAGCTTCTGCCTTTACCGAAACAAAGTGATCCATTTATTTATAGATAATAGTTAAAAGCATACAATCATACTAATCGAATAAACATTCCTAATATAAGTGTTAATTAACTAGTTAAAAAAAATCTTTTGACAAAAATAAAAAGCCGATCAAAACATCTTTGAATCAGTCAAAGCGAAAATGACCATCAAGAACATAGTAATTACAGGGGTTGTATTATGTTTCATTCGTTGCGTTTCGATCGTTAGATTTCTACTGATTTTAAATATTTCTACTTTTGCATGTGGTTTCAACCAGTAATTTTTAAACTATAGATCAAAAGTTATATTTTATTTATTTTATTTTATTTATTCGGTATACATAACATGTTACAATCAACAAAGTACTAACTTATAATAATTGAGGAATCGATCAAGATTGCAACACTTAACATGCATACACAAAAAATTTCGTAATATAAAACAAAGGACAATATATCGATATTAACTGTTACATAGCATTAAATTAAATTCATTCAAATAAAAACAAATTGAATACTATAGATTAGATAAAATTACTTACAAATAATTTAAATATATATATTACATTTATGAAATTATATTACATTACAATAAAAACAGAATATTAGCAAATCAATTAAATAAGATATTATCAAGTACATATTTAATTAAACAAATCAAGCTAAAAAAAAACTTATTATATTAAAGCGCTTGGCCTACGATTTCTAGAATACATTTTTTAAATTGATTTGGATTGAGACTAAACAAATCCACATTCTTATGGACACCAACTAACTCATTATAAGCACGACACATCCTGACTATTGGATTATAACAGGAAGTATTGTTAGTGAATACTTGAAGCACAAAAAATTTAGGACTACGAGACTTGTATCTAATATTAAAATTCAGAAGCGAGAGAAGCAATGGACTATCCATGTGCGAGTTAGCGATTTTATATAGGCAGTTTAAATCAAAATACTTACGACGAGTCTCAAGGGACTGCATATTAAACCTTGTCATCCTGTCGTCGTAACGCTTAATTTTTCTGTGAAACCCATATCGATAGCAGAGTATCCTGAGAAATCTAGCCAGTATGAGCCAGTTTTTTATTTTTTTTCTTCTGATATCTTCCAATAGTAAAAAAAACTATTATACAGCCATAAGATTAGTCGGAATGTGACCATTTGATCTCAATGATTAAACAATGCTGCTATAATGCGAGGAACTCTGTAATGAAACGACGCAACCCCATCAAGTTTGGGCTCATTTTATTCATCTTGATGAGCACTTTGTCCCTAGATGGTATCCAGGGTCTGATGATGGAGCTAAAAGGTGGCCATAGGAACTCTGTAATGAAACGACGCAACCCCATCAAGTTTGGGCTCATTTTATTCATCTTGATGAGCACTTTGGCTCTAGATGGTATCCAGGGTCTGATGATGGAGCTAGAAGGTGGCCATAGGAACTCTGTAATGAAACGACGCAACCCCATCAAGTTTGAACTCATTTTATTCATCTTGATGAGCACTTTCTCTAGATGGTATACAGGGTCTGATGATGGAGCTAGAAGGTGGCCATAGGAACTCTGTAATGAAACGACGCAACCCCATCAAGTTTGAAGTCATTTTATTCATCTTGATGAGCACTTTATCTCTAGATGGTATCCAGGGTCTGATGATGGAGCTAGAAGGTAGCCATAGTTACTCTGTAATGAAGCAACGCAACCCGATCAGGATTGGGCTCATTTGATTCGTCTTGACGAGTACCTTATTTTAGATGGTATCAAGGGTCTGATGATGGAACTGAAAGGTGGCCATACCAACTCCGTTTTAAAAGGACGTAACCGCGTCGAGTTTGGACTCGTTTGCTTAGACCTGATGAGTACTTTGGTTCTAGGTATTAAATATACCATTAGATTTGGATCTCTGGTGGGATGGACCGTTTATGTGATATACTTGTGGAAACAACATGATTGAAAAGACACACAGAAAGAAAATTACGTTAATTGAAGGCGAAATGTAGTGAATTTCGAATCATTAATACTAAAGAGTTAGAAATAAAAAAAAATGAATTTTTTAAACAAGCGTTTATTACTTCTTAGCAAAAAGGACTAAGAAGTTAAAAATAATTTAAGACTAATATGAAATATACCATTTTATAAGTATATTTATCATCATCATCATCGGCCTATTAATATCCCCACTGCTGTGGCACAGGCTTTCCCTATGGATGGAATACGGAGATTGGGCCATGACCCACCACGCGGGCCCAGTGCGAATTGGTGGCTGCTAACGACTGCAGATGCAGCCGGGACCAACGGCTTAACGTGCCTTCCAAAGCACGGAGGAGCTCGAGATAGTAAATTTTTGGTCACCCATCCAATGACCGACCACTGCGAAAGTTGCTTAACTTCAAGGATCGCAGCCGAACCTGCTAACCACCTGCGCCATCGAACTCCTCCATAAGTATATTCTTTTTCTTCATTTTTAATTAAAGTGTGTTACATTTTGTCGGCAAGATATATAAAAAGGGTAAAACGCGCTTTATTTAAAAAAAAATATATAATGTTATCATAAAATATTATATCTCATATCAGTTTTGTTTCCAAGTAATAAAAGCTTCTTTTAAAAATAAATAGATAGATAGATAGATAACACTTTATTGTGCACACCACATTAAATATTACACACTAGAACAAAACTTAAAATAGTAAACAACTAGCAAACCTGTGAACCAAATGTTCACCAAAAAAAAAAAAGTATTTAATTAATTGAGAACTTCGGAGATTTTGTGTGGTTTCATTTGAAATAGAAATCGCGTGATTTCTCGAAAACCGGAAGTACGTTACTCACATCCGGTTTGTAGTCTTATCAGACTATTCTTAACTTATAACTTAAACATTCTCTATATTTATCTCTTACGGTTTGGCCGCTGAAACAGCACCACGGACGGACGGACGGACGGACTTGTCTAATAGATAAGAGATTGGCGGTCTTATCGCTATGTAGAAGACAACCATAGGATGGAGAGATGAATTTTAATAAAAGAGGTAGAATTTAATAAATATTTTTTATTTCGGTTATTTATTTTCGGTTCGTGTTATGTTGGCAGTACCAAAGACGAACTATACAACAATACAGATGAGCAGCGTCATGCCTCTAAGAAACTGTGACTTAAAGCTCGATAAACGATCATACGAGTGATTCCAGAATACAGCTTCTGAGCTGTCCGCGCACAAAGCCCGATATTGTATCACCTGATGATTGGAGTGGTAAAATTTAATTGATTGGCCCCCTTTGAAACCGTTTGTATGGGAGCATAACAGTTAATGATTGGGCAGTGCGCTCTGCACACGAATAGACAAATAAACCAAATCCCAAGTTCGATAATACTCGAATCTATATCAATATAATGAGTAGCGAGCGATTTCAAAATTTCACAGCATGGAAATACAGGGGAGCGAATTTCGTATTGTTTTGATGGTTTTTTGGTACATTTGTACCATTATTTTTGTTCAAGGCGCAGCATATTATCAAATTAATATTAAATAAAGATATTAGGTATAGCTTCATATTTTATGGTAATTTTCAAGAGAGGAAGCGCAAATATTTAGTAGCATGCTGCTACTAGAATTATGTAAGTGCTCGAATATTATTGTTTTTTTTTTGTACAGGTCCTAAAGCTTTTATTTGATCCTTTCTTGCTTCTCTGAATATGTCTGGTGTACTAATGTCAGATTCAGTTCAATAAAATTGTAGGTCTGATCTATGTGTGTCGTATAGTCATTGATTTATTCTACACTTCGTTTAAAAAATCGATGAAATCTTTCACTCTACAAGTATGCTTCAATTCGTCCATATTTAAATTCTTAAGAAACACCCGTCTTGTTAAAAACTTGTTGTGATGTTACCCCATGAGGTGGAGTCGATGTAAATACTCCAGTTATAATAAAAAACAAGAAAAAATTCAATAATTTTGTAATTTGCTCTTGATGTGCTTGTTGAAAGTTAACAAATTGTGCGAATTATTCGGCGTCCATCTTGTCGCTATTAAAATATTTCTATTTTTATCTTTCAGACTAAACGTTGTCATGCTTAAATTAGACAAAAGGAGAAAAGAGAAAGAGAGTAACAGAAGAAGAAAAGAAGAGAATAGTACATTACTACAACGGCTAGGGAAAGAGGCATTGAAGGTCGAACGAGCCTTGTATAGCAATTATCTTAAATAATGCGCGAAAATTTTAAACCTAATAGTTTCATAAGTTAAGTAGTAACTGTTTATTTTAAAATACAATTACTTCCAAAGAAAATGTTACTAGTTAAATATCCATGCGCGCCAGAGTCAAACAAGACTCGAATCTTTTTTCTAGTAAAATTTTCGTTAGATTTAAGCATCTTACAGTTAAGTGCTTAAAAAATCAAAATATAAATACAATTACTTTTCAAAATCATTGACGAACTAGAACATTCATTCTTCATTAAACAGCTTTCTATTTGCAAGTCAGTTAGAAATGTATATAAAACCTTTGATTAAGTTTGGACCTCGTTGGTTGCCATGTCTAGGAGTAAAAGATCATTCCCTTTTTAAATTACACGTCAGATATAAAGGACACCCGGCATTTTGTGCCAAAGTTGTATACTTTTTTATTTTTTTTATCTGTGTTTCATAATTGAGTAACGTAGTCTGGCAATATTTGTTACAGCAGCTAGCTGTCAATGTCAAATACGTAGGTTTGTCATCAAAAGGGTTTCTATATCAAAAAATATTAAATAACTTCTTTCCACGATTCACTAAAAATAAGGCAAAAGTAGTTTTATGTAGCAAATAATTTTGGCTTTATTTTGAGACCAAAGTGCCGGGCCTCCTTTACTATGTAATTTATTTGGCCGCTAAAAGACTACATATGGATATTCATACAACTTTTGCCGGCTGCTCCTCGCGTGTATTTGGCCAGGACAGCAATTTCGGTTTGTCTCAAAAAAGTTTGTCAAAATAATCCTCACTAAGCATGTTTGAGTAAAAAAAAATACTACATATCACCTTTCCTACTTAAGTTGTAAAACAGCCTTCCGTATGTTTTCACTAAGCACATACATAAAAAAATCTCATTGCTACATTCGCACGTAAGCATCACTAATTGGTTCAAATCAAATACGTGTTACCGAAATGTTAGGTTCACACAAATTTAACCAGATCTCTTTTCGTAGTTTTGTCCTTTAACTTTCTGGTGAAAAGGTTAGGTTTTAAGGGATCAAGTTAGAGTGGTGATTCAGTCGGCTTACGATCTTTGGTCGTACGACTGGGCTCCGTGGAAGTTAGTGATGAGATTGAACGGCAAATAAATAGACGATGGATCGTCGACTCTAATCTCGTTCGTCATGTTAAGTGCGCGTTCGCTCAAAGTGTACTTTTTGTGGAACAGTGGACTGTATTATATATATTAACGGGATTGTTACCATGTACCTTGTTTTTTATAAGTCCCCGATATTTCGGCACTGTTGCAAGCGCCATGATCACGGAGTAACTGAAGTAATTGCGGGTAGATGTTATTGGCAGACATATCGGTCTACCCTCTGACGTCGTCTTTTACTGCGTTCGATACTACCACTACCACTGGTCACATTCTCACTATTCACTCGCATCTGTTCCCGGCACACAATACTCACAGTATCAGATGGCGGAACGACACTTTTTTTTGATTTTTGCGGTTTTTACACATACGAACCACTGGATTCCACACACTAGATAACATCTACCCGCAATTACTTCAGTTACTCCGTGATCATGGCGCTTGCAACAGTGCCGAAATATCGGAGACTCATAAAAAACATGGTACATGGTAACAATCCCGTTAATATCTATAATGTTAGTGACCATGAAAGTTTAAAACAATATAGTGGACTGTATTAACGAAAGGGGAAAAATGAAAAAAAAACGACACGTAGCTGTAAATAAGTATAATTTTGTGTTCCCTAATAAATACGATACTAGCAGTAGTATTTTATTTATTTACTAGTGGCCCGCCCTCGCTTCGCTTCGGGGTAGCATTGATCAAAATCCTTTCTTAGCGGATGCCTACGTCATAACATCTACCTGCATGCCAAATTTCAGCCCGATCCGTCCAGTGGTTTTGGCTGTGCGTTGATAGATCACTATGTCAGTCAGTCAGTCACCTTTGAGTTTTATATATAGATTTAAACTTCATTGCCAAACATAAGCAAACGGCAGGCTTAATGCTATAGGCATTCTCTACCAGTCAACCAGTACGAGTGTTGGAGACAAATAGTATGGCGATAAACTTTAGGGCAATGTTGCTAAAGATTAAATAAAATGAAAATTAATTTAATAACAGCAATAAAAATAATAATACTTAAATACAAATTGATGCATATACCTATATATAAAATACTCATAATACCCATACATAAACACATAAACATACACATATACATACAGTAGGATGTGAGAATTACAAAGTCAATCCAACAATAATAATAGTTCTATATTGTGGGTTACCTACAAGGCGAAGAGATGGCGCTGCCTTGCAGCCTAAGGCTAGGGAAAATTCGACACGACGACACATTCGGCATAGTGTTTAGTACATTCTGCCGGATAGCGAAGGGTTCGAGTCCCGTATGAGGCCTGGTCTGCATAGATTTTTTCTAGGAAAACTGTTCTTTACATTTAGTATCAAAAAGTTAAAAAGAGAAGTAAAAAAAAATATATATGAAAGGAGGTCTGTCGCCGCAGCCAGTCGCCAACAGTACTACAACGATATCGGTAGTTGCATTAATTCCGTACTGTAGAAACAACTTTTTTTTTGGTCTGGTACATTTGAGTAAATATGTATATTCAAGAGAACACACTCTCTGGCTATCTTTTTAATTCGCTTTCCTACTATTGACCTGTTGAAAGAAATATCAATAATATGGTAACTTGAAATTTGGTTAAGAAGATTTGAGGCCCGGAAAAGGATAAGGGGGCTAGAAAGGGAGGTCGGTGTTTTTATGGGAAACCAATTTTTCCACACAAGCAAAGCCGCGGTCACCCGCTAGTAACTTATAAATCTCTGTATATTAACTTACGAAACCTTAAAAGGGTAATATACAAATTTATTCGCGCAGGAATACCCGTTTAAAAGGGCCGATAGCAGAATATGCGGGTTCGATTCCCGTCTGTAACCTGGACTGGACTGGAGTGAATTAATAAATAATAATTATAAATATTTCCAACATTCACAACAATTAGCCTAGCCCCTAAGTAAGCACTATAAGGCTTGTGTTATGGGATACTAGGGTAACGGGTAGAATACATATACTGTACATATATATGTTGGATTATTTGAAGTTACGCTTGATATTTGGTCACGACTGTAACAAAAGGAGACTTGGTAATATATTAATTTTATTTTATAAGGTTTTTAGTTTTATTGTAGTATTTATATATAGAGTAATTATGTAATTAGATAGAGACTTATTTGTGTACTTATGACATCCTGTATTGTCAAATATTAACTTATAATGTATAAGAATATTTATATAGAAATACATATTAAACATTTATGACTGGAGTACAAATGCTCGTATTTACCGGGATTCGAAACGGGGACCTCTCGAGTCGGCGACACCATGAAACCCACTCAGCCACGGAGGACATCATATTATTTTTAAAATTATTTTTTCTAGTATTTTTTTTTACATATTATTATTAATATCTCATTTATTTTATTTTATTTAACAGTTAGATTTTTTATAAAATAGTTATAAAAGTTGTACAAAAACGTAAATACAAAAATAAATATCATATATAAAACCTAACCTGAGGCCACCAGCAGCGGGACTAGGTCCAAGCTACCGGTGGTTAGGGCCGCAGAGAGAGAGAAACCGCCTGACGATGCGCGCCGTGTCCAGGAGTACTGCCTTTTGCATCTGCCCCTTGACACAACCATCTAGCGAGAGGCTATTTAGATGTTGGTCGAGACTCTTTGCTATGAGACCGTTCACACTAACGACTATAGGAACAATGATCGTCGAATCCACCTCCTTCTATTATTATTATGATTATCTATCAATTAAATGTTTCAAAAATTGTATATGTATTAAAATAGTAAATTGTATATAAATTGTAATGTATTTGACGACCTCCGTGGCCGAGTGATTTGTACGCCGGGTTTCATGGCTGTCGCCGACTCGAGAGGTCCCGGTTCGAATCCCGGTGGGGGCAGATGTTTGTGTGATGAACACGAGCATTTGTACTCCAGTCATGGATGTTTAATATGTATTTATATAAATATACTTATTATATATGTACAGTATATGTATTCTATCCGTTACCCTAGTATCCCATAACACAAGCCTTATAGTGCTTACTTTGGGGCTAGGCTAATTGGTGTGAGTGTCGGAAATATTTATTTATTTATTTATTATTTAATGTTAAGCTCAAGTTTGTTGCAACACCCCCACGGGGACATATACCACTCACTATTAAGTATGTAAGACCTTATAATAAATAATGTACATGAGCAATGTGATATAAATAAATAAATAAAATATAATAATTTGAATTTAAATTATTACTGTATTGACATACCAATGTCAAAATCAAATAAAAGTTAGTAGCGTAGTGCGCACGCGCAGTTTTCGGTCAATTCGGTAGCCGACCGCAAGGACGGCTAATTTGACCGCTGCATCTCTACGTATGTTTTTGTGATGTTGTCTATCAATGGATTGTGTTATTTTATTACATTATTATTATGTTTAAAGTGTAAATCAGAAAATTTTCCCATAATGTGCTGGGGACGGAGAACATTTTTTTTTTATGTTAAGGTAGGCAAATGACTCTACTCCACTTGATTTTAAGTGGTAATAAAGTCCAAACGCGAAGATAGCTGGTACAGCAGTTATAAACTGCTACACCAATCATCCTCACCTTGCCGGCCTGCAAAAACGCTTCTTCACGCCTCTCTTAAAGGACCCCAGGTTATAGGAAGGAGGGAACACTTGCGCGGGTAAAGAATTCCACTTACGAATAGTACGACAAAGAAATGAGTCACCAAATTTCTTTGTTCGTGTAGGCACCATACAATGCACCTACTTACTACCAACTTCGTTTAGGGATGTCGAAAGTTGAAAAAAATATCGATATATCGATACATCGATCTTTTAAAAAATATCAATATCGGCTTCGATATATCGCCAAAAAAACATCGATATATCGGACCAATTTTCCCAAAAATATCGTACTCTAAAATAGCTCACGAAATATGACACGCGGAATAATAATGGAACGAAAATTATCGCCCTAAAAATAGACCCTATTTTCGAATGATGACATAGGCAATACTAAATACAGCACAGATCATAGATATGTTGAATATCATTAATCTGAGATCCAGTTACGATTTTTCCAGATACGAATTTAGTTAAATCGTGTGCCGCTAATAATTAAAAAAATATCGTTTTTGATACGAATTTCGATATTGGTTATTTTGTATCGATGTATCGATATATCGAATCAAAATATATCGGCAAAAAATATCGATATATCGATACATCGATATATTTTCAACAAGCCTAACTTCGTTGTAATGTTAAGGTAGCATTCCCTATGGATGGAATGTCAAAACGGAAGTCCTCAGGCACGGAGAAGTGACGATTTGCTCAAGGTGGCTGGCAGGAGCTGGATGCGAGTAGCCCAAGATCGATCTGAGTGGCGTGCAATTGGAGAGGCCTATGTCCAGCAGTGGACTAAGATAGGCTGTTAATGATGATGATGATGGATGGAGTAGAGAGCTTGTGACCCACCACGCAGGCGCAGTGCGGATAGGTGTAGCTGCAGATACAGCAAGGTCTAACGGCTTAACGTGCGTTCCGAAATACGGAGGAGTTTGAGATAATATTTAGATTAGAAGTGAAACTTCTTTTGGGACGGGGTGTAAATGGAAAAATCCGAAACAGAAATTTTATATGCATATTCCGTGGGTCTGTGAATCGGCTACTATATATTTTTCATATCCTTAAGTGATAATGGTTGTCCACCTGTAACGTAGTGTTCTGAAACCTACAATGTGCCTTCGCGTCAAAATTTAAACTATTGGGTATTGTAACGTAGTGTTCTCATATGGGTTAGGTTAGGAGGAATGTTATCCCAGGAAATTGATAGAACACTACGTACGTTACACACCCCTAAAATTTTTTTTGGACAATATTTTTTTTTATAATGTGCTATTAAAAAATACATACAACCCTAAGTTTTCTCTTCTACCTCCTGCCCCTATTTTTATGGCGGTACGAAGTTCGCTGGGTCAGCTAGTATGTATATATGTGTGTGTGTGTGTGTGTGCGTGTGTGTGTATGTGAGAGAGAGATGCGTGTGCAGCTCTTCCCGACGAGCAGGAAAGTTGGAGATTAACTCAGCGTCACGGGCGTCACGCGAATAAAGCCAGGAACATATTAACGTGTCGTGTCGCGCCAGAAGCACATCAGTTTCATACATTTACTATGGTTAGAGACATATTTACGTATCGTGTCGTGTCGACGCTTTAACCTCTCTATCTCTCTCTAACCCATAATAAATGTATGAAACCGATGCGCCACGTCACGCCACTACACGTTAATATGTTTCTGGCTTAAATATAGTATATGCATACATATACACACGTTAATATGTATCTGGCCATAGTATTGTATATGCATACATATACAATATTTAAGCCAGATAATAATTTTATTATGTATGTTTCATACATTTATTATGTATGAAACCGATGCGCCACGTCACGCCACGACACGTTAATATGTTTCTGGCTTAAATATTGTATATGCATATACTCGTATATGAGTGATGCGTGCGCTGCTCCATTCCCCTATTCCATTGTTACCCCATGTGAGGTTATTTAAGAAAATAAGTTTCACTTCAGATGTGTGGTCTGTGCACACATTTTTTTTTATTATCCATCCTATGACTGCGTCATAACATATCAATTAGAAATACAGTGCTGCAGTAACATGCATTGGGCAGTGCTTTAAAGATTACCGTCCCCCTTAGATGTTTGCCAAGATACCTATGTTTACAAGTTCAATAGGCGAAGACGGCTGAACTGAAAACAATGCGACTTTAACGGTCAAACGAACGGTACGAGACGGCGCAGGGATCGAACCCGCATCCGATCTGTATCTGGGCTCGTGTCGGCGCATAATGCGAGTGATCAGCAGACGTTTCGCAGGGGGGCTATTCTTGATGTGTGAGAAAGAATATCGACTATGAAGTAAGAAGAAAGTGCAAAAGGAGTAAAAATAATTTCTATTTTTTTTTATATTAAATGAAGACACGCAAGCGACAAATTTTACTAACACGCGACACGTGTCTACTGTATATTATTTTAACTTTCATGGTCACAAACATTATAGTAATATTAGTTATATACGGGATTGTTACCTGTCTGGAATCCTGTGGTTTGTATGTGTAAAACCGGAAATAATCAAAAAAGTGTCGTGTCGCGATCCGATACTGTAAGTGTTGTGTGTCGAGAACAGTTTCGAGTGAATAGTGAGAATGTGAACAGTGGTACGGGTATCGAACGCAACAAAAGACTTCATCAGAGGGTAGACGGATATGTCTGCCAATAACAGCCTATCCGCAATTACTTCAGTTACTCCGTGATCATGGCGCTTGCAACAGTGCCGAAATATCGGAAACTCGCTAAAAACAAGGTACATGGTAACAATCCCGTAAATAACTTATATTGTACTGATCCCGCTTTTGTGAAAAGCTACGACGGACCAATGTACGGGGAGCCCGTAACATAAAAACGGATAAAATAATAAAACTGTTAATAACTTTGAAACGCGTGGTATGCTTGGTAACGGAATGCGAACTGAACGATATAAAATAAATTATTAATTAAATGTAAATTAGGTCAACAAAGAAATACTGCGTCGGCAATGTACGCGCTTGCCCGTACACTTACAATTTTTCGGTTGTTAGATATTTTTCCCGGACCACGAAAGATAGATGGATAGAATAGAGAAGTAAGAAAATATATTTTATTTGAATATCTTTATTT
Source organism: Chilo suppressalis (assembly GCA_902850365.2). Taxonomy (NCBI): domain Eukaryota; kingdom Metazoa; phylum Arthropoda; class Insecta; order Lepidoptera; family Crambidae; genus Chilo; species Chilo suppressalis. The sequence goes on along the minus strand of OU963905.1, from coordinate 1,946,310 downwards.
TAAGCTTGGATTTTTTTTTTTAAATTGAGTCGTATTATCAAATGCGGTACCATTTATTAAGTTCAATGTACAATTATGGAAAATAATATAATTAGGTACTTAGAATCCAGATTACCTTAACCTACTTAAATAAATTATTTACAAAATATAAAATATGCCACCCCCAGCGCTGCCGTCAGGAATGGTGCCCATTAGGCTGGCAGCATTGCCGCGTTGGATGTCAAGGCTGATCCGTTGACCAAGATAGCTGCCAGCCTTTTGATCACCAGTCACTTCAGTGAGCCTCTTTGATATTTCTGTAAAAAGGGAACGAGCGCTTGGACCCCATTAGCCCATAGTCTTAACACCAAACGGCACAAATGTGTAGTTCTCATTGAGAGCTGAATATTTGCGTCGCTTGGAGCACTCGGCAGAAGCCCCCGCCGCGCCTACAGCTACGGAGATATTTCCTGTATAGCCCGGAATTAAATATATTATAGAAATGTATTAACAGCAATTTAAGCGAAACGAAACTTTTTTTAAGTCAACCTTTTTAAATTAAATCTGACAAAACTAATAGGATAACACGACCGTGAAATCCAAGTCGAATTTATCGCACGCCCCCAAAATAACACCCCTAAAAGGTGCGAAATGTCACCATTATGGATGTCGGTTGAAAAAAATGACAAAACGACGACACAGACGGACAGTTACAGATTAGATGCAACCCCCTTCATCGCAATCACATTAAGATATTATCAGCTCCACACAAAAAGACGCTATTCAAATCATATTTAATCCTTCCATTCATATTTTTTTATTCAACGGCCGATTTCCTATTACGAACTGTATGACAACGTTATTACGGTTTTTGTATAAAAAAAACACATATGAATAGAATTCAGCAAATAAACATATGAGCATTGAAGGGTTGACGTTACAGTACAAGCAAAATTTGACTTTTCAGTCTTGCTATTTGAGTTTAATTTCCATTGGGCTGATGTTTGCGTGGATTAAAAAGTCATCTGCGCCTATTTAGATAGTATAATGTGTTTATTCGTATTAAAACAATTATGTGAAGGGAAGTGTCTTGTATTGTTGTGAACGTTGCGTGAATGTACCACTTAAACTGTGGATAAATATAAAGACTCAAATTTCAAACGACCTGCGTGGTCGAGTGGTTTGTACGCCGGGTTTCATGGTGTCGCCGACTCGAGAGGTCCCGGGTTCGAGTCCTGGTGGCGGCAGATGTTTGTATGATGAATACGAGCATTTGTACTCCAGTCATGGATGTTTCATATGTATTTCTACATAAATATACTTATATTTGTACAATATATGTATTCTATCCGTTACCCTAGTATCCCATAAGACAAGCCTAACAGTGCTTACTTTGGGGCTAAGCTAATTGGTGTGTGTTTAAAAAAAAAACAATATATTGTTGTATTTGTGTATATAACTGTGTATTTATGTGGCTGAATATTTTTATTTAGAATTTCGAAAAACTGTAAAATTTCGATTGTGTAATTTCATTTAGCTTGTACGTTAAAAACCTCACAATCATGTGATGTATTAATTTAATTTAATGCTAATCATAAAATTTTAATTTCGCTCTATCGTAAAACTACATGAATAAAAATGAAACGCTGTAATGTATGTATGCGCATAACTTCCGAACGACTGCACCAAATCGGATAAAAATTTCTTTTTTGTCTTCGTGAAAACTTCGTCAAAGCTATGATTCAGAAACAAATGTTTAGAATATTAAGTAAAAGCACTAATCATTGCACCAGCCGGTCAATATATATATATATATTATGATGAATATAAAAAATATATGAAATTCCAAATAGTTTTATTTTTATTGTTAAATAAATAAAAAAAATACGTGTGGCACTCGGGGACTGCCGCGGTAAAGCTATTGCATAGCATTATTTATCAACTTATGCAATTATAATTATTTATTTATTTTATTTATGCAGTATTATTTTTCTTTGATATTAATTAAAGTTTTTTCTTTGATATTAATAGATGGTGAGGCAGGCCTTATGATATTTTATTGGGCAAGCACAGCAAACAACAGCATTGCCTGGCGCCAAATAACTTTCACAAGCTCCACAGTTTACCATCTTTAGTCCAAATTTTAAATTATAATTATAAAGTCTAAATAAAAGGGAGACAAATAAAAATAAGAACAGGTGCTGGGGTCTAAAACAAATATATAAAAACAGGAAAAAAAAATACGAGCGGGATTTGAACCGACGAACGCGGTAGTGAAGGCGAAAATTGTGTTCATATGCACTCTTGTCAGCTTATTTGCGTTACGGAATTTCTTGATTCGGTCGCCGCGCTCAAAGCCCGCGATAAAAACTTTGCAATAGCTTAAAAACTCCTTCATAATTTCACCTTATGATTTGCAATTATCGCAAATCACACTAATAATAATATAAAGGCGGAAGTTTGTGAGTGTGTTTGTTTGTAACTTCTTCACGTCTAAACGGCTGGAGCGATTTTAATAAAATTTGGTATGGAGTTAGCTGACACCCTGAATTAACACATATGCTACGATTTACTGCAGGAAAATATTCCTAATAAACCGCAGGTAACAGCACGGTGCACAGCTAGTATTATATATATATATATATAATTGGTGTGAGTGTTAGCAATATTCATTATTATTATTATATACAGAGTGTTACAAAAATACAAAAAAAGATGGAAGGGCGTTGAAGTACATTAAAAAGGAGTCTTCTCTAATTTTCCTAAAATATTTGCATGAAGTTTTAACTTTTTATAAAAACGGTTATTTTTAATGATCCTCGAACTAGTGACGTGTTTTAAAATGATCGATATTTTTATTAATCATTAAACATAACTGTTTCTATAAAAAGTTAAAACTTCATGCAAATATTTAAAGAAAATTAGAGAAGTCTCCTTATATGATTTACTTCAACGCCCTTCAAGCTTTATTTGTATTTTTGTAACACCCTGTATAGATAAAATCAACCGAACTATTTTCTCAAGCAAGTTTTTCTTCTGTACAAAAATAATATCCAATGCCCTACAAACTGGCTTGTTTAAGTGTACTAACCGAAACAGAGTTAATAATGATTATTATACCGAGTGATACCTAATTGTCGGCGGCGGTGATTGTCCGAACAAAGGATATCCAGGTGCTAGATGGTATCGAGAAAAGAACTAACTATACTTACTATACTTAAATATATACGTGTGTAGGAAATACGTGTGAACGGACGCTCGCTCAACCGGCTCAACTACGGTGTAAATACTTTATTCGATTTTCACATTCACATTTTTAGGAAAAAGTTATAGTGAAATATTGTTAAGCTTAAATAAAATATTTTCATTAATGATATTTTTGCAATATATATATATATATATATTTACAGAGTGGTCCAACTAGTGACGTCAACATTTTTTTTAGATTCCTCGCACCTGGGGGTATTCGAAAATACCCCATGTATGTTCCGCGATTTTTCTTAGTTTTCGAGTTATATTTTTTTTGTGTATTTTTAATGATTTCTGCCAGCGAGGTTCCAAAAATTCATATCTTTTTTCGTAGTAGGTATTTTGCAGTCTTTTTTTGTGACATAATTGTCTTGAATGTTGTTTTAATATATATATATATATATGATAGTTTTGAAATGCAGCTGCTGGTGTGTTTAAATTTAAATAAAATTTCAAGGCTCCAGGAGGCAGACATAGAATAATCTCATCAAATTTTTATCAGTTGTAGCAGTAAACAATAGATAGATATGTATTTACTCTTGCATACTGCATAGAACCATCTCAATCGCCTCATTTGTTATTGATTAGGAGTTGCGATATCGTCAGAAAACAATAAATATTTTAAATAGGCTTTTTACAGTTTCTGTGTTTCTTCATGGAAGACATCAACTTGTATCGAAAGGGTAAGATTCAGTTGAAATTCCTGAAACAAACAGTAATACCATACAATAATTGTTTACACTTTCATAACTATAGCATTACAGAAAGTATTCAACGCGTGAAAACCTTTGTTAAATATTGTGCTTGTGTCATTAGGTTGGTGAGCGACGGAGGCACATAATTGCTAGTGGTATTTGTGATCTGTTGGTTTTCCAAAAATGAAAATGAATAAAGAAATAAGCCATATCTACATACACAGTGGTGCAATAAAAATTTGTCAACGGGCATGCTGTGATTAGGTTGGTGAGCGACGGAGGCACATTTCCGTCGACGTACCGCCGCGCTGCCGCCGCGCCGCTGCCGCAGCCTTGTGCCGCTTGCGAACAATGCGCAGATAAGCGGCAATTATTGCGCCCGCGCCGATTCGCCGCTAAATTCCGCGCGCACGCGCACTAGACCCACATGAGCCGTGGACGCGGCAAATGCAGTACATTGGATTGGTTTCGGGTGTCTTAAAATTTTTAAGAATCTCGTGCAGTCTCACTATTAGTCTTTGTAATTTTTTTTTGTTTTATAATCTCTTTTGTAATTTCTACCGACTGGACTACATTTATGTATGTATATGTTTATATGTATATATATATACATATATGTATTTATGAATATAAAATTTAAGTGTATTTGTTTGTTAATTGAAATTCTATTATTGAATTCCTTCTAATGCTCTCCATCCAAAGGTTGTCGGGAAGACATCACTTTTAGCGATAAGGCCGCCCATCGTAACACTTAATTTAAATGGCTCTGTATTTATTGTTATGTTTTCTGTGGTGTTCAATAAAGTGTTTTGCATTGTATTATATTTTAAAATGACTAGTGGCCCGCCCTCGCTTCGCTTCGGTATTTTATCCCCTTGGGGGTAGAATTGATCAAAATCCTTTCTTAGCGGATGCCTACGTCATAACATCTGCCTGCATGCTAAATTTCAGTCCGATCCGTCCAGTCACTATGTCAGTCAGTCACCTTTGAGTTTTATATATATATAGATATGTCGTAAGACTGCAGCTCAAAAATGAAAATGTATTTATTATTAAGGCCCTTTATTAACGACTAGTGCCCGCTAGCGAATTCGTCCACGTTAACTTTAGTTTTTAGATAATTCCTCAGGAACCTAACTCTGTTCCGGGATGACCAGTATCTTAAATACACAGGTCATAAACTATATCTGTGCCAAATTTCATCCAAATCCGTTCAGTGGTTTAAGCGTGAAAGCGTAACAAACAAACAACAAAACAAACTCACTTCGCGTTTATTATATTAGTTAGGATTAATATTGTAACGAGAAAGTATAACAAAAATTTTATTGAAGAAAAAAGATAAAAAAAGTCCCTTTTTTTAGCAATCTAAGCTAAGATACCGTTAAAATTATAAAAAGACATTGTTATGTAAGGTGATAGGTATTCCATTTTTAATTCCTTAATTAAATGGTAAATATTCATTAAATAAAATTAAACACAACCGTCGCAGATCTAGTCAGATAATATGAAAGGGAGCCCACTAACCACAAAATGTGAAAATAATTTAATTTTAACGGCTGTTTCCGTCTGCTTAATTAATACATATTATTATTTTAAATGAACTTATTATTATTAATTAATCTAACAACACCGCATAGTGCACTCTAAATTGAATTAAATACTTATTATATTTCATTTGACAATCACTATGAATTCGCTATGAATTATCCAATATTTAGAAATGTGTTTATTTAGATTCATTTGCCTATATCCGCTTTTAATATGAAAACAATTTAGCGTCGGCTATTCGTAAACTATCTTTTTGAACTTAAATTAACCACAAGTGACAATTAAAACTGAACTCTCAGTTTAATCTAATATTAATTAAATTACCCAAAACGATGAGTAACGCAACTGTAATAACGTCACTTTGTAAATTACTTTCCTGTTCGAAGCAATGAGAAGAAGAAATTCTAACGAGATTGGCTCACTGTATGACATACAGTGGTATGCATATACAATGGTATACATATCTCTTATCTATTAGACAAGTCCGTCTGTCTGTGGTGCTGTTTCAGCGGCCAAACCGTGAGAGATAGATAAAGAGAATATTTAAGTTATAAAGAAAAGTTTACTAGAAAAGTTATAAGTTAAGAAGAAGTCTGATAAGACTACAAACCGGATTTGAGTAACGTAGCACTTCCGGTTTTCGAGAAATCAGGTTTTGGTGAATATTTGGTTCACTGGTTTGCTAGTTATAGTTTAACTTAAGAACAAATAGTAAGATATTTATAACTAAAAACCTTAAAATATATAATAACTAAAATACATTATTAAAAGGAGTCCCTTTAGGCAAGGTTCCAAATATACTGGCAGCGTTTCCCCTTTGAATAGCTAGACTAATTCTTTGACCGAGGTAGCTGCCAGCTCTTCGGTCTCCCGTGATGCCGACCATCCTTTTTGCTATTTCCTTAAAAAGCCTTACAGCGCTAGGACCCCACGGACCAAGGGCCTCGACACCGAATGGGACAAAATCATATTCGGAGCCTAGACCCCTGTATTTGCATGCCTTAGCTTTTTCAGCCGCTTCGCAAGCCGCATCAGCTCTGTTGTTGGTTGCATGTAGATGGGAAGGGGCCAGCGTGTCTGAACAGGTTGCATATTTTAGTAACGGGAACCCGCGATATAAAATTTCAATCCTCATTTCACCTTTTTTAGGGATTTTTCACGACAAAAAGTAGCCTATAACCACCTTGGATCCTATTTCAATACCGAAATTCAGCACAATTGATTCGGAGTTGAATCGTGTGAACTGGTAACAGATAGATAGAGACTTTTACGCAATTATAATATTAGTATAAGTATTTTTATTCTCTTTCAAATGTTTAATACTTGTAAAGGTATTCGTTTGACATTGTTGGTTACCTACAATTCGAAGAGATGGCGCTGCTTTCCAGCCTAAGAAATGCTAGAGAAAATTTGACACGTACGATTACGGCTGTGGTAGCAAAATGGTCAGTGCATCCGCCCGGATAGCGAAGGGTGCGAGTTCGAGTCTCGTCTACTGCCAGGTCTGCGTGAAATTTGTTTCTAGTAATTTTATTACTGCGATAGTTGTTAGTTATATATTTTTCGAGAAAATTTAATCAGAGATACTAGTGGGTAGCCCAAGCTTCTTTGCGGACGACTTTTTTGAGTGTGTATGCTGTTGGTCGCTGATGACCTTTACAGTGCCACCGGGATTAGCGAGTGCCTCTAGAGGTATTCCAGGCGGATGGCATCTCTCCATGAGGGGAGTCTCCTCTCCGTCTGGAGCCTCTAGACCACTCGAACCTGAGGGGGTGGGCTTAACTAGAGGGCATCTCTGAGACTCGGGCCTCAGCTCTAGTTAGCCGTTGTATTTTGGGTTCTTTGCAGACGAGTGTATTACATCAGCATCTACCATATCCAAAGATTCATAGTTCATAGTCGAGTTGGTGCTAGGTGGGCGATAGGATCTCGGCGGAACCTGCGGTCATCTCTGATCCGCAGATTCCATTCACGCAGAATTTTAACCCTTGTTTGATTTAACACCAATTATGGGCTTCCTTGTTCGGCCGTTACACCCCAGCTTGGCTTGTGAAAGTTCACTACGATCTGGGATTTTCGCTATTCACAATTTCATTTTATTGTCTCCAATAGCTTTATGCGTTTGTGTCTTCGTAATATTTAGTAGCGCCGGTGATTTCATTATTTGGATAGACAAGTGTGGTATATAGTCACTTGTGGCGTTTTATAATAATACTGCTTACGTAATTGAAGTTATCAGTGTATTTTACAGGTAATCCCGTTTATTAATATTTCTATATTCATATTATTTTCAACATCTAATGATCTAGTTATATTTTTTATTTTTTAAGCATGTAACTGCTTGATGTTCAAATCTAAAGAATTCCAATGAAATATCCGAATGCTCAATAAAAGTCTTTCGAAGGTAGCTCGACAAAGTAAATAAAAAATCATTATTCTGAGGATGCAGACCTGAAAAGGCTGCGAAACGTCAATAAATAAATAAAGTTCGTGCATTAACCCGTTAAAACTAGTTTTATTTAATGAGTGATGTGCGTGAAAACCTAAGAAACAAATAAATCTAAAGATTTTTTTTCTACAAAAAAGAGCAAAATGGAGCTTCCGTGCAGGTTAAGAAAAGCTGGAAAGAATTCGACACAGCCGTCAGGGCCACGGTAGCATAATGGTCAGTGCATTCGCGGTGCGGGTTCGGGTCCCGTCTGCCTGGTCCGCATCTAATGATCTTTGTACAATATCTTGTAATAATTTGAAGACTCTTTTGTTATTTGACATAAATAATTGACATTTTGCCATTGCTCTTATTTAACTTTAACAGTTTAGGAATCCTATGTCACCCGGGATGGTGAAAGGATTCTTAACCACGTCCCGTACATCGAAATTAGCTCAGGCCTTCAGAAGTTATCATGGCAATAATTGTACATACATACATAGCTCACGTAAGGTTTGACAATTAAGTAGTTTTAACTTTACCACACTCAATAGGACTAACAGTTTACATATACACATTATTTGTAGTAAACAAGCATAAGAAATTTTGTATATACTTATTTTATATAACTACTTCAAGCTATGGGAGAATGGTTTTCCCTGGCACAAGTGTTCTCACACTTAAAAGGGGAATCCAACCTCTATTATTGTAACACGCTTTATGTCAGTAATAAACATTTTTTCATTTTTTTTCTTTCACCTCAATCCTGAAAACAATTCAGTTTTTTTTCGACCGGGGTGGGGTAAAAGCCCACAGATTCGTCAAAATCAACACGGATTAGGAATAATTAAAAAAAAATGGGTGCGTGTACTTATGTAGGCGCGTGAGAAGTTATCCTTCTTTGGCATCGTTTAAAATTAGTTTTTAATTGCATGCAAATAATTAATTACAATAAATTAATAAAAAGTCTGGAAAAGGACACAGTCAATAAAGTTCAGTTTTAATTTGAAAAAATAAATAAAAAATCAAAATATTCAATTAAAATCGCTACTGAATATAATTTATTAGAACATATGTGATTTGCACTTGTATGAAACTCAAACACGTATTCCGAATATACAAACTAGAAACATGTGGATAAATATTATAAATATGAATACCTATAACTGTTACTTTATTACAAAAAATAAAGATGTGGTTTTTGGTTCTACTACACCAATGGTCAAGAGATGGCGCTGTAGTCTCCTGAATCGCGCTTTGGTTCCGTTGTTCCAGATTAATAAATACTTTTTGTTACTTTATTACAAAAAAAAAAGATGTGGTTTTTGGTTCTACTACACCAATGGTCAAGAGTGAATCGCGCTTTGGTTCCGTTGTTCCAGATTAATAAATACTTTTGATAGGCCTTCACAATGCAGTCGTTAGCACCCACTAAATAGAGATTCTATTTCTATTTTGTTGGTAGATTTTCTTAATGTGCGGTAAACACAAAAGTAACGCATGAAGTTGGTCGCTAAAGCGACCAACTTCATGCTGTTAAAATTTTGTGTTACAGTGATGCGCGCGCATCTTAAAATTTCACTCTCATCATTTTTTCATAACGCGCCTAAAGAAGTATAACTTCAAAAAGTGTTGTGTAAACATGTTTACGCCGAAGGACCAATTATAAGATTTATTTACTGTACATTTGTGCATAAAGAATAAATAAATCTATATATATAAAACTCAAAGGTCAGACTGACATAGTGATCTATCAACGCACAGCCCAAACCACTGGACGGATCGGGCTGCAATTTTTTCTACCCCCAAGGGGATAAAATAGGGAATGAAAGTTTGTATGAAACTTTATCAATTTTGTCATGCAGGTATAAGAAGAATCATAGATGAATGTCATTGTGTATAATACAAGCCTGAGAATAAAAACTGTAGTCTACACTTCAGCTCTACACAGAACCGAAGCGAGGACGGGCCGCTAGTAAATAAATAAAAGAAATAAATAAGAGTGCTATGGGGTCTTTAAATAACGTGGACTGTAACAAGGTAAAACTAGGTGTATTAGTAACAATGACAACAGATATCAAACAGCGACATGGTGTTTAAATATAAAGTCTGAACGCAGCGAAACGAACACGGGCTAGTAATAATTAAAAAAAAAGTGTTGTGTAAACATACTTATGTACACAAACGCATGTAAAAGTTAATTCTATTATGAAGTTACATCTTAGCGAAACTCGTAATCATAATTAAACAAAAACGTCAGTTGTAAACGTTGGAATTAAACTCAATTTATGTCTCTATTAATTAATACATATGGTGCAAACTGTGACTTTTGCATATAGGTAGACAGGCCATTATGTGTTTTACTTGTAACGTTTAACATTTAGTGAAAATATAATTAAACGTAACAGTTAAGTCTGCTACTTGTAACAATGACGTCGTTACTCACACAGAGGGCATTTCGTTTTGACAGGTTTACTTCTGGACTGACCGCTGTAGCAAAGGCTGAGAATATAGCGGAATAAGTTAGAACATTAAAATAATGAACGAATTCCTACAGCTTTTCACTGTTGGTACACAGATCTGTTAGGCAAAATAAGCCAGGGTTTTAGCGATTTCAAATTATAACAAATTCGGTACCCTGTATAGCTCGGTTCGCGATACAGTGTCTTCGTCTTCGCCGATGATGCTATCCCTTTTTCTTGGTCGCGGCGTAGCGTGCGAGAGCGAGAGGGAAGGATGGGAAGAAAAAGGTGTACCACACGCGAAATAATTAAATTATGAATATTGAAACGATGGCGCGAACACTGTAGTTTCACCCGCATTATATTCTTATTAAAAAGGCTCAAGGTCAAGGCTCAAGGCTCAAGGTCGCCCAGCTGGCAATGGAGAGAGCTATGCTTGGTGTTTCTCTGCGTGATCGAGTCAGAAATGACGAGATCCGTAGGAGAACTAAAGTCACCGACATAGCTCGAAGAATAACCCAGCTGAAGTGGCAGTGGGCGGGACACATAGCGAAGAGAACCGATGGCCGTTGGGGCGGAAAGGTTCTCGAATGGCGACTGCGTGCCGGACGACGCTCAGTGGGAAGACCCGCTACAAGGTGGACCGACGATCTGGTGAAGGTCGCGGGAAAACGCTGGATGCGGGCAGCGCGGGACAGATCGTTGTGGAGATCCTTGGGGGAGGCCTATGTCCAGCATGATATGATGATATTCTTATTAGGAGCTCGATGCCAGTGGTTAGCGCGTTCGGCTGAGGTCGTTGAAGTTGAGCAACTTTAGCAGTGGTCGGTCATTGGATGTGACCAAAAATTTACTATCTCGAGCTCCTCCGTGCTTCGGAAGGCACGTTAAGCCGTTGGTCCCGGCTGCATCTGCAGTCGTTAGCACGCACCAACCTGCGCTGGGCCCGCGTGGTGGGTCAGGGCTCAATCTCCCTAATCCATCTATAGGGAAGGCCTGTGCCCCAGCAGTGGAGACATTAATAGGATGATGATGATGAAATTCTTATAGTCGGCCACCCTTTTAAAGATAGACATATGTTGTCAAGAACTTTCTTATATAACTTTTAAAGGAAAACAATCCAATCATACATAATTTTTGTTTAACTATTACCGGTTACGCAGCGCACGCGTCGAAAGCTTTCAAAAGGAATATTTTTTCTGGTTTTTGCAACATTTCAAACCATCGGACCAGTAACTTCTGAGTTAAGCGCGTAACTTATAATATTAGTATAGATTGTTGGTCACCCATCCACTGATAGTCCCTGCGAATGATGCTTTACTTTTACTAGCAGACTAAGTATGCTAACACCTGTGCCATTGAGTTCCTCAAGTTTTTCAGTCCCAAACAAAGAAGAGCATAATAGGGATGATGACTATTTTTTTTTCTTCGTTTATCAGGTAGATTCAAAGAGTATTGGTCACGTATATTTTCTTTTTTCACATAATATAAACATTTCAGAGATATATTGATTTGAAAAGTCGCATGACGTCACGTTTTGGTACAATTTTCACTTAAAAATGACGTCACGAGCCCCTACTCCCAAATTTTGACGCGCTATATAACTTTGTCATTTTTTGGTTGATTGCCCAAAGAAAAAATACGTGTCCATTATTTTTTGATCATCTAACTGACGGACTAATTAGAATTTTGTTTACGCTGTCTAGTACAAATTAGCAAGTAATAAATTATTAATTAAAAATAATATAAAATGATAATATAATTAAAATATTAATTAGTAATAATAAGTAGTAAATTATAAAGTAAAGTAGTAATAAATGTACAATGTACTTGTAACTATCATTGCGCTAATATCGCAATTCGATGTGTTCACAGATCCAAAGGATTATTATTATTTTCAACACGAACGTCCACAGATTCCTAAAAAAATGGTACCTACTGAGACCCACACTGACGCAAAATGGAGTGATCTTATTCGAGTTCCCATTTGGTCGATGGGCATATCCACTTTGCCTGGCCTCCAATAAAATCACTAAATATACTCTCGAAAACCATTTAAAAGGTCCATTGACCCATATGACCCACTAAATAAAAGAAGGAAAGACAATGTATGTAAAATTCGAAATTCTCGAATAGCTCTACTGAAACATCATTACGACTTCATTTCTCCCCTTCTCTATAACAAAGTAAATAAAAAGTTTAATATTTTCCCTCTTTCAAAACATGAATGTAAAATCAAACTGAGCGGGTGGTTACTTGACTTAGAACATGACACTGTGGAGTCATTGGTCAAGTAAGACACGCACATCTCTCTATCACACACACACCACATATACACACTCACTCATACACACACACAGTGAAAAGTATTATAAATACCTTGTTTATTTATAATATTTATTATTTTAAAGCATGTAACTGCTTGATGTTTAAATCTAAAGAAAGCAAATATAATTAGAAAAATTCCACGCGGACCAAGCAGCAGACGGGACTCGAACCCGCACCCTTCGCAATCCGGGCGAATGCATTGACCAATTATGCTACCGCGGCACTCACGGACCATGTCGAAATTCTTCTAGCCATTCTTAAGCTGCAGACAGCGTCATCTCTTCGCATTATAGGTAACCCACAATGTCAAATGCATACTACAATACATACAAGTACTAAACATTTGAAAGAAGAAATAGCAATTATATTTATAATATTTATTATTTTAAAGCATTTAACTGCTTGATGTTTAAATCTAAAGAAACCTTACGTTCTAAACTACCTTGTTTATTTCTAATCATGTCTGTAATGTGCCTATCTTTTGAAGTAGGCGCTAATAACTGTAACACAGTTTTAGACTACTACGGTTGTTAACGCTAAATTGTTCAGAAATTAAGATTATTGTTGTTATTATTATTATTATTATTATTATTATAGAAAGAAGTAGCGTTATGTTTTGTTGTAATCCACCTGCTTCATTCAAGGTCCAAGGGAGCGGCCCAGCCTAACACCCAACAGTTGCGACAAGTCATCAAACAAGATTTAGCGGTCATAAATTAAAGATTATGGGGTTTCCAATATTCTTTTCTTTTTCATATTTAAAATTTAGTGCCTACTAATATAACATCGACGCCCCGTTTGAAAGTAGAATATTAAGTGTCGTCGCACACGGGCTACACGCCACAGCCACAAACGCCGCCACGAGAAGCTAGAAGCGGCTACTAAAGTGGCTGAAGCGCGCGACAGAGGCCGACTACGACTACTCTACTAAGGGAGAAAGGGGTGGGGAATCGCGCGAGTGACGTGTGGCGGCGGTTTGTATCGGCACAATAAGTGGTCGGTGCGGGCCACAAGAAGGGAGCAACGACGATTTGTAGCGTGTGGAGGCTATCGGCGTACCGTGTGTGGCGAGTCCATACAAAATGTATGAAAACTACAAGAAATATGCCGGTGGTGGCGTTTTGTGGTTGTGGTCGGTGGCCTGTGTGCGGCGACACTTAATGTGCCGATACAAAACGTTGCCACAGGTCACTCGCGCGATTCCCCATCCCTCTCTCCCTTACTTAGTCGGCCGCTGTCGCGCGCTTCAGCCACTTAAGTAGCCGCTTCTAGCTTCTCGTGGCGGCGTTTGTGGCTGTGGCGTGTGGCCCGTGTGCGGCGACACTAACTGTCAAGTTCAGTTCTTAGCAAAGGTCATCAACATAGTTTATTTTTTTATTATGCCTGCCTGATTTGGGTAGGTACCGATTAATTTCTAATTACGTAATAAGTTACATGATAAGCGATAGTAAAATGCATTTTTTGTTGTGATAACTTCTTCATCAATCATCATCGACAGCCTATTAATGTCCCCACTGCTGGGGCATAGGCCTTCCCTTTGGATGGAATAGAGAGCTTGGGCCACGACCCACCACGCGAGCCCAGTGCGGATTGGCAGGTGCTAACGACAGCAGATGCAGCCGGGACCAAAGGCTTAGCGTGCCTTCCGAAGCACGAAGGAACTCGAGATAGTATATTTTTGGTCACCCATCCAATGACCGACCACTGCGAAAGTTGCTTAACTTCAACGATCGCAGCCGAACGCGCTAACCACTTGCGCCATCGAGTTCCTTCTTCCTGTTCCTGTTCCTATGATAACTTCTATTTGGAGGGTAATCCGCTTCGTTACGTAACGCGTTACGGCGCCAGTCTGTCTGGCTTCCCTTCGCCGAGGTTGCTGGTGTTTGGTTCACCCGTCTAGATAAGTAACATCCTCGTTACAGAAGATCATTGTGAAATAACACTACCTTTTGACCGAGTAGACGAGTTGTTTGTAGCCGGGTTTCATGGTGTCGCCGACTCGAGAGGTCCCGGGTTCGAATCCCGGTGGGGGCAGATGTTCGTGTGATGAATACGTGCATTTGTACCCCAATCATGGATGTTTAATATGTATTTCTATATAAATATACTTATCTAGTACATTATATGTATTCTATCCGTTACCCTAGTATCCCATAACATAAGCCTTATAATGCTTACTTTGGGGCTAGGCTAATTGTTGTGAATGTTGGAACAGGTTACAGACGGGAATCGAACCCGCATATTCTGCTAGCGGCCTTTATAAACGGGTATTCATGCGCGAATAATTTTGTTTATATATATAACAAAATTTTCAAGGCTTCCAACCTTTGTAGGCTTAAACTTTATACTTATATATATCATCATCATCAGCCTATTAATGTCCCCACTGCTGGGGCACAGGCCTTCGCTATTGATGGAATAGGGAGATTGGGCCATGACCTCCACCACGCGGGCCCAGTGCGGATTGGCGGGTGCTAACGACTGCAGATGCAGCCGGGCCAACGGCTTAACGTGCCTTCCGAAGCACGGAGGAACTCGAGATAGTAAATTTTTGGTCACCCATCCAATGACCGACCACTGCGAAAGTTGCTTAACTTCAATGATCGCAGCCGAACGCGCTCACCACTTGTGCCATCGAGCTCCTCACTTATACTGTACTTATATATATACAGTATATATGTATTCTATCCGTTACCCTAGTATCCCATAACACAAACCTTATAGTGCTTACTTTGGGGCTAGGCTAATTAGTGTGTGAATTGGAAATATTTATTATTTTGTTGGTGTTGCGATTCTGTCGGTGAGTAAGGTCCATGGCTCCACGGGGTAGGGGATTGGGTCAGGGTAGGCAACGGAGCGAGTGCTATTTTTATTATCGCAAGCGTCTATAGGCCATGGTAGCTGCCTACCATCAGGCAGGCAATACGCTTGCTTGCCACCCTTTTAACATAATAATAATAATAATTTATTGGAACCAGTTTACATTTTCGTACATGATAATGTGAACCCTTTTTTTTATAACGCAGTTAAAAAATGCTATTTACAGACGACGGCGCCTTTAAGAGGCACACCGCCGAACGGACCTCACACCTGGCTCCCGCAAGTCTTACGGGCGCCCCAGTGGCTGTCCACCGAGGACCCCGCAACTCTTACGGGCGATTTACAGCATAATATCCGCTAAAAAAGTCCTGCGAATACCCTCTAAGCTGCTTAGCGCGAAGCCGCGGGATCCCCATTTAGGGATTCTTCCGCGTCTATGATAATCTGAACCCTGCCCTCTGGAAAAGGCTACCCTGAGGACCAGAAGACAGTGCTCTCCCCACTATTGTTACTTTAGAGCTACAATAATTTAAAACTACTAATTAAAAACGTACCTAGGTACAGTATTAACCGGTGTGTGTATGTGTGTGTGTTAGTGTGTATTTATATGTACCTACCTGCGTGCGTGTTGTGATGTAGTAATAAAAAACACCCTGTCTGAGAATCTCCACCATAAGTAACCTCATCGGGAAAGATTATAAGAACTGCGAATTCCTTTCCAGAACTCCAAAGGGTATGCAATGGAGTCGGGGTAAGTAACGCTTTAGTAACCCAATACTTTCTATGCTATGATGGCCGTTTAAAATGAAGCTTTTTTGAGATGCCCTTTTTACCTTAAAAACAAAAATTTGAAAACCGTAAAACTTTAAATTGCCAAAATCATCAAAAATGAACACGCTTGAATAGAAGCATTGTACCTTCATATGCGTCTGTTTTCTATAATACGCAGTGAATATAACAACAGAACTTATAAAGCAGGTAATATCGAGCCTGCTAGCTGACCCCGTGACCCGCGTGTTCGCATACAACTCGCCGGCTACATAATATAGTGGCTGCACTGAGGAAATCTGTTTTCTACTGTGACGAAACCGTCTTTAAGATGCTCTCGCAACATCGGCCACATCTATAAATAAATCCGTTTCAGAACAATGTGACATAGTTTTCGTACCTGCATACGTATTGTTTTATGGTATGATTGATTATGATATTGAAGTGAGAAAAATCTTCGATGGTCCATGTTTATTTTATGAATCGTCAAGATTTTGGTATTTAAGTTTGCATTTTATTCAATCGTAATAAATATTGCTTACATTCATTAGTTAAGCATTGTAAGGCTTGGACTATGGAATACTAGGGTAACAGAGAGAATATATATAAATAACAGCCTGACTCGGGGCTAAACGCTCGTTTTATGCATACAAACATATGCCCCTACCGGAAATCGAACCCGGACCTCAGTGCAACAACCACTCTATCTACCACGTAAGAGTTATAAAATTGTATATGGCTTAAATAAGAATTTATTAATTCTGTTCATACGAGGCGCAACTCAAGGTAGTAAGTACTGAAGACCAATTGCAAAGATAGCTGACGCAGCAGAAATTGTGCGGCGGCATCCATCTTTACTTTGAGGACCTGAACCCAATCTCCTACCCTGTAGTGCCCTTAAAACCTTACACGACAACAAAACGCTAACATACCCGTTCACCTAGTTTTTTTTGCCGACTTATACCACAAACATGACTATCGTACAACTTAAGTTACATAAAACCCACAAAAACAACAGCGGACATGGAGGGAAACCTTGAGGTACGCCTGTTTCCCAATTCAATCTACGCTTGACAATAATCAATAAAGTGCATACGAATGCATATAATCGATTGTCTTGTCCAGAGACATAAGTGAGGGCCGGCCATTGTGAGTTTTTTCCACGTTTTCACAGTGAAGGGACTGTGTGAACTATGGCGCCTCAAGGTCAACGTTGTCAAAGGCTTTGCTTAGATATATCTGTGCCAAGACAATTTTATACGGGAAGAACTATTTTTAACCCTATGCTGCAGACATAGAATATATTTTTCACAATATATACCATACACTGTATGAAACGTTTGTGTTAATAACTTTTTGTGGCTAACACAACCATTGTTTTATTTATTGGCTATCCATATTTATGACTTTTCGTTTATCTGTTTTATTGCCCAATATTTGAATCGATCGGAGTCCATATTTATCGTGCTTTCACTGGATACGTTTATTGGAATCGGTAACCAGATCCAATTTTTATAACGAAATCAATATTAACATTCGGTAAGTAGGTAATAGAGGTGATCGGACAAGTCGAATGAGTTCTAAAGTATATGTTTAGCTCAATAAATGATAAATATAATAAGAGGTTGTTTTTTATGAATGTGACGGGAGAAATCTCGTTGGGATCGCTTCGAACACGCCAGTGGGCGTAATGTGGTTAGTATCGATGTTATTGGAATAAATAATCGATTTAAACATAGTTGCGGGGAAGCGGGTAACCCGACACGAGGTGGTGACCGGACCACTCGTCTCGTTACGAGTGCTCGCGAAAATTATGAACTGGTAGTCCGCCGATGTGTGTGAGTTACGGTTAGTTATCGTATTGCAATGATGGCTATAACGAGATTATATTGCTGTAACCTGTAACGATGATATTTAAATCGCCAGTGTTTATTCTATATATTACATTTCAATTATATATCAGCTGATTTTAATGATTTATATTTACTCTCGGAATTGAGAAACAACGCGACAGCTATATCTAAATCCTAATATTGATTATTTACGATTAATTACTATTATAAACACATCCACTTGCGTCCAAAAAACAATATATATGTTGTCTTTTAGTCATGGTATTTATTACTGAAAAAAATAATATTTTGCGTTATCTTATTTCGTATGTATATATCATATAACCACGAAGCCTTATTCAAACATCACATTATGAATGCAGACCAGTATCATCATTGAGACGACCAATAAAAATAACGACATAAACCCGACATGCGCATTTCAAAGATGATCGCATCTGTACAGGAACTAGATTCAATTGCAGCTAGAACTCAGTCATAAAGTTTGCATCAAATATCTTGTCACCCGATGGTTGACATGATACCATCTAGCCCATGTACCGTACCGTCTATTTGTATATTTCTAAGTTAATACGAATCTTTTAGACGTCGTGCTAACTTAGTACTTGCCCATTGCACAGATAAATGTTTCCTGCCGCGAGCTGGTTAGGCACGCACGGTTATATAAGACGCAGGGTACAGCCTGGGAGTCCTTACTCTGAAATATTTAAAATTTTAGAGCACTACCTTATAATTGTAGAGAACTACAAATTTATAGATCGATTAAGGGTTACATATGTTTTGTTAGAGAGATCCTCTTATTAAACAACCAAGAATAACACTTGTTTTTGGATGGAGAAATTGGGTTCAATCCGTCAAAGGCATATTTGTGTGCAGTAATAGATTTTTTAATAACTAGGCGTTGAATAGCTTTTATAGGACTATTGTGGTATGTATCTATGCCCCATAAGCTGTCTTTGCTGATGGACTTCTCAATAAATATTGAACCTTTTATATTGAATTTTTGTCGTAGCTATGGTATTAAAAAGAGAGAAGAACTTCTTAGCAATTCATGAATTCACCAAGTGGTTGCCGGGGCCATCGTATGGGAGAGAGAGAAACTCTGAGCAGTTCCCGGGCCTTATGACCCAGGTGTAGGTTTAAGGAGGCCCCCTTTGAGATGCGCATCAACGCTCACATTCACTGCTCGAGTTACCCGCCCTTGTTAGCCAAATTTGATAGGAGCCTGATAGTGCAGCCTTAGTTACTCATTCCAAAATTGGACTTACTGCGGTTTCTAGCAGGCTGAGGTCTTGTAGAAAGTTATAGAAAGATTTTACTGGTATACTCGGTCCTACTTCTTGAAATAATAAATTTTATAGATAGACTTTTATAGACCGATAAATATCTCCACCCCACCTGATGTTAAGTGAAGGTGAAGTCCAGACGCGAAGACAGCTGATACAGCAGTTCTACTTGCCACACCAGCCATCCTCACCCTGCCGGCCTGCATGTTGCTTCTTCATGCCTCTTTTAAAGGATCCCAGGTTGTAAGAGGGAGGGAACACGTGAGCGGACAGAGCATTCCAACCACCAAATTTCTTTGTACGCGTTGGAATTGTGGCCACAGTTAGACTGTGACAACGTAGGCACGCGTGCTGCGTGCTCCTCTGAAGGAAAGGGGAAGGTGGGATAAGAGAGAATAACTCCTCAGAATAACTAAATAATTATCTCCTAGTATAAACATTGGAGCGCGTTGTATATACTCTAAGCTCAACCAATTCATTAAAGTGCAAGCATTTATTTCTCTAGTTTTTACTTTTAATTTAGAACAGGCATCGGAACACGATTATTTAATTAAAACTTATCGAAAACCGGCACTGAACCAAATTAAAAACCAGAATCAATTATTGCAGTACTTGACTTTTTTTTCAATAATAAATTGGTAATTACATAAATATGAAATGCGAAGAATCCAGTCTCGTCAGAATAACACAAAAAAAAAAACAATCCGACAATTTTAATTACATAAAACATAATTTAAAACATGTTAGTTTAATTGCGAATAATTAAACGTATACGAATGAACTCAACTCTAATTCTTTATAGTCAAAGGGCTATATTTCCGTGGCAGATGACGTTGTATTAATACAGATGCTCATTTCACATTTAATTAATATAACAGGGCGGGTAACGGAATTATAAACTGAGATTCAAATGACATCGTCCTAGAGACATCATGCTTGCGTGTCCCTAGATGCTTACACAATATTAACTTCTTGATTAGATGCGATACATGAATTGATGCAGTCGTAATGTTTATGACAACGATATGGTATTACAGTCCGTACTAGAATACACAAAAAGATCTTATTTTAAATCTAAAGAAAGCAGAAATATTATCAGATCCCATTTAACGATTACACTTTTATAGTTATTTTTTTTTTTGAAGTGTATACTGTTGGTCGCAGATGACCTTTACAGCGTTACCGGGTTTGGCGACAGCGAGATCCTAAGGGGACCTCAAGCCAAGTATTGGCGAGTGCCTCTAGAGGTATTCCAGGCGGATGGCATCTCCCCACGGGGGGAGTCTCCTCTCTATCTGGAGCCTCTAGACCACACGAACCTGAGGGGGTCGGCTGAACTAGAGGCCGTCTCTGAGACTCGGACCTCGGCGTAGTTAGCCGTTATCGTGGGGGGCGGGGTTTTGTCCTGTCCGGTCTCTCGGTAGCCTGGGTTGTTCGGGGGACTTTTTGTACGCGTGATTTTAATCCGTCATTTGCGGTCCTTGCTCCAGTTATAAGCGATCTATTTTTCGGACAAAAAAGTGCGCGACCAATTTTGTTCCTCGTCTGCGCAGTCTATTAGAATCAAGGACGTAAAATTACGCCATCTTCGGCCTTTTGTTGCTAAAAAAATGTCTTCATATCTCACCTATCAACGTCGGAATCGAGGGCTGCGCATAAGCTACACCACACGATGTCTATCAGTAATCATGAGCCTATTAATGTCCCCACTGCTGGGGCACAGGCCTTCCTAAGGATAGAATAGAGAGATTGGGACATGACCCACCACGGGGGCCCAGTGCGGCTTGGCAGGTGCTAACGACTGCAGATGCAACCGGGACCACCGGCTTAACGTGCCTTCCGAAGAAGATTTTTGGTCACCCATCCAATGACCGACCACTGCGAAAGTTGCTTAACTTCAACGTTCGCAGCCGAAAGCGCTAACCACCTGCGCCATCGAGCTCCTCTGTCTGTCAGGCTATGAATGGAATAGAGAAATTGGGCCATGACCCACCACGCGGGCCCAGTGCGAATCGGCGGGTGCTAACGACTGCAGATGCAGTCGGGACCACCGGCTTAACGTGCCTTCCGAATAAGATTTTTGGTCACCCATCCAATGACCGACCACTGCGAAAGTTGCTTAACTTCAACGTTCGCAGCCGAACGCGCTAACCACCTGCTACATCGAGCTCCTCTGTCTGTCAGTAAGTTGGTCTAATTATAATTATACGGATAATTATCCGTTTTGTGTGCGGTAACAGGCAGCGACGGTGGCTGGCACTGGCATGACGGCGGTGGCAATAAGAACCTGCACACAATGACGATTGTCGCGTGCGAATCGGGACGCGCCTTGACCGCCCGTGGCATATCCGCGTGTACACAAGACAGCATAGCAGCGGTGACATTAGCAAGCTCGTGAACGCTGACGGAATTCGCTAGATTTTTTTGAAGTTATACTTCTTTAGGCGCGTTATGAAAAAATGATGAGAGTGAAGTTTTAAGATGCGCGCGCATCACTGTAACACAAAATATTAACAGCATGAAGTTAACAGAATTAATCTGGAACAACGAAACCAAAGCGCGATTCCGGAGACTACAGCGCCATCTCTTGACCATTGGTGTAGTAGAACCAAAAACCACATCTTTATTTTTTGTAATAAAGTAACAGTTATAGGTATTCATATTTATAATATTTATCCACATGTTTCTAGTTTGTATATTCGGAATACGTGTTTGAGTTTCATACAAGTGCAAATCACATATGTTCTAATAAATTATATTCAGTAGCGATTTTAATTGAATATTTTGATTATTTATTTATTTTTTCAAATTAAAACTGAACTTTATTGACTGTGTCCTTTTCCAGACTTTTTATTAATTTATTGTTATTAATTATTTGCATGCAATTAAAAACTAATTTTAAACTATGCCAAAGAAGGATAACTTCTCATGCGCCTACATAAGTACACGCACCCATTTTTTTTTAATACATTACGTTGCTACTACGAATTTAGTGGACAAAGTGATTCATATCCGCGTGTACACAAGACGGCATAGCGGAGGTGACATTAGCAAGCTCGCGAACGCTGACGGATATTGCTAGATTTTTTTTTAATACATTACGTTGCTACTACGAATTTAGTGGACAAAGTGATTCATATCCGCGTGTACACAAGACGGCATAGCGGAGGTGACATTAGCAAGCTCGTGAACGCTGACGGAATTTGCCAGTTTTTTTTTAATACATTACGTTGCTACTACGAATTTAGTGGACAAAGTGATTCATATCCGCGTGTACACAAGACGGCATAGCAGAGGTGACATTAGCTAGCTCGTGAATGCTGACGGAATTTGCCAGATTTTTTAATACATTACGTTGCTACTACGAATTTAGTGGACAAAGTGATTCATATCCGCGTGTACACAAGACGGCATAGCGGAGGTGACATTAGCAAGCTCGTGAACGCTGACGGAATTCGCAAGATTTTTTAATACATTACGTTGCTACTACGAATTTAGTTGAAAAGAGATTCATGGCCGCGTGTATACAAGATGACATAGCGATAATTAACAAGCTCGTGAACGCTGAGAGAATTTGTCTGTTTTTTTTACTAATAGTCATCATCATAATACTCATCTATCTTTATATAATTCTTCTGTGAGTGTGTATGTCACTGAACTTCTCTAAAACGACTGGACCGATTTTGATGAAATTTTTTGTGTGTTCAATCTGAGAATGGTTTAGATTCACAATTTTGTCCCCTGGACAACCCCTATTTTTTAGGGCGGTACGAAGTTCGCTGGATCAGCTAGTATATATATAAAACTCATAGGTGACTGACTGACTGACATAGTGATCTATCAACGCACAGCCCAAACCACTGGACGAATCGGGCTGAAACGCTACGCAACCGCTAAGAAATGATTTTGATCAATTCGACCCCCAAGGGAATAAAATAGGGAATGAAAGTTTGTATGTAACTTTGTCAATTTTAAACCGATCGGGCTGAGACTTTGCATGCTGGTATAAGAAGAATCATAGATGAATGTCATTGCGTATAATACAAGCCTGAGAACAAAAACTGTAATCTACACTTCAGCTCTACACCGAAGCGAAGCAAGGGCGGACCGCTAGTCTAATATAAATGAATAACTGTATCTCACAACACTGGCGTGTCTATTACTTCTACAAAATAATACTCATAGGAAGATGAAAACAAGTTTTCAAATGGTAATATTATAAACGGCAGTAGCTCAATTAGGAGATGTACTATGCATTCATATGACTATTAAATTATACACACCAGAAATGTGTCAGCACCACAAACCTGATATATTAATAAGGAACAATTAAACCAAACGACTTCTACGTTGGAGCGAGCAACTAATCGAATCATTGAGAATATTTAATACACAAGTCGATAATTATATATAACATTAGCGGCTGGCTCAAAGTGTTCATCAAATACAACCGCTAATTCATCACTAATAGATTTGAAACATGCAAAACTAGACCAAAACAACATTGAACTCCACTTACTTGGATAATCAAATCTTCGCAATTAAAAACCCCATGAAATCTCCGCATTAATTACTTTCCCACAGAGGTAAAAAAAATACTACTATAATTATACGATAAATCTCTTTATATTGATTTTAATCAAAAGTAGATTAATTTATATCGTTGAGAGAGAATTAGATCGTTCGCTGAGAAATGGTTTGGGAAGACGCAACTGTTAAATTAAAGCTAAAGTATTAATTTAATATGTTAATCGCCGTTCGATTCGAGACAAATAATCAATAGATGGGTAATCAAAGATCTATCTTACTTCGCGTGATGATAAAAATACTATTAAGCATACAGTTAGTAGTTTTATTGATTGGTGGATAGATCGCGGTACGATGTTCGATTCGTGTTTATTATTTATCGATCGATGTAAAACTTTTAAAATATAAATATATTTTTCTGAAGTAAGCTCTGTAAGGCTTGTGTTATGGGATGCTAGGGTAACGGATAGAATATACTGTACATATACATATAAGTATATTTACACACTAATACATATTAAACATCCATGACTGGAGTACAAACACAAACATCATCCTCCACCCGGATTTGAACCCGGGAGCTCTGGAGTCGGCGACACCATGAAACCCGGTGTACAAACCACAATGCCACGGAGGTAGTCTAATGTATTACAAATACTTTAACAACCTATTTAATTTGAATTTCTTTAAAAAAATCTCATAATTTTGAAAAATATTATGAAATTTTAGTTATAATGATTAGGTTTTTTATTAATTGATGCTGCATCTAAGTGGCGCAAAATAATAATTGTCTTTATTGAACAAAAAATATTTTAATTGCTCATCATGGTAATGAGGTACCTACTAAAACAATTAACCTAAATCTTTGCACTCCTATCCTACGGGTGCGGTGTCTGCCTAGCCCCAGCATGCCCAAAAAAATGTCCTTCACTATTATTTTTCTATTATTTTTTTAACTTATTAGCAATTAGGTAATCATAGTTAGTGGACAATCTGTTCAAAAAAAATTAAAAATAAAAGTTCTGTTACTAGATACTACAGTCTGTTCATCCTAACTTTTCCTATTTGGTAAATAATCTTGGCACTCCTTTTTTATGAAAATGCAACATTAAAAATCAAGTGATAACTGGATTCAATAGGTTTCAGTCTATATTAACGATTTATTTTAATAGTTTATTGGCTTCGTTATTATTTTATTTTTAAACGGGTGATTTTGTTAAAAAGTTGTGCCAAAATTGTTTACCTTAATAAATGCAATAAAGGCGATCATAGGACCATTTATCAACATAAGAATAGAACTAGGTACCTTAGTTAATAATACTAACCACTAGTTTTTCTATGATATTTATAAAAAGATTATTTCTGAAATTATGTAAAGATAAAACTAGTTTTTACGGGTTAATCCTTTTCAGGTCTGCATCGTCAGAATAAATCATTATTCTGACAATGCAGACCTGAAAAGGCTGCGAAACGTCAATAAATAAATAAAGTTTCGTGCATTAACCCGTAAAAACTAGTTTTATTTAATGAGTGATGTGCGTGAAAACCTAAGAAACAAATATATGTAAAGATAGTTTATACTCCCATCCCATATATCTGTTTATTTTTATGAAAATTATAATCTTAACCAGGTACATACCTAATTACCGATAGTAAAATATAGAAACAGGTAAATGGAAAGACTTTGAACATTTCATTTGAAAAGAAATATATTATTACTACAGGTTACTGCCAACATTCATAAATCAATATGAATATAAGCATTATATATTTTTATTATTCATTGAATTTTATGTTCATTTAATGCATAAGTGCTTACATAAAGGTAAATTCTAAATCTATTCAGAATACATAAAGTGTACATCTTTTACGATTAAGTATAATAATAATAACCTCAAAATCTAATACATTCTGTAGTAGACCACGGTTCCTCAAGTTGTCCGAATCTCGCCAAATGAATAATTAGAGTTTACTAGCAAACCAGTGAACCAAATGTTCACCAAAAAAAAAAGTATTTAATTAATTGAGAACTTCGGAGATTTTGTGTGGTTTCGTTTGAAATAGAAATCACGTGATTTCTCGAAAACCGGAAGTGCTACGTTACTCACATCCGGTTTGTAGTCTTATCAGACTATTCTCAACTTATAACTTAAACATTCTCTTTATCTATCTCTTACGGTTTGGCCGCTGAAACAGCACCACGGACGGACGGACTTGTCTATTAGATAAGGGATGAATGATTCCGAACACAACTAGGATTTTCTCATTGCTGTGCGCTCTAGGGCATTCAATGTATGGGGAATGAGCAATGTCCTTTGCTAGCTGTGTAGTGTTGGTGTTTGTGGCCTGTGTGGAAGAGTCGGAGGCGCGTTGGCACGGGTAATTACGTCGTCGGGGTACTCTAAGACGTGCCTACGGAATCGGAGGGATCTATTTATTTATTTATTTATTCATTCATTGCATATCACATTCACAAAAATAAGGTGGTACATAATAAATACAGTAACTATGTGACGCCCTGCAAGGGCACAGCAACTTTAGAGGGTTATAATCTATTTAATAGTTATTTATTATACAAGAGTGGAAAGTTCCTTTTTAACCGCGTGCTCGATTTGGATGACCGAGCAAGCGAAGGATTCTAAAGTTGAATCACGAGCGCAGCGAGTGATTCTAAATTAGAATCCTGAGCGTCAGCGAGGGAAACAAACGAGCACAAGGTGAAAAATCTTTCCACTCGAGTGCAATACGTAACTTTTCATCCCACCTCAGCGAGGAAATGACAAAATGAAAAAGAAAACAATTTATAATGACAAAATATTTAAGCAATAAAACGTGAAAAACTAGAATGGCGCGAAGCACGCAAATAAAACAAAGAAACCAAGAAGGTTCCAAATTTAAATTTTTTCACAATTTAAAAAGTTCTAATCATAAATTTGGCACCATAGAGGTTACATTAAATAGGTTTAATGACGTTTTGAATTTACAATTATATTGAGTACTCATTATATGTGATGTTCTAAATTCAAATCTACTTTGCCGCTCAAGCGAATAAAATAGAATTTTCCAGCCAGATTTCGAAGCGCAAAATTACACTTTCCGAGGTGGTGGGATGAAAAATATATTATTATACAATTGCACAATATAATTTATAAACTAAGTTTTAATCATTCTTTACATACATTGGTGTTTGGTGTCAATTGTAGCATCCATGCGCAGCTATGCACTCCGAGTTTTTTTCAGCGGTAGAGTTAGGCATTGTCCTAATACAACGCGATAACGCGAATGAGCGATGCGATCATCGTACGAGTCGACGATCAAACATATTGATCTAGAATAGGCGATCGCGCGATGCATTCGCGCGACTAAAATGTTTAAAAATCTATTCGCGCGATCTTAGTTCGCGCGAACGCGCAATCAAACCTATTAATGATGAATAGGTGTCCTAACTGACGTTCGCGCGATGATCGCGTCGCGTCGATAGGAAGCGGGGAGAGGGGCAGGGCTAACCCGTTCCGTATTCGCGTTCTATTAGGACACCCAGTTCGCGATCACGCGACGGTCGCATCGTTTAAACGCGCGATGATCGCGTTAACGCGTTGTATTAGGACAATGCCTTACGCGCCGCGACCTGTACGCGCCATCACGCACGTGTGGCACGCCGCGCACGCACAGAGCATGTGTGTCGTGGCTACATGAGCGACGCACGAAATTCACAAATGCCGGTCAAATGCGACGAATGCCTGACAGATGGTAGCCCTACCACGGTAATATTATCTATACAGTATTGTGACTCGGCCATGTCCTTGAAATAACTGCCTACGGCCGAGCGGGGCGTATCCACGCGGTAGGGCTGCCCGCCTACAGTATTTTAGTTTCATCTACATAATTGAGTTTTTTTCTAGTTTTGCTGGCTGGCGAGACCTAGCCCGGCATCGCAGAGCATGGCGTCATCTTGTGTCGGAGGCCAAGATCCACTTCGGATCGTTGCGCCACAGCAGTAAGTAAGTAAGTAAGTTTTAGTTTTGTGACTGTAAATATTTTATTTCATATGTAAAAAAATGTTGTGAACACATCCTGTGTTGCATAAAAACATGTTATTTTAAGTGTTATTTAATAATTAAAAAAAATAGATTTGAGACAGAAAAATATTTACGCCTCTACTGAGACATACGAAAAGCTTTATTATTAAATTAAATAGTATAATAAATACGCATTCGTATAAAAAGTTTAATTATTGAAGTGTTCAAGCAACCAAAAACAGCACAATATCGATTATTGCTCTCAGCCATATTAAATTATGTAGGTATCTACTTAATTCGATAAAATATTCAAAATACAAACGTTTAATCACGGCTAACTGCTTAAAAAACAATTCACACCGTTCGGTCGTCGCTGCGACGCATTCGCGACTGGATGCCCACCGGGTGCCGCGCGAACTCGAGTGGCGTAGGTATGACACGCTTTCCGACCGTTTGTATGAAGATAGAATACTGTATAGATAATATTACCATGGCCCTACCTAGGACTCAAAACATACTATCAATACATTCACAAGAACCTCATACGATAAAAACACTTATGCAAAGAATATTGTTTTAACCGAGCCATCGTCTTAGAATGCATGCAAAGTGCGTTCATAAGAGCGTTCGCACTTACCTGTGACAACTGGTTGAATTGCATTTCCTAATAACGGTACTGTACTGACAATCTGTATTCTTATTTGCACCGGCAATTGAACCCGCGACCTCCACTCTGGGCGACTATCCGCAAGATAATCCACAAGTTATTACAGCATTATGAGTAAACGCGCAAATCTTCCCCGGTACAATACCTAAATTATTCATTTGGATAATGGCAACATTTACTTTATTCAATAACGTGTGTAGTAGATTTGCGTTGTGTGACTGCGATATGTGCTTTTGCAGACGGACGTGTTGTTTCCTATAATATATGTTTATGGACATATAAAAATCAAATGCGACATTTTTTAAATGAAACTTTTTTTCGGGCGGGGTGTAAATAGAAAAAGCCTATGTAAAAGGTGAAACGATAGAAACGAAGGTGAAATATATATATATATATGTGTGTGTGTGTGTGTGTGTGTGTGTGGGATGCGTGCGCTGTTCTTTCCGACGAGCATGAAAGTTAGAGGATAACTCGGCGAAGGCTGAAACGCTACGAACGTCACAAGCGTCACATGCAACAATATATATATAACTAGCGGACCCGACAGACGTTGTCCTGTCTAGTATGGTAGCGCCGTCTGTCGGATCCAATGTAAAACATTCCAAAATCAACAACTACTAATAAATTAAAAATTAATTAAAAAAACATTGTCCAGCGGACAAAATTGTGAATCTAAACCATTCTCAGATCCCCTTGAACACACACAAAAAAATTCATCAAAATCGGTCCAGTCGTTTAAGAGAAGTTCAGTGACATACACACTCACAGAAGAATTATATATATAAAGATAACATTATATATATATAAAAAAAAGCGGGAATTCCGCTTTCCTATAAAATCCAGCTTGAAAATTATATACAAATAAAGAGTCTTTTTATCGATAAAAATGCCTTTTTAGGTAAATCAAAAGATTCATCATAGATAAATAAACATTATCACAAACAATTAACATATCAAACTTAGGTATACAGGGCGACCCACGAGTTTGTCACACGGAGGGAAAGTATATTAAATATTGAATATGCAATATTTTACTGAAAGAAGACATCATTTTATTTTTAATAATAACTAGAACTTTGAAATAATTAGATCCTTCCTCTGTGTAACAAACCCGTGGCACGCTCTGTATATACATACCAGGGAACAAATTTAAAAAAAGAATGGTCATGTTCAAAATAGAGTCTGTGCGGAAGGAGAATGGGCGTGGCGAAAAACGGAACTAACATTAAGATTTTTATTTGGAAATCAAACCCAGCAATCTGTAAAACGTCAAAGTTTTGTATTGATACGGATTTGTTTGTTGTTGTAAATTTCTTGCGGTTTTTCGTATTTAATCATGTCTAAAAGGGGTAAAACCTTACAAATACAGTAGAAAAGCACTACAGCGCCCTCCAATCTAAATCCCATTCTCTTTCCGCACAGACTCTAGCACGTTTGTCATATGTCAGAGCTTGAGTATGACCGCTCGATCGATTGACTTTATTATTTTTTGTTGTATTCTTAATTTTTAGAATAAGATTTATCCCAGAAATCACCATAATATTCAGGAACGGGGATGGTTTGGTAAATTCCCTGTGAATTCAGTAAGGGTGCTAGATTTAATAGATTTGCAAGATTTTTATAATGGCGACACATTTGCTTCACAAATAAATGCTTTTGAATCGGTACTTGGTAATTCTGAAAATGATGAATGACTTATTACCAATGAAACAAGCTAAAACATCATTTAAACACGCGAAGTGGTAATATTACTTTATCATATCATACTGTATAAAAAAGAGGATCTTTACTTTAATTTACTATGGACAATATTTAGATGATTCCTAAAAACTTTTAAACTTAATACACTAAAAAAAACTCACAATTGAAAACCTACGGATTAGGCTAGTTTGTCATTTGTAGTTTTTGTTATACATTTTGTATTTCTTTGTGGATTATCTGGAAACGACCCGTTTATAATGACTTTAGATAAAAAAATCAGTGGCATAACGGTTTTAGAGTACACAAAGAAGATTAAATGAAAACAGTCCGGAAGGACCAGATTAGTTATAATAATAATAGTATTTAACTGTTTTATTATCTCCTTTATTAAACATATAACTATCGTATTCAGGAGCTCGATGACGCCAGTGGTTAGCGCGTTCGGCTGCGGTCGTTGAAGTTGAGCAACTTTCGCAGTGGTCGGTCAATGGATGGGTGATCAAAAATTTACTATCTCGAGCTCCTCCGTGCTTCGGAAGGCACGTCAAGCCGTTGGTCCCGGCTGCATCTGCAGTCGTTAGCACCCACCAACCCGTACTGGGCCCGCGTGGTGGGTCATGGCCCAATCTCCCTATTCCATCCATAGGGAAGGCCTGTGCCCCAGCAGTGGGGACATTAATAGGCTGATGATGATGATTCAGTGTGTGTTTATTTTTAAGTCTCAGCAATTAGCCTAGCCCCAAAGTAAGCACTGTATGGCTTGTGTTATGGGATGCTAGGGTAACCGATAGTATACATATCTTTATATATATAATTCTTCTGTGAGTGTGTATGTCACTGAACTTCTCTTAAACGACTGGACCGATTTTGATGAAATTTTTTGTGTGTGTTCAAGGGGATCTGAGAATGGTTTAGATTCACAATTTTTTATGATATATCTTACAAAAACACATACAACCCTAAATTTTCACCCTTCTACCACCAACCCCTATTTTTTATGGGGGAACGAAGTTCGCTGGGACAACTAGTATAAGTATATTTATCTAAAGACACTTATGAACATCCATGAATAAGGTTCACATGCCTGCATTCATCATGTAACAATTTGTTATACCGGAAATCAAACCCAAGACCGCTAAGAAAGCGACACCTTCAAACCCAGTGTAGATACCATTCACGCCACGCAGTACTCACCATGTAGGCACCTTTGTTTATTGTGTCTCCTTGATAATTCGGCACTTTTGGTGATTTGATGATGTGATTTGATCACCGACCATAGGAGAAAATTAATATAACCTTCATAACATAAATGTTTCTTATTACAGATCAAAAAATTGGGTGGTAAAAACGACACATGACATTAGGCAATTTGGTTGAGATGAATATGTTGAGATACTCGTAGATGATGTGGGCTGCTGAGAATGGATAAAATGAGGCATGACTACATAAGGGGATGTTTAAAAGTGTCACAAGATTGAAAGCTAAACGGCTGTCACGGTATGGAAATTTAATGAGAAGGAATGAGAGACGTGTAACAAAGAGGGTAATTATGAATGCAAGTTCCAATCCTGTCTGAAAGCTGGACCGACTGAATTATATTCTCTAATAAATTTATCTTAAGATTTAAAACTAACGATGTACGAGGTACGTACGAACAAACATAACCTACTATAATCACTGTATCTAAGAAAAGCATCTTAATACATCATTGTATTAGGTATATAAAAACACATATTTGCATTATGTAGGGGGTCCTGCCTACATATTTGGTTCCCTCTTTCCTGGTGACCCCTAAAAACGATGTTTTCTCAAATTAATTGACGACCTCCGTGGCCGAGTGGTTTGTACGCCGGGTTTCATGGCTGTCGCCGACTCGAGAGGTCCCGGGTTCGAATCCCGGTGGGGGCAGATGTTTGTGTGATGAATACGAGCATTTGTACTCCAGTCATGGATGTTTAATATGTATTTATATAAATAAGATATGTACAGTATAAGTATTCTATCCGTTACCCTAGCATCCCATAACACAAGCCTTATAGTGCTTACTTTGGGGCTAGGCTAATTGGTGTGAGTGTCGGAAATATTTATTTATTTATTTATTTAATTATCACGGAGCAATCTCCCGTCTACTCGATCGTTGGCATCGAGCCGCCTCTAATACCTCGCCCATTACACCCCGACACTTATCCCACAGATCTACTAAAATATTTTGATACAATCTCATTCGGACAAATGTTGATGATTTATCAGAAGGGCTTTAACGTCAGCGATCACCTCGATAATTCCGTTTGCGACCATTTATCTTAGATTATCGGCATACGATGCGACGTCTCAATTCCTCTGATTCTTTAAGCTTTTTAATCTATTCAATTTTTATTTGGATACTCTTAAATCTAATGTGTTACGATAAATTGTAACTGCCGCTATCAGTCAACGTCTGTGGATGCATTCTTTTTTTTTTTAAATAGAGTTTTGGAGGGAGCGCAAAAGCTTATGCGAATATCAAACATATTTTTGTTCCTAGTGCGTGTCTGTCAATATAAAATGTATATACACGTATCTAATTTATGTATGTTATTATTGAAAGTGATAAAAATGATATTGTATTTATTATTTATGTTTCTAAATAATTTTACGAGTATGTATTTCTGTTTTTTTTTTTTGTTCTTATATTTCTTTTTTGCGATAGTCAGGTGTCAAAAGAACCATAGGTGTCAATTGAAAATCAGCGTAGGGTCCCACAAACCTGACAACATGCTGAATTGACAACCTATTTTGGCGCAGCCGCGAGATAGCAACAAAATAAATCACCTTTAAGAACGACAGTTATGAAAAATTGTTTTCTTGTATTTTTTTATTGCTCAAAATCTTGTATCTACTGTCTCGTTGTTTGTGTCAAAATAAATGTATTTCCTTTCTTTCTTTCAAACATTTATTTGTTATCTTTGGAAGAATGTGCGATGAAACCCGTTTTGAATCGGTTACACTATTGTTAATGAATACCAAAAATTAAATTCGATCGTTGGACCGTCTTTTTTTCTAATTCCAATCACGATCTCTGATTTTCGTACAGTCATAATAGTCTGCGCGTACGGGAGTATAATTGACCGCGGGCTTTTTGTCCGAAAAAATAGGCCTTCTTTTTTTGAGTGTGTATGCTGTTGGTCGCAGATGACTTTTACAGCGTCACCGGGTTTGGAGACGGCGAGATCCTAAGGGGATCTCAAGCCGAGAATTGGCGAATGCCTCTAGAGGTATTCTTCTCCCGTCTGGCACTTCTAGACCACTCGAATCTTAGGGGGTCGGTTCAACTAGAGAGCGTCTTTGAAACTCGGATCTCGGCTCTAGTTAGCCGTTGTCGTGGGAGGATCGGAGAGTAAACAGGCATTAACTGTATTTGCGCTCCAGACTTTCCACCAGACGAAACAGAGACAAAAGCGACATAAGCGATGTCATTGACAATATAAATAACAGTTTTTTTAATAGACTCTAAATGTAGGGACAAGTAAAGAAGCTTTTGATCCAGCCATAGTTTAATTAAAGTCATTCTACTGTTATTATTCTGAATCTGAACTTTGAATTATATTTCGCAATGCGTTTTGTAACACAGTGGTGGTATATTGCGATATATGCGTTTTTGCTGCCTACGGGGGGAGTCTCCTCTCCGTCTAGAGCCTGGGTTCTGAACCTGTGGGTAATACCATACTTCGGGGGTAATAAAGTACCTAATTAATTATATTACATACGCTCCTTCTTGCTATCGAGCCCGTGGAGTGCTGAGTGTGGGAAGCGGGGCGAGATTTTCTCCTGATGATGATATTATTAGAGACGAGGATGTAGCGGCCAAATTGATATTTCTTGGACTGATGATAACATTTTAAATTCGCGGTAAAATCTGGTTTCCTAGTAGGTTACAGGGGTAGCAGTATTGGAAAGTAAAACACTGGTCTAGAGCCTCTAGACCACTCGAACCTGAGGGGAAAAATAGATCGCTTACAACTGCATCGAGTACCGCACACGAGGTATTAAAAGTACCACGTACACGAAAACCCCCGAAGCGAGTACCGAGAGACTGATGTGACCAGGCTGGCTGATTTGAAGAGATGGACCAACCTCTTTTCTCTGTTAAAACATCTTCTCTTGTTAAGCCTCATGTTAATTACAACACAACGCAATCTGAGAATTTAAACTTCTATTGCTTCATCATCATCATCAGGAGCCTCTTAATGTCCCAACTGCTGGGACACAGGCCTTCCCTATGTATGGAATAGGAAGATTGGGCCATGACCCACCATGCGAACCCAGTGCGGATTGGTGGGTGCTAACGACTGCAGATGCAGCCGGGACCAACGGCTTAACGTGCCTTCCGAAGTACGGAGGAGCTAGAAATAGTAAATTTTTGGTCACCCATCCAATGACCGACCACTGCGAAAGTTGCTTAACTTCAACGATCGCAGCCGAACGCGCTAACCACTTGGGCTATCGAGCTCATCACAACATAATCGGTGTTTATAAAACACTGAAAAAAAAATCATTCAAAAAATCATGAAATTAGTAAAGAGGTATTTTCAAATATGGTACTCGGGTATTGATAAATTGAGTGTTACTTTAAATAAAATAATAAATATTTACAGTTTCATACGCGTTTATTTAAAATGAAATAACTATTCTAGAGAAAGTCGATTAACATCTAGGTGTACAATGCCCTTTTTTATGCGTAATTACAATTTCATTCTTTCCAGCGGCAGAGTAGATTTTCAATGTCCGAATAAAAGATTTAGCTTAAAAGCACCCTTATATTTAAGGATTAAAAAGGCGTGCCGTTTTTTATAAAGAAAAAAAAAGGGTAGGATTATTCTAAAAGGCCATAAATGATAACCTTGCCTACTATGCTTATCACTTAGTCATCGAAAAGAACAGTTATTTCATTTACCAACAAAATAAAACCATGTTGGTGTAAAAATGATTTGGTAAATCGATTTTTGGTGAAAGTGACATTGCTAAAGCTTATTGAAAAAAGGATAGAATTTTACGAAAACGAGTCACCTCAGTAGGATTGCTAAAAGAATCATACCATAGTATACACTTAATATAAATAACACTATTTGTATTTGTAATGTATGACACAGAAATCGAAATGCAGGTAAACAATTAATGTATAATTAATCATTATGTAATGAAAGGTGCCTCATGAATCTCTGACGACTCTGTGAATAATAAAACAGGGAGAAAAAAACAGCCCTTGCCGAGGTTCTTTCCGGTTCTTCTCAGTACAAGGTCTCCGTAGATTTAAGAACCGGAGGCGTAGCTTCTAGACATTCATGAGTGATAGTAACAGCCTAAAGTGAAAACTGAAAAAAACTATATTACTTGTAAGAAAAAATATTAATTTGTTTCTTAAAAACAGTGATGTTCACACACTTAATACAAGAAACAAAAATAAACTAACTTTACCTGCTACTATGCTTCACAAAATCAATAATTTCTTTAAAGGTCTTTGTGTTCGCTTATACAATGAAGTCCCAAGCAATATTCAAGAGTTAACCATAAATAAATTTAAAGATAGTATAAAAAAAGCACTAATTAAAAAAGCTTATTACAAAGTGTCTGATTATATTACAGACAAAAATGCTTGGGTTTGAACTGTTCCAATCATTCCAACAGGTGTTCTATATTAAATAAATCATGATTGTATTGACGTTGTAACAACATAATGATTTGTAAATGTTGTTACATTATACTTTTAATGTGGTGGAGTTCTTTTCGCTCGTTTTTCTCCGCAGCTAAAAAATATGTCCAATAGCGAGTGGTAGGGAAAAAAATTTTTGGACGATTCAAATGTGTTGTAATCCAATTTGAATAAAGATATATTGATTTCTGATTTCTGACTGAAAAAAAAACGTTGGTGAATTATGTATTTCCTTGGGTTTTGGGGTTGACAGTTTCACAATAGGTTAGGTTAGTGAGCGAGCAGCGAAACGCGAGAAAAAACTAGGTTCTCGGGACGCACGACATAAGTGATAACTAATCTAAGATATTATATATATCTCATCATCATCAGCCTATTAACGTCCCCACTGCTGGGGCACAGGCCTTCCCTATGGATGGAATAGGGAGATTGGGCCATGACCCACCACGCAGGCCCAGTGCGGATAGGCGGGTGCTAACGACTGCAGATGCAGCCGGGACCAACGGCTTAACGTGCCTTCCGAAGCACGGAGAAACTCGAGATAGAAGATTTTTGGTCACCCATCCAATAACCGACCCCTGAGAAAGTTGCTTAACTTCAACGATCGCAGCCGAACGCGCTATCCACCTGCGCCATCGAGCTCCTCATTATATATATATATATATCTATACGGCGGTAATTGAGCCAATAATAATAATATGCAGCAAGCGCTTGGGAACCCGCAATTGGGCCGGAGATGAACAAAAAGACGTTAAGTTCACTCCAAAGATCATTCGCGATAAAAATATGCAGGGGCTATCGCACTGTCTCCCTTACCTCGGCTCTAGCGTTGGCAGGACTGCTGCCGCTGGACCTCAGAGTCCAAGAAACAGCAGCACTTTTCAGGTCAAAGAAGAGGGATGCCGGAGGGAACGTATTATAAATATACTAGCAAACCAGTGAACCAAATGTTCACCAAAAAAAATATATATATTTAATTAATTGAGAACTTCGGAGATTTTGTGTGGTTTCGTTTGAAATAGAAATCACGTGATTTCTCGAAAACCGGAAGTGCTACGTTACTCACATCCGGTTTGTAGTTTTATCAGACTATTCTTAACTTATAACTTAAACATTCTCTATATCTATCTCTTACGGTTTGGCCGCTGAAACAGCACCACGGACGGA
This sequence comes from Chilo suppressalis, assembly GCA_902850365.2. Taxonomy (NCBI): domain Eukaryota; kingdom Metazoa; phylum Arthropoda; class Insecta; order Lepidoptera; family Crambidae; genus Chilo; species Chilo suppressalis. The sequence goes on along the minus strand of OU963905.1, from coordinate 1,909,124 downwards.
CGGACGGACTTGTCTATTAGATAAGAGATAAATATGTTATATAACTACATATGTTTAGGTATATTTATAGATGTTACAATATAAATGTTATATTAAGTAACATGTAGTTTTATCAATTTAATTTTGTTTTTCTTTCTCTTTTACTATAATGCTTTAATTTACTTTACCGCATAATGTCTCTGCTTAGCCCGCTGGTTGACTGGTAGAGAATGCCATGTGGCATTAAGTCCGGCATTTGTTACAAAACAATAAAGAGTAAATAAATAAATAAGTGGCACTACGGGTTAGAGTTAAGGAGGAGCCTGCCTACTGATGCCGTATGCGTGAGAGGAAGGGAAGCCAGACAGAATGGCGCCGTAACGCGTTACGTAACGAAGCGGTTTATCCTCCCATAAGAAGTTATCTTTTCAAGCAATTGTTTGAAGATTGAGAGTTGTATAATTATATCCGCGTTTTCGCAAAACCCTTAACTGCGAAAATTTGTTTTAAATCTGAACTGGATGTTCAGATCATCCATTTTTGACGACCTCCTTGGCCGAGTGGTTTATACGCCGGGTTTCATGGTGTCGCCGACTCGAGAGGTCCCGGGTTCGAATCTCGGTGGGGGCAGATGTTTGTGTGATGAATACGAGCATTTGTACTCCAGTCATGGATGTTTAATATTTATTTCTTTATAATATAATATTATATATGTACAGTATATGTATTCTATCCGTTAGCCTAGTATCCTATAACACAAGCCTTACAGTGCTTACTTTGGGGCTAGGCTAATTGGTGTGAGTGTTGGAAATATTTATTTATTTTGTTTTTATTTATTCCAAGATGAGCGGAGAAAAAGGAAATAGGACGAAACAAATATAATAAAAATACATGCTTAAAATACATACAACTCCATAGTGAAACAAAAATACACGATCGAGTTTTAGTGTCGCCGCACACGGGCCACAAACGCCGCCACGAGAAGCTAGAAGCGGCTACTAAAGTGGCTGAAGCGCGCGACAGCGGTCGACTAAGGTAAGGTAGAGAGGGGTGGGGAATCGCGCGAATGACGTGTGGCGGCGTTTTGTATCGGCGCATTAAGTGGCCGGTGCGGACCACAAGAAGCGAGCAACGACGATTTGTAGCGTGTGGCGGCCACCGGCGTACCGTGTGTAGCGAGTCCATATAAAATGTATGAAAACTACGAGAAATATGCCGGTGGCGGCGTTTTGTAGTTGTGGTCGGTGGCCCGTGTGTGGCGACACTTAAACTCTCGCAGAGCACACTGAACGCTCGCCCCACTTGTAACAATTTCAAACGAATTTCAATTGTTTTAAAATTTTAGTTACCGATGACCTTTACGTGACACTAGGATATTGGAAACACACAGACACCGACTAAACTCATTCCCAATGTAAAGAGTTCATGCGATGTTAAGATTCATTAGCATTTTTGGGGGTCCGTACTTTGTTAGAAAAAAATGGTGTGGTTTTAAGAAACTACGAAGCAAGTGATACTTATAAAACCTAAATGAATCGAACTTGGGATGTCTGCATAGCAAGCGATCTTTTCAGCACTGAATCACCGATGCCTGATAATGAGGCCTGAATTTCTTAATAAAAATTGAATTAAATATACAAATATTTTCAACACACACCAATTAACCTAGCCCCAAAGTAAGCACTGTAGGCTTGTGTTATGTTAGGGATACTAGGGTAACGGATAGAATACATATACTAATACATATATAAGTATACTAGTGGCCCGCCCTCGCTTCGCTTCGGGGTAGAATTGATCAAAATCCTTTCTTAGCGAATGCCTACGTCATAACATCTACCTGCATGCCAAATTTCAGCCCGATCCGTCCAGTGGTTTGGGCTGTGCGTTGATAGATCACTATGTCAGTCAGTCACCTTTGAGTTTTATATATACAGATTTTATATAGCAAATGCATGCATGCAAAATGCAAAATGTATGTTTAAGCTATGACTACAGTACAAATGCTCATATCCATCACACAAACATCCCAGAATCGAACCCGGGACCTCTCGAGTTGGCGATAGCATGAAAGCCAGCGTACGTGCCACTCGGCCATGGAGGTCGTCGTCAATTGAAAATGTAATGCGACAAGTACTCGATAAATACAAAAAAAAATGTGGAGATTTCAGCCGTTTATAAACATTTTATGCCACAGTGTGACGCTCCCGAAGAAAAATCTAGAAAGAGTTCTATGTACTTCGCGTTTACCTAAAATTATGTAGTTTGGAAAAATCTTGGGATAATTAAAACCTATGTAAAGAACGGAAAGGAGCTCGATGGCGCAAGTGGTTCGTGCGTTCGGCTGCGATCGTTGAAGTTAAGCACCTTACGCAGTGGTCGGACATTGGATGGATGACCAAAAATTTACTCTCGAGCTCCTCCGTGCTTCGGAAGGCACGTTAAGCCGTTGGTCCCGGCTGCATCTGTAGTCGTTAGCACCCACCAATCCGCACTGGGCCCGCGTTGTGGGTCATGGCCCAATTTCCCTATTCCATCCACAGGGAAGGCCCGTACCCCAGCAGTGGGGACATTTTTTTTTTATTTTATTTTTTTTATTTTACACACCAATTAGCCTAGCCCCAAAGTAAGCACTATAAGGCTTGTGTTTTGGGATGCTAGGGTACTGTACATATATAAGTATATTTATATAAATACACTAGCTGACCCAGCGAACTTCGTACCGCCATAAAAAAAATTAATTAAAAAAACATTGTCCAGCGGACAAAATTGTAAATCTAAACCATTCTCAGATCCTCTCGTATGTAATTTTTTGTACACACACAAAGTGTGTGTACAAAAAATTTCATCAAAATCGGTCCAGTCGTTTAAGAGAAGTTCAGTGACATACACACTCATAGAAGAATTATATATATAAAGATATTAAACATCCATGACTGGAGTACAAATGCTCGTATTCATCACACAAACATCTGCCCCCACCGGGATTCGAACCCGGGACCTCTCGAGTCGGCGACAGCCATGAAACCCGGCGTACAAACCACTCGGCCACGGAGGTCTTCAAATTTTTAACATTAATAGGCTGATGATGATGATGATGATATAAAGAACCGGAGACATCTTGGAGACTCTCGTCTGGTGATAACAATCTTTTTACAATCTTGAAATTTTTCACGGAACCTTCTGTGCGCGAGTCGGACACTCGCACTTGACCGATTTCTTTTTTCGGTTACTTCGGTTCAGTTTAATTTTTCGGTTTTTTTTTTGTTATGTTCCCACAATAGATCTCCGTTATGAATGCAAATATCGTACTGAACACTGACCCGAGACGATTAAAGAAAATACTTAGCAAACCAGTGAACCAAATGTTCTCCAAAACCTGATTTCTCGAAAACCGGAAGTGCTACGTTACTCACATCCGGTTTGTAGTCTTATCAGACTATTCTTAACTTATAACTTAAACATTCTCTATATCTATCTCTTACGGTTTGGCCGCTGAAACAGCACCACGGACGGACGGACGGACGGACGGACTAGTCTAATAGATAAGAGATTCTACATCGCCTCAGTCGGATATTGTATCCGGGACCTTAAAGATGGTTACACCACATCATCATCATCATCAGCCTATTAATGTCCCCACTGCTGAGGCACAGGTCTTCCCTATGGATGGAATAGGGAGATTGAGCCCTGACCCACCACGCGGGCCCAGTGCGGATTGGCGGGTGCTAACGACTGCAGATGCAGCCGGGACCAACGGCTTAACGTGCCTTCCGAAGCACGGAGGAACTCGAGATAGAAGATTTTTGGTCACCCATCCAATGACCGACCACTGCGAAAGTTGCTTAACTTCAACGATCGCAGCCGAACGCGCTAACCACCTGCGCCATCGAGTTGCTCACCATGAAACAAGCAAATGCTTTTTTGTGATTTCTTTTTCAACAATCGTGTTAAGTTCTTAATATTTTTAATAAGCATTTAACTAAGAAAGTAAGATTTTGCATTTTGCATTAAGAAGAGATTGCAGCTTGAGAAACACTAGAAAAAATTAGACACGGTCATTAAAGTTGCGATATCAAAATTAGTTAGTGCCCGGATAGCGGAAGGTGCAGGTTCGAATTCCGTCTGCTGGCTTGACAAGATGGATTTTTTGTAGTAAAATTTTCTTTGCATTTAAAAATCATGTTTTTAAGTACAGAAACGTTAGATTACTAAATAATGTGATGTGTAGCATATTTAAAATGAGCTGCAATAGATTCAGTTTCATTCGATACCGATTCAAAAGTCGACCCTTTTCTCTGCGCGCACGCATACTATGCCATTAATCAGCGCCGTTCCTCATAAATACAGCCACCAATAAGTGCGTCAGATTACCGTAGCGTAACGTATATACGCTGCACGGTTTGCTATTAATACTCTGAAGTCTTATTTCCCATTTTATGTAATATAAATTAAAACTGTAGTGTTTTATCTCTTTTGTAGTAAAACTTTTCTTTAGATTTAAACATCTAGCAGTTAAATGCTTAAAAAAACATAACTATAATTGCTATTTCTTCTTTGAAATCTTTAACACTTGAAAAAGTATTCATTTGACATTGTGGGTTACCTACAATGGAATGGAATGGCTACGAAAATTTCGACGAGGCCATCAGGGCCGTGGTAGCATAATTGGTCAGTGTATTCGCCCGGATTGCGAAGGGTGCGGGTTCGAGTTCCGTCCGCTGCCTGGTCCGCGTGGAATTTTTTCTAGTAAAATTTTTTTTTAAGATTTAAATATCAAGCAGTTAAATGTTTAAAAATAAAAATAAAAATGGTTGCCTGTAAAGTCGGTTTTACGGGCGAAGATTTTACGTGACAACGTCTTTTTCTCGGTAGAATATTTATTGATATGAATATAATTAAATTGCACAATAGGAACAAGGAATTGAATGAAAATAAGAATTGCACAAATTTTAACTATAGAAATATATTTTGTTTACTAAAACATTGTACATGTAAACTTAAACTTAACACGAGAGACTCATCGTAACGTTACCGAGCGTTACACTTTTTCATAAGTGACTCCCAGCCGCAACCTAATTTAAGACGTTGTCACGTCAAAACATAACTAAAACTTTAGTGGTAAAATAACTATGTAATAAATATGTATAAAAAGACACACCTACATTAATAATGTTGAACAAAAAAAATGCAGTACTTTTTGATGTTAGAAGGGATTTGCTTAGGTTTTAGCCTAAATTTTTTATTCGTAAAAAACATGATTTTAACTGCTAACAAGGTTTAGACAAGTGGTATTAATTCTATTTATTCGGACGTTAACGCTCAATTTATAAAGTTTAAAAAGAAGTAATAAACTACAAAATTAATTAACAGAAGATTCATAATTAACTATAAAACATTTGTTATGTAATGTTCGTAATTAACAATCTCGCGACGACGTATAATTGTAAAGTTTGCCATTTTTAAAATAGGCGTTTGCTAAAACAGAAAGACGGCCGCTTGTGTATAAGCTCGAAGAAATCTTATTCGGTGATACATTAATGAGCCTCGTGGCGATATCGTACAAGACGTGTTAATTTCACGTGAGAAGTTCTCTGGTACATGTTTTGGGGTTCCAGTGGCATATTTTGATTAGGCACTGTGTTGATAGGAAGTAAATACAGTAGGTAAGTTTTATTATAGGAGCTCGATGGCGCACGTGGATAACGCGTTCGGCCTGCGATCGTGAAAGTTAAGCAACTTTCGCAATGGTCGGTCATTGGATGGGTGACGCAAAACTGGATAACTTGAGTTCCTCCGTGCTTCGGAAGACACGGGGAATAGGGAAGGCCTGTGCCCCAGATTTGGGGATATTAAAATGCTGATATGATGATGTTTGAATTTTTATTATGATAAAATTTTTCATTGATTCTGCCTTCCGTATATACATATATATGTATATAAGATAAAGTAAAAGAAATCGTAATTCTACATTCTTATAAAACTTATTTTGCATAGCCTTCTTATGTCTTTGATGGAAAAGAATCTCCTCTTAAAGGGAAAAACCCTTTATTGTTAAGGGACTAAGCCCCTATAACAGAATGATAACTAAGTGTTGATCTTTACTTGATTACAGTTAGAAAGGTATGTCGCTATGTGCTAAATATAGCGACATCCCTTTCTAAATATGCTCAAGACTCGATCAATCACTGAGAATCTCTCTATAATACGGACCTTAGAATTTATTATAGAATCTAGGTTCATTTTAAATATTTTACTTGCAGTCTATTTTCATAGACTTTTAGATTATACTTTGCATCAAACAAAGAATATTTAAAATAACACACAACGCCAGTTTTTCTATTCTTATACAGTTTAAGAGAATTATGTCTGGATTTGTTTTAATCATGAGTAACGTAGTATTTTCCAACACTCAAATAATGGTATCAGAAAGAAGGCATAAATAAATAACACTTATTAAAAATTATAATCCCTTAACCACACAACAAACCACATTGAGCAAACTAGAGCCGAGGTCCGAGTCTCAGAGACGCCCTCTGGTTGAGCCGATCCCCTCAGGTTCGAGAGGCTCCAGAGGAGACTCCCCCCGTGGGGAGATGCTATCCGCCTGGAATACCTCTAGAGGCACTCGCCAATTCTCGGATTGAGGCCCCCTTAGGATCTCGCCGTCCTCAAACCCGGTGACGCTGTAAAGGTCATCTGCGACCAACAGCATACACACTCAAAAAAGATAATAAAAACATTTAATTTAAATCATTACTGAATATAATTTATTAGCACATATATAATTCGCACTTGTATGAAACTAAAACACGTTTTTTTATATATATATAGAGGTAGGCAAATGACTCTACCCCACCTGATGTTAAGGGGTAAATAAAGTCCAAACGCGAAGATAGCTGGTACAGCAGTTATAAACTGCACACCAATCATCCTCACCTTGCCGGCCTGCCAAAATGCTTCTTCACGCCTATCTTAAAAGACCCCATATTCTCCTTGGTTTCTACCTGCCCAGTCGCTGCATGTCCAAAGTATCTCGTATGCACAGTACTATCGTCTGCATAGCAATGAATATTCGCAAGTGCAATCAAATCATTGATATGCAGCCGAAAGAGTGTGGGGGATAGAACGATGTGAATATAGAAACTAGAAAATAATATAAATATGAAACTGTGATCAGAGGCGACGAGCGTGCCAACATGCGCGACTAATAGAGATTCTGTTTCTATTTTGTTGGTAGCTTTTTTTCGAGACTGAATGTACGGTTTAGCGGCCAACTTCATGGCGTTACTTTTGTGTTACAGTGATGCTCACGCAGCTTACAATTTCACTTTTTTTTTCTAAATGACTTCACACGGCTTGTCCATTTAGCCAATGTCAAGTGTTAAAATGTTTACAAATACTATAGCACTCGTGGTCAAAGAAATAAATCAAGTCAAAGTAAGTGGCAGTCAAGTCAAAGATTTATTGGAACCTCCCCGTGGACTACTTGAGGGAACGTCGAAAGACACTTTCCGCTATTTTGTTTCACTTGCCAACACTTAAGCATGTTCCCGAATACTTAGTGGTTAATAATCCACCATCCAATCCATTATTAGACACTAACATCCGCCACAACAGAATTTTTAACAAGAAAACAAAACTGCTAAAGTGACGCTTCCCGATCCCGCCAAAAAGTTCAATTTCACTCTTATAATTTTTTTATAACGCGCCCGCGGCCAACTTCATGGTGTTACTTTTGTGTAACAGTGATGCTCGCGCATCTTACAATTTCACTCTCATAATTTTTTCATAACGCATTCAATAATGAATAAACCCATTAGGGGTGATGACGGGGTATAATAAACGAAATTCTATTTAGTCCGTCAGTTAGATGATCAAAAAATAATGGACACAATTTTTTCTTTGGGAAATCAACCAAAAAATGACAAAGTTATAGCGCGTCAAAGTTTTGGAGTAGGGGCTCGTGACGTCCCTTTTAAGTGAAAATTGCACCAAAACGTGACGTCATGCGACTTTTCAAATCAATATATCTCTGCAATGTTTATATTATGTGAAAAAAGAAAAAATACGTGTCCAATACTTTTTGACAATCTACCTGATAAACGAAGAAAAAAAAATTAATCATCATACCTATTGCAGACGGAACCTTTAATCAACTCACACGCATCACGCGTAACCGAAATCTTTACCAATAAATACCGAAAAGCACCGTTACTCAATACATTCAGCTATTATCTCGGATAACGACGTATTAGGTACAGTCGCGGTAATAAATACACGCGGGCCACGGTACAGTCGGCCCGATAAATTTATTGTAAAATTGAGATGTACGAGATCTAATCTAAAAAGTGGATTTATGGCTCGGATAGATTTATTCGGAGGATGTAAGAATGTCGCCTCTATTAAAGAACTACTTATAAGCGTTGCTTTGGTGACTTATAATATACTTTTTTTCTTTCTCCCTTCGTATCGAGTTTCGAGGTCAATGTACTCTCGTGTGTTGTTTTTTTTCTGTTATAATGTTTATTGCTTTTTCTTTATTGTTAAGTAAACGTTTGTTTAAGAGTGGCGCCTTGATTTGCATGAACTGTGTGGGTTTCGTATTTATTTTCATATCGTTTTACGATCATTCATCAGATCATGTTGTTCATTAATTTCCTTTTCGATAATATAGGTAATTTATTCGAGAAATCATTTGAATATTGAATTAAGATATGGGGTATAACGGAATTCCCGCTTTTATTGGAGCTCCCGACTGAGGTGAACCCTGTCTTACATCTGTACCCTTAGTACGAACCAACGTTTGCCGAAAATCGAAATGTCAAAGTCAAATTTTTAATGGAAATATTTGTTTCTTAGGTTTTCACGCACATCACTCATTAAATAAAACTAGTTTTAACGGGTTAATGCACGAACTTTATTTATTTATTGACGTTTCGCTGCATTTTCAGGTCTGCATCGTCAGAATAATGATTTTTTATTTAATTTTGTCGAGCTACCTTCGAGGCTCAATAAAAGTCGTTCGAAGGTAGCTCGACAAAATTAAATAAAAAACGCAGACCTGAAAAGGCTGCGAAACGTCAATAAATAAATAAAGTTTCGTGCATTAAACCGTTAAAACTAGTTTAATTAATTTTAATGGAAACTTGAACAGCAGCGCCATAAAGGACATAACGAGAACTAATAATCAGTACACATTTGACAATGACATTTCGGACTCGCAAACGATACGAATTCGATATTGGTTCGTGCTAGGTACTGCGGGGCTATTCTGTAAAATTTTCACGCGCGGATCCGATGCGGATCCGTGAATTTCCCATATAGATTGGATCGGAACCGCATCGGATCCGCGCGTGAAAATGTTACAGAATGTATGCCCTGGTCGCAAATAAAAAAAGCTTAAGATTTCTGGGCTTTACGATCTAGGAAAAGGCTGTCAAAAAAGCGTATTGCTCGCCTGATGGTAAATGGCCAGTTATTAAACATCCATGATTGGAGTACTAATGCTCGTATTCATCACACAAACATCTGCCCCCACCGGGATTCGAACCCGGGACCTCGCGACTCGGCGACATCATGAAACCCGGCGTATAAACCACTCAGCCACAGAGGTCGATGAAGCAGCAAGATACACAATGATCTGTTTACAAAACATTCAACCATTTTTATATAACTCATATTTATATATAACTAGCGGCCCGCCCTCGCTTCGCTTCGGTGTAGAGCTGAAGTGTAGACTACAGTTTTTGTTCTCAGGCTTGTATTATACACAATGACATTCATCTATGATTCTTCTTATACCTGCATGCAAAGTCTCAGCCCGATCGGTTTAAAATTGATAAAGTTTCATACAAACTTTCATTCCTTATTTTATCCCCTTGGGATTTTCTTTATATTTTTTTCCGTAAGAACCTTGTACAGAGTATTAGAAAACTACAAAAAAAAACCAGCCAAATCGGTCAAGCCGTTTTCATGTTATGTCGTGACAACGGAAAACGGGTTTCATTTTTATATATATAGATTATACATATTTTTATATAATTCATAACCACTTTTCTAATTTCTATTTTTATTTTAATGAGTGCGCGAGAAATCATATCAAAAGCAACATCTTATAAATCACATAACAATATCTTTTTATTCCCGTAGTCAAGAGTTAAAATTTAATCACTTATCACTGTATACATCACACCTTTTTCCAAACATCTCAGCTTCACGTTTCCCGGCCGTTTTAAACAAAGATGTGACGTCACTAACGGTTCGAAACGGTATACCAACAAAGGGGCGTAACAAAAAAAAGGTTGCATACGGTAAACAAACAAACATCAATAAAACAATCACCTCTGAACTGGCGTAACAAAAGGACGAGACGGCTTGCGCAAAATTTCTTTTCTAAGAAATGAATAATTTTAATAGTCGACTAATAAACGAACAGTTTGCGAATTCTTTCACTTCTCTTTGTCGGTAGATTTTTGCTAATTCTCAACTCGGAGGATGGTTTTTAGCGCTTTTTTTAAAGATTTTGATTTTTATTAACAAGCGGATGGAGCTCTAATGGTTTTACTGTTTAACCTTTTTTTTATTTTCTGCTTGATTTAGTTGTGATTCTCTTTGATCTCGATTCGATATTTAATGTAAGCTTGAATAAAATGTATCATAATAGAAAAAATCAGTAGCAGTTTTTTCTTTATTAATATTTTGCGTTCATTAAGCTATATTGTTTTTATTCTATCAAAGATTTACGTATCTTCTTCTGGAGAGGTTCTTTATCAATATTTCTTTGGTATAAAATCTGTGACTATATAATAATCATTTCTAATTCGATGTATGATTTTGATGTGATGATTGTTTGCTGACTAAATATATATCTCAGTCAATTCAGCATAAGAATAACAGTATATGGCGTAAATGCCTGCCCTGTATCCTGTATCTGATAGTCATTTGTAGGTTTATGTTAGTAAAAGTATCTTAGATCTTACAATAGATAATGAAGTTATTCTTTAGTTGTTGATACTTAAGCTTCTTTTCTGTAAAAAGACCGTATATAAAAGGTACAGAAACGACTGAGAAATCCTTAAAAGGTACATGCATTGGTACATACAAACTTTCTTAGAAATCAATAGTTTTAATAGTCGACTAATAAACGAACAGTTTGCGAATTCTTTCTCTTCTCTTTGTCGGTAGATTTTTGCTAAAATTCTCAACTCGGAGGATGGTTTTTAGCGCTTTTTTAAAGGTTTTGACGTTTATTAACTAGCGGAAGGAGCTGTAATGGTTTAACTGTTAGCTCCGTTATTTGTAATGAGTTTTTTTTAGAAAACATGTTGGACCTAAAAGGGTATAAATTCTGAAGGCCTTAGTGTCGCTGTACACGAGCCACCGACCACAATCACAAAACGCTGCCACCGGCATATTTCTTGTAGTTTTCATACATTTTATATGGACTCGCCACACACGATACGCCGGTGGCCGCCACACGCTACAAATCGTCGTTGCTCGCTTCTTGTGGCCCGCACCGGCCACTTAATGCGTAAGCTTGAATAAAATGTATCATTATAAAAAAAACAGTAGCAGTTTTTTCTTTATTAATATTTTGCGTTCATTAAGCTACACACATCAAAAGTGTCTAGGGATCAAGCATTTTTATGCGGATTTCTTGAGATTGAGATGTGGCTTTGTAATAAATTTATGATTTTATAAATTTATATGGATCCTTTTTGGTGCATTTCATAATTTGAATCAGGAACTGTGAATCAAATTCGAGTAAAAGATGAAAATCAGCTGTCAATATTTTCCCTATAAAAACATACAACGCATTGAAGACATTATTAGTGCTACTGTTTCCCTACTACTGATTAAAACCAAAGTTATTATGGAGCGGCGACGTCATTTAAGCAGGGAAGAAATGCTCAGAGCCGTGGGAATGATAGAAGCTGGTTCCCGGCAACGTACTGTGGCTTTAGCTCTGAATACAAGTCAGAGTGTTATCAGTCGACTTTGGACACGATACCGAAGCACTGGTACCGTGGCTGAGCGCCATGGAGGACGGTATCGCTGCACCACACGGAGACAAGACCGATACATTCAAATCTTAACTCGAAGAGCTCCAACAATAACCGCCATGATGTTAGCCGTGAGGCTTCATCACTCTTCAGGGAACTTAATTAGCGACCAAACAGTCAGAAACCGCTTGCATGAAGTGAACCTTCATTCCCGAAGACCGCTACGGGTACCACCTATAGCAATGCACAATCGTAGGATTCGATATCAATGGGCTCTTGAACACAGAAATTGGGCAGAAGAACAATGGCGTTTCGTGTGCTTTTCTGATGAGTCTCGTTTTGGTATGAGACCGGATACAAGACGTATACGACACTGGAGAACCCCTGGACGCCAACAGCGATTAAAATCCTGCCAGGAAGTCCATCCTTATAGTGGTGGAACCATCATGGTATGGGCGGGTATTTGGATCGGCGGAAGAACTGAGTTGATTTGGATCAGAGGCAACCTCAACGCTCAAATTTATGCTGAGACGATTGTATCAGACGTCATCGTTCCTCTACAAGTGCAAATCGGTCCCTTATTTCAGTTAATGCATGATAATGCACGACCGCACACCGCAAGAGTTGTAAGACAGACTCTCGCCGCAGCTAACATCAATGTCCTGCCCTGGCCTGCTCAGTCGCCAGACTTGAACCCGATTGAGCATGCATGGGATATGCTACAGAGAAGAGCTCTGCCGAATATGGAGGGTATCCAGTCGCAAGAAGACCTTTTTTTGTTGTTGCAACGAACATGGGCGGCCATTCCACAGCGTGATTTGGATGAACTCATTTTGAGTATGCCAAACCGATGTTCTTGTGTTGTTAGTGTTCGCGGTAGAAATACGGATTATTAATTGTTTAAGTTACCCAATAAAATTTTAGAGAAAACTGTTATTTCAGTCTTTTTTTCGAACTTTTGTGTTAGTGGTTCAAATGTCAAAAATCCCTTTATTAGGAAAATGGCAAATTTCTTTATTAATGCAAAGGTGACTTGGTTTATCGTTACTGTGACAAACGAAAACACTTTATTTGATGAATCCTTAAAGAAAATTTTAATTAATATCAATCAGGAGAAAAGTTATTGCAAAAATATATGTTGATCCCTAGACACTTTTGATGTGTATATATTGTTTTTATTCTATCAAAGATTTACGTATCTTCTTCTGGAGAGGTTCTTTATCAATATTTCTTGGGTATAAAATCTGTGACGATATTATAATCATTTCTAATTCGATGTATGATTTTGATGTGATGGTTGTTTGCTGACTAAATATATATCTCAGTCAATTCAGCATAAGAATAACAGTATATGGCGTAAATGCCTGCCCTGTATCCTGTATCTGATAGTCATTTGTAGGTTTATGTTAGTAAAAGTATCTTAGATCTTACAATAGAAGTTATTCTTTATTTGTTGATACTTAAGCTCCTTTTCTGTAAAAAAGACCGTATATAAATAGTACAGAATCGACCGAGAAATCCTTAAAAGGTACATGCGTTGGTACATACATACGTTCTAAGAAATCAATAGTTTTAATAGTCGACTAATAAACGAACAGTTTGCGAATTCTTTCTCTTCTCTTTGACGGCAGATTTTTGCTAAAATTCTCAACTCGGAGGATGGTTTTTAGCGCTTTTTTAAAGGTTTTGACGTTTATTAACTAGCGGAAGGAGCTGTAATGGTTTTACTGTTAGCTCTGTTATTTTTATGCGTTATTATTTTAGAAAACATGTTAGACCTAAAAGGGTATAAAATCTGAAGGCCTTATGGATGTACCATGTGGTACATTGATAAGTTTCTTAACCCTGTTGTTCTTTTCAGCGAAAAGATGTCCTGCACTGGTAATAAACCAATTTTTTAAATCATCATCATTATCATCACTGCTGGTGCATAGGCCTTCCCTAAGGATGGAATAGGGAGATTGGGCCATGACCCACCACGCAGGCCCAGTGCAGATTGGTGGGTGCTAACGACTGCAGATGCAGCCGGGACCAACGGCTTAACGTGCCTTCCGAAGCACGGAGGATCTCGAGATAGTAAATTTTTGGTCACCCATCCAGTGACCGACCCCTGCGAAATTTGCTTAACATCGACGATCGCTGCCGAACGCGCAAACTACTTGCGCCATCGAGCTCCTCAATCTTTCGTGCAACCGAATTTTTTTTTTTATTAATTTATGAAGAATAAGATTGGATTACAAGTATCTGTCATTCAATGATATGTACGAAACACGGCGTAACTAGTCTAAGTTATTCCTCCTTACAAAAGTCAGTATATGAAAATGAATGGAACCGTTTTTGAAGTACGAAGTGAAGAAGTGGAATCGAGAATGTACTTCACACCGACCAGCCGACTGCAACTTTATAAGGCACAGTTTCGGCCTCACATGGAGTACTGCTCTCATCTTTGGGCGGGGGCACCCCAGTACCAGCTTCGCCCTTTAGATCGCATCCAGCGCCGAGCGGCTCGAATCGTCGACGACCAGGACACGTTGAAACTCGGCGTACAAACCACTCGGTCACGGAGGTCGTCAATTATGCATTTACTTTGATTCATAATAACAATACCTATCAATTTATGCTTGAGTTTATAAATAGTTTAGTTTAGCTTATTATAGTGCAACTAGGATACACATATGAGGTCAGAATATAATGATATTCCCCTCATTATCATATCTATGAGCATAATCATTATTTATTTAAGTATTTGTGCGAACGCAATCATCTTCATTAATATAAAGTGCATGTTTTTATATACCTACTCATATGTTCAAAAATTCCTGTCAATTGTATAAAATAAAGTAAGCAAGCATCTTAGCATTTTATTCTTGTACTTTTAAATTTAAATATTTCCTTTGACATTAAAAATAAAAGGTATGAAATGAAATGAAACGAAAAGTCATTTATTCAGTCTAGGTTGTTACAAGCACTTGTGAAGGTCAAGAAGCTACGCCATCGGTTCGCAAAATTACGGCGGGAGACCTTGTACTGAGAAGAACCGGCAAGAAACTCAGCAAGGGCTGCTTTTTTCTCCCTGTATTCATATATACAGAGTCGTCAAGTTGAAAAATGACTTCAGAGATACTTCTGAAGTCATCTTCCATTACATCATTTAGGATATAGATATATAGTTACAATAAATTTTATATTTAGTATATAGGAAGCGGCATTAGATAGGATTATTATTAGCGGGATTAGTGTCATTGGAATGTCTTAAATCATAAAAAAGTTCTCTTTTCCTTTATAATAATATGTAATGCCCTTCCATGTGTAAAAGTTAACAAAAATATTATAAAAATATTTAAATTTCTGTTTTTTTCACTTTAACAAACAAACAAACAAACAAAATCGTTTATTTAGTACAGTACACGGATACAGATAAAATAGTTATAGTTAAAACTTACAAAATAACTGATATCACTCCGTATCCACGGCTGCGCTGAAAAGGGCCCAGTTCAGCATAATGTCAGTGCAGTATGCACTGGCGCTGGTTTTCAACTGGGTCCTTTATCTGACAAGTGGATGCCAAACACTAACGATTTTTATATGCATATTAATATAAAATTTACTTTGAATTGCTACATCTAGCTTAGGTTATTTTTAATTATGCGTTTGTAAATGTTATTTTAAAAAAAAACTGTGTAATTCAATACTTTTATTATTCAAAAATTTTCTATAATTTTTCTACTATAAATAAGCTATTGAAACAATAAGAATTAAGTATTTAACACTATGGAAAAGTCAGATAACGTCAGCCCTCTAGTATGAGCACCGCAATATGATATATAACGCGCTTTTATCACGCTCAATTGTCAAATTACTATGAAGTTTGACAGTAAGACGCGATAAAAAACGTCATATAATGTAAATTGTGGTGCTCATGCTACGGGAGATGGCCTGTTTTTATTTTGACACGTCATCATCATGATCAGGTGAAAGTTTGACTTACGAAGGCTCTCTCGAGAATATAATTTGATAATGAGACTTTTAGGTTCAAAGATAATTTATTTCCCATAAAGACATATACAGTTCCACTTAGAATGAGAATATAAAAATAACATGCAGTTATGTATTACTTATTGCTCCTTCTGGAACATCGGATATTACAGCAATTTGATACTAATACTTAAGATTACCAGAGAGAGATTTCGGGTTCGAATCTCGGTAGGGGCAGATGTTTGTGTGATGATACGAGCATTTGTACTCCAGTTGTGAATGTTAAATATGTATTTATGTATAAATATGCTTATATATGTATTTTATCTGGAGATTGAAAAAGTAGCCCTTGTTTTTGTTGTTTGACTTGTCTGACTGACAACTTTATCCAAGAATTGAAAAATTAGCTCTTAGTCCAAAAAAAACCGGTCAATAATAGTAAGTTATTTGATCTTATGAGCATTCACAATGTTATTCTTATGTAAATAACAAAACAATTATTTATAATATAAATAAAAGAAATAAAACAAAATCGACTCGACTATTCCTTAGGCGGAAATAGAATACAAACTTTTCCTTACAGTGACAATACATATTTTGACGTGACAACGTCTTAAATTAGGTTGCGGCTGGGAGTCACTTATGAAAAAGTGTAACGCTCGGTAACGTTACGATGAGTCTCTCGTGTTAAGTTTAAGTTTACATGTACAATGTTTTAGTAAACAAAATATATTTCTGTAGTTAAAATTTGTGCAATTCTTATTTTCATTCAATTCCTTGTTCCTATTGTGCAATTTAATTATATTCATATCAATAAATATTCTACCGAGAAAAAGACGTTGTCACGTAAAATCTTCGCCCGTAAAACCGACTTTACAGGCAACCATTTTTTTTTTTTAATTTACTTTTAAACATGTTTTTTGCTATCACATTCCATTGACGACCTCCGTGGCCGAGTGGTTAGTACGCCGGGTTTCATGGTATCACCGACTCGAGAGGTCCCGGGTTCAAATCCCGGTGGGGGACAGATGTTTGTGTGATGAATACGATCATTTGTACTCCAGTCATGGATGTTTAATAGGTATTTATATAAAAAAAAAATACTTATATATGTACAGTATTCTATCCGTTACCCTAGTATCCCATAACACAAGCCTTATAGTGCTTACTTTGGGGCTAGGCTAAATGGTTTGAGTGTTGGAAATATTAATTTATTTATTATTATTTATTCATTCTTTAAAACCAAAACCTTTAATAGAAGAACGTATTAATGCAACACGAACTACGAATTTTCTAGATAGCCCTTAGAAAGCAAAGTCGTTTAATAAACGGATTTAACACGCTAGATAACTATCTGTCGAATGTGGGAATAAAAATGAAGAGAGAAAAATTGCAACAGTATCGGCGTAATCTAACACTCGGCGACTTAAAAAAATTATGCGTAAAAAACAAAAAGGCGAAGCTCTAAACTATAGAGTTACGATAATCGGCCGATCTATAACGTCGTATCGTTTTATTAATCGCAGGCGCAGTGGCAAAGTTCAACTGTCCCACCAGTCTCGCCGCGGTATCGCACGGCGCCGTTAGGGGGTGAGAGAGATATATGCGGGTGTCGGGTAGTGTGAGAGAGACAGCGGTAGTGTTAGATGTTGCGTTAGAACAGGCCACGCCCCTCGGCCGTGTAAGCGCGACGTCCTCCTCTCGGCGCATTCGTGCGCCCGCGCCGACTCAGAAGCACGCGGCACGAGTTACAGAGTAAATCATATTCGAAAATGGAATCGGCGCGAATCCACCAACGCTGATAATGCCGAAAGTGCGAAACCGATACTCATTGAACTGACTGTTTTTTTTTTTTAATAATCAGTTTTTTTTTAGTTCATCGAACTATTTTTTTTTTTTTTAATTTTTGTGGTTTTAAGTATAGTGTTTTCAGTTTTAAGTTGTTCAGTTAGTCGTCGCTCCTGTAAGTTGACTGTTTGCGAGGAAAGTGACTGGATTGTGACATTTTATGATTAAGCTGCATTGTAAGGCGCGTACGCGCTTACCTAGTGAAATTAATTGACTCGAATTTTTGTCTAATTAATTTAGTACTTTGTGAAGTGTATGTGGGATTTTTGTCGGGACGCACATTCCCTGATTTTCACACCAAAGAATTCAAGGTGAGTGGTCAAATCAGCATTATCATATTACGTTCCCAAACATGTCGTTCAAATTATTTTTAATTAAACCTTTAATATTTTTTCGGGATAAACGATTTCAAAGCGCGGGTATTCTGGACGTCGCCATACGAAAGACATCAACGGGTGCATCCTAAAATAATTATATTTATATTATTATAAAGTTCTATGTTTAGTTTTTCTTTAAAGTATAATTTTGTCTGTGTTTTAATTTCATTTTCGCCCGTTAACAACTGTCCATCATTTAACATTTTTTTTTTATCTCTTAATTAAGCGGAACTTGTCTATGATTAATGGATAACAGTTATAATAACATAAACACTTAGTGAAGAGCTAATTACTAATAATTAATTCGAGTTTTTATAATACATATATTAATAAAAATATGTTGACTATATTCAAAATCAATTACATCCGCTTAATAAATTGTAGTAACAACAAGACCTAGTACACATAATAGCTAGTAATAAACTGATAATTAGGATGCAATTTATGGAATACCTATATATGAAACACAAAATACCAGATCAATCATATTTTTCTTAAGAAAGAGGACACCTAAAAAGCGGGAACAACGAAAGAAATTTTACAAATATTTTCTTTGATTTATTACCTTGTTTCAAATAATTTAAGCACCTTTACAGATGTGTGTGAATGAATTTAATTATAACATCTCTTAAGATCCGTCTTCAAATGCATATCACATCCGGAAGTGCATTTAAATCTATTTTAAATTGACACACGTCAATTGTAAATATTTTCACTCCGTATTAAGGTACAAATGAAAAACATTTCGTTAAACACGCCTAATACGCGCATACATACATTGGTACAAATAATGATTTCGTATAATCGTAATGTCGAAAATTTATTGTTGTTACGTTAATCTAGTTAATAAACGGACTCACGAGAATGCAACTCTTAAATTAGCAATTAACTAAACTGTTTAATTTGTCAAAATGAAATTCGTAGTTCACTTTTTGTTACTAAAAAAAGCTATAAGGGAAACTACCCAATCATTGGCACTCTTCCTATAATTGGCACTTTTGAGTTTAGTTCGAAAAAAACAGGAAACAATAGATTGTAGGAATAATGCTGCCATTTTTTTAATTTCGTAACCATTCTAGGTTTTTCTTTTTAATATGTAACGACCTTAAATAATCTATTGTCTCCTTGGTTTTCTGAATTAAACTCAAAAGTGCCAATAATGGGACCAGTGCCAGTGATTGGATGGTTTCCCCTATTACTACTATTTTAAGATTGCCTTTCAAACTTGTGCACTGTTTATGTGAAATAATCACAATTAAAGGAGTTTCGTTACAAATAAAGAATTCAAGTAAAAAAAAATGGGTGCGTGTACTTATGTAGGCGCGTGAGAAGTTATCCTTCTTTGGCATCGTTTAAAATTAGTTTTTAATTGCATGCAAATAATTAATTACAATAAATTAATAAAAAGTCTGGAAAAGGACACAGTCAATAAAGTTCAGTTTTAATTTGAAAAAATAAATAAATAATCAAAATATTCAATTAAAATCGCTACTGAATATAATTTATTAGAACATATGTGATTTGCACTTGTATGAAACTCAAACACGTATTCCGAATATAAAAACTAGAAACATGTGGATAAATATTATAAATATGAATACCTATAACTGTTACTTTATTACAAAAAATAAAGATGTGGTTTTTGGTTCTACTACACCAATGGTCAAGAGGTGGCGCTGTAGTCTCCTGAAATTTTTTTCATAACGCGCCTAAAGAAGTATAACTTCAATAACGAAAGTAGTTTTAGTAAGTAACGGACGGGATATGAATCTCCACATAACGTAGATGTTAATACTGTGATCTTAACATCAACATCTTGAGAGAAAGAGTGGAGTTTCTATTCATAAAATGCGATATGATATGAATGAATTATATTATTAGAAAACAGTATTAGCTTTGAAAGCGTGTATATTTTTCATAGGAATAATTACTGAACGACTACTTCTATGAATAGATATATAGATGGCGATTGAGTTGAAATGTAAGTTAGTTAAGATATAAGATATTAAATCTTTATTTGTATAAATGCCGAGCTAACTCTCTCGTCTTGTGTCTCTTTCACTACGTTACTTTAGCGAAATCTTTGTGTAAAACGGAGACAGCCAAAGACAAAAAATACGTATATGTATTTTCATCGTTCAATCAATATTGTTTTTGTTTGTCTGTATTTATAAACTTACTTAAGGAGTTAATCTATTAAGGGCTAATTTTTGATCGTTGGGTAAAATTTATTTGACTTATAAAATACGGATTAAATGAAGAGTAAGTTTCATTTTTGATCCACGTAAATGCAAATTTATTATCTTTATCTTGGGTTAAAATCAAATTTGGCACATAAGTTTTATCTGAAAATGGGAAAATCGACGCTGGATGAAATATAATATAAAGATTATTGAAATTTTATGCTACAATTATATTTAATTTTACTAACAATTTAACAATAAATTTAAAATACAAAGATTATGTACCTAGCAAATGAGCAGAACTTATATTCGTGTTAATTGCAATTATTTTAAAACATTTTCAATTTTGTATAAATTAGTACGGTTGGAAGTTAAGCCATTTCTTTGCCGATCTGCAATACAGAAGTGTATATTAAGGATTTTTTGAATAACTAAGCATCTGGTGCGAAATTTGATCAAACCACCAAAACAAACCGTGCCGACTTCAATTCTCGGTCAGAACATTGTAAAAAATTGTCTTGTTAATTCTTGATTAGATGAATAAGGAACTTATAATAGTTTTCGCGCAATTTTCATGAAAGTTTCTCATACGGCCAAACTCATGCGCCGTTACATGTACTCGTATTTGCGGCACCACCCTTACGAGACATTCCGCGGGGTTGAAACGATTGCATTGTTTTGCCTATTTCTCTTTTATTTCGTAAGAATACCCCACACAAAATATATATATTTGGATTCTCCATAAAATTTACTATAAAACAGCGTCTACACAATGCATCATGTCTATAATTTATTTTAATTACGTTATGGTAAACTCGGGGAAGATAAAAAAAGGCGTTTAGATGGGTAAAATGGAGTATATTTTCAGAATTTTAAAACTTAGAAAACAATAAGTCCACTAGACACCCAATAAAAAAGCGATAACCAATTAAAACATTTAAAAACCCCCAAACATACTGACCCCATTTTTAGGATCGAATTTCAATTGAACAATCCACCATTATGTTTATTATGAGCGGCTCATAAAAAGAACAATTACGCCGCGTGCGAACTTTTCCCACCGGCTCAGATGGAGCCTTATGGCCAAGTATACGTGACAATGGACAATCACGATTGTTCAATGAATTAGCTACTGATAAACAGGCGAATAGCTAGTTTTGAGGCAATTTTAATTGCGATACAACGCGACTGGACTCGCATAACCACAGAAATTAAATAACGCTCTAACTATGATTTTATTTATTTTTTAAGCATTTAACTGCTAGATGTTTAAATCTAAAAAAATGTTTAATTGCTATTTCTTCTTTCAAATGTTTAATACTTGAAAAAGTATTCATCTGACATTGTGGGTTACCTACAATGCGAAGAGATGGCGCTGCCTTGCAGCTTAAGGCTAGGAAAATTTCGACGCGGCTAATAGGGCCGTGGTAGCATAATGGTCAGTGCATTCGCCCGGATAGCGAAGGATGCGGTGAAATATTATCTACTTAACTGTGAAGCCCTCAAACATGAATAGTTTTCGAGATCAAAAATTAAGACGATTAATTTGTCTCATAATTTAAATAACCTCTTTTAACAATCAAATAAGAATCATTAAAAGATGATTTATAAAAAAGTAGTGTTTCGAACATTCAATGATCTTTATAGCAGTCTTGAATTTTTTGCCAATTGTAAGTTGTCATTATTTCATGATAGTAATTTAAAAGTACGTGTAATGACATGTGGGTGGGATAACTTTGTAGCCTACAAGTTCTATTTACATTCGGTCTTTTTTTGTCTCCAGTTCGCATATAAGCTACGAAAATTTTAGTAATTCATTAATGAAACAACACGTTTTTTAAAAAACAACAAGAAAAAATATTACATAGTTCCCTTTATGACAAGATGACTTGATGTACATTTCAAATGACAAATCCAATTTAAAACTGGAATTCCTATGCCTTTAATAATGCTAACATGTTATATTTTAAGCTTAACAATAAGTACTTATTTCCCGAAATAAGTCATATAAGTAAAGAGGGTTATTTAAACATACATAATCATAATCAAAATCATTTATTAAATTTAGGCTGTTACAAGCACTCATGAATGTCTAGAAGCTACGCCATCGGTTCGTAAATCTACGGCGGGAGACCTTGCACTGAGAAGAACCGGCAAGAAACTCAGCAAGGGCTGTTTTCTCTCCCTTATTTTAATAATTATAGAGTTGTTAATTTGAAAAACGACTTCAGAGATGATTCATGAAGTCACCTTTCATTACATACCTAAGGGTCACTCATAACAAATAGCCTACGCCAAGGAAAGCACTGTAGGCTTGTGTAATGGGATACTAGGGTAACGGATAGAATACATATATAAGTATATTTATACAGAAATATATATTAAACATCCATGATTGGAGTACGAATGATCGTATTCATCACACAAAAACATCGACCCCCAAGTGATTCGAACCCGAGACCTCTGGAGTCGGCGACACCATGAAACCCGGCGTACAAATCACTCGACCACGGAGGTCTTTAAATCAAATTTAATGTCATTTTTAATAATCATTTTCATTTTTTTATTACGTATAATAACAGTATCGTCATATTAAAAACATTTCTTAAAGAATAACTACATTAAACACTTATAGTTTTTTCTCTTTAAAACACAGTTTCATTAAAAAAACGTAAACTTGCAATGAACCAGTCTTACGCATAATGGCTATCCGATCTCCATTAAATCCTTACAATTTCGTGGAAAACATGGCAACACTCTCAAAATGGTATTTATTGTTTTAAGCAAATCATTTAAATAGTATGCAGGGTTGTCGTTACGGGAGAATATGTCTTTTGAGAGAAGAATTAAGGGTGGTAGTAGCTTGGCGCTTACGCATAAGATTGCTGTACCAGATCGCGCATTTAGCTTAATTAATGTATCTTATATACCTAATAAGGTTTATTATGTGACCAATCATTTCGCTTCCAGCCCGTGTTCCAGATAGTATATTTTTTTTAAGTGATCGGAAAAGGAGAGTTGCCCGTCATAAAATAAAAATTCTCGCATAATCAGAGCTTGAGTAGATAAAACTCTTTTTTCAATGATCAATTGACGCGAAAATGGTAATAAATCTCGTTTCTTTACTGATAGACTTTGTAAGTTTTTTTAACATTAGGATGTTAGCATTTCTTGATTATGCTTTTTGAAGTTATACTTCTTTAGGCGCGTTATGAAAAAATGATGAGAGTGAAATTTTAAGATGCGCGCGCATCACTGTAACACAAAATTTTAACACATGCTGTTACTTTTGTGTTTACCGCACATTAAGAAAATCTACCAACAAAATAGAAATAGAATCTCTATTTAGTGGGTGCTTACGACTGCATTGTGAAGGCCTATCAAAAGTATTTATTAATCTGAAACAGCGGAACCAAAGCGCGATTCAGGAGACTACAGCGCCATCTCTTGACCATTGGTGTAGTAGAACCAAAAACCACATCTTTATTTTTTGTAATAAAGTAACAGTTATAGGTATTCATATTTATAATATTTATCCACATGTTTCTAGTTTGTATATTCGGAATACGTGTTTGAGTTTCATACAAGTGCAAATCACATATGTTGTAATAAATTATATTCAGTAGCGATTTTAATTGAATATTTTGATTATTTATTTATTTTTTCAAATTAAAACTGAACTTTATTGACTGTGTCCTTTTCCAGACTTTTTATTAATTTATTGCAATTAATTATTTGCATGCAATTAAAAACTAATTTTAAACGATGCCAAAGAAGGATAACTTCTCACGCGCCTACATAAGTACACGCACCCATTTTTTTAATTTATTAATAGGCCTATCTAATTATCGGGTCTTAAATAATTTGGAGTGCCAAAAAAAGTTAGTTAATTTAAATTAATATAGATGTTATTTCTAAATGGTTTTTGGGTAATTTAACCGTGTAATATAATAATAATAATAAATATTTATAACTCTCACACTAATAAGCCTAAGAGCACGATAAATACTTCGGAGACCTCCGTGGCCGAGTGGTATGTACGCCGGGTTTCAAAGTGTCGCATACTAGAGAGGTTCCGGGTTCAAATCCCGGTGGTGGCAGTCATGGATGTTTTATATGTATTACTATATGAATATACTTATATATGTATCAGTGTATGTATTCTATCCGTTACCCTAGTATCCCATAACACAAGGGCTACAGTGCTTACTTTGGGGCTTGTCTAATTGGTGTGAGTGTTTAAAAAATAACTGCTGTTAATTTCGTCAGTGATATAGATGTACTGCTGTTAAAATTACAATAATTTTATAAATAGCAGTGAAGTTAGCCGTAGTATCACATTATCCTTCTTCGGCTCAGTTCACAATACAGTAACGCTAACGTCTAAAGTTTCGAAAAATGGTTACGGACTAACGAATCGGAACTCCTTTTACGTTAATTGCTAACAAATTAGCGAGATTTGCGCCATTTGCCCGCCATTTGTTTGGCCGAATCTGCGATCGTTTCGCCATTTCAACTATTGTCGCAATAAATAGCATTGTACTTTAGCTTCGGTTTGGTAAATGGTGAAATTTTTCAGTATTTAGGTGACAAGAAGTGTCGTTATGGATTTGACGTTTGCACTCAACTAGCTTGACGATAACTTATTTTTAACTAGCAATGATTTGACATGTTAACTATGTAGAGTTGCTCTTTGTGAGAAGAAATTTAAATATATTCAATTCAATTTATTGCACTCATGTGGTTACATCGATGGTTACAAAATCCCTATAGTACCTAACATGAACCCTGTCAGGGTATCGCAATATACAGTACAGTTAAAGATAAAAAGCACAAAAGAAATTAATAAACAATTATGTATATTTGAAACAATTTGAATTAAATGGAACCTATATTGTATTAAACCACTTATATCTCAAATTAAACATAAATATCATCTGATTCCATTAGTTTAACAATATAACTTACTCAATTGATCTTATTAACAGTAGATATATAATAGAAATGGAAATTCATTTATAAAATTAAATTAAATTTGTCAGTAATATATCTCTGTGTCGAGCTTTGTGACAATTAAGTAAGTTTCTTGCATGTCCTCCTTAAATTCTTTTGAATATAATAACAAAACATTATAAATTCAAACTTTAATATTTTACTAGAACTGTCAAGTAAATAATGTCTTTACAGCCATCTTCTAACTAAACTATGTCTTATAAAATATGAACATTCACAATCTTCATATTGTTTACCAAAGTAATATTACACAGTATCATCATGAATACAACTGGGAAAAACAATTATTCTTAATTAAAAAATAAAAATATAACTACACTAACTATAAACAAATAAGTCTCTATCTAATTACATAATTACTATAAATAAGTAAAATATAAATATTAGAACAATAAAACTAAAACTAAAAACCTTAAAACAAAATTAATAACTAAAATATATTATTAAAAGGAGTCCTTTTAGGCAAGGAACCGAAGATACTGGCAGCGTTACCTCTTTGAATGCCTAGACTAATTCTTTGTCCGAGGTAGCTGCCAGCTCTTCGGTCTCCTGTGTGCCTACGCTACGTTACTCACATCCGGTTTGTAGTCTTATCAGACTATTCTTAACTTATAACTTAAACATTCTCTATATCTATCTCTTACGGTTTGGCCGCTGAAACAGCACCACGGACGGACGGACGGACGGACGGACGGACTTGTCTAATAGATAAGAGATGTGTTTGTCTCCACTGCATTGTCATGGCTTTTTCTCTTTTCTCCTCGCAAAACCTTTTAAATGTTTATTATTAATAAAGCTAGTCTACTCACTCATAAATGTGATGGCTGAAAATAGGTATTTTGCCTTAAAACTGGCAAATACTTAGCCGCGAGCCTTGGCCTTTTGATTTCTGCAGCATACATATGGATATTTCATAGCTGATTTCTTGTATCTTTTTATTTTTATTGTATTACTCTGTCTGTAAATGTATATGTATGTTGAAGAAAAAATAAACGCATTATCTATCAATCTATCTATCCAGTGTTAAGTGGAAGTCTGAAATTGTTGCAGTGCTGACACAGTTAAAGTGCCGTAGAGACTCTAAAATAAAATAAAACACCACTTAAACTTAATTTGCTGGTAAAGTCCGAATGGTGCTAAACATACGGCTAATTGAAAATTGTACCCGGCAATTGTGAAGTGTAGAATAGTGCGGTTTAGCATTGTTTCTATTAAACTAAATAACGGTTAGGATCTCATGAACTGCATTTGATGAGTTAACGAATCTGGCTACCACATAAGGGGTTGATTGGATAAGCTTACTGATTAATTTTACGCTTAATAGGAGGAGCTCGATGGCGCAACTGGTTAGCGCGTTCGACTGCGATCGTTGAAGTTAAGCAACTTTCGCAGTGGTCGGTCATTGGATGGGTGACCAAAAATTTACTATCTCGAGCTCCTCCGTGCTTCGGAAGGGATGTTAAGCCGTTGGTACCGGTTGCATCTGCAGTCGTTAGTAGCCGCCAATCCGCACTGGGCCCGCGTGGTGGGTCATGGCCCAATCTCCCTATTCCATCCATAGGGAAGGCCTGTGCCCCAGCAGTGGGGACATTAATAGGCTGATGATGATGTTAAAGTGTTCAGTGTGAAGCTCGATAGCGTAAGTGGATAGAGCGTTCAGCCTACAATCGTGGAACTCTAATATAAATTTTAATTTTATATAATAAATTTATTAATTCAATTTTCTTTTCTTATTGAATTTTAATTAAAACCAATTTATAATTAAATTGGAGTAAGCTCTAATTTAATTACTAAATTGTTTTTTTTTTAATTTAGTATGTCGGTCATTGGATGGGTGACCACAATAGATTAGAATTAGAATAGAAATAAGCACTATAAGCCCTTTATTATGGGATACTAGGGTAACGGATAGAATACATATACTGTACATATATAAGTATATTTATATAGAAATACATATTAAGCATTCATGACTGGAGTACAAATGCTCGTATTCATCACACAAACATCTGCCCTCACCGGGATTCGAACCCGAGACTTCTTGATTCAGCAACACCATGAAACCCGGCGTGCAAACCACTCGGCCACGGAGGTCGTCGATATCTAATCTAGATCTGGAATAAATAACTAGTTTGAATGCCAATTTCATCATCATCATCATCATCATCAGCCTATTAATGTCCCCACTACTGGGGCACAGGCCTTCCCTATGGATGGAACAGGGAGATTGGGCCATGACCCACCACGCGGACCCAGTGCGGATTGGTGGGTGCTAACGACTGCAGATGCAGCCGGGACCAACGGCTTAACGTTCCTTCCGTAGCACGGAGGAACTCGAGATAGTAAATTTTTGGTCACCCATCCAATAACCGACCACTGCGAAAGTTGCTTAACTTCAACGATCGCAGCCGAACGCGCTAACCACTTGCGCCATCGAGCTCCTCTTTTAGTTCAAGCAAGCGAGTAATTAATTCGTTAATCTCGAAACCACCCCAAGAATTCTGAAAGAAGCCAAATGCCGTTTACAACTTCCGAATTTTCGCTATTAGGACCTGGAGGCCTACTTTAATTCAACGACAAACGAAATTTCGATCGAAACTTCGCAATTTTCTTACTACGTTTCTGGTTCGTTTTTAATTATAATAATACTAGCAAACCAGTGAACCAAATGTTCACCAAAACCTGATTTCTCGAAAACCGGAAGTGCTACGTTACTCAAATCCCGTTTGTAGTCTTATCAGACTATTCTTAACTTATAACTTAAATATTCTCTTTATCTATCTCTTACGGTTTGGCCGCTGAAACAGCACCACAGACAGACGGACGGACTTGTCTAATAGATAAGAGATTCATCGTCGAAATATAGATTGAGGTTTAGATTTTTTAAGCCTTCTCAGAGAATGCTTCAATTTGATAGTGCATCGTTCGAATTAAGTATAACCTTAAATTGACGAAATTAAATTTCGTTTGATCTTCGTTATTGAAAGTTCGTTTCAGAGAAAGAGAGTAGACCCCCTGCTCGCTTCCGAAACTTCGTTATGACATTGCGAAATATAAAAATAGCCGCAAATCGCGCGTATCATAATAGTGGCAGTTCACTATTATAATTTTTGTTTTTATGCCTAAACAGTGGGACACGGCATTCCTAAACTTTTTTCATTTTTAAATCTGTTTTGTATATTTTTTATTTTATAGTCATAATTGTTTTATCATTTACATTTGTAATGGAAAGTGACTTCATGGGTTATCTCATATTGAACTCATTTTTCAAATTGACGACTCTGTATATAATACAGGGAGAAAAAAACAGCCCTTGCTGAGTTTCTTGCCGGTTCTTCTCAGTACAAGGTCTCCCGCCGTAGATTTGCGAACCGATGGCGTAGCTTTTCGACATTCACAAGTGCTTGTAACAGCCTAGACTGAATAAACGATATTGAATTTTGAATTTTTTTGAATTTTAATAGCTTTGATACAAAACGCCGCATGCGTCAAAGCTTGGCTGAGGTCAAGTCGAACAGCGATTCCATATAAAAGGTTACTTTACCGCGCGATGAAAAGTCCCCATAACTTTTCTTCGCTCACGATGATTTCCCATTAACATTTCTATCGGGATGATTAACTTTGATCGTAAAAACCGAATTAAATACAGTAATAACTGGACGTTGACTGCAAAGTCTGTAATTAACTACACAACACTCCGCAGCATTAGCTCGCGAGCGATTCATTGTGCCGCTATTCATATTGTGATGTTTATTATAAAAAAAGGAAATTATTATATTAGCTTAGTGAAGGCAAAAATTTTGTACCCTTTTCGAGGCACATATTTGAATGATCTCAAAAAAAGAGGCCAAGTGCGAATCGGACTCGCTCATGCAGGGTTCTGTAGCAACAAGTAGCATATCTGTTAGGTTTTCACGCACATCACTCATTAAATAAAACTAGTTTTAACGCACGAAACTTTATTTATTTATTGACTTTTTGCGGCCTTTTCAGGTCTGCATCGTCAGAATAATGATTTTTTATTTAATTTTGTCGAGCTACCTTCAAAAGACTTTTATTGGGCGTTCGATTATTTATTTGGAACATTTTTAAAATTTTATTTACTATGTATGAATCTATTAGTTAATTTAGTTAATGAAGTACTTCATTTAAAATTCTTTTTTGTAATTTTGAGTTTATTAATTTAACCCTAACTACCGTAAACTACCACCGGTTCCAAAATTGGGAGACCTTTCTGAGAAGAACCGGCGAAACAAACTAAGAGAGGCTTTCTATGGAATGGCCTTTGCTAAACTAGAGTGCTAAGACAAATTCATACACAACAGATCTTTGTACTAGCTGTATCTGCGCAAGCGCAGTCGTTCGACATCTTCATCCTTACAGCCGTGACAACCAGACTATAACCGACGACAGTTCAATCGCCAGTATGGTCAGCAAAACAAAAAAATATTGCCTCCCTTGTAGCAGTTCCAAATTTTCTGTGAAATTATTTGTTAGCTAATTCAAAAGCAATACAAAAATATGTCACCTGTCCTCTAGCGACATACAACATACAACGTACATTTCTTTAATTGGATGCTAGAATATCAAAGGTGAAAGATAAAAAAATATAAATATGAAACAGTTGAAATATATCTATTTCTTCTACTTGACACCTTTGGCGTCAACGAGATGAGATCCGAGTTGATTGGACCAGTTTTTCAATAAAACCTTCGTGATTTACGGACACAGATCCTGTTCTGTACATAATAGTGACACGTCAGAAGTATCAACGGATCATTAAATATTCTCAGTTAATTAAAAAAAAAATACATACATTACTTGTGTGTCTTGTATAGTGTATTACAATAGGGATGATGACTATTTTTTTTTCTTCGTTTATCAGGTAGATTATCAAAAAGTATCGGAAACATATTTTTTCTTTTTTCACATAATATAAACATTGCAGAGATATACTGATTTGAAAAGTCACATTTTAGTACACTTTTAAGTGAATTTTCACTTAAAAGTGTCGTCACGAGCCCCTACTCCCAAACTTTGACGCGTTATAACTTTGTCATTTTTTGGTTGATTGCCCAAAGAAAAAATACGTGTCCATTATTTTTTTATCATCTAACTGACGGACTAAATAGAATTTCGTCTACTGTACCCCGTCACCACCCCTATTATTGTATGCTATATTTTACACACAATAAATTTGTTTTTACCAAAGTCCGGTAATCAAAATTTTAGTAACCGCGACGAAAAAAATTGTCGGTTACCGCTGTGCTGCTGTAGAAATAATGCGTTTCTTTTACATTTTATTATTTATTTGACAATTGCATAAATAATTTGACACTCCTCATAAAGCTCTGTCTGATAACTCAGTGATATGTAATTAGTAACTATTCGGAAAGCGAAAGGTGACAGGTTATTATCGTGTGAAGTCTGTTTTGTCCTTATAAAAAAGATTGTTTCTTTTTCTCTAGCGTTTTGAAAGCTGTGTCTCGGAAAACTTTTAATACACATTCTCTGTTATTTCACAAATCTGCCAGCTCACTGTATAATGCTGCACAGTGACTGGAAATTTTATTTTTTTTATAGATGGAAGACTGGAAAATCGCCTTAGATGGTATGGTCACATCATGAGACGGGACAAAGACCATGTGAAAAACGTATTAAGCTTGCCAGAACAAAAGAGAGGTAGAGTCCGCCCGCCATCGACCTGGTGGTCAAACATTGAAAGGGACCTTAAGAAAGCCCAATTGTCAAAACCGACAACCCAGGACAGATCAACCTGGCGCCGTAGAGTGAGGAGACCCGACCCCAGATAACGGGAACAGGGACGGAAGAAGAAGATAGAATAACTGGAATAGAAAATTAAATTAAATTAAATAATAAAATTAAAGAATCCTTTTCTAGAAACTTGATTTTACAGCTTTTTTTGTTCGCCCCTTAATAATACATATACGTATTTCTGTTAGTCGATGCTGCTGTTTTTAGAATATTATGTGTTTATGAGGTAATCCGACAGAGAACCAGAGTTATCGACATAGCCCACCGGATTAGCAAGTTGAAGAGGCAGTGGGCTGGCCATATTTGTCGAAGAACAGATAACCTTTGGGGTAGACGAGTTCTGGAGTGGAGACCGCGTCTAAGCAAACGTAGTGTAGGACGTCCCCAGGCGCGATGGAGTGACGATTTACGCAAGGTGGCTGGCAGGAGCTGGATGCGAGTAGCCCAAGATCGATCTGAGTGGCGTGCATTTGGAGAGGCCTATGTCCAGCAGTGGACTAAGATAGGCTGTTGATGATGATGATGATGATGTGTTTAGTATATTATGAACTAGAACCTTCCCGATAAATACAGATTAATAAACCTCAAACCTCATCCAAATCGAGTCAGCATTTTTCGAGATAATCGCGGACAAAAATACATATACGTAGTTCAAACTCAAAACATCCTTTTTTTTGAAGTCTGTTCAATATTCTCTGCCTTCAGTTTCTAAACTTCGCCTTTTTCGATGCGATGTCGCACCGTACTTTGTTTTCGTGATGTCCCACAAATGCTCGTGGGCCGTCCGTCCCGATCCCAAAGTTACGACCATCACAAACGGTCTGTTTTATACATTCGACAAAAAACTATGATAGTTTCCGTGAGCTCAAACTCGTACTAAGGGTACTGATTCAATAAAGCTTAGTCGGTGACATTTTTCTTGGTGCTGAGGAGCTGGATGGCGCAAGTGATTAGCGTGTTCGGCTGCGGTCGTTGAAGTTAAGCAACTTTCGCAGTGGTCGGTCATTGGATGGGTGACCAAAAATTTAGTATCTCGAGCTCCGCCGTGCTTCGGAAGGCACGTTAAGCCGTTAGTCCCGACTGCATCTGCAGTTGTTAGCACCCACCAATCCGCACTGGACCCGCGCGGTGGGTCCAATCTCCCTATTCCATCCATAGGCAGCAGTGGGGACATTAATTGGCTGATGATGATGATTTTTCTTGGTGACACTTCACTCGACTGGTATACAGTATCATTGTTTTCTGAAAATAAAATTTTCAATCTTTTTTTTTTATTTAAAGCATTTAACTCCTAGATGTTCAAATCTAAAGTATTTTTAGTTTCTAGTAAAATTTTCTGAAGAATTTAAATTTTCTTCTGTATAGGAATGTCTTTATTTCTTAAGATCGTTAATCTTAATCTCCACTCTATTTAATATAAATTAATATCAAATTCACACTTGAAATGTGACGATAAAGAAAATAAGGAACGAAGTTTTAATAGTATATTTTATCTTTTATTACATTTTGTGTATACATGTACATATTTTATATATGCATCTAACAATTGACGAAAATTATATTTATAAAGAATAAAAACAAACTGTCAGTCATTCATATCGTAGGAATATTTTTCCTGGTCGAGCAGAATTTAATGAAACAGATAATTTTTAGATATCAAAATTAAAGCTTGAAAAAAATAAAATAACACATATTTTGTATAGCTACATAATAAATGTAAATCCGACACTAAGGATGGACTGATTTTGCAAAATATTTAAATAAAGTACTTGCAACAAGAAATCAATATGTCTAACACGCCTCTCAAAGTCAAATTTAAATTTTAAATACGAGACCTTTTGAACAACATTTAATAATTTATAAATAACGACAAACGGAATTGTTTATTAATTTTTACACAAATATTTAAATGTATTTTTGGAATACTTTATATCCCGAATTTAATAAAAACTTATTTTCGTTGTTATGATAACCAAAGCCGCAGTACAAAAATATATGAGTAAAAACATTTAAAAACATCAAAGAAAGTAGTGAAATCAATTATAAAATCAATAAATCTTTTGTCGATTAATCATCGTCGCATTAAAAGCGACTACCGAAGTATTCATAATAAGAAAATAATTAAAATCACAACTCGTCGAGACAATGATGGTATCGACGTAAAAGTCGTAAACAATAGCTGAACTTGAGTTACGAACAAGAAAAAATCAAAGAGTTAGCCTAGATTTTAGTTTTATTTGTATAATTACATTTCAGACGGTTCACTCCTGCACTTAAATCAATTCAATTTGATGGTTACAAAATCACGTGTTGACTTATAAATAGTAGTAGTCTTACACTATTCAGATTAGATTAAATATATTAGAATTTCATTAAATTTAAAGAAAATATAACTAGAAAAAAAATTCACGCGGACCAGGCAGCAGATGGGACTTGAACCCGCACCCTTCGCTATCCGGGCGAATGCACTGACCAATTATGCTACCGCGGCCCTGACGGCCGCATCGAAAATTCTTCTAGCCATTCTGAAGCTGCAAGGCAACGCTATCTCTTCGCATTATAGGTAACCCATTTTTTTTCTAGTTATATTTTCTTTAGATTTAAACATCAAGCAGTTACATGCTT
This sequence comes from Chilo suppressalis, assembly GCA_902850365.2. NCBI lineage: Eukaryota > Metazoa > Arthropoda > Insecta > Lepidoptera > Crambidae > Chilo > Chilo suppressalis. Next base: position 1,875,347 of record OU963905.1, on the reverse strand, counting down.
AATTTTTTTTTTAATTTATTGAAATCCCTGAGAATAAAAGCAATCTATACGTACTTCTCCGGTCATTCGCCTAACGGGATTGCTATGGATATCGCTATCGCTGACGATTTATTTTTGTTATATCTGACCGCTGAAGGTTTTCAAATGCCCCACACTTTTTCTTTCTTTTGTATTGGTAACAACAGTATTAAAGAAAATGAGCGTAAGGTATTTGAAAACTTTCGGCCTTCAGAAATAACAAAATGAAATCGTAAGCAATAGCGATAGCCATAGCAATCCCATTAGGCGATTAACCCCCTGGGACTAATAGTTTACTTGGAACAGAAATATTCATAATATCATATTATAACGTAAGTATGTTAATATGACACGTGCCATCACATCATAGGCGATACTAGCTGTATCACCTTTAGACGGCGCATGTTTTGTAAATCATTAATTACGAGCGTTCTGTTTACCACTATTAATTTTAATTAGCGGTAAACGAAGCTTATTACCGTATGGTACAAGTCAGCAGAGGAACACTTAGTTAAAATATTTAGTAGCGCTTTTCCTAATTACGGCTTTTTTATGGTAGTGCATGTTTTTTATTATAATCTTTGTTAGTTTTAAGATTATTAAAATAAAATTTAAAGGTTCATAGTAACTTAACCTAAAAAAAATTGAAAAAGATCACTATAAAAATACAAATGGTAATCTAACCTAACTTTCAGGTATTTTTTTTACAAATTTAAACATGTTGAAATGTTTAAAAGTGTGAAATATTGTCTAAAAATTCTTGCATAATTCTTTTTTTAGCTTTGGCTCTTAACATCGTATCCTTTATATAGTAATTTTTTATGTGTTATATAGTAATTGTACGCATGTAGGCTTACATTATCACTTATTGTGTTATTTTTTCTTTCTTAATATTATCTTCTTTGTGACTATCACAATTCTGCCAATATCTTGTAGATAGACTTTACACAGTCACTAACTGTATTGTTGCCACTCTAATATACTTAAGTAACTTATTAACTGGTTTCTTTGTAGCAGTATTCCAAAATGAAATTCCACACCTATACATAAACGTTTATCTTCTTACTTACAATCCAAGGTTTAATTGGTAAGCAAACTGTTTTATGTTTTATTCAGATTTGTTTTATTTGATTTGAAGGTTGGTGTAGCAGTTTATAACTGCTGTACCAGCTATCTTCGCGTTTGGACTTTATCATCACCACTTAACATCAGGTGGGGTAGAATCATTTACCTACCTGGCTATTTATAAAAAAAAAAATATCAAGCAGCAAAATCATTAATTATTTTTAATGAGATTTATTGTTTCCTAACTATAAGTCGAGTATTTAAAGTTTTTTGTGCTGATTGTAGAACTTCAAATGAAACTTCATCGCCCGTAACTTGCGCCACACACCACACACTCATCACTCGGTTTCTATCATTCTGTTCGCATGACCTCTCAGTCACCGTCCGATCTTTAATTATTCTTTGGCAAAATTTGACTTGCAACTATCCCATAACACTGTCCACTGCTGAAACCTTACTGCTTTAATAATAAGACGCATTTTAATTGCAAAGATCGCATTGAAAATACCGGTGTTGATATTTAATTTGTCAGTGTGTCCGATGACAGGCTTGTTATTTCGTTACCTTTTTTTTGTTTATCGAAAGCGGTGGAGAGGAGGTTCTACTTAATTAATACGGAGTCTGTGGTACGTTTCTGTTCGATACAAGTGTTTATACTATGGTTTGAAGGACATTTGAATGAGATGATTGGTAAATGACCCGGATATAACTCTTCGCTATGGTCATATGCCATAAACTTATAAAAGAAGTTGCTTTGGTTATTAATTAGCTTTTTCTGGCCACTTTAGGTATAACGTCCCATACAGTGAAAATTTTGCAGCCGCTCAATTTCATTAAAACTAACTTGACCTAAATTGAATTTTATGACTTGTGTCTGAGATAACAAATAAGTCACATGTTTTGCACGTTAAACAACAGTAAAAAGTTTGAATTTCAACAATATTGTTTCTAACGAATTACAATTAAAATATTAAACTTTATATTCTAAATATTATTCCTAAATAAAATTGACCACTCAAAGTGTAACTAAAATTTTACTCTATACAAGTTTTAACATAACAGCAGAAGCTAAATTTAATATTTATTAATATTCTCTAGGCATTTTCTGTATAATGCTTTTGTTCTAAGAAAAGCTTAAAGATCAAGAGGGAATGTAATAACTCCAATATACAGCTAATAGTACGTCAGATTCTATGTTTAAATATGACCGGGCCTAAAGTGACGACCCCGCGGTCTCCGTTATTCGCTACTATTTCACTTTTGTTGTACACAAATCTTTCTTGGCGACTATTCGAGTGCGCGGGCGCCGTATGGTCTGTTCCAAGATGAATTCTGGTTTACATCATACGATTTCAATAGCTTCTCACAAACAAATCGACATGATAATTCATTAAAAACGAACTCATTTCATACATAATGGGGTATTTGACAGTGTTAAAAATAAAGTGCTAATTGTTAGCATCTGTGTTTATAATGAATATTGACAGGGGTTTTTACTATTTTTACTTAAAAAAATATTCATAATTTTACTAAAAACTAACGAAAAAGATAATAGTTTTCTTATCTATTGTCACGTGACCCAAAACGCTTGGGATTGGCGGAGCCTCAAATGACGTCACACACAAGTAAACTTCCGGTTAAAGTGACATTACATTGTATCGTTTGACGTTTTATTAACAGTCGTGTGACGTCACACACTAGTAAGACGCCATATTGTCCAGAGAAACGTTTTCGCGGCAAGTTGAAAATGGAGTCTTTGATTTGATTATTTTGACGTGACAACGTCTTAAATTAGGTTGCGGCTGGGAGTCACTTATGAAAAAGTGTAACGCTCGGTAACGTTACGATGAGTCTCTCGTGTTAAGTTTAAGTTTACATGTACAATGTTTTAGTAAACAAAATATATTTCTATAGTTAAAATTTGTGCAATTCTTATTTTCATTCAATTCCTTGTTCCTATTGTGCAATTTAATTATATTCATATCAATAAATATTCTACCGAGAAAAAGACGTTGTCACGTAAAATCTTCGCCCGTAAAACCGACTTTACAGGCAACCATTTTTTACTGAAATTGTGTATTTCTGAATGATAAATATCCACTTTTTACGGACTCCATAAACATTAGTCAATAACGTGAGATCGTTTTCTAAAACTTGTCAAATACCCTATTAAGTCATGTCAACATTCACATTTATATACTGTTCTACCTGATTGTATATAATAAAATTTTTAGTTCTGTTTTCCAACACAAATGCTCGCAACATTTGTGTAATAAAAAGTGTTTAAGCTGCCTTGTTGGAAATACTATTTGTCTAAGTGATTCAATTAAAATAACCATTCTGAGACAGGTCTTTTTTTAATCAAAATTAATTAAGCGAAATCGTCAGAAACGAGCGATCCACACCTAATCATATGAAGCAGTCGTATCGTAAGCACTAAAAGCAATCTAACGTAGTAAGTACGCTGCAATATCTTGAGTGACATTTACAATTGAATTTCAATTTTATCGCCGCGCACCGGCGTCGCGTCGGTCGCTCCATGATTGATTTACACAAATAACACTTGCGGCATTGTGCTGTCTGCTGTCAACCCGAGATGGCTGCAGCGGCTGCGGTCAATCAATGAGTCCTATTTAAAACTTCATTACGAATCTTAATAATAATTTTAAGCGCTGGTTTGATGTGAAACGCCTCACCGTATTCGCCTTTTTTGTCTAACGTTTCCTTTTGTCATGGAAAAATCTGAGCGCCTGTCTGGGGAAGTTACCTCCACTTTACAGAAGATCACAGTAAGATAATATTACCTTTTGGTGGTGTTGTGCTTCTGTCGGTGAGAAAGATTCCAGGACTCCACGTGCGAGAGATATTTTTGGTATTGCAAGCGCCTGTAGGCTATGGTGGTCACTTACCATCAGGTGGGCTATATGCTTTTTTGTCATCCTTTTAACATAAAAAACGCAAAGAGAAACGTGATAGCCACAAAGCTTTTTTTTTTTTATATGATTAGGTAGGCAAATGACTCTACCCCACCTGATGTTAAGTGGTGATAAAGTCCAAACGCGAAGATAGCTGGTACAGCAGTTATAAACTGCTACACCAATCATCCTCACCTTGCCGGCCTGCAAAAATGCTTCTTCACGCCTCTCTTAAAGGACCCCAGATTATAGGAAGGAGGGAACACGTGCGCGGACAAAGAATTCCACTTTCGAATAGTACGACAAAGAAATGAGTCGCCAAATTTCTTTGTTCGTGAAGGAATAGTGGCCACAGTAAGTCGGTGGCAACGTAGGCCAGCGCGCGTGGTCCGTTTAAACACTATCTAAGTACACGCAGTAACCTAAAGTGCCAACAAAAAAAAACTGAAAAGTAAACAAGTATGCTGGCACATTAATATTCACGTCATAACTGCGTAAAAGTGCCGTGATCGTGTAAAGCGGCCCAATTAGCTGCGACAATGGCGTTGTGACGTCACTGCGCACGCGCTCAACTGGCGCACTTAATTACGCGCGCTCGGGCAAGATCAAGGTTCGTGACGTAAAATATAGTCTGTAGCGTTTATGACTGTGGCTATTTATGAATGACTTTTTTTTATGCAACATAGGCAATGCGTTTGACCACAATCTCACCTGATGGAAAGCGATGATGAGGCCTAGGAAGGTACACGCCTGCCTAGAAGATGCCTGTTCACTCTGGCCTTGAAGATGTCCAGATTATATTGGTCCGGGAAAACAGACCTCGGTAAGGAGTTCCACTCCCTAGCCGTTCGTATAATGAAGGCCGAAGCAAATCGCTTCGTGCGAATGGGAGGAACTTCGACAACTTGTTCTTACGATACAAGAAACGAAACCTTTTTTTAAATTTACTAAATTATAATCCGATATCATAAAAACTAAACCAAAAAACAATACATATTCCTTACTTGTTTCTGAAGTAGATACATTTAATTCCATAACCATACCTAATCAACCTAAGCAGTAAATAGCAACTCATATCTAGGTAACAGGCAACATAAATGCTAGAGGAAAGAAATACTAAATTTTACTCCGCATAATGATGTCTGTCTCCAACAGTCAGAATTTAATGTGATTTTATAACAAGCCACAATTATTTTGAAAACTAAACTAAAAACATAAAAATCAAAATCAAGGCCCAGTTGTACCAAAGTTATTGATTCGAATTATTATATGCAATTTAATACAATAATTCGAATGAATTATTATATTATTATTCGAGTTTAATCGTGTTTAGTACATCCTGCCATCCTTGTCAACTGTTTTAAGTTAAATAAAGATGGCATGAGGCTTACCTAAACACGATTCGATTTTAATTTAGGCTTGTTGAAAATATATCGATGTATCGATATATCGATATTTTTTGTTCGATATATCGGTATTTTTTGCCGATATATTTTGATTCGATATATCGATACATCGATACAAAATAACCAATATCGAAATTCGTATCAAAAACGATTTTTTTTTAATTATTAGCGGCATATCACGATCTAACTAAATTCGTATCTGGAAAAATCGTAACTGGATCTCAGATTAATGATATACAACATATCTATGATCTGTGCGGTATTTAGTATTGTCTATGTTATCATTCGAAAATAGGGTCTAATTTTAGGGAGATAATTTTCGTTCCATTATTATTCCGCGTGTCATATTTCGTGAGCGATATTTTTGGGAAAATTGGTCCGTTATATCGATATATCGATGTTTTTTTGCGCGATATATCGAAGCCGATATTGATATTTTTTAAAATATCGATGTATCGATATATCGATATTTTTTTCAACTTTCGACATCCCTATTTTAATTTTGAATTATGAACGTTAGTGCAAGGCCCTACTTGACTTTATCGCGTCCGCTTGTGCCTCGCGCTCGCTGCACAAAGGCGGGTATCGCCTACGTTCGCGTCCGGGCGCCCGTGGGAAGTGGGGCGTGCGTTTTTTTTCCACTAGTAACCGTGATCGCTCATTTCACACTAGAATAATCGTGTAATGTGTTGATTACTTCATATTATGTAAAACTTCATGAAAAAAATAGACAGATTTCTTTTCCCCGTTGTAGGCTTGTTGAAAATATATCGATATTTTTGTTCGATATATCGATTTTTTTGCCGATATATTTTGATTCGATATATCGATACATCGATACAAAATAACCAATATCGAAATTCGTATCAAAAATGATATTTTTTTAATTATTAGCGGCATATCACGATCTAACTAAATTCGTCTCTGGAAAAATCGTAACTGGATCTCAGATTAATGATATTCAACATATCTATGATCTGTGCTGTATTTAGTATTGTCTATGTCATCATTCGAAAATAGGGTCTATTTTTAGGGAGAAAATTTTCGTTCCATTATTATTCCGCGTGTCATATTTCGTGAGCTAATGTACGATATTTTTGGGAAAATTGGTCCGATATATCGATATATCGATGTTTTTTTCGCGATATATCGAAGCCGATATTGATATTTTTTAAAATATCGATGTATCGATATATCGATATTTTTTTCAACTTTCGACATCCCTACCCCGTTGTGATCTTCATGGTTTAATGCAACCCATTTGAGACTTATTTTTTTTGTTTTTATTTAATCTTGATATGTACATTTCGCGTCACGTTGTTTGTCCGGGATTGACTCCTAACTTACTTAACCGATTTTAATCAAATATGCACTCTGTGTGCAATTTGATCTAAATTGAAAGATAGGATAACTTACATTTCTATTTAAAGTCTCAATATTATTTTATTGCAAATTATTACTTTTGGGCGGTACGAAGCTCGCCAAGTCAGCTAGTATACGTATATACACTTTCTTTGTAATAGTAAAAGAACAAAATAACATGACACCATGTCAAACATTAAATATAAATGCCTTCACTTTAATATACTTACATTAAAATACGTGTCCTTGCCAAGCGCTGAATCCCATTACATCTAGAGATCAGATCGATCACAGATCAATTTAAAGCACCTATATTTTCCAACTGGCACATTTGTGGTTGTCCCTTCTTAGATTTTAAATTATAATTACCAATAAGGCAATATTCTTTTAACGCCATCATCATCATCATCATCATCAGCCTATTAATGTCCCCACTGCTGGGGCACAGACCTTCCCTATGGATGGAATAGGGAGATTGGGCCATGACCCACCACGCGGGCCCAGTGCGGATTGGTGGCTGCTAACGACTGCAGATGCAGCCGGGACAAACGGCTTAACGTGCCTTCCGAAGCACGGAGGAGCTCGAGATAGTAAATTTTTGGTCACGCATCCAATGACCGACCACTGCGAAAGTTGCTTAACTTCAACGACCGCAGCCGAACGCGCTAACCACTTGCGCCATCGAGCTCCTCATCCTCCTCAACGCCATAGTGACATAATAAATCAAAATAAACAAAAATCTCAACGTAAACTTCGATTTAAACTTTTCACAACGTCACATTACAAGGTTCCAGACAAGAATATTATAATCCTCTTAAAAACGCTTTTAGATATTTCGTCACCCAACAATTTTTATCTTAAAACAATCTCAAGAAACCCAAAAACACTGGTCTCATCACAATGCCGCATTACCTTGCGCGCCCAAAATACCCGTGATTATACGCCGGGTCACGCGATCCCAGTCACTGTGACTTATCACGTAACGCGTACCGCGCTCGCATGATCTAATTATTTGCGAACATCACTACATTATAATAATGTTCTCTGATCGCAATATACTACCACTGTGTTACAAAACGCATTGCGAAATACAATTCAAAGTTCAGATTCCGAATAATAACGGTACAATGACTTTAATTAAACTATGGCTGGATCAAAAGCTTCTTTACTTTTACCTACATTTAGAGTTTATTAAAAAAACTGTTATTTGTTTTGTTAATGACATCGCTTCAATCGCTTTTGTCTCTGTTTCGCCTGGTGGAAAGCCTTAAGTACAGATACAAAGCCTTAAGCTCTACAGTTAATGTATGTTTACTGTCTGATCCCCCCACGACAACGGCTAAATAGAGACGAGATCCAAGTCTCTCTAGTTCAGCCGATCCCCTCAGGTTAGAGTGGTCTAGAAGCTCCAGACGGAGAGAAGACTCTCCCCGTGGGGAGATGCTATCCGCCTGGAATACCTCTAGGCGCACTCTCCAATTCTTGGCTTGAGGTCCCCATAGGATCTCGCCGTCCCTAAACCCGTTGACGCTGTAAAGGTCATCTGCCATCAACAGCATACAAACACAAAAAAATCCTGCTTACTCTCTGATGATTGTCGCAACAGGGACACGCACGACAGAGACAGAGAGGTTTCACATCCTAGCCATGCGTATTAGAAAGATACTAGCAAACCAGAGAACCAAATGTTCACCAAAAAAAAATGTATTTAATTAATTGAGAACTTCGGAGATTTTGTGTGGTTTCGTTTGAAATAGAAATCACGTGATTTCTAGAAAACCGGAAGTGCTACGTTACTCACATCCGGTTTGTAGTCTTATCAGACTATTCTCAACTTATAACTTAAACATTCTCTTTATCTATCTCTTACGGTTTGGCCGCTGAAACAGCACCACGGACGGACGGACGGACGGACGGACTTGTCTAATAGATAAGAGATAAGCAAATCACTTTGTACTGTTCTATACAACATTTATATTACTTATAGAGGAGTTCGCAGGCGCAGGTGGTTAGCGCGTGTGGCTGCGATCGTTAAAGTTAAGCAACTTTCGTTGTGATCGGTCATTGGATGGATGACCAAAAATCTTCTATCTCGAGTTCCTTCGTGCTTCGGAAGGCACGTTAAGCCGTTGGTCAAGGCTGCATCTGCAGTCAGCCAATCCGCCCTAGGTCCGCATGGTGGGTCATGGCCCAATCTTCTTATACCATTCATAGGGAAGGCCTGTGCCCCAGCAGTGGGGACATTAATAGGCTGATGATGTACAACATTTAGACATACGTATAAGATCAACTCTGGTCTTGTACAAAAAGAAAATGTCTTTTATTGTACCCACGCACACTGCACGTGGCTCCTACTGACCCATAGAGATCCACCACAAATGAAGGTACACTAATTACAACACCAAACACAACCGCACAAACAGGCTCATTACAAAACCAACGTACCAAATCACACATGCGGACAAACAAACTCAATCATGGATTTTGGTATTAGTAAATCAAACACAAGCTTTGTTGACCTTTAATGTTACTAAAACGTATGAAAAGCTTAGCTTCGTTTTTAAACCCGGTTTGGTAACAACTTCTTCGGAGGAGGTCTTATGAAACTACGAAGGAAGCAATGGTTATTAACGTCCATTTGTAAATCTAAGTGAACTTTATACAGATGCATTAAGTGAACTTTATAAAGTTTGCAAATATTAAAATAACATTGAGAGTTATTATTTTTTGTTTATTTATTTATTAAGGGTCACCAGTGAATGAAACAAAGAATAATTAGCATGTAGCAGAATTTTACAAAACAAGAAACAATGTACATTCTATTTAAGGCGACCACAACATGCAATATATGAACAGACATGTTTTTTTTTAATTACGTTAATTCATCTTAATTTATTAAAATATAGTTAAAATTAAAATTTAATTTAATTTTCACAAAATATACTAAAGATACATTACATTGATTTAATATTGTGGTATGTTGGGTGATGGCGGCAGGTTATAATAAATACAAAGACGTCGATAGGTTGGTATCCATTTATTGAAGAAGGCTTAATGGTACAAAACATACTTATTTATAATATTAGTGCACTACGTCGTTACACACACACGCGCTTATAAAATATAACACACAATATTATTATAAAACATCAGCATTTCACGTGGCCTACTTTCATGTCATTCAATGTTGCGTTGTATTATGAATACATATTTATTAAATTATTTTCATACTATCACACGCCCCCCAAAATCTCCATTACAATATATTGCAACAAATGCAAGGCATTTATTAAATTTAATTGGAATAAATTACATTATATTATTTATATAGTTATATGCAATATAAACGCTTTATTTGTTATAGGAAAGGTACCATGTTATTAAATAGATAAAGCTAAGGTAAATAATTTTGTTAACCATTTTTTTTTAATAAATAAACATTTATGTTATTATAAAGCATTTTCTTTTAATTAATTAGTTAAAAAAATATAGACATTTCGTTTTTAAATAAACTGAATTCCATGGTTTAAAAACACATTTATGAAAGATATTATAAAAATAAATAAAAATAATAATATTAAATCACATGAAAAAAACAAACACAGCAACCGACGAAACCGAAATCTGTAATAACACAGTTTTATTGTCTCATCATTTACTCATCAGTTTTTTACACGAACATTTAATGGCACCAAATGATCTTATTTAACTAAACCATTCGGTAGCCCATCCGAAAATTGTTCGAAATTAACTCCTTACCCTTGAGTCAACCTTAACCAACCATTGGGAACTGTAAAACCGACCTTATCTCTTCAAACTTACAGTTCATTTTGAAGAACTATGATTGTTTTTTTTTTCGTAAAAATGTAGTTGTTCTCTGAGTATATTGACTCATCCGAGTTGGTACTTAATAGGATCTAATGATGCGAGCGGGATCATGATCAGTCGGTCGCCATTAGCTGCTGAGGATCGGTGTTAAAACGTGAGAGAATGTGTGCTCAACAAACACTGCGTTATCAGGTCTTCAGGTGGCTGGGCTTGAGGTCGTACACTGGAATTAGTGGTAGCATAAGTATGATATAAACAAACAAGCTTTTGGTATATTTGTTTCTTAGGTTTTCACGCACATCACTCATTAAATAAAACTAGTTTTTACGGGTTAATGCACGAAAGTTTATTTATTTATTGAAAGACCAACAGATACTATTAGTTCTTTTTGTTTGCATAATTTAACATAAGAAGGAGATAGAAAGCCTCTCTTGAGTTTGTTTCGCCGGTTCTTCTCAGAAAGGTCTCCCAATTTTGGAACCGGTGGTAGTTTACGGTAGTTAGGTTCAAATAAATAAACTCAAAATTACAAAAAGGAATTTTAAATAAAATACTTTATTAAGTAAATTAAATAATAAATTCATATATAGACAATAAAACTTTAAAAATCGAACAATGAAATAACCGAACGCTCAATAAAGGTCTTTCGAAGGTAGCTCGACAAATTAAATAAAAGTTTGATTCTAACGACGTAGCCTGTAAAGGCTACGAAACGTCAATAAATAAATAAAGTTTCGTGCATTAACCCGTAAAAACTAGTTTTATTTAAGCTTTTGGTAGGTAACACTAGTGGTACTGGTTAGATCAAAATATACTCGTACTTTCTGATGGACAGAAAAATTTAGGCTCCTGCTAAACCGAGCTGGCTCGGTAGGTAATTATTTATACTTTTTTTTGAGACATATTTTTAAACTGAAGCTTTTATTAAATCGTAATAAATTTCATCGTCCATTTGTTAGCAAGTCGCATTATATTTTAACTGTAAAAGAACAGACATCATCAACAAACATCGATGGTTTAGTTGTAGAGAGCTCGCCTGCCACGTGGTCTTGTCGGGGTCGATTCTCAGTCTTGGCTTTTACCATTTTTATAAGCCATAGTAACATCAACTCAGAAAACGTACATGACCTTAATTATCTTTTCTGTATCTCTTAAAATTTAAGACGATATAAAAAAATACTTGTAAAGTTTTAATTGCATCGTGGTTCCGTAAAACCACATTGTTATTCACTTCCGGTCTACCATAGCTTGGCGAATTTATTTTTTACAATTTTTATTTAAAACTAAGATTTCAATTTTTGTTTAAGCGTTTTAAATATCAATGAAAAAGCTAATAAATTATTTACAATCTTAGACACTTTGTCTACTTCAAGAGCATTATTAATTAAGTATTTTGAAGCAAATAAAATTCTGGTCTGTTCATATTGAAGAAACACGTTATTGGGTGTGACAAGAGATATTTATGGTTGGGCAACTATTTCGCACTTCATATCGTATAACTAAGAATAGACACAATGCGTTAATGTTTACTAAAAATAATGCTTTATTTGTGCTATTGATTATATTTAATTTTAGTGGTGTGTCTGTAAAAAAACTTAAGGCATGTTTTTGGAGTTAGAGTTACTCCTTAAGAATCGATTTCCATATAATATAAGGGGCCCGGTATGAGAAAAATGTGAGGAGTAAAATCTATCGATGAATGACATTAACGACCTCGTTACGTTTTTGTGCGCAAGCTCATCTGCGCACCTTTCACTTTTTAGCCATGGCAACGGATAAAAAACATTAAGTTGTCACAAATGTCAATAAAATAAATAAACTAAAAATAGATAGAATCGGAGCAAAATTAATGAAATCAAATAAATAACAGAATATAGAGAAATGCCGGTAAGTATCCTGCACTCTGGAATAGTGATTTTCAGTACAGGTGGAATTATAATACATATTTACAAAATGATGACTAGTGTGTGATATTTTTGAAATTGTGTGTTTCCAGAAATACATAATATCGCTGATGTTAGATGATAAAATGTGTGACATGGAACCTATGATAGTCGAAACCATGGGACGATTCCTGAGGTATCTCTACTTGTAACCGACTTCTTCGGACTTAATTTTGTTTTGTGTCTGTTCAAAGACAATCGTTTTTAGAGTGTAAACTCCGGTCGTGCGTCGGAGCTGACACACACATTTTTTTTTATATGCTAGCACCGAAACTAAAGCTCGCGTGATATATTACCCAAAAGTAAAGAAAGATATTGAAAGCTGCAATCGACACAGCACTTAAAAGTGTTCAAACAACAGTTTAACTAGCATAACGTTATCGCGTGCGATACGCCCAAAACTCGGTGCCGTAAAATTGTGGTGTCCGATAATATAATCGAATAATTATATCGATATCGCAATTATAGCGTATGACTAAAGACGGTACAGAGGCTAAACTTCACACAGTGCGCGTGTGAGTAAGCACTGGGGGCCTATCATCGTTGATGAAATAAAATGAAAATCTAGTTTATAGTTTGGGGATAGGCTAATTGGTGTTGTGTGTTGGAAATATTTATTTATTGATTATTATTATAAAATACTATTTTTCCTACCATCTGTTCAGTTCCGGACATTTTTTGACTGACAAGAAGAACAGGCGATCGAAACATCTCAGCTATTTATAAAGTGGCGACATTTAGATAAAAATATGTCGTAACCAATAAATACATCATTATAAAAACTTACATTCTTTAAATGTAACAAATTAAGAGTATTTAATTATTAAGTGAGGAGCTCGATGGCACAAGTGGTTAGTGCGTCTCCGTGCTTCGAAAGGCACGTTAAGCCGTTGGTCCCGGCTGCATCTGTAGTCGTTAGCACTCACCAATCCGCACTGGGCCCGCGTAGTGGGTCATGGCCCAAGCTGACTATTCCATTCATAGGGAAGGCCTGTGCTCCAGCAGTGGGGACATTAATAGGCTGATGATGATGAAGAGTATTTAATTTTGCATTGTGAAACATTACTTTAATGAGCAATGGATGAGCAGTAGATGAGTTATTATGAGATGTTTCAATCGTTCAAATAATCTTGGACTACATAAGATTAATGGAAACGTTTCTCTGCGTACGCGCAGGCACCAGTGCTCACAGACGCGGAGGAATCCCTAAACGGGGATCCCGCGGCTTCGCGCTAAGCAGCTTAGAGGGTATTCGCAGGACTTTTTTAGCGGATATTATGCCGTAAAGCGCCCGTAAGAGTTGCGGGGTCCTCAGTGGACAGCCACTGGGGCGCCCGTAAGACTTGCGGGAGCCAGGTGTGAGGTCCGTTCGGCGGTGTGCCTCTTAAAGGCGCCGTCGTCTGTAAATAGCATTTTTTACCTGCGTAATAAAAAAAGAAAAAAAAAGGCACCAGTGCTCACTCACACACGCGCAATTGTATGAAGCTTTGCCTCTGGCCTTCTTTAATCGCGTGATCATAGTGAGTGTGCTCGCTTGATTGGTGTCTCGCAATCTCTCGAACGATGGGAATCCTTAATTGCTTACAAAAGCGGTTGTGTGTGTGTTTATAAATGTCACGGCTGTTATGGCACTGTTATGTGCTCTGTAGCGTTACGAGAACACCTGGGCGGGGTGATTGTGAAGAAGATTTATTCTTTAAACGTCCTAAGTTAATTTTTCGACAATTTTACTGTTATTAAAAGTACAGACGATACCTAAGGAAATTGAACTTAGCTGTTTCATGATGTAAGGTGTTGTCTTATTTTGATTAAGCAAAGAAATTGAACATATTTTTTATGTTCAATTATTTTTGTCAGAATAAACCTAGTATGGTACGAAAGCTATAATGTGAGAGTGAAATGACTTCTTTTTTTTCCATTCAGTCTTTAAGGTAGGTGATAGGAATAGCGTTTACTGGGTAATGGAGCTTAACTCTGTAATTCTGCAAAATGGAACGTAGCAATACGCCACATCGCGTGAAGTGTGAGTGGAGCCTCTAACAGACAGAATTACTCGATAATTAAAGACTTTAAATAAAACTAGGTTTTAACGGGTTAATGCACGAACTTTATTTATTTATTGACGTTTCGCAGCCTTTACAGGTCTGCATCGTCAGAATAATGGTTTTTTTTTAATGAGTGATGTTCGTGAAAACCTAAGAAACAAATAAATTAAAGTCTGCTATTTTTCTTAATTTTAATTTAAAATAAATTATTCAAAAATTACACCATATTTTCCTTAAGTGTACGCTATTCCGCCTCCATACCCTATTAGGTAATAAGAATTTAAATTCAATATCGTTTATTCAGTCTAGCCTGTTACAAGCACTTGTGAATGTCAAAAAGCTACGCCATCGGTTCGCAAATCTACGGCAGGAGACCTTGTACTGAGGAGACCCGGCAAGAAACTCAGCAAGGGTTGTTTTTCCCCCTGTATTATATATATAATCATCAATTAGATAAATGACTTTAATATGAGATCTCTCATGAAGTCACTTTCCAAATACATAATAATAAATAAATATTTCCAACACTCACACTAGCGTAACGGATAGAATACATACAGTACAAATATAAGTATATTCATATAGAACATCCATGACTGGAATACAAATGCTCATATTCATCACACAAACATCTGCCCCAACCGGGATTTGAACCCGAGATCTCTCGAGTTGGCGATACCATGAAACACGGCGTACAAACTATTCGGCCACGGAGGTCGTCAATCAAACGTAAATGACATAAAAATAACGACTATACAATTAAAAAAAACACTGAAAAACACCGAGTTCTCTTACGCAGCATTATCCTCTGTTTTGACAGTACCATATCTTCCATCGGGCTACGTTTGCGCCTTATTACGCTCTCGGTGGCAGCGATGGGCGATACGAGCGACGGCACTACTTATCTGTGAGCGTCGCTCGACCTACGGGTCGTATGGGAGTGTAAACTAGAAGTGGGTAGACGCAAGTGACACTTAGTTAAACCTAAACCACGTTGAATATCAGAGTTCTAACATTCCGTAGTAGCAAAGTGTAGGTACTGTTTTATAATCTCCTCGACGACGACCTCCGTGGCCGAGTGGTTTGTACGCCGGGTTTCATGGTGTCGCCGACTCGAGACGTCCCGGGTTCGAATCCCGGTGGAGGCAAATGTTTGTGTGATGAATACGAGCATTTGTACTCCAGTCATGGACTTATAATATGTTTTTCTATATAAATATTCTTATATATGTACTGTATATGTATTCTATCCGTTACCCTAGCATCCCATAACACAAGCCTTACAGTGCTTACTTTGGGGCTAGGCTAATTGGTGTATTTAAAGAAAAAAAAAATCTTGATCATTTACAAAGGCCCTCTTGTACTTGTACAATAAAACCAAGTAAGTGCTCCTGTATATGCCTGGGTAGACGAGACACCAAATATACCTCTTACGATCCCGAACTCTCAATAAGAGGACAATGTGTTACCACGATTGCTGAAGCTGCGCCTTTCAAATTTCTAGGTACAAAGATTGATCACAAAGGAAATATTCCATCCTTAGAGGCAGTTGTCAATGATTTTCTAAATGACTTAAATAAGGTAGATCAATAAGCATTAAGCATTGAAAAAGTTTGGATATATGACAATTATCTAACGTCACGTCTGACTTGGCTTTTCCTTGTAAATGACTTTGGTAAAACCCTCGTGGCAGAATTGGATGCCAATATCTGTAGACATTGCAGTTATGACTTGGACTAGCCCATTCAGCTAATCTCTCAAATCTATTTAGAGATCAGAATAGTTTTGGGATGAAGTTAAAGAAGCCATCGGAACACTATAAACATCTCAGAGTCACCAAGATGCATGTCTTGGGACAAACCCAGGGTGAAATAGTCTCATCGCTTTCAAAAGACGAACGTGTTATAGAGCTTGAGTCAATACTTCAATATGTGATAAGAGTAGGAGCGAGAGGTATACCAGCAAAATCTCTCTATAACCTTCTAAAAGACCTAGGTCGAGAACTGCCTGTAGACTGGCACTATGTAAGACTTTTAACATTCCGTAGCTAAGCAACAGTGGACTGTTTACAAACAACTCCAATTTTAACAATTAAGAAACGTGTTGAGTTCCATAGACTCAAAGAGCTCAGTGCGCTCAAGGAGAATATGATTAAAATAAGTTTGATCTCGTAGTCAAATGAGGTCATTATTCAATAGCGTGCCAACTATCAAACAAAAGCTATTAAATTTATCTCCAATCTGGCTAGTGTGATACTCCAGCCATTTCACACAGATCATAAAGGTTATTGTTTTAAGATCGATCTTAAGATAGCGTATGTAATTCGCGGGTCAGTGTAAATATGTGTTTTATTATAAGAAATTACGATACAACTTTATGGGTTTTATACGTTACACGCTGAGGTGACCTAGTGAGATAAGGATGTTGATTTTAATGGTACAAATTATGCGTGATTAGCTACAAAAGCTTTAAAAAATATTATAATAGTTTGATGGTTGTTTAATCGAATATCCTGATTTCTGGGTTGTAGTATTGCATTGTTTAATAAAGTTCCCCTAGATCTGATTGAGCTTCCACTGACTAAATTTAAATCTCAGATCAAAAATACTCTTATGAATAAGGGCTATTATAAAGTTGATGATTATCTGAATGATCGTAATGCATGGTTTCTTATAATTTGTTATTTAATGGGTATTAGTCATTTTTCATAACAGTAATATTGTACCTATCTAATGCCGCTTCCTATATACTAAATATAATGTTAACCATAAAATTTATTGTAACTATATATTTATATTCTAAATGATGTAATGGAAGGTGACAGACGTATCTCTGAAGTCATTTTTCAACAAAACAAGGGAGAAAAAAACAGCCCTTGCTGAGTTTCTTGCCGGTTCTTCTCAGTACAAGGTCTCCCGCCGTAGTTTTGCGAACCGATGGCGTAGCTTCTTGACCTTCACCAGTGCTTGTAACAGCCTAGACTGAATAAATGACTTTTCATTTCATTCACGCCAAAGTTTCGATACCGGATGAAAGGTGGATTAGAAAAATCTTACAATCTTCTTCACCTGAAACCCAATTGAAAAAAGGGATACTGAAAGTTTTTTTTTTGTAAGGAACGCTAAACAGATGGTCTCGGTCTGCAGTAGCGAGAACCCATCGATGCCCTGAAAACTCACCAACATATAACTCGTAACTACCAATAATCACTTCCCTAGACGGATCGTCATTATCAACAGCCTATATTTGCCCACTGCTGGACATAGGCCTCTCACGCACGCCACTCAGATCGATCCTGGGCTACTCGCATCAAGCTCCTGCCAGTCACCTTGAGCAAATCGTCACTACGTTTGCCTCGACGCGGTCTCCACTCCAGAACTCGTCTACCCCAACGGTTATCGGTTCTGCGGCAAATCGGATATCTCTTCTCTATTAAAACATGAGGATACTGGATATATCAAATAAATATAACTTAACTTAAACATAACTTACAAACACCAACGCAAGTTTACCAGGGTTAAGTTTAAAGTGCAATGGTCCGCGTCCGGAGCTTAAACATTGAAGCTGGAACGGGTTAATTGCGGTCTCGGTCCGAAAGGCCCCGGTCTCTTTCGGAGCGAGCAAGTGGGTGTTAACAATAGCTCCGAACACCTTGTAAAGCAAGCCGCTAATGTTCCGTAGGGTTGACACGGCCGAGATCTTTTATATTTTTCCATTGTTAATAATATAAACTGATAATTATATTTCTTTTATTTACCTCTTAAAAATGTAAGTATGCAATTTAAAATTAAATATTCTTCATTTTAATTAGTATGTTTATACAAATCAATAACACTTATTATAAATACAATACGACCAGATTATTTCCATTTCGTATGACACACACAGTCCTTGTTCTTTTCAAAAGAATAGTTAATAAATGTTATACACATACAAAGTCTTGCCTTTTCAATGTGCTTTCCTACAATGGGCCTGTTGGAAAAAAAATCAATTAGAAAATTGAAATAAGCTGTACTTACCCTTGTACTGCTATCTTATTTTGTAATCACTGACTATTTATATTTGTGTGTACAAAATGTATAAATAAATAAATTGTCGGAATCCTCTGTATTACAGGATCTCCATTGGCTTACAAAACTAAGCATCACATTTTTACAATTGCAATAACTTTTTAAGTATAAACGATATATTATCGAAATTAAAAGGTCTCAAAAACAACAAATTATTAATACAATTTTAAAGAAAACTGATAAAATTTGCTATGAAACGTTTATTATTTTAAATGTCTAACTACAATAATTAAGATTTTTTTAATTGATACTTTTTAACTTAGACCTCTTCAGGCTTGCTGTGTGCTTTTTTGCCGCCAAAATTACAGAAAAAAGTTAGCACAGCCAACCCTACTCGTATACTATGGTCCACATAACCCGCTAATTCGTCCTATCAGAGTGGCACTTGGTCGTGCTAATTTGGAAACTCTACTACTTTCGCCGGTGCTGATCGTAACACAACTATTTACACGTCCGCACGTAACGACGGCTCCAAATGGAATGACCTTGTTAAGGTCATGCGACAGTTACAACGCAGAAAGAGAAGTATATCGGAATTTTGGCATGGTATAAATGACAAAAATTATTCCTCTGGTTGCTAGAACAAAACAATATGCTACTTTGTTGTATAAATTTAAACAAATTTTGACTCTTGTTTGAAGCGGAGAAATATCTAAATTTGTCGTAAGCGCCAACCCTACCGTGATGTACCCTTATCTCTTATCTATTAGACAAGTCCGTCCGTCCGTCTGTCTGTGGTGCTGTTTCAGCGGCCAAACCGTAAGAGATAGATAAAGAGAATATTTAAATTATAAGTTAAGAATAGTCTGATAAGACTACAAACCGGATTTGAGTAACGTAGCACTTCCGGTTTTCGATAAATCACGAATTTCAAACGAAACCACACAAAATCTCCAAAGTTCTCAATTAATTAAATACATTTTTTTTTTAATCAGGTTTTGGTGAACATTTGGTTCACTGATTTGCTAGTAAACTTAATAACAAATTATACATAATAGAAGAATTACAAAATTCAAATAATAATAAATGAAATATTAATTAGTAAACAAATAAATAGGCTTATAATATTTACTCCATGTTTTTTCTCTGTTAAGTTCATTGTATAATAAATGGCGTTAGAGTGATATTCGAACAAAATACACTAGCTTAGCATTAGGCAGACACCGCACCCGTAGGATAAGATTGCGAAGACCCGGTCTACACACGACACGCTATACCAGGTACATGTACTTACCTGGGCGTTTTTCCCCGCCCCCCATGACTGCGGCTAACAAGAGTTGAGGTCCAAGTCTCAGAGACACCCTGTAGTTGAGCCAATCCCCTCAGGTCCGAGTGGTCTAGAGGCTCCAGACGAAGAGGAGACTCCCCCCGTGGGGAGATGCCATCCGCCTGGAATACCTCTAGAGGCACGCGCCAATTCTTGGCTTGAGGTCCCCTTAGGATCTCGCCGTCCCTAAACCCGGTGACGCTGTATAGGTCATCGGCGACCAACAGAATAATAATTGTAATTTAAAATATCATGGTGTACAATAAAGTGATCATTCATTCATACACAATCAAAAAAATGGAACTAAATATTATGTAACTAGTCTATGCTAAACCACTCGGCCACGGAGATCGTCAAAATAAAGTTGGCAATTCACATTTCATAATTAAACTACTAAGTTCACAAAGCGTTGTAACGTTTAACGTTACAATTTTATTTTCTACAAGCTAATATTATAGATATGTTGTGGACCACTATCTATATATATAAAACTCAAAGGTGACTGACTGACATAGTGACCTATCAACGCACAGCCCAAACCACAGGACGGATCGGGCTGAAATTTGGCATGCAGGTAGATGTTATGACGTAGGCATCCGCTAAGAAAGGATTTTGATCAATTCTACCCCCAAGGGGATAAAATAGGGAATGAAAGTTTGTATGAAACATGTCAATTTTAAACCGGTCGGGCTGAGACTTTGCATGCAGGTATAAGAAGAATCATAGATGAATGTCATTGTGTATAATACAAGCCTGAGAACAAAAACTGTAGTCTACACTTCAGCTCTACACCGAAGCGAAGCGAGGGCGGGCCGCTAGTCAAAACATCAAATGTTTAGATATCGTTCGTGAGTGCTAATTTGGAAACTCTAACTTTCGCTGGGTGTTTGTGCGACGATTATCAGTCTCGTTCGAGTGGCGAGCCGATGTGTCAATGGTTCAATAAAAATAAAAGTTACCTCGTATTTGCGTTAAAATTTACAAGTTAGTGAGTAAACTATGAATTCACCTACGAGTATGTAGAAAAATGGCGTCGTACAAAGCACGAAATCCATATATACTATAGCTAAAAGTTGCCTAGTAGGGATTGCTACCTTAGCAATAAGGCCGCTTAGTATATAGTAATCAAAAAGAGACAGCTGTATTTAAAAATCTGTATCTTTATATATATAATTCTTCTGTGAGTGTGTATGTCACTGAACTTCTCTTAAACGACTGGACCGATTTTGATGAAATTTTTTGTGTGTGTTCAAGTGGATCTGAGAATGGTTTAGATTCACAATTTTGTCCGCTGGACAACCCCTATTTTTTTAGGGCGGTACGAAGTTCGCTGGGTCAGCTAGTACCTATATAAAAATCAATTGCTGTTCGTTAGTCTGGCTAAAACTCGAGAACGGCTGAACGGATTTATCTTATCTTGGTCTTGAAATGTTCGTGGAGATCTAGGAAAGGTTTAAACGGTGAGAAAAATTCGAATAATTCCCGGGAATACCCTAAAAACAGCGAGCGAAGCCGCGGACAAAAGCTAGTAGCAAATAAAAATACCATGTGAAAAGTGCTATTGTGACATCAGAAGTGTTCTGTATTCGCCACCATTACTAGATTCGTCCACACGCTTGTTCTTTATTAACGTTGCTATATAACCCACTGGGGCTTTTGTCCGATTTTTGTACTAACCGTGGCTGTATGCGCCGGTGCATTGTGTCCACGAATTAACATAGCACTTAAACTGTTAGAACCTCTACGTGGTGTGGTATAGTGTGGGTGTCCCGTCGCCCGTCGCTCTGTAGGCTCACGTGAGTAAGGATGATACAGAGCTAAAGTCTCATATTAAAGAGCTTGTATGAGAGAGCACTGGTGCTTGTCGCGAATCTCAGAACAAGAACTAAACTACAGAAGGAGTTTAAATTCAACTCACGAAGTCGACTCATATAGTTATCTTACTTTTACTTATAGACTAAAAAAGGGACAAATATATTTATGTTGCTATGAACAGCGTGGGTATAGGTCCCGTCACACAAAATGGCCGCCAGCTTTATACCTACGCACGGTGCTATTTATCGACTATCGCGATTAATTCTTCCCTGTAACGTACAAAAAAACAATTGTTCAGATACGTCTTTCCCAGTGGGCACTTTGGGCAAGTGCCCAGGGCCCCGCGATCGATAGGGGGCCCCCTCAGATCAAATACAAAGTCCCTAGTTCCTGTTAAATCACCAAACGGAAGTCATAGGGACCCCATTATCCTAATATGCCCAGGGCCCTCAATAGGTCAAAGACGGCACTGCAATTGTTGTATGGTTGGTGTGGCAGTTTATAACTGATGTACCAGCTATCTTCGCGTTTGGACTTTATCAACATTTAACATCAGGTGGGATAGAGTCATTTGCCTACCTGAATATAAAAAACAAAAATTTGTATATAAATTACTGTTCAATTTGAACGTTACCATACTAATAATTTTCGGGGGTTTTGAGTGGAGCGTGAAAGATGTCAACATCATGGCATATCTCATTGTACGCTTCTTTAACTCTATGAAATCGTGAAGCTGATTTTGTTTTAAAGGGACAGTTAACGAATGATTAAATGGGTCGGCAGGGGATTTTTCTGAGAACCTTTGAGCGAATTCGAGTAATGTCTTTCGTGAACCCGAATTCGGGCTAGCGACCAAATGTAATTGCTTCATGAGTCGCATAGGAGGAACGATTTTATTGAAGGCGATAGGCTGCCTGCCAGTGCTCACTCACACATGCGCACTGCTTAAAGCTTTGTATCCACCTCTAGCTCTGTGTCTACTTTACTCGTGTGGTAGGTCTGTCCGTCCGTTGTTTATTTATAACCGTCGAAAACACTATTATACAGCTACCGAGTTGCTTTTACGTATTAATTATGTGGATGTGTCGACTTACGTCCATACGTAATTTTATGAGGACATTTCTTTCGTCCATTGAGAGTACTGTTAATGGAACCGTTATCAGTAAAGATACTATGTAATTTTTATTTATTTACTAGTGGCCCGCCCTCGCTTCGCTTCGGTGTAGAGCTGCAGTGTAAACTATAGTTTTTGTTCTCAGGCTTGTGCTATAAACAATGACTTTATTTATATAATTACACGTGTTATTGTGAGTCAACCATAAAAGGTAGACGTATGCTGTTGCGGGATATTTTTTAGACATTTTTATGTAGAATATTTCCGTCATACATGATTTCTATGTAACTTTAACCATTAAGGCTGCACACGTGACGGAAGCTTAAAAAATGGAGTAACTTCTCCCGTTTTCCCAACATTTCCCTTCACTACTCTACTGCTATTGATTGTAGCGTGATGAAAAGTATACTATAACCTGCCCAGGAGTATGAAGAATAATTGTACCAAGTTTCGTTAAAATCCGTCGAGTACTTTTTGTTTCTATAAGGAACACACAACACAACACACAGACAGACAGACAGACAAACAAAAATTTTACTGATTGCATTTTTGGCATCAGTATCGATCACTAATTACCCCCTGATAGTTATTTTGAAAATATATTTCATGTACAGAATTGACCTCTCTACAGATTTATTATAAGTATAGATTAACTTCCATGTTTACTACAAGACTTGTCTTGACTTCAAAATTACTTGTCGTTTCCCCAATAACCAAATTTTTACAACAGAGTATTTAAATCTATTGTAAATGTATAATTATTTTATCAGCCTGTTTTAATATTATTTCATTAAACATATTTTTTGCTACCTGTTAGACTTTGGTACCAACGTAGAATTAAATAACGGTATCCCTAATGCATAAAGACACTGTTTTTTCTCATCTAAAAAGTACCTATTCATGCAAACCTGACTATCTCCGAACGAGACAAAAATCATCCGGTCGTAACACTACATTAAAAAAAAACAGTTCATTTAATCCCATCATTTGCAACCCGAGCTGCTGATGAAACCAAAATATTTGCTAATAACTGTCGTAAATCATGAGCTTATTTAGGAAGACACACAGTTTCGTTTCATTCGAAAGCATTGTCTTACTAATCTACCGAAAAAAAATGGTTTGACTGGCATAGAAACCACAGATTAAAACATCACTTTGACTTAAAACTGTTTTTTGTTTCGTTCCAGGTACGCCATTGTTGAATATTCAAATAGTAATCTGCAAGAAGCACGCGGGGGGTAAGTTGTGAATGAATATCTTTTGGACCACGGTAAACTGTTAAATTGAAAATGAGATAATGAGTTGACATTTTTATGACATCATATTTATTTCAACATAGAGATTACTCGTTGCGGAAAAACCAGTTTTATCTTTATCGTCTCAATATTATCCTTCTTTTTTTTATTTGTGTCTGGAAAATGCTTTAAGCATCCTTCAACCACAGGGGGGAGCGAGAAGAAGGTATGTGGGACTCCTCCTCGTCCACTTCAACCAGCCCTAGGACTCGCCGAAGTGAACAAGGCCCTACCTACGCCCTTACAGGGCCACTAAAAACCAGGCAATACTCCTGCACTGGTCACCTGACACACAATCCGAGGACCTGAGTCCCCCCATTGCGTGCCAGGAGTGCGGGTTAGCTACGGGATTCACATCTCAATATTATCCTACTTTTGAGGTACAAATCATTCCCAATGAATATCCTAAATTCATATGAACTCGGTATGTATTGTTATACGATCTTTACATGTTAGAAGTTCTCTCTATTAATAACTTTGCCTCGCTCTTGTCTTTAAACCACTCATGTGAGTCATAGCTCTTGATCAGGTGTCTTGAACAAATAGGTTTGATCAATCCAAAACCTTTCCGCCAAGTAGCATGTCCTTCCAAAATCTTAACGGTCAGTTGGCTTTGTTGTTGGCGTTGGTCAGTCTTAATGGGATCTACAAACGCGTAGTACACGCGTTTGTAGATCCCATTAGACCTACAAAAAAGTCCGCGAGAACATATCTAGCTATCATGGTTTAATCACAATAACCGATTTTGTGTTCAAAATAATTATTAAATCGTCTGAAGAAAAAAAAACCACGTTAAATATGTATCGTAATATTAAAAACACAAACAACCCTTAATATTCACCCCTCTACCACCCATATTTTTATGGCGATACGAAGTTCGCTGGGTCAGCTAGTATTACTATATATAGGATGCGAAACGTCAATAAGTAAATAAAAATCAGTGCATCTGTACCGTTAAAACTTGTTTTAATCAACGAAATATGTAATTTCACCGTCACAATATTGACGAATAATTTACAACTTCATCACGACTAAATAGAACATCATGAACTTATACCTATTGTTCTTTGAGTTGAATACGAAAATGGACTAAATTATTAAAAGCTGCGTCGTGGTTAGTTATTAGTTGTCGGGATGGGCGGCGCGGGTCAGCTGTAAAATTATGTTTCAATTGTTCACCGACGCGTTCGAGAGTTCACACGTTTGAGTTTTTACAAACTGGAATAGGAAACCTATGCGGAGCAAACCCTTTTTAATAGGAACAATGGGCATTTCAATAGGCACGGCTTTAATTTTTTTTATACGCCTAAATAGAGCAATCCAAATGAACAAGATTTTTTTTTTTATAATCTTGTTTATTTAGAGGCTTTTACCTTATAAAGATATGCCAGTCCCATCATATCCTAACATTATAAATCACAAAATTAATATAAAACTACGACCACTCATTGTTGCAAAATATATATATAAGACTTTTGAATATTTCCGACTGCGAATCTGCCGAAATATTGTTGCGAATATACCTACACCGAACACGTTTATATTATGTTTTTGCAATAATGACATTGTCTTATTGTTATACTTAGTACACTCTACAAGCATGTGCATGAACAAGACTTCGAGTTATGATTTTTACTCACTATAGAGTAAAACTGTCGATTGATACCGAAAGTATGACGGACTAATAAGCATCGTTAATTTTTTTTTCAAAGCAAATAAAAAATTAACATATCTCTTTAATTATCGTAATAAGACATTTCATGTTGTTTATGTACTTAGGTAAAAAAGAGTATTGTTTTAAACTTTCATGGTTACTAACATTATAGTAATATAAGTTATTTACGGGATTGCTACCATGTACCTCGCTAAAAACAAGGTACATGGTAACAATCCTGTAAATAACTTATATTACTAAAAAAAAGAGTATTTTATTACATGGAACTTTAAAAGTTAGATCCTTTTCAGACTCCGTGGGCAAGTCATCTTGTCGGATTAACAATCATAATATATTTTGCCATACCATAATCTAAATAAGCTTACATGAAAGAATGGTACAATGTAACAGACTGTGGTAGGCTGATACCTGGACTAGGAAAATTCCTGTATACCAAGTTATTACGGGCATTTGTACTCCGGATGTTTTATATCTATTTCTATATAAATATACTCACTTATATGTCAGTATATGTATTCTATCCGTTTCCCTAATATCCCATGACACACGCCTACAGTGCTTACTTTGGGGCTAGGCTAATTGGTGTGAGTGTTCGAAATATTTATTTATTTATATTTTTTATTTTTTTAAAGCATGTAACTGCTTGATGTTTAAATCTAAAGAAAATACAACTTGAAAAAATTCCACGCGGACCAGGTAGAAGACGGGACTCGAACCCGCACCCTTCGAAATTTCAACGTCAAGCAGTTACATGCTTTCAAAAAATAAAATATTTCGGTCCAAATTGCTATTTCTTCTTTCAAATGTTTAATACTTGTAAAAGTATTCATTTGACATTGTGGGTTACCTATAATGCAAAGAGATGGCGTTGCCTTGCAGCTTAAGAATGACTAGAAGAATTGCGACGCGGTCCGCGAGGGCCGCGGTAGCATAATTGGTCTGTACTATTTATTTATTTTTATTTATCAATACTTGGTGAATATTTTATACGATTGGCTAACACCACTATGCACGCACCCTTTGACAATCAAACCAATTAATAATTTTGCGAATTCTATCCATAGCACTATATAAACATTTGACGACCTCCGTGGCCGAGTGGTTTGTACGCCGGGTTTCATGGCGTCGCCGACTCGAGAGGTCCCGGGTTCGCATCCCGGTGGGGGCAGTTGTTTGTGTGATGAACACGAGCATTTGTACTCCAGTCATGGATGTTAAATATGTATTTCTATATAAATATACTTATATATGTAAAGTATATGTATTCTATCCGTTACCCTAGTATCCCATAACACAAGCCTTATATAGTGCTTACTTTGGGGCTAGGCTAATTGGTGTGTGTTGGAAATATTTATTTATTTCAAATTCGGCACCTAATTGATTTGGCATGGACTTTATCGCCTCACGTGAGTTTTACGGTCGCACAAACGAAGTGTAAAATGGCACTGACACGCCCCGAGTCCCGTTACGTCATAGGATTCCACAGTTTATCGATGTCGATAAAATATTTTCTCTATTAACAAAGGTAGTACGCCGTTAATGTGCATCGTAACACCATAAATGTGATGTCTAGTGGTTGTTCTAAAATATCGCGAGCTCGAGGGATCGCATTAAAGTTTTATGTAAGGCTTCGCTTTATTATTGACGACGACCGATCTAAGAAGGTGTCTGTTCTCCGTATGTTTATACCATATTTCTTTTAAATTGGGTCTATAGTTTAGGCGTGAAAAGCAAATAGACAAACACATTTTCGCATTTATAATGTTAGTATGTGTTCGATAGCTTAGCGTCTTCTATATGTGGATTTCTCAATAAAAATCGGATATTCAAATTGCAGAATGTTATTCATAGTAAAATACAGATCTTGTTGAAATTATGTGCGTACGTTGTCTTTTTTGAATTCGAATGCAAGAGGGAGAGTGAATGTATACAAAGCAAAATGAGTGAATGTAGAATGTATGAATGGACGATGATGATGGACCGATTGTAGATTCTCTCGCCGAAGGATAGATGGCGTTAACAGTATGAATATTGACATTTTTATTAGCTCTGGCAAGTTTATGAAAAGTTCAATATTAAATTCATTTGTTTTGAGTAACAGAAACTAACCTCATTTTCAAAGACGTACGCGACACATCACAAAATCGCTTCATAATAATCACATTTTTAAGCTAACATGTCAGATTTTTGGTCCAAATTACGAACTTCTAGCCGAAATGGTAGCATCTTATTTACAGCCGTACAACCAAGTTTAATCTTGCTAAAACTACTATAAAATTAAAAGTTAAACAAAACAAAATTGAGTACAAATGAAAACTCGAATTTATCAAAAATTTAAAGGCAGAATCAACCAAACGTTTATAATTAACAAAAGGTTAAACTGCAATCAAGATGTAATGATGTAACCTGGGGCTGGTCGTAATTTAACATGAGCACACTAACATACCAAGTATACACCAAGGGGCTTGCATGACGTTTCTTAAGAGCTCCGTTCAGGCAATCCACGTAGCGCAAATAATATTCAAAATCATGACTTATAAATAGCACGCACAGATTGTTTAATCTAAGACAGGACAGAAAGACAGTCTTAGATCAAACAATCAAATTGTTTATGTCTAAGGCCATCATAGGTCGACATTATGGTAATTTTGTTTTCATGGTGCAGTTTTAAATTTTGTACACATAATAAAACTAATGTGACGTCCAGTGAAATTATCATCATCAGCCTATTAATATCCCCACTGCTGGGGCACAGGCCTTCCCTATGGATGGAATAGGGAGATTGGGCCATGACCCACCACGTGGTCCCAGTGCGTATTGGTAGGTGCTAACGACTGCAAATGCAGCCGGGACCAACGGCGTTAAGCCCTTCCGAAGCACGGAGGAGCTCGAGATAGTAAATTTTTGGTCACCCATCCAATGACCGACCAATGCGAAAGTTGCTTAACTTCAACGATCTGCACCATCGAGCTCCTCCAGTGAAATAATACTACCTTTTGGTGGTATAGTGTTTGTGTCAGTGAGTAAGCTTCCAGGGCTCCACGAGGTAGGGGTTTAGGCCAGGGTATGCAACGAACGAAATATTTTGGCCGCAAATCAAATAGCAAGCGTATGTACATTTATTTTTTAACTTTTTTTTCCGTTCCCATAACAAGTACAATAATCAATTTATGCATATCAATCCATTCCATATAACGCTTAATACCTTGAAGCAAAGAATACTGCAATTGTGAAACACTTATGTAAACCCATTTACATCAGCCTTGTTAAGTATCTTGGAATTTAATTGACGATGCTGCTGCTCTCTTCTATGCTAAAAGTGTAGACAAGCATATTATGGCCCCTCTTATAGGACAGACACTACTACACTCGATAGCCTATAGAGTCTAAAGATTCTTTCGTAGTAGCTTTTTACTTGGCTCTTGTAAGATCTAGGCGCTCACACGTATGTCCTTTTTTGGTGTGATTCTCACACAAGGTGGGATGAGATTGTGGTCTCGGCATCTCTTCAGGAAATTTAGCGATGTTGGTTTCCTTGCGCACTTTGTCTTCAGGCCTTCCAATCGGTGGATTTTACTAGCAGTTTCCAACCCGTACTGGTAAACATATTTGTTTCTTAGGTTTTCACGCACAGTACTTTTTTTATTACGCCTCCCGATTTTTAAAAATCGGACCTGGCAACACTGGCTTCTTCTTAATCTATGGTTTATCTCCTTTTATTTTGTTTTAATTGTGATCACTTCTCGTATTTATATACAGTTGTGGCGTGCACAGCCCAGGGCGGGTCGTAATGTCTCTGTTTGGTCTATTAAAGACGTATTATAGAGCAAGTTTTAATTGCACATTAACAAAAAGTACGCCTCCATTAGGCAATAGCCACACTGGGAGCTAAGCGAAGCACGCTTTTTTCTATGTTTTATTTCTTAAATATACAACTGATTGATTCTTTACAAAACACTTACGGTTTTATACTTTAAAAGAACTCAGGGGTCTGATGTAGCATTTTTGTATGTTACATCTTCGTGTCACTTTCAAAGGCAAGGTTCATTGTCATGTCAAAAACAGCAAAGAAAGGTATAGGAATCGGAGGAACTCCGTCTAAGAAAGTAACCTCCAACTTACAGAAAACCACAGTAAAATAACATTACTTTTTGGTGGTATTGTCTTTTTGTCGGTGAATAAAGTTCCAGAGTTCCGCTAGGCCGGGAGGCTGCTGGGTGCGGAGACGCGGAAGAATCCCTAAACGGGGATCCCGCGGTTTTTTAGCAGCTAAGCAGCACTAAGCAGCTTTTTAGCTTCGCAGAGTTTTTTAGCGGACAGTACGCCGTTAAGCGTGCTCGTAAATGGCGCGGGTTACTTTGGGGGTTAGCCCCATCGTGCCCATGACGTTTGCGAGTGCTGAGTGTGAGGTCCGTTCGGCGGTATGCCTCTTAAAGGCGCCGTCGTCTGTAAACAGAGGTTTTGCCTGCGTCACAAAAAAAGGATTCCACTGGGTAGGGTCAGGGTAGGCAACCGGGCCGTAAGGGTAGGGCAAGGCAAGGGTAAGGCAGGCCATATACAATTTTGCCATCCTTTAAATTTAAAAAAAAAAATCGATAGATATATTCGATTCTTCGTCTCCAAAAAGATTCTGAAAACTAAATGCGGTAGAATTTGTTTTGTTAGCATAAATTGAAATTTTATAGACAACATTTCAAATTTCAAACTTGATTATTACAGACAAAAAAATGCTCCATTAAATCGTTAGTAACAATATTTATAGTATTACTACTATCATTTTGGATTTGAGTCTCTATTTAGTTTCAACATCATTTTTCCGGATATTCTTAGAAAATGTTATTTTATAAATAGTGTTTGAAGTCGATGTACGTATATATAGACACATGTTTTGTGTGTAAGTAATTATTTTTTAGCTTTTTTTTTATTTGTTCTTTCTCTTTTAGGGTTTTTACCATAGTAACATTATTATACTCTAATGTCGACTTCCATCACACTAATATTATAAAGGCGCAATATGTGAGTGCGTATGTTTGTTACTTCTTCACGTCTGAACAGCTGAAGCGATTTTATTAAAATTTGGTATGGAGTTAGTTGACACCCTGACCCTGATATCCCTTATAAACTGCGAGTAACACCGCGGGGCACAGCTAGTTTAATATATTTATAATAAATACATCGACGATCGCATCTCTCCCAGTATAGCACGCACTTTACTTTAACTCCATTTGCTCTGTTTTAATGGCCACGAGCTACGTACACCTTTAATTTACTCGTGCAAATTAAAATTTATTGAGACATCCGACCAGGGTTCTATTGATAAGTAACGATTATTTGAATGGCATCATTTGCAAGACGTTTGCTTTACATTTTTTTTTACGTTTTTTTGCTGCTTGTTTACTTTTACGAAGTGTTTGAAGAAAAAGTTTGCATTGGCAAATTTTACACAGAGTCACTACAGAAATTCACGAAATGTTCCTAACTTCGTACTACTTGTAACACTTCTATGTTTTTTTTAAACACACACCAATTAGCCTAGCCCCAAAGTAAGCACTGTAAGGCTTGTGTTAGGGGATACTAGGAACGGATGAAATACATAATATACTTATGCATATATAAGTATATTTATATAGAAATATATATTAAACATCCGTGACTGGAGTACAAATGCTCGTATTCATCACACAAACATCTGCCCCCACCGGGACTCGAAACCGGGACCTCTCGATTCGTCGACACCATGAAACCCGGCGTATAAACCACTCTGCTATGGCGGTCAATGTTACAAGCAGACAGCAGAATATTTCGCAGCTCAGACAGCATGGCTCAATAATATCATCAATTTTGGAGTATAATTTGATATCCATTGGCGAAACCTCCTCACAAATAAACATTTAAGTTGTATATTGTTTTAAACTTTCTTGGTCACTAACATCATAGTAATATAAGTTATTTAAGGGATTGTTACCATGTACCTTGTTTTTAGCGAGTTTCCGATATTTCGGCACTGTTGCGAACGCCATGATCACGGAGTAACTGATACTACTGATGGCGCTTGCAACAGTGCCGAAATATCGGAAACTCGCTAAAAACAAGGTACATGGTAACAATCCCGTAAATAACTTATATTACTATAATATATGTATGTTGTATAATATATTTTTAAGCTCAATTACAATACATCTACACAGTAAACTTTTAATATGCGTACCCGTGATAACTGTTCTATTCCATCAATATCCAAAATTTTCACCTTTAAGAATATTACTGTGTCATTTCATGTAGTGGATATTTTGTTGCAGTTAAAACAAAAGGATCGATGATCTATGAAAAACAAATAAACATCCAAAATAATGGTGATTGTGAACAACCATCTCGTCTCCTACTAGAAGCAATCGTTAAATTCATTAACGATTGTTATTACCCGCTTGACATAACTCGATATTTACATCGCACGCCTAGTGTATGCCGAAGGGGTCTGTCTTTATAAGTTTATCACGATTACACTTAACTAGTACTTTTGCTTGATTATTTTTTTTAAACCAAAACAAATTTTAAAAAAATGTTACAAGACATTATGAAAAATCTTTAACCTTTGAAAAAAATATAAAAAAAAAACAGTTAATTTCCTATAAGCAGTCTCCACTTCGAAATTAGAACTGACAATAAATTTATAAAATCAATACGAACGCGAACGCCGAGCTGAAAGTACATTACAACGGCTTAAATAACCTCATTTCGTTTAATACATAATAAACCGAAAGTATCATACTTACCTTACCATGATATCTTTACAGCGGGGCGCGTGCCAATTTAAACTTTAACCCTTACAAAATAGAGCTGGTAAGACGTAAATGATATGTTAGGTGTCAGAATTAAGGCCCATCTTAAAGTAATATCATCATTGCGGATAGTGCGGCGCCCGGGGCGCTTGCCACGCTGACACGTCCCTTTCGCGCTCAAGCCAATTTCTATCGCCTTCTCTGTCTAACGCCTTTCGCGTTGTCATTTTTGTATATTGACCTTTGATCCTAAAATATAGAGATTATGTTACAAATAAATTGTATGCAATGTTGCAGTAACTAGTTTTGTATCCAATGACGTTGCAAAATACTCTAGTGTAATTATCACCCAATCAATTTTGACGCGTTCCATCTTTCCTCTCGCTTACCTGCAATTTGTGGGAGTGACTTTGTGAAATGGGTCGGAAGTGTGTAACAGGAAGTTGCGAAAGCGCGCGCTATTTGATTTGATTTTAGAACATAATGTTCAAATGGCTTATTCCTTTTGTAGTAGGTTTTATTTGTTTTTTTACTAATATAAGGTGAGGTTTCAAATGTTACACATCATACGTGACTACTGTAAGAAAGAAAGAAATAATTTATTGACCAACAAACGGTCAAAGGTCCCTGCCTCAGCACAATGCTGGTAGGGCCTTAGGTTGACGTGAATAATAGTAGTCATAAAAACAAAAACACAATCACGGATAAAAAGTACCACAAACAAGGAATAAATATATATATATATATATATATATGCGCTGCAAAAACTATTGACAATAGAACAAAATGATGTACTACGGGTTTGTAGATCCCATTAAGACCTACAAAAAAGTCCGCGAGAACATATATCTAGCTATCATGGTTTAATCATAATAACCGATTTTGTGTTCAAAATAATTATTAAATCGTCTAAAGAAAAAAAAACTACGTTAAATATGTATCCTAATATTAAAAACACAAACAACCCTTAATTTTCACCCCTCTACAACCCATATTTTTATGACGATACGAAGTTCGCTGGGTCAGCTAGTTATTTATATTATTAAGTATGGGTATATCAACAGTTTTCGTTGATGTCTTTTCCACTCATACAAATTCAGCAGCTGCGCGCATTCTGTACCCCTAGCACGAACCATTATCGAATTCGAATAGTTTGCGAGTGCTAAATGTCAATGTCTCAACCGGGATCCGAGCCCAGGACATCTGAGTCAGCGAAACCTCGAAACTGTTCTAAGCGTTGATTCGACATGCACTCCAATCTGGAATCTACGAATCTCTAATAAGGAGGAAGTGTGGGCTCACTCTTTCCCACGGGTGGGCGCCCACGCACTCCCCGCGTCCTATTAACGATAATATTATTTATGACGCCTTTGTAACTCACAAGTGTTGGTTACGATAAACTTCTCTTAGTTTGTGATAAACATTGATTTTTGCACGTGGTTTGTAGTGAACACATTGAAGAGGAAATAACTTGCAGATACTAATTAAAACGGAGTTGGTATGCCATATTAAAATAGCATAGGATTTGCCAGCCTCTTATTTGACACTTAAGTAAAGATAAAGAGAAATAATTGATGAAAAATAATTAGACAACTATAAAAAAATGGTCCCAAACAAAGCACTGCAGAGCTCGTAATCATAATACTTAAGAACTCATATAATACTTTTTTGATATAAACAAATCAACCAATATTTGGAATTGTTTGCGAAAAACAAACATCCGTATGCTAAAATGCTAAACCATCTAAATAATCTGATACAAATAAATGTTCTTTGGTAACTCTCCGGAGAATAACCACCGGAACCAAAAAAAAAATGGAAATAAAAATTGCTTATATCACAAATAAATTACGATGAATAGCGTAAGGGTGGTAGTGCACAGCGGATTTCCCGTTCGAATTGTAGCCCCCACCTTACAGAAGAACACAGTAAAATAACACTTACCCATTTAATAAAATTCAAAAGTTCTAATATCATAAGTCTAACCAGGGTTGCTAGATCTCTAGAGAGTTTTTCCAGGAGAACTCCTGTTTTTCTGAAATTTCGCCTGTTCTTCTACATGTATCTACTGTTTTTCTTAGAATACGATTTTCTTTTTTAAATTGCACGTTGAGTTGCGTTTTCCCCCATTAAAAATATAGGTAACCACCTTAATTATATTAAAATAAATATGTTGTCTAAAACAACAAGCTTTGAGGGGCGGCAGAAGCCACAGAAACACATTCGGTACTAGCCTATCTATATCTTTATTTGATTTACCAATTCTAGAGGGGGGGGGGGGGGGCTGTTTTTTATTATAGCTCTGTCTATATGGCTTTTATCCTTAACGTCTCCCGATTTAAAAAAAATCGGAACGGGCGACACTCTTACTCGCCATTGTTAAAACAAAAATATACTTAACGAGAATGCAATTTAGAATTTAAAGCCTCAGAAATATATTTGCACGTAACTATTAACGGTTACAACTGCAGAATAGTTTTAATTGCGTGCACTGGACAGTGGACGGTAAGTACCCCATTAATACCTTTATAGGTCTTATCTTGAGTTATAATCTGTCCAGTCGCCGATAGGTGGCGTTAACTCCGAACTATTAAGCTTAAACTCAAAGCTAAGTAATAATGCCGGTAGGAAATTAATTCTAAGCAATTAATTATTTAACCCCGCGTAACCAAGTGTTGCTGTTAATTAGCAAGATTATGGTTATAGTAAATATGTCCGGATTTAAAATGATTACGGTTATATTATAACCTTTATGGGAAAAGTGCTGAATAAAAGTTTTTCTATAAGCAATAAGACCAGAGCATCTTATTACGATTAGAATATTTTCAGACGTCTAAGAGCTCAATTTTATAGCCGTTTTTAGTATTAAATAGCATTAATATTACTATTAGAACCATTAACTTGCCTTATATGTACTCGGTTATAATGTCAATTAAAATTAACCAACTTTTATGCAAATGCGGCTTGAATAGCACTGCAGATGAGCACTTAAGATTTAATAGTTGATATGAGAGTCCACATAATAAGAGTCGTAAATCTGCTTAAAAATTAATGATTCTAGTTACGTTTCGCTTCAATGTGTAATAAGTTACGTTATTTACGGGTTGCTTGAAAAGGCAATGCCCTTCACATATATCACGCGTACGCATATTGTGAATTAGTATCAACGATTTACGCAAGTTAAAAATTTGATTTTGGGCCCGTTATTATACGTCAATCAATCACACACTTATTTACATCACGAGTTTTTTTGCATGGCCGAAATTATCTCATGCCATCTGCAGTTTCTTATTTAATTTAAATATTTTCTTTTAACTCAAACTGAATTTTAGAATGTAGCACCTAAAACTAAGCAGGATTGAGTTCAAAATCTTCTAACGGAAAAACAACTGCCTTCTTTGTATCTATTCAAAGCGCTCAGACGCGTATGAAAGTCTAGATAGACAAGCCGAGAGTATACTGTTATCGTGAGTCAACACCGTCTACTAATAGTTCCAGAAGTCCCAATTACATTGCTTTAGTTTCCCATACGCCGTCGCATTAGCCGGTTGGTCGTGCGTCATTACAAAGCACGAATCGCTTGAAGCGAACGCAGTTTCCCAGGCGTTTTGCGAATAGTCCGTTTTCAATGTTACGTCGCGACTAAAGTGTTACTGCCTGCTTGGGTGTTGATTTGATTTCTATTTTAGTAGATGTCAGAATTAACAATTAAACAAGCGCATAAAATCAGCAGTCTTAAAGGATCTAGTTTGCAAAATGTTTGCAGTTTTAGTTAAGAATTAAGTTTATTTACAAGTTTTTTTTAGTTATTTATGTAGTTTCGAGAGGATATTTTTAGATGTAATTATGTTTTAATCTATCCGTCGATCCTTCTGAAAACTTTATTTTGAATCAACTATAGAAACAAATTTTGTATATTCATATACAAAAATATTTACTATTTACCCTATGATAAAATTACCTAACGTAGATACGATGACAATACAATACATAGGGAATGGAGCAGCGCACGCTTCACTCATATATGTATATGTATACTTGTATATATATATATACATTGTCGCGTGTGACGCTGGACGCTCGTAGGGTTTCGGCCTCAACCTTCGCCGAGTTACCCTCCAAAGTTCATGCTCGTCGGAAGGAGTCATCTTCGTCGCATCCCACACATACACACACATAAAAGGAAAGCAAAGGATGTTAAGTCCATACATCCACTCAAGTAATATTTTTTGCCTTTTTTTGTGTCACTCAACAGGCCCACAATGTGGCATCAGCTAATGCTGAGGCAGGGTCCTGATTAGCCCTGAGTTTTTTTTTAATTTGTATCTGTAAATGTGTAATATCTGTAATATGAGGGTTAATAAAATATATTCTATGGAAATGCGTCACATGACTAAATATATATATATAGAATATATATTTAGTCATGTGACGCATTTCCGTTTCATCTTTTACATAGGATCTTCCCATCGACACCCCGTCCGAATAGAATTTTCACTTCAAAAAACCATACGCTTCATAGTAGGGGTGATGACGGGGTACAGTAAACGAAATTCTATTTACTCCGTCAGTTAGATGATCAAAAAATAATGGACACGTATTTTTTCTTTGGGCAATAAACCAAAAAATGACAAAGTTATAGCGCGTCAAAGTTTAGGAGTAGGGGCTCGTTTTTCACTTAAAAGTGTACTCAAACGTGACGTCATGCCACTTTTCAAATCAATATATCTCTGCAATGTGTATATTATGTGAAAAAAGAAAAAATACGTGTCCAATACTTTTTGATAATCTACCTGATAAACGAAGAAAAAAAAATTCAAAAATTCCCTATTCTCGTAATCAAAAATAGTACACTAGTCCGAAATGTCATTGTCAATGTACTTATTCTATTTATGTAGTAATGCTCCAGTTGTTATTTGAGAACGTTGAAGTGTCTCGATGATGGATATATTATTTATATTATTAAGTATGGGTATATCAACAGTTTTCGTTGATGTCTTTTCCACTCATACAAATTCAGCAGCTGCGCGCATTCTGTACCCCTAGCACGAACCATTATGTGAAAAAAGAAAAAATACGTGTCCAATACTTTTTGATAATCTATCTGACAAACGAAGAAAAAAAAATTAGTCATCATAACTATTCTCGAAATCAAAAATACGAAGTACCTAGTAGTTGTAAAACGAGACCATTAACCAGTGCAGACTGAGTGTTTAGAGAAACTAGGCGCCGAACACGAGACATCGGAGGCTGCTATGAAGATGCTATCAACCAATAAACATGTGTCATTATGTCCCAGGCCCCCGATCAGATCGGTATCAAGCCGTTTTTAATTTCATACTAAGTTTATGACCCACCATTGCCACAAAGATCATATCTACAAGTCTGTATCTAAGCTAATTTTACCATTTCAAGGGTTATAGTAAAGTAGACGGAATATCTTAAGGTTATTTAAAGTGCTATACTGGGAATGAAAGAATATTGTATAGAACTAGCTTCGTCGCGTGAGCTTAGTTGTTTTGAAAATCCATTAGGAGCCTTACACTTTAACAGGGATAGAAAGTAATTTATGTCTTTTTCTGGGTTATTAACAGTCTATGTGCAAATTTTTATTTTGATCCGAAATCCGAGCCGTTGTTGCATGATTGAGTAATAAACAGTATTTTGAGTAATAATAATCATATCATTTCGTTCATTTCGTTCGTTTCGTTCATTTCGTTCAAAATTCAATGTCGTTTATTCAGTCTAGGCTGTTACAAGCACTTGTGAATGTCGAAAAGCTTCGCCATCGGTTCGCAAATCTACGGCGGGAGACCTTGTACTGAGAAGAACCGGCAAGAAACTCAGCAAGGGCTGTTTTTTTCACTCTGTATTATATACAGAGTCGTCAAATTGAAAAATGACTTCAATATGAGGTAACTCATAAAGTCACGTTCCATTACAAATGCAAATAATATTAAAAATATGACTATAAAATAAAAAATACTATAAAATATAATTAGGAATATTTAGGAATGCTGTGTCCTACAGTTTAGGCAAAAAAATGAACGATTAAAGTTTAGTACAACAATTAATAGTACCCAATGAAGCAAGAGCAGACTCATCTCCGCTAGCAGCACCCGTTCACGAGCATGACGCATGATCTATTCATTTCGTTCATTCCATTCATTTCATTCAGCCGGTGTTCAGTTAAGTGTGAAGTTTGTAATGTCGAAAGCAGTACGTTACATCTCGAACGGTCCGACCAATCGCAGCAATTCGAGCGGTTTTCGTTCGAAAAATGTCGCAGTCGATATTATCAGAATAGCACTATTTTCA
Source organism: Chilo suppressalis (assembly GCA_902850365.2). Classification (NCBI taxonomy): domain Eukaryota; kingdom Metazoa; phylum Arthropoda; class Insecta; order Lepidoptera; family Crambidae; genus Chilo; species Chilo suppressalis. Next base: position 1,836,432 of record OU963905.1, on the reverse strand, counting down.
TTTTTATTCGAAATAAAATCGAATTCGAACTTTTTTCTAATTCGTAATTAACTCAAGTACAGGAGAATTACCCCTTGATCTAGTCTTCATATCACAGGAAAAATTAACCCTGCACTGTACACCATAAAATCTCTACTAAAAATACTATTTATTCATTTAAAACACGTTTTAAAAATATCTGTTCTGTGTGATGAGCGTGAAAACCTAAGAAACAAATATCTGTTCTACTAAAATGGAAACTGTAGGTACAAAGAGATCCTAAGTGCATAGCCTTTAACAGTTATTTTCAATTTCAAACCCTTTGTCCAGTAGTAATAAGACTTACGTTCGCAGCTCAAATCAAAGTATATGTCCTTGATTGTACAACATACCTAGATCATATCAATGTCCAGCTGAGATGTGAAACACGGGATGCGATTCCTTGAAAGCCTTACGAGGCCCATATTCAAGTGGCTAACCAAAAATGTATTTCATAATAATGACCACAAGATACAATTTCAAGGGAAGCCTTGTAACCGCCCGCTGCGCGCGTTAGCAGGCCAATCTGAATGAAAAAGAAGAAATATCAAATTTTTCAAATAATAAAAACTTAGAGCAGAGCGGTCACATCTCGCCACAATTTATTTTACCCGTGTCAAAGTTGCCTGTCAATCCATTATCCACCATAACAGCACGTGATACGGTTGCAAAATCAGTCCGTCTGATACAACACTCGCTTCGTTCGCATGGAACTCCATAAATAGGAATAAAAACGTCAAAAATGCATTCTCGAGATCGTAATCGCAATAAACTTAATAATATCGTGATGAAATTTGAAATAAATAAAAATAAACAATTGACGCGTGGATCGTTAAGAATTAGTGTACAATGCGGGTTTAGGGTTATAATTTTTCGTCGCCATTTTATTGGGATCAGCTGTTTTTTTTTTATCGGGTTTTGTTTTGTTTTTGTGGGATTTGTATCGTGGCCTTTTTTACCGTTGGGACCTTAGCGTTTTTTGAGATGTGGTGGTGTTATTATTTTTTTTATCGATAACTACAATGGCATTTCGGATTCTGCAAAAGGTTTTTAACAAGTCAGCAATCTTTTTGAGTAATACCAAACTTAGTTTTTATAACAATGTTTATATATTAGTAGACAAGTTTCTAAATTGGTAAATTCCACATGTTTTCCTCAAGCAAAATTGCAAAGAGTCAAAATATTTGGAACAACTATTACTTAAATATTTTTAGGTAAATCTTATATATTATACTCTTTATTGCATCAAATAGTTAAAAACAAAATCCAAAGGTAAGCTTATCTCTAAAAGAGATTATATATCTATTACATAATCTTATATATGGAATTCTTAACAATGTTAGTAACCATACTCCTCCAAAAAGGCTTGACCGATTTTTATGAAATTTTATATGCATATTCAGTAGGTCTGAGAATCGGCGACTATCTATTTTTCATACCCCTAAGTGACAAGGGTTGTCCACACCTAACATTTTTTTAGATTTCGGTTTATTTTTTTTATTTTTTTATAATGTGGCATTAAAAATACTAAAGTACAGCTCTAAATTTTCACCATTCTATGTCCCATATTTTTATGGCAATACGAAGTTCGCTGGGTCATCAAATAGTTAAAAACAAATTCCAAAGGTGGGCTTATCTCTAAAACAGATTATATATCTATTACATAAATCTATTAGACAAGTCCGTCCGTCCATCCGTCCGTCCGTCTGTGGTGCTGTTTCAGCGGCCAAACCGTAAGAGATAGATAAAGAGAATGTTTAAGTTATAAGTTAAGAATAGTCTGATAAGACTACAAACCGGATTTGAGTAACGTAGCACTTCCGGTTTTCGAGAAATCACGAATTTCAAACGAAACCACACAAAATCTCCGAAGTTCTCAATTAATTAAATACATTTTTTTTTAAATCAGGTTTTGGTGAACATTTGGTTCACTGGTTTGCTAGTATATTATATATTAAATAAATTATAGAAAATAGGTACATAGAAACCTTTAGTTATTCTTTGGCGGCTATAACCGTGTTTTCCCATCACACAGTCCGCGCGTAAGTAGCAATAAAGTTAACACGCGATTGTCACCTGGATGTCACTTAAGTTAACCATTACTCACTTGAAAGGCGCCGACGGCCGTAAGGAAATCCTTAACTTTGTATAACAGAAATGTTTTCGATTTCCTTTATAGTATGGACAGATCTAACCTAATTCTATTTCGTCATTTAGGTCTTAATAGCTCATGTGTTTTTATTAAATGAAACAAAAGTAACAGTCGAGGAGCTCGATGGCGCAAGTGGTAACTTAAGCAACTTTCGCAGTGGTCGGTCATTGGATGGGTGACCAAAACTTACTATCTCCTCCGTGCTTCGGAAGGCACGTTAAGCTGTTGGTCCCGGCTGCATCTGCAGTCGTTAGCACCCACCAATCCGCACTGGGCCCGCGTGGTGGGTCATGGCCCAATCTCCCTATTCCATCCATAGGGAAAGCCTGTGCCCCAGCAGTGGGGACATTAATAGGCTGATGATGAGTCGAGATAACAGTAAGAAAATAAAAATAACACGCCGTCTAAAGAAAACTGACGGCATACAAACACTTTGCTCGTTTAAATCTAAAGAAAATATAACTGGAAAAAATTCCACGCGGACCAGGCAGCAGACGGGACTCGAACCCGCACCCTTCGCTATCCGGGCGAATGCACTGACCAATTAGCTACTTCTCTGCTCTTCGCATTGTAGGTAACCCACAAAGCTTAAGAATGGCTAGAAGAATTTCGACGTGGCCATCAGGGCCGCGGTAGCATAATTGGTCAGTGCATTCGCCCGGATAGCGGAGGGTGCGGGTTCGAGTCCTTTCTGCTGCCTGGTCCGCGTGGATTTATTTCTAGTTATATTTTCTTTAAATTTAAACATCAAGCAGTTACATGCTTAAAAATAAAAATTATAACTTTGCTCGTTGTCACCAAAACTGCAAAATTAAAAAGCAAAATTGTCATAGGATTTAATAAGTACCGGTGAGACTTTTTGGCGGGATCGGGAAGCGTCACTTTAGCAGTTTTGTTTTTCTTGTTAAAAATTGTGTTGTGACGGTTGCTAGTGTCTAATAATTGTGGATTATTAACCACTAAATATTCGGGAACATGCACAAGTGCTGGCAAGTGAAACAAAATAGCGGAAAGTGTCTTTCGACGTTCCCTCAAGAAGTCCACGGGGAGGTTACAGTAAATCCCCACACTTTTACTGAAACATAGGGAATGGGGGTTTGACTTGACTGCCACTTACTTTGACTTGATTTATTACTTTGACCACGAGTGCTATAGTATTTGTAAACATTTTAACACTTGACATTGGCTACATGCACAAGCCGTGCGAAGCCATTTAGGAAAAAAAAGCCCCGGTGAATTCAAATGTAGAACGATTTAAAAAAAGCGACAGAAAAGTTTCAATTTAGCTTCTTTCAAAGTCTGTGAGGTTAAGAAGAATGTAATAAGGATTTAGTTACATTCTGAGTTCAACCTTCGCCCATTTTTATATCATTTATGTTATCGAATAAGATTAATAATAGTACAACGTCCCATTCTCAAATCGACATAAGTGAAAGAAGTTGAAAATTCATCACCCTTTTTTCTAAATATGTTCTTACACTTAAACATATAGTGTACAGTAAGAAAGTATATATGTTTATGATATAAGATTGCGTTACTATGCGTAGCATTATGTGTGGTTTACGCATGCTCGGGTCGCCAGCAGTTATTGTAAATCTTTTGGCCAATTATTTCGTAGCGGGCTGCGTACGGTCACTGCTGATATATGAAATTTAAATGGTGCCGGTCCGAGGTCCGTCCGTGCTTCTATGTAACGATGAGATGCACTGGACTTAAAAGGAATAGGGTGAAACAACTTATTTATTTGTATTACTTAGCGCCATGTGTCGTTTAAGGAGTTGTCAGCGAATCAAAGATAGAGCAGTACCCTTAGCACGGACTAATATCGAATTCGGATAGTTTGCGAGTGCGAAATGTCAATTGCAAATTTTGTATGAAAACTTGAACAGCAGCGCCATAACGGACGTAACGAGAACTAAAAATCAGTACACATTTGGCAATGACATTTCGTACTCGCAAACGATACGAATTTGATATTGGTTCGTGCTAAGGGTACAAGATAATAATGAGCGATCGATAGCATAACGATAAGCGCATTCGATTTGTGATCGTAGTAGTTAAGCCTAAACCTTTGCTATGGTCAATCAAAGGATGGGTGACCAAATATTTACCGTGCTTCAGAAGTACGTTAAAGTTCCAAGTTTTTCTGTTCGTCTAAATAAAACTTTTCCGCATTATTCGCATTAATATTTCGTTATTGATCCACAACACCGTTTATGGTGAACAATTAATGGGTTAAAAATTACATCATAATACCCATTGAAAGGGCGAATGTGGAACGGTGTCGCCTCTGTAAAAATTACCATACAATCCGGGGAGCAGCATTTCAATAAGTAGTGGCAACACCGGCGCGCGATAACAGAAATGTGAGGAATACCACCGGAGGCAACGCCACAGTGGCGAAAGGCGGATATGCAAAATATTTCAACATTACATTGATATATATATATATATATATATATATATATATGTGTGTATATATATATACTATAAAAGAAAATGATGAAAAAAAAGAGCTCGCTACTTTGTTGGTCCCATCTCTATTCTTGGGCTACATAAGGATCATAATAAACCCATACAAATTAAAATGTGTTGGGTGATTTAACATAAATAGCAAAAGTTAAATGATAAATTTATTGATTAAAGAAAGAATTTTCGTTCCAAGAATAGGGGTATAAATAAAAAGAACCTTACGTAATTATAAATACTACAATAATAATTAAATCGAGTTGGCTAGGAAAACATTGAATTTGTTGATAAATTATAACGTATGTATCATAGAGTTTAACTCAATTGCTGCGTTCAAGTTTAAACAACTTTTAAAAGCCTGTTTTTTTTCACAATAACTGGGCGTTTTATTTCTTAATTGCTTAATGTATTGTTCTAAGAGTTGATTATATTGTTGTAACGTGGCACTTACTAATGCCGCGTTGTCTTATCCATAGTTAAAATTGACTATAGTTAATGTCTCGTCAAATAACTCAGAAATGTGTCAAATTAAAAAAAAAAGGATTATTTTTTCTCTAGCGTTTTAATTGAAGTCAAATTAAAAAATAGACGACCTCCTTGGCCGAGTGGTTTGTTCCCCCTGGTTTCATGGTGTCGCCGACTCGAGAGGTCCCGGGTTCGAATCCCGGTGGGGGCAGAAGTTTGTGTGACCAATACGAGCATTTGTACTCGTCATGGATGTTTAATATGTATTTCTATATAAATATACTTATATATGTACAGTATATGTATTCTATCCGTTACCCTAGTATCCCATAACACAAGCCTTATAGTGCTTAGCTTGGGGCTAGGCTAATTGGTGTGAGTGTTGGAAATATTTATTATTATTTATTATTTAAACTACGGATGACACAAGGCAGCTTAAATCACCTTTGTTTTAACTTAAATTTTATAAAGAATCATCTGAGGCTATGCAAACAATCCTCCGTTTCGCGTTTGGAAGCGAACATCCAGTACGTAACATTTACACTAAAACAATAAAATCGTAAAACAACCGCGCCCACTATGGAACGGACCCGCGTGAAAGGTTGGCTCGGGCTCATCCCGCGACCTGCACAGAAAGCGCTTCACTACCATTTAGTAGCTTAACCCTTGAACAAACACGCAGTGCAAAAACCAACCTTACTCCACAAAACTCAGAAACCTTTATCCTTTAACACACAACAAAAAATCGAAACCTAAACTGAAAGTACTGTGCGATCTTAAACTTTATTCGCAAAGGCAGAAAGGTCAATGCAAGCGAGAGATGTTATGCACTAGAAAGTCTTGACTCGCGTAACCCCGACTATGCTAGTTGAAGTAATAGCAATTTTGACTTGGAATTAAAGAGAATTCATTAGACATTTGCACCGATCAGTTAGGGTGTCTGAGAACGGTCGGACGGACTTTATACCGGAACATACGTTCGCTCTCTGAATTATTTATGAAGCTGGCTGTATAGGAACATCGGTCGTAGCTTAGTGGACGAATAGCGGGAACATTAGCCGTGCTCTATGGTTGTCGTCGAAAGCCTTTTTGGAACACCGATCTGAGTAACTGTTAATTGTTGCCTAGATGAGCTATTAAGAAAAGTTTTTCTTTTTTTTTAGTAATCTAACGGCTTTGGGCAAGTCCATACAGCCTAAGTTTTTCTTTAGGAAGACAGTGACATGTTATATAGTGTGTAGTGTTGTGTTATATTCTCGGTTAGTTGCCAAATATCCGCCAGTAGGCTCTAGGTACTGTCAGTAACTGTTGATATGAAATGAAATTGTTTATTGATCTTTAAACTTGTAAAAACGTTTAATATAAAATTGCTAAAAATGTTTATCAATTGGAATTTAAGACAAAAAATTGCAGTGGATAAATATTCTATACATAATATAAATGCATGTTTACGAGAATCACAAAATCTTCTCAACCAACACAGCTGCATGCTTATTTTATTATAAGTTAGCTAATATTCTTATAGCAAAGGCAAGTTATCAGATCATACCAAAATTAAAAAAAAACCTACAATTTAATCTTCAAAGAATATCCTTGTATTTAACTATATACCTAAAGAATTAATGTCACCAAACTCGGTGAAGGATGACGGAAAAACATTATCTCCGCTACGAACGGCATACGTACCGTATAGAGGAGCCATCAGTAGCAGTCAACGTATAATCTAGCATTTGCATCACTCCGGACGGCGCGGCGGCGGGCTCATAATGGCTGCCGAACTAATCGGAAACGCGGCTTGTGCAATGGGAAGTGCATTGTCACCAACACATGATAATTTCAGGAAAGGTACATCACTAGAGTATCTGTACGCATCCTAACTGGGAACTAAGTATTTAATAAAGATAAACGCTAAGAGATACTCGCATGAAACTGAGATCTCTGTAAAAAGACAAAAAAACAGACAAAGGTGTTGATTCTGGCATGATTATTTAAACTTAAAACTAAATTTAATATCAGTCTCGCCTTTTCATTCTGTTGAGAGAATGACAAGGATATACTGTTGTCAAATTTAAGTTTAGGTTTAGAGAATCATGCCAGAATCGACACTACCTATGCAAACTATAGCCCGCTCGATCGCTTAGTCTTTTTCTTTTACTTAGTATTACGATAAGAAATGCCCATTCCTTAATGTATTTTTATTTTTTTCACATACAGCCAAAATATTCATTCTCTTTGATGTGTCACATCTCTCCTCTCGCTTTCCTGCAATTTGGGGAAGTGATTTCGTGAAATAAGATGAATGTGTAACAGGAAGTCGCGGAAGCGCGCACTATTTGATTTGATTTTAGAACATACTTGTTGTTCAAATGGCTTATTCCTTTTGTAGTAGGTTTTTTTTAATAATATAAGGTGAGGTTTCAAATGTTACACATCATAGACAACTGTAAGGCTCGCTCGTTTTTTTTTATTTCAAACCTTCTCAGTTTATTCTAAATTTAAATATAAGGTTGCCATTTTTATTATAAAATTCACAAACACGAACCAAGTAGATCCTGCTTTGTAAAATTGTTGCAGTTTTATGTCTTAAAAGTCTAAATTTAACATCAGTTTCTCATTTTAATTCTATTCTGTATGAAAATGACAAGGATACACTGTTGTCAAATTTATGTTTAGATTTAGAGAATCGGCGCCAATATATCCAACTGATAACCCCTTTCAATTCTTTCCCTTAATATTGGTTTTGTGATCTTTAGATCGAGTTTGATTAATGTCACAAGTTTTTCGAGTTAATGGGACGCGTTATGTGGAACGGAAACGATGGGTAAGGCGTTCTCTTATTACTACAAACTCCAGAGAATTATAAGATCGATGCTAAACTTTATGTTTTTTTGGTGTTTACAAAATGCTTGAGTTATAAATCAATATTTCAACAACAACCAATATAGTTTCTGCAGAGAGACAATTATAAAAAAATTATTATATGTTTCGACTGACCTACGAATACGAATCCTCTACCGAAAAACCTCAAAATAAGAGCAAAGTAATACCAGGTATAAATAATAGGTATAGTACCCATTTTGCTTCAGTTTTTAATATTAGATATATCATGTCATCCATTGCCAGTATTCGCCAGACACTAAAAGCATCAATTTGTTTCGAGTTTTCGACAATCGCCGCGGCAACACACCATTCGGTTCGAACTTAATACGAATTTGATGAGCCGTTATTAGAACGAAGGCCGAAGGATGGACGGGCAAGGTCGTCCCGCCATCTTGTGACGTAACATCGCAACCTTCTGTATCTTGAATATTACGGGCATTCATTCGTGGATGACATTAGACGAAAATATATTTAATGATGCGCCGCGCCGCGGCTAAATAATGCTAATTTTATATGTACTTAAATTTGAAAGCATTGGTAACTTAGTTACTTAATTGTACTGAAATGGTTGAACAGATCTATACAAACTTAAGTACCGTCATCGAATACTTTTTATGATGCGCAATTTCTCTTATGACAAGGATCAGAAAAACAAAATCGAAGGCAGAAGCTAGTATTGTCACAATGTTATTTATTGACACGAAAAAACATGTTATTGAATTTATGTTAATGTTTTATTGGCGCCGTGTTAGTTGATGAATTGACACATGCATATTTTTGCGTGTTCAAGAACAAATTGGGTACTACTGTGAGGTGTTAAAATAAAGAGGGGGGGAAAACGTCCAATCCAATAAATTTATGAGTGCCGACAAAGTTGTTATCTATGGGCGAGATCGCTGCGCGGACGCTGGCTGTGACACTTGAATGCGCTTGCGGCTCATCCATATTGATCCATCGATCGACCGCTGAATAGATCTATGAGTTATTGCGTCGGTGCCGTCTGATCTAGATCGAGATCCATTTCTATACTAAAATGCATTTCGATTTCCTGCCTGGGTCCACTTCTATTTATGTACGTTTGAGTTGTGCGTAATTTTTTTGTGCGCAATTGTGCAAATGTGCGACAAATGCGGGAAAATGTCACCGCTGACTCCGAACCCTATCTAGAATGGCATAAGATTTATATTCCAACGTTGCATTACTCGAAAGTGGGTATGCATTGCACAAAAATATTATCACTTTATTTAGAGTTTGGCGCTGTGGCGTGTGTAAATCTACCCGCTTGTAAGTGTCTATCCCTATTTGTGGAATGTATTCTATAATTCATATACCGTCAGTTTTTCTCGTCAAACTTGGTGTTTCTCATAAAAAGATCAATTTCATGAAACAGCAGTTATGAATATAAAGCAGACTGGATAATATTATCTCCATATTTGTCCTATGCCATATAAGAATCGCCTGGTGAACCCAGCAGACAAGAAAAGGGACTTTGATAATATAGAATAGTAAATATTACATTTTTATAAACAGTTAAATTAACATTCTATATACCTAGGAGCTCGATGGCGCAAGTGTTGAGCGCGTTCGGCTGCGATCGCTGAAGTTAAGCAACTTTCGCAGTGGTCGGTCATTGGATGGGTGACCGAAAATTCACCGTCTCGAACTCCTCCGCGCTTCGGAAGGCACGTTAAGCCGTTGGTCCCGGCTGCATCTGCAGTCGTTAGCACCCGCCAATCCGCACTGGGCCCGCGTGGTGGTTCATGGCCCAATCTCCCTATTCCGTCCATAGGGAAGGCCTGTGCCCCAGCAGTTGGGACATTAATAGGCTGATGATGATGATACCTATATAACCTTTTGAAAACAATAAAATCGCATGAATATTGTTAAATTACTGAAAAATCCGTGTTTAGATTTCTTATTTATGTATTGGAATTGAAATTGCTTTATAAAATGTCGTGAAGATTAATTCTTTATGATTTTTTATGCAAATGTTGTTATAATTCTTCGTCGTATTTTCTACACACCCATAACTTGAACGACATAAATCAATAACAAATACCAAATATTATATTAATAAGATTATATAATTATTGGTGTTCAGATAAAAAAATATAAAAATAGTAACTATATAAAATATTTCATAGCTTATACATACTTATACTGATTTTTTGTAACTAATTTATGTTTCGGAGTTTCTGATATGATTATTATTTCATGGTGTTTATTTATTATGTCATTTTCACACATTTCAATTAAGAATGAACTGTATTAAAATGTGTGAAAATGACACCAAAAATATGGAAATTTTATATCGTTATCGTATGAATGTTTATTAATATTTAAAATTTACACCTAAATTAAATACAAAATACAGTTAATAATCGTATGTTAATACATTCAGCACTCACCCAAAATACGAAAATACTATATGAAGAATATTCCAAATTCCAAATTCAAACCTTCCGAAAAGATTCCAAAACCGAAAGATTCCAAATTCAAACTTTTTCAAATCTCCACTTGCCGCGCTCCATATCGGCCACGCATCGCAATAGTGGTGGTCCGCTATCCGATTATATCGAGTGACGATATGTAACACGGTATCGGTATCTGTAACAGTGACACGACGGTTACGCAACGTGAGGCGGGGCGCGCGCGGCCAATCGACGCGACGTGTCGAACGAACCACACCTTTTCATTTCACCTACTTCGCTCGTGCCAAATTAGATGCCACTTTTTGTTACTAGATGTGTGTACTCTTGAAAACTGTTCGATTCCTTTGTGATTGTTAGGCCCGAAATGATTTTGATTTTTACTTTCAAAATTTATCATACTCTGCCGGCGCCTAGCATTAGCACCACGATATGATATATAGCGCATTCTTATCAGCGCTGAGTTTTCAAATTACTATGTAGTTTGACAGTTAGATGCGATAAAAAATGTGATATAATGCGAATTGTGGTGCTCATGCTACGGGGTCGGGTGCCAAAATTAGATGACCTTTTCCGTGTTGCTAGATAGCTAACTAACTTTGCTTCGATATCAAATTAGATGCCACTTTTGTTAATAAAGCTGTATATTATGTCCTCTTGGAAACTCTTCGATTATTCATTTATATTTTTTTAATTGAAAAAAGCTTTGCGCCTTCTCACGTGGTAAATTAGATGACCCTTTTCGTGTTGCTTTACTTACGAAAGTACTTATCACAAACTCCAGGAATTTACGGCTGTCCATAACCAATTAGTTTTAAAAGCGCAAAGGTTATGCAAAAATGCATTCCTTTTTTAAGATAAAAGAAAGAAAGTTGTGCAAAAAAACACAATTTAAAAAAACAACAAGCGCCACAGTTACTCGATATTTTCTAAACGTATCCTCTTATTTCATACTCTAAATGTTTACGGCCATAATGATCCAGCTATGCGCATTATTGTTTCACGAGCAGCAATAAAATCGATTCATAACAGTACGTACCTACGCACAGACACGGAGCTTTGCGCAAAATTTCTTTTCTGCGAATAGCTACGAGTAGATGCCGATTTTCTGCTTTTACGAGCGCTTTTGTTTCGTTGTGTAGGCACCGGCCGCACTCGCCTTTCATGTGCCGCCGTTAAAAAAAGGCCAAAAGCATAAAAACTGTTTGCTGTTTTATCTCTCTTTTTTTCTCGTGCGCAATTAGTCATTGTTCGCTATATTTAATGCAAAAAGTTTTGCTATGCACAATATTTTTTTTTTCAGTTCACTGAGGCGCCGATGAACTGGGTGGCCAGAAATAGATCATTTAAACGGTTGCGAACGACTTATTATATCGACTCCATACTGTTGACAATAAAACTATTTCGACAGTCGTAATAAATTGATTCAGTGTTATGCTACCGCGTACGTAATCGTTAGTATAATTAAAACAATATCGCGTTCCATATTCGTTTCGCGACCGAGAGCGAGCAGCTGCGTTATTATTATATATGAGATGCGTCTCGATTCTCGCGTAGGTATCGATCATTGTATTCTTATAGGATCGATTCAGAAGCCATTGTGAACCGTGACAATGTGAGCCACGCCTCTGACGGCTTCATACGGCGACGAAATACATATTCATGCGCTTTTAGGCAACACACTGCCTGCCGCTGACTATTTGAGCACTGAATACATGTTTACAATGTTACGACGATATTGAGATTAAATACTCTTCGAACGCGACTTGAAACGATGAAACCTTTTTACGTATATGGCTGTATGTGTTCTTTGTTTAAAAATGAAGGCATATTGCCAGTGTGTCTTTAAAAATAAAGCCCGATCTCTGACTTACAAACTATAAGGCTATAAGAAATAATATAATGTATTTTATATACTTAAAAAGACATATTACTTACGTTTCAAATTAATTTTACGTACTTACCTGATCCTAATCCTTTCAAAATTTTCAGGTTTCCTTACCTTTTACCCTGTCGTGGCCAATGCACAAACCGTGCGAGCCATTATAATAATAATAAAAAAAAAACTAAAAGGCTTTGATGCTCAGAAATGTATGTATTTTAGGTAAGCTTTATTCGTCGCTCTTGGTATGAATGATTAACATTATTTTTTTTAAGTATTCTCAAGCTTTACGTAACGCTTTACGTAAAAGGCTTAAGCTTTGCAAAATCCATTTCAAAATGGGCATCGTTAATCAAATTATGAGTCAAGTTACCACTTGGAAAGCACTTGTGATCCGTGAATCATGTTAAGTGTATCATATCGTAACAATACATGCAAATAAGGCATTGTTTTTGACCGCATTAGAACCTCACATCCATTACATACTAATACGATGCGCAACAAGTTTGTTACGGGTTCAATATTCTCCGTTCGAACATTTTGATATTGGAATCATGTTCCTTTTTTAAATGTTTAGTTTTTATGGCATTACACGATGTTTTGACTGCAACTGGCCAGCAAATTTGAAAAATATTATTTATAACGCTTATAATACTGAATGAATACTTTTTAAACAGTATTATGTCATTTGTGATCATAAGTTACATTTTTCTCTACATGCAGACAAGTAAATTTGACTGAAACACTGATTGTAATGTGATCTATAGCAACAGAAATAGATTTATTAAGTAAGCCTTCGTTTCATAAAAACATACAAAAAAAAAGCTTTCGTTCACTGTTCAGATTATTGAAACTCACTCACGGTGAAAAGTCTGAATTCATTTATTTCAATATTGAATCCACAATGTTACCCTCGAAAATCTTTGTGCGCCGTGAACAAGCAAAGATTCCCACCGAGTTATATGGGTACCTATAGAAAACGCCCACTCACATAATAGAGTGCAAAGTGAAGCCAACAATAAACAATACACGTATTAAAGAATAAAAATAACAGTCAAGTGATAGCGTGCCATCAGAACACCATTATGTTGGGGTATTGACCAGTCATCGACTCGATAGTCGGTCAGAGGTCGCCCGGGCTCTAATCCACTACATTATTTAAACGCCGTCACTAATACCACTTATTTGTTACTTTTGTCAAACGATCGACTACATATCAAACCGGAGACAGCATTCCATTTCAACAGAATCGATAGCTCACACAATAATTATTATAGTTTCTCCCCGAGTGACGTGTGGCAGTTGGTAATTTGAGAAATGTCCATTCCACTATTTGAACCGAACCGACACACAGATTGAGCTATCTTTTCAGAGCTTGTCTCTAATTAATTTTGATTTATCTGATATTAAATTAACAAGCGTATTTCATGCAATACCGCATACAAATTTTTCTTCTATATTATGCATGCGTGACGATAATTTACTCGATTATAAATTAACAACCGGCATAAGCATGCTGTTCGGGACTTCAAAAAAGTCGAATCATCCACCAAATCGATTTATCGAACAAGAATACGATTTCCAAATGCGAATGGATTCATTCATATTTCAAAAATTTGAATAAAGAATGCCTTGTCATCTGTTCCTACGTTACACATGTCGGATGACAGAGCATTTGCAGAGAACTTCGCCTGATCGATCGTGGATTCTAAATTTGAAAAAGAATTGTAGTTCTAAATTAATTCCAAGGCAAAGGGATATTCCTCGATTCATACGTGAGTCTGTGTCATAATGGCGGATGGTTGGTTCGAAATTGACGCAACTGTTGAAATATTTTGTCACAACAATTTGTCACGGGCTGTCATAAAATTGCACGTCAGGGTGACGAGCCTCGTAGTTTGGACGTCCCGGGGGCTCGCCACATGAATTATATCAATTAGCCATAATAAATCATCTGTAGATCGATCGATAGTCGACTAACGGAATCCTTTTAGATCAAAGGTGAGATCGGTTGACAAATTTCATAAATAATAATCGATCGAAAAGGGGGTGTTTTTTTTTGGAAAAAAAACGCACATGCCCTTTTTTACTAATGATTTATGTTAACTAAACGTTTGCATGTAAATTATAAAAGTTGCGTTGTATTATTTTTAAAATGCCTCATTCTGAATTCGAATAGGTTTTGGGGTTTTTGGCGGGATTTCATCGAGTGCGGTTGGCGTCTTATTTTAATTATTCTTAAATTTGTTCATAGTGGATATTGAGAAATAAAGTTGGTGTGATTTTGTGTTACAACCGTCTGCGCAACTGAAGAATTAGTGGAATCTTTAAAATATACGCTATTCCGGTCAAGTGGACGTGAGAATTTTATTGTAGTATTGACTACCTCATAGAAGCTTATCGAAAAACCCAACTCGATATATTTCGTGCCAAACACTCCAAGAAGCATTAGAATGCGTCACACCGACATTCTAATGTAAAAAAAAGGAAGATTAATACAAAAATAAGACGATGGCTGCATGGCTATGCCTTTGCCTTTCTCAATGAAGAAGAATAAAAAAAATCGAATAAGCTTTAAAGTATTGCCAGTCCGCTCATCCTCTATTTTAAACCAATAAGTAAACAGATCAAAACATCGGATGAGGTCGGTTAAACCTCAAAATAATGATCTTGCCTAAGCTGCCGCGCACCCAGTAATTTTGCATTTGCGCTATAAGTTAAGTAGTATTAATTACATTCATTTGTATGGAATTATATGCACCGTTGGTTCATACATGTGTGTATTAATTATGTAGATATTTACCCCGTGTATAGTTTAAGCGTACGTACACATATAGTTTTAATGCATCCAAGAAGCGTTTATAGTTCAGCTTTATTAATATTCGACCTCATTCTCTTATTAAGAGTAGGTACTAAAGGTTTATTACTAAACCTGATTTATAACCTTACTACTATAATATATTATATTAACATGGATTGCGTACTTAGATTATCGACTTTGGAAAACATAAATGAAAATATAAATTTAAAAAAAATGCTTTTAAAACCAATTCAGTGCTTTTTTATTTACATTCTGGCAATATAGCAGTAATATTTGACAGATTTTGTTCCTGGCATTGGTAACTTTTAAGTATTATTTGAATATCACTATCTTCGATGCCAGATAAACTAACATTTACGTTTTCAGAGGTCCTAAATAGCAACAAAAAAATACGAGCGAGCCTTACAGTAGTCGCGTATGATGTGTAACATTTGAAACCTCACCCTATATTAGTAAAAAAAAATGGATGCGTGTAACTTATGTACGCGCGTAAGAAGTTATACTTCTTTAGCATCATTAAAAATATTTTTTAATTGCATGCAAATAATTAATAATTACAATAAAATAATAAAAGGACTGGAAAAGGATAGTTAACACAGTCAATTAAGTTCAGTTTTAATTTGAAAAATTAAATAAATATTCAAAATATTCAATTAAAATCACTACTGAATTTAAGTTATTAGTCCATATGTAATTAGCACTTGTAAGTAACTAAAACACGTTGTGTCTATATAGAAACTAGAAACATGTGGATAAATATTATAAATATGAAAACAGTGATCAGAGGCGACGAGCGTGCCAACATTGTTTTTGACAACGCGATCATCTTATGGAGCTCCGTGGATCGTTCAAAGTACCTTTCGAACAGATGTCTAATAATGGTGGATTATTAACCACTAAGTTGTTAATAATCCACCATTATTAGACACTAACATTCATAACGCGCCCGCGGCCAACTTCATGGTGTTACTATTGTGTTACAGTGATGCGCGCGCATCTCGAAATTTCACTCACATGATTTTTTCATAACGCGCCCGCGGCCAACTTCATGCTGTTACTTTTGGGTTACAGTGATGCGCGCGCATCTAAAAATTTCACTCTCATCATTTGTTCATAACGCGCCTAAAGAAGTATAACTTCAAAAACCTACTACAAAAGGAATAAGCAATTTGAACATTTGGACTTTTTGGCGGGATCGGGAAGCGTCACTTTAGCAGTTTTGTTTTTCTTGTTAAAAATTGTGTTGTGGCGGATGTTAGTGTCTAATAATGGTGGATTATTAACCACTAAGTGTTCGGAAACATGCACAAGTGTTGGCAAGTGAAACAAAATAGCGGAAAGTGTCTTTCGACGATCCCTCAAGAAGTCCACGGGGAGGTTCCAGTAAATCCCCACACATTTACTGAAACATAGGGAAAGGGGGATTGACTTGACTGCCACTTACTTTGACTTGACTAATATTTTGACCACGACTGCTATAGAATATGTAAACATTTTACACTTGGCATTGGCTAAATGCACAAACCGTGCGAAGCCATATAGCGCGTCAAATATCAATCAAATCAAATAGCGCGCGCTTTCGCGACTTCCTGTTACACACTTCCGACCCATTTCACGAAATCACTCCCACAAATTGCAGGAAAGCGAGACGATAGATGCTACACATCAAAAATATGTACATAATATTTTGCTCCTGGTTTTGCCAAATTTTGTCATAACAATTAATTTATCTCCAACTCTATTGTTCACAAATGTAGAACTAACCGTTTCAATCTAAAATAAATAAATAAATATTTCCAACACTCACACCAATTAGCCTAGCCCCAAAGTAAGCACTGTAAGGCTTCTATTATGGGATTCTAGGGTAACGGATAGAATATATAAACAGTATATAAATAAGTGAGGAGCTCGACGGCGCAAGTGGTTAGCGCGTTCGGCTGCGATCGTTCAAGTTAAGCAACTTTTGCAGTGGTCGGTCATTGGATGGGTGACCAAAAAATTACTATCTCGAGCTCCTCCGTGCTTCGGAAGGCACGTTAAGCCGTTGATCCCGGCTGCATCTGCAGTCGTTAGTACCCACCAATCCGCACTGGGTCCGCGTGGTGGGTCATGGCCCAATCACCCTATTCCATCCATAGGGAAGGCCTGTGCTCCAGCAGTGGGGACATAAATAGGCTGATGATGATGATGATGAATTAATTTATCTCCAACTCTTTGTTCACAAATGTAGAACTAACCGTTTTTAATCTGCGCGGTATATAAGCTATTAACCGGGCGTCCGTCATCGCCACGGCCTGTGAGCCTGAAACCGAGTGGTTTAATTGAGCGTGAAACTCAACCGCCCCCGCGTTACGCCGGCTTTTATGCCGCTAGACTAACTAACGCGTGTAAATTGATACGTCTCCCCACGACAACGGCTAAATAGAACCGAGGTCCGAGTCTCAGATACGCCCTCTAGTTGAGCCCCCTCAGGTTCGAGTGGTCTAGAGGCTTCAGATGAAGAGGAGACTCCCCCCGTGGGGAGATGCCATCCGCCTCGAATACCTCTAGAGGCACAGGAATCTTTTAAAACTTATGACATTTCTTGAATCTGAAGACAAATAAGACTAAGTCCCGTATTATAGAAAGATTCTCAGTGATTGATCTAGTATTGAGCATAGTTAGAAAGGGATGTCGCTATATATAGCACATAGCAGCATCCCTTTCTAACAGTATTCAAGTAAAGATCAACACTTAGTTGTCATTCTGTAATACGGGCCTAAGTTATACACGTACATAACGCAAAGACAATGAATGGCTAACTAGAACCGAGGTCCGAGTCTCAGAGACGCCCTCTAGTTGAGCCGACCCCTCAGGTTCGAGTGGTCTCCAGACGGGGAAGAGACTCCCCCCGTGGGGAGATGCCATTCGCCTGGAATACCTCTAGAGGCACTCGCCAATTCTCGGCTTGAGGTCCCTTAGGATCTCGCCGTCCCCAAACCCGGTGACGCTGTCATCTGCAACCAACAGCATACATACTCAAAAAGAAAGATACATAGATATTTGATAGCCATTAGACACACTAATAAGAAGCGTTGCCAGGTGTCCGGTAAAGCCGGAAATAGTAAGGCTTTTTAATTGCGAGTCCGGCCAAAATAAACGGTGTCCGGCTTCTCCGGTTTTTGTTGGACTTTTTACATTTCGCAAACGAGCGAACGCCGAGCGTAGTAGAGCGCAAACGATCGACTGACTACATTGGTCAAAAAGTTCATACACAGTTTTGAAGCTGATTTACTAAACATGATTTTCATTATAACAAACATATTTTTTGCTACGAACCATTGAAACTTTTTTTTTTGCATAATAGGCAATGCGTTTGACCACAATCTCACCTGATGGAAAGTGATGATGAGGCCTAGGATGGTACACGCCTGCCTAGAAGATGCCTGTTCACTGTGGCCTTGAATATGTCCAGATTATATTGGTCCCGGAAAACAGACTCATTTTACTAAGTGGGCCGATAGATGTTGCCGGAAGTCTTGTATCATTATTTTGCACAATACATACCTACACATATGTGTACATATAAGTATATACACAATTGTGTATTGTACCGCTTTGGCGGTGCTTTCTTTTTCTAGAGCTTTCATTGTCTTTATCATCATCAACCATCATGATGACAGCTATTAGCGCTTCTAAATAACGGATCGTTGTTGACCCTGTAATTAGTCTTCAGACATTCATATTGAGTAATTTTAATTAAGTTTAATTGGGCTTGCTTGGCACACTTAATAAACATAGTTACAGTATATAAGCTAGCAACGAGGAAAATTCGTATGAGCTACTTTTTATTTCTTGTTATAGCATTTTTGTGTAAAATATTTTTTCTTTATTTTATGTTAAAAGGCCTAAAACTTTATTTACCGACCAAAACGCAACAGTACAAAAAGGTACTGTTATTTTACTGAAATCTTCTGTAAGGTGGAGGTTACTTCCCCAGACGGGCGCTCCAATTATCTCTTATCTATTAGACAAGTCCGTCCGTCTGTCTGTCTGTGGTGCTGTTTCAGCGGCCAAACCGTAAGAGATAGATTAAGAGAATATTTAAGTCATAAGTTAAGAATAGTCTGATAAGACTACAAACCGGATTTGAGTAACGTAGCACTTCCGGTTTTCGAGAAATCAGGTTTTGGTGAACATTTGGTTCACTGGTTTGCTAGTATATTATAAATAGCTGACCCAACGAACTTCTTACCGCCATAAAAAAATAGGGGTTGGTGGTAGAAGGGCGAAAATTTTGGGTTATATTTATTTTTGTATGATGTATCATAAAAAATTAAAAAAAAATTATCTAATATTGAAAACAAACAATTTAGGGGTGGATTACCCTTAACATTTAGGGGGATGAAAAATAGATGTTGTCCGATTCTCAGACCTACTGAATATGCGTATAAAATTTCACGAAAATCTGTCGAGCCATTTCGGAGGAGTTTAACCACAAACACCGCGACACGAGAATTTTATATATTAGATTAATTCTTAAAATATTTACTAAGTACGTACGTTACTTTATTAACCGAGAACCTAGCTGTTGATAAGCTGACGAATTAGTTGTTACAGCAAGTAACAAGTAATTATATAGAAATTATATAGAATTTATCGTAATAAATGTCATTCGAAACATAGGAATTTAACTTCAGTTTTCAGAATGAACTTAACTCTTAGTGTCGGAATACCGGACCTGCTGTATGTGGTGTACCGTGTGGTGGAGTGAATCGGAATGGAATCACTACTTCACGAGGTCGCGGGTCACTGATAGTTCCCATAGAGCGTAATGACAGCGATGCGCCGACGGTGTTATTGCTAGTGATGTGCCCCGTATGGCCATCGGCCTTATTGCCAATGTCGATGATTACAAACTTATTAAATTAACTAGATGAACGACATCTGCTCTTTTTCTTTTTAAATTAATTAGTGAATAGGAGATCTAGCATCTTCATCCTGCCTGGTAAGCGTAAATACAAATATTACCCAATTCGTTTGAAATGTACCACATCAATCCCTTAACTTGTCTGACAAATTTTTTGGAGTTCTCGTAACCTTACTTATTTCAGGAGTATAAAACTACAGAATAGTGTAAGAAACGCCTTAGTTCCCCAAAAGGAACCAGTTCAATGCTGGAGTATAAAAACATCATCAACAAATATTCATACTTGTCGTACATTTAAGTAAATAAATAAATATTCCCAACACACACCAATTAGCCTAGCCCCAAAGTAAGCACTGTAAAGGCTTGTGTTACGGTATATTAGGATAACGGATAGAATACATATAGTGAACATACATAAGTATATTTATGTAGAAATACATAGCATGACCGGAGTACAAATGCACATATTCATCACACAAACATCTGCCCCCACCGGGATTTGAACGCGGAACCTCTCAAGTCAGCGACACCATGAAACCCGACGAACAAACCACTCGGCCACGGAGGTCATAAGTGTATTATGTTCGACAATCTCTTTTCCTCTAAAACAGAAACAAAAATTTCAGCTTTATTGGAATTACGTGATCCCGATACTTGTATCGACACTAGCCCAACACTAGCGTGCGCCCGCGCACGTCAGACGTGCTGGGCCGAGGTCGAGAGTGACAGGAACAGCGACTGATATTTATTGCTCCGGGATATCACTGTGACTGCGACGCCGACGCCTCGGGGCTCCGTAATGAGTGACAATTTTGATACATACCTGTGATTCGTATTTCACAGTAATAAATCAATTTGATACGTATGACCTTCTTGTTAAGGATTGATGGATATCAAATCAGAAATGACGATTGTTGTTTAATATTCAGATAAATTGAAATTTTTAGTTATTAATTAATCTCAGGTTGATTACACAAATTTACTTCCCTATAATAGTAGTAATTGTACACAAATATAAGTTGCTAGCTGTCATTCAAGGTGGACTGGCAGTGAAAGCGATGGCAAAACATAAAATTTGAACTAGTTGTCCAACTGAAACAGTAAAACATCGTGTAGAATTATTTCAGAGATGACGGTTATGAAAGCTTATGTGCTGGCTACCTACAGTAACAAAGATTAATCAAATGAAAAAATTAACTATGTGTGTTTTTCTGATCATCAGTTCAGCAATCATACTAATTGAAATATCTGGAACGATTCATAATCAGTGCGCTATCATCCTATACACATCCAAAATGTCATTAAGTAATGCAAAAATATAATTGAAAACGTAAAATCAATGCAAATAACATAATTGTTTTACTTAATACACCCAATCATACTCTTAATACAATACGTTCGCGTTATAACCTGATCCAAAGCATTTGTAATATTTATTTTATTACTTAGTTCAAGAGAAAACAAGATTGCCTCTATTATTAATAAACGAGGATTAATCTTGGACTAGCTATGCCGTGTCTTGTTCATATCACTCAAGTGCCATTTGTCATTTAATAGACAGGGACAAAACATAGAGTAACTAATCCAAGCTTAGTCTTCGTTTATTAATAAAGAGGTTTATTTAACTACTAGCGGCCCGCCCTCGCTTCGCTTTGGTGTAGAGCTGAAGTGTACGCTATAGTTTTTTTTCTCAGGCTTGTATTAAACACGATTGGTTTTAAAGCCCGATTGGTTTAAAATTGACAAAGTTTCATACAAACTTTCATTCCCTATTTTATCCCCTTGGGGGTAGAATTGATCAAAACCCTTTCTTAGCGGATGCCTACGTCATAACATCTACCTGCATGCCAAATTTCAGCCCGATCCGTCCAGTGGTTTGGGCTGTGCGTTGATAGATCACTATGTCAGTCAGTCCCCTTTGACTTTTATATACATATATATAGATAAAAACGGTCATTTTTATTACCTGTATTTATAATCAAACTAAAATTCTCATATTTACGTTATATAATCGGAATGCTCCGAACTGCTAAGCTATTAGGAGTTACACGTGTTATTGTGAGTCAACCATAACCGTAAAAGATAGACATATGCTGTTGCGGGATATTTTTTACACAATTTTATGTAGAATATTTTACGTCATACATAATTTCTATGTAACTTTAACCATTAAGGCTGCACACGCGACGGAAGCTGAAAAAATGGAGTAACATCTCCCGTTTTCCCAACATTTCCCTTCACTACTCTGCTCCTATTGATTGTAGCGTGATGAAAAGTATACTATAACCTGCCCAGGGGTATGAAGAATAATTGTACCAAGTTTCGTTAAAATCCGTCGAGTAGTTTTTGTTTCTATAAGGAACATACACACAGACAGACAGACAGACAGACAAAATTTTTACTGATTGCATTTTTGGCATCAGTATCGATCACTAATCACCCCCTGATAGTTATTTTGAAAATATATTTCATGTACAGAATTGACCTCTCTACATATTTATTATAAGTATAGATAACTGATGTTCCAGCTATCTCCGCGTTTGGACTTTATCACCACTTAACATCAAGTCATTTGCCTAATTCGTTATAAAAGAAAAGGTGGGTAAAGCTACAACAGTAAATTTTATTGTAACAATTTGGTTTGAGATTACATTAAAATATTCGCTCCTCCAGGATTCAATATGTAATATGGTTGAAGCAGCAGAGCATAACAAATCGTCGACCATCAAAACGAAATCATTATTTTGCTCCGGTACCGTCAGCAAATTAACTGCCCTCGGAGGTGGGTGATGAATCGCTTTTTGATTGGTGTTAATGTTTTTGATGAAAAACTACTTAGTCTAGTGGTAGCAACGACTTTACAAAATTCACACACTTTGCAACTTAGAACGTGTGATTTGAATCAATGTTTATTTTACTAATCTTTTGCTTTATGTCATTCATCCATTTTATTTTCTTCGTCAAAATCTTTAGGATCCTTGGGGTTCATTACTTTAATAAAAAAAAGCATCAACTTTGAAAGAGAGATTACAGTTATGTTTTTATTTATTTTTAAGCATTTAACTGCTAGATGATTAAATCCAAAGAAAAGTTTACTAGAAAACTCCACGCGAACCAGGCAGCGGACGGGACTTGAACCCGCACCCTAGCAGCACCACATCTAGCAGTTAAATGCTTAAAAATAAATAAAAACATAACTATAATTACTATTTCTTCTTTCTAATGTTTAATACTTGAAAAAGTATTCATTTGTCATTGTGGGTTACCTACAATGCGAAGAAATAATATATAATAAATAAATAAATATTTCCGACACTCACACCAATTAGCCTAGCCCCAAAGTAAGCACTATAAGGCTTGTGTTATGGGATGCTAGGGTAACGGATAGAATACATATACTGTACATATATAACTATATTTATATAAATACATATTAAACATCCATGACTGGAGTACAAATGCTCGTATTCATCACACAAACATCTGCCCCCACCGGGATTTGAACCCGGGACCTCTCGAGTCGGCGACTCGAGAGGTCCCGGGACTCGGCCACGGAGGTCGTCGAAATGGCGCTGCCTTGCAGCTTAAGGCTAGGAAAATTTCGACGCGGCAAATAGGGCCGTGGTAGCATAATGGTCAGTACATTCGCCCGGATTGCGAAGGGTGCGGGTTCGAGAGAGATTATAGTTATCCAGTCAGAAGATCAAAATAAGTACGTTTATACCGCAGTAAGCGCCTTTTCTTTTTGAAGATCTGATCTAACGAAAAATCTTTCATTCTCCCGAAAGAATTAAGTATATTCCAATAATTTTGCTAATTCGTACTCTTCTGAACAAGGCAAAATGAATGAAGGTTTTACCTTCATAAATGACAGAAACCTCCCGAACGGCCCTATCAACCGAGCTATCAGCCCAAAGCTCGCGGACGGCGATTTGCATAGCAACAGCCAGGCCCTAGCTCGACAAGGCACGGCAGAAAGGCTATTCTATAACTAGACAGTCTTGCTTACATCGCTGTGGCATATAAAAAAGAACGCTTTTTTAAACGCTAAATATTTTCAGCCTCTTCGTTCTCAGCCTTTAAGATCCTCAATGATGGTGCACACACCACCCACATGCCTTCTTTTTGACCGGAATAGAAAGAACAGGATTTGAAACACTATGCAAGCTCAATGCATATTGGTAGGGGCGAACAAATGCAGATGCAGACAAGACCAACTGCTACCCATTCTGTGACCAACCATTGCGTAAATTGCTTAAATAATGCAGACTGAAGGTGCTAATTATTATAATTATCAATAATTATAGTAATAAAAAGCCATTCATTTTCCTCTCCACAATTTTTGTACATTACGTGAATACAGCAAAAAAAATGCCTTAAACAGAAATTGTAGAAGTTTGGAACCTAATATAGGCAGTTTCCTGCCTGTGCTTTAAGCCCCAAGCTCCCCACGCTCGAACATGCGACTTGGAGTTTAAATAAATTTAATGTTTAGTTATTGAGATTCACAAGTATGCTACGATCGACTGCTGAATGAGATTTATTTGCCAGTAACCGAAAAGTCGACAATGAAATAACAGCAGTGCATATTCTGTAAGAAAACTCACCTATCACCGCGGAATGTGATTTAATTTAATTTAATTTAATTTTGTATAAAATATTTAATTGTAATAATAATCTATAAATTTGCCGTGGCCTTACAGGGCTCTTGTTTGCAACCTAACCATACTTGTAACACCTATGTATACAACAAGATGCAATAAATGAATATGAATATGAATTTGACGGTATGAATTAAAATTTATTTGAAATTCGTATTCTAATTTTAAATCAAACCGCGAATTCCAACGTGAAAAGTGAGTTTGTTCTTAAAGGCACACTCGCCGTCGAATGCAACGTTGAGTTGAATTAGAGAATAGCACGGTGCGGTTCCCGCGCATTACGCATTGGTCGCGCTCACTTACACCGCTGTGAGAACTGGGGATCGAACTCTCGACCGACATTAGGGATCCGCTCAACTTTTCCTTAAACTATCATTTACTTTAAGCGAAATCATTTGCTTAATATCTTGAGACGACAGACAACAACAGCAGCAAAGCACAATTTAAAATTTCAACATTTGATGTCTGTTACAGATGATTTCTTTGAACGATAAGAATAAAAGGTTTAAATAAATAAAAACTGCTGTTTAAAATGTGTTTTGCTTCTATAGCACCAAAAATCTTGGAAATTTTAACCAATACAGAGGTAAATAGAAAAAAAACGACGGGTGGCACTTCGGGAGTGCCGGCAAAAGTGAAAACTTGAATATTAACGTTATGCATTTTTGATATTTTGGAATGGTTAGAGAATAATTTTGCACTAATTGCTTTAATTACCAGTATAAAAGTACTATCATGTATGTGGTAGAATACAATATTTATATATTGCTCTATCGTACACAAATATGACAATTTATTTTACATTACGAAAGTTTATCTCTCAGAAAAATCAATATACATGAATCACATTTCAGCGCACCTAGCGACATCTGTTGTAAAAAAAATGCATTTTCTTCGCAATAAAGCTGCCACGTGGACGTCCTAGATAGAAACTTATTATTATAATACAGTAAAATAAAATATTGCTATGTTTCGTCCAATATATTGAAAGTCAACCACCTTTCCAATTTTATTGTGTGTCATGATGCGATCAGCCCACGTGTTTAATCTGACGCAAGTTTAACATTTTTTACCCATACAAAAAAAAGTGTACAACCCGCTAAAGAAGTTTTCACTTCAAAATATACACACGGTTTATCTAAAGGTAGTATTATTACAAAGAATAAAATCGTTGGTGTACTTAAGCTGGCGTATTATAAACAAAGTAACTTCTATATTTTTTCTGTCTTTTTCTTTCTGCAAACACATATGTTTCTAAACTCAATAATTCTATAAGTATAGTCGCTTAAGCACACACGTCATTAAGCCCCTAATTCATACAAGAATCAATCAAAGAATGTATGTAACAATTACAATTTTGCATTATCGACATATCATCGTATTTTTTGTGTTAGTGGTTAGCGCGTTCGGCTGCGATCGCTGAAGTTAAGCAACTTTCGTAATGGTCGGTCATTGGATCAACATTCGGTCAATGTCACTGTCGGTCATTAAGCCGTTGGTCCCGGCTGCATCTGCAGTCGTTAGCACCTGCCAATCCGCACTGGGCCTGTGTGGTGGGTCATGGCCGAATCTCCTATTCCATCCATAGGGAAGGCCTGTGCCCCAGCAGTGGGAACATTAATAGGCTGATGATGATGATGATTTTTGTATTAACAATCAACACGATCTTAAATTAAACTATAAGCAAAGAGCTACTTAATAATTAATCAGTTATCAGTA
The DNA here is from genome assembly GCA_902850365.2 of Chilo suppressalis. Classification (NCBI taxonomy): domain Eukaryota; kingdom Metazoa; phylum Arthropoda; class Insecta; order Lepidoptera; family Crambidae; genus Chilo; species Chilo suppressalis. The sequence continues at coordinate 1,810,027 of OU963905.1, read as the reverse complement.
CAATACAATCAGTGCTTACGGTAGTAAAAATATGAAGAAATACACATAAGTGAAAACGTATAATTATCTATGAGTAGCTATTCAAAGCAACAATTAATATAAATCTTTTCGGACACACGTAAATCTAGTTAAGCACCTTGAAACTGTAAGCAGAAACCACTTCAATTTCGTTTCATTATAGAAAATTGTGGCGAGAGACTCAACTCGCTCCTTTAGCAATACATCAGGCGCAATAAAGTTCGGTTGAGTTTACAACTTACGAATAACTTTAGGTTGCTCTTCCACCTGCAAAACGAGACGAGACATAGCGTGGTGAAGCAAAAATTAAAAGGTATTTTCATTTCATTTTTGACGACCTCCGTGGCCGAGTGGTTTGTACGCCGGGTTTCATGGTGTCGTCGACTCGAGAGGTCCCGGGTTCAAATCCCGGTGGGCCAGATGTTTGTGTGATGAATACGAGCATTTGTACTCCAGTCATGGATGTTTAATATGTTGTATGTATATGTGTTTGTATTCTATCCGTTACTCTAGTATCTCATAACACAAGCCTTACATTGCTTACTTTGGGGCTAGGCTAATTGGTGTGAGCGTTGGAAATATTTATTATAATATGGTAAAGGACAGCTTCTGGTAAATGCCAAAATTTACTCAATACTATTTCTTGATTGCACTATTAACATTATCTGGCATCTTTATTAAGTTAGCTCTGTCAAGATACTTCTTATAATTTCGTAAAGTTTGTGAGTGTGTATGCTACTTCCTACTTCTTCGCGTCTAAACGGCTGGAGCGATATTAATAAAATTTGGAGGTTATATAGCTGACATCCCGGATTAACACATAGGCTAAGTTTTGCTGCGGGAAAATATCCCTGATAATCCGCGGGTAACACCGCGAGGCACAGCTAGTTGAATTAAAATAGCAATATTATTTGAGACCCACGCAAGAAAACATCGCCAAAGTTTCTGTGGAAACATAGCAACGCCTCTATTGGACGTAAGAATAAACTGCACCTTCCATTTAAAATTTGACGGCGACGATACGATTACGGATCTGCCAAAGTTCGTGCTGTAACCTCTAGTCGCCGACAAAATTTTAAGCTTCGTTCCGTATCGCCTCCTTTGCAGTGGAGGCTCAACATTACTGGGAGTAACCGACGCGTCAGTAACGAATAGGATATGACGGCCGCTAGCTAACGCACCGCGCGCGTTGTTGTGACGTTTCATTGCGTACACGACTAAATAGATGCGCCGACGCAGCTGACACTGGCACTCATTTTTTTTTTGTTGAAGTTCTCCCGTTTTAGGGAAGGCATAGGAAACAATGCCCATACAGCCTGGTCTTTAATTAAATTTATCTTCTTTTTGTTTTTACATTAGAATGTCGGTGTGACGCATTCTAATGTTTCTTGGAGTGTTTGGCACGAAATGTATCGAGTTGGCTTTTTCGATAAGCTTCTGTGAGGTAGTCAACACTACAATAAAATTCTCACGTCCACTTGACCGGAATAGCGTATATTTTAACGATTCCACTAATTCTTCAGTTACGCAGATAGTTGTTACACAAAACCACACCAATTTTATTTCACAATATCCACTATGAACGAATTTAAGAATAATTAAAAATAAGACGCCAACCGCACTCGATGAAATCCCGCCAAAAAAATTCTGTGTTTCCAACACTCATGATCTACTGACAGAGACTTTTTTTTTATATATATTTTTAGAAAAATAGAGCTATCAAAAATACATAATAATAATAATAATAAATTTTTATTTTCTCATACCACAATCTAAATAAAACTTACATGAAGCAATGGTACAATGTAGCAGACTGTGGTGGGCTGATACCTGAACTAGGAAAAATCCTGTATCCCAGGTTATCAACCCTCCACCCCAAACAATGGTCAGAAAACTTATGAATTATATGTACTTAGTGAGATATTTTATAAACAATCATGATGTGAAGTTTTGACACACACTATTCATATAAAGAAGATAAATTCTAAATAAATAATACATTTAGGACATTTTATAGTTTAAGATTGCAATGCCAATACAAGATTATTTATCAACTTTTAATATTTTTTCTGTTGCAAGATAATCAAAAGATTTTAATTTTTCTTTTAGAGTTGTCTTTAAACCAGCTTTATTAATTTCAAGTATTCGGGATATATCATCAAAGTACCTATAGACTGCTCGAGAGAAATATATTAATTTCCATGCTGAGTGAGATAGGTAATATTATAATGTAGTTTATTAAATTAAAGAATAACGTGCACTGTTAGACGAAATCAATCTTTTAATTGGGGAAGAATTCCCATACCCCTTAGGGTTGCTAAGGGGTAAAGAGGGAATCGGGAATGCGTATATGTGAAATTAAGATAAACAAAAGTAGTTTTTAACGGGTTAATGCACGAAACTTTATATATTTATTTATTATATAATATTCAGAATATTCTGACGAAGCAGACCTAAAAAGCCAGCGAAACGTCAATAAATAAAGTTTCGTGCATTAACCCGTTAAAACTAGTTTTATTCAATGAGCGATGTGCGTGAAAACCTAAGAAACAAATATGAAATTAAGATGTCTTACAGAAACTGCAGTGACATAAATATTCTCAAATTTTCTACTATGAAAAAAATTATGAAATTCCATAGCGATACGACACGTGTCGCACATGAAATCAAAGGTTACATTTAGATCGTATTTTAACACAAAAGAACCATATCCTAAACATAATAGGCCATGCCACAGTGACGCCCAGTTCCGTTTTATTCGGAAAAAATGGGAACATAATCATTTTTCTAAGCTCAAATTTTTAATAACTGACATTCATTGCCACATAACTCATATTTGCCATAATTAAGCCGAATTGTTACCAATTATTCACAACATTATTTTAATAAGAAATAAACCCGCGTAGTCAACCAACAAGCAACATACATTTGACATTTCGGAGACCTCACGCTACACTACCGCCTCTAGCGGCGGATTCATACGCGATAGCCCTCATTGCATTTTAAAATGTCCCAAGTAGTCCCCGCCCCAACTTTCCTTGGCAACAGCCGCCAATAGATCGCACTAAACTAATCTCTTTCACTTTCATGCGTGAAGCAGATTACATCTCGCTCTTTAGCTTCCACGTTTGACACATCGACGGGTGTCAGTAACTGTCAAAATAAGTAATCACTACTTACAAAAGTAATGACACGTTTTTTCTGTCTCTAATAGCTCCCGTGTAATTCGTGTACCATCTAAAAACACACATAGGGCTTTTTGTCTGAAAGAAAAACGTAAAATATTTACACGTTGCAGCGAAGTGTATTCGCGGCGACAGAGATTGCCCGACTAAATGCAAGTCGCAGACAATAGGGATGATGTCGGTGTAAACGAAATTCTATTTAGTCCGTCAGTTAAATGATCAAAAAATAATGGACATGGACGTATTTTTTGGGAGTAGGGGCTCGTGACGTCACTTTTGTGTGAATTTTCACTAATAAGTCTACTCAAACGTGACGTCACGAGTCCCTACTCCCAAACTTTGACGCGCTATAACTTTGTCATTTTTTGGTTGATTGCCCAAAGAAAAAATACGTGTCCATTATTTTTTGATAATCTACCTGATAAACGAAGAAAAAAAAATTAGTCATCATCCCTATTACCTGATTTTCGTATTTCCAAATCAAAAGCGCGTATGACGTATCTATAACTATAAAACATCGTAGGGTAAATCATAACCATACACCTAGTGCAGGTATTCCCAAACTTATTTTATCCACCGCCCACTTTAAGAATAAGAAAAATTTTTAGCGCTCCCATTTTTTCATCTACTTCAAAGCCAGTAGTAACTTCAAATTAAATGAATTATTGTGAGCTATACTAGCGGAGATTAAACATACATTCTAATCGAGACTTTTACTATAACCCCCAAGAGTTAACTTGAGACCTGAGTGCAGTAGGTAGAACGCAACGCCCCCATTTTATTCTAGGTCTCTTACCGGCCCCCTTTAGGCCTTGATTCTGAAATAAATTATTTATAGCAGAAACAGCACAGTGGAGAGACAGACATATTTATTTTTATATGAGGAGAGACAGATGTAAAAATTGATATTAATTATTCTTCATCATCATCATCATCGACCCATGTTCGTCCACTGCTGGACATAGGTCTCCCCTAATGCACGCCACTGCTCCCGATTATCTCTTATCTATTAGACAAGTCCGTCCGTCCGTCCGTGGTGCTGTTTCAGCGGCCAAACCGTAAGAGATAGGTATAGAGAATGTTTAAGTTATAAGTTAAGAATAGTCTGATAAGACTACAAACCGGATGTGAGTAACGTAGCACTTCCAGTTTTCGAGAAATCACGTGATTTCTATTTCAAATGAAACCACACAAAATCTCCGAAGTTCTCAATTAATTAAATACTTTTTTTTTTGGTGAACATTTGGTTTACAGGTTTGCTAGTTAATTATTTAATTGATTATTTAGCACAAAAATTGATATTAAGTAAAATAAATTTATAAAACGGTCAAGGGTTCTATTGCACCAAAGAGATTTTCTACACTTGAGCGCCCACAAGGGGGCGTTACCGCACACTTTGGGAAAGGCTGGCCTAGTGTATCGCCGATTCCGTTCCAGAAAGCAAGTGACATGCGACCTTGGTTCTCACATTATATAGTTTTCCCACGGGCGGCGGCGGCACGCAAATGACAGAGCGGATTTGCACCTAACAAGCTTAACGTTTCTATGATTGTAGCCGAGATACAACCCACGAGTGACTCCTTACATCCTAACACTCGGAACCTGCCGTACTTTGTAAGAACAAAGTTACTTTCCGCGTGATTTGAAATTTATTTGAATTTAGTCTTCTAATTTTAATTCACACCGCGGATTGAGAGGTGAAAAGTGAGTTTGTTATACAGAATAGCACTGCCAAGTAGTCACTAATAAATCAAATTGGTTATTATTAACAAAAGTGAATATGTTGTTTTTTAATAGTTCGATGCTTAAAATATATATAATAATAATAATTTGACGACCTCCGTGGGCGAGTGGTTTGTACGCCGGGTTTCATGGTGTCGCCGACTCGAGAGGTCCCGGGTTCGAATCCCGGTGGAGGCAGATGTTTGTGTGATGAATACGAGCATTTGTACCCCAGTCATGTATGTTCAATATGTATTTCTATATAAATATACTTATATATGTGCAGTATATGTATTCTATCCGTTACCCTAGCATCCCATAACACAAGCCTTACAGTCTATCTTTGGGGCTAGGCTAATTGGTGTGAGTGTTGGAAATATAATTAATACCCACGTACCAGACATCTGAAGTGAAACTTCTTTTCTTAAATAACCTTACATTAGGCGGTGCTTATGGCATATATTGTCCCGTATGACGCTCGTGCCGCTCTTAGCGTTTTAGCCTTCGCCGATTTACCCTCCAACTTTCATGCTCGTCGAGAAGAGCTGCGCTCGCTAACTAAAAGCTACAAGTATTAAAAAATAGGACAATACTTATAATAGTCAAGTTGCTTAGAATATTTTGATGAGTTTATTACTGAATGTAATGAACAAGCAATGACTTTAAAAAATTGAATAAAAATAGAAAATATTAGGAGATCTTGAAACCAGTTTTTGTGTTAACTTAAGACTAGAGTAACTTACATAGTCGCTAGTATATATCTGTTTCGGATACTGATTCGAACCTTATACGTGTTGCAAAATTATAGAAATAAATTATGATAATATTTAAATTGATATAAGCTAATATTTATCTATGACACTATCACACAAAGATCCGTAAATCAGACAAAAAAATCGCTATGAACATAATTCCGACTGCCATTCTCAATCATCTCAGAAATATGGTATAATTAATATGATAATAACTTGTCCAGATATCACGCAGATAACTTATTGGTCAAATGACAACCTTTAGGATTCAGCCATTTTTTGGGCCACGCACCTTGTCATAAGCTCTTCGATCTCACGCTGCAATGATTCAAAATTAACAACCCAATCTGCTCTTTAAATAACATGTTATCAAAGTGCAAAATCGGTTTTGATAGGTCACCGCTAAAAAGAGCAAGGCAGCTGACAAATTAATTAAGTCATACGAAACGAGAATCGATCTGTTGTATCGAATTAAATGCTCGGATACACTTCTCGTTTTGAGGATGACACAATTTCGCGTGCATGGCCACATGACCTTTAACTCGACCGAACCATAAAATATTATTCTTGAAAATGGAACTACAGATCTTATTTACAATTCTTAATTCAAATTTTAAATTGCGAAGTCTCTTCATTCGATATCTAAATGCTTCCTTTGAACCACAGAGTACATTAGTATTGCTTTGAGCAAGTAAGTGACATGCGAGATCGTATAATCTATGAATGCTTATGGAAATTTATAATAGGAAGTTCAAAGCGACGTCAATGTTCATTTATGTTTATACTTATATTCATTTTAATGTCTGCGTCTATAAGAATCCCAGGAAGTGTTTAATTGAATGTCAGGCTTTTGCAGTTTGATATATTGGAAGATATTTACTCCCGTGGGAATTGACGCGGAAAATCGGCAAACCGATAGAAATGCCCGCATCCCACACGCCAAACACCATCTCACTGATAAATCTCAAATAAAGTGACCTAATAAATTGTCGGCAGTTATATTACTTTTATCTTGCTGTATTCAAGGCAAAGGTTGTTCACCATAAGGTTTCGTATTATTTTCGTTCAAGTATTTTTTACTTAATCGATTCAATAATCATTTTAATTAGTCAAATAAAAATATCAATAGCGCTACATCGATGCGTATCGACGACACGTTATTAAATCGCGCAAAACTTCCAACATCGATAACGCACTAAACCTTTCTCGATTACACGACATTAAACGTGAACCGAACACATAACAAGTTCAGTTAACGACGTCACGGGTGTTTACCGTAAGTGCGAGTTCCCACTATGCCGGACCGATAATTTTTCCGGAAACAGAATCCCGAAAAAACCGAAGACTCAGGTTTTTACCTCATTCGTATTCAGACGTGTAAGCACAATGGACAAAGAAGTTATGGTGTTGTGGTAGTACCTATCTCAGAAGATTTAATAAAGTTATAACAAATACAGGGCTATTTTTTTTTATAGTTTGGTCCGACAAATGACTCCACCCCACCTGATGATAAGTGAAGGTGAAGTCCAGACGTGAAGATAGCTGATACAGCAGTTTTACCTGCCACACCAGCCATCCTCACCCTGCTGGCCTGCATGTTGCTTCTTCACGCCTCTTTTAAAGGATCCCAGGTTGTAAGAGGGAGGGAACACGTGAGCGGGCAGAGCATTCCATTTACGGATAGTGCGACAAAGAAATGAGTTACCAAATTAATTTTATTACTACTTTTGATGATTTATTGGAACTACTTTTGATGATTTATTGGAACTACTTTTGATGATTTATTGGAACGACTTTCAATAGACGCACCTAAAAGGGTGAGCGAGGCGCGAGCTGGTTGGTTTACACCACTCCAATCCGTCCAATGGCAAACACGCCGCCAAATATACCTAATCCAGCAAGATGTGAATATTATGCATCCACTAGCCTTTCGGGCAGTTTTACCGGGCCGGAAAATCCGCCGCTCCGACATAATGGGAACACGCACTAAGCCGTAAGTACTAGCGAAAAGCCTACTGCGTCCCAGCCGGCCGGTACGAACGAGCGATATCATAAAAACGACAAATCATTGGCGACATCAGCCCTGTTTAAAAACAACGGCGCGCTTGTACACAATCGTGTCGGATCTAATTTAGAGCGCGCGCGGGCTGATGAGCGGCACGATAAGCGGGCAAGCACACGCTGCGTGATTTACTCGGCCCCAGGGACGCGCACTTGCTAAATATTGTACGGTTTTAGATCTTTATTCTCATAAAAAATTACAAAATTCACTTAGGGGAAACCACCCAATCACTGGCACTCGTCCTATTATTAGCACTTTTGAGTTTAATTCGAAAAAACAAGGAGATAACAGATTATTAAAGGTCGTTACATATTAAAAAGAAAAACCTAGTATGGTTCCGAAATTTGAAAATTGGCAACATTATTCCTACAATCTTTTGTTTCCTGGTTTTTTCGAAATAAACTCAAAAGTGTCAATAATAGGAATAGTGCCAATGATTGGGTAATTTCCCCTACCATGAGAACATAAAATATTTTAAATAACAATTTGGTTAAATACGGAGATACATTGAAGTCGGGGGTAGAACTAAAAACTGTGTCATTGCTCATTGACTACGTTCGGCAATGCACAGAACATTGCTGCTCATGCGCTTATTGACTGTGAATAGATAAATTGGAATTGCATAATAATTCTTAAACAAATTAAAGGACAAATAATAAGAAAACTTTTGGTGCGTGTTCTCTATTTTTGAAAATTACTGTTTTTATGTTTATATTTATTTTTAAGCATTTAACTGCTAGATGTTTAAATCTAAAGAAAAGTTTTACTAGAAAAGAATCCACGCGGACCAGGCATTGTGGGTTACCTACAATGCGAAGAGATGGCGCTGCCTTGCAGCTTAAGGCTAGGATTTCGACGCGGCTAATAGGGCCGTGGTAGCATAATGGTCAATGGATTCGCCCGGATTGCGAAGGGTGCGGGTTCGAGTCCCGTCCGCTGCCTGGTCCGCGTGGTTTTTTTCTAGTAAAACTTTTCTTTAGAATTACTGTTTCTTTTTGGTGTCATAATCATTACGATCTTAGAGCTAGATCTTAGTTAGGGTAGGATGTATAAATCATGATTAGGAATTCAAGAGGGTTGCGTACAAATACTATTTTTTCATTTCATATATTTTCGATGTTTTAAGCTCGGTCCTAATAAAATTGCTGCATATCAAATTTTAAACCTATTAGGATGGCATGGGACCCTTAGGGTACGAACCTGCCTCGCACTTGGTCTTTTTTGTATTATCTCTGCCGAATGTTCTGATAGAACACAGTGACGTAAAACCATTCTTGTTCTTGCATCTCAAAGCAATCCAAAAAACATACTTGAATCCAGCCTGTGCTATTACTAAATACGCTTTTGCTTGGGAGCGAGTACACGAAGATGTCACTAGGTGCAGCGCACCTGCGCGACTGATCCGAGCCCTTGTTGATTGTTGATAAACGATTACTCTGCAACTTGACTATATACCGACAGAATCAGATAGCATTACCATAGACTACCTCCTGACAGATGCTATTCTATTTTTGTTTTTTAAAGTTCCACGTATGAATTGCATCTTGCTAGAAAAGCTGGAAGGACATTCTTTGCTCAATTACTTAGAGAGAAGTAAATTATAATTGTGAATTTTCTTAAAATATATTTTGTATTGTAAAATTCTCCCTTTATGGGAAGGCAAAGGCGAACGGTTCCATACAACCTCGTCTTTAGTATTTATACGTTATGCCTTGCCATTTTTTCATTTGAATTTTATGGCGCATTCTAATATGACTGTCTTGATGTATTTGTCACGTAATTTACAGACACGAAACAGCCCTCACGATAAGCTTCTACTGTTTAAAAAAAATGAGAACGAGTAAGTTATTTTACCGTCATTATGGTGTAATTAAAATTAAAACAGTGGTTATATCCGAATACACTTGACCTATCTTATTTATGCGAAACTTGATTGCTATCAGGCTGATAAACAGACACTTGGCCACATTTACATATTACTGGTTTATGTCTGTCTTGCTGTTCATAATGTAGAATGTGACGTTCATAATTCTCACCATTTTGGGTGTTGCAGTGAAAGAACAGTTAAGTGCAGCTGTAATATCATATTTCATTATAAATATAGCTTTGTTATTATGTATTAGTAAAGAAACTAGCTTAGAGATAAAAATGCATTAAAAACATCCTCTCGTCATGAATGTAAATTGGATAATAAATTGAAAATTTAACACAGCATAAATTGAAATAAATACCTATTTTATTGCAAAATTATGTTTGTTAAGATAAATTATTAAGATAAATTGCCAATCTTGTCTTGAACATAAAAATAATCTAGACCACCGGCTGCACCAGGTAAACATAGCCACGAATAACACTTAAATGTCATTTCATTAAGTTTATTTATTAACTAGCGGCCACCCGCGACTTCGTCCGCATAAACTTTGTTTTTTTTTGTAATCCCACAGAAAGCTCACATTTTTCGAGGTTAAAAGTATCCTTTGTCTCATTCCAAGTCATAAACTGTATGTATACCAATTTTCTAAAAATTATTAAATAAAAAAAAAGAAGTTTTTGGCGGGATTTCATTGAGTGCGGTTGGCTTCATATTTTTAATATTCTTTAAATTCGTTCATAGTGGATATTGTGAAATAAAATTGGTGTGATTTTGTGTTACAACCGTCTGCGCAACTGAAGAATTAGTGGAATCTTTAAAATATACGCTATTCCGGTCAAGTGGACGTGAGAATTTTATTGTAATATTGACTACCTTACAGAAGCTTATCGAGAAAGCTGACTCGATACATTTCATGCCAAACACTCCAAGAAACATTAGAATGCGTCACACCCACATGCTAATGTAAAAAAGGAATATTAATACAAAAATAAGACGCTGGCTGCATGGCTTTGCCTTTGCCTTTCCCAATAGGGAACAATGGAACTAAAAAAAGAAATAGAAAAAAACATATTTATTATATTTGTAGGATATTAATATTTTTCTAAACAAGTATAACTGATTTTGTTCACTGACTCGACCTGGCTTCGAACCCAAATCTTCAAGGTCGGCGGGATGTTATCTCCTCGGATATGATCAAGATTAGAATTTAATCAAACGTAAAGTCATAAATTATCATAAAATTATTTTATGTGCGGTGAAGTTGTTTTAATTTACCTACCATAATAGATTAAAAAATATCTATATCTCAGATAGATCTTAGCAATAAATCATAGAAATTATAACAAAACACGTTAATTTGTCGTCGAAAAAGCAAAATCGTTTTTATTATTCTATGCAAGATAGCTTCAGAAATACTAGGTTATAAATTTGCTTTAAATTTAACAATATATCGTAGGATTATTGGTGGACCGAGTTATTTGTTACGAATGAATAACAGCCATTAAAATGTATTAGTATCACTGTCATATTAATATTTAATGGGGAGGCTCGATGCCGACCCAGTACAACTCGGAAAGGCACTCTTCGATACAAATTATACTGTACATTAAGTGACTTTCAATCTTGATATAAAAACATTTAGGTATTCTACAAAGAAAATCTGCCTCTGAATAAAAGGATACCATTTACTTGTCTTCAACTTGCTTTTTTAATTTAATTTTTTAATATGCAAAAATCACATTTAAAAAAAGTTTGTAATTATTGTTCTACTTTTTCTTGACATTAATATATTGATGTAAAAGATTAAGTAAGTAATAGGTTTATTTGATATTATTTGTAAAAGTAACTCAGCATTTTTGGTGAACAGTGATTCGTAAAAAAAAGTTTTATATCATTCAAAATAAAAAACCTTATGAAAAGGGATGTTTGAAGAAAAGAGTCATTTAAAAAAAAACATTTAATCAATCGTACGAAAAGAAATTTGAATTTCATAAATGGAACGGCTGCCTGGCCATCAAGGCTTCGATGAAATAGTTACTAATCGATACATCGTAACTATATTAATCGATACACAAAACGATTTATCGCGAACGGAACCAATAACATGCGCCATGGTCCTCGAAATTAACAAGCAAATGACTGATTGGAAAATGGTAGATATCGGTTACGCTGTATTAATGTTAAATTGGGTTTCTGTGCCGAGTTTACTGTCGGTGGTCGTTACGATAAGAGCAACAATATTGGTGCACGCGCAAATAGTAATAAATTCAAACCACTTTTTTCCTGCGCTATTAAAGTGTCACCTGAACAATGTATCATACTGTGACACTCGCTTGTCTTCACTGAATGTTGGGAATTTTGTTTTTTTTTTTTTATTATCTGCAATTTTTTTTTTTCAGATGAACCAAAAGTGCAAAGTATGCGGGGAGCCGGCAGCCGGTTTCCACTTCGGTGCATTCACTTGCGAAGGATGCAAGGTAAAGAAAAAATATGTTGTTATATTGGAATATATTATTATGATCCACACACATACCATTAATAAACAATCCATATTCACAACAATCCACAACTCGGAATTCCAAAATTGAAATATCTAAAGTAATAACAATTATGTCCGATAAATAAGTACGAAAGAAAAGAAAAAAACCTAAAGTTACGTAAGAGATCTGTAAAAACCATTGGCCTGAAAACTTACGCAACATAAATCTAGTTTCAGAGTAACGAATTTAAAGTCAGCCATTGAAAAACCAGGTGATCGAATTGCATTAATTTTCACATTGCTCTTCTATCATTAGAATTATAAATAAATTGTTACAAAGTTGCAACCACAATAAGTAATAGCAGATAATTATTCTGAAGTGAAACTTCTTTATGCACGCTTGACTTGGGGGATAAGCTGGCGAATGCGTTACGCGTCACGAAAAGTGTCTTCTGGCGTGGCGAACAGGAGTTGAGTGGGGGATATAAGCAGAAGAAAGCAGTGCGCGCGCACATTTTCTTTCTCTTACAGCTAGTAAATGAAATATGTATATGTACATATATGTTTATATTGTACACAAACACACACATCTTAATATATATATATCTCGTGTCACAATGTTTGTCCTCAATGGACTCCTAAACCACTGAACCGATTATAATAAAATTCGCACACCATGTGCAGTTCGATCCAACTTGAGAGATAGGATAGTTTAAATCTCAAATTATAGTCGCAATTTTAATTTATTGCAAATTATTACTTTTGGGCGGTACGAAGTTCGCCGAGTCAGCTAGTATATATATATATTCGCTTCGATATAGCTCCATCTGTATATATATATATATATATATACATACAGATGGAGCTAAACAAGTTTCACTTCAGTCGTGTGGTCATAAGCACACTTGTTTATTTTAGGTACTCGAAAGATGTCACTCACTTATTCCTTATCAAGCCTACGCTATTAAACAGTTAACCTTCCAGCGTAGTCTACATTATTAAGAGTAATAGAGATTGAAAAACTTCAAAGGAGCTTAATACAAGAACCATGGCAGTGTCTGCACTTTCGCTCAACCGTAACGAACGTTCGGAAATTCGGCTATAATGGCAAACGTAGTGTAGGACGTCCTCAGGCACGATGGAGTGACGATTTGCGCAAGGTGGCTGGCAGGAGCTGGATGCGAGTAGCCCAAGATCGATCTGAGTGGCGTGCATTTGGAGAGGCCTATGTCCAGCAGTGGACTATGATAGGCTGTTGATGATGATGATAATGTCATGTTTTGTCTTTACTAATTACCAAATCAACGCAAGTGACTTAGCACATTATTTTCCGCTCGCATTCAAACAACACTCCCTTATAGTTAGGTCTTCATCGATGATTAAGATTTCTCAAGACCCATAGGGTATAGAAATGGGATGGGTAACACGCTCGATGGCGCGGGTGGTTAGCGCGATCGTGGAAGTTAAGCAACTTTCGCAGTGGTCGGTCATTGGATGGGTGACCAAAAATCTTCTATCTCGAGTTCCTCCGTGCTTCGATGGCACGTTAAGCAGTTGGTCCCGGCTGCATCTGCAGTCGTTAGCACCCGCTACAGCACTGGGTCCGCGTGGTGGGTCATGCTCCAATCTCCCTATTCCTACCATAGGGAAGGCCTGTGCCCTAGCAGTGAGGACTTTAATAGGCTGATGATGATGAGGCAACACGCAAGTACCACAACCTTCCATATAGGTTATGGTGGCCGCTTACCATTCAGCGGTCCACATGGACAATATTTTTGTTTCCTATCCTAAAAGAAATATAGTTACCCAATAGGTAGTTAACATAACTGCAATAGCTGCATATCTGTCAGTACTAAACCTAAGTCTGCCCTCAATAGAAGCGCAGATGTCCTAATACTAAGTAAAATATCTAACTAAACTAACCTAGATTCAGGCTCAAAAGAGTCTGAATATTAAAGAAGTTTACTAGAAAAAAATCCTCGCCGACCAGGCAGCGGACGGGACTCGAACCCGCATCATTCGCTATCCGGGCGAATGCACTAACCATTATGCTACCACGGCCCTATTAGCCGCGTCGAAATTTTCCTAGCCTTAAGCTGCAAGGCAGCGCCATCTCTTCGCATTGTAGGTAACCCACAATGTCAAATGAATACTTTTTCAAGTATTAAACATTTGAAAGAAGAAATAGCAATTATAATTGTGTTTTTTTAAGCATTTAACAGCTAGATGTTTCAATCTAAAAAAAAGTTTACTAGAAAAAAAGCAGCTTAAGGCTAGGAAAATTTCGACCTCATTCGCCCGGAGGTCTAGTACCCATTGGACCCTCCTAATTGGACCTTACCTACAAAAAAGTGCCCGTTCGACCTCCTATCAAGAACATGGTGCCCATTGGACCCTCAAACACGTACTTAACGACACAATGAGAGCTATTGGAGCTCTTAACTATTTGGCTAATTCTTTTGGAACGGTAAAGTACAGTCGTGTAGTAAAGTAACATTGTAAAAGACACAAAAACACAAAGGTTATAAATCTTTACTAAATTATTCATACAGTTTTTATAACACTCAGATTAACTATTTAAGCACAATTATTATGTATTCTAAATATTCATAAAATAAAATACCAATGTAATATTTTCATATAACAATTTATAAAAAATGTTTTCTAATCATATTTTTACAATTAACGAGAAATTGCTTATTATAAAAACATACTTTAACTAAAGGATATGGTTCAAAAGTGGTAGTCGGTTTCCGGCAGGGACGAAATTATATAATTTGAAAGTTTGTATAACATGAATAGATACTTTGATTTTTTTATTCATTACCGATTATTTTAAAATCGTGTTTAATAATTAAACAACTTTGTAAGTATGCTGGCCACCCTATCTTAGTAACGTCATATTTTAGTCCGTGGTGGCTTAAAACGCCAACTCAATCACTATGGCAAATGTCAATCAGTCCAGTCATGGATTATTATCAGAATTATTATCACTGCTTTTGTTACACATTGAACATAATATATTTGATGCTTGGCAACAAAAAATAGATAAATAAACTTGCCATTTGCAAATCAATTATTAGATAGATTTATGTTATTTTAATATAAAAAACCGGGATAAAATAAAATTCTAGGTTTTTGTCAAACGATTCACAATTAAGTGCGCTGCATCTCATAAAAACTTGGAGTCTGCCGAAAGACCCACTACCAACTTCCATAAAAAATTTAACAGTCTCCTTTTGTAAAACATTATAAATTACCAAATTAAATATTTAAGACACATATGTGAGTATTTTTTCTAAACAATGGCCTACGGTTGTAAGATTATTTTCTAGCTGCAACATAGTTCATAAATCGGAACGAGACAGCAATATTTCTCTCTCTCTCCCACATATGAGATCGGCGCCATCTTTTTGTTTAAGCGCAGAGATTGCTTGGGCTTGGAATCTATAACCTTCTTTTCATCAGGTGCTTAAGAGGAGTATAACTGCCGATAAAAACACTCAATCTCCCTCAGAATTTCAGTCTTAGATCAAAAGATATGATATCTTTGCAAAATCCACCGTCATGTTGCTTAGATTGTCTAGATCCAAGCTGTTTTAAGGAACTTGGAATCAATCAAACTTTGTTCGATTTGAAAGGTCTTGTGGATTTGGTTTTGCGCTGTAAGGGTATTTATTGGTCAGTGTATGATCGCCCTATTGAGTGAAAACTTTTTACATTAATGATCATTAATGCAATTAAATTTAAAATTAATGTAATTAATGATCATTCCTTTAAACCTAAAGCACAAACATATAAAATGATTTTTAAAGAAAAAAGGTTTTACAATAGAATAGTAGTATACAATAGTTAGTGGCTTTATAATACCTACTATTAATTTTATTTTTGTCTGCAATTTTCTACATAACTGTACTGTGATTAATAAAACTGTTAATTAGGTCGAACTGGCAGTAGGGTATAATCTTGAAGGTCCAATGGGCACTTAAAAAGAGGTCCAATGGGCACATTGAATATAATTTTTTTAAGGAGGTCCAATGGGCACCAAAAAAGAGGTCCAATGGGCACATTGAATATAAGATGTTTTAAGAAGGTCCAATGGACACCAAAAAAGAGGTCCAATGGGCACTTTTTGCTTTTGGGTCGAATCTTGAGGGTCCAATGGGTACTAGACCCGCCCGGATAGCGAAGGATGCGGGTTCGAGTCCCGTCCGCTGCCTGGTCCGCGTGGATTTTTTTCTAGTAAACTTTTCTTTAGATTTAAACATCTAGCAGTTAAATGCTTAAAAAAATAAATAAAATCATAGTCTGAATATTGTCAAATTTTTCCTAATTACAAATCCTGATCTCAATAGAGAATCAGGAAGTCAAATTGTGTTTTGAAAGGCCCGATTTCCTATAAGAAATTGTGTATGAAAAAACCTAATATTAATTTTCCTAATCTCTGTATAATAAGCTCTATGTAGAGTCTATTTGCACTCTACCTGATTTAGAGGATTTGTACCTTTGCATTAAAGCAAGTTAACCAATCGCCAATTCTTGGCTCGAGGTCCCCTTAGAATCTCGCCGTCCCCAAACCCGGTGACGCTGTAAAGCCATCTGCAACCAACAGCATACACACTCATCAAAAAAAAGTGAACTAATCAAATAATTCCAAACAGCGCGTCGAAAAAACTGTTGAGTTCAAATCACAGTACAATTAAAAAAAATGAAATACAGGTACAATTTTAACTGTAACCTGTAGTTCAGGCATCCATTATTCTGTACTTCATATTTGACGACCTCCGTGGCCGAGTGGTTTTGAACGCCGGGTTTCATGGTGTCGCTGACTCGAGAGGTCCCAGGTTCGAATCCCGTTGGGGGCAGATGTTTGTGTGATGAATACGAGCATTTGTACTCCAGTCATGGATGTTTAACATGTTTTTCTATATAAATATACTTATATATGTACAGTATATGTATTCTATCCGTTACCCTAGTATCCCATAACACAAGCCTTATAGTGCTTAGTTTGGGGCTAGGCTAATTGGTGTGAGTGTTGGAAATATTTATTTATTTATTTATATTATTATAAGTATTATTATGCAATGTATGACCTTATTTGAATAAAGTTATATATTTTATTATTATTATTACAGTTGAGAGTTTATTAATGAAACACTATCGCAAAACAAATGCCGCTGCAAAATGTTAATACATATCCTCGATTTGCCTATAATAACTCTTATTACGATTGTAGTATCCAACCTTATTTGTACAAATCCGTGTGTTACAACAAAAAACGGTCTTATTGTAGATGCGAATAAAGGTTAAGATGGACCATTTGTAACGCATACAGATATCGTTAATATATCGATACAGTATCCGGGAGATCCACTCGAATAACTCGATCAACACGCATAAGTTCCGCTTTATATTTTTTTTTTCGTCGGTGTCGAATCGTGAGTCTCACACATACATATTTATGCAGGTACATAATATAGTTTGTATTTTTATACCTCAATCGTTTTATCGTCCTGTACCGATTGGAATTTTGTTGTATTTGCGCGTTGGTGAATAGAAATTTATTGGATTTACGAAATGACTCGTTATTAGGTCATGTCAGAACACCAGAGCTGTTACAGTGTCAAGTTAAGGTAAAGAAAGACCTGATGGAATTTCCTTTTGGAATTTTGTTCTTTTCTTTAAGTTTTATGTAGTTTCTTCTATTTGTTTAGCTGCTGAATATTTTTTTTAAATCCATTTTTTTTTCTTTTCTCTAACTGTGCATGTTAACTTAATTGTAATAGCCAAAAATAGATGAATTTGGCAACGGTGACTGAGACTTGACAATTTTTCTAATCTCATTTTTGATGTAATATAGATCTTAGCATGTTTATCAGAAATTCTTGAAAAATCCCGAATAATTTCATCATCATCATCATCAGCCTATTAATGTCCCCACTGCTGGGGCACAGGCCTTCCCTATGGATGGAATAGGGAGATAGGGCCATGACCCACCACGCAAGCCCAATGCGGATTGGCGGGTGCTAACGACTGCAGATGCAGCCGGGACCAACGGCTTAACGTGCCTTCCGAAGCACGGAGGAGCTCGAGATAGTAAATTTTTGGTCACCCATCCAATGACCGACCACTGCCTAAGTTGCTTAACTTCAACGATCGCAGCCGAACGCACTAACCACTTGCGCCATCGAGCTCCTCAATCTTAGCATGTTTATCAGAAATTCTTAAAAAACCCCCAATAATTTAAACTGAAATAAAATTTCCATGAAAACTGGTACGGTACCCAATGCGCCCCATTACGTAACCCTGGAACCAGAGCAAGTGGAACCGAATGACAATAGATGACGCAAGCAGGATGCACGGACCGGGCGACAATTGTCTTTCGACTTGGACGTAACGTCCTGACCTCGATTCCGCTAAGAATGAGTATTGGAATGAGTAGGCTGTTTTAAAGGTTACTGCCGAAAAAAAAATCAACAAAGTCACGAACATCTTCCAGGGTGTAAAGTGATAGAATCTACTTGTCAAAACTCCTGACAAAACCTTGATACATGTACCTCTTCTTTAAGAAGTCAACATCTATCAACCAAACATCTTTAAAAAAAGTATAACAAATTAGAAATACAACCTATCCATACCTTATGAATTAACAAAACCGTTTAAAAATATCATAGAATTAAAGAAGAAATCTCGACGAAAAATTAAAATCTAAAAATCTAAATCTATTACTTGGCACCAAAATTCTTAATTCAAAAAGATCATGAAATAAAAAATGTAAAAAAACCACAACCAATAGCGAAATTCCAATTTCAAATCGGTACATACTTGCTTTCGTAGAGTAAAGTACTCCCGCGTTTTATTGGCGCCAACACAATGCGTGCTGCGTGTGCGCCGATTTGTCTGGCGCAGCTAATTAACGTTGGTCCGCCTCGCCGTTTGTATGTAAATGCGACGGCCAGTGGTAATTGTTCCCCGGATACGGCTAGCACTGAAGAAGCTGAAGGTATTTCTCATCCGATTGACTGTACACCCTTAAGTAGTTAAGGATTGAGCATTGAATTTAATTTATCAGACGTAGAGGGAACTCCGTGAACTTGTGCAATTGGAGCTATGAGAATTCAATAAGATTGTTATTATCTTACAAAATCATCGTACTTAAAGAGCTGTTGCTTTAGAAAATTAAACTGAATATGATTGTCACTTCTCTCGTCATGATATTCTTTGAAAAATCTGAAATATATTTTTATTTTGATTCTATATTATCTCTGCTTAGATACAGTGCTAAATTGTAACAACAACTCTTCTCTACCTCCGAATCCGCGGAGTGATTTAAAATTACATTACCAATTTCATATAACTTTATTCCTATCACAGTTATTGTCATTCTGGTCATAATTAAGTTCCAATGAGTTTAGTAAGTAAGTTTATATGGTCTCCTGTGCTACTTAGCTTATGTATGGAAATAATAATAATTATTATTACATTATTAAATAAATATTCTTATTATATAATATACATTTCTAATCACACCAATGAATACCATGGTAAAAAGTCGTCGCTGTCATTTCATAATGTCGTATGTGAAATTTTATAACTTTTAATTTAATTTTATAATATGTATTGTAAAAGATTGTATTGTTACAAATACCTAGGATCTAGCTTGGATCTCTATATAGGAGACACAAAAATGGAGATTTTTTACATTAAAAAAAATGTTCATAGAAAAAAATACGGTTTTTTTTGTTTCCTGTATTCATACTTACGACTTTTTGAAATGACAGCGACGAAATGTGTTTGCTCTTACAGAATAACAAAGCAGTTGTTTGTACAAAATTACAATATATATTAACCTAATCGCATCAACCTTTCAATCAAAGACGATTTAATCAACATAGCCGCAGACAATACGCATATTATTTCGATCATGTACCTTCAATTGCCGAATTCCGCTTCAATTTGAGCTATTATACTTTGCACAACATCGGATTGTCTCAGATGTTCTCAGTTTCGATATCTGGAGTCATTTTCCGGCCGTTTGGCGCGTTGTTGCCAAACATCCAAACACCATGACTGCGGCGGACTGCGTCGCTGGCATGGTTAAACTTAATGGGCCGTGTCATTTGAGGATTCACAGTGACGCTCGTTTGTGGTATTGGCAAAGTTCCGGTGGCTGCACTGCCTTCGAGTTTGCGTCATGTATAAATGTATATGTTACTAAATACGATAATTTAATATAATATATTAAGCATTAATAATACTATAATAAATAATAATTTCAACACTCACACCAATTATCGTAGCCCCAAAGCACTGTAAGGCTTATGTTATGGGATACTAGGGCAACGTATAGAATACATATATACTGATACATATATAAGTATATTAAAGTATTATTATCTCGTTTAGAAAACCATATGAACATCCATGACTTAGGAACAAACGCTAGGATTCATCATACTAACTTTTGCCCCACCTGGATTGGAACCTACGTAAATTCCCGTACTGCCCGACAAATATTAAATATATTTTTTCTCTTTTTTTTTTCTTAATCTGTCTCACCATTGAAACAAACTTCAGATCTTAGATTCTTGTAAATAAATGACTTAGTTCATACCACATAATAATAGTGGTATAACATATAATAATGTATAATATAGTTCATACTGTCTATAAGAAGGTTATAGTTAAGGGTTGCCTCTATCTGGCAGAATCTTGTTGCTCCGAAATTCATTTGGCATAATACACTTGGCATATTCTTCTTTAGACGAATATTTTAAGCCATGTTTTTTATAAATTATAATTTATAATTAGCCGAATGTTTATATTCCGAAATCACAATAGCATACTTTTAAGATGGCATACTTTTATTGAGAATCAAAATTTAACTCTGCATAATTTCGCATCGGTATTTGTGGTCAATGGTACGGTATTAGGTTAGAGTTGTAATCTAATCTTAGCGACCGACAAAGCGCCATTCACCAAAGATGAAATTTAAATAAACAAGGAAAAGTAAAATTTTTGTATGCCATAAAACGCTTCTGATACAGTCAGAAGAACTTTCTACGATATAATGGTTCTAATTTTTAATAATTTTGGATACGAAATTTTTGCCTAAAGATGATTCTCGCTTACAAAATGATTTGTTTGAATGTCCACTAAATGAGTGAATGCCAAATGATTTTCTGCGAATATAGTTTATGCCATCCGCTGATATACATAATAATATTATGACAATAAAAGTTCTGCGTTACAAGGTATACCCTATAGTTAAACCCGTTCTCGGAGATGAAATCGTCACAATCACAGTTCATAATATTGTGAAGAGTACGCAAGCAGTAGTTACCGGTAATGGTCGCCTAGATTGATGTCCGTCCGTCGGTCGGTCACAACACAAAAACGTGTGAACTGCGCGTTACGCAACACGAGAACGGCCAGTGATACGATTTACTAACATAAATATCGTAATTACGATAGAAATACGTGTTTTATGAAACTAAAGAAAATGTTACTAGTCCAGGCATCGCATCGGTCCGAATCTAGTAATTAAATGCTTCATCATTCATTCAGTATCAGCCTATTTATGTCCCCACTGCTGGGGCACAGGCCTTCCCTATGGATGGAATAGGGAGATTGGGCCATGACCCACCACGCGGGCCCAGTGCGGATTGGTGGGTGCTAACGACTGCAAATGCAGCCGGGACCAACGGCTTAACGTACCTTCCGAAGCACGGAGGAGCTCGAGATAGTAAATTTTTGGTCACCCATCCAATGACCGACCACTGCGAAAGTTGCTTAACTTCAACGATCGCAGCCGAACGCGCTAACCAGTTGCGCCATCGAGCTCCTCATTAAATGCTTAAAATAAAGTTATAGTAAAAGACATGTTTTTTAGCTTTTTTATACTTTTGTTGGCTTTTATTCAGGAATGGCCATTAATCTTACGGTGGTTGGTGTTGTATCTTCCTAAACCCATTGTTTAGCAAGATACAACACCAACTTAAATTTAACTTTAAAGTTATTCTCAGACTGCGATTAAAGAAAACGTTTACAACTGAATTTGATACGTTAACACCGTTAAATAGATAGACTGTAAGATTAAACTGAGTTATTAAAATGCAGTTTATCATATTCACGCCGTTGGGTGTAAACGTATCAATTACGAATTTAGGTTAGAAGTGTTTGTCTAGGTATTTTTAAAGAAATTAGTATTTACTGAATACTATTAAATTTTAGCATTAGGAATAGAATCTATTCAAGGATATTTAAAATTGTCGATATGTATTTCAATGACACACAAAATGAAATCGATGACATAACAAGTAAGTAATATGAAGTACTCAACTAACTGGTTTCACAGGGATCAAAGAAGATGTGATTCGTAATTTTGATTGATTGATGATTTGGTTTTTTATCTCTGTTGTGTTGGTAATTGCAGCCTCTTGTTTGCGTTTCACAGTAGGCGTCCGACTCTGGATTTATCGCACGACACGACCGTCCGATCCGACACGAATTATTTTCAAATTTGGAGCACATTCAAATTGCGGTAACGCACGCGAACGGAAAACGCTCAACGGAAAAAGATATTCGGGTTAAATCTAACCGTTTTATTTCGTAACACTGCTGGCCCGTAATAAATCATCGCTACTAATTTGCTTTTAAAGGTTTCTGGAAAGAATTATCTGTGTGTGTAATCGGGCATTGTGCTGGGACAATCGCGACTCGGTCCCATTGTGGGCCGCTCGCGGCGCAAACGAGCCGCCGCCGTTCGTAATTTGTCAACCCAATAGCCTCGCTACAAAACAAAAGTCGCGCCATTAATGGACTCTCTAATGTGAGTAAATTAATTGGACTGTTATTTTATACGTAATTGGCGTCGAGCTTTAAGCGCTGCCATTAAGCAAAATGATTAGTTCGCAATTAGCGTTTTCTAGGGTGATAAAGATGGCCGCGTACCACGAGCGCGCCGTTTATCACGAAACGCAATTGTCTTTGATTAAGTGCACCTTTTAAAAGAAACATTTTGTTAATCTGCTAATTTAAATATAAATGAAATAAAACTGTTAATGATTGCCGCTGATATTTAACAACGGCTCGACTGCTCAATGCGACCTTGGCGACGGAGTGTTTAATTAAAAAATTAGATCAAAACCCGCCACATGATTCGGCGCAACGGCCGCCGCGTTCATTGAAACAATGGCCAGCTCGTTTGCAATACCATTCGCGGGTTGAATCGATTAGTCTCGATTCGTGTCCGCAATCGATGCGAATTTGCACTTACTCACTTTTGCGCGTACGGTAACGTTTCATTTGTGAGCGTCAGTTGTTTAGTGTCGTGCCCTAAAGTTGATTGTGTCGGTCGCGTAAGGTCGACAGTCGCGCGGTGTGATTAACGATTGTCATTGTTCTGAGTTGATTTTGAAACGGTTGCGACGGACGGACGGACGAACGGACGCAGCCCCGCTTGGCACACCGATCAACAACTTACTGGAGCATGTCAATAATCTTTATTCCCGCCACGTTGCACGCCACGTCCGCCCGATATGTCTTACGATCACTTGCATAATTTATATTGGACTGTCGTTGTGCTAAGGACTGATTGTAATTTTAATACGCTGGACTGTTTTGGTGGGGCACTTAATCGAGACAATTCGGACTCGATTTCACCATATAAGTACTGCGTTAGCTGTTAATAATAATTTTCCGGTTTAAAGTGGTTTAACACTGGAAATTAATCTCACGACATTGGCGAAGCATGTAATAGATTTTACATTTGATTAAAGGGTATAATGGAATTTCTCAATACGCCCGCTCTAATAAGACAGAACGAAAACAATGATTAAACGGTTCGCATCATAAAAAAAAAACGTTCTGAATTCAAATCTGAATCGATCATCGGAGCGAACATCCAGTCACGTTACACAAATAATCGATTGTGTTTCGAATGTCAGCCACAATCAAAACATCGGTATCGTGTGCAGGTCACCGCTTCCGAACGCAAACGCGGGATGACACGCGCTCGCGTTCCACGATACCATCGTAACAGCACTGGCAGTTTAGAAAAAGAAATAAACATTTTCGTTCTTTTACCAATCGCAATAAAGGCGGGAGGCAACTTTTAAATTTTTATCCAAAGAGCTCCGGCTGAGGTTGCATATAATACTGCCGACGACGGAGAAAGGTCAAAAATTAAAGTTCAAAATATTATCTATGATGTTCTCACGCTTGTATTGCGCGGCGTGATTTTTATTATAGCATTGATTGAAAAGTCGCGTTGCTATTTTAAAACAATTAGTCAAGGTGAAAAAAATCGCACTTCGCATCCGACTAGATACACGAAGCGTCTTGTAGTGGCATAGATACTACAAAATAAATGCCACCATCTTGACCTCCGGTACCGGAAAAACTTGAAAACAACCTCCAATGTAGTACATTGGAGCTGTAGGTAAATAATCGCGATTATGATTCATATGATGTACTATATATATTATAACATTTTATTAAGATTATTTCAATTAAAATCATTGTGTTATTCATTCTTAATTTAATCTTAATTTTAAAAAAAGGAGAGGCAAAAAATTGGTTCATAATAAATCTGAGTGTTAGAAGATATTGTTTAGTACTCACTGTACGCATCTTTATGGACAGTACTTTGTATAAATTATTTTACAGTTTTATGGACCAATCGTAGCAAGATTTATATGAGCAGAAATAACTCCTAATGGACACAGAACGTCAGCAATGCTATTTTGCTAGCATAAACCATCCGGACATTAAACATTTATCGAAAAAAATCAATTTTCAAAGCCACACGTATGTAAAGAAAAGTTTTACTAGAAAAAAATCCACGCGGACCAGGCAGCGGACGGGACTCGAACCCGCACCCTTCGCAATCCAGGCGAATACACTGACCAATTATGCTACCACGGCCCTGATGACCGCGTGTAAATTTTCCTAGCCTTAACCTGCAAGGCAGCTTCATCTCTTCGCATTGTAGGTAACCCACAAGTCCCGTCCGCTGCCTGGTCTGCGAGGATTTTTTTCTAGTAAAACTTTTCTTTAGATTTAAACATCTAGCAGTTAAATGCTTAAAAAAAATAAAAACATTTGAATTGAAATAATCTTAATCATTATACTATACCATTCCAATGTAACAATTTGATAAAAATATCTAATTTAATGTCGTTTATTCAGTCTAGGCTGTTACAAGCACTAGTGAATGTCGAAAAGCTACGCTATCGGTTCGCAAATCTACGGCGGGAGACCTTGTACTAAGAAGAACCGGCAAGAAACTCAGCAAGGGCTGTTTTATTTTCTCCCTGTAAGACGTAGACGTATACGTACGTGTGAATACAGAGTCGTCAAATTGTAAAATGACTTCAATATGACATAACTCATGAAGACACTTTCCATTACAAATGTAATAAATAAATCAATCACGATCCACCAGTCTATAAATGCCCCACTCCTGTGGCACAGGCGTTCGCTATGGATGGAATTGGGAGAACAGGCCATTACCAAGTAAATGACTCCATCCAACATTATATTAAAAGTAGCTACAGTCAACAAGATTCCAGTTACAACAGGAACACATGCTATCCGAAACCCTCAACTTTGTGATCTGCAAGATGCTCTATGATAAAATTATGCCTCTTAAAGAATCTCGAATCAAAGGGATCAAAGGGAAAATACTATATTATTAACTGATCGAAATTAAAATACATCTTTGTTTAATACAGCTGGTGGTAGAGATCCAATAGGGGTGATGACGGGGTACAGTAAACGAAATTCTATTTAGTCCGTCAGTTAGATGATCAAAAAATGACAAAGTTATAGCGCGTCAAAGTTTGGGAGTAGGGGCTCGTGACGTCACTTTTATTTTCACTTATAAGTGTACTCAAACGTGACGTCATGCGACTTTTCAAATCAATATATCTCTGCAATGTTTATATTATGTGAAAAAAGAAAAAATACGTGTCCAATACTTTTTGATAATCTACCTGATAAACGAAGAAAAAAAAATTAGTCATCATCCCTATTCTTTATCAACATTTATTTTGTTTTTTTGGGTATCCAGAAGTTTATATTTTAATTCTTCCAGGATTTGGAATAATTTCTCATATCATTATTATACAAAAGACACTTTCGGATGTTTAGGTATAATCTCTTATCTATTAGACAAGTCCGTCCGTCCGTCTGTGGTGCTGTTTCAGCAGCCAAACCGTAAGAGATAGATAAAGAGAATATTTAAGTTATAAGATAAGAATAGTCTGATAAGACTACAAACCGGATTTCAGTAACGTAGCACTTCCGGTTTTCGAGAAATCACGAATTTCAAACGAAACCACACAAAATCTCCGAAGTTCTCAAATTATTATAATTCTTAATTAAATACTTTTTTTTGTTAAATCAGGTTTTGGTGAACATTTGGTTCACTGGTTTGCTAGTTAATGCTATAATAGCAATTGTATTGCTTTAGGTAGTAGCGTCGGAGTTCAAATATACTCATTTTTTCCCATTTCAAAATGCGCAGGAGTAAAATTAAGATAATTGTAAGGCGGAAAGTCCATCTTATCCGTTAGTGAGCTGGTAGTGCCCACCATTATGCGCATTTATGATCGATAAATTATGACAACTATAAAAAAGGTCGTACATTCACGTAAACTCTAACCCTAAACGCATCTAAACGTTCAAAAGGGGCTGCGTTCTCTCATACAAAAGGGAAAAGTGCATGATGCACTCGCAAAAGTTATTACTTATTACTGTACGGTATTCGCCGTGCCGTCAAACAACGACTGTAATTACTAAGCGAAGTGTATTAAAAGTGGACGGGCCAAGTATGTATAATACTTATGCGAGGTGATGAACTTTATTCCGCCATTAAATACAATGCAGTTTTATCCTTGAGCTAATGTTTTAGCAATCTTACTAATGGGCTCTATCCGTAATGGCTTGTTGTAAATCTGCTTACGCTATATAATCCGTCATGTATCGGAGCTTGAATATTGCCTACTTTAATTTTGAAACGAAGTTCCTTAGAATAGAATGATATTTTATTTGAGTTTGAATAGGGTAATCGAGGTCACAAATACACTTACACTTAACCATGCTGTAGGTTTCACCTATTCAGCTATAGACCGTAGCATGCAAATTTATATAAGTTTTTTATCAAATTAATTAATACAAATTTCCGCCTGACATCCGTCACGCTAAGTCAATTGACATTTTTAAAAATATTATACATGATTTTCTCCTGCTGTATCTATAAATATATTATAATGATTTATATGTGTGTGCATATATTTGTGTAGGTATATATAGTATGTATATGTTATTTATTTGGTTATAATTATTATTTATAAGTTCAAGAAAATATGTATATTTCTTTGTTTTATCTTGCTGGCATACTACAACTTCCTCTTCGTATAGCTAGCCTTTACCGGAAAGGTTGTCTGGAAGAGATCGCTTAAAGCGATAAGGCTGCCTTTGCCCGCATTATGTTATTGTTTACTTATTTTGTGTGTGTACAATAAATCTTTCTATCTTTCTAATACTATGTCACATAATTGAATAAAAATGATTAAACAAGTCACAGAATAAGTAGTCAAAAAAGCGATTAAAATCAGGTCTGGTCGTATTTAAAAAATGACCTTTTCAGACGGGACGGACATGGCGGGTGGGAGCTAGGCGAAAAAAGTGTAAGATTTTTCCGTCAAAACCATCAGTTGTGTGTACTTAAAGTTATGTTAATTTTTAACTTGGTTCCAACCGAATGTTCCGCGACACACACGTTTGCTTTTGACGTGACAACGTCTTAAATTAGGTTGCGGCTGGGAGTCACTTATGAAAAAGTGTAACGCTCGGTAACGTTACGATGAGTCTCTCGTGTTAAGTTTAAGTTTACATGTACAATGTTTTAGTAAACAAAATATATTTCTATAGTTAAAATTTGTGCAATTCTTATTTTCATTCAATTCCTTGTTCCTATTGTGCAATTTAATTATATTCATATCAATAAATATTCTACCGAGAAAAAGACGTTGTCACGTAAAATCTTCGCCCGTAAAACCGACTTTACAGGCAACCATTTTTTTTGTTAAAGATTCATTGATGAAGTTTCGCAGCCGTGGCGGACGTGGGTACATTTTTGCCCAATGTCCTTTAACAACAGTATCTCCTTTTCGTTCATACACTGTTGTCAAATTGAAGTTTAGGTTTAGATAAACATGCCAGAATCGACACCAACGTGTGCGTATGTAAATTGGCATGGCAATAGAAACCGTGCCGGTAAGGTACGTACGAGTATTTCGTCCGGCGCCGTTGTCGTGCGACGGCTGATTTATAGTTCTCCCGCTCACCTGCACCTGCGCATCCCCGATAATACAATGACTACACTACACGCTTCTCAATATAGAATTTAAATTCTAAAACACTTTTGTGCTGAACAAATACTTTATTTAATATTATGCTTACTGTTCTCGATATTATTAGAATTTAACTTCCACGAAGTGTGTTTTATTTTTTTAGCATTTAACTGCTGGATGTTTAAAACTAAAGAAAAGTTTTACTAGAAAAAAATCCACGCGAACCAGGCAGCGGACGGGACTCCAACCCACACCCTTCGCAATCCAGGCGAATGCACTGACCAATTATGCTACCACGGCCCTGATGGCCGCGTCGAAATTTTCCTAGCCTTAAGCTGCAAGGCAGCGCCATCTCTTCGCATTGTAGGTAACCCGCAATGTCAAATGAATACTTTTTCAAGTATTAAACATTTGAAAGAAGAAATAGCAATAATAGATACGTTTTTATTTTTAAGCATTTGACTGCTAGATGTTTAAATCTAAAGAAAAGTTTTACTAGAAAAAAATCCACGCGAACCAGGCAGCGGACGGGACTCGAACCCACACCCTTCGCAATCTGGGCGAATACATGCCAATTATGATTTCTAGTAAAACTTTTCTTTAGGTTCCACGAAGTGTTTTACTTTCTGTAGATTGAATCGTATCAGAAATCTGGACCCAGTGGAATTTAACCAG
This sequence comes from Chilo suppressalis, assembly GCA_902850365.2. NCBI lineage: Eukaryota > Metazoa > Arthropoda > Insecta > Lepidoptera > Crambidae > Chilo > Chilo suppressalis. Next base: position 1,780,897 of record OU963905.1, on the reverse strand, counting down.
TAATATTTTCTTTAGATTTTAATAGCTGACCCAGCGAACTTCGTACCGCCATAAAAATAGGGTTTAGTGGTAAAATGGTGAAAATTAAGGTTGTATGTATTTTTATATCACATTTAAAAAAATATGTAAAATCCAAAATTTTCAACAAATATAAATAAAATGTTAGGGTTGGACAACCCTTATCACTTAGAGGAATTAAAAATGGATAGTAGCCGATTCTCAGACCTACTTAATGTGCATATAAAGTTTCGTAAAAATCGGTCAAGCCGTTTCGGAAGAGTATGGTAACTAACATTGTGACACGAGAATTTTATATATAAGAGGTACACTTTGCTCACTGTTTTAAATATTGTAATTAATTTTTTTAATAATCTAAAACTTTAGGGGGTTTATTTATACAAGTTTTTTTTTTCAATTTATTCACATAATATTATTCATCCTTATTTTCCATGTGTTAATATATATACTTGTGTATTATGTATTAGCTGACAATTCCGAATATTTCGATAATTATCTAAAGACTTTTTTGTATATAATTATACAAAAAGTATTTTATAAAAAAAATAAGTTTGGGTGATAAAGAACAAAGCGATTTGTCAAAATTACCATTTTGATAAGTTAAAGATTTGATGAGTTCAATATTACTATAGAAAAGAATGCTATTCAAAATTACAGAGACATCCATGGATATAATTCCTATTTCTTTTTTCAAATGTTTAATACTTGTAAAAGTATTCATTTGACATTGTGGGTTAGCTACAATGCGAAGAGATGGCGCTAGCTTGCAGCTTAAGAAGGGCTAGAGAAATTTCGACACGGCCATCAGGGCCGCGGTAGCATAATGGTCAGTTCATTCACCCTGATAGCGATGGGTTCGAGTCCCGTCTGCTGTCTGGTCCGCGTGGATTTTTTTCTACTAAAATTTTCTTTGAATTTAAACATCTAGCAGTTAAATGCTTGAAATATATATAAATGTATGTATATATTTTCCAACCACGTATAATATAAATATTTTCAAAAGATGTCTCAAAACTGTATTTATTTTAGCAAGCTATTTCAAATATTAGTTTCTTAGGTTTTCACGCACATCACTCATTAAATAAAACTAGTTTTTACGGGTTAATGCACGAAACTTTATTTATTTATTGACGTTTCGCAGCCTTTACAGGTCTGCATCCTCAGAATACTGATTTTTTATTTAATTTTTGATATATAATTGAATAAAATTAAAGAAAAAACAGTATTCTGACGATGGTTAAATAAAACTAGTTTTAACGGGTTACGTTAAAACTAGTTTTATTTAACCTATTTCATCTCATTTCACAAGATAAGAGTACTTAACAAACCCGTCTTTATTGAAAACAGCAAAGCAAGTCTCATAATATGAGGCTTCTGTTTAAAATACGTATATTATATTTTAAACGAATGTTGTAAAGTGTATACTCCTGATGATCACAAAAATGGCTCTGCGAACAGTCTCATCATTAGTTAAAACGATTTCAAATAATTATTAACTAGTGAACGGAGATTTCCATGGTCAAGCAAACCGGGTCATAGGGATTAAATGATTCTTAAACATATTCATAAGCTAACAAAAATTAAATTTTGAACCGAGGTAATTGTATTCAAAACATCGGATAACGATTTAATGGAAAATAATTAATAATAATAGTTCATTAATTTCATCATCAGCCTATTAATGTCCCCACTGCTGGGGCACAGGCCTTCCCTATGGATGAAATAGGAAGATTGGGCCATGACCCACCATGCGGCCCAGTGCGGATTGGCTTAACGTGCCTTCCGAAGCACGGAGGGGCTCGAGATAGTAAATTTTTGGTTACCCATCCAATGACTGACCACTGCGAAAGTTGCTTAACTTCAACGATCGCAGCCGCACGCGCTAACCACTTGCGCCATCGAACTCATTAATATAAGTTCATTAATTTGCGATGAGTTAAGTCCCTTTTTGTTTTAATCTAAGGTTAAGTAATATCGAGGAATCTTACTGTGTTGACTCAGACATCCAAAGTATTTTTTTTTTATATATAGAGGTAGGCAAATGACTCTACCTCACCTGATGTTAAGTGGTAATAAAGTTCAAACGCGAAGATAGCTGGTACAGCAGTTATAAACTGCTACACCAACCATCCTCACCTTGCCGGCCTGCAAAAATGCTTCTTCACGCCTCTCTTAAAGGACCCCAGATTATAGGAAGGAGGGAACACGTGCGCGGGTAAAGAATTCCACTTACGAATAGTACGACAAAGAAATGAGTCACCAAATTTCTTTGTTCTTGTAGGAATAGTGGCCACAGTAAGTCGGTGGCAACGTAGGCCAGCGCGCGTGGTCCTCTGAATAAAAGGTGATGGAGGGATAAGGGAGAATAGCTTCTCAGAGATCCAAAGTGATTCTTGGGTGATCTTAGTGATAACGTAGAAGATTTCACGTGGCACTTTCAGCCAAGATCTTATGTTTTGAAGATTGAGGTTTGTGATTCTTTTAAGAAACGAAACAGTATTGTTGTGTTCTTTCAATTAGAAAAATTGACAATGTTTCTCAGTTCTCGGGGTAGGGAATAGAGGTATCACTCGCGCAGGGTAGGCAATATCCTGACTCAATCCCCTACCACGTGGAGCCCTAAAACCTTAATTACGGACAGAAACACAACACTTGTAACACCATGAAGGAAATAAACATTCGCCTCCTCCAGAGATGGCGCTACCGGCGCTGCGTTCACAACGTAAGGAAGCCTACATCGCGCAAGTGAAATTCAGCAGCCAACAGTTCATATATACGATGTCCGACTAACATCAGTCGGGCCGCGGCCCCCCAGCTAATCCAGCTCGGAGGAAGATCTTCCCCTTTGGCCTTCCTACACTTCCTTAGACGGACGCTCCAATACTAGCGGAAAATCCGCCAAGCTCTCTTATATTATGAGTATAAAAATTTGCTTCTTTAAAAATTATTAACATGAAGTGGTAGAAACGGCGTGTCGTCAGCAGTCTAGCCAGAAAGGCATTCAGTACCAACCGGGGTCGGCCGCCGGGTCAGAGTTGCGGTGGCCGACACCTGCAGCACTATTCTCTAATATAAATCAACGTTGCGCTCGACAGCGAGAGTGTACAGACGGACAATGCCGTTGAACGTTGTGCTGCAAGTTTAATGTGCTTTATATCTCGTCGTCGACGCATCTGTTATTAATTACATAGATAACATTTTATTTTTTTATCTTTGCACGAACACCAATCTTTTTTCGAACAGGTGTAAAGTCCGTTTTTCCTGTAAAATATCCGAAATCACGTTTGAAATTCGATGAAAAAGCTTTTGATAAAATACGTAGATAAATGTTACTCTTTACATTTCAGAGGGTTAACAGAGCATTACAAGTATGGCAGCTAGAGAATTAAAACGTACAAACATCGATATTGTAACCAAGCCTTAATAACACCACATTTGAAATTGATCGAGTTTGAGATGTTGTTGTAGGTTATTAACTATTCTCAATTATTATTTATTATGTGATTCTTGTCGTTAAGTGGAAATTGTTTGAACAAAATCGGTGAATAAGTGAACACTGTATCACGAAAATACTGCAACGTTGTGTTCGAAGATGTTCGCTTGGAGAATAGCAATGCAGTACGTTACGATGAAGTAAGAGTGTTATTCAAAGATTTATTATCCATGGAACGAACGATGCAGCAGCGAGACGACGCGTGCGCATTTATCGTCGAATTTATTGACGATCTAAAACTAAAATCAGTACCAAAAGCTTCACGGGGTAGGGTTCCTAACGTACATTGTACCTACTGAAGATGAGATGTGACGTTATGTGATTTTCTTTTGACATTTCATTTTATCAATGTATTAGATTTTTTATTTTGCAAATAAGTATTTTATATAGACTAAGAGTACAAGAAAGTCATAACATAATTATAAATCTATATTTCAATTAATTTTTGCATGCTGGAAACGGCTAATTGAGCGACCTGACCTAATCATTTAGAAACATCATTGTAACCACAATGAATGCAAATAAATTTCATTTCATTTCAATACCTTCGCGGCCATTCGGAGACGGGTTCCGCGACCACACCCTCTCGGTTCGCACTAGGGGGACCGCGGTCCTAATAGTGTGTGACGTTGCAGGAGTATTGTTTGGGTTTTAGTGGCCCTGTTCAGGGCGTAGGTAGGGCCCTGTTCACATCAGCGAGCCCCAGGGCTGGCTGAAGGGGACAGGGAGGAGTCCCACATACCTTCTCGCTCCCCCAGTGGTTGAAAGGTGCGTAATGCATTTCCCAGACACAAAAAAAAAAGAAAAAAAAGGCCATCCACTATTACAGTTAAGGGTAGGCAAGAGACTTTTTGGCGGGATCGGGAAGCGTCACTTTAGCAGTTTTGTTTTTCTTGTTAAAAATTGTGTTGTGGCGGATGTTAGTGTCTAATAATGGTGGATTATTAACCACTAAGTGTTCGGAAACATGCACAAGTGTTGGCAAGTGAAACAAAATAGCGGAAGGTATCTTTCGACGTTCCCTCAAGAAGTCCACGGGGAGGTTCCAGTAAATCCCCACACATTTACTGAAACATAGGGAAAGGGGTATTGACTTGACTGCCACTTACTTTGACTTGACTAATATTTTGACCACGAGTGCTATAAAATATGTAAACATTTTACACTTGACATTGGCTAAATGCACAAACTGCGAAGCCATATAGAGAAAAAAAAAAAAAAAAGGGTAGGCAATGTCTGCGTTATGCTCCCTGGTTCTTTAAGCAGTCTATAAAAGCTATAAAGATTTGATCACAGGCAACGTTTATAAATTTTCAATTAAAATTGTATTATTAATACGAGTTACTTTGTTTAATCATAAAAGACAGAGGTATATTTAAATTAATCGATTCTTCTTGCAATACCGAAGTGATATCGCGATGAGCATTAACGATAGCAGAAAGTAGTCTTAGGATATATAACAACTGTTACTAAAAACATGTTCTTTTACGACCTTCGTTATTAAACTAATTAATTTTTACAACTCTAGTATGCTAGAAAATCGTTTAAAGTTGCGTTCTAATCTAGAAAATTATATTTAAACTTATAAATGGCCTCAACAAAGTTAATGAGCACATTTATCATTGCTTTAATTAATAACTCTGTGAGTTCTCTATCCAATAAATTAAGCGTGCGCAATAACGCAAGGTGACATTTAAACAGAATGTCTAGTAGCTTTACTTCAAAATTAATTATAACATCTCAGTGTTCGCCGCAACACTTTAATTACTCAAGCCTGTTTGTACACAAACGAATGTTTAATGCGACATTTGTATATTTAATTGTCGATTAATTTAACTGCTATCGTTAATTTGAAACTGTCTTTATTATTGCAAATTTGTTATAGGACCGAAGTTTACGTAGCATAGATTCATTCACTGACAGCGCGAGCATTTGTTTATTATACAACTTTGCGTCTGTACCCTTAGTACGAGTTTGAGCTCACGACTAGTGGCCCTCCCTCGCTTCGCTTCGGTGTAGAGCTGTAGTTTAGATTATATTTTTGTTCTCAGGTTTCTATTAAACACAATGACTTTCTTTAAATACCTAATTACTAAAGACACGCGCCGCCGCCGGCCCCCCGGCCAGTACTGCCCGAACCGGTATGTTCCTGCATTTTAAATCTGTAATATCTTCGAAAATATTCATTTAAATTACATGCTGTAGAGGGTTATATTGATCTATATTACACGCACAATGTATTTAAGGTACTTAATTGGATAAGGATTAATGCTGTATTGCTTAAAATCGCTTGTTCGTAAATAAGCCATTATTTTCTCGTAATAAGTAATTAAAAAATGGTTATTGTGGGTTATACCAAAGAGGTAGGCATATACCATCGCGGACTTTTTTGTAGACCTTTTTAAGGTGTACAATACTGTAGTACATTATTTTGATCTATCTCCTTGGGTTCAGCCAGCGTTTGCAATGTAAGCGCAAAAAAATGTGTTTATTTACGACCTTATATTAAAAACCTCTAAAATTATCAGTGTTTCTCTACTATATTATGCATGTATTATACATATAAACCTTCCTCTTGAATCACTCTATCTATTAAAAAAACCGCATCAAAATCCGTTGCTATTGTATTTGATGAAATTTTTGAAAACGTCTTCAACTCCTCCCTTCTTTATTATAATATAACTCCTTTTCTTCTAATGGTCGTATTTTGATATTACTTATATTTAACATCTTGTTGTATAATGAAGATATGCCATAAAGAATTGAATAGATTCAAATTAAGAGAATGTGCTTAAGAAATTGTAGAGGAAATTTATGAGCTATCAAGTTACACTTAAACGATCATCCAAAACCTTTTCGGAATTATCGTTTTCGATTTTTTTATTATATGCGTTATAAGAACAATGTTACCTCGATTCACCATGTAGTCAGGCAGTGAAATTATTAACGTATTGAAGAAAAAAAATCTATAAAATTCGCATAAGACTTTAATTTTACTGTAACTTTGAAAACTTTGAAATCCTCAATCACTAATTGCTTCTTTAAGAAATCACTTCTCTCCAAAATATGTCTGGAAGCTAAAGATTTTTTGTATAATAAAGAATACTTTATTCAAAGTCCAAATCGCTCCAAGATTAGTGTCACGCGTGGAAGATGTCATTGTTTATGCCCGAATTCCTTATCTGTGACGGTATTCGTCGGTCGCGCGCATTGCTATTCCGAGTGCATGCGCGCGCGCCGATTCGCACCGTGACTGCGCTTACATTTTTATTCATAATCCACTACTGTGTATGTTATAATTTGTTACTGAATCAAATTATTAAATTTCGGGTCGGTAAGGTTGTATGCGTGTGTGGACAGGCGAGTAAGTGTAATATTTTAAAGTAATGTTTGTTACTAGACTAGTTCCTGAGTCAAGGATATATTATTAATATTTCAAAACATTTAAGGGGAAATTTCGTAATTACTCGAAATAACATGATGTTCAAAATTAAAAGAAATTACATAAAATGTGATAAAAAAGCTTTTCTTCCCCACATTTCAAAATGCCCACCGTTTTCTGTTGTACTTATTTAATTTTATAGGTAGTTAGTTTTTTATCACCAAAACTTATTAAAAGTCGACTCGAAATGCATTTTGTATCTAGGACGTTTTGCATTGAATATTCAATTGAATGGTAATCCATTCAAGCCATAGAGTGCTGTTTTGCAAACAATTTGGCAACTGACAATACTTAACTAGCACTTGCTGCTCCATCCTAAGTTATGGCTTGAATACATATATAACGTCAGAATGGTGTCATCCCCGATTCAATACAGCTGAATTGGTCCGATAGAAGATGGATTATAAATTACAACATAAAACATGCATCCTATTGAGATTCCAATCAAAGCAAGCTTTACAGAATTAAACTATAGAAATATTTGAAGGCAAAGGATGCTAAGTCCATACATCCTTTCAAGTAATAAAAAAAATTAACATGTCTTTTTTTTGTGTCACTAAACAGGCTCTGCCAGAATAACAGCGCTAGTGCGACACGATGTCGCATCAGCTAATGCTGAGGCAGAGTCCTGGTTAGCCCTGTGTTTTTTGAATTTGAATCTGTAAATGTGTAATATCTGTATTAAGAGGGCTAATAAAATATATTCTATTCTATTCTATTCTATTCTAAATAATGGCAATAACTGATAACTGCACGATCGACCTTTATTCAATAGATTTTTACCGATCGTAATAAATCCATTAATCTTCAAAAGAAATTGTTAAGTTTTTATTGGTAATTATTAGCAATTACGTTTAAATCAGCAACTTTTACTGTATTGACTTCAAAGCAATTTAAGAAGCCTTATTACCCTTTTTACTAGAACTGTCTTAATGTAACTTAATATTTATACAACAAAAATAATACCAAACAAAAAATATTCATGACAGCTTTAAACGACACCAAATACAAAAATCGCAGGATAATTTTCGACACAAAAAAATCGACTAAAACATTTCGTCTCGTTGCTTCATTAGTTTCAGCGTGACCAAGTTACTGTAACCATAACAGGCAGCGTTACAACACCAATCAACGAAAGCTTCACAGCAACGCTAACTAAACTGTAACGTCAACTTGTTACCAAAGGTAACAAACGAAACCGACAATTGTAAAACAATGGAAGTGGATACTCACAATCAGCGGGTTACGTAAACAAATCGGCGAATACCAAGGTCATTCGATAACAAAACCATAGTTGAACGGAGGTACCAGACCGGAACCGAACTTGTGCACCGCGGTCAGGTGCGCCGTACGCCGGAAGTGACGTCTTAACCCGACCACTAAGGAGGGATTTCACTATCTAACCTATCCGCTCGACGTGCGCCCAGTTGGCCGTGTAAATGCGGCTTTAGGTCAAACACGCGGACGCGAGAGTGAAAACCAATTCCCATAATTACTTAATAGATTAATTACAAAAACAACGTTTGCTATACAGCTTAGCTACCGGTCTATGGTTCGAAAACTCTTAAATATTGCTGCGTTTAAAACCCCACTCACTCGTTTAGTTTAGTGAAATTTTCTTATATTAGTTACAACAAATAGGGATGTGGTTGTTAAAATAAGTGTTTTCAAAATTTTCGGAGATTAATAAAATATAAATGTTCACTATCCCCTTATTTAAACACTTGGTAACACAAAAGTATTTAGGAAAATCAGGATCTTAAACAAGTGAACTTTCTTTTAGCCCCATACCAATACTAGTTCATTTGAAAAGGGTTATCTGTCATATGCATAAGCATTTCATACCACTTTTCATTGAAAATAAACATCTAAACTTTACTATAATAGCTTTCATAAATAACGAAATTCAAAAGGAATTCAAGCTTTTCACAACTTGTAAAATGTATGAGGCACCGCCTTTTTAGTCTTTGTACGCCTTCCACCAGATCCTGTTGAGAAAACTAGATATTAATAACCGAGTATTATGTACGAACGTCGGCCCATAAACTCCTTTTATTGACACAAACATCTCAATCAGTGCATTTAATTAATAAAAACAATAACTCGACTACATGGTCGCTGAGCTTACTCTTTCCAAGTAAAACGACATTAACAGACCAACTTGATTGTAATTTGCATAAAACTGTAGTCAACATTATTGGAATGCTGGCTCGGACAATAACGAGACATTAACTGTTTAATTACGGTTAAATAGGTACCGATGCGGCGACAGTGTAACGAACCACCTAGTTTGTTATAATGTACGTAATGACTTTGTTTCGTTGTCTTATGCAAACAAGTCTTGTAGGAATAGCATTCCTAAAAAGGAATCCTAGAGCTTAACAAGTCCAACTTTGATAAGTACACGAATTATCAGTTGCATTCAATGCCGTATTTGAAAAATCACTGCAACCCAAACGACGTTAATTCTATTCAAATTTTGAACTCTTGTATCCTACATTAATTATTATTCTCGACTTATTTACGCATCGCATCTTAAGTTGACTAATATATCTTGTCCGTTTTAACATATTCCTTTTCTTTGTTTCCAGTCGTTCTTCGGGAGGTCGTACAACAACCTCAACTCGATCACCGAGTGCAAAAACAACGGGGAATGCGTCATCAATAAGAAAAATAGGACCGCGTGTAAAGCATGCCGGCTGCGCAAGTGCCTCATGGTGGGCATGTCCAAGTCAGGCTCGAGGTACGGCCGCCGCTCCAACTGGTTCAAGATCCACTGCCTGCTGCAGGAACAGCAGCAAGCGGCGCAGTCCCGCTCGCCGCCGAGGGTACCCCAGTCACCGCATCCATTAGCACCGCCCTTTCCACCGCACCTCTTCCCGAGTCTTGCGAGGCCGCGGACGAAAGAAGAACTAGCGTTACTAGGCCTAGACGACTTCAAACCGCCGTGCTCCGGGTCACCCGATTCGCACCACAGCGGCTCGTCCCCGAAACTAGATGAGAAGACAAAGATCACGCAATCGCGGCCGCCGGAACGACCGCTGACGCCGCCCAGGGACGCGTTCGTGCCGCTGCCACTCGCCAACATCGGTTCCTTGCCTCACTTCCCACATTCGCCGTTCCTGCCACCGCCCCCCTTCAGCCCGTTCGCTCCCAATCATCCCCTGTTATTCCCGCCCGGATTTCACCCGCTGTACTCGCGGCATCTGCTCGACCACCCAGCTCTTCGGCACGCAGCCGAAAACAACAATGATTTGCGAATCGACGACCACAACGCAGACTCGTCGAAGCGTTTCTTCTTAAACGAAATATTGAAGCAGCAGCGGTCTTCGCAGCCTCCTACGCCTCAGGAAGACGTGATCTCCGAAGCCGAATTCGTGCCCACGCCTCCCGCCGAGAGAAGAACGTCAGAGTCGCCCTTGCAAGAGAACCCTATGGACTTATCCGTCAAATCTGACGGCAGATCCAGCTCTGCCCGGCGGAGATCGGACGATAGTGAAGTGATAGCACCCGACCACGATGACGGGGAGTCGGGCAGTGCGGGCGGCTCGGCCAGCGAGGATGAGGATATGTCGTACTCACAGATCAAGAGGATCAAGCTGCATCCACTGGACCTCACGACCAAAGTCTGACGTCACGGACGCTAGTGCTCGCGTTATAAACAATTTATCAAAGTTAAATCGTCAGTGAATCTTTTTAAGGCCAGTAAATCGGATTGTGATTTTAAAATAAGTAGGACGATCGAAAAGACTATCTCGAAAATTGTTTAGTGAATTGTTATCGCTTGAAAGAGTCTATCCAAATACGTAACTTTACTTAAGTTTAGTTGAAATGTTAATGGTACTTAAAGCCCGGTTTAAGATTATGTACAAATCGAATGTAAATAATAAATTATTTTGTATAGTTTAAGAGCTAGGTTAAATATTAGTTGGTGATTTTTTTTGTTCAACGATAAAACCTGCCGGGTTTTTGCAACATTCCGCTAAGATGTAAACAAATAAATAAATGCCCGTACGTTTTGTATTAATTCAATATAATTTATTTCACTTAGTAGAATTTTGAGTAGTAGTGTGTTATTTGAGAATTCAAATTGTTTTATATTCGGGTGCATTGTGAATTTAGCTTTTTTTATTTTTAACGCCTTCTTAAGTTGTTTTTTTGTTTCGTGTTTATGAAAAAAAAATGATGGTTGTCTATGTGTAATGATAATGAGATAATATACTCTACTATACAAGCATTCCTATGAAATTGCTCAATATTTCAAATGTTTGATACGCTACAATGTACTCAAGTAGTGAAATTAGTCACGACTCGTAACATACTCATGTAATAAATACTGCGTGGTTGTCCGTCTGTATATAAATGTAAACTTAGCTAGCGCGAATCAACGCAGGTGATGATGTGTTTGTAATCAATGCATTCCGTGAAGACGTACAAAATAAAATATTCATGCACTCGGAATATATGTATTTTGTTTTTTTATTTTATATGCGCACGCGCCGGTTTACCCTTGGTCAATAAAACTAACTATTATTCAATGAGAATCGGTACCCATGGTATATCCATAGTTTACTATTGGTAATGGGTCATTATAATCAGCCTATTAATGTCCCCACTGCTGGGGCACAAGCCTTCCCTATGGATGGAATAGGGAGATTGGGCCATGACCCACTATGCGACTACGTGCTAACGACTGCAGATGCAGCCGGGACCAACGGCTTAACGTGCCTTCCAAGGCACAGAAGAACTTGAGATAGAAGATTTTTGCTCACCCATCCAATAACCTACCACTGCGAAAGTTGCTTTACTTCAACGACCGCAGCCGAACGCGCTAACCACCTGCACCATCGAGCTCCTCGAGTAATGGGTATTATATGGAATAGGGAGATTGGGTCATGACCCACCAATCCGCACTGGGCAGTGCGTGTATAATGGCGACCATATTGGCTGACTAAAATGGCCGTCACTTTAAGTGAATTGTTTGATGTTAAGAAGTAAGTGATATGAAAGATACAATGTTTAGAAATCGTATATTTACAAGATATACGATTTCTAAACATTGCATCACTATATGATATAATATCTATATATATAAAACTCAAAGGTAACTGACTGACATAGTGATCTATCAACGCACAGCCCAAACCACTGGACGGATCTGGCTGAAATTTGGCATGCAGGTAGATGTTATGACGTAGGCATCCGCTAAGAAAGGATTTAGATCAATTCTACCCCCAAGGGGATAAAATAGGGAATGAAAGTTTGTATGAAACTTTATCAATTTTAAACCGATCGGGCTGAGACTGCATGCAGGTATAAGAAGAATCATAGATGAATGACATTGTCTATAATACAAGCCTGAGAACAAAAACTGTAGTCTACACTTCAGCTCTACACCGAAGCGAAGCGAGGGCGGGCCACTAGTAATTAATCAAAACTAGTTTACAATAAAAACTAAATGTAGGTTAGGTTCTGGCAATAACATTAGACAATCTGTCCCCGTAGCATGAGCATCATAATATACATTATATCGCGTTTTTTATCGTGTCTAACTGTCAAACTCTACAGTCGTTTGACAATTGAGCGTGACATAAACGCTTTTTATATCATATCGCGGAGCTTATGATATAAGGGTCATAGGATTCATCATCAGCCTATTAATGTCCCCACTGCTGGGGCACAGGTCTTCCCTATAGATAGAATAGGGAGATGGCGGGTGCTAACGATTGCAGATGCAGCCGGGACCAACGGCTTTACGTGCCTTCCGAAGCACGGAAGAACTCGAGATAGAAGATATTTGGTCACCCATCCAATGACCGACCACTGCGAAAATTGCTTAAGTTCAACGATCGCAGCCGAACGTGCTAACCACTTGCGCCATCCAGCTCCTCAATATTAGTTAAAGAAACATTATAAATACCTAATAATGTATCAAATTTTTTACAAATATATACATGCAAAATCTCAAGACGCGTAAGGTAAATCACGCTAAGAAAAAGAATCTTTGGGGCCTTTTGTATCATACACTGCCACATAAATCAACAAGAAGTAATCTAAAGAAAATGTTACTAGAAAAATTCGCGTGGAATTTATAGTAACATGTTCTTAAGAAATAAAACTAGTTTTAACGGATTAATGCACGAACTTTATTTATTTACTAGCTGTCCCAGCGAACTTCGTACCGCCATAAAAAAGAGGGGTTGGTGGTAGAAGGGTGAAAATTTAGGGTTGTATGTATTTTTGTATGATGTATAATAAAAAAAATTAAAAAAATATATCTAAAATTGAAAAAAAGAATAGGGGTGGATTACCCTTAACATTTAGGGGGATGAAAAATAGATGCTGTCCGATTCTCAAACCTACCCAATATGCACATAAAATTTCATGAGAATCGGGAAAGCCGTTTCGGAGGAGTTTAACTACAAACACCGCGACACGAGAATTTTATATATAAGATTGACGTTTCGCAGCCTTTTCAGGTCTGCATCGTCAGAATAATGATTTTGGAAGGTAGCTCGACAAAGCAAATAAATTTCGTGTATTAATCCGTTAAAACTAATTTAATTTAATGAGTAATGTGCGTGAAAACCTAAGAAACAAATATGTTCTTAAGATTTAAATATCGAGAAGTTACATGCTTAAAAAATAAAAAAATGTAAAGTCGCAATCTGTTATAAGCTTGGACGATAATACTAAACAACTGAATCACGATTTTCACCCGTTCCGTACGCAAAGGGTTAAAACGGGCACCTTTACTATGACTCCACTGTCCGTCTGTCTGTCTATCTGTGACCTGTCTGTCTGTCCCATGAACCGTGATAGGTAGACAGGTAAAATTTTCACAATTTTCACAGATGATGTATTCCTGTTGCCGCTTCTTCTTCCACACAACAAACGTGATTTTTTGGTGGTTTTTTGCTTTATTAATAACGGCAATAGGAAGACGCTTGAAATATATATATATATATATAAAGAATATTTATTTGTATATTCATTGTAAAAAAATAATAATTAAATTCCTATAAAATAAATATTTAAGCATCCCATGCAACAGACGTGACTTTTAATATTTTTTTCATCCCACCACCTCGGAAAGTGTAATTTTGCGCTTCGAAATCTGGCTGGAAAATTCTATTTTATTCGCTTGAGCGGCAAAGTAGATTTGAATTTAGAACATCACATATAATGAGTACTCAATATAATTGTAAATTCAAAACGTCATTAAACCTATTTAATGTAACCTCTATGGTGCCAAATTTATGATTAGAACTTTTTAAATTGTGAAAAAAATTAAATTTGGAACCTTCTTGGTTTCTTTGTTTTATTTGCGTGCTTCGCGCCATTCTAGTTTTTCACGTTTTATTGCTTAATATAATTAACATAACCTAAAAACTGTACAAAAAAATCAACTAAAATGAGTGACATTAGCGACGATGAAGTTTATCTAACGCCAACTGAGTTAACTGAAACAGTTAATAATGCGCAAATGAGCCTTCTCCCTCAGCAATCACGAGAGAAGTATTTGAAACAGTACGATATATTTAACATGTGGCGACTAGCTAAAGGAGCAAAAACTTTCTCCGAAAACGTTTTGCTGGCATATTTTATAGAATTATCTGAGACCAAGAAAGCAAGCACGCTATGGAGTACGTTTTCAATGCTAAAATTAACAATTAAGATGAAGAAAGACGTTCATATCGACACCTATCATAAATTAGTGGCATTTTTAAAAAGAGCCTCATCTGGTTATAAACCAAAAAAATCGAAGGTTTTCACAGCATCTGAAATTGCAAAGTTTATTAACGAAGCACCTGATTCCGTATATTTAGCGGCAAAAGTAAGTCAATACGTGTAATTTTTTGTTGTTGATAAAATTGTACATAGTACTTACAATATTTTTAATTTGATTAATTTATTTACGATTATAAATACTTCTTTTGTTACAGGTTGTTCTTATTATTGGTATAACCGGAGCATGTCGAACAAATGAACTTACACTACTTAATGTCAATAACGTATCAAAATATTCTCATAATTCTGATGAATTGCTATTAATTAATGTACTAAATACCAAGACAAAAAAAGACCGCAACTTCGTTATTCGCAAGGAATATGTAAACATTGTTCAGAAATATCAAGCTTTACGTCCTTCTAACACCCCAATTGAACGATTTTTTCTACAATATCGCAACGGAAAGTGTATCCGACAACCTATGGGTCAGAATAAAATTGGCAGTATTCCACGAGAAATAGCAACTTTTCTCGGACTTTTAGAACCCCCGTTATACACCGGTCACTGTTTTAGAAGAACCTCAGCCACACTTTTGGCCGAATCAGGGGCTGATCTTCTATCGCTTAAGCGCCATGGAGGCTGGAAGTCTAATTCGGTTGTAGAGGGATACATAGAGGATTCAATCCAAAGTAAATCAAAAATTTGTAATAGTATCGTGGAGGCCATAACGCTGAAAGAACCTCTGTCAGATTCTTGGTCTCGCCCTTCTACATCTAAAATGAGCCCCCATAAGATTGGAAACAATAGCCCTCTCTCGCCAACATTTACGCCAATAGAATCCAATGAATCGGCACAACTATTTAAAATTACTGATACGAGTAGTTTACCACAAAACAGCGCACAATTCACAAACACCAACATAACATTACCTAACAAAAATATTAAACTTAACATAAGTAACTGTAGCAACGTTACATTTAATATTTCTTAATTATTTTCTACTTCTTATTATTTTCTTCAATTTATAGATTATCTTAATGTGTTTTAATTGAAATAAAAATATTTTGTCATTATAAATTGTTTTCTTTTTCATTTTGTCATTTCCTCGCTGAGGTGGGATGAAAAGTTACGTATTGCACTCGAGTGGAAAGATTTTTCACCTTGTGCTCGTTTGTTTCCCTCGCTGACGCTCAGGATTCTAATTTAGAATCACTCGCTGCGCTCGTGATTCAACTTTAGAATCCTTCGCTTGCTCGGTCATCCAAATCGAGCACGCGGTTAAAAAGGAACTTTCCACTCTTGTATAATAAATAACTATTGATCTATATAATAATTATCGGTTTTTACGTTACTTTATTACTTGCTTTTAAAATGCTTTTAAAATTATATTACTAAATTTTTTTTTGTTAAAACTTATTGTAACTCTTTCCGTTTTTCAATCAGCTTAGCATAATCGACACCCCGCAGTGCTATGCTGTAAAAAATAAAATTTTACAGAATAGCATTGATGGTCGCGGTGCGCATAGATAATAAGCGCGCTAGCTATTGATAGTGCGCGGTAGGTCTGTGGCCGTGCGCCGGCGCATGAGTGCAAAGCCTTGACCCGCGCTTGTGCGCATCTCCGCGAGGTGGATGCAACCTTTCAAAGCGCGCATCCTTAACAAACATGTCAACATCAGACTTAACTCAGTTGTTCAATACGAGAACAAAATTATATACAAACTTAACTAAGTTCATTACGATAGCAAAGTCGTAAACACGTATTTGTTTGTTAATATTCTTTATATATGTTTCTATGAAGTATCCGATCGCTCAATAAATCTCTTTTGAAGGTCGACAAAATTTATTATTATTTATAATAAAATAAATAATAAATAAATATTTCCAACACTCACACCAATTAGCCTAGCCCCAAGGTAAGCACTGTAAGGCTTGTGATATAAGATGCTAGGGTAACGGAAAGAATACATATACTGTACATATATAAGTATATTTATATAGAAATTATTTTAAACATCCTTGACAGGAGTACAAATGCTCGTATTCATCACACAAACATCTACCCCCACCGGGATTCGAACCCGGGACCTCTCGAGACGGCGACACCATGAAACCTGGCGTACAAACCACTCGGCCACGGAAGTCGTCATAATATAATAATATTTCCAACCCACACTAATAAGCCTAGCCCCAAAGTAAGCACTGTAGGCTTGTGTTATGGGATACTAGGGTAACGGATAGAATACATAAGTATATTTATGAAGAAACACATATTTAACATCCATGGTTGAAGTACAAATGCTCGTTTACATCTCACAAACATCTGCCCCCACCGAGATTCGAATCCGGGACCTCTTGAGTCGGCGACACCATGAAACTCGGCCACGAAGGTGGTCAAATAAAAATCATAATTCCGACGATACAGCCTGAAAAAGACGCGAAACTAAATAAAACTAGTTTTTACGGGTTAATGCACGAAACTTTATTTATTTATTGACGTTTCGTAGCCTTTACAGGCTACGTCGTCGGAATCAAACTTTTATTTAATTTGTCGAGCTACCTTCGAAAGACTTTTATTGAGCGTTCGGTTATTTCATTGTTCGATTTTTAAAGTTCTAGTCTATGTATGAATTTATTATTTAATTTACACAATAAAGTATTTTTCATCCCACCACCTCGGAAAGTGTAATTTTGCGCTTCGAAATCTGGCTGGAAAATTCTATTTTATTCGCTTGAGCGGCAAAGTAGATTTGAATTTAGAACATCACATATAATGAGTACTCAATATAATTGTAAATTCAAAACGTCATTAAACCTATTTAATGTAACCTCTATGGTGCCAAATTTATGATTAGAACTTTTTAAATTGTGAAAAAATTTAAATTTGGAACCTTCTTGGTTTCTTTGTTTTATTTGCGTGCTTCGCGCCATTCTAGTTTTTCACGTTTTATTGCTTAATATAATTAACATAACCTAAAAACTGTACAAAAAAATCAACTAAAATGAGTGACATTAGCGACGATGAAGTTTATCTAACGCCAACTGAGTTAACTGAAACAGTTAATAATGCGCAAATGAGCCTTCTCCCTCAGCAATCACGAGAGAAGTATTTGAAACAGTACGATATATTTAACATGTGGCGACTAGCTAAAGGAGCAAAAACTTTCTCCGAAAACGTTTTGCTGGCATATTTTATAGAATTATCTGAGACCAAGAAAGCAAGCACGCTATGGAGTACGTATTCAATGCTAAAATTAACAATTAAGATGAAGAAAGACGTTCATATCGACACCTATCATAAATTAGTGGCATTTTTAAAAAGAGCCTCATCTGGTTATAAACCAAAAAAATCGAAGGTTTTCACAGCATCTGAAATTGCAAAGTTTATTAATGAAGCACCTGATTCCGTATATTTAGCGGCAAAAGTAAGTCAATACGTGTAATTTTTTGTTGTTGATAAAATTGTACATAGTACTTACAATATTTTTAATTTGATTAATTTATTTACGATTATAAATACTTCTTTTGTTACAGGTTGTCCTTATTATTGGTATAACCGGAGCATGTCGAACAAATGAACTTACACTACTTAATGTCAATAACGTATCAAAATATTCTCATAATTCTGATGAATTGCTATTAATTAATGTACTAAATACCAAGACAAAAAAAGACCGCAACTTCGTTATTCGCAAGGAATATGTAAACATTGTTCAGAAATATCAAGCTTTACGTCCTTCTAACACCCCAATTGAACGATTTTTTCTACAATATCGCAACGGAAAGTGTATCCGACAACCTATGGGTCAGAATAAAATTGGCAGTATTCCACGAGAAATAGCAACTTTTCTCGGACTTTTAGAACCCCCGTTATACACCGGTCACTGTTTTAGAAGAACCTCAGCCACACTTTTGGCCGAATCAGGGGCTGATCTTCTATCGCTTAAGCGCCATGGAGGCTGGAAGTCTAATTCGGTTGTAGAGGGATACATAGAGGATTCAATCCAAAGTAAATCAAAAATTTGTAATAGTATCGTGGAGGCCATAACGCTGAAAGAACCTCTGTCAGATTCTTGGTCTCGCCCTTCTACATCTAAAATGAGCCCCCATAAGATTGGAAACAATAGCCCTCTCTCGCCAACATTTACGCCAATAGAATCCAATGAATCGGCACAACTATTTAAAATTACTGATACGAGTAGTTTACCACAAAACAGCGCACAATTCACAAACACCAACATAACATTACCTAACAAAAATATTAAACTTAACATAAGTAACTGTAGCAACGTTACATTTAATATTTCTTAATTATTTTCTACTTCTTATTATTTTCTTCAATTTATAGATTATCTTAATGTGTTTTAATTGAAATAAAAATATTTTGTCATTATAAATTGTTTTCTTTTTCATTTTGTCATTTCCTCGCTGAGGTGGGATGAAAAGTTACGTATTGCACTCGAGTGGAAAGATTTTTCACCTTGTGCTCGTTTGTTTCCCTCGCTGACGCTCAGGATTCTAATTTAGAATCACTCGCTGCGCTCGTGATTCAACTTTAGAATCCTTCGCTTGCTCGGTCATCCAAATCGAGCACGCGGTTAAAAAGGAACTTTCCACTCTTGTATAATAAATAACTATTATTTAAAATTTCTTTTTTGTAATTTTGACTTTATTTATTTGACCCTAACTACCGTAAACTACCACCGGTTCCAAAATTGGGAGACCATTCTGAGAAGAACCGGCGAAACAAACTCAAGAGAGGCTTTCTATCTCCTTCTTATGTTAAATTATGCAAACAAAAAGAACTAATAGTATCTAAAAAGTAGATGTTAGTCGAATACCTTCATTAAACTGGGTGTGATAATTGAACACTTAGGCCCGTATTATAGAAAGATTCTCAGTGATTGATCTAGTCTTGAGCATAGTTAGAAAGGGATGTCGTTATATACAGGGTGTTACAAAAATACAAATAAATCTTGAAGGGCATTGAAGTACATCATATAAGGAATCTTCTCTAATTTTCTTTATTACAGCAGATTTATTACTACTCCTGGTAAGGTACATGACCCCGAACTAGTGACGTGTCTTAAAATGATCAATATTTTTATTAATCATTAAAAATAACTGTTTTCATAAAAAGTTCAAACTTCTTGCAAATATTTTAAGAAAATTAGAAAAGACTCCTTACATGATGTACTTCAACGCCCTTCAAGCTTTATTTGTATTTTTGTAACAACCTGTATAGCACATAGCGACATCCCTTTCTAACTGTACTCAAGTAAAGATCAACAACAACTTAGTTGTCATTCTGTAATATGGACGTTAAACTGCTAAGAGTCCCGTTTAGGTAGTAATAATACCTATTGCGGATAGTAGCTTCTAAACTATTGTTTATAAATACTGAAATATTCTACCTAGATTGTTATGTTAAACTATACCTTTAGTTATATTTTTATTTTAAGCATTTAACTGCTAGATGTTTAAATGTAAAGAAAATTTTACTAGAAAAAATTCCACGCGGACCAGGCAGCAGACAGGACTCGAACCCGCATCCTCCGCTATCCGGATGAACGTACTGACCATTATGCTACCGCGGCCCTTATTGTCCGTGTCGAATTTTGTCTAGTATGAGCAAGCTGCAAGGCAACGCAATCTCTTCGCATTGTAGGTAACCCACAATGTCAAATGAATACCTTTACAAGTATTAAACATTTGAAAGAAGAAATAGCAATTATAGTTATGTTTTTTCGTGGCTTCTTTTCTAGTTAAATTTTCTTTAGATTAAAACTATGCCTTTATTTATGTATATAAAACTCAAAGGTGACTGACTGACTGACATAGTGATCTATCAACGCACAGCCCAAACCACTGGACGGATCGGGCTGAAATTTGGCATGCAGGTAGATGTTATGACGTAGGCATCCGCTAAGAAAGGATTTTGATCAATTCTACCCCGAAGCGAAGCGAGGGCAGGCCACTAGTCAAAAATAAAGACTCAAGCTCAACAATAAGAATTTGCTGAAAACAATAAAAAAAAAAATAATATACCCTCTTTATTTCCATAATGAACAAGTAATAAATATCATAGAATTATTCATAAGTACATGCATGTACATATGAATAAAAATAATCAAGCATAAAATGTTGCACACTTGCAACATAAAATACATCAGGTCAAACAATAACAGAGGAAGTCCATTGACCTCTGGTATCATGTGTGAAGAAACTCTCATTTTCACTCCAAATATGACCTGTTTATTAACATTGGTCGGAAACGAATAACCCGCTCGTGTGCACGCATTTTTTGTTAAAATCTCCAAATATCTATTTCCAAGTAGGAAGTTCATACCGCTTCCACAATAGCAATATCCGAATGATGCAATTGGTTCGCAAATATACAAGGTAGGCTCTGCCTACATTATTAGTTCTGTTTATAGGTATGGTATAGTATAGTGTTGCCGAACTATCGATATTAAAACTATCGACAGTTTACATCGAAAATCATGTACCCTATCGATAGGCCTATTGATAGAATCGATACTATCGATAGCTCAACAAGGCAATACTATCGAATGAGTGCAATACTATAGATACTATTGATACTATTATAATTCGTTAATAACAATACTATCGATAGTATCGATACTAGCGATTGTTTTAGACTAAAGTTTGTGATTGACTATAATACCTGAAAATTGTAAACAATACTATTGCAAATTGTTAAACTATCGATAGTATGGTTGCAAATAAAATCGACAGTTTCGATACTATCGATAGTTTGTTATTAACGAACTACAATACTATCGATAGTATCGTTGGTATTTAACTCATCCAATAGTATTGGCTTTTTCTGTGCTATCGATAGTATCGATACTATTGATAGTATCGATACTATCGATAAGCCGATCGATTGTCATACGATTGGTTGGCTATCGATAGACTATCGATGATTAATCGATAATAATCGATAATCGATTAATCATCGATAGTCAACTATCGATCGGCAACACTAGTATAGTAGAATTTTCGTTGTTGTTGATGGTCAGGACGTTGCATCAGCACTGAACAAGGGTCGAGCACTGTTTCCAGCCAAAAAGAGAGGCCAGAATTGAAACTGTGTTTACCCAAATAAATAGAAAAAAAATATAGTGTGCATGGATCACACATATAAAGTGAAATTTCTTTTCTTAAACAACCTAACATTAGGCGGTGCAAAAGGCATAGCGGATTGGAGCAGCGCACGCAGCACTCATATACCTAGTCAGGTCATAAATTCATTCACATGTTTAATATAAAATAATTGAAACAATTTTATTCATTATGTAACCATTTATATACCAAAATGAACTTAACAAAACATAGAGTCTTATGACAATAAAGTTTATTCAAAATGAACTCCGTGATTTTGAATACAGGCCTTCAATCTGCACGGCCAGTCGTATATCGCAGCACGAACGAGGTCCATGTCAATATCGGCGGCTGCCTTAATCAAGGATGTCTTGAGTGACTCCAAATTGGGATGAGGCTTTCAGCACGCCTTTTCCTCCAAGTGTTGCCATATCTTGTAATCTAACGGACTCAAATCTGGACATCTGGACTGGAGGAGGGCCAGTCTTCGTGCCGGATGAAGTCGATTTCATGCGCCACCAGCAAGTCTTGTGTGCTCTGCGCTCTATGAGCTGGCGCCGAGTCTTGTTGGAATACCCAGTGCCTGTTATTGAACATGGTATGAGAAACAGGTTCCACAAGGTTCGTCAGGGCTGTCTACATACACATATACATATATGTATCTTTATATATATAATTCTTCTGTGAGTGTGTATGTCACTGAACTTCTCTTAAACGACTGGACCGATTTTGATGAAATTTTGTGTGTAATGATCGTGTGTAGCGTTTCAGCCTTCGCCGAGTTACCCTTCAACTTTCATGCTCACCGGGAAGAGCTGCACACGCATCCCACACACACACACACACAGTCGTGTGACGCTCGTGATGCATTTCCGTTTCATCCTTTCCATAGGTTTTTTCCATTTCACGACCGAAAAGAAGTTTCATTTAAAAAAAAACTATATGACTCGCCTGATCATAATCGGTCGCTATAGCATATAGGCGTTTGCTATATTGGAGTGTATCATTCACGCGTCACCTACCCTCAGAGCCGTGCCCCAGTGGGCTCTTTGGGCAAGTGCCCAGGGCCCCACGATCGATAGGAGGCCCCCTCAAATCAAATACAAAGTCCCCAGTTCCTGTTAAATCACCAAACGGAAGTCATAGGGGCCCTATTATCCTAATATGCCCAGGGCCTCCAATAGGTCAAAGATGGCAGTGCCTACCCTAACTCCAAATTCATCCCTGTTTTCTTTCTATAAGTAATTCTTCATTTATTATAAACAACATGAAACAATGCTCAATATTGAAACTGGCGTCTGTTTCTTTTTTAAAGATAGTTTAATTGGTAACTATAATAAATATATTATGATATGAGTAAGCATAATATAGTAGGATAAAAGATTGTTAGATAGTTATAGAAGCATGTTTAATATGTGGAGGCTTTTAGATATTGTTTTTTGTTTATTTAATAAGTAAGCTATCAATAGCTGTAAACCTTCCTAAAATAAAATAAATAAATGAAATAAAAAATTCTGGCGTACTCGCAGATGAAGCTACAAGTAAAAGTTTGTATGCTTTAAAAGTAAATACTCAGTATATTCGGTGCATCAGTGGGTTCTACGGAAGCTTGGCGCACTGCCAAGCGGAACATATAATACAAGGTTAGAACACTTAGTTTATCACCATCATAATTTCCCATTAACATCATAATATACCTAGAATAAGAACTGCACTCCATACATCAATGACAGGAAAACCAACAAACACGCGTCGATACAATCATAAAATAATTTAATATGTATAAAACGAAACTGTATCATATGTATCGTAGTTCTACCCATGCGCGGGCCATCATCTTAGATTAAAACAAAAAGGGTAGATACGGCACTAGCCTCACAAAAGTGATCCGCACCAATTGTGGTCCACGACCCTAATCGCTTTAGTCACAACTTGACATGCAAACGACGTACATGAGAACGCCAAAAAGAAATATTGCTAATATTTTGTGTTTATAGGATAAAACAATGCCTAAGTGTGTTTTTAAAAACTGCTCAAATTGCTCAAGAACTAAAAATAAAACCCACGGCATCACTTTTCATTCTTAAGTACTATAAAATATTTTTTTTCATAAAAATTGCTGTTTGTTTTGAATCTTATTCGGTAGTGACGTCGAGTACTGGTCGCCGGTTTGGTCGGTAATGCAGTGACGCGGATCTCGCCGTCTCGTTCACGCTGCCGTGGGATCAGTTTTTGTTTGATGCAAGTATGAGCGTACCGTATCTACCCTTTTTGTTTTAATCTAAGGCCATCATGCGCACGTCTGCGGGGTCCCCGCGATACCCCGGGAGACCCCTGCCGCGGAGCCTCGGCTAGGCCGGGAGGCTGCTAGGTGCGGAGACGCGGGAAAATCCCTAATAGGGGATCCCGCGGCTTCGCGCTAAGCAGCTTAGAGGGTATTCGCAGGGTTTTTAGTGGATATTATGCCGTAAAGCGCCCGTAAGAGTTACGGGGTCCTCAGTGGGCAGCCACTGCTGGGGCTCGTAAGGCTTGCGGGAGCCAGGTGTGAGGTCCGTTCGGCGGTGTGCCTCTTAAAGGCGCCGTCGTCTGTAAATAGTATTTTTTGCCTGCGTATAGAAAAAAGGTATCGAAGTGCTAGTGTAGTATAGGAGAAATGTACGAGTATCTTCTTCTTATAATGCTTCACTATCACAGATACTCCCTGTATCTCTATTTCTGTCATGAAAGATATTTCCAAAATTAATAGGCTCAAATTAATTATGAATCACAATAAAATAATTTCTATATTTAATTTTACTAGAGCACGTACCTTTGAAACTGCCAAACCCACGACGCATATAAAGCTAAAAATATATTATATATAATGTGATTTTCTGAACTAAATAGATTTAATTACGAAATAAAACAATTGTGTTGCTCAGAAATGAGAAACAACATTTATAGCTATTATTTCGTACAATTTTTCGTGCACAAATATTATATTTTATTTATTAATTGACGGATGTCAAAACCATATCTTTTTCTATGGTCTCTCACAATTTTACCGTCTGTATTGAATGAAGGGTATTGAACCTTATTTACATCTTTTTATATATATAATTCTTCTGTGAGTGTGTATGTCACTGAACTTCTCTTAAACGACTGGACCGATTTTGATGAATTTTTTGTGTGTGTTCAAGGGGATCTGAGAATGGTTTAGATTCACAATTTTGTCCGCTGGACAACCCCTATTTTTTTAGGGCGGTACGAAGTACACTGGGTCAGCTAGTCTTTATATATATAATTCTTCTGTGAGTGTGTATGTCACTGAACTTCTCTTAAACGACTGGACCGATTTTGATGAAATTTTTTGTGTGTGTTCAAGGGGATCTGAGAATGGTTTAGATTCACAATTTTTACCGCTGGACAACCCCTATTTTTTAGGGCGGTACGAAGTTCGCTGGGTCAGCTAGTATATATATATAAATAAGAAGCTGATTAGCTATAAACCAAAACCAAAAGTATTGTGAAAGAAGACGTGAAATAAAGCTCAATAATTTTAAAAGAGAATTGAGTGAAAATAAACTCGATCCCAATCATACATATTTTATGTTAAGCGCCCATCCTCTTCGCGGACTGTGCCAGTCGCCACATCTCACAGACTGATCTGATGAGGCAATTCCGATTCCGCTAAAGATCAACACACAAACGGAGCCAATACGCATCAACAGCTGACTTACGCGAGCAATATCGATAGAATCGCAAATTAGCTTTTCACATCGGAAAATATATTATATGCCTGTGGCAATAATACTATTTCAAGTGTGTTGTTCGTAGTTGAGATTATTTTATACCTCATAAAGAGCACTAGCAGCGAACTATAAATTGCTTACAATTTCTGCGATCGCGCAAAAGTAAGTACAGAGTGTGTGTACTCTTTACTTACGCGAGCGCAGATAAACTTTGTTAAATAAGCTTGTATAAACATGCTACCTACACAGGTACCATGTTTATACTGTAAATTTTATAGGTCACAGGAGCTGAATAAAATACGGAATCACAGTGACGAATGATACTTATATTCTGTGAAATATAGTTTTACTAGGAAGCTGATACGACCGACTCCTAGCACAGCAGAATACAAAGTAAAGCTAGTTTATAAGTGAACTGAATACGTGAATGATCGAATGGTTGGTAGTTGAACGAACGAATGAAGTATTTGAGTTGATACTGAATGAACAAGTATACTTTGGCATTGCCTAGTCATGTTACTTTCTTTTTATTACAAAAGGAATACAAATTATAATATATATAGATTATTTTTTGCCAATTTAAATTCAATATAAATTCAACATATACTCGTACAAGTTACAAAGTACGAGTATGTTTCTAAACATTACGTTAAGTTGTTTTTGTTATTAACAAAAAAGGTTTTTTTTAATTCGATGACTGCATAATATGTATCAAATATTTAACACAAAATGCGTTATACATAAGTGTATAATAGTTTGCATACATTTATTATTTTTTATTTATGAAAGGTCTAGGCAATGAATCCAATCTTTCTGATTTACAATAAATATGACACACAGGCAAGTATACTACCTTGTTATATTTTAATTTTTTAATCATTTAACTGCGAATTGTTTAAATCTAAAGAACAAGGCGGACCTGGCATATTTAAACATCAAGCAGTTAAATGCTTAAAAAATAAAAATATAACTACAATTGCAATTTCTTCTTTCAAATGTTTGATACTTGTAAAGGTATTCAATTGACATTGTGGGTTACCTACAAAACGGGGAGATGGCGCTGCCTTGTAGCCTAAAAAAATACTAGAGTAAATTCAACACGGTCATCAGATGCTGCTGACCATTAGGTCAGTGTATTCGCCCGGATAGCGAAGGGTGCTGGTTCGAGTCTCGTCTGCTGCCTGGTCGACCTTTAGCGGCGTTGTACACTTTTTTTTGTATGGGTAAAAAATGTTAAGCTCGCTTCAGGTTACGTGGGCTGATTGCATCATGACACACAATAAAATTAGAAAGGTTGATGATTTTCAATATATTGGACGAAACATAGTAATATTTTATTTTATCGTATTATAATAATAAGTCTCTAACTAGGACGTCCACGTGGCAGCTTTATTGCGAAGAAAATGCATTATTTTTACAATAGATGTCGCTAGGTGCGCTTAAATATGATTTATGTAAGTTGATTTCTGTACAATAGATGTCGCTAAGTGCGCTTAAACGTGATTCATGTAAGTTGATTTTTCTGAGAGATAAACTTTTTTAATGTAATATAAATAATAGTCATGTTTGTGTACGATAGCGCAATAAATAAATATTGTATTCTATCACATACATGATAGTATTTTAATACTGATAATTAAAGCATTTCGTGCAAAATTGTTAACCATTCCAAAATATCAAAAATACACAACGTTAATATTCAAGTTTTCACTTCTGCCGGCACTCCCGGAGTGCAACCCGTCGTTTTTTTAGTAGTAAAATTTACTTATTTACTTATATAACCTTTCTGAACTTAAGCGGCCACCTCATCGTCATGGTGATGACGATGAGGTGAGATGAGGCCCGCATAAGTCCGTTCTCAAGTAGATTCCAACGCGAAGTATATGGAGGACACCTCGAGACGTTAATAAAACCGCGCATCATCCGAACCCCTTAGTAGTCAAAGCCTCTAGTTATCACATGTCCGCCCTCCCGTCCTCCAATCGCAGGTCCCTCCGAACGCACCTCTACGCAACACTACACATCTAGCATTAGGCAGACACTGCACCCGTAGGATAAGAGTGCGAAGACTCAGTCTTCACACGACACGCTATACCAGGTACAGGTTACGTACCTGGGCGTTTTTCCCCGCCCCGGAGACAACGGCTAACTAAAGCCGAGGTACGAGTCTCAGAGACGCCTTCTAGTTGAGCCGACCCCCTCAGGTTCAAGTGGTCTAGAGGCTCCAGACGGAGAGAAGACTCCCCCGTGGGGAGATGCCATCCGCATGGCAGGCATGGAGGCTTGATCCCCTTAGGATCTCCTCGTCCTCAAATCCGGTATATATCTCCCAAGGCACGCCATTGAGCTCAATCTTCAGCTCTCCTCATCCACTCATTACCCGCTGCTTTTCAAATGTTGTCACTCCATTCTATTCGCGGGACGCCCCACGCTAAGTATCAGTATCAGTCATGTGTTGCCTTTTTTTGATCTACTCCGTGGAGCTCTTTTTTTTTATAACGCAGGTAAAAAATCTTTTTACAGACGACGGCACCTTTAAGAGGCACACCGCCGAACGGACCTCACACATGGCTCCCGCAAGTCTTACGGACCCCCAGTGGCTGCCCACCGAGGCCCCGCATCTCTTACGAGCGCTTTCCGGAGAATAGGTCTCCCCTTCTCCTAGGAAAAGAGGGGAGAGCGACAGCATTCGTGGAGGGGTTCAAGCGGCCAAGGTTACTCGGACATCTCCCCCTCTGAGGGCGGTACAGGCGCCGACGCCTCAGAGGGCACTTTCTCGGGAGGTTTGCCCTTCGTGACTGGCGGGTCACACCTCCCATACTCCGTGGAGCCCTGGATCTTTACTCACCGATAGAAACACAACACGACCGAAAGGTGGAGTTCCAATATTTCACGTTCTTCTATAGGGTGAAAGTTACCTCCATGAGGTGCACTTCAGGATAACAGCTTTGATCAATTTAATGAAATAAAAAGAATGTATCATCATTGTTTTATATCAAAAGAGTGCGCATGATCCGCCTGATGGTAAACAGCCACCATAGCCTATAGGCGCTTGCGATACCAAAAATATCACTCGTGCCTTTGCCTACCCTTTTTTTTTAATGTTAGGAAAATGCATGACGCATACCCCGCCGCCGGGAGGTGCTGATGGGGTTATGTGGGACTTCTTCCCCCTTCTCCCACCTACTGCTGGCCGGGCTGGCCGGAGAGGAGACCGGAACCGAGGGAGCGGGGGCGACAGTGGAAACACCGAGAGACCGAGGGGTCACTCGGACATCTCCCTATCCGGAGGCACCTGCTGCGGCGCCAACGACTCAGCGACCACTTGCCTACCCTGACCCAATCCCCTACCCCTAGGAGCCCTGGAATCTTAATCACCGACAGAAACACAACACCACCAAAAGGTTGTGTTATTATACTGTCATATTCTGTAAGGTTGAAGGTACATCCAGATCATCATCATCATCATCATCATCAACCTATTAATGTCCCCACTGCTGGGGCACAGGCCTTCCCTATGGATGGAATAGGGAGATTGGGCCATGACCCACTACGCGGGCCCAGTGCGGATTGGCGGGTGCTAACGACTGCAGATGCAGCCGGGACCAACGGCTTAAAGTGCCTTCCGAAGCACAGAGGAATATGAGATAGATGTTTTTGGTCACCCATCCAATGACCGACCACTGCGGAAGTTGCTTAATTTGAACCATCGCAGCCGAACGCGCTAACCACCTGCGCCATCGAGCTTCTCATCATCATCATCCAGATGGACGTTATAAATTGGAACGGAAAATTTCTCTTGGTGGTGGTGTTTCAATTTTTTTACAGCGGTCATCTATTAGGTGAAGTTTACGTTCATGAGGTGCACTTACGGCTGAAAGCATTAATAGATTGTAAGAAATGAAAAATGATTTTTTTTTTCATTTATTTTGGCAACAAACAATCATTTACATAATATTGAGGTACATGCATATATGTAAATATTAAGTCTTAACATAGTCAGATTTGCACGTGTATTCATCTAATGCTAACAATTTACTGACATTAACTGTTATTAGCCGCGTCGAAATTTTCCTAGCCTTTAGCTGCTAAACCTACAATGCGAAGAGATGGCGCTGCCTTGCAGCTTAAGGCTAGGAAAATTTCGACGCGGCAAATAGGACCGTGGTAGCATAATGGTCTGTGCATTCGCCCGGATTGCGAAGGGTGCGGATTCGAGTCTCGTCCGCTGCCTGGTCCGCGTGGATCTTTTTCTAGTAAACTTTTCTTTAGATTTAATAGTATGTTGTCATGTTTGTCGCTATGCCTTTAACACTGATCATCATCATCATCATCATCATCAGCCTATTAATGTCCCCACTGCTGGGGCACAGGCCTTCCCTATGAATGGAATAGAGAGATTGGGCCATGACCCACCACGCGGGCCCAGTGCGGATTGGCGGGTGCTAACGACTGCAGATGCAGCCGGGACCAACGGCTTAACGTGCCTTCCGAAGCACGGAGGAGCTCGAGATAGTAAATGTTTGGTCACCCATCCAATGACCGACCACTGCGAAAGTTGCTTAACTTCAACGATCGCAGCCGAACGCGCTAACCACTTGCGCTATCGAGCTCCATAACACTGATCATCCTTGGTTATTACATGCATCATCTATCAGGTATCGGATCGTCCCATTGTTTTTGCCCATATGAATCAGCTCAGCGCTCACGACTGTGTACCAACAATCGTACGACGGGTCGCAGGTCGCCCCCGGTTAATGGCTCACTCGTGGACGAAGCCAACTTTATTAGTACTCCTATGGCGAAACCCGAGTGGGAACAGGGGTTATGTTTCGATGTTTAGAGGCTTCTTTTAGCTGAAAGTTTATGTCGCAACTGAACACACGGTAAGAAGATGTTCCCACACGTACATAGATATTCAGTTGTCGTCAATAGGGCAGGGTGTAGGCAAAATGCGAGGAAATATCACAAGGAAGTACGGATTTCTTTTAGTATTTGATTTGAACAAGCGATTTCCAAATCAATAACTGGCTTGAACCTCGGCGCTTGATAATGTTATACGATAATAGACGTTTTGTGTAGCAGGGCTTTGTGACGTCAAACTTCTTTTCGGACGGGGTGTGAATGGAAAAAACCTATGGAAAAGATGATACGGAAATGCGTCACGAGCATCACGCAACTATATATATAATATATATGTGTGTGTGTGTGAGTATGTGTGTGTATGTGTGTGTGTGTGTGTGGGATGAGTGCGGTTCTCTTCCCAGGGCCTTGGTAAAGCCATAAAAATAGGGGTTGGTGGTAGAAGGGTGAAAATTTAGGGTTGTATGTATTTTTGTATGATGTATCATATTAATATTTTTGAAGTTATACTTCTTTAGGCGCGTTATGAAAAAATGATGAGAGTGAAATTATAAGATGCGCGCGCATCACTGTAACACAAAAATTAACGCTAAAGCGACCAACTTCATGGTGTTACTTTTGTGTTTACCGCACATTAAGAAAATCTACCAACAAAATGGAAATAGAATTTCTATTTAGTGGGTGCTAACGACTGCATTGTGAAGGCCTATCAAAAGTATTTATTAATCTGGAACAACGGAACCAAAGCGCGATTCAGGAGACTACAGCGCCATCTCTTGGCCATTGGTGTAGTAGAACCAAAAACCACATCTTTATTTTTTGTAATAAAGTAACAGTTATAGGTATTCATATTTATAATATTTATTATTATTATCCACATGTTTCTAGTTTGTATATTCGGAATACGTGTTTGAGTTTCATACAAGTGCAAATCACATATGTTCTAATAAATTATATTCAGTAGCGATTTTAATTGAATATTTTGATTATTTATTTATTTTTTCAAATTAAAACTGAACTTTATTGACTATGTCCTTTTCCAGACTTTTTATTAATTTATTGTAATTAATTATTTGCATGCAATTAAAAACTAATTTTAAACGATGCCAAAGAAGGATAACTTCTCACGCGCCTACATAAGTACACGCACCCATTTTTTTTATATAAAAAATAATAATTTAATGGTGGACCAACGTGTAACATTTAGGGGGATGAAAAATAGATGTTTTCCGATTCTCAGACCTACTGAATATGCATATAAAATTTGACGAAAATCGGTCGAGCCGTTTCGGAGGAGTTCAATGAAGCACACTGTGACACGAGAATTTTAAATATTAGATTATGTTAAATTATATATATAAATATTTACCAGATCTGATATCATTTTGGAGTTGGCACTTATCACCAACGCGCCATAAATAAGAAAAGAGGCTTATTATTTATATGTTCCCGATTAAGCTAATATTAAACTATAAAATTAGTTAATATTTATAGGTTGCTCGTAAAAAATGTAATGAATCCGGATACTAGACCAAAAATCTATGCAAGAACTTGTTCTAATGTAATACGATATGGCAACGGTTGTGAACCGAAAACTTTGTTTACTACTGTAGGCTTAGGAATGCACCACTAAATTTTTACATAAAATTATAAAATAAATTGATACCGAAATCAATATCCATAAAATAGTATTTTGAATTATGGATAAAACATTAATTTTTCTTTACCAGTTAGGAAAAAGTGAATATAAATTCTACTTTCGTAGAAGATGAAGAAAATGTACTAAAGGTCGATT
The DNA here is from genome assembly GCA_902850365.2 of Chilo suppressalis. Lineage (NCBI taxonomy): Eukaryota > Metazoa > Arthropoda > Insecta > Lepidoptera > Crambidae > Chilo > Chilo suppressalis. Next base: position 1,748,695 of record OU963905.1, on the reverse strand, counting down.
TCCTTATCCTGCGAAAGGCATTGAACTATTAATCGCAAGGGTTGAAGCAAAATTCAAACTCACTTTGGGTTGTCTATATGTATTTAGAAAATTTCCAACGATTTGCCAATAATTTTCTAGAATTTTGCAAAACGCAAAATTTTATTATAAAAATGGTATTTTGGGCTAACTTGAAGGCATAAAAAATACGTAAAAATATATTTTTATTACTATTTTTAAATGTATACAGGCCATAACCAACATTACTTTCTTAATAAAGAACGCTCTGTGTGAGCTAAATTAACATAACTCATATATTTTATGTTGTAACCTGAAAGTGCGCGCTCCAATAATGTAGAAAGTTATGTGTTCAACTCGACATTGTTTTATAGATATTGGTTCGATATACTAGTGCAATGTCGTCCATACGGAAGTGTGTTAATTCGTCTGAGAGTTTCTGTTACAATAGTTGTTGTGATATACTTAATATAAAAATTTCCAGACCTCTTAGGGGCAAGGTCGAAAAAGGAGTTTTCGTTGTACTAGATATTAGATGACTTATAGCTGATCCACAATACATCAAAACCATGACGGATCCTTGAGGAGAAGGGTGGATTGGCTGTAAGTGGCCATAGAAAAATTTTTAGACAATAACAAAGGCGTTGAATACAAGAAATCGTCAAAAAACATATATCAAGCTTTTTGCTGCATAATAAAAAAGAAAACCGCGGATCTGTGGGGCAATTCCGTTGATGTTTCTAAATCGGTAATTGAGACAATAGCTCCTATTCTAGCTTGCATATTTAATGATTGTGTTGACTGTGGTGTTTTTCCTGACCTCATGAAATACAGTAAAATAACTCCTTTGCATAAAACGGGAAGTACATACCCACAAACTTTAGACCAATTTCTTTCACGTTTAGTAAAATTTTCGAAAAAATCATGTTAGATCAAATGCAATCACATTTTAATAAATATAATATACTTCACTGTAAACAATTTGGTTTTACACGGGGTCGTTCAACAACCGATGCCGGTGTTGAACTTATACAACACATTTTTGACGCCTGGGAGAACTCGCAGGACGCTCTAGGTGTGTTTTGCGACTTGTCCAAGGCTTTTGATTGCGTTTTTCATGAAACATTACTCAGGAAACTCCACCACTATAGATCTAGAGATACTGATCTGAATCTTATTGCGTCATACCTGATGGATAGGATTCAGAGGGTTGATACATAACTTTTATTTAAACTCAAACGTAAGGAAACAGTTATTGACGACGTGAACAGTTGTATCTCTAAGGTTATCCACTGGTTTAATGTTAATAATTTATTACTAAATGAAGGAAAAACGAAATGTATGAAATTTGTATTACCTAATGTAAAACAGGTTAAAAACCAGTGTGAATGTAAAGGATAGGAATATGGGCCTTGTAGACACCACAGTATTCTTAGGGATTACTTTAGATTCGAAGCTTCAATGGGGCCCACACATTGATAAATTGTCAAATAGACTTAGCTCTGCAGCATATGCCGTAATGAAGATACGCCAGTTAACGGATGTAGATACGGCCAGATTAGTGTACTTTAGTTATTTCTATAGTGTTAATGAGAAACGCCGCCGACATTCAAACTATTTTTGTGCTGCAGAAGAGAGCTATTCGATCAATTTATAATCTTAAAGTTAAGGATTCCTTAAGAGATAGGTTTAAAGAATTTGGTATAATGACGGTCGCATCACAATGCATTTACGAAAATTTATTACTTCTAAGAAAAAATATTAATTTGTTTCTTAAAAACAGTGATGTTCACACACTTAATACAAGAAACAAAAATAAACTAACTTTACCTGCTACTAGGCTTCACAAAATCAATAATTCATTTAAAGGTCTTTGTGTTCGCTTATACAATAAAGTCCCAAGCAATATCCAAGAGTTAACCATAAATAAATTCAAAGATAGTATAAAAAAAGCACTTATTAAAAAAGCTTATTACAAAGTATCTGATTATATAACAGACAAAAATGCTTGGGTTTGAACTGTTCCAATCATTCCAACAGGTTTTCCATATTAAATAAATCATGATTATATTGACGTTGTAACAACATTATGATTTGTAAATGTTGTTACATTATGCTTTTAATGTTGTGGAGTTTTTTTCGCTCGTTTTTCTCCGCAGCTAAAAAATATGTCCAATAACGAGTGGTAGGGAAAAAAAATGTTTGGACGATTCAAAAGTGTTGTACTATACATCCAATTTGAATAAAAATATATTGATTTCTGATTTCTTTCTGATACCAGGGATGATGGAGCGTTTCAATGACAGCAGATTGCTCTTAAACGCTTCAGAGAGACCTACCAGATGCTTCCTACAAGCGAGTATGTACCAAAGGAGTCCCACTGGTAAAAAAAAATGTGTTAAGTGCTTACTAATGAATGTAGTTTACATAAAAAATAAGTTTTTTTACGCAATTATAATTGAAAACATTTTTTAGTCTTTTAACTCTTATTTTAAAATGTTACCTTGTTTAAAATAAATACCTATATTGTCAGAAATCGTGCCGTTCCACGACAAAATAAATGTCATTTTCGGATTCAGCACACACAAAAACTTAAAAAAAACCAAAACAGCTTTCAATTATTATTTTTTTGCAGACTTGTGTTATCATCATATATTTATAATCTTCACCCGAATTTTACATAATGGAATAATTTCATCTTACCAGAATTAGTAAATATGTCTTTTTAGGAGATATTTCATTTAAAAAAGTCCTTTGGACTTTATTGTACCTACCAATGGTTTTTATTGCATCATATTAATAACACAAAACATATATATATAAACATACATATATTCCTTGTATGTTCAGGGCAGAGCAAATACAGAGGATGGCGAATAAGTAAGTACGTCGGCAGGATTCGTCTGGCTAAGTCAACCCCCAACACCTTGCTATAAGTTATGAAAGCTTGTTTATCTATCATCATCATCAGCCCATTAATGCCCCCACTGCTGGGGCACAGGCCTTCCCTATCGATGGAATAGGGAGATTGGGCTATGACCCACCACGCGGGCCATGTGCGGATTAGCGGGTGCTAACGACTGCAGATGCAACCGGGACCAACGGCTTAACGTGCCTTCCGAAGCACGGAGAAAGTCGAGATACAAGATTTTTGGTCACCCATCCAAGACCGACCACTGCGAAAGTTGCTTAACATCAACGATCGCAGCCGAACGCGCTAACCAACCGCGCCATCGAGTTCCTCCTTGTTTATTACCGCGGTATAATCTATTTTCTTATGATAAAAGGGTGGCTCGCCTGATAGGAAGCGGCCACCATAGCCTAAAGACGTTTGCGGTACCAAAAATATCACTCGCATCTTTGCCTACCCTGACTCTACCCCGAGGAACACTGGAACCTTACTCACCGACAGAAATACAGAATCACCAAAAGGTACTGTTATTTTACTGTGATTTTATCTAGGTCGGAGGTTACCCAGACGGGCGCTCCAATTCGGGCGGAAATATATCAATATATATATATATATATATATATATATATATATATATATATATATATATATATAAAACTCAAACGTTACTGACTGACATAGTGATCTATCAACGCACAGCCCAAACCACTGGACGGATCCGGCTGAAATTTGGCATGCAGGTAGATGTTGCGACGTAGGCATCCGTTAAGAAAGGATTTTGATCAATTCTACCCCAAAGGGGATAAAATAGGGAATGAAAGTTTGTATGAAACTTTGTCAATTTTAAACCGATCGGGCTGAGACTTTGCAAGAAGAATCATAGATGAATGTCATTGTGTATAATACAAGCCTGAGAACAAAAACTGTAGTCTACACTTCAGCTCTACACCGAAGCGAAGCGAGGGCGGGCCGCTAGTGTATTCATAAGAGTCTTACTATGTGAAATAATAAAGTCAATATAGTTGGAACACTGTAGTTTTATTTGTCACTGAACACGGGATATTACACAACCCTTATACAACTTATCCTAGATACAAAAATGTATATAAATATATTCATTTAAATAATTGCATGTAAATTGAAAATGTACCTACCTATTTTAAGCCTACTGTGTCAAATAAAATTATTTTGTTTGTTTGTTTGTTTGATTGTTTGTATACGTTCGAACTAAGGGGACTACGGAGGACGACTGGCTCAATTGCTCGTCGTCGTACCACACGTACAGTAAATGCTTAGTTGACAATACTATGTCCCTACATATCTATGCCTTCATCATCATCATCATCATCAGCCTATTAATGTCCCCACTGCTGGGGCACAGGCCTTCCCTACGGATGGAATAGGAAGATTGGGCCATGACCCACCACGCGGGCCCAGTGCGGATTGGCGGGTGCTAACGACTGCAGATGCAGCCGGGACCAACGGCTTAACGTGCCTTCCGAAGCACGGAGGAACTCAATATAGTAAATTTTTGGTCCCCATCCAATGACCGACCACCATGCGAAAGTTGCTTAACTTCAACGATCGCAGCCGAATGCGCTAACCACTTGCGCCGTCGAGCTCCTCAATCGGGTCCCCTTCCTCTATGCCTTACCCCTCTTAAAATATAATAATAGTAATACGAAGACTATGAAAAAAATGTTATGCAAAACCCTATGTCACACTTGGCAGGTCGTACTAACCGGGCCACACATTGCAACGTCTTAGTGTCACCGCACACGGGCCACCGACCACAACCACAAAACGCCGCCACCGGCATATTTCTTGTAGTTTTCATACATTTTATATGGACTCGCCACATACGATACGCCGGTGGCCGCCACACGCTACAAATCGTCGTTGCTCGCTTCTTGTGGCCCGCACCGGCCCCTTAATGCGCCGATACAAAACGCCGCCACACGTCGCTCGCGCGATTCCCCACCCCTCTCTTCCTTACCTTAGTCGGCCGCTGTCGCGCTTCAGCCACTTTAGTGCGAAGACCCGGTCTACACACGACACGCTATACCAGGTACAGGTACGTACCTGGGCGTTTTTCCCCGCCCCCCACGACAACGGCTAACTAGAGCCGAGGTCCGAGTCTCAGAGACGCCCTCTAGTTGAGTCGACCCCCTCAGGTTCGAGTGGTCTGGAGGCTCCAGACGGGGGGAGTCCCCCGTGGGAAGACGCCACCCGACTGGAATACCTCCAGAGGCACTCGCCAATTCTCGGCTTGAGGTCCCCTTAGGATCTCGCCGTCTCCAAACCCGGTGACGCTGTAAAGGTCATTTGCGACCAACAGCATACACACTCAAAAAAAAAAGCCACTTTAGTAGCCGCCAATTCTCGGCTTGAGGTCCCCTTAGGATCTCGCCGTCTCCAAACCCGGTGACGCTGTAAAGGTCATCTGCGACCAACAGCATACACACTCAAAAAAAAAAAGCCACTTTAGTAGCCGCTTCTAGCTTCTCGTGGCGGCGTTTGTGGCTGTGGCGTGTGGCCCGTGTGCGGCGACACTTAAGGGCTTATTAACGAAATCCAGTCGCAATGGCACCGGTGATCTACGCCGGGGTCGTTAGCGCCGCCCCGCGGTGCGCGAGCGCATATCCACTCATTATTCTTAAAACATAGCGCACTTACAAGGCTGCGCTGTAGCGGACGTTACAATAATATATTGTGGCAAAAAATTGCCGTACTCATTATTATTATAGGACTAGCCGGACTCAGTTTTATTCGTTCATTCATTATTTGGTAGGGTTTCTTTTTCAGTTTAATTGACATAAAAACTGCTTACTGACCCTGTGGTAGGTAGGTGTTTCATCACATGCAACATGAGACTCTTTTTAGAGTTCCTTATCCAAGGGGTAAAAACAGGACCCTATTTCTGTCACTGTGTTGTCTGTTAATCTTTAGTGAATTTTGTATTTTTGTGATGTTTACTTTTTTTAAATAAACTAAGGAGAACGGTGTTGATTGTACAATTAGTGAGTATATATCAACTTGATTGCTACCATTTATGGTACAGTTGTTTGTTTTCCTAAATAAACTAAAAACAAAAAAAAGTAAGCAAACATAGCTCGTCACGTCGTAAGTGCAGACCCGTCTTCCCCAGTGAGCACTTTAGGCAAGTGCCCAGGGCCCCGCGATCGATAGGGGGCCCCCTCAGATCAAATATAAAGTCCCTAGTTCCTCTTAAATCACCAAACGGAAGTAATAGGGACCCCATTATCCTAATATGCCCAGGGCCTCCAATAGGTCAAAGACGGCACTGCGTATGTGTGCTGTTGAAATGATGTTTTTGGGTGAAGGATGCCGGCAAACGAAAAACGCGGTTCCGGCGGCAAATAAAAGTTTTGCCCGCACCCTTACCAGACTAAATAGGGACAAACTTCGCAGGATTATAGGAACCCTGACTGGTCATTGTCCCCTAAACAAACAACTATATACAATAGGAGTAACGGACAGCCCCCTATGCAGAGGATGCATGGAGGCAGAAGAAACGCCACAGCATGTCATCATGGAATGCAGGAGTGTGGCCGACCAACGGGCACGACTTCTCCAGTCACCAGAATCGTTTCTGGAAACTTGCAGCAGTCTACCAAGGTTGCTTTCCTTCTGGACCGATATAGGCTGGCTGGAGTAAACGGGAATGTTTTTGAGACACGCACAATGGTCCAATAATTAGGAATAAGTGCGGAAACTGCCCTGAAGAACTAACTAACTCACTATGTGTGCTGTTATAAATTACGTAATTGAAAAATGTTGAAACAATGTTGAACAGATGTGTGTATTTCTGCCATTAAAATTCAATATCGTTTATTCAGTCTTGGCTGTTACAAGCACTTGTGAATATCGAAAAGCTACGCCATCGGTTCGCAAATCTACGGCGGGAGACCTTGTACTGAGAAGAACCGGCAAGAAACTCAGCAAGGGCTGTTTTTTTCTCCCTGTATTATATACAGAGTCGTCAATTTGACAAATGACTTCAATATGAGATAACTCATGAAGTCACTTTCCATTACAAATGTAAATGATAAAACAATTATGACTATAAAATAAAAAATATAAAAAACAGATTTAAAAATACAAAAAAGTTTAGGAATGCCGTGCCCTACTGTTTAGGCATAAAAACAAATGTCTATATGAAATTAGGGTCTGGCGTCTTATAAGAAGTGTCCAAGACACATAAGAAACGTCTTATAAGTCAGTAACGTTAGTTGTTATATGAGATTATACATGTTTTAAGGTTTTTATTTGTGTCAGATCAGACACGGGAAAACAAGTCGACCTATGCATAGAATAAAGTTACATATGAAAATGTTACCAAATTGCTTTTATTGTACTTTTAGGCGAAACGGAGGCATATGTTTTACTGGTAAAAACATTTATTCTAAAACTTATATAACTTTGAAGATAGCAATTGAATAAATATACATGTGATTTTTGTTTCCGAAGAATATAGAGCCAAGAGCACAAGAACCTTTTGGTTGGCAAGAACGCCTGCACGGCTTCAATTTTGTTATAAACTGAGAATTTTTACTAAATGTTTGATTCTATTTTTCTTCTTTGATCGATTTTGCCCAATCTTTGCCATATTATCATATTGTGACGCGACAGAAAATATAATTTACGTAAAACAAGGTTTATCGAGAGAGGTTAGAAAACTTCGATCAGTAGGAGCGGAGCATCGATGGAAATGTTGCAAAAACGGAAATGAAATAATGCATTTAAGAGCTTCCGTTGCGTGCGCTGCGAAAATGGTTAACGTTACATAAAAATCATGTATAACGGAATTGTTCCTCTTTAAAAGTTCTATATGTCGGAGGGGCGAGCGGGATAGGCGGTTGGCCACGTGTTTCGTCTATGATCCGCCATCTTGGGTATTCAATGATAATTCCCGAAAATAAAACTGTAGTCTAGTGACCAAGCTTACGTTTAATTTGAATCTTTTTATTACTGAACCGAACTGAAAAAAATGTGATAGTAAAACCGTAAGAAAAAATCCGTGGAAAAAAGTGCGTGGAATAAAACCGTTAAATGAGACGTGCGCGACAGTCGCATACACAAGCGAGTTTGCAATTTGTGTCGATTCTACATTAGCCGAAGGAACTTCATTCCTACCTGGTGTCCCACGACACCACATCATTTTTAAAATTGATAGATATAACGTCACACTTTGAGACGCCATTTTAGTTCGCTCTGAGACTTCCCTTATGCGATCGTCTTTGTAGGCATGTTGATAATAAACTCAAAAACCCTTCAAATAACGATACTTATTCTAAAATAATAGAAAAAAAAATCATGTTCTCAAACTATGATTTGTATTTTTAGTGAAACAGCGTTCATAATCGTAATAAATGGATGAACCCAAAACCATCTCTTACTTCTATATCTATTAAACAATATTTTTGCAATCCATCTCTTTTTTTACTAAAAGACGTCCAGTAATGGTCATCTTAACCTAAGCTTTGCCGCCTTCTTAAATCTGGGATCCTTTAAAAGAGGCGTGAAGAAGCAACATGCTGGCCGGCAAGGTGAGGACGACTGGATTGGCAGGTAGAACTGTTGTACTAGCTATGTTCACGTCTGGACTTCACATCAGGTGGGCTGGAGTCATTTCCTATCTATAAATAAAATCGTATCAAGACCGCATCGCATTGCATTTTTGTGTGGGAACCAGTCTTTGACCTATTGGAGGCCCTGGGCATATTAGGATAATGGGGCCCCTATGACTTCCGTTTGGTGATTTAACAGGAACTAAGGACTTTGTATTTGATCTGAGGGCCCCCCCTATCGATCGCGGGGCCCTGGGCACTTGCCCAAAGTGCCCACTGGGAAAGATGGGTCTGGTGGGAACCCTTAGTCTTTGTAGCTCGGGCGCGCTTTGAGTCCGTGCCAATTCCTCGGCGGACTTGTTCGTCTGCGCAGACGAGGGACTTGTTCGTCTGCGCAGGTCATTAGTAACATTTTTAAAGCGTTAATAATGTCTAGAATTATAACCAGTATCGTAAGTACTCAACACGCGATCTTGCGAATGTGTGAAAAATAACCTCAGAATATTTCGCGTTGGAATAGGATTTCGCAATATGAACGTCTGTTTGATTGTAACACATTCATTGGGCAGATGCATAAAGCTCTTCGCAAAATGTTTATTTTTGATCACGAACTATGCCGTCATTTTCAATAAATCCGTTTTGGCATTCGATATTTATAGGTATGTTTAAGATCCTTGCTTTTGATGGGTGTCTTAAATATTGCTGTGTTAAAGCGGTCAGTCGAAGTCAAATTTTAAGTTGTGTGAATGGCGGAATAAATAAACTTGAATAAATTTTTGCTCACAGTAATTTTATAACATATCTACTAGTTAATTTTTAGAATAATAAATAAATATTTCTTAAATTGTCTTACACCAATAAGCCCCGAAGTGAGCACTATAAGGATTGTAGGATACTAGAATAGGGAATGGAATTACATATAAGAAAGAAAGAAAAGGGGAAATTTTCTTATAATGTTCTAAAAAGCTAGCAATTGATATGTTAAGCTCGGCAAAGAAAATATGTTACAGACAGACATACAGACATGTAACAGTAAAATCGCTTTAGAAATTATATCAATAGTATCATTGGTATCACTTCGGGACTAGCCTTAATGATGTTTGTTAGAAATATTATAATTACCTATAGAAAATAGCGGAAGTATAACTAATGTTTAATTTGATCCCCATTTCGCCTTCCCACCACCGGAAACCAGGCGCGGCAAGGCTTTTACCCTTATGTTGTCCAAGTTCCTCCCATTCGCACGAAGCGATTTTGTTCCGCTTTCATTATGCGAACGGCTAGGGAGTGGAACTCTTTGCCGATGTCTCTGTTTTCCCGGACCAATATAATCTGGACATCTTCCAGACTAGGGTGAATAGGCATCTTCTAGGCAGGCGTGTACCATCTTAGGCCTCATCATCGCTTTCCATCAGGCGGGATTGTAGTCAAACGCATTGCCTATTAAGCATTAAAAGAAAACATAAACATCAAAGTCGAATTAAAAGTGAATCTATTGCATAGTGCTTAAGTTGAATCAAGATACTAAAATCGGACACTAAATTATAGGTATATTATGTATATATGTGTGTGTATGTATGTATATTTATGTATGTATGTATGTATATGTGAAAGCATTAAACACTATTTAATTTTGTTCTTTCATTGTTTGATGTTTGCTGTTTGCTATGATTGTCTGCTGTTTTGCCGTTTTATTGACTCTGCACGTTCTTTCCGGTTGACTGGTAGAGAATGCCATGGTGGCATTAAGTCCGCCATATGCAATGTTAAGGCATTAAAGATTAAATAAATAAATGAAGTCAGTTTGTTGACTGAGCAAAAGAGCGATGTTTTACTCAATCAACACACTTTTACAAGATACAAAACTAACACGCCTGATCGTTAGCGGTGGCCGACCGCAAGGGGTCGGTCGGGGTTCAGGGGCCTATGTTTGAACCTCTCCGATCCCGTCGAGCGCTCGTTATCTACAAATTTTCGTTATGAGAAATTCGCAGTAAGGTAGATACTGATTCGGTCGATTGCTACGAGTGCTATCAACTCGTCGAGTCGCTAGGTGAGAGCTTCGAGCGAATGATTGAGTTCATGTCAGTCATCAAATTAAGCTTATATTAGCGGCCCGCCCTCGCTTCGCTTCGGTGTAGAGCTGAAGTGTAGACTACAGTTTTTGTTCTCAGGCTTGTATTATACACAATGACATTAATCTATGATTCTTCTTATACCTGCAAAGTCTCAGCCCGATCGGTTTAAAATTGACAAGGTTTCATACAAACTTTCATTCCCTATTTTATCCCTTTGGGGGTAGAATTGATCAAAATCCTTTCTTAGCGGATGCCTACGTCATAACATCTACCTGCATGCCAAATTTCAGCCCGATCCGTCCAGTGGTTTGGGCTTTGCGTTGATAGATCACTATGTCAGTCAGTCACCTTTGAGTTTTATATACGAGTATATAGATATCATAAGCGTCTGAATTTTATAGAAGGTAATATAAGGTATCGATATACTAGATAACGTATTATTTCACGTATTATGTAGCTATAATATGACAAATTAAAAAGGATTCTAACATATTTATAAAAGTGCATGCTGTGTTTGCATTTATAAAATTTGAAATGTGATACTGTTAAGATAAACTGTATGTAATTATTTTGTCATTCTCACAATTCGGTTTTGCAACTCAAATAAAAAAAAAGGAGCGGTATTTATTTTATCTCTATTATATTCAATATTTATTTTGATGTATTAGAAGATAATTATACGAATTACGTAGCTATTATCTATTCTGTATTACAATGGCAGCACTTCTGAGACAACCGATTCAAAAAAACAGCGTCATACGACGTAGGAGGCGTGTGTGAATTAACTCGCATACGGAGATGCAATAGGGGTGATGACGGGGTACAGTAAACGAAATTAATTCTATTTAGTCCGTCAGTTAGATGATCAAAAAATAATGGACACGTATTTTTTCTTTGGGCAATCAACCAAAAAATGACAAAGTTATAGCGCGTCAAAGTTTGGGAGTAGGGGCTCGTGACGTCACTTTTTAGTGAATATTCGCTTAAAATTGCAAACGTGACGTCATGCGACTTTTCAAATCAATATATCTCTGCAATGTTTATATTATGTGAAAAAAGAAAAAATAGGTGTCTAATACTTTTTCGTAATCTACCTGAAAAACGAAAAAAATGGGTGCGTGTACTTATGTAGGCGCGTGAGAAATTATCCTTCTTTGGCATCGTTTAAAATTAGTTTTTAATTGCATGCAAATAATTAATTACAATAAATTAATAAAAAGTCTGGAAAAGAACACAGTCAATAAAGTTCAGTTTTAATTTGAAAAAATAAATAAATAATCAAAATATTCAATTAAAATCGCTACTGAATATAATTTATTAGAACATATGTATTCCGAAAATACAAACTAGAAACATGTGGATAAATATTATAAATATGAAAACCTATAACTGTTACTTTATTACAAAAAATAAAGATGTGGTTTTTGGTTCTACTACACCAATGGTCAAGAGATGGCGCTGTAGTCTCCTGAATCGCGCTTTGGTTCCGTTGTTCCAAATTAATAAATACTTTTGATATTATAAATATGAATACCTATAACTGTTACTTTATTACAAAAAATAAAGATGTGGTTTTTGGTTCTACTACACCAATGGTCAAGAGATGGCGCTATAGTCTCCTGAATCACGCTTTGGTTCCGTTGTTCCAGATTAATAAATACTTTTGATAGGCCTTCACAATGCAGTCGTTAGCACCCACTAAATAGAGGTTCTATTTCTATTTTGTTGGTAGAGTTTCTTAATGTGCGGTAAACACAAAAGTAACGCATGAAGTTGGTCGCTAAAGCGACCAACTTCATGCTGTTAAAATTTTGTGTTACAGTGATGCGCGCGCATCTTAAAATTTCACTCTCATCATTTTTTTCATAACGCGCCTAAAGAAGTATAACTTCAAAAAAAAATTCGACGAGGCTAATAGGGCCGTGGTAACATAATGGTCAGTGTGTTCGCCCGGATTGCGAAGGATGCGGATTCGAGTCCCGTCCGCTGCCTGGTCCGCGTGGATTTTTTTCTAGTAAACTTTTCTTTAGATTTAAACATCTAGCAGTTAAATGCTTAAAAATAAATAAAATCATAACTATAATTGCTATTTCTTCTTTCAAATGTTTCATACTTGAAAAAGTATTCATTTGACATTGTGGGTTACCGTGGTAGCATAATGGTCAGTGCATTCGCCCGGATTGCGAAGGATGCGGGTTCGAGTCCCGTCCACTGCCTGGTCCGCGTGGATTTTCTTTCTAGTAAACTTTTCTTTAGATTTAAACATCTAGCAGTTAAATGCTTAAAAATAAATAAAATCATAAAAAAAAATTAGTCATCATGCCTATTTCAAACGAGCGATTCAAAAATAAGTCTCCTGTCCAGTGTCGGAACTCGGAATTACAGTAGCGCTTACTCTCGGTGCGCGGGCGCATCTCGAGCGGTCATTTACGCTAATACTGCGTCGCGGCGCAGGTGTTAACTACACGCAATTGCTTCAACATACACACACCGTTTACGCAAAATTGCAACTGCAAAACTATTACGAATTAGTTATACATGAACTTTCTTTAATAACCATTTTGCGGTGGAAAAGCGAGGTGCCTAATCTAATAACTCTCGAACTCATTATGTTATACTAACACACCTATGGTGAAGTATCTGATTTAATCTAAAGGAGAAATGCTTAAAAGGTGTGATTTATAAACTCAAAGATCGATCGATCTATAAAAAAAAATGATGTGGTGTCGTGGGACACCAGGTAGGAACGAAGTTCCTTCGGCTAATGTAGAATCGACACAATTTGCAAACTCGCTTGTGTATGCGACTGTCGCGCCTGCGCACGTCTCATTTAACGGTTTTATTCCACGCACTTTTTTCCACGGATTTTTTCTTACGGTTTTACTATCACATTTTTTTCAGTTCGGTCGCGCAGCAAAATCCCTATCCCCCCCCCTCCAAGCCTGCCGTAAGGAACTTCGGCGACTGTCGCGCCTGCACACGTCTCATTTAACGGTTTTATTGCACGCACTTTTTTCCACGGATTTTTTCTTACGGTTTTACTATCACATTTTCACATTTTTTTCAGTTCGGTCAGCTAGTGTTCATAAAGATTGCTAGGCAGGACTGACCCACAGATTATAATAAACTACAATGTCACAATAATCCAGTAATGCAGCCCCGTCGCTCTGCCACCCCCTGGACTTAAGCACAGTTTAGTATAATATACGACAATAATCCAGTGTTGGTATAATGCCACAATAATTTGGGGTTGCACCCCCGTCGCTCTGTCACCCCCTGTTAAGTACTGACCTTGTTATCATGTCTAACTTAAGTTTACAGCAGATGATAGGCGTTCCTGGTCCACAGCTCGGTATAACGTCACAAATATCCAGATTTCGTGTAATGTCACAATATTCCAGTGCTGCACCCTCGTAGCTGTGCCACCCCCTACATACGCACCTTATTATCATGTCCCGCTAGCGTTCGTAAAGGATGCTAGGCAGGACTGGCCCACAGTTTAGAATAAACTACAATGTCACAATAATCCAGTGATGCACCGCCGTCGCTCTGCCACCTCCTGATAAGTACTCACCTTGTAATCATAATCATGTCTCACAGGCGTTACTGGTCCACAGCTTGATATAACTTCACAAATATCCAGTGTTGGTGTAATATCACAATATTTCAGTGATGCACACTCGTCGCTCTACCAACCCCTATAACTTCACACATATTCACTGTTGGTGTAATATCACAAGATTTCAGTGATGCACCCTCGTCGCTCTACCACCCCCTTTAACTTCACACATATTCACTGTTGGTGTAATATAACAATATTTCAGTAATACACCCTCGTCGCTCTATCACCCCCTATAACTTCACAAATATTCAGTGTTGGTGTAATATCATAATATTCCAGTGCTGCACCCTCGTAGCTGTGCCACCCCCTACATACGCACCTTATTATCATGTCCCGTGTGGGGGTTGCTTCCCACACTTGATGCTTGTTAAGGGTAAGGTTACTCCAAGGAGTGCTAAATAAAACCGAACCGTTTGAATGTTGTAAAAACACTAATTTATTTCTGTGACTAATTGTGCAAGAAAAAATACAATTTCATGAGTATGCTTAAAAGTAATCTGGGTCAATTTGAAATCATTTTAATGTACAATCAAGTAGGTATGTACAGCTCGTACATCTTGGCCACTTAAGAAAAGAAATTTCAGACCCTTTCTTATATCAAACTGCTGTCATAAATGTATTAAAGTGATTAGTTAGTAACAATCATCCTTATAATTATGTTAGATGGTGAATTATTTTATATTAGTAACAAAGTTTCTTAATGAATACGTTAATTTGTGACTATGTTAATAAATTAAGTATTCCATGTTTTTATAAAAATGTATTTTAACACTGTGTAATAATATGTAAATTAACAGAGTAAAAAACAATAATAAAAAGCTTTAATTTAGCACAACTAGTTTAGATTAATAATTTTATTACTTAATAATGATTGATTGTCTTATTTTTAACGTTACTTCGCGAAAGTGAATCTGTATTAGGCACTTGAAAAGAAACTGACCGAGACACTACCGGAGATGTACACTTATCAGCACTAATGTTACTCATCGATTTACACAACCGACCGCACTCTTTCGACATAAATGTCGTATTCACAATTTCACTAACACTATCACTATTAGCTTGAGCACTACCAGGTACGCTACTCAGCTGCAGATGCTGCGGCGGCTCCTCCGGCGGACTCTGACTTGGAGATGCTCTCCTACATCCCTTCTGCAGTCGAAACCATACGACGAACACTCCAATTGCTATGACTATCGCTATAGTCACATACAACGCGGTGTAATGATGTATGTCGTGGATGCTTAGATCAGAGTAAGATTGTTCTTTAACAGACTGAATTTGCTTATTCAATGTCTCCCAAATGTCCGTATGATTTTCTTCTTCGTAATAGTTATCTGATATTGATGTGTTTAGTATTTGGTTCAAAATAGATATCCCTGGGACTTCAATATTGCTATTTACAGTCATATGATTTATATAGTTATTATGAGCGTAAATTGATAAGTCATTAGTCTTTAACACGCAACCTTGACCTAGAGTAATAAGGCCACTGCCTGTCAATGACTTCATTATTATGCCTCCTGGACAAAATATGCGCACGTTGCATTCTTCGCAACATGAATAAATCCAGTTATTATACAAGTGTAACTTGACCCATGTGTTTTCACACGGTGTCTGTAAATAGGTACAAATTGTTTTATTTGTAATTACATGGTTTATTTTTGTTTGGCATATTGACTCCTTTAATTTCAAATGATAAATAGGGCTATTAAATGAGCATAGCAATTTGTGATTTTCTAATTCTAAACAAGAATTTATGTCATCTTGAGATAAAAATGAGGCTGTGTCTCCTCTCAAATTGAAGGCGATGTATTGATGCTGAGGTATAGTGAGTATCGTTCGAGAGCCCTTTTGTACTGGAACGGTTACAATTTTATCTAATTCAAATGTTTCCTTACTAACAATGGGCACCTTAATTTCAATGAGTAAGTAATCTTGATGCATAGCAGAAGCAATCTTCAAAGTTTTGTACAACTCGTTAAGCTGTGTTTTTTCTACTGGCACTGTAAGATCATCCTGTAGCCGACTCGATATGATACCGAGTTGTAATTGTAATTGTTCAGGTGATAACAGGTGAGTATCTATGCGCCCGTGTCTGATATCAGTTATGGTATTTACTAATGTTTCTTGAATCCGTTTTATATTATTTAATACCATACTTGCTGTTAGCGCTGAGGAGGTAATGTAAAGGCCAGTTCGAGCTTCATAACTAACCTTTCCTACTTCAACTGTCAAGTTTTGTACGTGCTGATTTATAAATTGAAACTGAGAATTCATAATCTTTTCATTACGTTGTAAGATATTAGACTCTGCCTCGAGTACGATAGTCTGATTTCTTATTAATTGTTGCAGATGATTTTCATTTGAACTGATTTTCTTAATATCTTGCGAATATTTTTCTGCAAAACTTTGATCGAGAATTCCAAATAAAGAGTTAGCCACGTAGCCAACGCCGTTTATTAGGCCCCTTTTCTGCCTAGTTATGTGCTGGTTTTGCAGAATTTTATTATAATGCTGTATTTCATTTAATTCATGCTCTAATTGACGAATGATAACTTGATATTGCGTTTTATCTTCTGCACAGTAACTGCTTAAATGATCGATGTATGCTTTAATATCAAATATGCTTTTGTAATAATTTGTTAAGTTATAATATATTACTATTTTCCACTCATCTCGTATATGCTGCAGATTGGAAATTTTATCAAAATACAAGCCTGTGTCCGTATTCAAATGAGTTACATTAAGAATGTTAGGATCTTGTTGTACTGTCGGCGTAATAAATACACTCAAACATAACAATATCGTAGCAAAGTTGAATAAACCTTTTGAAGTTTTGGTGATGAGACGTGGCCGTATTTTAGATGGGTGTTGAGTTGAATCTTGATGATTGTGTTGATGCTGATTATGCTGATGCTGAGTAGATGGCTGATGCTCTTCGTGTACAGGTAAAGTGATTAATTTGCTTATTGGTCTCTTTATTATTTTATTTTGTGTTTTCAGGGAAACCACTCGGACGTAGCCGTCCTTCCCGGGATGAATTTCCTGCACGCGACCAAGAGCCCACTTTCCTGGAGGGATATTGTCCTCTTTTATGAGTACGATATCATTTAATTCTAAGTTTTTTGTAGGTGTCCTCCATTTTGTACGCACTTGAAGTTGATTTAAATAATCTGCTGACCACTTCTTCCAGAAGTGTTTCATCATCGTTTGTATCAGTTGCCATCTTCGAGGTAATGAAAGATGCTCATCATCACTTTGTGGTCGTGATAATAGTGACCCACCGACAAGAAAATGACCTGGAGTCAGGAACTCATCTTCAGGGTTTTCAGTTAGTGCAAGCAATGGTCTTGAGTTAAGAGCGGCCTCTATTTGATAGAGAAGAGTTGTAAATTCTTCGTAGGTGATTTTTTGATCTCCGAGTACCCTTTTTAAATGGTACTTAAAACTTTTAACTGCCGCTTCCCACAGACCTCCTGCACTCGGCCATGCTGGTGAATTGAATGACCATTTGATATCCCATTCAGAAATGCCTTTGAAAAATTCTTCATTGATATTTCGGACTATCTCTGAATATTCTTTTTTCAGTAAGCGGTTGGCGCCTACAAAATTAGTGCCGTTATCACTGTACATGTGCCTTGGTGTACCGCGACGGGAACAGAACCGACGAAATGCTGCTAGGAAAGCCGGTGTGCTTAAGTCCGACACTAACTCTAAGTGAACGGCCTTTGTTGACAAACAGACAAATACTGATACGTAACCCTTACTGCACCGTATCCCACGACCCTTGCTTATCTTTAGATCTACGTGGCCAGTGAAATCTACACCAGTATGCGTAAAGGGACGTGACGGAGTGACTCTAGGTTGAGGAAGATCTGCCATAATTTGTTGTTTATTTTCAGAGCTAAATCTTCTGCACTTAACACACTTTCTTAAAATTCTTTTGACAGTGCGCATGCCACTTACGACCCAGTATTTTTCTCTAATAAACGACAATGTTAATCTCGGGCCTCCATGTAAAGTGGTAAGGTGTGCTTGCTCAACAATCAGGTCAGTAAATCGGCTATGACTGCTAAGTATGACTGGATGTTTTGCTGATGAGTTCAAATTCGAATAATTCAGCCGACCACCGACCCTTATTATTCCATGATCATCAAGAAAGGGATGTAAGGGTGCAATCTTGCTTTTATGCTGGACGTGACCCTTATTTTTTAGATTGATCAAGTCCGTTTCAAATTCGTTTGCTTGAATATGTTTGATAATAATAAAATAAGCTTCATTTAGTTCGGATGATAATAAATAATTGTTTATATTGCCGGACCGGTTATGTAACTGAGCGATGAAACGTGATATCCATGCTATAATTCTTACAGTTTTTGTAATTGAATTATTGTCTGCTAATAATTTATCAATTAACGTGAGCTGTTGTTCATATAAGGCTGCGTTTACACTTGACTTCGACTTTTTTAACTCTAACGTTGGTTGTTCATACTCGCTTTGATCATAACTGTTTTTATGATTTGTGATCCATTTAGGTCCTTGCCACCATAAATTGTGCTCTAATAATGATGTTACAGTGAGTCCCCTGGAAGCGCAATCAGCTGGGTTTTCTTCAGACCTAACATGTAGCCACTGCGATGGTGGCACTATTTTGATTATTTGACTTATGCGGTTGGCGACGAATTGTTTCCATCGAGATATATCACCATGGATCCACCCCAGGACAACCATAGAGTCAGTCCATGCAAAAGTGTTTTGTAGGTCGTCTGCCAATTTATAACTATCCTTGATCTTACTTATTAATTGAGCCAAAAGTAAGGCACCACACAGTTCTAACCGGGGAAGTGATATTTGTTTGTTAAGCGGGGCAAGTCTCGTTTTTGCTGTAACTAAGACAGGTGTAAACTCGCCTTTATCGTTTTGCGTTACAATGTAAACAACGCATGCGAATGCCTTTTCCGACGCATCGCAAAATCCGTGAATTTGATATGCTCCTTGTATGTTTCCGATGTATCTGGGTATTGATATTTTATTTATATTTTTAAAATCATTTCTTAGTTGCTCCCATTCATTTTGTATTTGTACGGGTAGGTTGCTATCCCATGATGTACCTGATGACCATGCTCTTTGAAAGAGAAGCTTTGCTTTGACTGTGACAGGAGTAATCCACCCTAAGGGGTCAAACACCTTAGAGATATCGGATAACAATTGTCTTTTTGTGCAACATTGTTTATCACAGTCTAATTTGTTTTGAAATGTGAACGTGTCTGTCGCGGGCTGCCACTGTAATCCGAGCGTTTTGCGCGAATCCGAACATTTGAACTGAAAAGGAGCATCTATTTGATTAGAATCTAAATCGGTAACAAGGTCATTGTTGTTTGCCGACCATTTTCTTAAGTTCATACCTGCGCCCTTTAATATATTAATTAATTGACGTTGCAATTCTTTTGTTAACTGTAATGTTTGGTGTCCACATAAAAGGTCATCGGTAAAAAATGAATTTTCTAATGCTTGTGCTGCTAATGGATACTTTGATGCGTCATCCTTTGCTAATTGACGTAGTGTTCTTATTGCTAAGTATGGTGCTGCTTTAGTACCGTAGGTTACGGTTGTTAGTTGATATTCACGTAGAGGCTCATTGGGAGTGTTCCGCCATATTATTGACTGTAAGGGTTGATCTACTGCTCTGATTAGTATTTGCCGGAACATCTTCTCAATGTCTGCTGTGATGACGTATTTATGGTTCCTCCACCTCAATATCAAATCTTGTAAATCAACTTGTAAATTTGGGCCGCATTCCATTAAATCATTGAGGCTTTGACCCGATGATGTTTTTGATGATCCATTAAATACAACTCGAAGTTTAGTCGTGCTAGAGTCCAATTTCAACACGCCGTGATGAGGTAAGTAAAAACTGGGACTTGTTGTTGCTTGTGCTGGTATCATGTGACCTAATTGCTGGTACTCTTCTAGAAAAGATTTATATTCCTCTGAGAAGTTATGCTGTTTTTTCATTTTTGTTTCTAATTGTTTGAACTGTGCTATTGCCTTTTGTTTAGATTCACCGAGATTTGCTTCGAATCCCTTCTTCATTGGAAGCGCGACTTCATACCGTCCATCTTCTAATCGCTTAGTTGTTGCTTGGTAAAAGTCCTCGCAGTATTGCTCCTCTAGTGTAAGGTTGCTCGTGTTGCTAGTGATGTCTTCCATCTCCCAGAACTTAGATATTTCCTCAATGTTATTAATGACGACATTGCATTGGAACTTATTCACGTTACCTGATAAGATCCATCCTAGTTTCGTTTGTTGGGCTATTGGTGCTTGATTCGGACCCTTTATAAGTCCACTCATAATAATCTCAGAATACACTGATGCATCTAAGAGTAGGTCGATAGGCCTTGAGATATTGTACTCTGGATCTGCTAGACTAACGTGCTGCAAATGAGGCCACTGCTGCTTGCTAAAAGTACTATTCGGTAAGTTATTGATAACGCGTGTTATGACTAATGCTTGTGTTGTAAAATTGTAGTCATTGTAAATAGATTGACAGTCTAGTGATAAGACTCCCTTACTATATTTGGAACCTGTGCCGATTCCAGACACCGATGCATGATATTTTTGTCTTGGTAGTCCTAACATCTGAGCAGCGTTTTCGGAAATTAGGGTAATTTGAGAACCCTGGTCCAATAATGCTCTTAATACAAGGTAACTGCCGTCGGCTGCCCTCACCCTTATAAGTATAGTTGTTAACAAAACTTCTTCATTTTCAGCAGCAACGTGATTTACGTTAAGTTGCTTAGATGTTGAAGGCATGGGTGACATAGTTGTGCTTGCTTGAGAAGGTATATTGCTAGGCGAGGTCATTGCCTGCTTGCATGCGTCATGAAGTAGCGTATTATGCTCTCCGTTGCACTCTTTACAACGTTTTGTCGAGCGACATTTTTCATTATGTTTGAATAGGCAGTTTTGACAAAGTTGGTATTTCACAATCGTTCTCATTTTTGTTTCTGCTGAAAGGTTAAGGAACTTGTGACATCTGAATAACTGATGATCTTGTTTGCACAATGGACACTTGATATTAGAGGTATAAATCGGAGCTGCCTTATAGGATGAATAAAATCTTGATTGCTTGTTGTTCCATGTTGCTATAGGTTTTTGATAACCTTGATGGTGCTGATTATGACGAGTAGGTGCAGGAAGTACCTCTCTATCCTTTCTTTCCCTATTTATTGGCTCCAAAGCAATAAATTTGGTTTCTAAAAAGGTCATGAATTCTTCGAGTGTAGGCAAGTCTCTCGGTGACTTACGAGATTCCTTGTAGTCACTGTAGGTGGCTGAATCCAACTTCTTTGCTAATAAATGAACCAACAGAGGATCCCATGTATTCGTATCGATACCTAAGTTATGAATCGCGTGAATGCACTCGGTACTCGTATCGTATAATTTCTTTAATTCATACGAAGTTTGCTTATGGACATTAGGCTGATTCAAAAAAGTCTCAATTTGCATTGTAAATAATACCTGCGGGTTATTATAACGATGTGTCAATAATTCCCAGGCTGTGTCATAATTCTCAGACGTAACATTAAGATGTTGAATTATCCGCTCGGCATCCCCTTTTACCTTACATTTTAAATGTTGCATTTTTTGAGTTTTCGATAATGTATTACTATTATGAATTGTCTCAGTAAATAAATCAAAAAATGTAGGCCACTGACTATATTTGCCCGTAAATGTTGGGATATCAATAACAGGCGTGGCTTGGTGAGTGAGGGTTGTATTTGATAATTTTTTATTGAGCGAACGTTTCAGTTGCTTATAATTCTTTTCATATGAAATAAATTCTTGCTCATAAAATGTATCCTCGCCTTGCAGAAGGTTATCAATTTGCAAATGCATGTTATCAATAACATTCCATTTTAATTGTAAATTACGCAATTCGTCTTCTAACTCCCACTTTTCGGATATTTCGCTTGGAATGATACTCTGCACTAACCTATTAAATGCTCGAAAATTTGTACGCTGTTGGCTTAACAATTCATTCACCTTTCCGTCCTGAATAGCCTTGTCAACTGTATGCTTTTTCTCCGTTTTATATGACGATATAGTATGACGTAAATTTATGTAAAAATCTTTTGCTTGATCAAATGTATTTTCCATAAAATATTGTTGCTCTTTATTCTCACATAACTGTAATTGCTCATTATTCATACTGAACTCTCCCCAGAGACTATCTAAAGCGGTTAGACGTTTCATCAGATAATCAGAAGTTTTGCGACTCGAAGCGTCCTTGCTAAAGTTACTTTTGATCTGCTTCATCTGCTCCTGGATTTCTGACTGACGCTGAATGAGAGACTCCATGATTAATTGAAATAAAAGGAACAATCTTACTTGAAATGCCGTTGATGTACTTAGATGCTGCTAACTGCTCTCCTCAGGAACTGCTGTCAATCTTACTGCTCAGTGTGATCCTAGTTGGAATTGAGCGAGACTGACGAAGACGATGTAGATTGCTCAAATTTTGCTAATGCTTGATTGGTTACTGTTCAGTACGTTGCGAGGTGAAACGCGACGAAGTTAATCACTTGTACAACTTTGTCCACGTAACGAATTTTTAGGGTACCGCACTTCGACTCACAAACTGTCCAAAGACACGAAACCGAAACTTGATCCCGCAACGATTGCTCGAAGGACCAAAAATGTGGGGGTTGCTTCCCACACTTGATGCTTGTTAAGGGTAAGGTTACTCCAAGGAGTGCTAAATAAAACCGAACCGTTTGAATGTTGTAAAAACACTAATTTATTTCTGTGACTAATTGTGCAAGAAAAAATACAATTTCATGAGTATGCTTAAAAGTAATCTGGGTCAATTTGAAATCATTTTAATGTACAATCAAGTAGGTATGTACAGCTCGTACATCCCGCTAGCGTTCGTAAAGGATGCTAGGCAGGACTGGCCCACAGTTTAGAATAAACTACAATGTCACAATAATCCAGTGATGCACCCCCGTCGCTCTGCCAACTCCTGATAAGTACTCACCTTGTAATCATAATCATGTCTCACAGGCGTTACTGGTCCACAGCTTGATATAACTTCACACATATTCACTGTTGGTGTAGTATCACAATATTTCAGTGATGCACCCTCTTCGCTCTACCACCCCCTATAACTTCACACATATTCAGTGTTGGTGTAATATCACAATATTTCAGTGATGCACCCTCGTCGCTCTACCACCCCCTATAACTTCACACATATTCACTGTTGGTGTAATATAACAATATTTCAGTAATACACCCTCGTCGCTCTATCACCCCCTATAACTTCACAAATATTCAGTGTTGGTGTAATATCATAATATTTCAGTGATGCACCCTCGTCGCTCTACCACCCCCTATAACTTCACACATATTCACTGTTGGTGTAGTATCACAATATTTCAGTGATGCACCCTCGTCGCTCTACCACCCCCTATAACTTCACACATATTCAGTGTTGGTGTAATATCACAATATTTCAGTGATGCACCCTCGTCGCTCTACCACCCCCTATGCGCACGTCTCATTTAATGGTTTTATTCCACGCATTTTTTCTTACGGTTTCACTATCACATTTTTTTCAGTTCGGTCGCACAGCAAAATCCCTATCCCCTCCAAGCCTGCCGTAAGGAACTTCGTCGCGCCTGTGCACGTCTCATTTAACGGTTTTATTCCACGCATTTTTTCTTACGGTTTTACTACAAAATTTTTTTCAGTTCGGTCGCGCAGCAATATCCCTATCCCCTCCAAGCCTGCCGTAAGGAACTTTCGTTCCAATAAATATAAATACTTCTTTCTACGTTTGGCCTACGCCAGTCATTTGCGAAGATTACACATGCGTCCGAGAGGTCATTCCTTGCCGGAATCCCATCCTAGCCATTGAACCCTGGAAAATAGCTCACCACCAAAAACACAACATCACCAAAAGATAGTGTTATTTAACTATGTTCTTCTGTCTGTAAGTTGATATTACTTTCCCAAAAGCACGGAAAATCTGCTAAGCCGTAACTCCATTAAAACTGTTCATTCCTAAAAAAATCATCCCACCAATTGTAATCACAATTTGTTGAGCTAGTATGACATATAAACGACTTGTCAAATTAAAGAAATTGGCACGAGAATCTACGAATTAAAATTTATACGTACGTCACTCATTGAGTGAAACATTAAAAAAAACTGTTAAGTGCAATAAAATTTTCAGTGCCGACAAATGATTACAATCACTGATTTCTCCGAGGTACAAAACAACAAACCATTTAACAGATCTGAATCATTCTCACCGCACGTTCTTCACGTGTCCAAACAAAATAACTAATCACTCTTTTTTGAGATGCCACACAAGGCGCCCGTCACTTAATGCACGTCAAACCTGAAGATGCAACCTTAAAATGCCAAACGTCATGCCTGCTATCGTTGTTGATGCTCCAAATATCTAATTACGGAGTAACAAAAAGGTTAGAAACCACGTCAGTAAAGAAAGCACAAAGATTTCATGCAGTCACACCACATGAGTGAATAAGCCACAGGGGCAAGACTTCGTGCAGTGCGCATGTATGAGTGAACACTGGCCAAGGCGACATATGTCACTGACATAATTAATAAATATTTCCAAAATAATGTAAAAAAAATACTAGATTTGACGTAGGTATTTGCTGGTGACTGTAAATGTTTATTATGTTTAATTTTGATTATTATAACATCAATTTCCATTAATTTACAATATTTTGTGACGTTTTACCGAATAATGATATAATTTTAATGAAATGTTTTTAATTTTAGTTATTTTTTTTTATATTTTACTACTAATTATTTCACATCAATAGAAGATTTTTAAATAGTGTGATTATGTTAAGCGATATTTTTGCTTATCAGTGCTATTGTGTAACATCTATAATTAAGATTCACTTCCACATTGTTTGTAAGTTACTTTATAATGATAGTTAATCTTGTTGATGTTAATAAATAAAAAAATAAATAAATAATAATATACAAGCCGACGGTTTGTTGTGGGGTGATGTATTAACTGCACCGATTTTATTAATTCACTGCTCAACGCTGTTTTTATTCAAGCGAAATTTTTCTTTGAACTCAATATTAGTGTTATCAAAGGAGAATTCTTTATAAATTCTCCTGTGTAAGAACTAATCTTTTCAAGCTTTCGCGGAGAGCCATTTGTAACTAAAAACGAAAACACTACAAATCTACAATTGTAATGCAAATCAGACACAGCCCCGATCGCATGTACAAGAATTACCGACGAATTGTCAAATATGTCGTCTTAAATAATTAACTTTGTTTCATAACACAATTTTATTGACGTTGAAGCAAAACCCGATCGCATGTCCAGAATTACCGACGAATTGTCAAATATGTCGACTTAAAAAAATTAACCCTGTTTCATAACACAATTTTATTGACGTTGAAGCAAAACCCGATCGCATGTCCAAAATTACCGACGAATTGTCAAATATGTCGACTTAAATAACACAATTTTATTGACGTTGAAGCAAAACCCGATCGCATGTCCAGAATTACCGATGAATTGTCAAATATGTCGACTTAAATAATTAACCTTGTTTCATAACACAATTTTATTGTCGTTGAAGCAAAACCCGATCGCATGTCCAGAATTACCGACGAATTGTCAAATATGTCGACTTAAAAAAATTAACCCTGTTTCATAACACAATTGTCGTTGAAGCAAGATACGGTCAATTGGACAAATGTAACAAAATGCGTGTCATTTTTATGACATATGTCGACTTGGTGAAAAAGGATCCTCGTAGCCGCAATAGAAACATTTCTGTGTACACTACAGGCTCCAGTGCTCACTCACACAAGTGCAACTGTATGAAGTATGTCTCTGTGCCTTCTTTACTTATCTCAAGTGTTAGAAGCTGACTGACATACGGACGGAGGGGTCAGACCGCGGTAATTATCTAATTAGCATCGATATTGGAGGCCTTTCAAATTAACAACTGATGGCAAACGTTATCCAATATTATTGTGCTTTATGAATATTAATTTTTGTATGAGTCCAATTTTAAACCACTCCTCATTTTTAGTGATCAATATTCATAGATATTGCCTCAAATTGATTTAGCTACATTTGTGTGTTTTTGTTTTTTTATAGATAGGTCCGACAAATGACTCCACCCCACCTAATGTTAAGTGAAGTTACGTGAAGATAGCTGATACAGCAGTTTTACCTGCCACACCAGCCATCCTCACCCTGCCGGCCTGCATGTTGCTTCTTCACGCCTCTTTTAAAGGATCCCAGGTTGTAAGAGGGAGGGAACACGTGAGCGGGCAGAGCATTCCATTTACGGATAGTGCGACTAAGAAATGAGTCACCAAATTTCTTTGTACGCGTTGGAATTGTGGCCACAGTTAGACGGTGACAACGTAGGCTAACGCGCGTGGTCCAATGAAGGTAAAGGTAAAATAGATAAACTAACTTATAGTTCTAGTATTTTAATGTATCGAAAAAGACTATCAGTACCCCTAGGACAAACCATTATCTAATTTGAATATAGATTGCGAGTCCGAAATTGCAATGTCAAATTTTCTATGGAAACTTGAACAGTGCGCCACAAAGTGCGTAATGAGAACTAAAAATCAGTACACATTTGACAATGACATTCCGGACTCGCAAACGTTACGAATTCGATATTGGTTCGTGCTAAGGGTACAATTCTCCGCGAACTTTGCCTTTGCTTTAGTGCTTACTTTGGGGCTAGGCTAATTGGAGTGTGTCAAAAAAAAATGGGTGCGTGTACTTATGTAGGCGCGTGAGAAGTTATCCTTCTTTGGCATCGTTTAAAATTAGTTTTTAATTGCATGCAAATAATTAATTACAATAAATTAATAAAAAGTCTGGAAAAGGACACAGTCAATAAAGTTCAGTTTTAATTTGAAAAAATAAATAAATAATCAAAATATTCAATTAAAATCGCTACTGAATATAATTTATTAGAACATATGTGATTTGCACTTGTGTGAAACTCAAACACGTATTCCGAATATACAAACTAGAAACATGTGGATAAATATTATAAATATGAATACCTATAACTGTTACTTTATTACAAAAAATAAAGACGTGGTTTTTGGTTCTACTACACCAATGGTCAAGAGATGGCGCTGTAGTCTCCTGAATCGCGCTTTGGTTCCGTTGTTCCAGATTAATAAATACTTTTGATAGGCCTTCACAATGCAGTCGTTAGCACCCACTAAATAGAGATTCTATTTCTATTCAGTGATGCGCGCGCATCTTAAAATTTCACTCTCATCATTTTTTCATAACGCGCCTAAAGAAGTATAACTTCAAAAAAAAAGCGTAGTACGATGTGAAGTTTGTGCTTGGAGCTTTAGACATCAGACCAAAGTCAAACCCACATTATGATAGTGTATAGGCCACTCAGTTACATTATTTATATTTTATTTAACAATAAATTCCAGATATAACTGATAATGAGGATCTCGATATAACGCAGGTGGTTATCGCGTTCGGCTGCGATCGTTGAAGTTAAGCAACTTTCGCAGTGGTCGGTCATTGCTGACCAAAAACCTTCTATCTCGAGCTCCTCCGTGCTTCGGAAGGCACGTAAAGCCGTTGATCCCGGCTGCATCTGCAGTCGTTAACACCCGCCAATCAGCACTGAGCCCGCGTAGTGGGTCAAGGCCCAATCTCCTTATTCCATCTATAGGAACAGCCTTTGCCCCAGCAGTGGGGACATTAATAGGCTGATGATGATTACTGATAAAGACCATCTTAACATGGTCCAGTCATTTTACAATGTAAAAATCACTTTCATTGTATAAAACGAGAATATAACAACACGTCATTTTGACAAGCATGAAATTGGCACAAGGCATTATGGAATCTGGGACATCAAATATAGTGACATCTTGTAGAACGACCTGCAAGCTATTCCAATGCAGAGATTGTTACATCTTACTAAGCATAATAGCGTCGTGTTTAAAGAAATATATAGCATTCTTTTAGAAACAATCTTGGCACAACTTTTTAAAAAATCACCCATTTAAAAATTAAATAATAACGAAGCCAATAAACTATTAAAATAAATCGTTATTATAAACTGAAACCTATTGAATCCAGTTATCAGTTGATTTTTAATACTGTATTTTCAATAAAGAGGAGTGCCAAGATTGTTTACCAAATAGGACAAGTTAAGATGAACGGACTGTAGTATCTAGTAACAGAACTTTTATTTTTTATTTTTTTAAACAGATTGTCCGTTAACTATGATTAATTGCTAATAAATTAAAAAAATAATAGAAAAATGATAGTGAAATACATTCTTTTGGGCATGCTAGGGCCGATTTCGTCGATGTCCTTTATTTGTTCGTGTAGGAATAGTGGCGACAGAAGTCCTTTGAAGAAAAGGTGATGTATTGATCCACGACACCATCCACGGGATAAAGGTTTGAGTTAAAGCCAGAAAGGTTGTGATGAATTTTCTGCCACATCAACTAGCTTTACAAGTAAACTTACGCTGATTGAGTTTAATTGGTTGCGCCTTGTAAAATACACATTAAATCCTTCAAGGTGATTCACTCTAATAAATTAGATACGAACGTGCTTGTTGTGGATAAGCAGAAAATCTATATATATAAAACTCAAAGGTGACTGTCTGACATAGTGATCTATCAACGCACAGCCCAAACCACTGGACGGATCGGGCTGAAATTTGGCATGCAGGTAGATGTTATGAGGTAGGCATCCGCTAAGAAAGGATTTTGATCAATTCTACCCCCAAGGGGATAAAATAGGGAATGAAACTTTGTCAAACACCGAAGCGAAGCGAGGGCGGGCCGCTAGTAGCACATATTAGTAATAAAGAAATACCAATTCCATATTTTTTTTATTGGGAACAGTGTTGCAAGGTCCGATTTTTGGTGTTATAGAAATAAGCAGTATGTGTATGGAAAGAGCTACAAGAAAAAGAAAACAGTAGATGTACTTTTTCCGATTTGCAACCCCCCGCCCCGCCCCGCCCCCCCTAGAATTGGTAAATCAAATCGATATATACAAAAAAAACCTTTAACGAAGTCGAAACCTTTAAGGGGATATTGAAGGTCAAAGTCACAATATTTTTCAAGATTTTACAAAAACTTTATTTAGCGACGCACTTACACACACGCACACACATACGCACAGGCACATTCTTTGCGTAGCGCCACAGTAGCGCGATGCGCTATAAATTGCGTACTGGAAAAAGAAATATATATATTTCTAACTAAAAAATACAAATGTTTCCCACGTATAATATTTTGTAATATTACTTGTTTGGTTGTACAGAATGCAGAAGAACATGAGAAATTTCAGAAAAACAGCAGATCTCCAGTTCAATCCCGAGACCTAGGAATCCTGATTGGGAGAGAAAACATGCTGGCAAGTCGTTAGCACCCACCAATCCGCACTGGGCCCGCGTGGTGGGTCAGGGAAAACCTGTGCCCCAGCAGTGGGGACATTAATAAGATGATGATGAAGTGACTCATAGCCTAGATACGTAGACGCTTGCGGTATCAGAGTATCAGTTGTGCATTGTCTATACTCTGACCACATTGAAATGAAATTAAACATTCCCTGCGTCTTGTTCACAAACACAAAGCTACCAAAAGTGTGGCCTTCTATAAGGTGTAGTTCCTTTTTTTTATGTTATAGCGGGCTTGCGAGCAGACGGCTCACCTGATGGTAAGTGATCACCGTCGCCCATGGACACTTGCAACACCAGGAGTATCACAAATGCGATGCCGGCCTTTAAGGAAGGAGTACGCTCTTTTTTGAAGGTTTTTGGGTCGTATTGGTCCGGAAACACTGCTAGCGACAATATATCCACAGTTTTGTCGTACGCGGTAAAAAATTTCGACAAAACCGCACGGTTGTGGATAGCCACGCATCAAGATGATGAGGATGAAATTTTTGTCGCGATGTACGATGGCGAAATGCAGCTGCTGGAATTAATCCGAACAATTCCTCAGAACACTCCCCGTGATAAATGCGAATAATACTTTCCCAGACGGGGTCTAATTCGAAAGGGAGACCCACCATCCATCCATCCATGACCAACCCGTTTTAATAATACGTACTAATAAATTACGTAATCATCATCAGCCTGTTAATGTCCCCACTGCTGGGGCACAGGCCTTCCCTATGGATGGAATAGGGAGATTGGGCCATGACCCACCACGCGGGCCCAGTGCGGATTGGTGGGTGTTAACGACTGCAGATGCAGCCGGGACCAACGGCTTAACGTGCCTTCCGAAGCACGGAGGAGCTCGAGATAGTAATTTTTTGGTCACCCATCCAATGACCGACCACTGCGAAAGTTGCTTAACTTCAACGTTCGCAGCCGAACGCGCTAACCACTTACGCCATCGAGCTCCTTGTAAAATTACGTAAGGCTTCCTCTTATTAGGTGTAGTTTTATAAAGATCCTCAGCTCGCTGCTTAACCTACTAGCAAATGCAAGCGCATTATCTGTCAGCGCTAATATAGTGCCGGCATTGAAGCATTAACCATGTAACCTTTTTACAAACAAATAGAGGACATGACTATTAACACAGTGTGAGCCTCCCCGCGGCGAACCCAGGACCCTGCAACGATTGCTATCGCGTACATCTCCAGGGTTATTCTCTAATCTAACATCCTTGGCTACAACGCTGTACCATCTTCGAAATTATACATGTACTTGCTCTATTTGTTTTCATTAAATAATAATACTACGCTTGACAACTAAAATTATTTTACTGCCTGTGAAAATCTGCAATATGAGAGGCCCTACTTGTAATTTAATATAAATAAAATCCATATTTCTAAATCCTTCAATGTTACAGGTTATAGAGAGAGACGATTTGCTAAGCAATCTATCGATTCACCGTACGGGTGCAGGTTCCATCGTATGTAAAATGACATCATAGAAGATTCATGAAGTCACCTTTCATTACATAATGTGAAATTATACATTTATCTATCATTCACCTGCATTTTGATTGCTGTGTGATACAGTATAAATACAAATAGTGTTATTTATATTAGGTGTAACTAGACATTAACATCTTAAATATCAAAGCAGTTAGGGCAGACTAATCCCGTTGGCAGCACCCGGAACGTAACGACCCGCATTATGTGATGTTAATGTATGAACAACAGAAGGGTCGATCAACGTTGAACTCAACGTCGACTTATATTGCAGAATAACAACGGCTGAAACTGCAGCGCATGAAATATTCCCTCTCCGCTAATGGCTCGCAGGACGATAACTTATCGCAGATATCGTTCGATCTGAACGATCGCTTGTTGACTTGATACTATCCATAATTTGCATAAATTTAAAAATATCAAGACTCCTATTAATACGAGCGGTGCAGTGTTAACTGTTATCGGATTGATATCAAGAAATAGTACTATCATACACAATACGTTATATTGTTTTTTAAC
This sequence comes from Chilo suppressalis, assembly GCA_902850365.2. Taxonomy (NCBI): domain Eukaryota; kingdom Metazoa; phylum Arthropoda; class Insecta; order Lepidoptera; family Crambidae; genus Chilo; species Chilo suppressalis. The sequence continues at coordinate 1,716,987 of OU963905.1, read as the reverse complement.
GTAAATATCAGTCAGGGTTGCCATTGCCGTAAATATCAGACAGTTCTCCCGATTTTACAGGAGATCTCCTGTTATTATTAAATTTCTCCTGTTCTCCTGTTTCTCTACATGAATCTACTGTTGTACTTAGAATACGATTTTTTTTCGTGTTTTCCAGCAATTTAGTATGAAGGTAGGTAGTAGTAGTAAGGAAGAAAAAAGTACGAATCTGCATCTACTGTTTTTTCTTTACATCAACTGTTGTTTTCTATAACGCCTCCCGATTTTTCACAATCGGACCTGACAACACTTTATCAGTCGATTTATTGATAATAATTCTTGGTTGCTTACAGAGAACACAGAAAGAGATATCCTGTGGTTGCTCACATATAAGTAGCAATAAAAAAGTGGAGAAAAAAATAAAAAGAAAATAAATATAATCTATATATATATAAATTTAAAGGTGACTGACTGACATAGTGGTCTATCAACGCACAGCCCAAACCACTGGACGGATCGGGCTGAAATTTGGCATGCAGGTAGATGTTATGACGTAGGCATCCGCTAAGAAAGGATTTTGATCAATTCTACCCCCAAGGGGATAAAATAGGGAATGAAAGTTTGTATGAAACTTTGTCAATTTTAAACCAATCGGGCTGAGACTTTGCATGCAGGTATAAGAAGAATCATAGATGAATATCATTGTGTATATAATACAAGCATGAGAACAAAAACTGTAGTCTACACTTCAGCTCTACAGCGAAGCGAAGCGAGGGCGGGCCGCTAGTTTATTATATAAGTGCAGTAATCAAATATTAAAATAGTCTTTATATTGTGCCTTGCAAATGCCGGTCGCTAGGTAGTCGTTTGCATCAGCTTAACTATGTCCCCACAGCTGGGGCACAGGTTTTCCCTATGTATGGAATAAGGAGATTGGGGCATGACATGACCCAACATGACGTGGGCCGAGTTTGGATTGGTGGGCGGTAGTTTTACATTTTAGTGGATTTACGTTTTCTTGACAGTTGTGAGCGAATTATTTCATTACTAGCCAACCAGTGAACCAAATGTTCACCAAAACCTGATTTCTCGAAAACCGGAAGTGCTACCTTACTCAAATCCGGTTTGTAGTCTTATCAGACTATTCTTAACCTATAACATAAATATTCTCTTTATCTATCTCTTACGGTTTAGCCGCTGAAACAGCACCACAGACAGACGGACTTGTCTAATAGATAAGAGATACTAAAAAATGGACATTGTGTTGAATTGTTTTGTGGTTTTTTTTTTGTATTTTCCTGATATTAAGTGGTGATAAAGTCCAAACGTGAAGATAGCTGGTATAGCAGTTATAAACTGCTACACCAACCATTCTCACCTTTCCGGCCTGCAAAGAATCTTCTTCATGCCTTTATTAAAGGAGCCCCCCGTTATATTCGTATGCCTTATGGGGCTGATCGAGGCTGTACAATTTAACAGCCATGTAACTTTTAACCCTTAAATAACAAATAAAGTACCTAGTCTATTTATTTGATTTTATTTTCAGGTGCCCCTTGCGTGAACTCGAGATAATATTTTTGGCCTTTCGGATGACGGTATCGCGTAATAGAATTAAAATTGTTGATATAAAAAAAGAAAGAAAAAAACATTTACTGGTAACACAGCTTACATACATTGAAAACAAAACAGAATTGAAAAACATAACAACAATGAACAAAATATACAAAAAAATGGTTGCCTGTAAAGTCGGTTTTACGGGCGAAGATTTTACGTGACAACGTCTTTTTCTCGGTAGAATATTTATTGATATGAATATAATTAAATTGCACAATAGGAACAAGGAATTGAATGAAAATAAGAATTGCACAAATTTTAACTATAGAAATATATTTTGTTTACTAAAACATTGTACATGTAAACTTAAACTTAACACGAGAGACTCATCGTAACGTTACCGAGCGTTACACTTTTTCATAAGTGACTCCCAGCCGCAACCTAATTTAAGACGTTGTCACGTCAAAACAAGTAAACTTATCTAAGGTGTTGCTGTGCAGGGCCAACAGGTTGCTGTCTCAGCTATGCTACTGTGGTAGTGCTTTCGCGATACCACAGCAACGCTGGTTTTCAGCCAGCGCCTTATGACGTCCGAACGCCAAACAAAATGCGAAATAATGCTTTATGTAAAACATAAAATGCTAGTGATTTTAAAAATAAAATGCAAATTAATATCATTTCATAAAATAAATAAAATAAAGATAACATTAATAATCAAATTACGCTACACCTATGGCAGAACTTATTATTATTATATATTTTTAGTTTGACATAAACATATTTTGACATATATTTCTAACTATGACTTGTTTGATTGTAATTGTAATATAATAATTTTGATTTTTGTATAATTGTAAACCGGATTATACTTAAAAAATATTTTATACCTTGTAATAAGGTCGAAATGTAGTGACACTAAACTTTTTACCTAACACCAAATTGCTGTACTAACCTACATTTCACAATAAATTATTTGAATTTGAAATTTTTGTATTTGAAACTACACTTTTCCGACTTTTCTTTTTGAGGTAACAGCCTAATCTGTGCCTTAGAGCCATCTTAGCCATCTTATATGTAACTTATATGTAGTTATGTAAATTTTGTAAATTACTACGAAATGTATGTATGTAATACAATAAAATATTCAAAACAGTGTAAAATTAGTACTTTCATATCTACACCAATTTATGGCAATTAAAAAAGATGAAAGTCGATACCCGAACAGGATCATACGGCTGAATATTTGATTTACCCGGTCACGCGAGATTTGACGGTAAACAAACTTTACGGCGAAATTATCGATAATCGATTCACTACTCGATTAAATCCATGGGTATTTCACGGAAATGAGTTCTGTGTCGAACCATATTTACCTTACTCATATCGAACGCGTGCCTTTGGACTGTATTACGAGCACATTAGGGCGAGAATCGTATGTCGCAGGCGGTGTATTAAAAATTACCTAAGCATTACTCTAAGAAACCAAACTGTTTATCACACTATCTTTTAATGTGCATTTTATTCATGAGCAAAGTCGATCTCGAGAAACGATTGAGCTATCAAACAACGGAGTTTTATTTTTGAACCACATATCGTATGGGATCATTAATTGTTCGTCCCGAAATGGTGTAAGTCCAATTTTATTATTTCTGAACATTCGTATAAAACGTTTGTTTATCGATGGTAACTTTGTTAGCTCGATTGAATTATTCGAATGTTTAGTCACGGCACACATTTCGCGCAATCTGTCGGATACGAAAATCACGATTTGGTTCGTTTTAAGTGAACATCGCTCGGTATACACGATAATAATAGTTTTATCTCGATTGTTTTTTAAACAATTAACCGTTATAACAGTTATTGTTAAAGCTTTTATAAATAAACCAACCATTGTTTTCACATGCACTAAGCATATATGTGTGGGTACGACTGTTTTCTATTATTAAACGATGTTGCGGACGAATGTCCGAACAACAAAGTGCAATTAATTGGTTTGTCGTGCGTGATATTGTATTAGCAATGTAACGCATCGATACAACAATAAATATCTATATATATATATATAACTCAAAGGTGACTGACTGACTGACATAGTGATCTATCAACGCACAGCCCAAACCACTGGACGAATCGGGCTGAAAGGCATGCAGGTAGATGTTATGACGTAGGCATCCGCTAAGAAAGGATTTTGATCAATTCTACCCCCAAGGAGATAAAATAGGGAATGAAAGTTCGTATGAAACTTTGTCAATTTTAAACCAATCGGGCTGAGACTTTGCATGCAGGTATAAGGAGAAATGTCATTGTGTATAATACAAGCCTGAGAACAAAAACTGTAGTCTACACTTCAGCTCTACACCGAAGCGAGGCGAGGGCGAGCCGCTAGTCCTTACATATGATAAAAAATTGCAACAAATATCCAACCATAAATGGTACCGTCAATCTTTAATGTCCGCGTTTATTAAGAAATAAATCATAAACGAAATAAGGAACGGTCAAATACGGTCATTACTCACAAACTGTTCGAAGGGAAAAAAGAAATAATAAAGACGATTGATTAATTTATCGAAAAACTTTAGTTACGCAACTATTGAGTGCGAGGTACGGATGATAATTGACTCCCAAATATACATGCATTAATAACTGGGGTTATAGTTCAGGGTGTGAGCTCAGTGGCCGATGCGGCACCGAGCCACAAAACAGATAAATACAGAAGGTAATCTACACCATAAGAGGGCAACCGCTCACGAACACGCTAATTTGAGACCAGTGCGGTTGCGAGAGCCCGTCCGCTTGAGACACGTTTCTGTGAACTTTTTGGTACAAAAATGGAGCAACGTGAAAAATTACTATGACTGTTCAGTGGACAGTTGTTTGAATAGCACATGCAACATTAAAATATTTTAGTTATTTGGGGGTTCATATTTCCGTTCTTCCCGTTTCATTTTCTACAATAAATCAAACAGCGAAATACGAGAGAGAAATACCAGTACTACGATAGGTTTATGTGCATAGCGAATGTTGATAATCCTAGCGCGACCGCTGAGCGTAGCTATGAAAAGTGTAGTACATACATGTGACGGCGATGTGAAGACGACCTCCGTGGCCGAGTGGTTTGTACGCTGGGTTTCATGGTGTGGCGGTGGGGCAGATGTTTGTGTGATAAATACGACCATTTATACTCCAGTCATAGATGTTCCATATGTATTTCTATATGAATATACTTATATATGTATTCTATCCGTTACCCTAGTATCCCATAACACAAGCCTTACAGTGCTTACTTTGGGGCTAGGCTAATTGGTGTTAGCGTTGGAAATATTTATATTTATTTATATTACGTGTGATCGACTTCTGTACCTTTCTGTTTTGTGGCTGAGCTCATGTTGAAATGTATACCGATCTCATTTCCAGGTGAGAAATGGCGTCCATTTGTCATCGGTGCAACCAAGCCGGCTAATTGGCCGATGACGATTTAAACACACGAGTAATGTATCGATTATTTATGATGATCACGCATTTGTTGGTTATTGGTTATAGTCGTTCAGAAGATATCGTTATTGCGCCTGATAAACAAATTGGATTATATAAGATGTTTCTTTATGGGAGAGGAAAAGATTTTTCTAGTTTTATACGAGACGCGGAGTCCATGAGATTTATTTTTATAAAGCCAGGTGATGTTAAGTGGTGATAAAGTCCAAACGCGAAGATAGCCGGTACATCAGTTATAAACTGCCACTCCAACCATCCTCACCTTGCCGGCCTGCAAAAATGCTTCTTCACGCCTCTCTAAGGACCCCAGATTGTAGGAAGGAGGAAACACGTAAGCGCGCAAAGAATTCCACCTACGAATAGTACGACAAAGCTGATACAGCAACAAAATAACCGACCTTGGACCCAATCCCCTACCCCATGAGCCCTGGAAGCCTGGATCCTTATTCACCAACGACGAATCACTAAAAGGTAGTGTTAAGGACAGCACTGAGCGAGTAACAAAACTTTAAAACAAAAAATGGGTGCGTGTACTTATGTAGGCGCGTGAGAAGTTATCCTTCTTTGGCATCGTTTAAAATTAGTTTTTAATTGCATGCAAATAATTAATTACAATAAATTAATAAAAAGTCTGGAAAAGGACACAGTCAATAAAGTTCGGTTTTAATTTGAAAAAATAAATAAATAATCAAAATATTCAATTAAAATCGCTACTGAATATAATTTATTAGAACATATGTGATTTGCACTTGTATGAAACTCAAACACGTATTCCGAATATACAAACTAGAAACATGTGGATAAATATTATAAATATGAATACCTATAACTGTTACTTTATTACAAAAAATAAAGATGTGGTTTTTGGTTCTACTACACCAATGGTCAAGAGATGGCGCTGTAGTCTCCTGAATCGCGCTTTGGTTCCGTTGTTCCAGATTAATAAATACTTTTGATAGGCCTTCACAATGCGGTCGTTAGCACCCACAAAATAGAGATTCTATTTTGTTGGTAGATTTTCTTAATGTGCGGTAAACACAAAAATTTTTTGTGTTACAGTGATGCGCGCGCATCTTAAAATTTCACTCTCATCATTTTTTCATAACGCGCCTAAAGAAGTATAACTTCAATAAATATTTAAAATAGGCACACAAACCAGGAAACGCAAACACACAACACAACAGGTAAAACTAATAAGTAATAGAAGAACAAGTGACATAATACAAAATAAAGAATTATAATAAAAATAATTACATCAGTGGGCTGGTGGCTAGTGTCTGTCGCCAACAAGTAGTGTCTTGTGGAGGTAACTTTCCCAAATGGATGCTCCGTTCCGAATTTAAAGAAGAATTCGCTGTTCGAGGGAGGATTCTCTCTCTTTAACATATTTTCTTAAGTTTGATTAATTGAAATATAGATCTAGTTAAAAATATAAATGTTCAATATTATTATAACGTTGTATTAATAATAAGTCCTGAAAAATTACTTTCTCTCATTGCTTTTGCAATGTAAGTCATAGCATCCAAATATAGCGATATAAAATAAGCGTAGAATTATGTAAAGTACAGTAGAAATACTGAATGAAACGCAGTCGGGTAAAAAGAATATGCTTGTCCTATTAAACCAGGAAGAATACTATCCAAGCTAAAATTAACAAGGCTAGTAAAACGTCTATCTTAACTTTATAATGTTTTGTTCAAAGCTCGCCTTAATTCCGAATCGATTATGGTGCACAACAATTTCGTGACTGCGCTAAATCTGAACCAGTGTTCAGTATCGTCAATAGATGGCAGTGTTTTACGTCTAAAAACCCGGCAAATCGCGCCCTATTAGGTCTGCGAACGATTGAAGCATTATTTTTACAACTATCAAGCCATGTTCGGCGGGCGAATTTGATGGAGCATCTATCTATTGGAAATCGTCAGAGTTAGGTAAGTACTTTGGAAAATGTCAACGAAATCAGGTTAAGAATGTTGGGGCGTACATCATTATATATAGAGCTAAACTGGGCTCGACTGATTCGCTTGGTGATTTAAAGACTCGGATATCAAACTTTATATAGAGAATCTATGAGCTGATGTTAAATCACGTTAAGGCAATTTTTTGTAAAAAAACATTGAGAAAGAGTTTTTTGTTTTGTATATATTTTTTTAAGCTTGTAACTGCTTAATGTTTAAATCTAAAGAAAATACTTAAGAGCTTAAAATAGAGATGAATAATATTGATTAAAATCTAAGAGCTGATCCTAAACCATTTTTAGGCAAATTTAGTAAAAAAAAACTATTTTTTGATAAATCCATAAATGTTTCGAGAGAAGATAGTGTGGGCTATATTTTTTCACTAATTAAAACAACCGTCTTGACTAATAACACTATTGAGTGTTTTATGTGCACGAAGTAACATTTTCAAATTATACGGAGTAAGGGAATGGAGTTCGACTTTTACATGTGTTACTAACCACTTAAAGTGTAACTAATCACACACCTTGAAACGATATATGCTTAGACGAAGCTCAAAATTAATCTTTGTGTAAATTTATTCATTGCACTTCGTAAAGCCTAAGCTCGGGATGAAAACCTGATTGCGGATGCATGTATTGATCACTGAGCTGGTGGCCAGGCGGTCGCTAACATAAAGACATTTGCACAACCTTCGGTAACAAGTATAGAGTCTGTGCGGAAAGAGAATGGACGTGGCGAAAAACGGAACTGACATTAAGATTTTTATTTGGCAATCAAACCCAGCAATCTGTAAAACGTCAAAGTTTTGTATTGACACAGATTTGTTTGTTGTTGTGATTTCTTGCGGTTTTTTGTATTTAATCATGTCTAAAATGGGTAAAACCTTACAAATACGGTAGGAAAGCACTGCAGCGGCCTCCAATCTGAATCCCATTCTCTCTCCGCACAGACTCTATATGATTTTGCTGCTGATGTGGCTTCTGCTGCAGTTAATAGTCGAAGATAGTAAAAAGCTAGAAAATTATAGACAGATATAATGTTGTTTTGAAATATGGCCAATGAACGGTCATCATCATCATCATCATCATCATCATCAGCCTATTAATGTCCCCACTGCTGGGGCACAGGCCTTCCCTATGGATGGGTTAGGGAGATTGGGCCATGACCCACCACGCGGGCCCAGTGCGGGTTGGTGGGTCAGATGCAGCCGGGACCAATGTCTTAACGTGCCTTCCGAAGCACGGAGGAGCTCGAGATAGTAAATTTTTGGTCACCCATCCAATGACCGACCACTGCCAAAGTTGCTCAACTTCAACGACCGCAGCAGAGGGGTATAAGGGGTGCCGCCTAACACCCAACGGCACCCAAGCCAACCTCACCTGCCCGCGGTGTACCCTGCCGACCAACGGACGAGGCTCTGGCGCTCCCCACCAACCCGCACTGGGCCAGCGTGGTGGGAGACGGCCCAAAACCCCCCCTAAAAAATGATAGTACATAATAAGAAACCCCAAGTGCCCGGCGGTGCTGGAGTCCGTGGCGGCGCTGACGGACGCCGACTCGGCGCCAGGACCAGGGGTGCGAAGAATCCCCGGGCGGCAAAAATCCCCCGTCAAACGACCTTGGCCCTGGCAACGTACAACGCACGCACACTACGGACCGAGGAGAAGCTGCTCGAACTGGAGGAAGAATTGAGCAGGATTCGCTGGAGTATTGTAGGACTATCAGAAGTCCGAAGAGAGGGCGAGGACACGATGGTCCTTAAATCCGGCAACCTGCTCTATTTCCGGGAGGGCGAAGATCTGTCCCAGGGTGGTGTCGGGTTTGTTGTCCACAAGTCTCTCGTGAACAATGTTGTACAGATCGGTAGTGTGTCGAATAGGGTGGCGTACCTTATACTCAGAATCACCAAACGGTATTCGTTGAAGGTCATACAGGTATACGCTCCGACCTCGACGCACCCCGACGAGGAAGTGGAAGTCATGTATGAGGATATTTCTCGGGCAATGCATGCTTCCAGGACCCATTACACCGTTGTCATGGGGGACTTCAACGCAAGGCTGGGCAAACGTGGCGATGATGAGTTGAAAGTGGGGCAATTTGGAGTTGGAATCCGGAACTTCCGAGGTCAAATGCTAGCCGATTACATGGAGAAGGAGGGACTCTTTATGATGAACTCCTTCTTCAGAAAACGGCTGCATCGAAAATGGACCTGGAAAAGTCCGGATGGCGTGACAAAAAATGAGATTGACTTCATCATGTCGACTAAGACTCGGATATTCAATGATGTCTCAGTGATCAATTCGTTCAATACGGGAAGCGATCACCGAATGGTAAGAGGCACATTGAATCTAAATGTCAAAGCCGAAAGGAATCGACTGATGAAGTCCACGCTCCGTCCTGAAGCCATCCGGATCCAAAACCCCGAGCGCTTTCAACTCGAACTGCAAAATCGCTTCGATTGCCTAGAGAGCTGCGTAGACGTGGACAATTATAATGACAGGTTTGTTGAAGCTGTCCTTACGGTGGGCTCGAAGTTCTGCAAGCCCATCCGTACCAAAAAACGCAGCAAGATCTCGGAGCCGACTCTCAAGCTCATGGAGAAAAGGCGTGAGATGGGTCTGCAGTCCTCTGAAGATGCACGTCGGCAGCTCAATAGGCAGATTTCGAAGTCTCTGACTCGCGACATACGCCGCTTTAATACTGATCGTATTAAAGAGGCCATCGAGCGGAACAAAGGCTCGAAAGTGTTCGCAAGAAATCTGTCTCTTGGACAGAGTTTGCTGACGAAGCTGAAGACAGAGGACGGCAGAATTATTTCGTCGCAACCTGAGCTTATGGCTGAGATCGAAAGCTTCTACGGACAGCTATACGCGACATCACGAGTACCTGTCACAAAGGCGACCGACCCAAGAGCCAAATTAACCCGACACTACACCGAAGATATCCCGGACGTCAGCCTGTACGAGATTAGTGTAGCTCTGAAACAGCTCAAAAACAATAAGGCGCCGGGTGATGACGGAGTTACAGCCGAGCTTCTGAAAGCAGGTGGACGACCAGTCTTGAAATCTCTTCAGAAGCTATTTAACTCTGTCATACTCGAGGGCAGAACGCCTAGCGCATGGCATAGGGGAGTGGTGGCGCTTTTCTTCAAGAAGGGCGACAGGGCCCAGTTGAAGAATTACAGACCCATCACGCTCCTGAGTCATGTATACAAGCTGTTTTCGAGAGTCCTCACGAATCGTCTCGCGCGCAGGTTTGACGACTTCCAGCCTCCCGAACAAGCCGGATTCCGAAAAGGGTTTAGTACCGTAGACCACATCCATACGCTGCGGCAGGTTATACAGAAGACCGAAGAGTATAACCTGCCATTATGCTTGGCGTTTGTGGACTACGAGAAAGCCTTCGATTCGATCGAGACATGGGCCGTGCTTCGGTCACTCCAAAGGTGCCAAATAGACTATCGATACATCGAAGTGTTGCAGTCGTTGTATGAAAACGCCACTATGTCAGTTCGACTCCAGGACCAAAACACGAAGCCAATCCAGCTGCAGCGTGGTGTAAGACAGGGTGACGTTATATCACCGAAACTGTTTACAGCTGCGCTGGAAGACGTTTTCAAACTTTTGGACTGGAGCGGACTTGGCATCAACATAAACGGCGAGTACATGACGCACCTTCGATTTGCAGATGATATCGTAGTCATGGCTGAGACCATGGATGACCTTGGCACAATGCTCGGCGACCTCAGTAGGGTGTCCCAACAAGTGGGTCTCAAAATGAACATGGACAAGACGAAAATCATGTCGAATTCCCATGTCGTACCCACTCCAGTGACTGTTGGGAGCTCTACACTGGAAGTTGTTGACCAGTACGTATACCTGGGACAAATAGTCCAACTGGGTAAGTCCAACTTCCAGAAAGAGGTTAATCGACGAATCCAACTCGGCTGGGCAGCGTTCGGGAAGCTACGTAGCATCTTCTCGGAACATCTACCGCAGTGCCTCAAGACGAAAGTCTTCAATTCGTGCGTGTTGCCAGTGATGACATACGGAACCGAGACGTGGCCGCTTACAATGGGTCTTGTAAGAAGGCTCAAAGTCACCCAAAGGGCAATGGAGAGGGCTATGCTCGGAGTTTCTCTGCGTGATCGAATCAGAAATGAGGAGATACGCAAGAGAACTAAAGTCACCGACATAGCCCACAGAATTGCAAACCTTAAGTGGCAATGGGCAGGGCACATTGCTCGCAGGACCGATGGCCGCTGGGGCGGAAAGGTCCTCGAGTGGCGACCGCGTACCGGGAAACGCAGTGTTGGCAGGCCCCCCACAAGGTGGACCGACGATCTGGTAAAGGTCGCGGGAAGCCGCTGGATGCGGGCAGCATGGGACCGATCGCTGTGGAAATCCATGGGGGAGGCCTATGTCCAACAGTGGACGTCTTTCGGCTGATGATGATGATGATGATGAACGACCGCAGCAGAACGCGATAACCACTAGCGCCATCGAGCTCCTCGAGAATGAACGGTGCGTAAACTTAAATAATTACTACTTTGTAACCATTTCATCATATGACGGATTTTTAGACTTAAATTACAAAAGATACTAATACTTGCTTAAGACAGATCGATAGAGAGTTAAAAACTGTATAAGATGCAATTTAAGATTGAAAAATCGACTACTTGGCACTTAGCTGCACTTCAGCTTGAAGACAGCAGCTTAGGCTTCAGATACAACTAATCCGTTGTCGGCTGATTTAAACAAACGAATGTATGAATGAATTTGTGCGGGTGTCATCGGACGATGGAGGATGTGTGGATAGTGTACACACTTTCTTGACGTACGTTTAATTTGATCTGCCGTGTCTGATAACTCCCGATCATTTGTTTTTTAGGCCCGTATTACAGAATGACATCTGTGAATGTACAGAATGAAAAGTGTTGATCTTAACTTGATTACAGTTAGAAAGGGTATGTATATATATATATTTATATATATATATATATATATATATATATATATATATATATATATATATATCCTAGGCGGATGCCTACGTCATAACATCTACCTGCATGCCAAATTTCAGCCCGATCCGTCCAGTGGTTTGGGCTGTGCGTTGATAGATCACTATGTCAGTCAGTCACCTTTGAGTTTTATATATATAGATATGTATTTTGTTTATTTTATACCCACTTACTAGCACTATATTAAAACTAATAAATATATCTAGATTTGATCATTAATGTCTCGGCTTATTTAGCACAAATGCTGTTAGGTTCGAGATTTTATATAAAAACTTATATATAAAATTCTCGTGTCACGGTGTGCGCAATTGAACTACTCCGAAACGGCTCGAACTGTTTTCGTGAATTTTTATATGCATATTCGGTAGGTCTGAGAATAGGACAACATTTAATTTTTATCCCCCTAAATATAAAGGGTGGTATATAAATATTTTTATGATACATCATACAAAAATACATACAACCCTAAATTTTCACCCTTCTACCACCAACCCCTATTTTTTTATGGCGGTACGAAGATCGGTGGGACAGCTAGTAGTTATATATATTTATATTTTCCAAGAGTTCCAAAACTTTATTTGGATTTTATTAACCTTGTCATGTAATTACAAAACACATAAAAAACCTAGCTAAATCTATCCTCAAGTGATGATTTTTCATTTTCTTAAGTTTTGTGTTGTTTTTTTGTTTTTTACAATACAAGGCTTGTTAACGGATAGAATGCATATACAGTACATATATAAGTATATTTATTTAGAAATACATATTAAACATCCATGACTAGAGTGCACATTGCTCCTGTTCATCACACAAACATCTGCCCCCACCGGGATTCGAACCCGGGACCTCTCGACTAGGCGACACCTTGAAACCCAGCGTTCAAACCACTCGGCCACGGAGGTCGCCAAAAGCAATTAATATATTTATCTAAAGAAAAGTTTTACTAGAAAAAAAATCCACGCGGACCAGGCAGCGGACCGGACTCGAACCCGCACCCTTCGCGATCCGGGCGAATGCAGTAACCAATTATGCTACCACGGCCCTGATGGCTGCGTCGAAATTTTCCTAGCCTTAAGCTGCAAGGCAGCGCCATCTCCTCCAGTCCGCTGCCTGGTCCTCGTGGATTTTTTTTCTAGTAAAACTTTTCTTTAGATTTAAACAGCAGCAGAGCAGTTAAATGCTTAAAAAATTAAAACATAATATATTTATTATTATTTCTGTAGGTATATGTTAATGATTTAATTATGTTTATATATGTTACTAGCTGACCCAGCGAACTTCGTACCGCCCTAAAAAAATAGGGGTTGTCCAGCGGACAAAATTGTGAATCTAAACCATTCTCAGATCCCCTTGAACACACACAAAAAATTTCATCAAAATCGGTCCAGTCGTTTAAGAGAAGTTCAGTGACATACACACTCACAGAAGAATTATATATATAAAGATAATGATGATTGATATTGTAATGAAATACTAACATAGGTTAAGAAAAATTGTTACTAACATATATGATATATATATATATTTTTTTGGAAGTTAGATAAACAGCAAGCTCTGCATTAACCCATTACTCTGTATCATCGGTCACACTGGATATCGGAAAAACGTCGCCAGGCAGTTATCGTTCATAGTCCGTCAAATAGTCCGGGCCATTTATTAAAACGATCCCGTCCCTAGGCATTACGTGAACTGTGCGCCGGCGCAGCACCGTTGTTTCACGTGAGAACAATGTTGTACGAAATAGACGCTTAACTTAAGCTATTGCTAAGCAGCATGGTAACAAAGGTGCAACATTATGAGACAGATTTAGTCAGAATTTGACGACCTCCGTGGCCGAGTGGTTTGTACGCCGGGTTTCATGGTGTCGCCGACTCGAGAGGTCCCGGGTTCGGATCCCGGTGGGGGCAGATGTTTGTGTGATGAATACGAGCATTTGTACTCCAGTCGTGGATGTTTAATATGTATTTCTATATAAATATACTTATATATGTAGAGTATATGTATTCTATCCGTTACCCTAGTATCCCATAACATAAGCCTTACAGTGCTTACTTTGGGGCTAGGATAATTGGTGTGTGTTGGATTTTTTTTTTTTTAAACAACAACATAGCGTGTATTTCTAAAATAGAAAAATTGGCCACCTTACACGAAAAGTGATGTCTGGGTAAGAGACCGCTTCTTTCAATGTTTTTATAGAAAACTAGCGGCCCGCCCTCGCTTCGCTTCGGTGTAGAGCTGAAGTGTAGACTACAGTTTTTGTTCTCAAGCTTGTATTTTAAACAATGACATTCATCTATGATTCTTCTTATAGCTGCATGCAAAGTCTCAGCCCGATCGGTTTAAAATTGACAAAGTTTCATACAATCTTCATTCCCTATTTTATCCCCTTGGGGGTAGAATTGATCAAAATCCTTTCTTAGCGGATGCTAACGTCATAACATCTACCTGCATGTCAAATTTCAGCCCGATTCGTCCAGTGATTTGGGCTGTACGTTGATAGATCACTATGTCAGTCAGTCACCTTTGAGTTTTATATATATAGACTTACCGGCTAGGTATGTCTGCCCCGATGGCTTAAGCCCACCATTCACTACACGCACCGCGAGCCGAACCCCGAGCCGTACCCATCCGTGGACAAATCCGTCATTGCCCACACACTACACGAGCGTCGAGTTGCAGTCCAGTCGCTTGTGTACTTTGGTGAGCCTCGCGCGTATCGTTCCTCCCTGTATGGATAAATTCTTGCCAAAACTCTTTATGATCGCCGAACGACATGTAATTATACTCGTTCATGATACAAACAACACAACCGCAGGCCAATTATGCTCGCTAATTGTGATATTGTTTTGATGTCAATTTCACATTACTCATTACGCTCTCCGAAAAATGCGATATCAAAATGACATCAACTTTAAAATGATATCAACTTAAATGCGTATTACGTTCAACTTTTTGACATAAAACAGTATCGCATAAACGTCAAAAATGTGATACAGACTTAACAAGTTAGGAGGTGGTTTTTCTGTATCAAATTCCTTTTTTTTTAATAAAAAAGAGTAAAATGGCTCGTTTCGGGTTAGTAATGGACTATTTAGAACGAGCTCATGCCGAGGACATGCGTAGAAGAGATAAACCCCTTGTAGAAGAGATACAATTATCTCTTTATGTTCGCTAATTGTGATATTGTTTTGATGTCAATTTCACATTACGTATTATGCTCTCCGAAAAATGCGATATCAAAATGACATCAAATTAAGCGTATTATGATCTACTCTTTAAAATGACATTAACTTGATATCAACTTAAATGAGTATTATGTTCAACTTTTTGACTTAAAACATTATCGCATAAACGTCAAAAAAGTGATACAGACGTGATACAGAATTAACAATTTAAGAGGTCGTTCTGCGTGCACGCACTACAAATGACTGACAAGTTCGCCGACAAATCTGTGCAAGCACACACACGTACGGATTTGTACGGCGCGGCTGGGGTGCGGCGCGGCGCTCGCGTCTCTCAACGGCGAGCGCCGCGCCGAGCCGCGAGCCGCACTCACCAATACATTAGAGGTGGGTAATATAGCTTTTTGTCTGAATCAAATCGAAACTATATATCGATATTCGATATCGGATTCTGAAACTATATATTTTGATATCGGTGATATCGCTGACGACCATATCAATCATATATCATTACAGGATAACAATGGAATGGAAAACTATATTTTCCTGGTACTGATACATAACCGTTATGTGAGTTTTAGATACATCAATATCAGGTAGGACTAGGAGTTAGATAATGCAGTATTTATCCATGTATTTAAGGGAGTAATTAAGTTGATTTCTGTTTTTTTACAGGAATATATGTTAAAAATATAGAAATAAACTAAACATAAAAAAACCGGAAGATAAATAATACACCAACTATACAAAATATTATGCTAATGCAATTTAATTGAACGTGTTTGGACGTTCGAATCTACGAAATGATAAAAATTCAAATCCGCACCAAATTTCTTTTGCTAGGGTTCAAGGATAGAGGTCAACGAGAGTAGAAATTAAATTGTGTCAAAGCTCACCATTATTCCCTAAGAAATAAGGTTAACGATTTAATCAACTTTAATAAAAAAAAATTGCAGTATGTGTTGCATCGTAACTATTGCTGTTTCACTCTCATCTCATCATACGCTCTCCCTCTACTCCCACTTGGCGTTGGTCGCGCTCATATTCCATTGTGATACGGTTCAATATACTTTAAACAGTCTATATACGATACAGTACTGTCAACGCGTATCGCATTCCCAATGCAATATAATGTTTTGCCAAAATATATACTTTCAGAACGCATTGATATCGGATTTGACGATATTGATGCAATATACGTTTCAATATCTATATACGATTTGTATGGCCCACTCCTACAATACATTCACACGCGGATTTGTCCGCGGACTTGTCGCCAGCGACAAATCCGGCGGATTGGTGCGCCCGTGAATGGTAGGCTTTATTCGTAACAAGTTTACATTTCATGCTAGCACTTCACATTTTTATGTTTATGCAAGCAAATGAGCTCCTGGCAATCCACTTGATGCTAAGTGGTCACTGCCGCCCATGGACACTTCGAGCACCGAGGGTACTTATGAGTTCCAGCTCTGAAGGAAAAGGTTACCTACCTTATGAAGACTGCCTGCTGAATATCAAAGCTAAATACCTCAAACCAAGACTACATCGGAACCGTGATCAAAACAGCTTCACGCAAACTCGGAGCCTTGAACATTCTGGGGTCCTTTAAGAGAGGCGTGAAGAAGCATTTTTTCAGGCCGGCAAGGTGAGGATGGTTGGTGATTCAGTTTATAACTACTGTACCAGCTATATTCGCGTTTAGACTTTATCTCTGCTTAACATCAGGTGGGGTAGAGTCATTTGCCTACCTGGCTATATAAACAAAAAACTTTAATATTCCTAAAACCGCTAAATGTAGCAGCACACGGGCCACACACCACGACCACAAACGCCGCCACGAGAAGCTAGAAGCGGCTACTAAAGTGGCTGAAGCGCGCGACAGCGGCCGACTAAGGTAATGGAGAGAGGGGCAGGGAATCGCGCGAGTGACGTGTGGGGGTGTTTTGTATCGGCGCATTAAGTGGCCGTAGGCCACAAGAAGCGAGCAACGACGATTTGTAGAGTGTGGCGGCCACCGGCATATTGTGTGAGGCGAGTCCATATAAAATGTATAAAAACTACAAGAAACATGCCGGTGGCGGCGTTTTGTGGTTGTGGTCGGTAGTCCGTGTGCGGCGACACTAAGGAAAGTTCTTTCCATATCTTGCTGTTACACAAGAAAAAGGAACGTATTTGTAACGACAGAAGTAATCATGGTCTACAGGAAATCGAAAGGAGAGATCGGAGAACGCGTCCATTGCGCATAGAAGACAAAACAGCTGATCTGAATGGATCAAATCATAACGCGAATTTCGTTTTTTGTTTGCCGTTGATCTCATAATTACCATTGACCCATCCATCAGCCTATTAATGTCCCCACTGCTGGGTCACAGTCCTTCCAATAGATGGTAGGGTGATTAGGCCATGACCCAGGTCCATTGGTGGGTGCTAACACAGCAGATACAGCTGGGATCAACAGCTTAACATACCTTTCGAAGCACAGAGGAGCTCCAGATAATAAGGTTTTGGTCCCCCGTCCAATGACTGACCGTTGCGAAAGTTGCTTAACTTCCTAGATTGACGCGCTATCCGCCTGCGCCATCGGCCTCTTCTCTCACCGTTGATATCGGTTCACAATTTACAAACGCGGAGGCAGGTAACGCTGTCTGCCTGCGCAGAGATGAGCTCAGATCAGCCGCCGTTCGTGATCGATATACGCTCGTAAATTTAACAAAACAAGAGCAAACCATGCCGATGACAATTATCGGCTATTACGCCCCCGTCCAATAATTCCTACGCCAAACATATTCCTCTAATAAGCAACCGTATTCCTACAATGAAACCGCTCTTAAAACTGCACAACTAAGTCCTAAAATCGTTAAAGAAAATGCGCAAATGTTGAATAACCATCGGTAAATATAACATTGTGAAAATATTATTCGCAAACAATAATTGAATGAAAGATAAAATCGCTCACTACGCTATATACTTGAGAATAGAGCTTAAATTCAGATAGAGATTTTTATAAGGTGGACTACGTAAAGTTGCTATACAGGGTGTTACAAAAATACATTGCTATACAGGATGTTACAAAAATACAAATAAAGCTTGAAGGGCGTTGAAGTACATCATATAAGGAGTCTTCTTTAATATTCTTAAAAGATTTGCATGAAGTTTTAAATTTTTATAAAAACATTTATTTTTGATGATCCTCGAACTAGTGACGTAGCTTAAAATGATCGATATTTTTATTAATCATTAAAAATAACTATTTTAATAAAAAGTTAAAACTTCATGCAAATATTTTAAGTAAATTAGAGAAGACTCCTTATATGATGTACTTTAACGCCCTTCAAGCTTTATTTGTATTTTTGTAACACTCTGTATAATATGGCCGTCAGAGAGCTGCGGTTTCCCGCGTAAAAAGCTCCTAAACGATTGCAAATAGGAGACGATCGATATAACTCGTGATCGAGTTTTTATATTTATATCTTCTGTAATGATATAATGTTATTTTATTTGATCAAAAATGTATGTCTTATCTATAATGTCCGCAATGATTCTTTATAAAATTCGAAGTTGCTATTCAATTAACGAAACTGTTTGAGATAAACTATCATACTTAATAACTTAATTTAAATTTTAATACTTGCTATGGGCTGCCTTATTAATCTCTTTTTTATAATATCCTGCTTTTTTGTTGTCATTTATTCTTGCACAAGATTTCCCACCCTAATCTTGCGAACAGATTGTGCAAATATTCGACTTTCAATAGAGTTTATAACATCCTTAACTGAATAAATAAATCCAGTCTGAGTAGAACTTTTTTTATGTTTTTTATATCGATATAAAAAAAGTTATTTATATTAATTTAGGCAATAATTAAAAATAGGGCGAAGGGAGGGCGTATTATATGATGCAAGAGTAGATTAAACTTATCAGATAACTGTTATTACGTTTTTTTTTGTAATTATCCTCTAACAGCTCTTTATATCTGTCTACATAGATAACAGTAGATAAGTAAGTACATAATCAAACAAATGCCTTTCATAAAATCGAATTGTCTTAGCGTTCAGTCACACAGCTCTATAAAACCTTAATGCGCGAGCACACAACGCGCTCCCACAATAAAAAAAGGTTACGACACACAACGATCGGCGACAAACTTTTTATTTCAACCAGAGACAATTAATAAATAATAAAACGGCGTAGTAACGGGCGACATTACCGGCCATAGACAATAAACCCTTCGGGCGGTCGGTACTATAAATCGCGGTAACAAGTGTCCCACTGCGCGGCGTCGGGATGCTGTATAAATTAGAGTCCGGCCCTGGGTGCACAGTTCACGGATGGTGATATCTGATTATGTTACAGACATAGAAATGTTCGGAGTACTAAGCTAAATGTCACGTGGCGACGGAAGGAGTAGAGTCGACGCGACGCAAACAACAATGACAAAACATTCATTCTATGTAACTTAGTTAAATCTTATAGTAAAAAAAGTATAAACTGGTTTTTATAATATTTGTTTCTTAGGTTTTCACGCATATCACTCATTAAATAAAACTAGTTTTTACGGGTTAATGCACGAAACTTTATTTATTTATTGACGTTTCGTAGCTTTTACAGGCTACGTCGTCAGAATCAAACTTTTATTTAATTTGTCGAGCTACCTTCGACCTGCCTCTCTTGAGTTTGTTTCGCCGGTTCTTCTCAGAAAGGTCTCCCAATTTTGGAACCGGTGGTAGTTTACGGTAGTTAGGGTCAAATAAATAAACTCAAAATTACAAAAAAGAAATTTTAAATAAAATACTTTATTGTGTAAATTAAATAATAAATTCATACATAGACTAGAACTTTAAAAATCGAACAATGAAATAACCGAACGCTCAATAAAAGTCTTTCGAAGGTAGCTCGACAAATTAAATAAAAGTTTGATTCTGACGACGTAGCCTGTAAAGGCTATGAAACGTCAATAAATAAATAAAGTTTCGTGCATTAACCCGTAAAAACTAGTTTTATTTAGGTTTTTATAATACTCAAAAGTTAAAAGTCTTTTGAATACCTAGTCAACATTTTTTAGGGTTTCTTACCTCAAAAGGAAAAAACGGATTCCTTATAGGATCACTTTGTTGTCCGTCCATCCGTCCGTCCGTCCATCCGTCCGTCCGTCCGTCTGTCAAGACCGTTTTTCTCAGGAATGCGTGGAGGTATCAAACTGAAATTCATGTCTAAAACTCAGGTCTACTGTCCCTTGGAGCTGTGAAAAAATCAAACTTCTAAGCCAAAGCAATCAAAAGATACAGCCGTTTATTCGCCGTAAATTTCCGCAAATTTTCGAAACTCGCACCGGAATCGAAACCTCCAGGGTCTTCCCGGGAACTTAAAAATCTTGAAATTTGGTACGAAGTAACGTCTTATCAGCTAAAGAAAAAATTGCGAAAACCGTAAATTTTTAGTAACATCATATAATAAAAAATATTTTTGAAAATCCAGGTGTGTACGGAACCATCGGTACGCGAGATCGACTCGCACTTGGCCGGTTTTTTTTATTAGTGTAGTGAGTGACCCCCGCCAAAATTTCAGGCTGCTAGCGCGCCTGAAGAGAGGAAGAGCGTTGTAGATTTTCCGCACAAGTTGGAGAGCCCAATACGGATCTTATAGAAGACCACAGAAATACTCGTATATCAGTGGTCGTCGTTTCGTCGTGGTTTCGTTGTTGAGAAAATTTTCAGGGCTCCCCAAAGTAGGCAGTCGGCTTCAATAATCAATAATAATCAATAATCAAAATCATTTATTCAGTTTAGGCTGTTACAAGCACATATGAATGTCTAGAAGCTACGCCATCGGTTCGTAAATCTACGGCGGGAGACCTTGTACTGAGAAGAACCGGCAAGAAACTCAGCAAGGGCTGTTTTTTTCTCCCTGTTTTATATCCCTGTGTTACAGATCAGCAACGTAAGGATGCGTGGAGCGACTCACTATTATGCCGCGTGATTTAACGTTTTTGCATTACACAAATATTATTTGGAATTAGGTTAATGTAAACTGACACCCAAAACTAATATTATAAATGTAAAAATTTTAAAGTTTGCTTGAGTCACAACTCAAGCAGTCAAAAAACTGTAGCATTCTCAAAAAACTAACTACATTTGCACCAGAGTTTTTAATTCAAATTAAGACTTAATCGTATTTAATACATCATTGTATAAATCTAGAGAAATTTTTACTACAAAAAAATTCACGTAGACCAGGCAGCAGACGGGACTCGAACACTGCCTTGCAGCTTAAGAAATACTAGAAAAAAATCGAGACGGCCAAAAGGGCCGCGGTAACATAATGGTTAGTGCATCCGCCCGAATAGCGGAGTTTATGTGGAATTTTCTCTAGTAAAATTTTCTTTAGCTTGGATGGATTACCTACAATGCGAAGAGATGGCGCTGCCTTGCAGCTTACGAAAGGCTAGCGAAAATTCGACAGGGCCATCAGGGCGGCAGTAGCATAATGGTCAATTCATTCACCCGAATAGCGATGGTAGTGGTTCCGAGTCCCGTCTGCTGCCTGGTCCGCGTGTTTTTTTTTTCTAGTAAAATGTTCTTTAGATTTCGAAAGATATTAAAATTGTGCAAAATTTATTATCGGACATCGATATTTTCCTCAATATTTTCTTTAATAAAATTTCCTTAGCAAAAAAACAACATATTTATGTTCTAGAGAAGTCTCCATGCCATTCTGTTCTATAGGATAAAATAATTACATTAGTTCGGTGGTAATAGCAATAATTTTATCCCCTTAAGAGACGTCTGCCCCTTACGAACAAGGAAATTATTGATATTGTTATATCTTGTCATCTACGAAAGTTAGAAGCCTACTTATGTTTCACAGATCACCAGATACAGGCCTTACCTCTTACACAATCAAATTTATACAGATCAAAATGGTATAATCCAATTCGGGTCAAAAATCGTGGTAGTTTTTTTATCTATGTTTTTAAAAAGCATTTTAGTTGTCAGCTCCTGTTGGCTGTTGCTAAATAAATTCTTAGTTATTTTAACGATTTAATAATAATTTGACAATCAGGATCATTATTTGATCACACGTATCAAGCAAACGTGCGAGACAGCGCTGTCGGCCGAGAACTCGGTACGTGTAAGCAGCAAGCGCGGTGTGCTCGGCCGTGCGGTTTTACATGAGTTTTTTCCTACCATCACTGTCTCGGCCGAAACTTTTTACAGTCTCGCCCATTTATTCGGTACGTGTGACCAAGGCATTATCGATCAGTTGCTAGTCAGTTCATTCGTTTCACTCAGTTAACTTACAATATATGTGATCGTTATAAAAGTATCATACTAATATTATAAATTAAATGGAGGAGCTCGATGGCGCAAGTGGTTAGAGCGTTCGGTTGCGATCGTTGAACTTAAGCAACTTTCGCAGTGGCCGGTCATTGGATGTGACCAAAAATTACTATCTCGAGCTCCTCCGTGCTTCGGAAGGCACGTTAAGCCGTTGGTCCCGGCTGCATCTGCAGCGGCAGTTGTTAGTACGGCAGTTGTTAGTACCCACCAATCCGCATTGGGCCCGCGTGGTGGGTCATGGCCCAATCTCCTTATTCCATCCATAGGGAAGGCCTGTGCCCCAGCAGTGGGGACATTAATAGGCTGATGATGATGATTATAAATTTGTGTGTATACATAATTTGCTACTAAATCACGCAAAAAAGCCTGCTCGAATTCGAATGCAAATTTTACTACACACAAAAAACATATAACCTGGAAAGAGACATGTGATTCATTGTTATCTCAGAAAAATGAACGTAAGTTAAGAATCCCACAGGAATTCTTAAAAACTAAGTTAACGCAGGAGTCGCAGGCAGCCACTAATTAGTAATAATAAATTATTAAACATTATTTTTATTTTTCAATAAGTATAACATATATGAATAGGGTCTGTGCGGAAAGAGAATGGGATTTAGATTGGAGGGCGCTGTAGTGATTTTCTACCGTATTTGTAAGGTTTTACCCCTTTTAGACATGATTAAATACAAAAAACCGCAAGAAATCACAACAAAAAACAAATCCGTATCAATACAAAACTTTGACGTTTAACAGATTGCTGGGTTTGATTGCCAAATAAAAATCTTAATGTTAGTTCCGTTTTTCGCCACGACCATTCTCTTTCCACACAGACTCTACTCATGAATTGAGGTACATTTAAAGACTCACAAATCCCGTTTTTAACTTTTTACATAAGCTTGCTTATCACAATAAACATCGCTAGAAAAGCGGTTACAAATCTATCAATTTAACAATATTAAACTAAAACGCCAGGGATCTTGAGCATCGATTTAATTCTATTAAATATTATCAAAAAGGTAGCATACTATAAATTTAATCGAACATTTGTGACCGGGCGTTTTATTAGAGCGCCCCGCCGATAATATATGGATATAATGACAGGAATCCAGTGCCAGAACGATTTAAGAAAAAAAGTGAATGACGCCATCTCGTAACGATGGAATTTCAAGCGCGCTCTTAACATGTCCAATATTGGAATTGAAATTTTATACACGTTATTGTGATGGCACTATGTCTCGGTTGTTTATGTGGCCTATTTATTTTGAATATTCATAGGAGGTAATTAATTATGTTTCCCACGGGTTTTTATTGGGTTAATTATGACGCCTGATTGGTTAAAGCATTTTGTTTAATGTAAACACTGAACCGTAAATGATAAAATGAAATAGCATTTTGTATGATAACGTTGATCCATCCACCACATCAGCCTATTAATGTCCCCACTGCTGGGACACAGTCCTCTCCTGTGGATGTAATAGGAAGATTGGACTATGACACACCATTCGAGCCCATTGCGGATTGGTGGGTGCTAACGACTGCAGATGCAGCCGGGACCAACGGCTTAACGTGCCTTCCAAAGCACAGAGGAGCTCGAAATATTTCATTTTTGGTCACCCATCCAATGACCGACCACTGCGAAAGTTGCTTAACTTCAACGATCAACCACCATTGAGCTCCTCTATTGATCCATAGTTGATGAATATTTTAGGCATACTCTGTTTCACAGATGAACGGAATACATCTGCTACTTAGTAAGGGAATTGAGTTTTACAGTTTTATGGGATAAGATGTAGGTTCTGCGCATATAATACGCTTATCTTTTATTATTGCCCGGAAAACTTCTAGAGTAAAACCACAGACAAATAAACTTGTTCAGTAGACGTTTTTGTATGTAAAATTGCCACTGCGCAGGCTTGTCTTTGGTCCTTGCTCAAATTTAAGCCGGAGTGTATGTATATCTATGGTTAGTAAGTCCTCGCTGTTGTACTGTTGAAGCCATGTCATCATCTTTTCAGCATAAAGGTTCAGCCCAAGTCTGTAGGTTTATTTCTTTTAATTTTTCATACTGTGTCTAGACTTGGAACGCGTGGAGTTAGTTAGAAATATAGGTTCACTGCTCGTTCCCCGAAGGTGATAGCGTGATAATATGTAGCCTATATGTTGACCCGACTTCTTAATAATATTCGTGCCATGCAATACTTTTTGAGTTTATCCCGGACATACATACAGACAAAAATTCTAAAAGCTATAATTTTTGGCTTCGGTATCGATTGTAGATCACACCACAAGTATTCTTTAAAAAAAATTATTCAATGTACAGTTTTGACTTTCCTACCAATTTATTTATTTATTTATTTATTTTAAACTTTATTGACCAAAATACAAAACAATGGTACAAAAGGCGGACTTAATGCTAATAGCATTCTCTCCCAGTCAACCTTTGGGAAAAAAGAAAAACGCGAACGGCGGTATAAAGCTAAATATACACACATAAATATTGAAATAATAAATAATATTAAAATATATACGAATTAACATAGATACATATATACGTAAATAGATAGTACTTACGAAAGGAATACACATACATACATACATACCACAATTATATTTAAATATATATATATAAACACATAACTATACACCTGATGATGATTAATAAAGTGACTCTTTATCTTAAATTTTGAAGCAGATGAGTGCGAACATTCCTTTTAAATATGAGTTTATTTGGAGATCTTCTGATGGAGTCGGGTAGGTCATTCCACAGCCGTATGGCTTGAAGAGTAAAGGAATTTATTGGTAAAACTGTACTTCCAGGGCCCAAGAGGTGATACTCTGAACTTTTTTGTAGAAAATGTCTCTTAATTTATTTTTTATGATCACAACACTAACCTAACCTAGTGTGAAGTATCACCACTTGGGCCCTGGAAGTACAGTTTAGCCCACGATTGCGTTTATTATTCGAATTATACCTTATGTGATTGTACTTACATATATATTTTAAAAACACTGTAAACCAAGACAAGATTGCGTTTATTATTCGAATTAACGGTACTCATTCAGTGCATATTAGTTACACGGCCACTAGTGATGTAACACTTTCCATATCGATACAAGTGTAATGAGTTCCGATGAGACATTCGCAGCAAGCGGCTAACTTCATCGCGGCGCAATCGCACCGAAGATAATTACCTGTTCAGCGCCCCCATTAAGGCCAATAATTACAAACGCCAGCCTTAGCGGAAATGTAAAACCGTGTGTACAATCAGCAACCTATCCGAAACTAAAGCTAAGCAAAATTAATCTATTTGTTTCTTAGGTTCTCAAGCACCTCACTCATTAAATAAAACAAGTTCAAGGGTTAGATGCACTGATATTATTTATTTATTAACGTTACAGTAGTTAGGGTCAAAAAAATCAAAATTATTAAAAAGAAATGAACAAAGTACTTTATTAATAAATTCAAACATAGACAATAAAGTTTTAAAAATCTTCCAAAGAAATATCGATTTACTATATCGATATTTCTATTTCTATATCGACTTTATTTACTAGAACCTCCCCGCGGACTTCTTGAGGGAACGTCGAAAGACACTTTCCGCTATTCTGTTTCACTTGCCAACACTTGGGCATGTTCCCGAACACTCAGTGGTTAATAATCCACCATTATTAGACACTAACATCCGCCACAACACAATTTTTAACAAGAGAAACAAAACTGCTAAAGTGACGCTTCTAATACCGCCAAAGTCCCTGACGACGCTCCTGCAAAAGATGCGAAACGTCAATAAATAAATAAAATCAGTGCACCTAACTCGCTGAAAATAAATCTAGCTAAAGGACACCCGGCATTTTGTGCCAAAGTTGTATACTTTTTTAATTTTTTTATCTGTGTTTCATAATTGGGTAACGTAGCCTGGCAATATTTGTCATCAGCAGCTAGCTATCAATGTCAAATACATAGGTTTGTCATCAAAAGGGTTTCTATATCAAAAAATATTAATCATTAAATAACTTCTTTCCACGATTCACTAAAAATAAGGCAAAAGTAGTTTTATGTAGCAAATAATTTTGGCTTTATTTTGAGATCAAATTCAACTGTATACAAGTTTAGCATTTTTTCTATGAAAAGTGCCGGGTCTCCTTTGAATTCAATTTATATACTATAGGGTTAATTATCGGTTGAGAAACTATGAGAACCTTTGCCAAACTGATGTGGCTATCGTTAGGCAAAGTTGCTACCCGTTAACTCGTTGGCGGCCTCACATAAGTATACGGGAACAGCTCATTTGTTTTGTCACCCGGCTCGAATATTCAACGTCCACGCACCACGATAAGTGAATCGTAACGATTTAACTCTTTTAATGAGCGGCCGATGCGTTGATAACAATGATTGCTTAATTACGATGCTATCGCTATCATCCCTTGGCGTCGTCACTGCTTCAAATCTGCGCTTCTAACTTAGATTAAAACAAAAAGGGTAGATACGGTACGCTCATACTTGCATCGAACAAAAACTGATCCCACGGCAACGCGAACGGGACGGCGAGATCCGCGTCACTGCATTACCGACCCGAACGAAACAGCACGTTAAGTTTCAACGGCAGCGCGAACGAGACGGCGAGATCCGCGTCACTGCAATACCGACTAATCACGCGACCAGTACTCGACGTCACTACCGAATAAGATTCAAAACAAACAACATTTTTTATGAAAAAATATATTTTATAGTACTTACGGAAGAAAAGTGATGCTGTGGGTGTTGTTTTAGTTCTTGAGCAATTTGAGCACTTTTTAAAAACACACTTAGGCATTGTTTTATCATATAAACACAAAATATTAGCAAAATTTCTTTTTGGCGTTCACATGTACGTCGTTTGCATGTCAAGTTGTGACTAAAGCGATTAGAGTCGTGGACCACAATTCATGCGGATCACTTTTGTGAGGCTAGTGCCGTATGTACCCTTTTTGTTTTATTTAAGGCTTCTAATGTCGCTATTACACTTGTACGTTAGCTCGAATACGAGTGCCATTGAAATTCGGATAAGTGACTAAGGTCCGTATTACAGAATGACAACTAAGTGTTGATCTTTACTTGAGTACAGTTAGAAAGGGATGGCGCTTTGTGCTATATATAGCGACATCCCTTTCTAACTATGCTCAAGACTAGATCAATCACTGAGAATCTTTCTATAATACGGGCCTAAGTGTAAATGAACGGAGTCGAGTACGCCCGTGTACGGGCAAATTTCCTTTTGTTTTCCCGATACCGTCTTCTAGCCTGTATTCTATTTAATATTGCTTCGGGTGCTCGAATTCTGGTCACTTCACCCACCCGGTGCACCCGAATACGTCCAACGACCAAATGTAATTGAGCCATTAGGCCTACTTGCACAAAAGTCCTTAATTCTTTAAAAACTAATCATGTTAAAGCCTCATGTCATTGCTATTTGACTTAATTCAATTGACAAGGATTCAGCCTTAAGTGGGCCTTAGTAAAAAGAGATGACACACGTAAAACTAATTTATTTTTTTACAAATTCAACACGAATGGCTTAGTAACTTTTTTTGATAGTATTTTTTTCGTTATTTTTCTATATCGAAACATATTTATTTTGCACTACAGCTAACAACCTTTTTTAAGCCTAAAATCTATCAGTTAAGTTACTAAATTAGAGGGCGTTATCTTAAAATCGACATTTGATGCATTTTGAACTTCGTTGAAAACTATGAACCGAAGCTACAGTTAGATGAACGATAAACGGTAATGAATGATTTGAGTTAAATCGAAAATCAAATTTAAGAATAGGGACTTTTAATGAGCAATATTCATGTGACGTGTTGCATTGTATCCTGGAATTTTGCTGCCAAATATATCGAGTACAAAACGCAGGCATTTACACGCGGGTGGTTAGCGCGTTCGGCTGCGATCGTTGAAGTTAAGCAACTTTCGCAGTGGTCGGTCATTGGATGGGTGACCTAAAATCTTCTATCTCGAGTTCCTCCGTGCTTCAGAAGGCACGTTAAACCGTTAGTCCCGGTTGCATCTGCAGTGGTGGGTGGTGGATCATGGCCCAATCTCCCTATTTCATCCAAATAGAAAGCCTGTGCCCCAGCAGTGGGGACATTAATAGGCTGATGATGATGATGATGATTCCTTGCTACTGAATCACGCACATTTCATAAAAAAGTTAGGACCCTAGCCGGTATTTTGCTCGAATCGGAACTTAACGTGAGGAAGGGATTCTTCCTTCTCCTTAATTTACTGCAAATTGTATAAAAAAAAAAAACAGAGTAAATAAACATTTGAGACATACCATACATAATACTCACGGATCTAACATCATACAAAATATGCGTAGTAATATGAAATCGTAATATATGCGAAATAATTAAAACGTAACAAAACCGAACTGCAAAAACTGGCGCCAAAAACTCGACCATGAAGCACGACCTTTAGCCTTTCTTTTTTCAAATTTTACAATCGCTCTTTTATTATCTGTAGTAAAAAAAAATCATTCGTCGCGAGCATCAATTATGCACTCCAATTAATCGACGCCGAGATAGATAATCGATTACAAGTGTATAATTACATAATAAAAGTGTTTTGCATAATTAAAGTTATTGATCTAATAAACGGCTGTAAAGCAAGCTGTTATTATAGAGGGTAACTCGATCGGCGCCTTTCACGCAAACCGACAACTGATTGATGACTTTATCGGTTCGTACAGTCAGCGACAAGTCGAGCGATTCATATCTCACTAATTGCAATTACTTTCAGCTTTATCGTGAATGTTACAAGAGTCAGAATCGATTGAAAAAGGTTGGTATGTTTTATGTTAAACGATGTGTTGGTGATTGTAATCTCTCAAATCTCAAATCAAAAACTAGTGGTATATCGATTCGATCTATACGTGAGATCGATATTAGAGTGCATGTTAAAAGAGCAGATCTAAATTATCGTTAGCAACTATGTTTAAGTATGTAATTAGATGGAATGTAACGGTTCGCGAATAGTAAGTAACGAGTTATTGTGCTGAAATATGAAAAACAAGTGTAAATAAATAGAATGTTTAATGACTTTAACGTCGTAGTTGGTGAGAAACAATAGCGATGATGACTATTTTTTTTTCTTCGTTTATCAGGTAGATTATCAAAAAGTATTGGACACGTATTTTTTCTTTTATCACATAATATAAACATTGCAGAGATATATTGATTTGAAAAGTCGCATGACGTCACGTTTGAGTACACTTTTAAGCGAATATTCACTAAAAAGTGACGTCACGAGCCCCTACTCCCAAACTTTGACGCGCTATAACTTTGTCATTTTTTGGTTGATTGCCCAAAGAAAAAATACGTGTCCATTATTTTTTCATCATCTAACTGACGGACTAAATAGAATTTCGTTTACTGTACCCCGTCATCACCCCTATTTCATTTGTTTTCTCATTCGTAAATTATCAATAAATTAATGGGCGTTCGATTTCTTTTCTCTTCATAATTACTTACTACAATGGTATAACCATATTATCATTCATCATCATCATCAGCCTATTAATGTCCCCACTGCTGGAGCAAAGGACTTCCCTATGAATGGAATAGGGAGATTGGGCCATGACCCACCACGCGAGCCTAGCGCGGATTGGCGGGTGCTAACGACTGCAGATGCAGCCGGGATCAACGGCTTAACGTGCCTTCCGAAGCACGGAGGAACTCAAGATGGAAGATTTTTGGTCACCCATCCACTGACCGACCACTGCGAAAGTTGCTTAACTTCAACGATCGCAGCCGAACGCGTTAACCACCCGCGCCATCGAGCTCCTCACCATATTATACCTATACACTAATTGACGATTTAAATGAAACCGAAGGACATTATAATTTTTTTTTCACCTACCATGTACAGTGAACCAACTTATATGCAGTGTAGTCAACTGCGACAGTATGCAATTCATTTGTTCACTCGGATTACTCAGTAAGCTAAGCACTAAGCATGCCTCTTTGTACTATATCCTTGACTTCATGAGTTCCCTCTTTAAGGCGGCAAACGCCAAAACCATGTTTAACCCTAACAGAGATTTAAAAACATCCGATCTTTATTTAAAAGTGATTGATCCATTATTTTATACGTCAAAATCAAACGCAAGCGAAAACTGAATGAAATCATTTATACTCTAAAAATATGGTTTGAAGGCTATTAAAATATTAGACAACATTAAATAAATACAAAATAACTGTCTATTTTATCATCTCATCAATGGTGTCGATTCTGGCAGGATTCTCTAAACTTAAAACTAAATTAAACATCAGTCTCTCCTTTTCATTCTGTATAGAGAACGACAAGGATATACTGCGGTCAAATTTAAGTTTAGGTTTAGAGAATCATTCTAGAATCAACACCACTGTTGTCAAATTTAAGTTTAGCTTTAGAGAAAGTTTAGCTTCATGCTAGAATCGACATCTGTAACTCAAAAAAATATAAGATTACGAATCAGCCAACGTCATCTTATTATAATCTAATCGATCCGTCATCCTGATGACAAGACAAGGGAGAAACAATTCGTAGTAAAAATATAAATGACAATTAATCAGAAATAAATTCTATATTTTATTTCATGTTTTGATAGTTCAATGTGTATCAGGATTCAATCGTATATCCTTAATTATTTTTCTAAGATTACATAATCAATCTAACTCTTAGAAAATGCTAATAACTGAAAGCCAATGGGCTCTGTATCATAATATCAAGATATTAAATGAATTTAACACAGCGTGGATTATTATTTCTTCCATGAATTCTCTCAACACGGAAATACATTCCGTCTCCAGTTACCAGAATCATTTCCGGAAGCTTGCAGCAGTCTACCAAGGTAGCTTTCCTTCTGGACCCATATAGGTTGACTGGAGTAAACAGGAATGTTTTTGGGACATGCACAATGGTCCAATAATTAGGACTAAGTGCGGAAACCGTCCTGAAGAACTAACTAACTAACTAAAATGTATGTAATTAGATGGAATGTAACGGTTCGCGAATAGTAAGGAACGAGTCATCGTGCTGAATTAAATTAATATTACACAGCGCGGATTATTATTTCTTCCATGAATTCTCTCAACACGGAAACACATTCCGCCAGCTGAACCCTAAATCTAATAGCATCGCCCACTACTCGAAGGCGCTAATAATAAACGCGTAATAACTGTAATTAGTCCGAGATTACGTTTGCATTAGCCGCCACCCGCCCGCCACCCGCTGCAGGTCCTACACGCTGATTCACACGCACAACACTCCAACGTGATACGAGACAATCGATACATTAATCGATATTACCCCATCACATTCACGACCACGACCATCGTCACATTTCTTTAACAGCCCAAAACAATGACAGCTCATGTTAGATTTCATCGTTCCAATTTCGAAATGGCCGATTTTAAATAACGCGAATTTCTTTTCTCCATAAAAAACCATAGAGTTTCACAATAACTGGACGCAATCCCCAGTGACGATAGCACCAAAACACCGATTAAAATCATTAACAAATCAATCCAATCGGTTTCGTTACCATTCACCATAAAGGCCAATAATTAAATATTTATTCGGTTCCATTAGTGTCGAATCGGAACTATTACGCCGAATTGATTCGTCACCGTGGAAATAGTTAAATCGCTAGCAATAAAATTTTATAAAACGCCGTGAAATACATTTGACAAACGACCGAGGAGAAAATCTATATTTACACTGTCAATCATTAATTTTTAATTGTTCTGAATAATCGGTATCGCGTAGAGCGTCCTTGTTTCATTCACTCTCAAAATGGTTCTAATCGATTTGTAGATGCGACTGTTGAAGTCGATGTATCGATACAAGCGACATGCGAAGGAATTACATTAATAATTCTGCCAGTCAAAATATATTATCCTCCGTGTGTTCTCAATGTAAATCAATATCGTAAGCCATAGTCATTTTATTGTAACTATACACTGTTTCGTTCAAGGATTCTCGTTTTATCGTAACGTTGAGTGCTCCAACAGCGATTTCAACTCGCAAATGGGCCGTTTACTAAACATTAATTTCATTATGAATACTTATTCTTATTGAAAACTCATTGGTGATCCGCCATCAAAATCTGTATTACACTTATGTACATATTTTACTTCGCGAAATTTTATTTCTACAACATGCATAATTTTATCGAATTTCTAATACGTTTTTATAATTTTATTGCAATTTTGTTACCGGCGCTAAATGCCGTACTTTTCCATAGAGTTATTTACGGTCTGTCATCATCTCAATATTAACTTTAAACATTATCGTGTAAGAGAACACCCAATGATACTAATAAAATCATATCATCATCTAATTTATATTGGTTCTTATAACTTTTAATAGACCGTGGTAGAGGCTTTAAATATTTTAAAAGTTAAAAAAATCCGAACTCAAGTAATCCCATTTTGAAAGGAAGAGAACAGATTAAGAAAAAGAGGAAATAGTTATTTATGATATTAGTGCGGTAAGTTGGTTATTAATTACAAAAGAGTAGTAACTGTAAGGCCGAGACGAAGTCAAGGGTTTACCATAGTCACAAGTTTGTTGGTGAAGCCGAATGCGGTAAAAATAAACTGCGTATGTATATATATTTGTGTGTACACAGACACATATATATGTATATGCATATGGTATAAATATTTCGTCATACATTAGTGTACTGTAATAGTTTAATTTTGGATTTTCATTAGCTGACCATGTCCTAACTTCAGCCCCTCTAGCATGACCACCAAAACGGGATATGATAAAGCGATATATCGGCATTAACTGTCACACTACTATGAAGTTTGACAGTAGTCTGGCAGTAAATGTCGATATATCGCTTTATCATATCCCGTTTCGGTGGTCATGCTAGAGGGGCAGAACTGTTTTAATATTGTGTTTAGGCACTGTTAGGTCTATTTCATAAAAAAATGTTTAACATAAGTTACTTTTGTAAAATATATGACTGTTTGTTGCCAAAATAAAAGAAAAAAAAATGTGTGCGTGTACTAGTGTACACACGTAAGAAGTGAAACTTCTTTATGGCCTTATTTTTCGAAAAATGATCTACATGCAACTTTCCAGAAATTGGTTAAATAAAGTTAAATTAGATAAAGTTTAAACAAAAGGATTTTATTATCATAGACATGAATACAAATTACTGCCTATGAAACTGTTATGATTACACGGCTCAGTAATCTAAGGCACATGTTCCACCTCCGACGATGAACGATAAGCGAGTAGAAACTAGAAACGAATTGGCAGTCCTGAGTTAAAATGCACGCGTACGGCTTTTGACAGCCAAGCCAGCTTAACCGAGAGAGTATAGCTGAGCGAGTATCGCTGAGCTAGTATCGCTGAGCGAGTATCGCTGGGCGAGTATCGCTGAGCGAGTATCGCTGAGCGAGTACCGCTGACCGAGTATCGCTGAGCGAGTATCGCTATGCGAGTTTGGCTGAGCGAGTCTTATCTTTAATAACTATTGTCACTCAGCTACAAACGAGTAGAGAGAGTTCTCGCCGGCGACAGTGTGATCATTCAGCTATCAACTATTAATATAAAAAAAGATGGCGCGTAACGGAAAAATGTGACGCGTAACCGAAAAATGTGACGGTAAAATTTACCGCCGATAAAGAAGTTTCACTTCAAAAAAAAGATATCTGGTGGGGTCGAAACCCAGAGTGGACTGTAGGTGTTGGTTCGAAATATTAAGCGGGTTTGGTTAGTGGGATAGGGTGAGGACAAAACACTGTGCTTATTTACGAAGGGCCTCGACGGTGGCGCTGCCTCATACGTCAGCTTCACCTGCAACAGTGTCTTTCTGATGCCAGCGGTTAAAGATGGCGATCAAGAAAGTCGTTGTTGTTAACTATCACAAATAACACACACAAAACCTCCTCTATTTGCGAGAAAATCTGTTCATTTAATTAAGATTGTTTATTAATCTTCACACACTTCTTTAACTGAGTTTAATGCGGAAGATAGAATCACAATTCTTGCGGAGCGATGAAAAATTCGACCATTTCGTTATTACGCGGTGACATTTTGTAATACCAATTTCACACGAATATCATACAAGGTTTTCGACACATTTGCAAGAAAACAGTACCTGTACCCAATTTAAATAATGAAGCAATCTCTTATCTATTAGACAAGTCCGTCCGTCCGTCCGTCCGTCCGTGGTGCTGTTTCAGCGGCCAAACCGTAAGAGATAGATAAAGAGAATGTTTAAGTTATAAGTTGAGAATAGTCTGATAAGACTACAAACCGGATGTGAGTAACGTAGCACTTCCGGTTTTCGAGAAATCACGTGATTTCTATTTCAAACGAAACCACACAAAATCTCCGAAGTTCTCAATTAATTAAATACTTTTTTTTTTGGTGAACATTTGGTTCACTGGTTTGCTAGTCTTTTTCTAATAACAGAAAATAGCGCGCATTTCCATATGGCGCCACGTGTAGGTGGTGAAAATTAGAACTACATCTTTCGTCTCTTTTTTATTGGTATTAAAGTGAGAACAAATGATAATAACAAATAAATTAAAAGAGATTCGAAGGAGGTTCGACTGAAATTTAAAAAAAACGTAAAGGATACTCACGGCGCGCCATGTATGGGAGTTTTAGGAAAATGTTTTACCGCCCACTCCGTTGTATGGCCCGTTTTTTTAAATTTTAAATTTTCCAACATTGTATACAACCTCGTAGTGGCATTTGGGGGGGGGGGAGGATAGGGGGGGTGATCTATCAATCGAATATAACTTATTTAATACCAAAGTGAACAATCGAAAATACAGGTTTAAAATCTAAATCCGGCAACAAATAGAAAACTCTGCTCTTCTTAGTCTAAAGAAAATTGGCATAAAGTAATAATCGTTATTTTAATCCGAACACAAATAATTTAGAAATTGTGATATTTTACGTCATGTTATAATAATAATAATAAGAAATATTTTCAACGCTCACACCAATTAGCCTAGCCCCAAAGTAAGCACAGTAAGGCTTGTGTTATGGGATACTAGCGGTAACGGATAGAATACATATACTGTACTTATATAAGTATATAGAAATACATATTTAACATCCAAGACTGGAGTACAAATGCTCGTATTTATCACACAAACATCTGCCCCCAACGGGGTTCGAACCCGGGACCTCTCGAGTCGGCGACACCATGAAACCTGGCGTACAAACCACTCGGCCACGGAGGTCGTCAAAACATGTAAATAAAGGGTTATAAACATGTTACATTAAAATCGAGTGAACAGAGTAGTGAACAGAAAGAGCCATGACATATTTCCGACGTCAACTTTACGCCACGCGTCATAAAGCTCTAATTAGCACAATTAACAGTATCCGTCTAATTCGTTGGCATTTACTCGACTCCATACAAAATTGTTTGAGGAAGTGTACTTGTAAACCAGGTATTCATAACGTTATTTACGAACGGAGACTTTGTTTCCCTCCGTCCAACATTATATCTTGGTTTCAAAAATGCCTTCACAACAATGTTGACAACTGTCAACAAGGAAAATCTAATTTCCAGCAATAAGTGAATATTATCTGGAAAGCAAAGTTGTTTGTATGTTTTTAATGGCGACATTTTTTTTAAACTATTTGATATATACATAGTTCGCCTGTCAGCTCCAAAATGTTTGTTGCAGAATTAAGAGAAAACTTATTGTTTATAAAAGTTTACGTCATCTTAAGACGAATCAAATTTAGTGAAGCGATTAACTTGTTATTAATGCTATATATATATATACTAGCTGACCCAGCGAACTTCGTACCGCCCTAAAAAATAGGGGTTGTCCAGCGGACAAAATTGTGAATCTAAACCATTCTCAGATCAACTTGAACACACACAAAAAATTTCATCAAAATCGGTCCAGTCGTTTAAGAGAAGTTCAGTGACATACACACTCACAGAAGAATTATATATATAAAGATAAAACTCAAAGATGACTGCCATAGTGATCTATCAATGAACAGCCCAAACCACTGGACGGATTGGGCTGAAATTTGGCATGCAGGTAGATGTTATGACGTAGGCATTCGCTAAAAAAGGATTTTGATCAATTCTACCCCGAAGCGAAGCGAGGGCGGGCCAATAGTTTTATATAAACTGTATTGTAATTGAAGCTTACATATTATAAACTTAAGCCACATGTTAAGACGGAGCAAACATAATGAAGTGATTAATAAAAACTACCTTTTAATTTAAATATAAATGTACTTTTTATTGGAGAATTTATCAAAAAAGCAATTAACAAATAAGTGTTTATAGCTTGCGTTTGTTTATTATTCGTTTTATGCATGTACCATTATAAGGCACGGGATAAGTAAG
Source organism: Chilo suppressalis (assembly GCA_902850365.2). Lineage (NCBI taxonomy): Eukaryota > Metazoa > Arthropoda > Insecta > Lepidoptera > Crambidae > Chilo > Chilo suppressalis. The sequence continues at coordinate 1,680,084 of OU963905.1, read as the reverse complement.
CCATTAAGATAGAGAACGTCGGGCATGTCTAATTAATAAATTTTTATTAAATTTAATAATCGGACGCAACGTCACGCACGCGGGCCGTGTCGTGCCGCGAGCACACATAGCCCAATAAAATTAATTCCTTTGACTGAGGGCACAACAATATCAATTAAAAAATTATCACCAATTACCGCGCGGCGGGTCGCCCAACATTGTTCCAAATTTAAATACTAATCGACTAATAACATTGCGTTGAATCGATTAGAGGGTTTCAAGTCGCCGCCCAGCTCTTATTGAAGCGTACGTCTTAATTGTGCAACATCTGCGCAGAGGATCTCTCGGTCATTTATCGAAAAGAGTTGGCCCTTAATTAGTACGTACCGGTGCGCCCGCGTAGATACTATCACGGTGTCACCTCTCTATTCCTTGTTCGAACTACTCTTTGGTGTGCTCCGTCCCTTTCCCACCGACCTATAAAAGGGTGTGCTGGATAAGGACAAGCGTATGTTTGCACGCGTCGAGATACCGATCGGGCGCCGGCACCCAACGTTCCTAATGCGTGTTTTAAATGTTTACTAATGAACACGATTATTTAAAGTGACAATTTGGGATTTCTCCGTGGCCATTACAAATACTGGGCGCTGCGAGCTTTATATAGGGAATTAACATACAATTTTATACATTTGTCTGGCGACATTCCTGACGATACGACTGTGCCGAACTTTGACATCGGCCGGCGAGGTATCTAGTGATGGGACTGAATAATTCTTTACACTATCGCGGGTCAATACTTTATTGAGTCGATCATGGTCATTGGGCATAGACAACGCGGATAATAGGTATCGTTGTTAATAGGTGAAAGGCCGCGATCCGTTACTCGTGTCACTCATTCGAGACGATAGCGTCGCCATGAATGGAAAGGGGTACGAACGTAAACATATATTATGTTAATGGACACCGTTACTTTCGCACTATTTCTCACTGTTATTTTAAGATAAACGACTGGTTGTTGTGACATTCCTCTACGACATCGGGTCTGTTGTCAATTCTGTCGATGGTAATATTTAATTATTTATAGCTATTCAAAGATGAAAACAGATTATACATGGCAGGTTGAATTGATAAAATATGTTTTAAAAAACTATCAGAAAACCTTTATGATAAATTGATTAACTGTACAAAATAGATGTACCTAAGTGTCAATTTTTAATAATAAATATGAGCAATATATAAAGGTTTTATTGAAAATTATTAAAACCCTAACTTAACATAACAATCTGAAGCTTCGTATTTAAAATATCGCGTCGATAAAGTGTATGCTGTACCCCTAGCACGAACCAATATCGAATTCGAATAGTTTGCGAGTACCAAATGTCATTGTCAAATGTGTACTGATTATAAGTTCTTGTTACGTCCCTAATGGCGCTGCTGTTCAAGTTTCCATTCAGAATTTGACAATGACAACTCTCTTGAGATATTTTGTTAGTTATGTCTAAATGACCGGATAGGAAGCAGCTTATTAATTTATGTGACCAATTCTTTTCATAAATAAATAAAAACTTCGCGTATCACGATTTCGACTTTCACAATTAAAACATAATTACTAGAAAGAGAATGCTTTCCTTTTTAGGCCCGAGCAAACATGACGTCGATCTCATAATAACCCAAAGTAAAAAACATCAACGCGTCACGTTTTCAAATTTATTTTATTAAGGGTATTGAGTTCCTTAATGAATAAAATCTTTCCATAAACGATTGACATGATTAAATAAAAGATTTTTTTTCTTTAAACATAGATCATTATTATCATATATGTAGATATTTTAGCAGATTAATAGTTAATTATATATGTATGTAAATATTGCGGGCTTAGACAAGTGATAGAACAAAATGTATATTTCACATTAAAAAAGTCATTAAATAAAATTTAAAAGTATTTCTTTACAATATCTGTCTTAACTAAAAAATAATATATAAATATATATATATATATACAAGAATCATGAACCTAAAACTAAAAACCTTATAGAATATTCTATTAAAAACTAAAATATTTTATTAAAAGGAGTCCCTTTAGGCAAGGTTCCGAAGATACTGGCAGCGTTCCCCCTTTGGATAGCTAGACTAATTCTTTGTCCGAGGTAGCTGCCAGCTCTTCGGTCTTCTATGTTGTCGACAAGTGATTATTACTATACTTTATTCCATATAACATTTTAAAAAAAGCCGAAAGAAGTAGGGTATCGAAGCCTTTTCATTTCATGTATAATGATGAAATATTGATGTAGATTCTGGCATGCTTGCCTAAACCTAAACTTAAATTTGACAACACTGTATCCTTGTCAATCTTTATACGGAATGAAAAGAAGAGACTGATGTTAAATCTAGTTTTAAGTTTAGAGTATCATGCCAGAATCGACACCAATATTTCACCATTATACATGAACTAGCGGCCCGCCCACGCTTCGCTTCGGTGTAGAGCTGAAGTGTAGACTACAGTTTTTGTTCTCAGGCTTGTATTATACATAATGACATTCATCTATGATTCTTCTTATACCTGCATGCAAAGTCTCGGCCCGATCGGTCAAAAATTGACAAAGTTTCATACAAACTTTCATTTTGACATCAAGCGTATGGCCTGTCTCATGATAAGCGGCCACCTTAGCTTATATACAATTTGCGGTGCAAAAAATGTCACTTGCGCCGTATTGCCTACTGACACAATTTCCTACCCCGTGGAGCCCTAGACCTTACTCAACGGTGAAAACAGAACACCACAAAAGAGAACACCTATGACGCATTTGCAAAAAAAAGTCAAACCCATAACTTTAACACGAGATTTAAGAACAAGCTTGCCGTTCCATGTTTCAGACTCCAAAAATCAAGAGGTTCATTTCTGGGATGTAGTATTGCATTGTTTAACAAAGTTACCCAAGATCTGATTGAGCTTCCACTAACCAAATTTAAATCTCAAATCAAGAAAACTCTTATGAATAATGGCTATTATAAAGTTATTTAAAATGATTATCTAAATGATCGTAATGCATGGACATAGTGTTTCTTGTAATTTGTTATTTGATGGGTAGGTATTAGTCAATTTTTGTAACAGTAATATGGTACCTATCTAATGCCACTTCCTATATACTAACTATTAAATTTATTGTAACTATATATATCTACTAGTTGACCCAGCGAACTTCTTACCGCCCTAAAAAAATAGGGGTTGTCCAGCGGACAAAATTGTGAATCTAAACCATTCTCAGATCCCCTTGAACACACACAAAAAATTTCATCAAAACCGGTCCAGTCGTTTAAGAGAAGTTCAGTGACATACACACTCACAGAAGAATTATATATATAAAGATATCCTAAATGATGTAATGGAAGGTGACTTCAGAAGTATCTCTGAAGTCATTTTTCAACTTGACGACTCTGTATATATCAATACAGGGAGAAAAAAGCAGCCCTTGCTGAGTTTCTTGCCGGTTCTCCTCAGTACAAGGTCTCCCGCCATAGTTTTGCGAACCGATGGCGTAGCTTCTGACCTTCACAAGTGCTTGTAACAACCTAGACTGGATAAATGACTTTTCAGTAATGTCAATTTTATGTTTTTATTTATTTTTAAGTATTTAACTGCTAGATGTTTAAATCTAAAGAAAAGTTTTACCAGAAAAAATCCACGCGGACCAGGCAGCGGACGGGACTCCGCCAAATATACTACCATGGCCCTGATGGCCGCGCCGAAATTTTTATTGCCTTAAGCTGCAAGGCAGCGCCATCTCTTCGCATTGTAGGTAACCCACAATGTCAAATGAATACTTTTTCAAGTATTAAACATTTGAAAGAATAAAAGTAGTATGTCATTGCATTCGCCCGAATTGCGAAGGGTGCGGGTTTTTTCTAGTAAAACTTTTCTTTAGATTTAAATGTTAATTTTGTAAGGTGTTATGTTTAAGGTAATGTTATTTTACTGTTATCTTCTTGCTATGTTATGGAGGTTACTTCCCCAGGCCGGCGCTCCAACTCAAGTGGCAAAAATCGGCTATGCCTGACCTCTGTCAAGGCTTGTTGTAACTAGGATCACAGTACCCGCAGCCGCTAGCGGTGAGCGTCGCAGGCGCAGGTCAAGGCTCGCCTTATGTAATCGAGTTTCAGTACCAGAGCTCATCTCATCAATGCTCTATGATGCATCATAAAGGCTACTGGGATGAAAGGCCAACGTCTTTATGTAACAACTTACGTTCTCTTGGAACAATATTATTGTTATAATTTTCTTTTTTCCTGGTCCGCGTGGAACTTTTTCTAGTAATATTTTCTTTAAATTGAAACATCAAGCAGATACATGCTTTTAAAAATAAAAATTATAACTATAATTACTATTTCTTCTTTCAAATGTTCAATTCTTGTAAAGGTATTTATTTGGCATTGTGGGTTACCTACAATGCGAAGAGCTTTATTCTATGCATAGGTCGATATGTGTGTGTGTGTATATATATTTATATAGAAATACATATTAAACATCCATGACTAGAGTACAAATGCTCGTATTTATCACAAATCAAACATCTGCGCCCACTGGAATTCGAACCCGGGACCTCTCGAGTAGGCGACACCATGAAACCCGGAGTACAAAACCACTCGGCCACGGAGGTCGTCCGAATATATATCAACTTCGAATATTATATAAATCCAGGCATATGATCGCGATCAGAACGTCTCAATAAAAGCTACACCCTCAATTCATTAAAAAAAACCTATTCATCAAAAATACATATTCAAATAACACAACAATAAATAACTCGACACACCTTCTTCTCACTACTGCGTAGATTTATTATCAATAACAAATAAAGTTTTGCAGATGTCAATTCTAGAAATGCTAAGATATATACAGCCTTATCCAATTTATTTTGATGGGTGTTAATTTATAAACGCACTTTGCTCATATCACCGCGTGTCAACTTAAAATGTCATAAAAATCGACTAATTATAAACTTCATAATGAAAAACCGGACAAGTGCAAGTTAGGCTCGCCCACCGAGGGATCCGTACAATTTTTTTACAACTTCTTAGATAATGAGTCTTGACAGACGACAGATAAACGACCGTATATTTTTTATTAGTTAAGAGCACTTTTACAAAATTGCCGTACTGATCGACGCGTAGGTAGATTTGCACTAGTATATATTGCATTTTACGGGTGATGTTTCGAGTTTTATAAAATAATTATAAATGAACTAATTATAAAAATATATACATATTTCAGTAGTTCAATGATGGTAGATTAGTTTTATGAAAGTTTTTGATAGTAATTCTATTTAATTAGAAATCAAAATACGAGGTAAACCTGCATTGTTTTTTGGGATAACTCACGGACGTTAGATGTATTTTTTTGATAATTAATGAGATGGAAAATCAAATTCTAATACATTATGTTACAACAAAAACTTGGTGCGTGTACTGATGTAGGCGCGTGAGAAGTTATCCTTCTTTGGCATCGTTTAAAATTAGTTTTTAATTGCATGCAAATAATTAATTACAATAAATTAATAAAAAGTCTGGAAAAGGACACAGTCAATAAAGTTCAGTTTTAATTTGAAAAAATAAATATATAATCAAAATATTCAATTAAAATCGCTACTGAATATAATTTATTAGAACATATGTGATTTGCACTTGTATGAAACTCAAACACGTATTCCGAATATACCAACTAGAAACATGTGGATAAATATTAAAAATATGAATACCTATAACTGATACTTTATTACAAAAAATAAAGATGTGGTTTTTGGTTCAACTACACCAATGGTCAAGAGATAGCGCTGTAGTCTCCTGAATCGCGCTTTGGTTCCGTTGTTCCAGATTAATAAATACTTTTGATAGGCCTTCACAATGCAGTCGTTAGCACCCACTAAATAGAGATTCTATTTCTATTTTGTTGGTAGATTTTCTTAATGTGCGGTAAACACAAAAGTAACAGCATGAAGTTAACCAACTTCATGCTGTTAATTTTGATGTTACAGTGATGCGCGCGCATCTTAAAATTTCACTCTCATCATTTTTTCATAACGCGCCTAAAGAAGTATAACTTCAAAAAATTCTGATGTCGTAGTAATTAATTCGATCTAATTTATTAAAGATTATTCAGTGATTCTGGCGTTTGAAGTTGTGCATATTAACGTTTTTTCCCTAAACTAGCTGGGGTAGAACGATCAGCACAAAAAAAGTAAAATAGTATTTGCAAATATTCTACATTAACTTACAATAGAAAGAATAAATCGACTGTTTACTTTTATTGGAAATAGTCAAAATCATTTGTAAGGTGGTAAATGAGGCGCTCAAAAATTACGATTTTTTGCAAAAAATGTGAAAGGGCTCTGTAAGTTCTTCGCAGCTTCAAGCGGCCACAGACTCGACTATATGGTTTAAATTTCAACTTGATACCTCCACGTGTTTTTGATATAAGGGGTCTTGACAGACAGACAGACCTATAAAGTGATCCTTTAAGGGATCCGTTTTTTCATTTTAGACGTACAGAACCCTAAAACTAACCAAGTGCGAGTCGGTCTCGCATAGAAAGGGTTTTTGGCTCTAGTGACGGGAGATGAGGAATGAGACAGCCAGTGTGTCGCTTGATAACTAAGAGTTAAATTGTTGACTCCAACGTGATTTTTCATTCTTGACGCTACTGGTTCTAAATAGCAATTTTAAAGACTGGACCAGAACTTGTCGAAAAAAACTTTTGTACGTTTGACAAATGCGGACTTCAAAACATTTTTAAACAAAAAATAAAACCGACTTCAAAATCCAAAATGGAACTAAAAAGTAAAATCGTCCAAGTAAACAGTAAACAAAAATGCTAAAATAAAAACTACTGGTTCAAACAAAATGTTTTTTTATGGAACCAAACGGCATGTATCTATTGAACAAAAGAAGAATCACTCAAATTGGACCAAAAATCTTTAAGTAATCATCAAATAAAAAAACACCGTGCGTGCCTTTGAAATTTCAAGGTTTCCCTCGATTACCCCGGATTCCGCCATCAGATCCTTACTTGGTTCCAATGGCACCACCTCGAAAGTGCACTCTTCCGAATAAAAGAATAATTTTGGAAATCGGTCTACAATTGACGGAGAAATCGGTGTACATACATAAATATATATACAGGGTGTTACAGAAATACAAATAAAACTTGAAGGGCTTGAATTTTAATTTTACAAAAAAAAAACATCTCTAAAAATGTATACCTATCTATTCTCTCAAACGATTTTTCAAAGTAGTATAACGAGAAACATTAAAATATTTAACATTGATCTCTACAAAAAATATTGTCGTCGTTTCGAATTCGAATAATTATAAAACACTGGAGTGTCTAGTGTGAGTTTTTTGGACGTTCCCTTTTAATCGTACGGCAGTCTCGCTACTTTCGAATATACAGGGTGTACAAAAATACAAATAAAGCTTGAAGGGCGTTGAAGTTCATCATATAAGAAGTCTTCTCTAATTTTTTTTAAATATTTGCATGAAGTTTATTTTTTTATAAAAACAGTTATTTTTCTTGATCCTCGAACTAGTGACGTGTCTTAAAATGATCGATATTTGTATTAATCATTAAAAATAACTGTTTTTATAAAAAGTTAAAACTTCATGCAAATATTTTAAGAAAATTAGAGAAGACTCCATATATGATGTACTTCAACGCCCTTCAAGCTTTATTTGTATTTTTGTAACAGCCTGTATATATATATTGACGAACACAGAACCTCCTCCTTTTTTAAAGTCTGTTAAAAAGGAGGAATTCCTCAATTCGGTTGTTTTTTTTGGATATTTGATTATTATGATAGCGGCATTCAACTGAATGTAACAATGATATAATTCCAACTAAATTAAACTCAGTATTTATTAACTTTAAACTTTAAAACTTTTTTTAAAATAATTAAGCTGAATACATAATCTAATAAATTAAATTGATATTAATTTTCACTTATTCGGAAACGGATCTTAAGATTTGAATAACATTTAGTACTTATAAGGAGGATCTCGATGACGCAGGTGGCTAGCGCGTTCGGCTGCTCGTTGAAGTTAAGCAACTTTCGCATTGGATGGGTGACTAAAAATTTTCTACCTCGAGTTCCAACGTGCTTCGGAAGGCACGTTATTCAAATTCAAATTCAAATTCAAACTCATTTATTCAGTCTAGGCTGTTACAAGCTCTTGTGAAAGTCAAACGCTACGCCATCGGTTCGTAAATCTACGGCGGGAGACCTTGTACTGAGAAGAACCGACAAGAAACTCAGCAAGGGCTATTTTTTTCTCCCTGTTTTGTTTCACACTGTGTCGTCAATTGAAAGATGACATCAAAAATTGAATACATGTGTTGATGTCAACTTCCATCACATTAATATTATTAATTAACAAAAGTTAAGTATAACTAGGTACTATTTTTAAATTTAGAAGTGGCGATTAAACAATTTTCAACCAAATTAGCAAAGTAAAACGACAGTCTATTTATTATGTTAAGCCCAAGGTGACTTATCATTTATGAAATCTTTTACAGTACCAACCTTTCTTAAGGAGACATGTTTTTATACACACTTTAAATTTATTAAAAGGTAAATTAATTATTATAATAATTATCCGTTAATCCGTTGGTCCCGGCTGCTTCTGCAGTCGTTAGCACCCGCCAATCCGCACTGGGCTCGAGTGGGGCATGATCAATCTCCCTACTCCAACCATAGGGAAGGCCTGTTCCCCAGCAGTGGGGAAAATAAATAAGATAAAATAGGCTGATGATGATATAGATAAGTAAATTTATTTTTAAACTTGTTACAGTCTTCTTTATTGAAATGTCGTTAATATAATTTATAGCACGTTTTAGCAGTGTTAAAACTATTGTAAGCAATTTATTGGAGAAGCTGCCCTTTTTTTGTTAACGGTGGAAAATGCGCGACGTGGGACTCCCCGGTGCGGACCAACGCCGGTCCTACCCACTAAAAACCACCGAGGAGGGTTCCTCGGCCCTTATGAGGGCGCTCTGGGATCGGCGCACCTACGTGAGCCACTACACCAGAGCGTCCTCGGGCTGGCCCGGCCCAACGAGTGGACCGGGCGACGCGCCTATGGGGGATTACTCTAGGGTACTAGGTAATCCCCAGACGGGGTGGCCTATGCCGAATGGCACCAAGAATGCGCGGCGGGCATGCCGCGCCCAGACCACCTTAGGGCCGACGAAGACCGGCGGTCAAAGCCGCCTGCCTTCTTCGGCCCACCCGTCTACGTAGGAGGGTGGAGAAGCTGCCCTGCACTGCAGTTAAATCGGTAAATACAGGGTTCTGTTTTGCGGACCTCTAAAAATAATCATAACCGCACCCGATTCGTATTTCCTAGTATTCAATGTTGTTAACGTCGGCTCGAGAAGTTTTATAGTAAATTGACTGATTTATAATATGGCAGGTGCCAAACAACACTTACAGACAGCGTGCCAGTGGTTTTTAATTAAGAGTGAAACAAATAACTTTATTACCACTTAACATCAGGTGGTGTAGAGTCATTTTTTAGAGTCACAATCTCCGTGGCCGAGTGGTTTGTACGCCGGGTTTCATGGTGTCGCCGACTCGAGAGGTCCCGGGTTCGATTCCGGTGGGGGCTGATGTTTGTGTGATGAATACGAGCATTTGTACTCCAGTCATGGATGTATAATACGTATTTCTATTTAAATATACTTATATATGTACAGTATATGTATTCTATCCGTTACCCTAGCATCCCATAACACAAGCCTTACAGTGCTTACTATGGGGCTAGGCTAATTGGTGTGAGCGTTGGAAATATTTATTATTATTTGCCTACCTCTATATAAAAAAAATAAGCAAAATAATAATAATTCACTTCGTGAGGATATCAGAAAAGCTCATTCACTTAATTCCTTTAGCGATCAAGTTAAAAGCTATTACCTTTCTTTGTCTTAAATTCATTTTTCCATCCTATTTCTTTGCTTCTCTTATCTTCATATTTATGTAAGTATATCGCCTGTATCTACTTTTGCACCATTCTATATTTCTCTATTATTATTCCTTTTCCACCATAGGTTGCTGAAAAAGATTGCTGTTTAGCAATAAGACCGCCTAATGAATACTCTTCTTAATTTTATAAGTTCATGTCTTGTGTCCTTTGCTGTGTGCAAAAAAGAACATTATTATTATTGTTAAATAAGAAAAATTGTTTTATGGTGAGTAGGTGAGAAATTTGAAATTAATTTCTCGCGCTTCCTATACACTTTTCTGTCGAACGTGTTTTGTTTTCGGGATTTCAGAAAAGCTTTACAAAATATTTTTTTGTTATTTTGTTCCATTTCAATTGTTCCTATGAGTGTAGATAAAGTGGTGTAAGTAACTGCATATAATTTAAGTATTAAACACTCGTGTCAACCTATTTTCGCACAAGTAATGATAAACAGACTCTCGAGTTTTAATTATCATTCTTATTTGATAGAATCGCATAAACTACTATTATGTATTCCACGCGGACCAGGCAGCAGACGGAACTCGAACCCGCACCCTTCGCTATCCGGGCGAATGCACTGACCAATTATGCTACCGCAGCCCTAACGGACCGCGTCGAAATTCTTCTAGCCATTCTTAAGCTGCAAGGTAGCGCCATCTTTTCGCATTATAGTTAACCCACAATGTCAAATGAATACTTTTACAAGTATTAAACATTTGAAAGAAGAAATAGCAATTATAGTTATAATTTTTTTTTCTAGTTATATTTTCTTTATATTTAAACACCAAGCAGTTACATGCTTAAAAAATAAAAATTATACTATTATTTATTTTTAATAAATTATTAAATTGTACAAAAATATTTACGCATCCCTTTTCCATACAATGTGTTTTGCAATTGTTTATATTTTTAACATCGCTTCGGTTTAATAATAAAATGATCATCTCCGTCAACCTTTACCTACCCACTGCTGGTTATAGGTCTCACAAAAAAATAATCATGATTACTTAAAATAAAATAATATGCATAATATCTCTTATCTATTGGACAAGTCCGTCCGTCCGTCTGTCTGTGGTGCTGTTTCAGCGGCCAAACCGTGAGAGATAGATAAAGAGAATATTTAAGTTATAAGTTAAGAATAGTCTGATAAGACTACAAACCGGATTTGAGTAACGTAGCACTTCCGGTTTTCGAGAAATCACGTGATTTCTATTTTGTAATTATCACAATTTTAATTAACTATTTAAAGGTTAATTTTTTTTTTAAATCAGGTTTTGGTGAACATTTGGTTCACTGGTTTGCTAGTACTTTATAATAATATATATGTTATCTATCGAAACCAGAGCATAGACACACAATTGCGTCATGTCTATCCATGTTTTATGTCCAATCACTCGCTTGGCATGTGTGATGAAATCTTAAATTATTTTTATTAATAAAGCACCCCAATAACATAGATTAATTATTTATAAACATCAAACACAAAAGCGCGCATTCATATGTAAACGAGCACAGAAAACCATTTTATAGCTCGCACCTATAATGATGAAGATTCCGGAATTAATTAATTATTTGCTATATTTTTGAAATTTTAAAATATTATACTGTACATAACGCAGTTTACCACAGTAGAGCTTCTTTCAATTCACATTATTGATTGAATATTCTTTATTGCACTATACTAATGCATATAGTACATTTACATTGAAAATAGTTTAAAAATTCAACATACATTATGAATTTATGAAACCAAAAGTAAACAGAGCTTTTGCTGGTATAACTTAATATCTTATACATGACTTGGAAATAAATTCATACAAATACATCCATGACTTTCAAATAAATTCATATACCAGGCCGCTCAGAAAGTTTACAAAAAAAAGTTTTTATATATAGGACACTAGCCACTTGTAATTATTTTGAAAACTTTTATTATTTAAAAGTAAAAATACCACTGTTCGATTTTTAAATTTCCCTCCGCATTTTTTCGAGAGCCAATTAAATTTTTCTTGTCTCATTAAAAATGGATCTGCATCGAGAACATTTTCGTGCTATGATTTTTTACGATTTTAAATGTGATTTAAATACTGATGAGTCATTGGATCGATTTCGAACTGCTTTTATGGATGAAGGACCTTCAAAAGCAACCATCTACCGCTGGTGTAGCGAGTTCAAAAGCAGTTGTCTAACTTTGGGGGATGAACAAAGTAGTGGTCGTCCTACGACGGCTGTCACAGCAGCAAGTGTGCTGGCAGTAAAAAAAATGGGTGCGTGTACTTATGTAGGCGCGTGAGAAGTTATCCTTCTTTGGCATCGTTTAAAATTAGTTTTTAATTGCATGCAAATAATTAATTACAATAAATGAATAAAAAGTCTGGAAAAGGACACAGTCAATAAAGTTCAGTTTTAATTTTAAAAAATAAATAAATAATCAAAATATTCAATTAAAATCACTACTGAATATAATTTATTAGAACATATGTGATTTGCACTTGTATGAAACTCAAACACGTATTCCGAATATACAAACTAGAAACGTGTGGATAAATATTATAAATATGAATACCTATAACTGTTACTTTATTACAAAAAATAAAGATGTGGTTTTTGGTTCTACTACACCAATGGTCAAGAGATGGCGCTGTAGTCTCCTGAATCGCGCTTTGGTTCCGTTGTTCCAGATTAATAAATACTTTTGATATTATAAATATGAATACCTATAGCTGTTACTTTATTACAAAAAATTAAGATGTGGTTTTTGGTTCTACTACACCAATGGTCAAGAGATGGCGCTGTAGTCTCCTGAATTGCGCTTTGGTTCCATTGTTCCAGATTAATAAATACTTTTGATAGGCCTTCACAACGCAGTCGTTAGCACCCACTAAATAGAGATTCTATTTCTATTTTGTTGGTAGATTTTCTTAATGTGCGGTAAACACAAAAGTAAGCGAATTACATACGAAGAGATTCAGCATACTCTGCAGATTGGTTCAGGAAGTTTTCACATGATTTTGCACAAGCACCTTTGCGTAAGGAGTATAGTTTCCCGCTGGGTGCCGCACAACCTCACCGAAGCTCAGAAGCAGGCCCGTGTGGATTGGTGCAGTAATATGATACAAAAATTTGATGCAGGCCTGTCACCGCGCGTTTACGATATTGTGACAGGTGACGAATCCTGGATTAATCAATACGATCCAGAAACAAAGCGCCCGTCGACAGTTTGGCTGTTTCAAAATGAACCAACGCCTACGAAAGTAAAGCAATCGAGGAGCGCAAGGAAAATTTTGATCGCTAGTTTCTTCACTTTGACGGGGCACCTAATTTCAATTCCACTTCGAGACCAAAGCAGCATCAACGCCGAATGGTATAGCAAAAAAGGCTGCCAGAAGTTTTTTCTGCGATGAGCAACAAGCGACCTTACACCGGGCTCCACGGGGTCCTTCTTCACCACGACACTTCCTGGACTCCACATAAGTCAGAGTCTTAGGACATCCTGCTTACAGTCCTGATTTGGCTCCGAGTGACTTCTTTTTATTCCCTAAAATATAAAATCAGCTCAAAGGGACAATAGTAGTTTTCATCGCCGGAAGAAGCGCCTAGCGGCGTTTGAGAAGGCCGAGACGTGTCTGGAGACCGGTTTTTTTTTTTTTTGAAAATTGGTTCAGACGCATGAAACTTTGTAAAGAGACTAGTGGAGAGTTCTTTGGAAGGATTTAATAGAAATATTTTTTTCATAGAAGTTAGCTTATTAGTTTCTCAAAACTTTCTGAGTGTCCCACGAGAATATATCCATGATGCAGCAATTACATTTGTTCGTAAGCCCGTATTCGGGGGCACGAAAGAAATACATTTCTCGAATTCGGGCACCCGAAGCAATATTTACACTAGAATACGGGCTGGAAGGCGGTGTCGGATAAACAAAAGGAAATCTACCCGAATACGGGCGTACTCGATTCCACTCGTTTACACTTATTCGGGCTAACGACCAAACGTATGCTCGCTATGACTTAGATAAAAATAAAATTATGAACCCTACTGGAATTCAAACCCAGGACCTTTGATGACAGCCGTCTAATGGTAATTAAACTACGAAACTGAGTTCTTTTGCACATTTGACAAATCTAGTCGCCGTCCACGACTTCGTCCGCATACAAACTTTGAACCCTCGTTTTACCCCTATAGGGGAGGAGTTTTGGAAGATCCTTTCTTAGCGCAAACCCACATCATAATAGCTACCATCATCATCATTGTCATCATCAGCCTATTAATGTCCCCACTGCTGGGGCACAAGCCTTCCCTTTGGATGGAATAGGGAGATTCGGCCATGACCCACAACGCGGGCCCAGTGCGGATTGGCGGGTGCTAACGACTGCAGATACAGCCGAGACCAACGGCTTAACGTACCCTCCGGAGCACGGAGGAACTCGAGATAGATGTTTTTGGTCACCCATCCATGTGAATGACCGACCACTGCGAAAGTTGCTTAACTTCAACCATCGCAGCCGAAAGCGCTATCCACCTGCGCCACCGAGCTCCTCATAATAGCTATATGTGTGCCAAATTACAGCGCAATCCGTTCAGTGGATTGACCTTAACTTTTTTTTTGATTGTGTAGGCTGTTGGTCACAGATGACCTTTACAGCGTTACCGAATTTGGGGACGGCGAGATCCCAAGGTGACCTCAAGCCGAGAATTGGTGAGTGCTTCTGGAGGTATTCCAGGTGGATGGCATCTCCCCACGGGGGAGAGTCTCCTCTCGGTCTGGAGCCTCTAGCCCACTTGAACCTAAGGGGTTGGCTCAACTAGAGGCTGTCTCTGATACTCGGACCTCGACTCTAGTTAGCCGTTGTAGTGGGGAGCGGGGAAAAACGCCCAGGAGCTCTATTTTTGATTCGCTCGCCTGGCATAGTATCGTCGAATGCGACTTAAATCACTTTCAACTTCCAAGTCGCATGATCCTGACTTTCCGTATTTTTGAATCGTTCATCTTTTTTGTTAGAAAAGATCAAAACGTCGCAACAAATCGTCATCTCATCTGTATTTTAAAAATATTAAGAAAAAAAACTTAACGATATCTGACATAAATTCGACAATTGTACTATGTTTCGCTTCCATTATTCGCCAACGCGCAACGAGTAGTCGAGACCGCTCGTTGACGTCGAGCGATTCAAAAATACGGAATTAATTATGTCAAATAAAAATTTGTAGAAATCGGGCGTTCGACGCAAGGCGAGTGATTCAAAAATAGAGCTCCAGGTACGCCTGTACCTGGTATAGCGTGTCGTGTGTAGACCGGGTCTTCGCACTTTTCTCCTACAGGTAAAAGAGCTGTGCGTTTATGGATCAGTCAGTCCTTTATATATACAGATATAAATAGATATTGCCAACACTCACACCAATTAACCTAGCCCCAAAGTAAGCACTATAAGGCGTGTGTTATGGAATACTAGGGTAACGGATAGAATACATATACTGTACATATTTAAGTATATGTATATAGAATTACATATTAAACATCCATGACTGGAGTACAAATGCTCGTATTCATCACACAAACATCTGCCCCCACCGGGATTCGAACCCGGGACCTCTCGAGTCGGCGACACCATGAAATCCGGCGTACAAACCACTCGGCCACGGAGGTCGTCAAAGGTTTTATAAGATATTCAATTCAGTCGTACTGGTTTTTGTATGAGATCGTACATATTTTAAGATATAACAAAAAATCTTGTAATATACAGGGTGTTACAAAAATAAAAATAAAGCTTGAAGGGCGTTGAAGTACATCATATAAGGAGTCTTCTCTAATTTTCTTAAAATATTTACATGAAGTTTTAACTTTTAATAAAAACAGTTATTTTTAATGATTAATTAAAATATCGATCATTTGAGGACACGTCACTAGTTCGAAGATCATTAAAAATAACTGTTTTTATAAAAAGTTAAAACATCATGCAAATATTTTAAGAAAATTAGAGAAGACTCCTTATATGTGGTACTTCAACGCCCTTCAAGCTTTATTTGTATTTTTGTAACACCCTGTATATGTTGAAGAATGGTCTTATATAACCAG
Organism: Chilo suppressalis; assembly: GCA_902850365.2. NCBI lineage: Eukaryota > Metazoa > Arthropoda > Insecta > Lepidoptera > Crambidae > Chilo > Chilo suppressalis. The sequence continues at coordinate 1,664,024 of OU963905.1, read as the reverse complement.
TGCGACTTAAATCCTTATAGGCATTTTTTTAGGATACAATCCATAACCCCACGACAACGGCTAACTAGAGCCGAGGTCCGAGTCTCAGAGACGCCCTCTAGTTGAGTCGACCCCCTCAGGTTCGAGTGGTCTGGAGGCTTCAGACGCAGAGGAGACTCCCCCCGTGGGGAGATGCCATTCGCCTGGAATACCTCTAGAGACACTCGCCATATTTCGGCTTGAAGTCCCCTTAGAATCTCGCCGTCCCTAAACCCGGTGACGCTGTAAAGGTCATCTGCGACCAACAGCATACACACTCAAATAAAAAAACAAGGCATAATATGCAAAAGGCCTAATCACAGACTAATTAATTGATTAATAAAAAAATAGCTAAAAAGAACATATTTTTTTATTTAATTTTGTCGAGCTACCTTGGAAAGACTTTTATTGAGCGATCGATTATTTCATTGTTCGATTTTTAAAATTTTATTGTCTATGTATGAATTTATTACTTAATTTAGTTAATAAAGTACTTTATTTAAAATTCTTTTGTGTAATTTTGAGTTTATTTATTTATTTGACCTAACTACCGTAAACTACCACCGGTTCCAAAATTGGGAGACCTATCTGAGAAGAACCGGCGAAACAAACTCAAGAGAGGCTTTCTGTCTCCTTCTTATGTTAAGTAACAAAATTGTCTTTATATTCAAATACTGAATTAACATAATATTTTTGACCAATGTATTCCAAATAGAATCTGATATAAATGTATATATTTGTATTGAAACCTAAGAAACAAATATAAAAAGAACATGTACAATAAAATGAGAATTGCAATAATTATCACTACTTACGTTATAATAATTATGCATACAGTATTACTTCAATTTTCTTATTTTGTGGGATTACATAACCAACCATTACCTCGTTAGGAGACACGCGACCAAGCCGCAATGACATATTGAATATAATAAAAATGCACATAACCCCGTGGGGGGTCCACAAATTGCTGATGAAATGCTATAATCATCGATAGCAGCGCCCTCTACAATCACAGTCTAAATGAAAAAATATTATTGACTGTGTCAATATCTTGGTGAAATATCGAGGCTATAAATTCATTAGGGAACTGTTCGAATTCTTTTGATATTGGCTAATTAGTTTCTGAGATATGTTTTTTATAATATACGAAGCGGTATGGGGTCTTTTTGGAGTGGTTTCTACTAGTCAACAGAGCTGTTTGATGATTCAATACAAATATATACATTTATATCAGATTGTATTTGGAATCCTATAAAAACATTGGTCAAAAATATTATGTTAATTCAGTATTTGAATATAAAGACCAATCGTTCGAATCTCTCAAAAATGGCTTCAACAGATGCCAAAATGTTTAATAATTATTGGCAATCCATAACGATCATTATTACGATTTTCTTCTTCTTGTAATGCCTCTCCGAACAGCGAAGATTGGCAGTTAGCTCAGCATACGTCACCTCATCTTTAGCGAGATGGAGTCCATTCTCGTAGGTTCCTCAACCAAGACTTCTACCTGCGACCGACGCCTCGTCTTCCAGATTATTATGATACAGAATCTATTATTGTAGTGTGTAATCATTAGATTCTCATTACGTTTTCTTATTAAAAGAATATGTAGATGACTTACACTTCATTTCTTTATTTATACATGATATAGTTATATAATTAATTCACAAACTTAATTATATCCAGACCAGATTTACATCTAAACTTATTATAAAATATATTTGTGTGTTGTTAAATATATATAAGTTTAGAATAAGTTTAGATGTAAGCGTAATGTAAATATAATTAAGTTTGTGAATTAATTATATAACTATATCATGTATAAATAAAGAAATTAAGTGTAAGTCACCTACAGAATATGAATGAATTTTTCGCACTTTAGTCTCTGTTGCACTTTTCACATTAACGAAGAAATATAAGCCTAACTTTTCTATCATCATCAGCCTATTAATATCCTCGCTGCTGGGGCACAGGCCTTCCCTATGGATGGAATAGGGAGATTGAGCCATGACCCACAACACGGGTCCAGTGCGGATTGGCGGGTGCTAACGTCTGCAGATGCAGCCGGTACCAACGGCTTAACGTGCCTTCCGAAGCACGGAGGAACTCGAAATAGAAGATTTTTGGTCACCCTTCCAATGACCGACCACTGCGAAAGTTGCTTAATTTTCAAAGATCGCAGCCTATACAATCGTCAAGCACATATATGCTACTATTTTGTTGTTAAATTCATTAATCCAATAAACACATATGCACAGTTTTTATAAACACTGAAGCTGATATCATCGCTTTGAAACTTTACATATCTTATAATTCATCATAGAAGTACACTAGAAACTGACCAAATATAAAAAGTAAATAAAACTAGTCATATTAACATTTCACATGAAAATCAATAAATTGTCATTCCTTCGAGCTCATCACGGCCATGTTTATCCTCAAACATTCCCAATCCAAATTCCATATTCATACCATTACGGTCGGATCATACGATCGTCATATTATCTTACACGTTATACTAGATATTGATATTTAAAAGATACCTTCTTTAATATGACTCTGTGATCTCTATTAGCTTGTGATAAAGTTCAGAATTATTTTTTAGAAATGCACAGGGAGGTTAGCGTAGAATCGGTAGCGACGCCGCGAGGCGGACGCTATGCGCGCGCGCAGCGGTTAACGCGTTATTTACGACTGTTTTCGGTATTAACACCCGTTACAAATAGGATCGGGCGATATAAAAATGTTATATATGTCGGGATTGAGTTTTCCAAACTAATTTTGAACATCGCGACCGTGTTTGTGGGAGTCAACGGTGTCGTGCGTGGGCGCATGTGATTCTGTGACGCGCGTTTTGTAGTCGTTAATTGAATACCGCCCAGCTATTAGCGATGATTAAAACGAGATTTTTCTTTAATAAATACACTTGGGATTAACTTACGTATATCTATACTTATAATAAATCTGTAGAGATGTCAATTCTGTACATGAAATATATTTTTAAAATAACTATCAGGGGATGATTAGTGATCGATACTGATGCCAAAAATGCAATCAGTAAAATTTTTGTCTGTCTGTCTGTGTGTATGTTCCTTATAGAAACAAAAACTACTCAACGGATTTTAACGAAACTTGGTACAATTATTCTTCATACCCCTGGGCAGGTTCTAGTATACTTTTCATCACGCTATAATCAATAGCAGCAGAGTAGTGAAGGGAAATGTTGGGAAAACGGGAGAAGTTACTCCATTTTTTAAGCTTCCGTCGCGGGTGCAGCCTTAATGGTTAAAGTTACATAGAAATCATGTATGACGGAAATATTCTACATAAAACTGTCTAAAAAATATCCCGCAACAGCATATGTCTATCTTTTATGGTTGACTCACAATAACACGTGTAATTATATAAATAAAGTCATTCTTTATAGCACAAGCCTGAGAACAAAAACTATAGTTTACACTACAGCTCTACACCGAAGCGAAGCGAGGGCGGGCCCCTAGTATATAAATAAATTTATATTTATATATACACCGTGTTCCTGAGGTTATACACTAACTTTGGCATGTTATTCAGACTATTAAATTGATCATTTTTTACTATGGACACTTTTATGAATTCCAATTTCTTTAACATTTTTTTGTTTTCACACAAACTAAATGCTTAGATATAAGTTATCTAATATGAATTACTCTTTTCCTGAGCTGACATTTGAAACTTTGGTTCACATGTCCACATAAACTTTTTGAAACTTTTCTTGACGTCAACAATGTTTTTTAAATTTTGACTTTTGTAACTATGACTTAATGACCATTGACAAAGAGTTGATAGTTTGATAGTTTTGGTTGCACAAAGTGGCAACATCTCACAGATAAAGACTCTTTCTCACTGCACAACACAATTAAGTTGGTTAAACTTAAATTACCAATAACTTAAAAACTATGCTATTTAAACTACTACTTTCCTTGTACGATATGTTTAACAAGAGCTATAGAAGTATTATTCAAAGTTAATGTATATCCTCAGGAATACGGTGTACATAGTTAGCATTATATAGTTTAGCATTTATTAACACGATTGATTATAATCATAATATCAAATATGGTATAACGTAACATTTTTTTAATCAGTACATAAATAAAAAAGAAGATTTACTTACTACTACTACTATACCGCATTTTCTTGAAATAATTTCACTCAGAATACATGAATAATAATTAATAACGAAAAAAACATCTATTGAGTACAAGACAGCGAAAGAAATACACAGTCACTATGTATAAATTTGTTTTAATTGTACTGTTAGAATTCCCTATATTTTAAAAGGAATATTTAATATTAAGTTAGGGAAAAATTTTCTTCGCATTTTATATGAAAATTCATTTTTTTTTATAAAGTATATTTACATTTAACTAAAATATATAGATGCCATTTCGACACCAGTTATCATCTTATTCAAAAATGGTTCGGTTTCATGATCGTAATAAAGAATCATAAACACGGTTCATTAGGTTAATTTCAGTGAGCTCGTGAGGCACCCAAATTTTGTGTACCAAGCTTTCTTGGTTACCCAACTATTTTGAAATGCGCCAAAACTGTTTCGTGGTCAATTCCCACTTCTTCAGCTACGTCTTAACTACTGAAATGCCCATCTTGCTACACTTTTTCAGAAATGGCATTCATTTTATCCGTAACAGGGCGACCACAACGACGTGCATTTTTGACATCAAAATTTAAAGATTGGAAAGTCGTAAATTGTTGTATAAACGAATAAGCGTACCCAGCTTTTTTCAAATGCGCCAAAACTGTTTCGTGGTCAATTCCCAGTTCTTCAGCTACGTCTTAACTACTAATATGCTGAACTTGCTACACTTTTTCAAAAAGGGCATTCATTTTATCCGTAACAGGGCGACCACAGCGACGTGCATTTTTGACATCAAAATTTAAGGATTGAAAAAGCTTAATCCAAATTTGTGTTACTCTCACATACACTGCACTAGGTCCATAAACATCACGATTTTTTTGTGGCTTGTGTTGCATATCTACCTTTTTTAAAATAACATTTTAATATATATCGTTTTTCTTTTCTAAATGGCTTCGCACGGCTTGTGCATTTAGCCAATGTCAAGTGTTAAAATGTTGACAAATTCTATAGCACTTGTGGTCAAAGTAATAAATCAAGTCAAAGTAAGTGGCAGTCAAGTCAATCCCCCTTTCCCTAAAAAAAGTGTGGGGATTTACTGGAACCTCCCTGTGGACTTCTTGCGGGAACGTCGAAAGACACTTTCCGCTATTTTGTTTCACTTGACAACACTTTTGCATGTTCCCGAACACTTAGTGGTTAATAATCCAGCATTATTAGACACTAACATCCGTCACAACACAATTTTTAACAAGAAAAACAAAACTGTTAAAGTGACGCTTCCCGATCCCGCAAAAAAGTGATATATCGAATTTCTTCATTAGATTCACTCATCTTGACAGTAAGAAAAACAAATGAAAAGCACACATTTTCCCATTTTTAAAATTTAAACTTTTTAATGATGCCAAAACCAGCCAGCTATAAATGGTTTAGCCAAAGAGATTTTATTACTACTTCATACATACTATACTATAAATGCGAAAAGACTTCTTCCCCAACCTATTATATTTCTTCTTCTCTTCAGACAGCCATTTCTCGAATTCAAAGCATATATCATACATTATTATTTATGGACGGCAATAAAAATAATCAAGCATTTACTATTTCCACATCCACAAGTAAACAAGTAACATATTTGTGACAATATTCGGACCTACACCGAATACTGCTCAATGAATAACCCTAGTCGATTTAATTCAATGTGCTTTAATGCAATATCCACTTTATTCTAGTTCCGAATGATAAATTCAGCAACGAACATAAAACTTAAAACTATTTTTATAGCACTAATTCGAAGATAACAGGAAAATTGTTAATTGCTTCGTATTTTAATATTATGATAACTTCCGCATGCTCTACTCATCTAAGAAAACACTTCCAACCGGTTACAAGGAAAACAGTTCCGATATTTAACTTCTTTGCAAACATAATAAGTATAGGTGTTTATATAAAACCTGAAGAAAAAAATATAAGCATAGTGTACGATCTGTACCCCTAGCACGAACTATTATCGAATTGGAATAGTTTGCAAACCGAAATGCCAATTATAGGTAACCCACAATGTCAAATAAATAATAATAAATATTTCCAACACTCACACCAATTAGCCTAGCCCCAAAGTAAGCACTATAAGGCTTGTTGTTATGGGATACTAGGGTAACGGATAGAATACATATACTTTACATATATAAGTATATTTATATAGAAATACATATTAAACATCCATGACTGGAGTACAAATGCTCGTGTTAACCACACAAACATCTGCCCCCACCGGGGTTCGAACCCGGGACCTCTCGAGTCGGCGACGCCATGAAACCCGGCGTACAAACCACTGGCCACGGAGGTCGTCAAAAAATGAATACTTTTTACTGCTGCCTCGCAGCTTAAGAATGGCTAGAAGATTTTCGACGCGGTCCGTGAGGGCCGCGGTAGCATAATTGGTCAGTGCATTCGCCCGGATTGCGAAGGGTGCGGGTTTGAGTCCCGGCCTGGGCCGCGAGGATTTTTTGCTAGTTATATTTTCTTTAGATTTAAACATCAAGCAGTTACATGCTTTAAAAAGAATAAAAATTATAACGAAATGCCAATGTCAAATTTTGTATGGAAACTTGAACAGCAACGGCACAAAGTACGTAACGAGAACTTAAAATCAGTACACATTTGACAATGACATTTCGGACTCGCAAACGACACGAATTCGATATTGGTTCGTGCTAGGGGTACTGTACACGTGGACAAAAACATTGGTCATTCCTATGTTCATGATTTATTCATACAATGTTCTGTTTGTACTCTAAATTCAGATTTTACTGATGATCAATTAATAAAAATTATGAAAATCTTTAATTACAAAGACAGTCACAATATTTATTTTTATTTATTTAAACTTTATTGCAAAACTACAAAGCAAATGGCGGACATAATGCCATAAGGCATTCTCTACTAGTCGACCAGTAAGAGCGTGAGAAAAAACTAATATGACGGGGGCGCAATAAAGACAAATTTTAAATCTGTTGCGTAATATGTAAAGACGCCAAAAGGTACAAAAGATTTGTACCTTGGATTAGAGCAGTCGCCTTGGAAAATCTGTTGTTATATCACTGCAGGGAGTACGGTTGTCGAAATTTAGTAACAGCTGCCTGCTTATCAGTGTTGCCAGGTCTCCAGATTTTACAGGAGATCTCCTGTTTTTCTGAAATTTCTCCTGTTCTACTGTTTTTCTACATGAATCTCCTGTTTTTTTAGAATACGATTTTCTTTTTCAAATTGCATGTTGAGTTGCATTTTTCGTCATTAATAATGTAGATATAACCTTAATAATTATAAAATAAATGTAATTGTCTAAAGAAAAAATAGCTTTGAGGAGCGGCAGAAGCCACAGAAACACATTGTACTGTTTTTTTCTATAACGCCTCCCGATTTTTGAAAATCGGACCTGGCAACACTGCTGCTTATAGAATAAATATGAAATAACATATACAGTTGGAGATCATGAATTTTTAATACCCCCCTTATTGCACCGCAATAAAGGCGATGTCAATAAAATTACATCCTCTAACACATCCACGAGTTTATGATAAAACTACAATAGCGTACGGTGAAACTATTTTAAAGCAATACAATTATATAGACCACATACAAATGTGAATAAACTTTGAATCAATTGATTTCCAAACATTACAATATATTGATGGCACCATAAAAAATCATCCGCTGAGTTCATTGTACAGGAGTCACTTAGCTCATAGTCGTTAAATTGTTAAGTGGGGTGACAAAACGGACGTTTGTGGCGGGCCCTAAATCAATGCTCTATGGCGGTCGCGGTGGGGATGTATAAAAATTGATTTTCGATGTGGACCGAAAGTTTATGGGCGACCTGCGTGGGCGCACGCCGCTCTACAGCTTATGCTTCCGTTATGAGAACTTGTCATCTCATACGCTTTATGGTTAGGTAGGTAAAGTAACAATAAAAAATATGGAAAGTATGTCTAGGGAAGGCAATATCAACAGACAGGGCAGTTATCAAAGAAAGAAATGTAAGCGGATCCTACATCTGTTAAATAAATTAATATTTTTAACCAATTAGCTTAGCACCAAAGTAATGTGACAAATGTGAAACTGTAAGGCTTGTGTTATTGGATTGGATACAAGGGCAACGAATAGAATACATATACTTATACATACATAAATAAGTGTATTTGATCTATTGATCTAGTAATACATATAAACGAATAAAAAATTGTCAACCTACCGAAACTATCTAATGAGTAAACTGGCGAATTAGTCAAATAGGATCCTTAGACGTCGATCCAAAGGTCATCACGGTTTAGCATGTCGTCGCAGTGCAGGACGCATTCCGCGTCATGCCACCTTAAATGACGTCATCCGTCGCGCCCTTGCCTCTTGCGGGGTGCCAGCAGTGCTTGAACCTAATGGCATCGCCCGCGACGATGGCAAGCCCGATGGTATGACGCTCATCCCGTGGAAAAACGGGCGGTCACTCGTGTGGGATGCCACATGCGTGGACACTGTTGCCTCATCTCACGTGAGAGCGACCGCTCGCAAAGCCGGCGCAGCTGCGGCGACAGCCGAAATCAATAAAAGGCGTAAATATGGGGCCTTGGGAGAGCCGTATATATTTACGCCTTTTGCCGTGGAGACCTTGGGGCCTTGGGGTGCGGAAGCTCGTCAGCTATTTAAGGAGATTTCCACACGCCTCATCGACGCCTCAGGGGATCCAAGGGTTGGCGCGTATTTCGGACAAAGGTTGAGCCTGGCCATTCAACGGGGAAATGCCGCCAGCCTCTTGGGCACCCTCCCCTGCGAGCGCAGCGATTTGGAATCGATTTTTTATATAATATAGTTTTATTTTTAGTTTGATATAAGTATTTAGTTTATTAAGTAGTTTTAATCCATTTTGTGCTTTTAAATAATATATTATTTTAGGAATTTGAGTATACTTATATAGAAATACATATTAAACATTCATGACATTAGTCAAATTGACAAATGAGGAAACTGACCAGTGGTACGCTTACTTGGACCTGAGAAGGCGAGATCCTGAACATCGACGTAAAACTACTCCACCACGGAGGTCGTCAATTATAAAGTTCTTTACGACTGAGGCATACGTTTTTATTTAATACTAGCGGCCCGCCCTCGCTTCGCTTCGGTGTAGAGCTGAAGTGTAGACTACAGTTTTTGTTCTCAGGCTTGTATTATACACAATGACATTCATCTATGATTCTTCTTATACCTGCATGCAAAGTCTCAGCCCGATCGGTTTAAAATTGACAAAGTTTCATACAAACTTTCATTCCCTATTTTATGCCCTTGGGGGTAGAATTGATCAAAATCCTTTCTTATCGGATATCTACGTCATAACATCTACCTGCATGCCTTTCAGCCCGATCCGTCCAGTGGTTTGGGCTGTGCGTTGATAGATCACTATGTCAGTCAGTCACCTTTGAGTTTTATATATATATATTAGATTAGATGCGAACGCAAATATAGTTCAAAAGCTATGAACTAATGGCTCAATTACAGTTATAAATTATATTTTGCAATTATTTTGATTATCGGATGTATAATAAAAAGTTGCAACTAACCATTTTTGGAGCTTAATCTATGCATTTATGGTAATACAGTCACTCGTTCAATTAGGCTATGATCAGCTGAAAAGGTTTGCATAATTCACCAACTGTGGCCGTCATTATATATGGAGCTATGATTTATTGCAAACAAGTAAATGTGAATAAAACGTTTTATATGTCGCTAATTGGCGCGTGAGTAATGAGACTTTATCAGACTGTAATGACGCCAGCTCTCGAACAAGAATGAATGGCTGCCGTTAATGAAACACCTGTACAACTGCTTTAATACTTGGCATGGGCGTTTTTGCAAAAGAATTGAATCAACTCTTTTTTGAAATTTTGATTGGATGATGCTGATTGGTGCGAAATTCTATTGTATGTGTCAAAATAAATATTTTCAAATAATGAGGTACAAAATATATTAACATTGAAGTACATGTAATTTAATTACGAAATAAGTTACATTAAGGCGTTACGTTGCACTTGGATTGCACCCAGAGAATAATATGTTCCTTTTTTTACAAATAGGAGTATACTTCTTTCGTATAACAATATTACTTTTTATAGATAGGCCCTTCAAAGGACTCCACCCCACCTGATGTTAAGTGACGGTGAAGTCCAGACACGAAGATAGCTGATACAGCAGCTCTACCTGCCACACCAGCCATCCTCACCCTGCCAGCCTTGCATGTACTCACGCCTCTTTTAAAGGATCTCAGGTTGTATTTATTTGCTTTGGGATGAATAAGTTTAAATTAGGAAATTTATTAAAATAATATAATAGGTTGAGTTAAGTATTGAACCGCCGCGCATGCTCGTGGCCCGCTCAGTTATGGCGAGGCGAAGTTCCCGGGGAGTTTAGTGGAGTATTCCCGGCTATCTCTTTAGCCGGGTGAGTCCCACACACCCCCGCTCACTAGGCCAGTGGGCGGGGACGGTGCTTAAATGCATTCTCCCCGAATAAAAAAAATGTGTGCGTGTACTAGTGTACACACGTAAGAAGTGAAACTTCTTTATGGCCTTATTTTTCGAAAAATGATCTACATGCAACTTTCCAGAAATGGGTTAAATAAAGTTAAATTAGATAAAGTTTAAACAAAAGGATTTTATTATCATAGACATGAATACAAATTACTGCCTATGAAACTGTTATGATTACACGGCTCAGTAATCTAAGGCACATGTTCCACCTCCGACGATGAACGATAAGCGAGTAGAAACTAGAAACGAATTGGCATTCCTGAGTTAATATGCACGCGCACGGCTTTTGACAGCCAAGCCAGCTTAACCGAGCGAGTATCGCTGAGCGAGTATCGCTGAGCGACTATCGCTGAGCGAGTATCGCTGAGCGAGTATCGCTGAGCGAGTATCGCTGAGCGAGTATCGCTGAGCGAGTACCGCTGACCGAGTATCGCTGAGCGAGTATCGCTATGCGAGTTTGGCTGAGCGAGTCTTATCTTTAATAACTATTGTCACTCAGCTACAAACGAGTAGAGAGAGTTCTCGCCGGCGACAGTGTGATCATTCAGCTATCAACTATTAATATAAAAAAAGATGGCGCGTAACGGAAAAATGTGACGCGTAACCGAAAAATGTGACGGTAAATTTTTTTCAAACGCCGATAAAGAAGTTTCACTTCAAAAAAGTATACTAGTTTGAGATGAGTAAGAAATTAAATGAGACATCATAAGATGAATACAGTAGAAACCAATTAGTCGAATGCAACTTTCGTGTAAATGCTAATTACATTGACTACCGACAACATGGTAAAATAAAATCCTGAAAAATATTTTTTTAGGGTAGCTGGGGAGCTACACTAAAAAAATATTTTTTACCCCCCTACATGTAACCTGGAGATGGTTTTATATTTTCATGGCCCACCCATCGTGTGGGATAACGTTGAATAGGTCCTTTAAAATTCCTAAGGGGTTCCTAAAACTATTTTTTTATTTAGGAATCCATTTGCGAAATATTGAACTTCAAATTGCCAATTTTCGTTCATGTAGGGCGTCCTTCTCTAAAAGCTAAACTAATAGGCTTGAAAAGCCTGGAAAAATTCATGATACGGTTAAAATAGATTTGTTAGTTTAAGAGTAATAGTCGTTCAACTAAGATTTCTGACCCAATAAAATGTCCTTAAAAGAAAACATTAAAAGTGACTTCAAAGTGACGTCTATTCAATTTGACAATTTATTAAATATTTGATTTTATCACAATTTTAATCTATTCTAAGTACAATTATTGATATGTGATTATTACTATTTTTAAAGTGTCGTAAAAAATGCTATTTAATTTGACAATTTACTAAATGTTTGCTTTTATCACAATTTTAATCTATTTAAGTACAATTACTGATATGTGACAATTTTGGATTTTGTAGATTACAGTACCTACCTAATTTGTTTCACACCCATATAGGGTAAAATATGAATGGACATTATAATTATGTAACACCAAATTATGTACTCATATTTGAACAAATAAATTGATTGATTGATTGATTGACTTAGACGAAGCAATTGCTTAAAATATAGACTCCTTCCAAAATATATTGTGATGACGATGAACAACTACGGAACCATACACTGCGCGTGGCACGACACGCACTTGGCCGGTCTTTTATATTTCTTATTATTACGATATTGGTCATTGGATGGGTGACCAAAAATTTACTATCTCGAGCTCCTCCGTGCTTCGGAAGGCACGTTAAGCCGTTGGTCCCGGCTGCATTTGCAGTCGTTAGCACCCACCAATCCGCACTGGGCCCGCGTGGTGGGTCATGGCCCAATCTCCCTATTCCATCCATAGGGAAGGCCTGTGCCCCAGCAGTGGGGACATTAATAGGCTGATGATGATGATGATTACGATATTGTAAGGTCATACCTTAGACTCCATTGTGAGATTGCTATGTACACCAGTTTTCAAAGTGTTGCATACTCAGAGGTCCTGTATTCGAATCCCGGTGGGGTAAAGGTATGTATGGTAAAAACGAGCATATATACCTAAGTCATGGCTATTTATTCGACGACCTCCGTGACAGGGTTTGTACGTCGGGTTTCATGGTGTCGCCAACTCGAGAGGTACCCGGTTCAAATCCTGGTGGGGGCAAATGTTTGTATGATGAATACGAGCATTTGTACTCCAGTCATGGATGTTTAATATGTATTTCTACATAAAAATGTATCAGTATATGTATTCTATCCGTTACCCTAGTATCCCATAACACAAGCTTTACAGTGCTTACTTTGGAGCTAGGCAAATTGGTGTGAGTGTTGGAAATATTTATTTATTTATAAATATTTCTTGAAAAAATACTAAAATGTATATGTTTTATCATAATATGTATTTCTATCCTTCACCATAGTATTTCACGTTTCACGACTCTTTCAGAGCTTAATGGCTAATTGGTGTGAGTTAGGGATGTCGAAAGTTGAAAAAAATATCGATACATCGATATTTTAAATAATATCAATATCGGCTTCGATGTATTGCGAAAAAAACATCGATATATCGATATATCGGACCAATTTTCCCAAAAATATCGTACAGTAGCTCACGAAATATGACACGCGGAATAATAATGGAACGAAAATAATCTCCCTAAAAATAGACCCTATTTTCGAATGATGACATAGACAATACTTAATACAGCACAGATCATAGATATGTTGAATATCATTAATCTGAGATCCAGTTACGATTTTTCCAGATACGAATTTAGTTAGATCGTGATATGCCGCTAATTATTAAAAAAACATCGTTTTTGATACGAATTTCGATATTGGTTATTTTGTATCGATGTATCGATATATCGAATCAATATATATCGGCAAAAAATATCGATATATCGAACAAAAAATATCGAAATATCGATACATCGATATATTTTCAACAAGCCTAGTGTGAGTATTTAAATAATAAAACAATTGCGATACATTTTACTATCGCTTCTCGCGCACGGAACCCTAAAAGCGGTGAAACAGTAATGTGACCAAGCATCTATGACCCGTGTCATTAGCGAAACGATAGATTTACAATACACCATAATGCTTTCCGAAACTCACTTATTCCCACCAATTTAACCTAACACCTACCCCCCTCGGAAGACAAACCATTATCTGTTCTACTCCATTGTAATAAGATGTAATAAATAATTTATTAAGGGCTCCAGTACTGTGGTGTAATCTTGCCACCCAAGGCGTCTGCGTTCACTATAAATGTTTACAATTTACAACCTCCTTAAGTTGAAGTTGAAAAGTTGGTCTTGTTACGTTCAAGTTAATGGGAATAGTGGAAAAAACTTTATATCCACAGGGAAAATGTTTCTGTTTTGACGTTTAGATATAACAGAATATAATAGGGTATTTGACAAGTTTCAGAAAACGATCCCACGGTACTAATGTTTATATAGTCCATAAAAAGTGGATATTCATCATTATGTTGTGTATTTCGGTAAATAAACTAAATCAAAAACTCTATTTTCAAGTAGCCGCGAAAACGTATCCGAGCTACCATCATCCAGCTCGGAGGAAGATCTTCCCCTTTGGCCTTCCTACAAGCCAATTGAAAGACAGTATCCTTCCGTGTCGAACCGAAAAGCTCAATGGCGCAGGTGGTAAGCACATTCGGGCTGCGATCGTGAAGTTAAGCAACTTTCGCAGTGATCGGTCATTGGATGGGTGACCAAAAATTTTCTATCTCGAAGTCCTCCGTGCTACGGAAGGCATTTTAAGCCATTGGTCCCGGTTGCACCCGCCAATCCGCACTGGGCCCACGTGATGGGTCATGGCCCAATCTCCCTATTCCATCCATAGGGAAGGCCTGTGCCCCAGCAGTGGGAATATTAACAGTCTGGTAATGATGATGGTCCAAGCAACAGACGGGACTCAAACCCTCTCAGCTAACCGAGGCAGTCTCAGCTAACTTGGGCAGTGGTCGGTCATTGGGTGATCAAAAACATAATATCTCGAGCTCCTCCGTGCTTTGGAAAGCACGTTAGGCCGTTGGTCCCGGCTGCATCTGCAGTCGTTAGCACCCACCAACCCCCACGACAGCTAACTAGAGCCGAGGTCTGAGTCTCAGAGACGCCCTATAGTTGAGCTAACCTCCTCAGGATCGAGTGGTCTAGAAGCTCCAGATGGAGAGGAGACTCCCCCCGTGGGGAGATGCCATCCGCCTGGAATACCTCTAGAGGCTCGCTAATTCTAGGCTTGAGGTTCTCTTAGGATCTCGTCGTCCCCAAACCCGGTGACGCTGTAAAGGTCATCAAAAAAAGCACCCACCAATCCGCACTTAGGTCACAGCCCAGTGTTCCTATTACATCCATCCTGATGATGATGATGATCCTTCCTGATAGATGGAAAAAGGAACACAGACTCTTGCACACCACGTGGCTGGGCCTAGTGCAAAATTGGTGACTGCTAAAGGCTGTAGTTACAGCCAGGACTAACGTGACATCAAAAGCAAGGAGCTAGGTTCTTTACTCGAAATTTTCTAAACTCTTTTTTTACAACTGCAATCTAAAGAGGTAACACTATTTCAAATATATCTCCAATAATAGGGATGATGACTATTTTTTTTTCTTCGTTTATCATGTAAATTATCAAAAAGTATACACGCATTTTTTCTTTTTTCACATAATATACACATTGCATAGATATATTGATTTGAAAAGTTGCACGACGTCACAATTGGTACAATTTTCACTTAAAAGTGACGTAATGAGCCCCTACTCCCAAACTTGACGCGCCATAACTTTGTCATTTTTTGGTTGATTGCCCAAAGAAAAAATACGTGTCCATTATTTTTTGATCATCTAACTGACGGACTAAATAGAATTTAGTTAACTGTACCCCGTCATCACCCCTATTGTTAAAGAAGAAAATATTTCTGTCATTTATTTATCGACATAAAAAGTATATCTACATGATTTTCCATTTATCAACATCATGAGCCTATTCATGTCCCCACTGCTGGGGCACAGGCCTTCCCTATGGATGGAATATGTTGGGAGACTGAGCCGTCAACTACCACGCTAGCCCAGTTTATTGGCCCCGTGCGGATTGGTGTATGCTAACGACTGCAGATGCAGCCAGGACCAACGGCTTAACGCGCCACCTGAAGCATGGAGGAGCTCGGGGTAATAAGTTTTTGGTGACCCATCCAATGACCGACCATTGTTAAAACTGCTTAACTTTCACCTGCGCCATCGATCTTTTAAAATAACACAAAACAGTTATTCGTAATTTATTTCTGTAGCAATATTTTCATGTCAAAATACACAAAAGATTAAATCGTTTTTTAGAATTACGCATCTAAAATGTACCCCTTGTTTGTGACCACAATCTCGTGTACATTATAAACATGGTTTTACAAGCCATGCGAGCAACCAATCAATGAACAATATTGTGGTAGCCGCGCAAGACTTTTATGTTGCACTGTACATCAGTATGGAATGTAATTACCGCTACATTGAAACACTAGCATTAATGACAAGAGTATAGAATATATTTGATATTGAGAAAATAATGTTTATGCCTATAACTTATGAGCAGTTGGTGTAATATCCCTTTACGTTAACTCCAGATATTTTGGTTCAATCAGAGTAACGTGTGTGTGTGTGTGTTTTTACAGTCTAACACAATCATTCTCGAAATAAGTATGAACTTACGTCCTCTTATGAGTTGCTAGAAGCTTGCAAGGGAATGTAAAGGATCCAAAGAAATTCAAATGTGATAATTGTGAATGAATAGTGTTTGAGTAGTTAGCAGAATCTACACCCAGGTGGAACGGGTTCTTTATTTTATCTCGTTACAGATGACC
This sequence comes from Chilo suppressalis, assembly GCA_902850365.2. Classification (NCBI taxonomy): domain Eukaryota; kingdom Metazoa; phylum Arthropoda; class Insecta; order Lepidoptera; family Crambidae; genus Chilo; species Chilo suppressalis. The sequence goes on along the minus strand of OU963905.1, from coordinate 1,647,443 downwards.
CCCTTGTTTTTGGCTAAATGTAACAGAAAGTCAGGTGGCTGCTTTCCACATTTTCGTACAATATAACTCTAATAAAATCGGCCGGTATATATTTTTGTCTACATCAAGACTCTTTAAAAGTTTTGAATTGGCTTCGATGCAATAGCCGACTCTATAACGAGAAATGTTTTTTTGTCACGGAATTACTTGACGAAAATTTTACACTTAATGGATACAAAAGACATCAACGCGACATTTGTTCACTTGATTTTTGTTAAAAGAAAGTTTATAATGTAAGTTTGAGAAACACTAACTACGAACGGGTGCTGCCAGCGGAGATGAGTCTGCCCTTACTACTTTGATATTTAAAATGTAAATGTTTAATTACACCTATTATAAATAATTCTATTTGTATTTATACTGTGTGACACAGCAATCAAAATGCAGGTGAACAATTAATGTACAATTTCACATTATGTAATGAAAGGTGACTTCATGAATCATATCTGAAGTCACTTTTCAACTTGACGACTCTGTAAATGATAAAACAAGGAGAAAAAAACAGCCCTTGCTGAGTTTCTTGCCGGTTCTTCTCAGTACAAGGTCTCCCGCCGTAGATTTACGAACCGATGGCGTAGCTTCTAGACATTCATGAGTGCTTGTAACAGCCTAATCTGAATAAATGTATTTGATTATGGTTATGATTACTTACCATTTAGAGATGTTTTTTGTTATATCTGGTTTCCAGAGCTCTACGGGAGTGTAAGGGATGCGGTCAGAGTAAGATACGCGCGAGTTATTCTTTTATATCGCGATCATTTATAAGCTATGATGTTACTGCCTTTTTTATATAAAAAAATCTTAGCCTTTTTTATATGAAACTTATTTATATGAATCTACCCTGTCACCAAAACGTAAGCGGCCATCTCTACAACAAGATATTCACGCCGCTTATCTCCTGATGCCACCCAATTCAATACGATAGTAAACTGACCCAAAGTCAGGGCGATACTAAAACGATACGACAAGTCCAATTTTACTGCACTGAGTAACATTTACCTATGAATCTAAAGAAAATTTCACTAGAAAAAATCCACGCGGTCCAAGCAGCTCGATGGCTCGGGTAGTTAGCACGTTCGGCTGCGATAGTTGAAGTTAAGCAACTTTCGCAGTGGTCGGTCATTGGATGGGTGACCAAAAATCTTCTGTCTCGAATTCCTCCGTGCTTCGGAAGGCACGTTAAGACATTGATCCCGACCGCATCTGCAGTCGTTAGCATCCGCCAATCCGCACTGAGCCCGCGTGGTGGGTCATTGCCCAATCTCCCTATTCCATCCATAGGGAAGGCCTGTGCCCCAGCAGTGGGGACATTAACAGGCTGATAATGATGATGGTCCAAGAAAACAGACGGGACTCAAGCCCTCAGCTAACCGAGCGGAAGCACTAACCAATTATGCTACCGCGACCTTAATGGCCGTGTTGAATTTCTTCAAGTTTTTCTTAAGCTTACCTAATGAATCTTACAACTTAATCTTTCCATTTCCAGTATGAACTCATTTCTGTTAGCGCTAGACTGGTAAGTCTCGCTTCCGGTGTGGCCTAGCTTATTATAATTCTAGTTTACTATCATTAAGATCAATTTCATCAGGCCAGCTAGAGTAATTTCATACAACAATGTAACGTGTCGTTCATGATATTTACTGACCGCCATCGTGCTTGTGTGCAAATAAACTGCTCGTAAATCTGGCATACATTATCAGAAGCTTTCTTAAGTGGTACTTTTATTGATTAATGGATGTAGGTATGTTGCTGTTGTGCCAATATAAAAAAATGGGTGCGTGTACTTATGTAGGCCCGTGAGAAGTTATCCTTCTTTGGCATCGTTTAAAATTAGTTTTTAATTGCATGCAAATAATTAATTACAATAAATGAATAAAAAGTCTGGAAAAGGACACAGTCAATAAAGTTCAGTTTTAATTTGAAAAAATAAATAAATAATAAAAATATTCAATTAAAATCGCTACTGAATATAATTTATTAGAACATATGTGATTTGCACTTGTATGAAACTCAAACACGTATTCCGAATATACAAACTAGAAACAAGTGGATAAATATTATAAATATGAATACCTATAACTGTTTTTATAGGTATTCATACTTTATTTTCATTACAAAAAATAAAGATGTGGTTTTTGGTTCTACTACACCAATGGTCAAGAGATGGCGCTGTAGTCTCCTGAATCGCGCTTTGGTTCCGTTGTTCCAGATTAATAAATACTTTTGATAGGCCTTCACAATGCAGTCGTTAGCACCCACTTAATAGAAATTCTATTTCTATTTTGTTGGTAGATTTTCTTAATGTGCGGTAAACACAAAACTAACTAAAGCTAAAGCGACCAACTTCATGCTGTTAAAATTTTGTGTTACAGTGATGCGCGCGCATCTTAAAATTTCACTCTCATCATTTTTTCATAACGCACCTAAAGAAGTATAACTTCAAAAATTACACAAAGTAAATTTTACATTTTTTTTTCTAAATGCCATCTCACGGCTTGTGCATTTAGCCAATGTCAAGTGTTAAAATGTTTACAAATTCTATAGCACTCGTGGTCAAAGTAATAAATCAAGTCAAAGTAAGTGGCAGTCAAGTCAATCCCCCTTTCCCTATGTTTCAGTAAATGTGTAAGGATTTACTGGAACCTCCCCGTGGACTTCTTGAGGGAACGTCGAAAGACACTTTCCGCTATTTTGTTTCACTTGCCAGCACTTGTATATGTTCCCGAACACTCAGTGGTTAATAATCCACCATTATTAGACACTAACATCCGCCACGACACAATTTTTAACAAGAAAAACAAAACTGCTAAAGTGACGCTTCCCGATCCCGCCAAAAAGTCCTAAATTTTACTTTGAGCATAGGGTGATCACTAGGCTTGCCAGATCGCCGGGAAATCCAGGATTGTCCCGGAATTTCGCGTCTTGACCCATGTTACTAGACATGACATTCTGTAAATTATTATCCCGGATTCCGACAATGGACTAGTTTCGTAACAAAATAAACTAATGACGAATGACACCGCTGGGCTGCTTGATGTTTTAATTCTTGCGGGTGATGGGGGGTTTGATTTGATGAGGGGGGTGCAAATGTCCCGGAATTGATAAGCCAGCATCTGGCAATCCCAGTGATCACGGGTTAAAGTTAACGAAATTTTATTTACCCTGTCATTTAGATTATCAAAAAATTATAGATGCGTAGATATTCTTTCTTTTGCCAATCAATCAAAAAATTGCAAAGATAAAGCCCGTCGAAATTTGAAAGTGGATACGACGTCACTTCTAAGTAAAATTGTACCAAGACGTGTGACCTCATGCATTTTTTCGATTTTCGATTATGAGTATAGTATAAAAAATATGTCCAATGCTTTTTAATTTTTAGTCGTCATGCCTATTATGGCTACGTTGCTATAAAGAGCCAAAAAACTCGTCAAAATAAAATTACTGTCATGTTGGTACCTATGCGTCCACCCTGAAAAGGCAATGAATGAAGAAGCAACATGCAGGCCGTCACCGTGAGGAGAGTTTGTGTGGCAGGTAGAACTGCTGTACCAGCTATCTTCGCGCTTTGACTTCACCGTCACTTAACAACACTTAGTCATTTGTCAGAACTATCTTTAAAAAAAAAGAATTAGCTGTGCTGTTCTTACTTATACTAAGTACAATGATTTAGTCACCAATTTAGGTCTCCATTCTGCTAATATAATTCATTTCAAGAACACAATTTAACAGAAACAGATTGTGTTTCTGAAATAACATACGGAACTTGTTATTTAGCTGGAACAGGAATAGGATGGCGATTCTGCTAAGCTAACGTAAAAATCATGTCTCACTATTTGACACAGTTCTAGTTACTAAAATATAAAATGTACATAAATAAGATTAACAAATAATTAAGCATAAATTGCTATACGTATTTATGATTTCGTAGTTCAATAATAATAATATTCTTTTCATCCCACCACCTCGGAAAGTGTAATTTTGCGCTTCGAAATCTGGCTGGAAAATTCTATTTTATTCGCTTGAGCGGCAAAGTAGATTTGAATTTAGAACATCACATATAATGAGTACTCAATATAATTGTAAATTCAAAACGTCATTAAACCTATTTAATGTAACCTCTATGGTGCCAAATTTATGATTAGAACTTTTTAAATTGTGAAAAAATTTAAATTTGGAACCTTCTTGGTTTCTTTGTTTTATTTGCGTGCTTCGCGCCATTCTAGTTTTTCACGTTTTATTGCTTAAATATTTTGTCATTATAAATTGTTTTCTTTTTCATTTTGTCATTTCCTCGCTGAGGTGGGATGAAAAGTTACGTATTGCACTCGAGTGGAAAGATTTTTCACCTTGTGCTCGTTTGTTTCCCTCGCTGACGCTCAGGATTCTAATTTAGAATCACTCGCTGCGCTCGTGATTCAACTTTAGAATCCTTCGCTTGCTCGGTCATCCAAATCGAGCACGCGGTTAAAAAGGAACTTTCCACTCTTGTATAATAAATAACTATTATTGCACACAACAAAGGACACAAGACATAAACTTATGAAAATGATGAAGAGTACACAATGGGCGGCCTTATTGCTAAAGAGCAATTTCTTCAATTTAACTTTGCCGAACATCAAAACTACAAAAACACCATTAATTAATTGAAACGATTTTAATGGTGATAATAATTGTGAATGAATAGTGTTTGAGTAGTTAGCAGAATCTACACCCAGGTGGAACGGGTGTCTTATTTTATCTGTTACAGATCACCCCCTTGTTTTAGGCTAAATGTAACAGAACAGGCTAAATGAGGAGCTCGATGGCGCAAGTGGTTAGGGTGTTCGGCTGCGATCGTTGAAGTTAAGCAACTTTCGCAGTGGTCGGTCATTGGATGGGTGACCAAAAATTTACTATCTCGAGCTCCTCCGTGCTTCGGAAGGTACGTTAAGCCGTTGGTCCCGGCTGCATCTGCTGTAATTAGCACCCACCAATCCGCACTGGGCCCGCGCCTAATCTCCCTATTCCATCCATAGGGAGGGCCTGTGCCCCAGCTGTGGGGACATTAATAGGCTGATGATGATGATGATGATGATAGCAGAAAGTCAGATGGCTGCTTTCCACATTTTCGTACAATATAACTGTAATAAAATCGGCCAGTATATTTTTTTATCTACATCAAGACTCTTAATTATTTATTACTGGTGGTAACCCGCTTCGTTTTGTATATACTTTAATTTTTGTTCTCAGATATGTAGGTATATTATATTTGTTTCTTAGGTTTTCACGCACATCACTCATTAAATAAAACTAGTTTTTACGGGTTAATGCACAAAACTTTATTTATTTATTGACGTTTCGCAGCCTTTTCAGGTCTGCATCGTCAGAATAATGATTTTTTATTATTCTGACGATGCAGACCTGAAAAGGCTGCGAAACGTCAATAAATAAATAAAGTTTCGTGCATTAACCCGTAAAAACTAGGTATATTATAAATGAACTAGCGACCCGCCCTCGCTTCGCTTCGGTGTAGAGCTGAAGTGTTGACTACAGTTTTTGTTCTCAGGCTTGTATTATACACAATAACATTCATCTATGATTCTTCTTATACCTGCATGCAAAGTCTCAGCCCGATCGGTTTAAAATTGACAAAGCTTCATACAAACTTTCATTCCCTATTAAATCCCCTTGGGGGTAGAATTGATCAAAATCCTTTCTTAGCGGATGCCTACGTCATAACATCTACCTGCATGCCAAATTTCAGCCCGATCCGTCCAGTGGTTTGAGCTGTGCGTTGATAGATCACTATGTCAGTCAGTCAGTCACCTTTGAGTTTTATATATATAGATTTTCCCAATAAAAGTATCTAACCAATAACATTGCATTCAAAAGTATTACCTTTAAGGATCATACACACCTTATATTCTTACTTTACCAAAGTCACACCAATGTATGCGAATTAGATAAACAACGACAAATGTTTGTCGACAAAATCCTATAAATACGACACTCTATGTTTCTCTAACAAATGTTGTATCATGAATTCTACCAATGATCTCTCAGTATTACCAAGAAACTATATTTTTGTGTGCATAGATCATAAAGGCTGTCTCAGAATCAGTATACTATTGGGACACGCAAACTGAATTTATATTTTATTGGGGGCCATCTTGAATGCGGGCTGATGTCACCTCCACTCGTAAAACTAATTAGAACTAACATGTCATACGATCTCTGAGTTTATGACGTATCTTACATTAGGCAGAGAGTACACAAGTAACTTGAAGGTATTTATATACATTAAAATTGCGGTCATATTCCTCAAGTCTGTAAAAAAACCCAATGTTATACTTCCCATTTTAGCCAGAGGTAACCTAACTCTATGTGATGTCTGACTGATGCAAAAATAAGATAGATTTGACTAATGAGCCCGCTAAAATTTACTGAGATCCATGAACTATTAAAATAATCATGAAAAATGCATCTATGTACCGAGAATGAGTGTTCAAGCATAATAATGGAAGGAGTGCCTTTCTATTAGATCAGCTTTTCTTCCTTGCACAGATGCTCCTCTCCTTTTCATCTCTGTTTCAGCTGTATTACAGACCACGTTGAATACACTTTTACCACTTATTTAATATTATTAACAACAAAAAAACCCGTTTAAAATTTGACAGCTGCAATATTCGGCTGTGGTTTGGGTCAAGCGTTTACAGCGCCATCTATGTCGAGCTTTGCGTATACTTCTCCATTAGTGAATCATTTGGCAACATCACATGCTTCATCAAGCCTATTTATAACATTATTATATACTAAAACAAAAGGCGCCCGTGACTCCGTCCCGACATTCATTTTTTAAGAATCCCTAACTTACCCTAAGATTTTTCTGTGATAAAAATTATGTATATATTTTTTCTTGTTTGAGGAGCTCGATGTGACCGAAAATTTACTATCTCGAGCTCCTCCGTGCTTCGGAAGGCACGTTAAGCCGTTGGTCCCGGCTTCATCTGCAGTCGTTAGCACCTACCAATCCGCACTGGGCCCGCGTGGTGGGTCATAGCCCAATCCCTATTCCATCCATAAGGAAAGCCTGTGCCCCAGCAGTGGGGATATAGGCTAGTGATAATGTTGATGATATATTCTTTTAAACTTTTATGGTCACTAACATTATAGCTATTAGCGGGATTGTTACCTTAGATTAAAACAAAAAGGGTAGATACGGCACTAGCCTCACAAAAGTGATCCGCACCAATTGTGGTCCACGACCCTAATCGCTTGTCACAATTTGACATGCAAACGACGTACATGTGAACGTCAAAAAGAAATATTGCTAATATTTTGTGTTTATATGATAAAACAATGACTTAGTGTGTTTTTAAAAAGTGCTCAAATGCTTAAGAACTAAAAATAAAACCCACGGCATCACTTTTCATTCGTAAGTACTATAAAATATATTTTTACATAAAAATTGTTGTTTGTTTTGAATCTTATTCGGTAGTGACGTCGAGTACTGGTCGCGTGATTGGTCGGTAGTGCAGTGACGCGGATCTCGCCGTCTCGTTCGCGCTGCCGTTGAAACTAAACGTGCTGTTTCGTTCGGGTCGGTAATGCAGTGACGCGGATCTCGCCGTCTCGTTCGCGCTGCCGTGGGATCAGTTTATCTTTGATGCAAGTATGAGCGTACCGTATCTACCCTTTTTGTTTTAATCTAGGATTGTTACCATGTACCTTATTTTTTATGAGATCAATAAAAGGCGACGTCAAAGGGTAGACCGCTATGTCATCGCAACATCTACCCGCAATTGCTTCAGTTGCTCCGTGATCATGGCGTTATTTATTATAATAAATTGAATAAGATCTGTTTCGATATCGCAGTTAACCGTCTATTTTGATTAACAGAAACCAATTAGAGGGCGGCTAATAACAAGTCGACATACCGGCGTTTCGATTTGTCAAATGATCGAACATCATTAACCCCCGGCGGCGGCCGTGGTAATTGAACAGATATTGCGACACCCCTACGAAGGAGAATAGTTAACTACAAGGATCAGTGAGGTTTAATTTTTTTCAAATAAAAATATTTTTTTTAACTTAATTATCGTCATATGAAACCATAATTGAAGTGAAACTTCATATATATATATGTGTGCATATATATATATACATATATATATATATATATGTGTGTGTGTGTGTGGGATACGTGCGCAGCTCTTCCCGACGAGCATGAAATTTGGTAACTCAGCGAAGGCTGAAACGCTACGAGCGTCACACGTGACAATATATATATAATTATATATATATGCACTGCCTAATGTAAGAAGTTTCACTTAAGATGTGATGTCCGTGCACACTATTTTTTTACTTAATAATCGTTATATGTAACCATAATTTAGATTTCAAATTATTTTCTTTACACATATTAGAATATAATTATAATAAAATTATATCAAATAAAACTAAGTCCCCTGAACTTATTTCTAAACTAAACTTCAATGTCCCATCGAAATCAGCACTATGTCCCAATTGGTATACCATTAGTTTCCACAAATTATCGACAAAATGCATTCTTGTTACGAGCAAGCATTGCACTGAACGAATTTTGCAAGTCTAGAAAAGACTTTGATATTAAATATATCAAAGTCTTTTGATATTGAATATATCAAATTCTGGTGTAGCAACTGCAAGGCGTCTTCTATGCAGTGAATTTTTTGAACGAGTGATGTGATAGTACCTATACACTAACAATTTTGAACTTAAACTAAATAATAACATTAATTTGCTATTAATAAAAGAACATTGTTTAACATTGTTAAGAGGGCGAATTGTCTTTACTATGTAAACTAATGTCTCTACGAAGCCGCCACCATGTCTGTCCAAGTAAAGAATCAGCAAACAAGTCCCATACCGTTGCATCGTGGAGTGAGACAAGGGGACGTTATTTCCCCGAAATTGTTCACTAATGCAATGGAGGATATGTTCAAGACGTTGAACTGGAAAGGACATGGCATCAACATCAATGGCGAACGCATCTCTCACTTGCGATTTGCAGACGACATCGTCATCATGGCAGAAACCCTGCAGGACCTACAAAAAATGCTGAATGACCTAGCTGACTCTTCTATACTTGAACTTGGATAAAACCAAGGTCATGTTCAATGAACATGTTCTACCGGAACCGATTGAAATACACGGTGCCGTTCTCGAAGTTGTTCAAAAATATGTATACCTCGGGCAGACATTGCAGTTAGGTAGAAACACCTTTGAGGACGAGGTGAATAGAGGAATTCGGCTGAGTTGGGCAGCGTTTGGGAAGCTACGTCAAGTCTTGACATCGTCGATCCCACAGTGCCTAAAGACGAAAGTCTTCAATCAGTGCGTCCTACCTGTGATGACATACGGAGCCGAGACGTGGACACTGACGGTACAGCTGGTCCACAGGTTCAAAGTCGCTCAGCGCGCTATAGAAAGGTCTATGCTCGGCGTTTCTCTGAAGGATCGCATCAGAAATGAGGTAATCCGACAGAGAACCAGAGTTATCGACATAGCCCACCGGATTAGTAAGCTGAAGTGGCAGTGGGCTGGCCATATTTGCCGAAGAACCGATAACCGTTGGGGTAGACGAGTTCTGGAGTGGCGACCGCGTCTAGGCAAACGTAGTGTAGGACGTCCTCAGGCACGGTGGAGTGACGATTTGCGCAAAGTGGCTGGCAGGAGCTGGTTGCGAGTAGCCCAAAATCGATCTGAGTGGCGTGCAATTGGAGAGGCCTATGTCCAGCAGTGGACTAGGATAGGCTGTTGATGATGTAGACTAATCCTATTATTTTGTCCACACGTTTTTAATTTTAATTAATTTTATATGTTAAAGTATAAAGATTTCTGTTTTTTAAACGTGGAGACCTGTAATTGGACTTCTGTAACTAATTTTTCTTCAACTATGTCTGTTTTTATGAGCTGCCTGATGGTCTCCCAAAAATTAAATAAATAAATTAGACCTAAACCCCACAGGCGCGTTTTTATTGGTCGATAATATCGTATACGATAATGTATTTCTTATACATAATGTACTAAAACATATATCACAATAACGCATCTCATATTATCAACTGATAGTTATAATAGAGTTAATATAATAGTTATGGGAGAAGGCTTTATATTATTTGATCATGATCCCGGTAATTATAGACCTATATCAATATTACCGGTATTAAGTAAAATTTTCGAAAAAAATATTTTAGATCAATTATTATCGCATGTCAGTTTGAACAAACTGTTACATAATAATCAATTTGGCTTTACTAGCGGTAGATCAACAACGGATGCGGGTGTTGCACTTATTAGACATATAATGGAAGCCTGGGAGAAGTCGCAGAACGTTTTTGGGGTATTCTGTGACTTATCCAAGGCGTTTGACTGCGTTGAGCACCAGACGCTGGTGTTAAAATTAAATCACTATGGAATCAAAGGCGCAGCCCAAAACTTGCTACTATCGTATCTCAGTTCCAAAGTGCAAACTGTAGAGGTAAATGGTGTTAAGTCATCTGGATCTTATGTGAAAATGGGCGTTCCCCAGGGATCGATTTTAGGTCCGTTTCTATTTTTATTGTACATAAACGATTTGCCATTTTTTGTGGAAAAATTGTGTGAGATCGTATTGTTTGCTGATGATACTTCTTTATTATTTAAGGTTGACCGATACAAGAATAACTTTGACGATGTAAATAATGCCCTCTCACAAGTATTGCACTGGTTTAATATAAATAACTTAAAATTAAATGCAAATAAAACCAAATGCATTAAATTCACTTTACCTAATGTTAGAAGCGAAACCATTAGAATTAAATTAAACAATGAAAACCTAGATTTAGTTGAATCAACGATATTCTTAGGTATAACCATAGACTCGAAATTGCAATGGTATCCCCATATTTCTCTGCTAGCTGGTAAACTTAGTTCAACAGCCTATGCCATACGTAAAATAAGACAACTTACTGATGTAGCTACTGCTAGAACTGTATACTTTAGTTACTTTCATAGTATTGTATCCTATGGTATTATTCTCTGGGGATCAGCAGCCGATATTGAAACTATATTTATCTTGCAAAAAAGAGCTATAAGGGCTATTTATCAACTTAGTTCTAGAACATCTCTTAGAGAAAAATTTAAAGAAATCGGGATTTTGACTGTTGCTTCTCAATTCATTTATAATTGCATTCTTTTTGTTCGAAGCAATATTAACTATTATCTAAAACACAGTGACATACATTCTTTTAATACAAGGAATAAAAATAAACTCAAGATACCAAATTACAGAAGGTTCATAAATCATTTATGGGTCAAGTTATACATTTCTATAATAAGATTCCTATTGATATCCTTCATTTGCCTCCTCATAAATTTAAAATACACATTAAGAATTGTTTACTTAAGAAAGGATATTATACTGTCAATCAATATTTGAATGATAAAACGGCCTGGTTGTAATTTTACCTGTGGATAATTTTTCAAAAATTATATTAAAACTAAGGCTCCCAGCCTTAGAAAGAGTTTTGAAGAGAACCTTGCACTTACTCCCTTTCATATACTTGTTCATTTTGTTTTAATATTGTTTCTTGCTATTTTGGGACTTTTCTTTGCACTTATTGTTAGTAAATTCGTTGATTGTCTATTGTTACATATTTGACATTATGTGATGTTAGTTGACCTCAACACATGTTTGCAAGTTTGATGTCAACTTTCAATTGGACGACACTGTATGAAATAAAACAGGGAGAAAAAAGCAGCCCTTGCTGAGTTTCTTGCCGGTTCTTCTCAGTACAAGGTCTCCCGCCGTATATTTGCGAACCGATGGCGTAGCTTTTCGACATTCACAAGTGCTTGTAACAGCCTAGACTGAATAAACGATATTGAATTTTGACGTAACAATAGTCCCCCACCTCGGCTCTCTGTGTGTTCTATTCGGATTTTTCATTAACGTATATTATAGTGTGCAATTATTAAACAATTATCCTCGTGCACATTATAGTAAGACTAGTGGCCCGCCCTCGCTTCGCTTCAGGGTAGAATTGATGAAAATCATTTCTTAGTGGATGCCTACGTCATAACATCTACCTGCATGCCAAATTTCAGCCCGATCCGTCCAGTGGTTTGGGCTGTGCGTTGATAGATCACTATATCAGTCAGTCACCTTTGAATTTTATATATATATAGAAGAACATAATGCATACTTTATTTTCTTGAAGATGTCGTATCATTAAGTTCAACTTATTCAGACTCTGACATCAAAAATATTAATTCAAATATCTGTATCATTTTTAAAAATTATACCTAAGTATCATCTCAAAATATCTCTACAGCTCATAGATGAGAGAGACGTAATATCAAATCTAAGAAACGATATCAATGGCGAAAACGGGACCTCACTTGAAAGAGAATTCGCAAACACTGTCATCTGTTAAATTCTATTTAAAACAATGTTGTTTGCATTTCCAAACGTCGGACGGCGGACATTTCATTAAATTAATTCAGCAATACAAACAAATCTCATTCAATATCGCTGACACAGCGTAAAATATACGTGTTATAAATTAGCCTATCCTAGAAACTACACCGCGGGCAGGAACAATTTGCGATTGGTGGCATAAAGATATTTATGCACCTATTCAAACCAAATCTGGTATAAATTCAGTATTTCCCATCACTACTCCCCGTGAAGACACTGAGGAATAACATCCTAAAGCCACCACGTATATTTAACACCACCCAACTATCTCTACGTTTAAAACAGCCCATTATAAATGTTAATACTGTAACAGTAAGGTTTCCGCTAAGTGTTAAAGTATCTTGGCAATGTGACGCACATGTTTTGCGTGTGACACAACCGATATTGGTCTCTTACATCATATAGACAAGGTCCATGGAGACTGCAAAAAGAGGCTGGTTTAAACCCCTCGACAGCGCAGCCCGCTGCGCGCTTCGCACCATTTGATTTATTCGTACAAACTCGACTCAGTATTAATTCACTTGCGATTTGTCATTGCATGTGAGAAAGTGGTATATTGTTCCTCTTTAACAGAAAATAATAGTAGTTAAGTCGCCATTTTATATGTTGCACCACCCAGGACGTTATTTATATCACATTTTCGAGCAGCGTTTTATTTTTAACGCGTATATGTAATGGTATGACATTGTTATATTGGGATCTGAGCGGTAAAATGAATTTTCATCGAACAACATTCATCACTTATTATGGTAATGTGTGAAGTTAAAAATAATTTATGAACTGTGTGGGCAATTTAAAACGGTTTAAACTTACTTGGAACAGCTATGCGTTAAAAGACGGATACAGTAAGTCATTGAGTTTTTGAAGTTATACTTCTTTAGGCGCGTTATGAAAAAATGATGAGGGTGAAATTTTAAGATGCGCGCGCATCACTGTAACACAAGATTTTACTTTTGTGTTTACCGCACATTAAGAAAATCTACCAACAAAATAGAAATAGAATCTCTATTTAGTGGGTGCTAACGACTGCATTGTGAAGGCCTATCAAAAGTATTTATTAATCTGGAACAACGGAACCAAAGCGCGATTCAGGAGACTACAGCGCCATCTCTTGACCATTGGTGTAGTAGAACCAAAAACCACATCTTTATTTTTTGTAATAAAGTAACAGTTATAGGTATTCATATTTATAATATCAAAAGTATGTATTAATCTGGAACAACGGAACCAAAGCGCGATTCAGGAGACTACAGCGCCATCTCTTGACCATTGGTGTAGTAGAACCAAAAATCACATCTTTATTTTTTGTAATAAAGTAACAGTTATAGGTTTTCATATTTATAATATTTATCCACATGTTTCTAGTTTGTATATTCGGAATACGTGTTTGAGTTTCATACAAGTGCAAATCACATATGTTCTAATAAATTATATTCAGTAGCGATTTTAATTGAATATTTTGATTATTTATTTATTTTTTCAAATTAAAACTGAACTTTATTGACTGTGTCCTTTTCCAGACTTTTTATTAATTTATTGTAATTAATTATTTGCATGCAATTAAAAACTAATTTTAAACGATGCGAAAGAAGGATAACTTCTCACGCGCCTACATAAGTACACGCAACCATTTTTTTGTATTGTGTACGTTAGTAGGAAAACAAATGTAGATATCCTTTCGAGTAATCTCAATATGTGAAATATATATAACTAAACAATTCATCGTCTCGAATGCATACGTGTTTTTCTATCTTGCTTTGAAGTGGTCATTAAAAATTCGCAATCTGAACAGCACTAGACTGCTGAGAAAGTTTGATCGCCGATGCTGCATTAAGCAAGATTCTTGTCCACGGACACAGCTATATCAAAGATATTTTTGGGTAACGTTACGTACCCAATAACTTCTCCGTTAAACGAGTTTATGAGCTATCACATTATAAACACACCTTGACAGTGCCGTCTTTGACCTATTGGAGGCCCTGGGCATATTAGGATAATGGGGCCCCTATGGCTTCCGATTGGTGATTTAAAAGGAACTAGGGACTTAGTATTTTATCTGAGGGGGCCCCCTATCGATCGCGGGGCCCTGGGCACTTGCCCAAAGTGCCCACTGGGAAAGACGGGTCTGCACCTTAATGAAAAAAAAAATGTTTTTCACAATTGAAAATAACTGCTTTCTCAGTATACTTATTTACAATTCAATATTTTTTATTTGTTGACTCTGGCAGAATATCATAGAATACAAATGTTTTATGTATTTTATTTACAAGTTATACTACTTGAAACTAAAGTATGAGCCCAAATTTATACAATTAATTCTGGAATATTCAGCGTATTTCAGCTAAAGCTTTTTAAACCACTTTTCTGTAGAGTGGTCAAAACATAACAATAGTATTTAACGCTTCGCCGGCGCCGTAGCGTCGCTCGGCTGGTTAGTCACTGTACAGCGCACCTCAAGACAAGTGGCTGATTCGACACATCCCAGCCAGTGTTTCAGATGTTCGAGTGGCGTCAACAACGAGTGCGAGTAATAAGTGCGATTCCCAGACAGCATGACTGGACACTATCAGATATAGATACAACAGGGATGCCTGCAGGTAATGACTAAATAATTACATAAATTACTTTTTTTTGTTAAATTATCCCTTTTCAGGGAAGGCAAGGGGAACAATGCCCATACAGCCTAATCTTAAGTTAAATTATTCTGTTTTTCTTTTTACATTAGAATGTCGGTGTGATGCATTCTAATGTTTCTTGAAGTGTTTGGCAAGAAATGTATCGAGCTGGCTTTTTCGATAAGCTTCTGTGAGGTAGTCAATACTACAATAAAATTCTCACGTCCACTTGACCGGAATAGCGTATATTTTGACGATTCTACTAATTCTTCAGTTACGCAGACAATTGTAACACAAAATCACACCAATTTTATTTCACAATATCCACTATGAACGAATTTAAGAATAATCAAAATAAGACGCCAACCACACTCGATGAAATCCCGCCAAAAACTCTCCATAAATTACCACAAAAATATTTAATTTAACACTGATTGGCGCGTAAATGAGAAAACACTCAATTTTCTTATAACATTCTCCCTTTTCAGGGAAGGCAAAGGGAACAATGCCCATACAGCCTAGTCTTCAGTTTTATCTTCTTATTTTTTTATATTACAATATCGGTGTGACGTATTTTAATATTTCTAGGAGTGTTTGGCACGAAATGTATCGAGTTGGCTTTTTCGATAAGCTTCTGTGAGGTAGTCAACACTACAATAAAGTTCTCACGTCCACGTGACCGGAATAGCGACTATATTTTAAAGATTCCACCATTTCTTTAGTAGCAGACGGTTGTAACACAAAATCACAGCAACTTTATTTTTCAATATCCACTATGAACGAATTTAAGAATAATTTAAATAAGACGTCAACCGCACTCGATGCAATCCCGCCAAAAACTCGAGAAAACAAATGAATGACAGATTCCAAGTTTAAAAGCAATATTATGTATTTTCTGTTATTGTAACATTATTTATAACCAGACTTAGTACTTATAAAATTGCCTCTAGCTACTTATATTGTTTTGTTTTTTGAAAGATTCCTAAAGTCCATCACTCAACCTCGTCAATATGCTGATTCTGACAAAAGCCTTGTTTTCTATGCAAATTGTATTGCACATAAATGATCATTATTAAAATATTTATTAGTGTTCACGACAGCTAACTTGATATCTTCCGTTCTAACATTAGATACTTAAATAAAGATTATGTTTACTAATATAACGATATTGATAAGCCGTTATATGTTGGCTTTTACGACGGACAATTGTTTTTATAAGGAGGACATGAGAAGTCTTTGAATAATATAAAGGAAAGGATGTGATTTATAAATCTCCTATCTGCGAAGTTCCGGGTTTGACTGCTGGTTTGAAATAAAACACTTTTTGACCAGGTTTAAAAGGCGTTTTTATTATTTTCAATTACTTCTGACGTTGTACATGTTCCGTGGCCTCAAGATAGTATTTAAAAACTATCATGTACTCTCAGCACGAACCAATAACGAATTCATAACGTTTGCGAGTCCGAAATGTCATTGTCAAATGTGTACTGATTTTTAGTTCTCAGACAAAAATTTTACTGATTCCATTTTTGGCATCAGTATCGATCACTAATCACCCCCTGATAGTTATTTTGAAAATATATTTCATGTACAGAATTGACCTCTCTACAGATTTATTACAAGTATAGATTATTAATCGTTGCATTATTATGCGATTCAAATAAGAATAGGAAAGCCAATGACCTCCATCTGTCAAATGTCGATTGAAAAGTACGGTTTGCAAAAAAAATCTTGAAACCCTTTCTTAACGCTTAGCCTATTCTAGAATAAAAACCAAACATTTGTAAGCAAACAATAACAAATATTGATAAATAATATTGTTTGATATTTTTTTTTCATATATTGAGGTTTGGTTATGAATGTTTGTTATTCTAAATCGTCTACCAAATGTCACTTTAAGTTGCGTTTAGGAACTCGATTTAAAACTTTCGTTTACATAAAGGATGCATGTTCGTATGTGATTTAGTAATAGTGCATGATTATTCATAACTACTCCGGCGGTAATGCAAAGATGAGCGGAATTGAAGAGCTTAATTCTGATTAATGTTTTTTCTCACAGTCTTAATAAATAAATATTATTAAAAATCGGATGTTTTCTTTTCTCAAACTTAGTAAATAAATTTTATTACAAAAAAACTGATGTTTTTTCTCATTTAATCTTAGTAAATAAATTTTATTCAATGATTTTTTTTGCTCACTCTACCTATTTCGTTCGAATTGACAGCTATGAAATCACAATATGGCGTCCAGTCGGTCCTATTCTTAGTTGAATCGCATTATACCAAAAAGGAACATGAACATCTGAAACTACTTTAATAAACAATGACGGTGAAACGTTACTTACAATGTATATATATTATACGTGTTTAAACTTAGAAAGGTTGACATCAACTCCATCACCCATTACCTCCTATACTTTGTTAAGTAACGATAAAATTTAAAGTGTACACTCAAAGTTATTATCTAGATTACATAATATAATTCTGGTAAAGGGTTAACCGTAAGTTGTGCGTCACATGAGAATAATTTTGCAATCTCGTTGCCGGCTGTTACTGTTTCCACTCTGCTCACATCGTAACCGCGGTGATTTCGAGAAAAGCCTTTTCTCAGTTGACATATCTAAAATACTGAAGACGCAACGGCAACTATGATTTCTGTTAAGCAACATAGACCACTGCACTCAAATCGAAACTGTTTTCTAAGTGACTATTATGGCCTTTTTGTGTCTGGGAAATGCCTTACGCATCCTTCAACCACTGGGGGAGCGAGAAGAAGGTATGTGGGACTCCTCCCCGCCCACTCCAGCCATCCCTGAAGCTCGCTGAAGTGAACAGGACCCTACCTATGCCCTGAACAGGGCCCCCAATGCACGTCGGGAGTGCACCCCCCGTGGGGAGACGCCATCCGCCTGGAATGCCTCCAGATGCACTCGCCAGTTCTCGGCTTGAGGTCCCCTTAGGATCTCGCCGTCCCCAAACCCGGTGACGCTGTAAAGGTCATCTGCGACAAACAGTATACACACTCAAAAAAAAATGGGTGCGGGTACTTATGTAGGCGCGTGAGAAGTTATCCTTCTTTGGCATCGTTTAAAATTAGTTTTTAATTGCATGCAAATAATTAATTACAATAAATTAATAAAAAGTCTGGAAAAGGACACAGTCAATAAAGTTCAGTTTTAATTTGAAAAAATAAATAAATAATCAAAATATTCAATTAAAATCGCTACTGAATATAATTTATTAGAACATATGTGATTTGCACTTGTATGAAACTCAAACAGGTATTCCGAATATACAAACTAGAAACATGTGGATAAATATTATATATGAATACCTATAACTGTTACTTTATTACAAAAAATAAAGATGCGGTTTTTGGTTCTACTACACCAATGATCAAGAGATGGCGCTGTAGTCTCCTGAATCGCGCTTTGGTTCCGTTGTTCCAGATTAATAAATACTTTTTGTTACTTTATTACAAAAAATAAAGATGTGGTTTTTGGTTCTACTACACCAATGGTCAAGAGATGGCGCTGTAGTCTCCTGAATCGCGCTTTGGTTCCGTTGTTCCAGATTAATAAATACTTTTGATAGGCCTTCACAATGCAGTCGTTAGCACCCACAAAATAGAGATTCTATTTCTATTTTGTTGGTAGATTTTCTTAAAGTGCGGTAAACACAAAAGTAACAGCATGAAGTTGGTCGCTTTAGCGACCAACTTCATGCTGTTAATTTTTTGTGTTACAGTGATGCGCGCGCATCTTAAAATTTCACTCTCATCATTTTTTCATAACGCGCCTAAAGAAGTATAACTTCAAAAAATGTCGGGAATGCTAGTGATATGCGGTACCTTGTTCGACTGACCGCGCAAGTGCCTATTATGGCCTGCGCTAACTGAGGAACTTATGTCCGCGATGGACAAAAAAACCCCGAAACGCGAAAGAAATGTCCACCGTGGACTTGTTGTGCAATTGTATTTTTATTTTGTTATTGTTTTTCTTATAAATAAAAATGGAAATATTCCTTTATATTTTTGATAACATGAACATTTCAATGTACCCACCCTATTTAATGGCAAAGAAATGAATTTGAATTTGTTGTCACGGACTCGACGCCCAATGTGTGTTAACATTTATTACCCGAAATTAAGAGAAGAACACGCTATGGTAGTTAACATTCTCAGATTACGTTTTAATAATAATCTCTTTATTATCAGACAACTCAGATCCATAATTACGTTATAACTAAGTGTTAGTAGCTTATAACTACGTATTACATTTATCATCACATTACATTTTTTTTTTATTCAAAAGGTTATGTACCGTAAAGGCACACCGTGCGCACGATACCGGAAGAAATAATTAACTTCAATTTCAGTCATCATTCGCACGGAATGTCTCCAAAAAGGTGCATGCGGATCCCCTGCCACTACTCTCAGAATGGTGTTGTTAATGCTCCGCACTCTCCACATCAGTCAAATCAAATCAAAATCAAAAATATATTTATTTTCCATCACAACAGAGATTCATAGTAAGTCTTGTATAGCTATTACAGTATTGTGGCTCCTCTATTTGTGATGAACTGGTGCCTGAAATAAGTTTCAGCAATAGAAACCTGTGCTACAGGTCACCAGGCCCAATCACAGATAGCAAGACTTCCACGGATGGTACAATATCTTGGACAGTTGAAATGTGTATATACATTGTTGTTTCAACAGCATTGAATAAAAGAAAACAAATAAATAATAACAAAAATCAAAGAAAGCTATTCTATCTAATGCAGTATAGTATCTGATGCTTCTTTTTTACGAAAGACGGCATGAAATTCGTCAGTTCAAGCCTTAGCAAACATTCTGGAGGCACTGCAGAAGCGGGGCAATCCCAACATCATCCTGAAAAATTGTACTGCACGCATAGAGTTCATCGTTTTTTTTTTGTATATCAGAACCACAAACTTCCTTCCGTACATACCCTTTTTTTATACGCAGGCAAAAAATACTATTTACAGACGACGGCGCCTTTAAGAGGCACACCGCCGAACGGACCTCACACCTGGCTCCCGCAAGCCTTACGAGCCCCAGCAGTGGCTGCCCACTGAGGACCCCGTAACTCTTTCGGGCGCTTTACGGCATAATATTCGCTAAAAAACCGTGCGAATACCCTCTAAGTTGCTTAGCGCGAAGCCGCGGGATCCCCGTTTAGGGGTTCTTCCGCGTCTCCGCATCTAGCAGCCTCCCGGCCTAGCCGGGGTTCCGCGGCAAGGGTCACCCGGGGTATCGCGGGGACCCCGCAGACGTGCGCAGGTAGGCCCGCGCATGGGGACTGAGTACGCGGCCTAGTGCCCATTCCCGCGTACATACCCTGACAATACGCTTTACATTGTTTTGATGTAATCAACATAAAATTTAAGCTTTTGCTTTTCTCTTTTGAGAAGACGATTTAAAAGATAATACTGGGTCCATCTCTTTAAATCGGATCGGGTGTGCAAAGCTGGCTAAAGTTCGCTGCGTGCGTTGTTGCAATTAGTCACATGAGTGCTATGTTTTTTCGGGTACATCCGCTTACTTTTGTCCTGACCGGTCTCTGGATATCCTCGGTTATTCAGCCATTCGGGTTCATAAGATACATGCAATACAGCCCGCTAACATGTGAGCGGCTGGACAGACAGGTGTCAGATTTATCGAGTACGTAACCTCCCCTTCTCAATGTCAGGCGCCCTCATTTTTTTTTTCATATTTTGTACCCCTTACGGCCAACCCCACGCCATGCAAACAGGCCGATTAACATGCTTCCGTCATTCACTCGTATAGGCTACTACATTTTTAACCTCAAGGATTAAAGTTTTAATGTTCAATCTTTAGGAAGTGAATTCAAGAAAGTGTATTTAATAGTAACCGTATATAGCTGATCTCAAGCTCAATTAAATAATTTCCACATTTCTATCTCCAAAACCGACGAAATCAATCAATCACATCAATCAATCAATTTATTTGTTCAAATATGAGTACATAATTTGGTGTTACATAATTATAATGTCCATTCATATTTTACCCTATATGGGTGTGAAACATATTAGGTACTGTATAACTACAAAATCCAAAATTGTCATATATCAGTAATTGTCCTTAAAATATATTAAAATTGTGATAAAATCAAACGAAACTTTCAATCAAATGTAGACATTTATTACAATTTTTTTAATTGCCTTTTATTATGAACCGCCCATTTACCAATTTAACTAGCTAGCTCTAGCTTCTTAATTGACGTAGTTTTATATAAACTTTTCTTTTCTCAACCCTAAGGGGAAGAATTATTAGAAAACTTTTCTGAGCGGATACCGACAGTGCCGTCTTTGACCTATTGGAGGCCCTGGGCATATATGGATAATGGGGCCCCTGTGACTTCCGTTTGGTGATTTAAAAGGAACTAGGGACTTTGTATTTGATCTGAGGGGGGCCCCTATCGATCGCGGGGCCCTGCCCCCCTAGCGTGAACACCGCGATATGATATAAAACACGTTTTTATTACGCTCAATTGTCAAATTACTATGGAGTTTGACAGCTCGACGCGTTAAAAAACGTGTTATAATGTTAATTGTGGTGCTCATGCTACAGGGACTGGGCACTTGCCCAAAGTGCCCACTGGGAAAGACGGGTCTGGATACCGGCATCATCTATCCATTCAATCGTTATAGCTGTTATTATCTACCTATTATTATTACCTTATTTGATAGTCAGTAGTGTCGTTTCTGGCATGATTCTCAAAAGTAAAATTAAAGACTGATAAAATAACCTGGAATAAGAAGGATAGACTGATGTTCAATTAAGTTTTAAGTTACAGAATCATGTCAGAATCGTCACCAGTAAGCAGTGGCGGATTTACCAGTAGGCTGTGTAGGCTGGAGCCTAGGGCGGCAGATTTTAGGGGGCGGCAAATTTGGCCCAAAATTTACCTACACAGAGAAACGGGTGACAAAAATTTAATTAAAAATAAAATATTACTAAACGCACTGTAAAACATAGGTACTTATGCGAACATAATTTTTCAAAATATTCCAATACCGTTTCAATATTCATTACAATTTAAATTAAGTAATTTTTAAACTAACGGGGGAAAAGCCGACGTAATGTGGACGAGACAACACAAATCATAAAGTTGCAATTTCAGAATAAATATAATTGTGAACTAGCGAATTGAATTTCAAAGGTCAGTAGAGGCGGCAAAAATTTAATAGCCTATTAGCGGCAAATTTGTAAACACGCCACTGCCAGTAAGGTTTCTTTTGATACGAAATAACGTTGGCAATGGCGAATAGTTAGCTAGCCATATCTAACTTTTATTAATTAATAATATCGATGTGAGGAAAGTTGACATTAACACATGTTTTCAATTTTTGATGTCATCTTTCAATTGATTACTCTGTATGAAACAAAACAGGGAGAAAAAAAATACTTACCGGTTCTTCTCAGTACAAGATCTCCCGCCGTAGATTTACGAACATAAGATTACGAACTTGTAACAGCCTAGACTGAATAAATGAGTTTGAGTTTAATAAATTCGGTTAGCGGCACACTCTAGTGCGGTATATAATACAGATAAATATTTCTATTACTGTTATAAGTTTCAACGGTCTGTAGCAAAAATATATGTTTAAGATGGAGCAATTTAACAAAAAAAAAAAACAAATTTTAAATCACAAAAGAAAAGATGTTTCATAAATTAGCTTCGAAACTTTGTAGGTAACAACTTTTTGCTCAATGTAACGTTTATTTTTAACTAGCGGCCCGCCCTCGCTTCGCTTCGGTGTAGAGCTGAAGTGTAGACTACAGTTTTTATTCTCAGGCTTGTATTATGCACAATGACATTAATCTATGATTCTTCTTATACCTGTATGCAAAGTCTCAGCCCTATCGGTTTAAAATTGACAAAGTTTCATACAAACTTTCATTCCCTATTTTATCCCCTTGGGGGTGGAATTGATCAAAATCCTTTCTTAGCGGATGCCTACGTCATAACATCTACCTGCATGCCAAATTTAAGCCCGATCCGTCCAGTGGTTTGGGCTGTGCGTTGATAGATCACTATGTCAGTCAGTCAGTCACCTTTGAGTTTTATATATATATAGATAGATTAGGGACAGTCAAACCATATTATGCTTGGTATGCCGATAGATTTGCCTGGAAGTTATATATTTTATGAGTATGTCGGTACGATATCGCGGATTTGTTAATTTCCCACCGGAGCCGCGCCCGAGTCGGTGGCTCTGCCAACCTGCCCGTAGAACGTAACACAGGCTCGCTAGAAATAAAATATGCTACCATATACCATATCTTTGTATTACTGGTGTTTTAGTCTTGAATATAATTTTATCTTAGACTTTAATTGAAACCACACTTCTTATTTATTAGCCGACATCTTTATTATTAATCATAGAGTTACAACCATAGACAATCAAATAATACTAGATTACAGATTAGCAATACAATAAATGGTGTCGATTCTGGCGTGATTCTCTAAACTTAAAACTGAATTTAACATCAGTCTCTTCTTTTCATTCTGTATAGATAATGACAAGGATACACTGATGTCAAATTTAAGTTTAGCCTTTGAGAATCATGCCAGAATCAACATCACTAAATATAATTTTTATTATTTTTAAAGCATGTAACTGCTTGATGTTTAAATCTAAAGAAAATCAATCACTAAATATGTAAAATTTGTTAAAGGGTGGCTGAAAAACAACATTGGTTCAGTTCCAGGCTTGACCAACATTGGCTGAGCCATTCCTTCTTGTCTTATTTTTAATGAAATATTATTTGAATATCTGTTAGTATGTAAAAAAAGACAATAAATTATTGAGAAATTAAAAATTTAATATCGTCTATTCAGTCTAGGCTGTTAGAAGCACTCGTGAATGTCTCGCAACATCAGCTCGCAATTCTACGGTGGGAGACAGGTGCGGTCGCAGCCTGAAATTTTGAAGGGGGTCACTCACTACACTAATAAAAAATAGGTATCTGGAATAAAATAAACATTATTCCATAAGACACTTTTTGACACAAGATTTTTCAATTTGACCTTAAATTTTGGGAGGGGTCATGTCCCCTGTGAAACCCCCCCCCCCCTTCGGACCGCGCCTAGTGGGAGACCTTGTACTGAGAAGAACCGGTAAGAAACTCAGGAACTGTATTTGCACAAACTTGTTAAAACACTCTTGTAAAGTGTCACTTGTAAATGTGTAGTCTTATACATTTTGATAAACAGAGTCAATTTATCATGATTTATTAAAGTTTAAGGTTAAATAGAATTTTTTGATGAACAAAATCACGAATACATACGCGTAAAAAATACTTGTAATATAAATAATGTCACTATCACTCGAAATTTACATGTGTACTTTTGATAAACACATACTTGTAATAATGATTTTTTTACAGGCAAATTGCTTGTAATACAAGGCTTGTAAGCTTTGATGAACAGAGCACTGAAATGACACAACAACATTCAATCGAGCGATCCTTCTCGCTATCTGGGGCGTTACACTAGGGCCAAGAGGGCCATGGAACGGAGCAGCAAGCTGCAAGAGCTGCGAGGAACGTCATAAAAGCATTTAAAGCCATTCGTTTATTGACCCATATTTGGAGGTGGATGCAAATCATAACTCTCTATAATGGTAAGAATACTGCCGGAGCAAGCCCTATTATATAATTATAATTAAGCACTTTATTGTAATAATATTTTTTTTGAAGAAATAAATAAAGAATTTATTATTATAATAATGTAATTAAGTTTATTTAATGACGACCTCCGTGGCCGAGTGGTTGGTACGCCGGGTTTCATGGCGTCGTCGACTCGAGAGGTCCCGGGTTCGAATCCCGGTGGGGGCAGATATTTGTGTGATGAATACACGAGCATTTGTACTCCAGTCATGGATGTTTAAATATGTATTTCTATATAAATGTACTTATATATGTAAAGTATGTTTATTCTATCCGTTACCCTAGTATCCCATAACACAAGCCTTATAGTGCTTACTTTGGGGCTAGGCTAATTGGTGTGAGTGTTGGAAATATTTATATTTATTTATTTTTATATGCTTGGCAAGCACAAAGCAAACTGCAGCGGAAGCGGTGATTAAAAATATGTACCTACGTTAGTTACTATTTTCTAATATTAAATAATAATGTCGCGGCGTGTGCGATTACGTTCTAAGTGTGTGATGAACGCGTGGGCGGGCGACCTGTGACTCCTGCTCCAACTGACAACACGCATGCTGTCCCGCTCCAACAACCTGCTGCATCGCTCTAATCTTGAGAAATCTACCGCGATCGGGTGATAAAAGCACACAAGAAATAAACTGACTAGGAATACTATTTTGTATCATTGCTTCTTACATGTTGATAGATAGATGAACTCCAAGACGCAGTAGCATAGAGCAACAGGGCTGACACGGCACGCGCAGGGAGTAGGCATACACACCTTTCCCTGTCGAATTGGGCATACAAACGATATTTGTGTGCAGGATTTGGCAGTGTATTATCTCATTGTTTATGTGTGAGTATTGTTGAAGTTAACCAACTTTCGCAGTGGTCGGTCATTGGATGGGTGACCAAAAATTTACTATCGAGCTCCTCCGTGCTTCGAAAGGCAGGTAAACTGTTGGTCCAGGCTGCATCTGCAGTCGTTAGCACCCACCAATCCGCACTGGGCTCGCGTGGTGGGTCATGGCCCAAACTCTCTATTCCATCCAAAGAGAAGGCCTGTGCCCCAGCAGTTTGGACATTAATAGGCTGATGATGATGATGTTAGTAATTACATATTTGTTTTTTTACATACGTAAGTAACTGTGGAATCTGTTGTCGCCAGCAGTGTTTCCGGACCGATACGACCCAAAAACCTTCAAAAAAAGAGCGTACTCCTTCCTTAAAGGCCGGCATCGCATTTGTGATACTCCTGGTGTTGCAAGTGTCCATGGGCGACGGTGATCACTTACCATCAGGTGAGCCGTCTGCTCGTATGCCCCCTATAACATAAAAAAAAAAGTTAAACTGCTTTTGTGTGCATATTGCCCCCGCAACAAATGGCAGATTTTTATAGCAATAGGTAGCTATTGCTACTCCCTTCCGTGTTGCTCTATGCGCAGTAGTAGCACTTTGGTTTTTTTTTTTCATACACACTAAAAAAAAATAAAAAAAAATATGATATACCACCGAAACCAAACCGGTCTATAAGTGGTTTTTGGTTATTGATCTGTACAGACTCGGTAGAGATGAAATGAAAACCAAACGAAACCGCACAAAAAGAAACGAAACTGCGTAAAGGCGCCTAAAATGCTCCCGTATGTGTATAATAAAATGGCAAAACTGTGTGACATAAAAACAGCTACATTGAAACAAGCCAAACGCGTGCTCACTAAAAGGCTGAAGTGCATGACCTACCTTCAAACAGAGGACCTTATTAAGCACACAAAATAAGACCAACATCTCATCGATACATTCCTATCCCAAACTATATCTATTCTTCTCCACATACACACACATTCTAACACACACGCACACACACATGCACACATACGCACGTACGCACACACCAACACACACACGCACGCAAACACACATAGACAGACGTACACATACATACAATATTGATTTTAATGTAGTATTTATAATTATGTATGTGTATATGGCGATTTCATTACGTTTGTTTTGTTACAAATAATAATTAAATATAAATTATTAATGTGACGCCATCCTATTTATTATATTAGAGTGCCTACGATACAGGTTTCTCCTAGTGTGGCACCCACAGTCAATGCTACAGTATTGTTACGTTTAGTCAAAATAAAAAATAAAAAAAATGAAACATTGCCCTGGTGATAATTTCAGGTAGCAAATATACTTAGTCTTGTAGCTACAATTGGGAACATTAGTGCTAAAGTTCCTAATAGTAATAATAATAAATAAATATTTCCAACACTCACACCAATTAGCCCAGCCCCAAAGTAAGCACGGTAAGGCTTGTGTTATGGGATACTAGGGTAACGGTTAGAATACATATATAAGTACATTTATATAGTAATACATATTGTGGCAGTGGGCTGGTCACATTAGCCGCAGAACTGACAGCCGATGAAGCCGTAAAGTTCTTGAGTGGAGACCGCGACTCGGTAAACGTAGTGTGGGACGCCCTGAGACAAGATGGGATGATGACATTCGTAGGCTGGCCGGAGTGGGCTGGATGAGAGTGGCAGAACATCGGGAGCAGTGGCGTGCATTAGGGGAGATCTATGTCCAGCAGTGGACGAACATGGGTTGATGATGATGAATACATATTAAACATCCATGACTGGAGTACAAATGGTCGTATTCATCACACAAACATCTGCCACTGGGACTCGAATCCGGGACCTCTCGAGTAGGCGACACCTTGAAACGCATTCATACCACTCGGCCACGGAGGTCATCAAATCTGAGCTTAATCTGAGTAAATAAGTACTACAAGAAAAGAGGTCACACAACCATTCATATAACACCTTGAAAATTGTCCCATCTGGTATGTGGAGATTTTATTGAGGTTCAATTTAATAGAAGAGCATATAAACACCGGCACGGCTGCTATGTTTGTATTTCCCACACGGAGGAAGTGGTCACAATAAGTTTATGGCATGCCTCTATTAAAGCAACAACGCTCGCTACCGCTCACCGAACATGAATTTATTGCTACCCGCTGTAATATTTGTAGATTGTATTGTTGCATATATTGTATAAATAACTATAGACCAATATCAGTGCTTCCATCCTTATCAAAACTATTAGAAAAAATTATTAACAAAAGGCTTATTGACTACCTGGAAAAAAATAACTATTTGTCACCTACGCAATTTGGTTTTTGGGCAAAGTTGTCAACAGCAGATGCGGTGCATAACCTGACTAACTATATTACTCAGGAACTAGGCAAAGGAAAGCATACTCTAGCTGTTTTTCTTGATTTAGCAAAAGCGTTCGATACCGTTTCAATTCCGAAGCTTCTAAAAAAGTTGGAAGCATTGGGTATTAGAGGAACGCAGTTAAAACTATTTGCAGATTATTTAGACAATCGATCTCAATGCGTTAAAATAGAAAATATTAAAAGTGATTACCAGAAAATGACCTGCTATGGTATTCCCCAGGGAAGTATAATCGGCCCTACCCTTTTTCTCGTTTACATCAATGATTTATGTAACCTTAATTTAAAATATGGTAAAATTATATCTTACGCCGATGATACGGCCTTGATTTTTAGCGCCAATAGTAGGTCAGAATTATATGAGGTAGCTCAACTTGGTCTTAATGGTGTAAATAACTGGCTTCGCTGCAATTTACTAACACTGAATACTGACAAAACCAATTATATTCACTTTTCTATGCGCCAGCCTTGTCATGGGTTTACAAATCCTAACTTATACGCACACCAATGCCAATATCCTTCAGTCAATAAATGCGATTGCCCTTTAATACAGAACACATCCCATATAAAATATCTTGGTATCTTAATTAACGACACATTATCTTTTAGACAGCATATTGCAAATCTAGTAGTCAGGATCCGTAAATTAATGTATATTTTTAAAAAATTACGTACCATTGCAGGTCCAAAACTAATAAAACAGGTATATCAGGCCTTATGCCAATCAGTAATTCAATATTGTATAACTTCATGGGGTGGAGCTCTCAAAACTATTTTAATCCCCCTCGAGCGAGCTCAGAGAGCCATTTTAAAAGTAGCCAATTCACTTCCCTTCTTATATCCTACGCATCAACTTTACAAATACTGTAATGTGTTAACTGTTCGCCAGCTTTTCATTATGCACACCATATTAAAACAACACACCATTTCACCTTTTTGCTCTGATATCACTAACAAAAGACGGAAAGATATAGTCTGCATCTCTACACATGATTCAAAATACATCTTTTCACATAGATTCTCTACTTTCCTAAGTCCTTTCTTATATAATAAGTTAAATAGAGTATTAGGTATTTACACATTAAACTATTTTAACTGTAGAACTGTAATATTTAATTATTTGCACAGCCTGACATACGAGCAGACCGAAGAATTACTTCTTATTTGTAAATAAATGAACGT
The DNA here is from genome assembly GCA_902850365.2 of Chilo suppressalis. NCBI lineage: Eukaryota > Metazoa > Arthropoda > Insecta > Lepidoptera > Crambidae > Chilo > Chilo suppressalis. The sequence continues at coordinate 1,618,183 of OU963905.1, read as the reverse complement.
AACTCCATTATTTACATTTACCAACATTTATATAATGATTACTTTAAGTTCTGTTTTAATTAATTTGTTAATTTATTAAATATTCTATGTATTATTTAGATCATAAAAGCCTGAAATACAGGTACAATTTTAACTGTAACCTAGTTCAGGCATCCATTATTTTGTATTTTATATTGTTATTAGTATTATTATGCAATGTATGACCTTATTTGAATAAAGATATATTTATTATTATTATTATTATTATTATATACAGTCCAATGTTAAGATTTGAGATCCATCTCATTGACATATGCAATATTGATATTTCTGAGTATTAACCTCCTTTCTAAGCGTATAATTTTAATTCAATTCAATTTCTGGTGATTATGGCTGCGTCTCATTACGTGACGATTCTGAGTTCAGTCTGGGTTAAAGGAGACAAGGTATATGTTGAGCCTGTACGTTTTTGTTGATGTTGTGCAGTATGTCGACTGCAGACTTGTTGAGTATCTGTAACAACATACAGACAGACATTTGTGATACCAGGCACCCATGCATTTCATATGGACTCACAGATAAACATATGTATTGGTATAGTATGACTATGTAATGTTATGTGTATGACAGAAAGTTGCCTATAATTTCGTTTGTAATTTTTTCACTATGACCATTACGTCAGTGTCACCACAAAGAAATCATATTGAATGAGAAATCAATATCTTTTATGTAATCCTTATCTAAAATCTCTAAAATGTTCACAATATTTTTTCAAGTTTAAGTCCTTTTTTTAATAGATTATATTATAAATTCTTTTATATACATGATATCAATCCACATTTTCTGAAAAAAAAAATCAATAAAGCCTAAAACATATTAGTCCCTTTTACGCAAAAAAGATGTAACATGGGCTAAAATCTTTGCTGAACACCTTAGTCAAAAAAGGGAAGACCTAGGACTCCAGGAAATAAGGCTATTTTAGCTAATGAACTGAAATTGAACTTTCTTAGGAGATCAAATTACTATTATACAAGTGCGTACTGAAGCCAATATGGACATACGGACTGTAGCTATGGGGTACTTACTGCCTCTGCTTCAAACATAAAAATATTAAAACGGTTCCAATCTTAACCGTTGCGTAAGGCCGTATACAGAAAGAAAGCCGAAAGCCGATCGGCGCTTATCGGCGCCGATCCTTCCTACATAAAGGAAGCCGATTAAAGCAGATCAAGCAAAATGTCGGACTCATCGGACGATGATCTGGTTTTGTTAGAAAATGTGTATTTAAAAATGCGAAAAAAAGCTATACATCCTATAAATAGAGAAAGGAAACGTTTCGGAGAATACCATCATTTATTTGTAAAAAAATTGAAATTTGATGAACAAAGATTTTATACATATACAAGAATGATTCAAGAAACATTTTATTACATTTTGGATTTAGTGAAAAACCGTTTGATGAAAATTGGTGCAATTGGCATAAACAACCAATCCTTCCAGAAGAAAGACTTGTTGTCACCATTCGGTAAGTACGAAACAAATAATTTTAGCGCTTAGTTAATAAAAGATAAAGTTATTAGATTTATAAAAAGATTATAACTTAGATTGATTTAATCTAAGGATAATAATTCAAATACAAATTATTTATTATTCGGACCAGCGCGTGTCGGCGCCTATCGGCGCTGGTCCATAGAAAAAGGATCAGCGCTAATAGGCGCCGATAAGCGCCGATCGGCGCCGGTCCATAGAAAAAGGATCAGCGCTAATAGGCACCGATAAGCGCCGATCGGCGCTGATCGGCGCCGATCGGCTTTCGGCTTTCTTTCTGTATACGGCCTAAGAATGCTGATGCTTCTTGGTACGTAACGAATTATCAATTACACAAAGACTTAAGAGTACCAAATATCAAACAAGAAATAGTCAATCGTTGTATATCACGCTTTTAATCACACCCTAATGAAATGGCATCATATCTCATTAGCATTGACGACTGTTTCATGAGGCTTTGGCAAAGTGTGCCCCTCAGCTCATCAATGGACAGAATAGTTCTGCTAAGACATACGTGGTGGAAGAGTCATTGCACTTTCCCCTGATAGTTAGGAAGAAGAAGTAATCAAATACACAGACGAAATCAAAACAAAACGGTGGACTAATAGTTATTTATTATACAAGAGTGGAAAGTTCCTTTTTAACCGCGTGCTCGATTTGGATGACCGAGCAAGCGAAGGATTCTAAAGTTGAATCACGAGCGCAGCGAGTGATTCTAAATTAGAATCCTGAGCGTCAGCGAGGGAAACAAACGAGCACAAGGTGAAAAATCTTTCCACTCGAGTGCAATACGTAACTTTTCATCCCACCTCAGCGAGGAAATGACAAAATGAAAAAGAAAACAATTTATAATGACAAAATATTTAAGCAATAAAACGTGAAAAACTAGAATGGCGCGAAGCACGCAAATAAAACAAAGAAACCAAGAAGGTTCCAAATTTAAATTTTTTCACAATTTAAAAAGTTCTAATCATAAATTTGGCACCATAGAGGTTACATTAAATAGGTTTAATGACGTTTTGAATTTACAATTATATTGAGTACTCATTATATGTGATGTTCTAAATTCAAATCTACTTTGCCGCTCAAGCGAATAAAATAGAATTTTCCAGCCAGATTTCGAAGCGCAAAATTACACTTTCCGAGGTGGTGGGATGAAAATTAAATTAATATAAATTTTAACGACCTCCGTGGCCGAGTACTTTGTACGCCGGGTTTCATGGTGTCGCCGACTCGAGAGGTCTCGGGTGGGGGCAGATCTTTGTGTGATGAATACGAGCATTTGTACTCCAGTCATGCATGTTTAATATGTATTTCTTTATAAATTGTATTTCTTGGAAATTTCCGTATGCTTATCAGGTCCGTAAGTTAACCGCGTAAACTAAGCAGTTTCTCTACTAACAATTTATAGTGTTTATTACTACTTAGTAACGTATTCTGTCAAAAATATACTCTTATGATGTCTGTTTGCTGTCCGATATTTAACCATAAGTGGATCTCAATTAAAGAACGCGACTGTATCTATCTATGTATTTATCCTAATAAATTAAGTATTTCCTTCTTGCATTATTGTTACAAAAGGTATGCAATTCAAATTGAATTTTATTGGTCAATTTGAAGTAATGCCCAAACAGTGTGGTGGCTAACTACTGTCCTACACTTTGCCGATCTGAATGAACCAAAAACGAGTACTTACGCCGACCCTACAAATCTTGCTTGCTCATTGTAACTCAGGACAATATTGTAAAATTTTAAGAGAACCTGCTCCTATATTCAAGGATAATTCGTTGAATTTATACAACGGAGCAGAAAAAAAAATAAAAGCATATTTTTAATACGTTGCCAATAAAAAGCTCGTTGATGTCTTTTCTTCTGCATTTTGATATCTTTTTAGATATCATGTAACTAAATCGTGATAAAAAGTTAATGAGTGTATGAGTGTGTATTATGTTTGTAACTTCTTCGCGTCCAAACGGCTGGAGCGATTTTAATAAAATTTGGTATGGAGTTAGCTGACACCCTGGATTAACACATAGGCTACGTTTTACTGCGGGAAAATATCCCTGATAAACCGCGGGTAACAACGCAGGGCACAGCTAGTAATAGATTTATATTTATGGGAGTTGGGGCTCGTGACGTCACTTATTAGTAAAAAAATACCATACGAAAACGTGACGTCACGCCACATTTCTAATTAATATAATATCTTACGTCTGTAATGATCAGTCTAAAAGATGAAGTAAAAAAAATATGGGTGCGTGTACTTAAGTACGCGCGTGAGAAGTTATACTTCTTTTTGGAATTATTAAAAAATAGTTTTTAATTGCATGCAGATAATTAATTACAATAAGATAATAAAAGGATTGGAAAAGGATAGTCAACGCAGTCAATAAAGTTCAGTTTTAATTTGAAAAATTTAATAAATAATCAAAATATTCAATTTAAATCACTACTGAATTTAAGTTATTAGTTCATATGTAATTAGCACTTGTAAGTAACTAAAACACGTTGTGTCTATATAGAAACTAGAAACATGTGGATAAATATTATAAATATGAAAACAGTGATCAGAGGCGACGAGCGTGCCAACATTGTTTTTGACAACGCGATCATCTTATGGAGCTCCGTGGATCGTTCAAAGTACCTTTCGAACAGATGTCTAATAATGGTGGATTATTAACCACCAAGTGGTTATTAATTATTCTGACGACGTAGCCTGTAAAGACTACGAAACGTCAATAAATAAATAAAGTTTTCGTGCATTAACCCGTAAAAACTAGTTTTATTTCCTAATTCTTATTATGTAACCATATTTTTTTTTAATATTTTAAGACTGTAGGTAACTTTAAATACATACTGTAGGTACTGTTTAAATATTCAAAACAAACATTATTCGGCACATTTAAAACAAAACATGCCGATTATAATCGGCATGTTTTGCCGAATAGTCGTCTTTCCCGACTAGTCGGCGGCTGGTCGGCCCATCTCTGGTACTTATCAAATACTTTTTGATCATCTACCTACCTAATAGACAAAGGAACAGAAAATTGTCGTCATCCCTATTAAAAGATCCTGTTTTCATAAATATACCATTCTGAATAAGTACCTATCCCAATTTAATTAGGTTACTCAAACCGACGCTTAAGGATCTAACTAAAATTACATTAAGTCAGATTATCTACCTACTACAATAAATTTGCGAGACGGATGCGAAGGGAAAAACAATAGTTTTATAAATACGAATTCTTTACAGCTGCTCTAAAGGCACGGGCCATTCCGCAAGCTATACTTAACTATGAGTTACAATCCGAGAGGCAGACCCCTCATTCCCAATGGGCACTTTGGGCAAGTGCCCAGGGCCCCGCGATCGATAGGGACCTCCCTCAGATCAAATGCAAAGTCCCTAGTTCCTGTCACATAGCCAAACGATAACCAATATTTATTACCAAAAAACTTACATAATTCGATGAAATCGAACCTAAATTACTGACTACAATACCAACTTACTAGCTTTTATATAAGCGATATTCTACTGTCGCCCAAAATTAGGCTTTCCGACATCAGCATGCTTAGATAAATTTAAATATACATATAATGGTATACTAAGCACATACACATTTTAAAGAAAAATCATCAGTAGTATAATGCGATTCAAATAAGAATAGGAAAGCCAATGACCTCCATCTGCCAAACGACGCTTGAAAAGTACGGTTTGCAAAAAATCTTGGAACTCTTTTTTAGCACTCAGCTAATTCTAGAATAAAAAGACCAAACATTTGTAAACAAACATGACGACGATGACAACTCCGGTAGTTATGCAGAGCTGAGCGGAATTGAAGAGCTAGATTCCGATTAATATTTTTACTCACACAGTCATAAATGTTATTAAAAATCGGTGTTTTTTTTTTCTCAATCTTAGTAAATAAATTTTATTAATAAAATCTGATGTTTCTTCTCACTTACTCTTAGTAAATAAGTTTTATCGAAGAAAAACTTTTATTGCTCACTCTACCTATTTTGTTTCAATTGACAGCTTTGACATCACAAAATGGCGCCCAGTCGAACCTATTCTTAGTTGAATCGCATTATACACTCATCAGTATGATTTGCTCCATTTCAAGTCATAATCCACATCAAAGTCATAGGGGCCCCATTATCCTAATATGCCCAGGGCCTCTAACAGGTTAAAGACGGCCCTGCCGAGAGGTGTAACTAAACTAAGTGGAAAGATAACAATCCCATATTTCACACAAACAGAAAGAGCATCGACTCTACTAGAGTTCGTTATAGGTGTTAGCAAAAATTATTTCCTCAATTAGTGAGGAGCCACCCAATACTGTAATTACCAGCGCGCTTCGCGTCTCCGCAAACAAAACGCCATTATTCCGTCTCTCGACTCACTTCCATCTTTACACCTGAGAACCTTATGGTGGTCGCAAACATAATCTTTATTTGCTCGCCAATTTAGACCAGCCTGTTCTTTAACACCGGCAAACTTTAACAGTACACGCTAGAACAAGAATGTGCACCTTACATGTTCCAAACAAGGCACTCTAGAGCCACAGCATCCGTTGTGCAGATCACAAAACGCTCTTATATTTAATTGCGGTATGCAGGGATGCTTTGCTTGTGTACACGAGAATGTGTTAATTTTCAACGTTTAGAATGCACCTTTTAATATTCAAGCGGACTTATATGGCAAGCGAAATTTTAACTTGAAAGCGCGGAACTTGGATATTTCATTACAAACCATGTTCAGTTCAGATAAGTTGTGTTGCAAGAATTATACGTATGTTTAAATTTTGATATTTTAGAAATCGATGCAAATCGGAGTTGGTGTGAAATGTTGCTTGCTTTAATTGGTCAGGCATTATTTATTACAAATGAATTTATTTAGCGCTACTGTTTATAAATCGTTACTTTATGCATTTTGCGAAATTATAAACAGCAATATGCTGTATATACAGGCTCAATGTTGAGTCTGAACAGTGTAACCATTATATAGTCCTGGGTTTATGAAAGGAGAAGATGCAGCTTCTTAAAAGCTAAGTAATAAGTACTTAGGAGCCATTTTTTCTTTCATTGGTATTGCTTTGGAATCGTATTTAGCTGTCCTGCAACTGATTTATATGAACATCGCCATTCTTAATCATAGGCGAGCGAAATCCGACACGATTTTTTTCCGGGCGTAGAGGGCTGGCAAAACACCCGACACTTCTTGTCGGAGCCGACACAAAATCGGTTTCCGATAAGTGTGAATAGCTTCATATATATATAATGCTCTGCCACTGGAACCTCCGATTACTTAATATACGGATCCGACACCCGACAAGTGGGTACGAGGTTTAAATTTAAAGAAAATATTCGCCCGGATAGCGAAGGGTGCGGGTTCGAGTCCCGTCTGCTGCCTGGTCCGCGCCGTTTTTTTCTAGTAATATTTTGTTTACATTTAAACATCGAGCAGTTACATGCTTAAAAAATAAAAATTATAACTATAATTGCTATTTCTTCCTTCAAATGTTTAATAATTGTAAAGGTGTTCATTTGACATTGTGGGTTACCTACAATGCAAAGAGATGGTGCTGCCTTGCAGCTTAAGAAAGGCTAGAAAGGATTCGACGCGGCCATCAGGCCGCGGTAGCATAATGGTCAGTGCATTCGCCAAGATAGCGAAGGGTGCGGGTTCGAGTTCCGTTTGCTGTCTGGATTTTTTCTAGTAATACCTACAATAGAACCCGTTTAATACGCTCACGCTTAATACGATTTCTCGCATAATACGCCATTTTGCGTCATTCCCTGCAACTTGAGTCATGTTTTCATACATTTCTTAACGCTTAATACGTTTCGTCATCCCTATTAATACGCCTAAATCGCTAACACATACCATAAATATTACCTCTTGATAACACACAAGAAGATGCCCTAAGTGATAATGATCATGAAGAAGATAAGTCAACTCCGATTTTGTCACACGCCCAGGCATTATCAGCAGTTAATGATTTAAGACGCTACCTACGTAACTTCTTTGAATCAAAGCGAAGACGCACTGCAAAAGCTAAATTATGTTGAAAATTTTGTAATTGGTAGTGCCTCAAATCTTTTTGTCAAACTAAATATGTGATTATTTTAAATAACGTATTAATAGTACACAACATTTTATATAACGTACATAATTCTTAAATATTGTACATTTAATACCTCAATACTTACATTCGACATAATAATAGAAGCAGACCCCTCTTTCCCAGTGGGCAGGGCCGGATTTAGGATTGTGGAGGCCCCGGGCCACTTAGGATTTGTATGCTTATTGACCCATCGAAATGTTGTTATTTCTTAAGCTGTTGTGGAGGCCCCTGGGCCACAGCCCCACCTACTCTGCCTTAAATTCGGCCCTGAGTAAAGGTAAAAGAGCAAAAAAATAATATCAAAGGAAAAGATGTTTACTAGTTGGAATTTGAAAGATTTTTTTCCGAAGTCTCTATTGTGGGGGCCCCCTGTTTGTGGAGGCCTCCCCTAAATCCGGCAGTGCCAGTGGGCACTTTGGGCAAATGCCCAGGGCCCCGCAATCGATAGGGGGCCCCCTCAGATCAAATACAAAGTCCCTAGTTCCTGTTAAATCACCAAACGGGGGTCATAGGGGCCCCATTATACTAATACGCCCAGGGCTTCCAATAGGTCAAAGACGGCACTGAATAGAATTTAATAAATATTAATATGTAGTACGTTTTTTCTTTTCCCCTATCCCGCATAATACGCTTTCCCGCGTTTTTGGTAGAATCCCTGTGAAATCGTCTTAAAAGGGTTTTACTGTATTTTCTTTTGATTTACACTTCATGATAGCGGCTCTAAGTTACATGCATCCTGTGAGTATTTTAGTACCTACCTAAAGCCATTTGAGGAATAGATCCCAGTGATGTGACAGCAAAGGCATATTGGGTTCCATTTTACACCCTTCTCTAGAAACCTCTCTGCTCACCCTAAAATTAAAGCGTTGAAAAATATCTTTGCATATTTCACAATGAATATTAGAAAAATCGGTAAAATTTTACTTCCAGGGCCCAAGAGGTGATACTATTTTTTTTGTAGAAAAGGTCTCTATTAGCGAATTTTTCTTTCTGGCGCTTGGCCGGCCGCTATCGCGGCACGCTTGCTTTGCTCGCTCGGCTCGCGCGTTATGGTCACAACACTAACCTAACCTAACCTACCTAGTGTGAACTGTGAAGTATCACCGCTTTGGCCCTGGAAGTATAGTTTAGTCGATGTTACGCCAATGTCATCAGCATAATAATCTCTCCACTGTTGAGGCACCGGCCTTCCCTACAGCTGAGATAGAGAAACCGGCCCTTGACACAGTAGCGGTCCTTTCATATAAGCCTAGAAGCCCAGCTTGCCTCTTATTCCACCTTCCCCTTTCCTTCAGAGTCCCACGCGCGCTGTCCTTCGTTGTCACCGTCTAACTGTGGCCACTATTCTAAGGCGTACAAGGAAGTTTGGTAACTCATTTCTTTGTCGCACTATCCGTAAATTGAATGCTCTCTCCCACTCACGTGTTCCCTCCTTCTTTTTTGCAGTAGAAAGCAGAGGCGTATTTACAAAAAAAAATCATTCGTGACTTCCTTGTGTTATTAATAAATAGAAGAAGAAAAATATCAAATAACTCTAAAAAACTTATTTATTAGTTTGTCACTTAAACAATAATTATTTAAACTATTCTTCGCCCAATAGACAATTAATTGTAAATTCAAATGTATTGTTACCTAACAGCATGTAGCTATTGTTTTCTTAAATAGCTAATAGTCTTAATTAACGCTGATTTAAATACTTAAGAACCTCACAAACGTATTTGTCAAGTAAACATAATGACAACAAATTTAATCCAATTAAAAACAGTTTTTTATGAGTCGCAACTCTATTAGCAAGAAAATAAAAACTAGTTAAGCTCAAACTTCACATGACCATTTGTATTTGCTATTAGTACAACAGCAAGGTTATCAAGCTCTATAGGGAATGAAAAACAAAACCGCTGTCAATCTTAACAAAACTAATAACAAAAAAGAAGTTGTGTTAAGTGCTAGCAACTGATTTGTTTATTTAATGGTGTCATAGAAGTTAAAAGATTAATAAATGTATCTGTTGATGTCGATCCTAATTAGCAAAAATATAACAACAAATTAAAAAATTGTTGCCTGGTCAGCATGGAATTTTTCTTTAGATTTAAACACTGCAGTTACATGCTTAAAACTAAAAAATTATAACTACAAAATTGTTGACTTTTACAGCAGACTTCGATAAGTTCACCTAAACTCCACATGGTAAGCGAATTTAATAGAGTAGGCAACGCATTAGTTTAATTCACAAGGTCATAAGATACATTTGTCACATCCCATCAGATTGGCCAGCATTTTGCCAGTTTTTACAATAAACAATACAAATATTCATGATTAGAATCAGTTTGTTGAATCTAAGTTCAGAAGTTAAACTTTAATAACACAATCTTCATTAATGTCTACAGGGCACAATAATCTCCTCATTTGGGTTTAGTTTCTTGGTCTGTTACATATCTTATATAAATGGTGTCCTCTGGCTTGGGTTCTTCAATTTGAGTCTCGTCTAGTTGGGAGCAAGCAATGGCCAGAGCCGTTCCATCATGAGAGAAGCTGAGCGATGACACGGCCGTATTGTATCTATGGAACTGACACAATCTCTTCTTGTTGAATCCATCCCATATGTTGACATAGCCATCCGATCCACCAGTTGCAAATGTATTGTATATGGAGTGGAAACTAATTGCATTAACAGGATAGATCTTTTCCAAACCTGCAAATATATGTGGCAAATGTATTACACACAAATTTAGAACAGTATAATTAACAAATATATGAATATTAGAAAACCCCATTGGTGGTTTGAACAAACTTCATAGTTTTTGTTACATATCTATGTTTTCTAATATTCAGTAGTATAAATAACAACTTAACCATGTCATTCTAGCCCCCTCCAGCATGAGCACCACTATATGATATCGCACCCCTGGTGCTACACTGTCACTTATGCAAAAAATATTTTTTTCAAGAGAAACGTTTAAAACTTTAACATCCCAAAACATACAATATATATTTTGTTTTTATTTTTTTTAGATTAATAGCTAAGCTGTATAAGCTTTTCATCACGTAAAAATCTTTAAATATTGTATGTTTTGGGATGTTAAAGTTTTAAATGCTAATCCTGAAAAATAAAAGTTTTTGCATAAGTGACAGTGTCGTACTGGAGGTGCGATATACAGTACGTTTTTATCATGCTCAATAGTCAAATTACTTTGGAGTTTGACAATTAGACCGATAAAAAACATGATATAATGCAAAGTGTGGTCCTCATGCTACAGGGACAGGTATATCTTTTATCTGAGTGGATAGAGCATTTCACAAAACCTTACTCAATTAGCAAGCTAACTTAGCATTTAAACTGTGGTAATATTTTCTGTTTCATTTTTTAAACAAAGAGAAAATTTTACAACTAACCTCCATCTTTGATACGATGACATTTAAATGCATATTTCTTCTTTTGAACTTCAGGGTTACTATCTAGGTATTCCACGGCCACACGACCCTCGATAGAGCTCAGTACATAACCCTGTTTGTTGGGGAATACACGGATGCAACGTGTCTGATACTTCAATGATGACTCTCTTCTTTGGTTTACGTGACCCATGTTTCGGACATCCCAAACAAAAATCTTGCGACCTGATGTGCCCACAACAAATTTCTCTCCAACTATGCTCATTGTGTATACCTGTAAGAAAGGAAAATTCCCTGTATAAGTGACAGAATAAATGTTTTCCGAAAATATAACAACAGTTAAAATAAATAAATAAATATTTGCAACACTCACACCAATTAGCCTAGTCCCAAAGTAAGCACTGTAAGGCTCGTGTTATGGGATACTAGGGTAACGGAAAGAATACATATACAGTATTTAAATAAGTATATTTATATAGAAATTAATATTCATCCGTGACTGGAGTACAAATGCTCGTATTCATCACACTAACATCTCCCCCACCGGGATTCGAACCCGGGACCTCTCGAGTCGGCGACACCATGAAACCTGGTGTACAGAGCCACTCGACCACAGAGGTCATCAAAAGTTGATTGATAAGTACCGAAATATTTGTCATGCAAAATGTTTATTTAGTAAATTACCCTTTCATTGCCTTGATTATAAGTGCCAACACAATTAGGAACCCTACTGTCCCACATCTTCACCGTCCCGTCCCAACTGCCAGTCAACACGGCATTAACTTCACTAGCAAACTCCACACATCTAATGGCTCCTTTATGCTCACCAAGCGCAGTTTCAGAGCCAGCATTGAGATCATACATTTTCAACGTTTGGTCCAGGCCCCCACTGTAGGAATGAACCGCATCCTGTAAGTTTCGTAATGAGAAATAAGTTGAATTCCTTTACTTAACCTGTCTTTAAAGCTATAGAAATACACTTTACACTTACCCTAAAGCATACGTCCAATACAGGTAGTTCATGGTTATATTTATGCCGTTCGCTATTGGAGAGAACATCATATAACCTTACTGAACAGTCCCAGGAAGAAACGAGAAGAAACTGGCTAGATTTCGGTGCAAATTTCACGCTGGATATAGCATCTTCAGGAAGACTTTTTAACTTAAATTCGGTGCGGGATTCCGCCACCCGCGTCACAGTCATTGTGGAAGCAATTTTGTTGGATTTTTTGAACGATTTCAAAAATATAAGTGTCCTATTTTGTTAGAATTCAAAGAAAATAACAAAATTATGTGACTGACGTACGTCGCGATCGTGACAGAACGCCAAAAATTAAAATTCTTTTTCGTTTCGTTAGCCAAAGAGGGCAAGCAAAGCAAAGGCTTTGGTAGTCTATGGTAGTCAAATTCAAAACATTTATTCTAAGACAACATAGATCCATGTGTGTGTTAGTAAAATACTAAATTGTTAGTAAATTACCGCTATAACCCTATCTATAAAAAATCTAATCAGTGGACAGTCCCCACGCTCAACTAAATCTCTCACGGCTCTGCTATTAAGGTAAAAACATGAATGTACAACTTTTACATACTCAGTGATGTCGATTCTGGCATGAGTCTCTAAAGCTAAACTTAAAGAACAATGCCCACTGCCCATACATTCGAAAACCTGTCACTTCGGTTTTTACTTTATGGATGTATATTGACTGTTGAGGTTGTTAACTAATTATTACAATCTTCTGAAATAATGTTGCTAATTTGGTTTGATTTGGCAATGAGGAATAGAAGTTATAACGAAAACTAATTCTGAGGTTATTCAACTGCTGAAGATGTCATTTACTTACTCTGTGGTTACGAGATTGATTATAGATTATCTAATGCCGGAACTTCACTTGGCTATTTGTAAACTTGACAACAGTCTGTCCTTATCATGTTTTAAGGAAAGAAAAGGACAGACTGAAATCAAGTTTACATGAATAGCCAAGTGAAGTGCCAGCATAAGATTATTCATTTGTGTGCTGTCACAGCTGTGGTGTCTTAGGGTGCGGCCAGAGTGCACTCAGATTCAGATTCAGATTCAGATTTCGAAAACAAGCGCGAGAAATAAACAGTGTAGTCGAAGGGTACGGCCAGATTGCACTCCTGATTCAGATTCAGATTCAGACTCAGAAAACAAAGCGCGAGAAAAAGCAGGCAACCTGCTTAGACTACACTGTTTATTTCTCGCGCTTGTTTTCAGAATCTGAATCTGAATCTGAATCTGAGTGCACTCTGGCCGCACCCTTAGCCCAGCTAGGTATTTATTTCAATTCGCTTGTTTTGTTTGATTGAAGCTTGATCTGAGGATTGAAAAAAAAAGGATTAATATCATAACATGTATCATGCTGAGGTGTCATCCTTATAATATTGTCTTTGGAATTAAACAAGTTTTTTATTATATTTAATCAATAATTCAGTTTCAATTATTTTATTGAAATAGTAGGTACTTAATGTCTTAGTTTCTACAAGCGAATGAATAAATGATAATCTTGACCTTTACCTAATTATATCTCGGTCATGTTTCACTAAGAAAATGGCCAGTCTTTGTTAAGAACGGAAAGAAACTTTAAATTAAAGCCTTGCCTTCTAAGTATTACATTACCATTTAAATACGGTATTTACCGCATGACTGGCAACATTGGAAAGGAGAGTGCGAATCTACATTTAAGCTGCGTTCATAATTATGTCATTTTACTTTGATACAATCATGGATACAATACTCTTCCCTAATGGATGCGTTCGTGTGATAGCAAAAAATGTACCTACATAATGGTTATATTCAAAAATTATTTTTGAAAAAAACTGGATTGTAGTTTTTGTTGATATTTTGATTTCGTAATAAGCGAATAATTACCTTTTTTTTGAGGTATGTCACATAATTATACATGCAAATTTTTTTTACAGATTTGACAGGTCACAAATGGGCATCCTTCTTTAACATCAGTCTCTCCTTTTCATTTTATATAAAGAATGACAAGGACACACTGTTAAATTTAGTTTAGATTTACAGAATCATGTTTGAATAATACAAATGGCGTGAATACGCGACGCGCCGAAAAATTCACTTATGTGATGATGACTCTCCACATCCATGGGTCACACAATTTTGAATGAAATGGACGTGGGAGTTGCTATTCGTGCACCATTTGTTGCTGAAAAAATAACCATACCGTAATTTTATTAAACGTTGCTTGCGGAGCTTCACGGTAGAAGTGTGGAGCCGGCATTAAAAGACTAATTATGAAAGATGTGAACGCATCTTTCATATTGACATGTTTGTGATGAGGTGTGAATCGTGAAATCCCCGTCTCGCAGAAATGATTTTCTCAAAAACCCATTGATTCTCCTGGATTTGTAATGTTACATTTGTGTCTCTACATGTTCAGTAAATATTTACGCAAACAATACAACAGTGCCTCTATATTAGCTATAAATGTCTACGAAACCACGCAAATAAGTCGATTCCGATTGGAACGAATGGAGTGATTATATTATTTAAATAATGATGCAAACTAATTTAAAAACTAAAGAAATGTTCATAGTCAGAGCATTAGAGAAGATCTTAGCCGATAAAGATATCAAAAGGTCACATCATAGTCAATTGAAAAAATCCTGTGAAGTGGCACTTGGTAAGTTACTTGCATGACATTCTGTGTAACGTAACATCGTAATTTAATACATCTTAATAAATATATATAACATGCCGCACGTATTTTGTTACCACTAATTAGGTTATAATATGTCGCAAGCACACAATTCTATAGATTTATATGCACTATCCAATAAAAAGTGATTGTAATGTAACCTTGAGAACGAAAGTAATAAGAGATAGTATTGTGAACAAGTTATGCCTTATCATAGCAATCATAATTCAGACCCTTACCCAATGAAACAATAGTAAAACACTTCTTAGTCATGACATCATGCATGAAGGTTTCTGTGATAAAACTTTATTGTTGAACTGTTAAGTTTACTAATATCAGAAAATCACTTTTATGAATGTTCTGAAAATATGGTGTAATTAACCATTAAAATGATTTACTCATTATGGTTGACTGATAAGATTTATGATAACTAGATGCTGCATTAACAGGTACAGAAATCTAAATGGAAATTTAATGTCTATAAAGCTAATACTAAGAAAGATTTTCAACACACAATTTTTTGACAGATCTGTAACATTTCATCTTCTTCAAATTTTGTATAAAAAAAGGTTGTTTGTTCTTACGCTGCCTAGTTTTTGTAGAAATTTGATGATGCTACATTTTAAGGAGCTGTCAAAACTTTGTGCTTGAGCCTCTGGACATATTGAAGACTTTAAAGAAGCCTTACATTGCTTCATTTAAGTATAAACACTGATGTGCATATATGATTTCTCACTATTCTGCCAGGGATAATGGTATGAAACTGAATATTTTATTATGAATGTATTTTTTTATTTTACAGAAGAAATAAAAGCTGAATTAAAAAATGGTGGACAGATAGAGACAGCTGAAAATCCAACATCGGGTACTCTTCCGCTGCCTAAAAATGATGCCTCCAACATTATCACAGCTGAAAAATATTTCCTACCATTTGAATTGGCATGTAAAAGTAAGGCAGCTAGGATAGTTGTTACAGCTTTAGACTGTTTGCAAAAACTTATTGCTTATGGTCACCTAACAGGAAACATTCCAGACTCAACGACCCCCAGAAAACTTTTGATAGATAGAATAGTCGAGACTATTTGTAGTTGTTTCACAGGCCCACAAACAGATGAAGGAGTCCAATTACAAATCATAAAAGCACTTCTCACTGTCATTACAAGTCAGCATGTTGAAGTTCACGAAGCAACAGTATTGCTTGCAGTCAGAACTTGTTACAACATCTATCTTGCAAGTAAAAATCTTATAAATCAGACAACAGCAAGAGCAACTCTTACTCAAATGCTTAATGTAATATTCACTAAAATGGAAAATCAAGCTTTAGAATCTGAAAATAATCCTAATGAAACTGTGCATAAGTTGCCCAATGGTAACATAGTTAGTGAAGAAACACATATAAACCAAGTGATGGAAAACAATAAAGATGAAGTAACTCCTGCACAGCAAGATAATATTGATAATGGAGATGAAATTAATGAAGCTAAGATGATAGCTAAAGAAATTGTGGATTCTGTAATAGACAATGCAATAGACATCGCTTCAAAGAAAAGTACTTCTGATCTTACTAATAATATTTCTGAAAATAGTGAAAACCCTTGTGATTCTCAAGACAGTGGTAGTGTGTCACAAGAAAGTAATGGACAAGCTACTAGTGAATCAGTAATGACAAGAATACCTTCACAAGAAAGTGTTGATGTTGCTTCTGAAAATGATAACTCGGTTACAGCTAAATTTACCCATATTCTTCAGAAAGATGCTTTCTTAGTTTTTAGAGCTCTCTGCAAGTTATCCATGAAACCTCTTCCTGAAGGGACCCCAGATCCTAAATCACATGAACTTCGGTCAAAAATACTTTCATTGCATTTACTTTTGTCTATCTTACAAAATGCTGGTCCAGTATTCAGAAACAATGAGATGTTCATAACAGCCATCAAACAATATCTCTGTGTAGCTTTATCCAAAAATGGTGTCAGTTCTGTACCTGAAGTCTTTGAACTTTCTTTAGCTATTTTTCTAGCCCTCTTGCAGAAGTTTAAAGTTCACCTGAAGAAGCAAATAGAAGTCTTTTTCAAAGAAATTTTTATGAACATCCTGGAGACATCCAGTTCGTCTTTTGAGCATAAATGGATGGTTATTCAAGCTTTGACTAGAATTTGTGGTGATGCCCAAAGTGTTGTGGACATTTATGTAAACTATGATTGTGATTTATCTGCTGCAAATCTTTTCCAAAGATTGGTTAATGATGTTTCAAAAATAGCACAGGGAAGACAAGCTCTTGAATTAGGTGCCACACCTAATCAAGAAAAATCAATGCGTATTCGAGGTCTTGAATGTTTAGTTTCCATTCTTAAATGTATGGTGGAATGGAGCAAGGAACTTTACATAAATCCAAACTTACAAACAACTTTAGGCGAAAGAACGACAAAAGAAGATAATGACCACCATAGTATGAAGTCTCATGGTGGGTCAAGCCTCAGTCTTATTTCAACAGGATCTAGTAACATAGGTAATAGGGAATCTTTGGACTCTCCTGAACAATTTGAAGTTCTAAAGCAACAAAAAGAAGTTTGGGAAACTGGAATAGAACTTTTCAACAGAAAACCTAAAAAAGGTGTTGCATTTTTACAAGAACAAAGTTTATTGGGCACTTCTACGAAAGAGATAGCAGAATGGTTGTTAACAGATGAAAGGCTAGATAAAACTTTTATTGGAGAATATTTAGGAGAAAATGATGATCATTCCAAGGAAGTTATGTATGCTTATATAGATGCAATGAATTTTTCTGATATGGATATTGTTGCTGCTCTGCGTTATTTCTTGGAAGGCTTCCGTTTACCTGGCGAAGCGCAAAAAATTGATAGATTAATGGAGAAGTTTGCAGCTAGATACTGTGAATGTAATCCAACCAATACACTATTTACAAGTGCTGATACAGTGTATGTTCTAGCATTTTCTATTATAATGCTAACAACAGATCTTCACTCTCCACAAGTCAAAAATAAAATGACAAAAGAACAATACATTAAGTTGAACAGTGGCATAAGTGACAACAGTGACCTGCCACGTGAATATTTATCTCAGATATATGACGAGATTGCTGGCCATGAGATCAAAATGAAAAACACCTCTAAACCTGGTAAACACATGATTGCAAATGAGAAGAAACGCAAACTTGTGTGGAATATGGAAATGGAGCAAATATCTACAGCAGCAAAAAATTTGATGGAATCTGTGTCACATGTGCAAACTCCCTTTACTACCGCGAAACACGTCGAACACGTACGACCAATGTTCAAAATGGCGTGGACGCCATTCCTTGCAGCATTTTCAGTGGGCTTACAAGATTGCGATGATCCTGAAATAGCATCATTGTGCTTGGATGGCATAAGATGTGCAATCAGAATTGCTTGCATATTCCACATGTCCCTTGAAAGAGATGCTTATGTTCAAGCTTTAGCTCGATTTACACTTCTTACGGCAAACTCGCCTATAACAGAAATGAAAGCTAAGAACATTGATACTATTAAAACTCTCATAACAGTAGCCCACACTGATGGCAATTATTTGGGTTCAAGTTGGCTCGATGTCGTCAAGTGTATCTCTCAATTAGAATTAGCACAGCTCATTGGGACTGGAGTTCGACCACAGTTTTTGTCTGGATCAGGAATCAAACCGCAACCAGATTCCATGAAATTCAGTCTTATGTCATTAGATCCAAGTGTAAAAGAGCACATTGGAGAAACAAGCTCCCAAAGTGTTGTTGTAGCAGTCGACAGAATATTTACCGGGTCTACGAGACTCGACGGTGATGCAATTGTGGACTTTGTTAAAGCACTGTGTCAAGTGTCTCTTGATGAGTTGAGCCATGCGTCGAATCCAAGAATATTTTCATTGCAAAAAATTGTAGAAATATCTTACTACAACATGGGGCGTATTAGGTTACAGTGGTCCCGAATATGGCAGGTTCTTGGTGATCATTTTAATAAAGTGGGTTGTAGTAGTAACGAAGACATCGCCTTTTTTGCTGTCGACTCTTTAAGGCAACTTTCAATGAAATTTATAGAAAAGGGTGAATTTGCAAACTTCAAGTTTCAAAAGGATTTCTTACGACCATTCGAACATATCATGAAAAAGAATAATTCTCCAACAATAAGAGATATGGTAGTGAGGTGCATTGCACAAATGGTAAATTCACAAGCTCCAAACATAAAGTCTGGCTGGAAAAACATATTTTCTGTGTTTCATTTAGCAGCCAGTGATCAAGACGAGGCAATAGTTGACTTAGCATTCCAAACGACTGGCAAAGTCATTACGGAACTATATGAAAAACAATTCCCTGCGATGATAGATTCTTTCCAAGACGCAGTAAAATGTTTGTCCGAATTCGCATGTAATGCAAAATTTCCGGATACGTCCATGGAAGCAATAAGGTTGGTGCGGTCGTGTGCCTCAGCGGTTGGTGCGTCGCCGCACCTGTTTGCCGAACACGCCGGGCTCGAGGGCGAGCCCGGGGCACCTGAAGAGGACAGGGTTTGGCTTCGGGGATGGTTTCCACTTCTCTTCTCACTGTCTTGTGTCGTAAGCCGTTGCAAATTAGACGTTCGCACCAGAGGTCTTACAGTTCTCTTTGAGATAATAAAAACTCACGGTGATTCATTCCGTCCGCATTGGTGGAGAGATTTATTCAACATACTGTTCAGAATTTTCGACAATATGAAATTGCCAGAACACCAATTGGAGAAAAATGAGTGGATGACTACCACTTGCAATCACGCGTTGTACGCAATCGTGGACGTTTTCACGCAATACTTTGACATTCTTGGCTCTCTTCTGCTGGAGCAGTTGTACGCGCAGCTACATTGGTGCGTGCAACAAGATAACGAACAACTAGCAAGATCCGGCACTAATTGTTTAGAAAATCTAGTCATTTCAAACGGAACAAAATTCAATGACGACACGTGGAGTAAAACTTGTCAAATTATGTTGGATATATTCAATAGTACTCTTCCTACGACGCTCCTTACGTGGAAACCTGATGAAAACGACGACGGAGAAACGACTCATGTACGTCACGGCATTCTCAAGAAACCCCAAGGAGGAGACGAAATAAAGTCTTCCAATCGTGTTTTCAACAGTCTGCTAATCAAATGCGTCGTCCAGTTAGAATTGATACAAACGATTGATAACATTGTTTTCTACCCGGCAACTTCACGCAAAGAAGATGCAGAAACATTAGCGCTAGCCGCTGCCGAACTGACTGGCGGCATTCCGGATACTGAACAAGAATGTCAACGTGAAGAACAAGGAATGTATCGGCTATTGAGCTCGCCGCATCTATTACGACTCGTTGAATGCCTGATGTGCAGTCATCGCTTTGCGAAAACCTTTAATACCAATAATGCACAAAGGAATGTCCTATGGAAAGCTAATTTTAAAGGTTCTGTAAAACCAAATATGCTGAAACAAGAGACGCAATCACTAGCGTGTGTCCTTCGAATACTGTTTAAAATGTACAGTGATGAAGCGCGGAGAGATCATTGGCTCGCTGTACAGAAGAGTCTAATCACTATCTGTTGCGAAGCATTGGAGTATTTTGCCGGAGTGACCAACGAGGCCCACAGAGATGCGTGGACGTCCATACTACTATTGATCCTCACGAGAATACTAAAGATGCCTGATGAAAGAGTGAGTATATCTTATTACTTAATTCTACTAATATTATTAATGTGAAAGTTTGTATGGTTCACTCACACAAAAGCGGCTGATTGGATCTAGATGAAATTTGGTAAACTGGTCGTTTATTACCTGGATTGAGACTTAGCCACTTTTATCTCTCAAGGAATTCTCAAAAACTAATAATTAGGTGCCTAAAGTCACGGGTGGAAGCTAATTATCAATAATTGTCAGCGACTTCAGTTCCATTAATTAAAATTCCTTTTACAATTACAAGATTATCTCTGAAGTGATAACCCACAATGACTGGCAATGGTGTCTAATCTAGCATGATTCTCTAAACCTAAACTTAAATTTGATAACAGTGCATCCTTGTCATTCTCTATACAGAGTGAAAAGGAGAGACTGATGTTAAATTTATTTATAAGTTTAGATAATCATGCTAGAATCGACACCGCCATTGTAAAATTATTCCAACTTCACGTATTAATGCCCTTTTTATGTAGCAAGCGTGCGTTACAGACTTTTAGCATACTGAGTCACTATAGTATAATGTACTCCTTGCACAATGTTGTAATGTACATGGAATAGTTTCAATGTATTTTCTACTTGTAACTGATTGTGGTATGATGATTTACTTTGATGTTTTGTTTTCAGTTTGCGGCGCACGTTTCCAGCTACTATCCGTTGCTGTGTGAAATCACCTGCTTCGACCTGAAGCCTGAGCTACGCTCAGTTCTCCGTCGGGTGTTCATTCGCATCGGGCCAGTTTTTAATATTGTTTCTAATACGCAATAGCTCGCTGTTATTTTTAAATACAAAATGGCCTTATAGTTTCGTAGGTTAAAGTATGACTTTTGATGTTAATGTTAAAATAAAAATACATTTCGTTGATTTCGTAAATTTTAATGTAATATTGACAGCAATCAGTACTTCAGTAGTATTAAAAGTGATCTATGTTATAAATATAGGGTGTATTAGTCATAGTATTTAATTTATATAACTTATTATTTTAATATCAACAATTAAAATTATATAATGTATAATAAAAAAAAGTCTAAAGTTTTATCTATAAATTGTAGTTTATTCTGTATATTTGAAAGATTTTTAATATTTGGAGAGCTGAATTCACTCGCTATCAGGCTTATTAACTTTGATTTCCAGCTAGACTGAACCGACTGTGATTGCATTTTCATTTCTGCAGCTTTTCCATTGTTGTTTCTTACTATATCATAAAGAGTGATTTCAGAACTCGCACACAACTTATGTAATCCATAATAAATTAAAATTATTCAAATTAATACTTTTGATTAGATAATCCTCAGTCCTTCAATGCTCTGCTCCAAAGATTCAAGATCCCAAATGACCAGCTGACCATCCAATCCGGAAGTGCTGAACTTAACAGCATTTGCTTTGGTTCCTTTATAAAGGCTTATAGTAGTTATGGCATTTTGATGAATAGAATCCAACAAGGTGTCATTGGTTTCAATACGAGCCTGTCTGTCCAGAGACTGGAACTTCTTCATGGCTGACAACCCACCAGACTCTTTCCTTTGAGTATTATCCAATTTGGCAACAAATTTAATCTCATTGTCTTCAAGGCTATACAGTAATGGAATGCAGCTATGTCCTGCCACAACAAGGGAATTGTTGGTGATCCAGTTACAACCCAAGAATGGCAGATATTCAGTCTTAAGTTTGATAACGGCCTTGCCTTGTGTAGCATCAGCAACGTTAATTGAACTATCGTGTCCTACCCAAGCAACTTTGTTTCCATCAGCTGAAAAGGAAACGCTGTGCACCCAACCACCACCTGATGGAGAGTTGGGGAACTCTGCCAATAATTGGCCCAGTGGTAGCTTTGATCCCCACACATTTGGACCAGGTTGATCTTCGATATCTTTGATGTATGCAGAGAAAACTCTTACTTTAAAATCAGCAGAACCAGCTACTAATAGCATATTATTTGGGTGCCAATCTAATGTAGTAACAGTTGAGCGAATGGGTTTTTTAATATGCTTGGAAACCCACCAGTTATTTTCTTTTTCAAAATAGCATATTGAAATAAGTCTTGCACCTGAGCCCACAGCAAACTTGTTTTCCATTGGAGACCATTTCACACAAGTAGCAGCACGGTTGATACGCAACAACACAAGAGTAGTTGTCCACTTGCCATCCTCACCTTGAGTCCAAACATATGCATTGCGGTCAACAGCGCATGTTACAATGCGGTTGGTATTTGGGGCCCAATCAATGCCCATAACTCTTAAATCATGCTCAACTAAATTATTAGTTTGTTTCCATTCACTTCCTTCTTTCTGATAAATATGAACTTCATTATTGTTAGGTGAGAAGGCAATTTCTGAAAATATGAAACCTTTTGTAAACATACATAGCATTAATGAAAGGCAAATTGATAGTAAATATTGAGAATAAGGAACTGTATCTTGTTATTTTATAGCAGTGGTGTATTGCATGTCTAGTAACGATATACTCACGGGTTCTATCCTTGTTCCAAGCATGACAAGTTATCGGAGCACATGAGTCACCAAACGATAGAGTTTGAGCCATGATTCGGCACTGCAATAGATAAAAAAACAGTTTTTTTTTTAAATTATGGAAGATAGTTTACTTAGTGATATTTCATTGTTTAACTAAGTAACTAAACCAAGTTAGTACCTTTAGGTTTCACAAAGTAAAAACTGTAGTCACGCCCGGCTTGATAAGCTCAACAAACAATCTGGTATATTCGCGGACTCTGGGCAGTCGACGCGAATTCTGAAAGCAATTTATTATTACAAACAAAACCTGTTATCTAAATAACAATTTATTAAAGCTGCAATATCACACTTAGTTATTAATATATTAAAATTAGATCAACAAACTACGAAATTCACCTGCTGCTATCAATCACTTCACCACAGACAACAGTTTTTTTTTGTTGAAGTTCTCCCGTTTTAAGGAAGGCAAAGGGAACAATGCCCATACAGCCTGATCATTAATTAATCTTCTTTTTGTTTTTATTTTTACATTAGAATGTCGGTGTGACGCATTCTAATGTTTCTTGGAGTGTTTGGCACGAAATGTATCGAGTTGGCTTTTTCGATAAGCTTCTGTGAGGTAGTCAACACTACAATAAAATTCTCACTTCCACTTGACCGGAATAGCGTATATTTTAACGATTCCACTAATTCTTCAGTTACGCAGACAGTTGTTACACAAAACCACACCAATTTTATTTCACAATATCCACTATGAACGAATTTAAGAGTAATTAAAATAAGACACCAACCACACTCGATAAAATCCCGCCAAAAAGTCAGACAACAGTAAGAAAGACTGAGTTGCCAACCATAGAAGCTTTTTCCTCGTACTAAAATCTCGTAATCTGGCTTTCGAATCTCGTATTGGACATTTGGACATTTGTTTTTTAAATTGTTTGCGAATCAATCCGCATCCGCATCACAAGTCGTGCAAAGCCAAGAACAAAATAGAAAAAACTTTCTATAACTACAATAAAACTTAGGTAGCATAACTTCTATGTAATAATTCTAACTTTCTATGTATAGATGACATACCACATACCACTAATGACTGGCCAATATGGCAAATTCCAAGGCCGTAAAAATTATCTATGTAATCTGTGGATCATATGGATAAAAAGAACCTAGTCTGTGAAAGAAACACAACAGTGCACAACAGATCAGTCAACAACATACAACATTTGAACTTCGGTATCGCTATCAATTATAAATTAATACAGAAAGAAAGAATGTCGGGCAGGGGTAAGTGAACCTTAAGATTTTTTCCCACTGATCACGCAACTGTTGATGTTAAAAATCATTATTATACATCATACTTGCAGGAAGATATCGCGGCCACCGTAACCGCAGAGAGCCCACTTTGTCCTCTGTTGCACGCGAAAATGCCCTCTCTTTACCTGCGGACAGCCCAGTTCTATCTATGTTTAAGTCTGCTGCAGTCCAGCTCAACAAACGACAAGACCGGCACGAGAGGCTGGTGAAACTCTCGCGGGACATAACGATTGAAAGCAAACGTATAATATTCCTGTTACACTCTGCAATAACGTACGTTCTTTATTCTATACTTAAATTTTACGTCATCCGATAAAGCTGTGTTTATTCTGAAGTTGATTTCCAGTAAAGAATCTGCAGAGAAGGCTGTATCTGAAGCAAACAATAGGCTGACGGCACTTATTCAAGGTCCTATTAAAAACATTGGCCTGGAGTTAGAAAATAGCCCTGCCTACTTGCACTCCAGGGCTGTTACAGCAGGATTTCAAGAATTCATTGAGGCAAGAACATTTTGTTCCTTGATGGAAAAGGGTGTCATAATAACTCATGATGAAGTGAAGAAGGAATTGGAATATTCAATGGAGAGCTCCGAAGATGCTGAAAATGAGAGAACCTTAGTAACAATGCTACCAATTGTTGATTATATGCTGGGATTAGCAGATCTTACTGGTGAACTCATGAGGAAAGCCATTAACAGCATTGCCAGTGGTGATAGCGAGGAATGCTTTCAATCTTGTCAAAATGTTAGAGATCTGTATACAGGCTTTATAGGTACATTATTATTTTTCCTTTCTTCTGCAAATGTAAAAAAAAATAATGCCTCCATCTGCTGTTTACATTGATATGCTTTATTCAATAACTAATTGATTTTTGGAGAAACATTGCTGTGGTTAAATATTAAGGGTGAAAACACTATTGTGTTTACCTCTGAAAGTGAGCAGCTAAGCCTACAATTACCACTCTTCTTTTTCAGGTTTATTTGGAATGGGTAAAGAGTTAGCCCGGAAAATAATAACAACACGAAGTAATGTTTCTAAAGTGGAATTGGCAGTGTATGCCCTGAAAGTCCGTGGAGGTGAAGCCCCTGCTACTCTATTACTTCAACCAGCAGCTCCAAACGAATTGGAGGAACCACTAAACTACTCTGACGACGAAGGTTATTTTTGATTATAAATAAATAAACACATTTGCTTGAAAAATAATATATGTACTTGATCTTACTTAAATAACAACAAAGAGGTCTTGAAACTTAATAATTATAAATAAACATTATTTCTCAACATTGTTTTGTGTTTAATTCCTCCATTTCTTGTCTGTATTTCTATTCCTGCTGAGGTTGCCATTCCGAATCTTCATCATCTGTTGCATAAGGGTCTTCTTCACCTATTGAATCTGAATCATCCCAATCATTTTGTCTGTTGATTGTCTTTCTGGTTCGCTTATTATTTAAAACAAGTGAAGTAATTTCACCATCATCATCTTCTGCATCATTATCACTCACTATATCTTTTAGTTGGTCTTTTTCTTTTGTTTCCTATAAACAATTTCTTGAATTCAGCATAAGCAACTAATAACATGTCCAATATTGAAAAAGTTCGACTAACATTAATGAAGTCGTTTCTCCTTCTTTCTCTTAAAATATAATAATTAAAGTTTCAAAATTCATAATCATAGTCTACACTATCTCCATCAGAATCCATCACTTCAAAATGGTCATCATAAAAATTTACAGTATTGGCGTTGATGTAAAATGTGTTGCCATGTCTTTGAACGACTTGCATACCTGTAGAGAAAGTATATTGATATATAAATGTTTTAGGAGAAGGGGTGACCTATTATTGTTGTTCTTGGTACAACAATATATAAATCATTAAACAGCTCATCAGTTACATTAAGTTTTGATGTTGGCATGTGTATTGATTTGATAGATTTTCCCTATTGCTGTTCTACTTTCTGTTTTTTTTTTGCTTCTAGACCAACAAAATACTAATAAGGAAGAGGTCTTTTTATTGGGATTCTCTCGTAAGTGCTTACATATTTTGAATAAGGTGTAGAATTTATGAAGTTAGGCCTTGTAGAGTTAGAAGCTTGGCTCTACATGAGATCTGATAACTTTTTACAGTGCGAATCATGGTCTTATCTTGGAAATACTTTACATGTCAATGTTTATGGTGGGATCTTATATATCTGGGTTATCATTGTGGTAAATGAACTGTGCCTCATGCCTGGGTGTGTTAAAATGCGATTCAACTAAGAATAGGACCGCCTGGGCGCCATATTTTGACGTCATAGCTGTCAATTCAAGCCAAATAGGTAGAGTGAGCAAAAGAATGTTGCTATTTAATAAAACTTATTTACTAAGATTAAGTGAGACAAAATGTCAAATTTTTTAATAAAATTAATTTACTAAGGTTTAGAAAGAACACAACCGATTTTCAATAGTATTTCTTTATTAAGACTGTGTAAAAAAAACATTAATCAGAATCTAGCTCTTCAATTTTGCTCATCTCTGCATTACTGCCGGTTAGAAGTTAGAAGTTATGAATAATCATGTAGGTCACATACGAACATGCATTCTTTATGTAAACGAAAGTTTTAAATCGAGTTTTTGAACGCAACATAAAGTGACAAGTGACGATTTAGGTTATCAACCATTCATAGCCAAAGCTGAATAAATGAAAAAAAAACAACTAATATTAATTATCAACATTTGTTATTGTTTGTTTAAAAATGATTGGTTTGTATTCTAGAATCAGCCGAGTGCTAAAAAAGTGTTCCGAATTTTTTTTTGCAAACCGTACTTTTCAAGCGACATTTGACAGATTGAGGTCATTGGCTTTCCTATTCTTATTTGAATCGCATTATATATACATATACGAGTAGAAGTACGAGTCGTATACCTGGGTTGTCGTTGGGCGGGCGCGCCCCCTGCGGATGGTCGTGGTCGCGCCAGTGTCGCTGGTCGCGTCGGCGGCATGCGGCGCCCCAGGGGCACTATATATATACGAGTCGTATACCTGGGTTGTCGTTGGGCGGGCGCGCCCCCTGCGGATGGTCGTGGTCGCGCCAGTGTCGCTGGTCGCGTCGGCGGCATGCGGCGCCCCAGGGGCACTATATATATACGAGTCGTATACCTGGGTTGTCGTTGGGCGGGCGAGCCCCCTGCGGATGGTCGTGGTCGCGCTAGTGTCGCTGGTCGCGTCGGCGGCAGGCGGCGCCCCAGGGGCACTATATATATATACGGGTCGTATACCTGGGTTGTCGTTGGGCGGGCGCGCCCCCTGCGGATGGTCGTGGTCGCGCCAGTGTCGCTGGTCGCGTCGGCTGCAGGCGGCGCCCCAGGCGCACTATATATATACGATTCGTATACCTGGGTTGTCGTTGGGCGGGCGCGCCCCCTGCGGATGGTCGTGGTCGCGCCAGTGTCGCTGGTCGCGTCGGCGGCAGGCGGCGCCCCAGGGGCACTATATATATACGAGTCGTATACCTGGGTTGTCGTTGGGCGGGCGCGCCCCCTGCGGATGGTCGTGGTCGCGCCAGTGTCGCTGGTCGCGTCGGCGGCAGGCGGCGCCCCAGGGGCACTATATATATATATGAGTCGTATACCTGGGTTGTCGTTGGGCGGGCGCGCCCCCTGCGGATGGTCGTGGTCGCGCCAGTGTCGCTGGTCGCGTCGGCGGCAGGCGGCGCCCCAGGGGCACTATATATATATATGAGTCGTATACCTGCGTTGTCGTTGGGCGGGCGCGCCCCCTGCGGATGGTCGTGGTCGCGCCAGTGTCGCTGGTCGCGTCGGCGGCAGGCGGCGCCCCAGGGGCACTATATATATATATATGAGTCGTATACCTGGGTTGTCGTTGGGCGGGCGCGCCCCCTGCGGATGGTCGTGGTCGCGCCAGTGTCGCTGGTCGCGTCGGCGGCAGGCGACGCCCCAGGGGCACTATATATATATATGAGTCGTATACCTGGGTTGTCGTTGGGCGGGCGCGCCCCCTGCGGATGGTCGTGGTCGCGCCAGTGTCGCTGGTCGCGTCGGCGGCAGGCGGCGCCCCAGGGGCACTATATATATATATGAGTCGTATACCTGGGTTGTCGTTGGGCGGGCGCGCCCCCTGCGGATGGTCGTGGTCGCGCCAGTGTCGCTGGTCGCGTCGGCGGCAGGCGGCGCCCCAGGGGCACTATATATATATATGAGTCGTATACCTGGGTTGTCGTTGGGCGGGCGCGCCCCCTGCGGATGGTCGTGGTCGCGCCAGTGTCGCTGGTCGCGTCGGCGGCAGGCGACGCCCCAGGGGCACTATATATATATATGAGTCGTATACCTGGGTTGTCGTTGGGCGGGCGCGCCCCCTGCGGATGGTCGTGGTCGCGCCAGTGTCGCTGGTCGCGTCGGCGGCAGGCGACGCCCCAGGGGCACTATATATATATATGAGTCGTATACCTGGGTTGTCGTTGGGCGGGCGCGCCCCCTGCGGATGGTCGTGGTCGCGCCAGTGTCGCTGGTCGCGTCGGCGGCAGGCGGCGCCCCAGGGGCACTATATATATATATATGAGTCGTATACCTGGGTTGTCGTTGGGCGGGCGCGCCCCCTGCGGATGGTCGTGGTCGCGCCAGTGTCGCTGGTCGCGTCGGCGGCAGGCGGCGCCCCAGGGGCACTATATATATATATGAGTCGTATACCTGGGTTGTCGTTGGGCGGGCGCGCTCCCTGCGGATGGTCGTGGTCGCGCCAGTGTCGCTGGTCGCGTCGGCGGCAGGCGGCGCCCCAGGGGCACTATATATATATATGAGTCGTATACCTGGGTTGTCGTTGGGCGGGCGCGCTCCCTGCGGATGGTCGTGGTCGCGCCAGTGTCGCTGGTCGCGTCGGCGGCAGGCGGCGCCCCAGGGGCACTATATATATATATGAGTCGTATACCTGGGTTGTCGTTGGGCGGGCGCGCCCCCTGCGGATGGTCGTGGTCGCGCCAGTGTCGCTGGTCGCGTCGGCGGCAGGCGGCGCCCCAGGGGCACTATATATATATATGAGTCGTATACCTGGGTTGTCGTTGGGCGGGCGCGCCCCCTGCGGATGGTCGTGGTCGCGCCAGTGTCGCTGGTCGCGTCGGCGGCAGGCGGCGCCCCAGGGGCACTATATATATATATGAGTCGTATACCTGGGTTGTCGTTGGGCGGGCGCGCCCCCTGCGGATGGTCGTGGTCGCGCCAGTGTCGCTGGTCGCGTCGGCGGCAGGCGGCGCCCCAGGGGCACTGTCCGCGCGCGCCCGCGCCCCAGTCCGCGTCACCGGGGTGGCTGAACTGGGCCTTGTGTTGAAGGTTACGTCTGCCCAACAACACCACATTATCACGGGCAATATTTAAAAGATCACTTAAAAATACAATTGATAACTTAAAGGTTAGGGTAGGTAGGTTACCAATTTTTGATGTGTAACATCTTTCCTCTCGCTTTTCTGCAATTTGTGGGAGTGAGTTCGTAAAATGGGACGGAAGTGTGTAACGGGAAGTCGCGAAAGCGCGCGCTATTTGATTTGGTTTTAGAACATAATGTTCAAATGGCTTATTCCTTTTGTAGTAGGTTTTATTTCTTTTTTTACTAATATAAGGTGAGGTTTCAAATGTTACACATCATACGCGACTACTGTAAGGCTCGCTCGTTATTTTTTTTACTGCGTTCGTGATTTCTTGCTTTTCCAAGCAAGGCGACATGCCGCGACTGCACAATGCATACACCATGCTTCAGTCACTCCAGTCGGCGCTGCGGTCGCCGCGTTCGGAATGAATTTTTTGGAGATTTAGAAACAAGTAGTGTCGCTGCAGTTTGCGGTCTCTGAATGGCACCTTTACTATTCTATCAATGGACATATAAATAATGTGCAATTATAAACTACACTGACTTACAGCCTTACGCCGAAACATCAAATTCATTTACAGCTCGATGACGCAGGTGGTTAGTGTAACCGGGCTGCGATTATGGAAGTTAAGCAACTTTCAAAATGGCTGGTCAGTGGATGGGTGACCAAAAAAATATGATATCGAGTTTCTCTTCGCTTCGTAAGGGTACGTTGAGTCGTTCGTCGCAGCTGCATCTGCAGTCGTTAGCATCCACTGATCTCACTAAGCCCGTGTGTGTACCTGTACCCCAGCAGTGGGTACATTTCAATCGGTCGCGACAAAATCTTTCAGGAGTATCTAAGTCGGGATTAAGCTTCAAACGCAGATTTAAATACTAAAAATAATTGAAGATTGCATTTTTTCCATCAATTCGACATCATCGATTATTTGTTAAAATAATATGCAATCTAAAACACTTCTTATTATGTTGAATAAAACTGAATTATAATTATGTCCTTTAAAACATTACCAAAATATTTGCATTTGATCTGCAAGAGCTAGTTGCTTGACCGGGTCAGTGCAGATGTAACACGTTATATTTGAATAAGTAACTTACATTGTATTTTTTAATTATGTATTTATTTGACTATTAACATTAATTTAAATAAACACTACAAGTAAAGGTTTTATTGAAATAACTTTGTACATAAAATATTAACAATTGTTATTTTTACCGACCGTACGAAACTTCACTACTTAATATAAAACAAAGTCGCTTTCTCTGTCCCTATGTCCCTTTGTATGCTTAAATCTTTTAAACTACGCAACGGATTTTGATGCGGTTTTTTTTAATAGATAGAGTGATTCAAGAGGAAGGTTTATATGTATAATACATGCATAATATAGTACAGAAACACTGATAATTTTAGAGGTTTTTAATGTAAGGTCGTAAATAAACACATTTTTGCGCTTACATTGAAAACGCTGGCTGAACCCCACGAGATAGATCAAAATAATGTACTACAGTATTGTACACCTTAAAAAGGTCTACAAAAAAGTCCGCGATGGTATATGTCTATCTCTTAAGGATAACCCACAATAACCAATTTTTATCCTATACGTTTTACGAGAAATAATAGATTATTAACGAAGCGATTTTAAGCAATATAACATTCATCCTTATCCAATTAAGTACCTTAAATACATTGTGCATTTAATATAGAATAATTTGGCCCTTTAACGCATATAATTTAAATGAATATTTTCGAAGATATTACAAATTTAAAATTCAGGGACATAGCGGTTCCGACGCTATCGGGCTTGGCGGCGCGTGCCTATTGTAATTGGGTATTAGAAGAATGTCATTGTGTATAATACAAGCCTGAGAACAAAAACTATAGTCTACAGTACAGCTTTACACCGAAGCGAAGCGAGGGCGGGCCACTAGTAACTTTAAATAGTAATTTTAAATTAAACTTGTGTTTTTTCTATAAGTTTTATTTTATATTTTTACAAAATACAGTTTATCACAATCATACAATTCGGGCATTATAAAACCAAATTGAAACGTCTTGTCTAGCCTAGTCGAGCTTGTAGTCACAAGCTACGCCATCAGTTCGTAAACCCTTCGGCGGGGGCCTTGTAACGATCCTAATTTCGATTAACGGCTAGTAAATGGTGGAATGACTCCTAAGACTAATCGAATCACATAGTTCATTCAAGTCTCAATTCAAGAAGTATCTGTTGAATATTCAAAAGCAGTTTGAAAATATCGTCTGTCCCCGTATGAGAGCAAAGTTAAATACACTAAACTCGCAATATAATAAGTGGATACTGTGACTCTGTGAGTCATTTGTTTTAATTTACCTGGATGGTGTTTTATTATTTTATTGTATTTCAGAATTATTAATAATATCTCTTATCTATTAGACAAGTCCGTCCGTCCGTCCGTCCGTGGTGCTGTTTCAGCGGCCAAACCGTAAGAGATAGATAAAGAGAATGTTTAAGTTATAAGTTAAGAATAGTCTGATAAGACTACAAACCGGATTTGAGTAACGTAGCACTTCCGGTTTTGCGAGAAATCACGTGATTTCTATTTCAAACGAAACCACACAAAATCTCTGAAGTTCTCAATTAATTAAATACATTTTTATTTTTTTATTTTTTTGGTGAACATTTGGTTCACTGGTTTGCTAGTAATATCTTTAATAACTCAGAAAGTATTGATTTATTCTAAAAACTTTATATAACAAATTTTGTTTTGAATCTGTCTCATTATCGATTCCTGGAGTTGTTTCTATTAAAATAATTTTCACCCCCGAGAAGGAGTGGCATCTATTTCCAGGGTAAAAGCGCAAGTTGGCACTATGTCACTCTTGTTTCTTCAGGTATCTCCCACCTACTCACCAATTTTCATGAAAATCGATGGAGATTCAACGAAATCGGAGGTGAAAACCTTCATTGACTGGACTATATCTAAATTATGATTGAGTGACTAGTAAAAAAATTACATTTTAAATATTACATAACATTGAATTGACTAAGATTTGAATAAAAACTAAATAAATTGACATTATAATTAATATATTTAACATTTAATTGGCTAATTGAATTGACTAAGACTTGAATGAACTTAAATAAATTGACATTATAATTAATATATTTAACATTTAATTGGCTAATAATTATTTAATTTATATAACTAACCACAAAGAATGTAACGATAGAGGTAGGCTTATAACCAGCTGTGCTGTGCCTTTTGCTATTTCCATTCCATAACAATAAATTATATATTCTATGTACAGTCACCCAAAGTAAAATGATTGAAAATGGCATGTGAATATATGGAAATAAAGCATTTGTATTTGTAATGAGAAGAACCGGAAAGGTTTATATTTAAATTATATACTTATATAATTCAAAGTACAGCTGTACAACTTATAATTAAATAACTTACAAGTCAGTCTACTACCCCTATGATATTTACAACTAGTCAGTCAACTACCCCAATGATTCTTACAACTAATCAGTCAATTACCCTTACATAATTTACTCTAAAACACTGCAATACTGAATTCAATTATTGAAAGATAAAAGATGTATTTGAGGTAAGCTTTTAAATATTTAGGTGTGTTTATACAGGGTGGCCGGGGAGTTGACGTTTAAGCGTAAAATTTAGATACTTTATGATGAGGAGTATCCAAATCACCCCCATGTATGTTCTACGATTTTGCGTAGTTTTCGAGTTATAATTTTTTTAATGATTTTTTTTCGCAATTTTCACCTAACATCAGTTTTCGATTTTTTTCTCATTCTGTTGGACGTTTCTTGTTCAGTTTTTTTATGATAACTGACTAACATAGTAACTAACCTGGCACCCTAAAACTTATGGTTTATCTAGGCATTGCAGAATTTACTTAGAATTTGTTCGAAAGTTCAAAATTACGATTTGAGCTCAGTATACACAAATTTTCAAAGTATCAAAAAAAAAGTAAATGGGGGAGGGGGTGATTTTGAGTTCAAAGTGCTTTTAGAAACTTCCTGAAACATTAAACTATAAAACAAGGCCAAATAAAGATAGGGTTAATAAGGCTTTATTTTCTGTAACTGACCTCAAAGTAAATTTTGGATACTCCTCATCATAAAGTATCTAAATTTTACGCTTGATCGTCAACTCCCCGGCCACCCTGTATACAGTTCAAGTAAAAAAAAAATACTAGAAACGAACAATAAATTAACAAAGATAAAATTGAAGACAAACAAGCAGGAGCATCCTTAAATTCAGGGCTTGTGGAAGTCCCTGAAGCAGCCAATTATGCATAGGTACACTCCACACTCTATGCACTGCCAGACTGTTCGGCTCAACACCTTCTTTTGCGAGCACCACCAGCAGTTACCCCTTTTAGCAGGTGCGCGCATCGGGAAGTGGTTTCCTTCAACGATCGGTCGGTTTTGCATCGTGAATTTAGAGTTGCGTCTTGTTTGAGAAGACATTGTCTCTGTCGTCGTGAACGTCGCCGTCGTCGTCGTCGTCGTTATCATCGTCGCTGTCATCGTCCTCGGTACTCTAGTGATAACTCTGGTCTCCGTGCCCAAGTCGATATGTCTGCAAGCTTTTAGCAAGTCTTCTGCCAGTATTGTTCTAAACTGCCTATGTGCGAGCCTCGTATGCTTGGTGTGGTATATAACGTAACAGTTAAACACTGCAACGTTAAAAAGGCGACGGAATACTTTTTTGTACCACACTCGGCTTCTCCCCCTCTCCATGGGCTGTGCGGATAAAAATTGATCCTTACGATCGACACCACCCATGTATCTGTTATAATCGAGAACAATACTGGGCTTGTAAGGTTTATTTTTCGTTTGGTTATGTTTTTTTCGTGCACCGATTTGGAGCGGATGGTATGTGGAGATCATGCTTACTAAGTTGGCGTGTCGCCATACCATTAGTGACAAATCGGGACAGTAAGTGGCCACCAATTCACCATGTCGAAAATCAGTTTTGGTCATAGTCCGTATTGAGGGCGGAATAAATTCACGGTTCAATCTTAGTGTTCTGTAGCAGTCGGTTCGTTTTCGTTTGAGGCATCGCGCTAATAATGGACAATTGTAAAAATTATCCATTATTACCGTATTTCCTCGGTGAAGAAGCGGTTCCAATAAGTCAAAAACAATCTTTGCTGTGGCATGCGTAGGTGTAAAATCAGTAGTCAAAGTTTGTTCCCGTTTTGTATCTTGTCCATTTGTGTTAGAATCATCAATATTGTCGTTATTATCATTTAACACTGTCTTGTTGTCTTTCCCAGCATATACCCTAAACTGCCAGAGATAGCCAGTTGTTGAATCGCAAAGTTCATAAGTTTTAATGCCGACTTGGGCCGCTATAGTATTGATTTTTTGAGCAAAGCTCAAACGGCCCTGCCACTTAAGAAGCGATTCGTCGATCGCTACCTCTTGATGAGGGTAGAACAGGCTTGAGAATTTATTGTTGAAGTAGTCAATTATGGGTTGTATTTTAAAGAGTTTTGTTTTAATCGACAGGTCGTTGTTAACGAAGTGCAGCATAGAATTAAGAAGGAGATATCTGTTATAAGGCATTATTTTTGAAAAATAGGGCATAGTGCCAAAGCCGTTAAAGGAAAAGTAGGACTCCTCGTTTGGTAACGGATAGAGCCCTTGAAGAATGAAGATGGAAAGTAAGGATATCATTTCCTGTCGGTCAGTCGGTGTCCAGCGACTAAATCGTGTAGTCTGTGACAGTTTGTCCTTCATAGAGTCTAGTTTTTGTTGGGCGTATCGATTCGTCTCTGTACATAACATGTCAATGAAGTCTACGTCGAACATCATGTGAAAAATGTCGGTCGGTGTTGTAGTGTCTGTCATCTCAGTAGTCGGTCCCGGAGTCCCGGTAAAAGTTTCACGTTTAGCTGTGAAAGTCGACTTGTCTCTGGTCCAATTGAAAGAGAAACAGTCGTCCGGTACTAGGTGATGCAGCACCTCATCGTTCGCCCTGTCTTCTGTCTGTAAAATCCGTAGTTGGTACGGAGTCAAGTCTTCGTCAGTCACAGTATCAATTTCTAGAGTGGTTGATAGCGGATCATTATTTATGTTTTCGTTGTCTAAATCACTATCCGAATCTAGCTCGCAACTGTTAACAACGTCATTTGACGGGCCGCCGTTGATTCCTGGAAGGAAAAATGGGCAAAATAAGCAACTTTCCTAACAAAAATAAATACTTTTCAATAATTATTGTTAATGCTTACCAATTACCGATGGCTGTTCTGCATGTATCACCACTTCTCTGCCAATAGAGGGATCTGTGAAATAATAAATTTATTAGTTATCCGATTCATCAGTGCGCTCTTAAAAAAGGCTAAAGAGAACTGGGCGCATTAGGCACCGTATCAGTCTCAGACTTACCGGGTTCCTGCATCGCTGGCTCGATCTTGAAGAACCTTTCCTCCCTGTTTTGCGAACTGTCCACCAGATCTGGAACGATGAAGCCTTCGCCGGCTGATGAAGTCGATGGCAGCCAAGGGTCTTCAAAGACTTCGTCGCCTGACGATGGCAGCGGAGCTCCGGTACCGGGCAGAAACCCGCACGGTTCCCGCTCTGTAGATGGTTTTCTATAAATAAAAACATGAAAATTATAAGCTGAATGTTTAGTTACATAAATATATAGTTATAAGCTATAGTATATTATGTAAGAATACATATTTTTTTAATATAGATGAGGGTTGAAATACATACAGCGTCCGTGTTTTCCTAAGAGGCTCATCCGGCTTCCTCTTATTTATATATTGTTCAGCCTGCCTCTTCCTATTTATATATTGTTTTTTTATCGCGGGCCTCATCACTGTCATCCGTTTTTGGGTGAGTTTCTCCGCGCGTATTACCAGCAGATTTTCACTACAAAAATTGAAATGTTACAATTATTTGAATAATAAATAACAATGCAGCGTAGTTCGTACAATGCTTAGAGTGGTGTGAAATAAAGACGACGAAAGACTATTAAATAATTTAGAGTTAAAAATGCCAAGTGCCGCTCTTTGTTATTACATGGACGAAATTACAATCAAAAGGTGATAAGACAAATATAAATAAATACTCACGGCTCCAAAGATTCGCTCTACCTCATCAAAAATTGAAAAAAAGGCAATTAATGCTTTTAAAACACAAATCATCCTGATAACACATCACAAGGCGGATCTGCTGTTATCATCAGAAATAATATAGGACAACACCTTCACAGCGAATTTCGAGAGGAATGGTTACAAGCGACGATTATAATTATAAATGGTAACATTTGACCTATAAACCTACTACCCACCAAAACACAGCCCAAAACAAGATACGTTTA
The DNA here is from genome assembly GCA_902850365.2 of Chilo suppressalis. NCBI lineage: Eukaryota > Metazoa > Arthropoda > Insecta > Lepidoptera > Crambidae > Chilo > Chilo suppressalis. The sequence continues at coordinate 1,581,278 of OU963905.1, read as the reverse complement.
AAAGCTACTTTCGTACTCTGGAAAACGAATTCATAAGTGGCGGGGACTGGAACTGCAAGAACACTCAAACTCAAACTCAAAATAACTTTATTTAAATGGACTTCGGTAAGTACTTTTAAATCGTCAATTCCCTACCACAGTTTCGAGATGAAATAATTATTTCACTTAAATACCTACTTATTATGCTGCTTTGTCGGAGAAGAAGCGGAAAGAAACTCCACAGCTTACAATTTCATACTAATCTTACAACATCATTACAGGTCAATAGTTACATCAAAAAATAATAATTAAGGTACTAAAAGTACAGTTTTAGATGCATAAATTTTGGGCAGATTTTACTCCCACGCATTTCTATCATTCAAATAGTTATTAATTTTATAATAAGCTTTTTTATACAATTTAGCTTTTAAAGTTGTTTTAAATTTATTAATAGGCATATCTCTCATACTATTTGGAAGCTTATTGTAAAAACGTATACATTGGCCCACAAAGGAATTGTTTATTCTGTGGAGACGAGTCTTATGTACAACCAAATCGTGTTTTTTCCTAGTATTAACATTATGTGTATCACATTTCTCAGAAAAATGTATAATATTTTTCTTTACATATAGTAAGTTGTCCAATATATATTGTGATGCTACAGTTAGAATATTTATCTCCTTGAACTTTTCTCTCTTGATATCACGGTTAACTACAACCAAGGGACGTAAACTAAAAAAAGTATTGACCAACATAATCTAACAATCCTAGGAACAGGTGAACTTACTTACTGGCCAACCGATATGAATAGAGTTCGTCGACGTCTTCATCTTGAAAGGACTTTCAGATGTGTACTTTGAGGTCGAGTTATCACTTGACTCTGTCTCAGACTATACTCAGATAAAAGCCACATTCTGTTCATTTAACCGATACAACGGGTACATGAATCAGTACTATACACCTACAGAACAGACTAGAGCGCTTTCACAGAGTATTCGGAGGACGAGATGGAATTAAAGGTTAAACTTAAAACTGAGGAAGATAACATTCTATATCACATACCTTATACAAGTAGCTGTATGGCGTTCTAACCCGACACTAAGCTAAGAAATAATGTACCACTAGATATAAGGAATAAACTTCAGGAAAAGGAAAACAGAGAAGGCAACTCCACTTAACAAGATCCCACAGACACAGAACAGAATATATAAGAATCTCAAGAGAACTGAATGATCTTATAAATGAAAGTAGCGTTTCAACAAAAAATGTCTAATCTCTCGGCAAATAAAAAATATTTATTATGAAAAATAACGAAACACTTTAAAAGACCAAAAAGCCATATTTCAACATTACGGAAATCTTCCGGGGACTCTTGGGATAGAAGTGAAATTGAAAAGGCAGAACTTTTGCAAAACATCTAAGTGCAGTATTTATTTCTAATCCGTCGTCTTTGAACGACTTTGAAGAGGAAGTTGACAAAATGATCAATAGTGAGCTGCAGCTGTATCTGCCAATTGCACCGGTCACTACCCAAAACTTTGGAAAATATCTCAAAAGTCAAAATAGCTTTATTCAAATTGGATGCAAAATACAACTCTTTTGAATCGTCCATATTTTTTCCCCTTAAAGGACATTTTTTTAGCTGTAGAGAAAACTGGCGCAAAAAACTTCACAGCGTTAAATAATTATGTAACAATATTTACAAAAAAATATATTGTTACGGTGTCAATACAAAATAATTTTATCTTCATCATAATTATAGAAAAAGCCTGCCGGAACGTTTGGAACAGTTTAAACCCACGCATTTTTGTCTGAAATATAATCAGACACTTTATAAAAGGCTTTATTAATAAGAACTCTTTTAATGGTAGTTTTAAATTTGTTGACGCTTAATTTTTGGATATTTCTAGGGACTTTATTGTAGAAGCGTAAACAAAGTCCTTTAAATGAATTATTGTTTCTGTTGAGCCTTGTAATTGGTACAGCTAATTTATATTTATTTCTAGTATTAAGCGAGTGCTTATCACTATTTAGAGGAAATAATGTAATTTTTTTTTTTAAAATCATTATATTTTCATACATGTACTGAGAAGCAACAGTCATTATATCGATTTCTTTAAATTTTTCTCTTAAAGCGTCTCTAGTCTTAACATTTTAAATTGATCGAACAGCCCGCTTCTGCAGCACAAAAATAGTTTGAATGTCGGCAGCATTTCCCCACAGCAAAATACCGTACGACATCACACTATGAAAATAACTAAAATAAAGTAACCGAGCAGTATCTACGTCAGTTATTTGGCGTATCATCATTACTGCGTAGGCTGCAGAGCTCAGTCTCTTCGACAATTTCTCAATATGTTTGGTCCCACTTAAGCTTCGGATCTAGTATAATGCCTAAGAATAGTGTGCACAAGGTCCATATTCTTATCTTTGATAGTTACACTAGTTTGTGTCTGCTTGACATTGGGTAGTAAAAAATTTAATCATTAAGAAGTAAATTATTAGCATTAAACCAGTCGACTACTTTAGAGTTGGCATTGTTCACGTCGTCAATAAGTGGTTGCTTTCTTTTAATTTTAAATAAAAGTGAAGTATCATCTTCAAACAATACTTTCTCGTGATTATCCCTTACATTTACATAAATTAAAAATAAGAAAGGACCAAGGATCGAGCCCTGAGAAACACCCATCTTTACTAACGATCCGAGAGATCTTTTGCCATTGATGTCAACTCTCTGGAGCCTATCGCTCAAATATGACATAATGAGATCCAGAGTGCTACCTTTAAAACCATAGTGGCTTAGTTTCCTGATCAGTTTCATGAAAAACGCAATCAAAAGCCTTGGACAAATCACAGAAGACACCTAAAGCATCACGTGACTCCTCCCAGATATCAAAAATATTTTGTAAGAGCTCAACACCAGCGTCAGTTGTAGAGCAACCCCTTGAAAACCAAATTGTTTTGAATTAAGTAACTTATTTTTATAGAAATAAGACTGCATTTGGTCTAATATTATTTTTTTCAAATATCTTACTAAAAGTAGATATTTGAAAAAATACACAGATAAAGGTCTAAAGTTTGTGGGGTCAGATGTGCTACCGGATTTAAATAATGGAGTTATTTTGCTGTGTTTCATGAGATCAAGAAAAACACCACAGTCAATACACTGGTTAAATATGTCAGCTAATATTGAAGCTATTTTTTTAATTACTGATTTAGAGACATCAACGGAATTTCTCCACAGATCAGAGGTTTTCTTTTTATTCAACTGGTCAAAAGACCTTATAATATCATAAGAATTAATATATTGAAATTCAAACTGAGTATTACAATTTTTCACACTTTCTTTTAAAATAGACAGCTTCAACGGGGGACGAGCTAAAAGGTTTGGTGGTTGAAACTGGAATGTCAGTAAAAAAAAAACAAATTCAGTGGCAACTGCAATGTCTGATGTAACTTTTTTTATTTTTAATGTGTAGATTAATTATTATTAATTTTATTATTATTTATAATCTGTATTTCTGATTTTAGACTTTCCAGTCTCATTATTTATAATATTCCAGGTCATTTTTATTTTGTCATTACTATTTTTGATTTTTGAGATCAGATATTTAGACTTGGCTATTCTACAAACTTTTTTAAATAATTTGAGTAACTCTGTACATTCTGTTTGAAATCTGCACTAGTGTTATAATTTCGTTCTGCGTAAAGATCGTGAAGGCTTTTTCTACTTTTATATATGCCAGCTGTAGCCCACTCACTAAAAAGTACATCATTACTAACAGTCACTTTTTTTGGAACAATGATGTGTAATATCATTCCTCGCGCTTTCCTGCCATTTGTGGGAGTGATTTTGTGAAATGGGACGGAAAAGTGTAACAGGAAGTCGCGAAAGCACGCGCTATTTGATTTGATTTTAGAACATAATGTTTAAATGGCTTATTCCTTTTGTAGTAGGTTTTATTTCTTTTTTACTAATATAAGTTGAGGTTTCAAATATCACATCATACGCGACTACTGTAAGGCTCGCTCGTTTTTTGTATCAAGCATAATTATATAAAATTTGTTTAAACTTACTGATATTTACTTGCTATTTATTGATATTTTGAACCAATCATCGTGGTATTTTTTTATAGGAAAATAAATACGAGAGAAGAAGTGACTATTTTACATATTTGTCGCGAAATTTTTTTTAACTAAATCAAATATGCTATGCTTCATAACAGTTTTGTCTACTCAACAATCTGTTAAGCTATGAGGGGGAAAAAAACAAACATGTTTCCTCTCAAGATTATTTATTAACAAGGGTTCAAAAACACTGACAAAAAAAGTTCCTCAACTGTGATTATAAAAAAGGCCCATTCTTTCCTCAACTGTGATTATAAAAAAAGGCCCATTCTTTCCTCAACTGTGATTATAAAAAAAGGCCCATTCTTTCCTCAACTGTGATTATAAAAAAAGGCCCATTCTTTCCTCAACTGTGACTATAAAAAGGCCCATTCTTTCCTCAACTGTGATTATAAAAAGGCCCATTCTTTCCTCAACTGTGATTATAAAAAAGGCCCATTCTAAACAATCTATTAACCATGTTGTAACTTAAAATGGTGCGTTATTTTAGTAATATATAGTAAGAGATAGGTGATAATGTACACTAGACATACGAATAACAAAATTCTTAATTTAACCATAGGTTTTGAAATATAAAATCAATTGTAGGACTGCATCAAATTTAATACCTTTCAATTGTTTATTGCATGTAAGGTGTATATAAATAGAAAGTTTAAGAAATGCAGCATTCACCAAGCAAAAATAATTATTATTTACACACAAAAAAGAAAATTACAACATAACGAAAAGGGCTATTTTTTTACAATAAATAGGTTTCTTCAGCTAGCATAAAATGAATAAGATCTAATTTTGGTAACTACCTACTTAGTCGTAATGTAAAGATAAAATTAATAAACACTCCCCGACGCAAAATATATATGTAGCTAATAAGTTTGACGTGTTTGTTTGTCTGTCTCCGTATCGGAGCTCCTGAAGGATAGAAGTGATTTTTTTTTTTATATTAGGTGACTTAATCGAGAGTTCTTAGATGAAGATCGGCTTAAAAGGGGTTATGGGGGGTAAAAGTGGGCATGGAAAACCAAACTTCTACAAATGTGCCCGAGTGGGGTATCAAATGAAAGAGCACATGTTAATTACAAAATTGAACGTTTAATGGGTATCGGTTAAGCTGTTCCAAAGTTAAGGGGAAAGTGGGGATAGAAAACGAAAAAAAATGTCTATAAAATATACCGGAGTGGGGTATTAAATGAAAGAACATCACATATACATTGCAAAATTGAATATTTAATAAAAATCGGTTCAGCCATTTCAAAGTTAAATGGGTTGGAAGTGGGGATGGAAAACAAATGAAAGAGGAATTCATTTACATTACAAAATTCAACGTAATGAAAATCATTTAAGCCGTTCCACAGTTATGGTGGTACAAACAGCATATTTACAAAAAAAACCGAGTTAGATATATAATTAAATAGCATCACATTATGTTCATTATTATACTGTACAGAGATATAACCATTTAAAGTGTCGGGTATTATTTTTATACAACAAGGTGAAAACAAGCATGCGGGCCGCCTGATAAGCTTTTACCGCCGTTTATATAATAATAGTAGTAGTATATAATAATTATATAATATTAGTTTAATATAATATATTCAGGTAATATTTTGTCAATATAATACAGAATTTTAAATATAAATAACATGAGCAATCAAATGTTATTGGTCACTTGTTATTATGTGCAAGTCGTCAATCAAAAGTCAGACAACTTAAGCCACCCTCTCAATTTCTTACCTAATGGAAAGACATTAATAGTGACGATAAAAAAATAGTCAAAAACAAGAAACAAAGGAGGAAAAAATTACATTTTAAGAGTGATGATTCCGGAAGCAAGAAAAAGTACTAGAAGAAGAATGACGACGATATGTACACAAAGCTACATTACAGCCGGGACAATAAGTATGAGTCCGTTCCTTGCACACAACACATGTACGCCGAATCTTGCCTTTGCCTCCAGAAAGTAATCCATATTCAGATGGAAGATGGTTTAGTACCTCCGCTGAAAACTTGGGAGGGCCCTGGGTAGATGTTGATGCCATAGTAGCGAGGGTTGGGCGTTGACGGTGGTGGTGTGCAAGCAACTGACGCACCAAATCCAGTCGGAAATCGCGATGTGACACTGTAGGTGTATTAAATTTATACATGATGTACGAATTCAATACGCTTACATTCAACAAACGCCTAAAAAATTTTTTGTACCAAATCTTAGTTCGCTTACGTTCAATTGGGTACATCGCCAGCATTTGGTCCTTTTTGTCAACTCCCCCCATACACAAATTATAATCATGTATGAGGGTAGGCTTCAGGGCGTCACCGTGCCGAGTGGTAGCAGCCCCGTGATATGTCGAGATAAGAGCTACTCGGTTCTTATCTCGCCATACCAACAAGTCCACGTCACCACTTGTGTATCCAGCGATTTGACCCTTTACCATCTGGTCTTTCTGCAATCTAGCCAATTGAACGGGAACGAACTGCCGGTTGGTACGTAGTGTTCCCACACAATCAAATTGCATGGACTTCAATGTGCGTGCAAGGGCTGGAGAATTATAGTAATTATCCATCCACAATGTATGGCCTTTAAATTCTAAACCCCGTATCAACCGAAGAACGATGGAGGGTATCGTTCCGGATACAGGACCAGAATCCTGTGAAGATTCGAAACCAGTATGAATTTCGAAACGCCACAAATAGCCAGTATGAGATTCGCAAATCTCATAGGTTTTTATCCCCACTGCTGCCGCTTTGTTGGGTATAAATTGATTTATATCCAACCAACCTTTCCATTGCGTTAGAGATTCATCTAAGGCAATGTTCTGGCTCAAGCTGTAAAGACTAGAAAATTTTTGATTTAAATGATCAATAATTGGTTGCACTTTAAACAGTTTGGCTTGGGGATGTGTCAGATTTAAATTATACATGCTCTGATTATTATTAAAATGCAACCACCTACTAATTAACAAGAACCTATTTATAGACATATATTTCGAGAAACCGGAAGTAGTAAATATTTCTTGCTTAGCACTCCAGTATTCTTCTATACGTGTTTTCACAACTATACCCATTGCGAGTAAAATTGCAAAATACACATACAGTTCGTCAATATTAATGTCTTTCCATTGTGTGATTCTACTCCGTGGGAATATACTTCCTGTAGCCAACAAATGTTCCGTCATCTGTTGAACGTACAGATTAGTTTGCTCGCATATTTGTATCATTATCTGCCTATCCCATATGGCTATGAAAGCGTCATAAGGATGAGCATAATGAACTCCTGGACCAGAATTGTTGTTTACAAACGTTTCCCTCCTCAAATTCGGTGGAATAGGATTTTCAGGAAACGCTTGCCACTGAAACTCAAATCGGTCAGTAGGTTTATATTCGCCTAATTCCGTTCCATTATCTCTATGAAGAGAAGATGGGGAGAGAGACGGCGAGATGCTTCGAGGCATAACAGGTTCCTCAGTTGCTATTGGCAGAAAAGAATCGAGAAGCTGCTCCTGGGGAGGCTCCGATCCCTCATCTTCCTCAAAGTCTACACGAAGTCTCCTCGGTACAGGAATTGATACAATATCATCCTCCTCCTCACCTTCTCCTTCTTCTTCACTTCCTGTGATAAAAAGAGTCTGATGTACGTTTTGGGCACTAAGCGACTAAGTACGTAACGGACAGTCATAACTTTTCTCCCATGGGACTTAGTCTTCAATCTTTTCTTAGTGCTTTACTGTATCTATAGAGTATTTTCAGTTTCGATTATTTTAAATACTAATATATAATTAAAAACGTACCGTAATTTAGGAGAAAGGATATATCGTCATCCCTTAACGATTGTCTTGAATGAAAAGGATGAGGAAACGGCCGAGGAGTATTTCGCGTACTACTAGCATAATCAACCAATCTAAAACAAATATGAAATGGAAATGATAATATATAATTATTAAATAGTCACAGTGCTGGGGAGGGAGGATTGGTAACTGCAATATCATCTGGAGTTGTGGGAGCAACACTGAAATAGTTAAATTGCTATTAAAAATATTAAATTATTGTTAGGAACCTTGAATTAAAATTATGAAGAATGCAGACTGTATACAGGGTGGTCCAACTAGTGACGTCAACAAATTTTTTTAGATGCCTGTTCCGCGATTTTTCTTAGTTTTCGAGTTATATTTTTTTTTGTGTATTTTTAATGATTTCTGCCAGTGAGGTTTCAAAAATTCTTATCTTTTTTCGTAGTATTTTGCAGTCTTTTTTTTTGTGACATAATTGTCTTGAATGTTGTTTTAATAAAAAAATAACTCAACTTCCTGCAATTACTTAAAGTTACTCAAAAAAGGCTTGAAAGTTGGATCTTTAGTTTTTAGTAGGATTTACTCAAACGTTCGTTCGACACAGACTACATATCTGGTAATAATTATGTTAAATACTCACCTTTCCATAATTACCTAGGAAATTTATCACAATTTTAACTTAAAAAATCCACAATTAAACGCGAAAGACGCGGCAGTGCGGCAGTGTTAACGACGAACTTTCGACTAACTTCATAACTAAATATTTCTTGTTTCGGCTATGGAATGCAACGTAAAACTTTAAACAGACCATTAGGTTAGTTCTTTGATATTATTTTGAACTCTAACTCAAGAAGCTTAAGTCCAATATATTAAAAATACACTTATGTGAAGTTCCCACCCATCCACTTGCCGTCTGACGGTCAGTCGGCAGATGTTTACATATTTTTTGGTCGCTCTTATAGGGGGTCCGACGGCGAATCGACAAGCGAGAGGATAATTAATAACAATTTTAATGGGACAATTCAAAAATAGCTGTTTGCAACAGGGTTGCCAGAGGCGAAAAAAAAAAACAAATCTGCATGATCGCAAAACCTGGGACACCAGTAACAAATCCTAGCTCATAAAGACCCATATCCTCTAGTATCCAAGTAACAACTGTGTTAAATATCTCATCTCGATAGAAGATTGACATAGGCGAACCAAATCAAAGCCAAAAAGACAGAGGAAATCTTGCAATTCCAGTCACTGCCAAATACGTATTGGCTGCTAGGGCACCAATCACCGCTATCACTAAGCAACAAGCTTTTGGTTGGTATACAACTCTGGTGCTCTGCAAGTAACTCTAATGTCGAGATCTTACAGTGATTTCAAAATATCGCTTTAAGAATCATCTCCAGCGCACACTGGTTCGTGAGAAATATGGAAATACATCAATATCTAGAGATGCCCACTATATACAAAAAGAGAGATTGGACAAACACACAAATGAACTGGCAAAAGATCTACTAAATTCAAGTGACAATGTGAAACGCCTAAAAAGATGGCAGTTCCTAGACAATTTTAATATTATTTCCTCTCAATGGTGACATTCAATGGAATGTTGCCTCAAATGTTGCAACCACGGAAAGATCTGATTATGGCTTACGAGAAGATCATAGATTACAAATATGAAAAAGAAAGTAAAAAAAAACACTTGGTTCAAAGTGCGTATTACATGTGAAAAATAAGGTTATTGCATAGATATAAATAGGCATTTCAAAAAGGAAGCAAAATAATTTGCAAAGATCTAGCACCAAAATATCGCCTGCAAAAACCTTAAACATGTAAACGTCAGAGTACACTTCAGTGTCTATCTCGTAAACGCTTTCTGTCGCAATATATTTTATTAAAGTTGAATCTGCTTAAAAAAACTGCAGATATATTTTAAATAAATATGATACTTAATCCTTATAGCATAATGAAAATTACGGTATTAAGTTAACAATAAAACATGAGTTTAATATTTTTTTGACTAAAAATTGGTTGCCCATTTGACCAAACATTGAAGTATCAATATTTTCATGGCCGATTTTTAAGTATGGTGCAAATAAAACTATGATTTATTGTTTAATATAAACATGTGGGTATATCACACTTTAAGATTTAAATAAAGAGAAAAGAGTACTTACTTATTAAATGCGGACAATCCAAAGCACTTTCACTAAGCTCGAGCAGCCAAATACGTACGACACTTCAAACTGATGTAAAAAATATAGAGTACAAAAATACACTTGCTATTTCTGCTGCCGCAAGGCCATCTACGTATGTTTCCTATACAACAGAGAACACATGCAGCCAAAGCATGCTATATACAGCCTGCTAACTAGCAGCACGCATCGCCTCTCGCAGAGGGCTTTCAAGTATACCCGGACGTAAGAGCCAAAAAACTTTTGAGACACTCAAGTGTCCCCTGACGTTAGAGTGGTAGGGGTTTGGACACTAAGTACTTAGATTATTCTTTTAATGAAAATGGTATTTCACCACTTTATGGATAAACCTTGTACCTGTAGCAATTTTCACCGTACATGCAACGCTCCCTTCCCAAAGGTTTAGCTGGAGCTGCAGCATCTGGTGAATTTGCAGCAGCGTTATCTTTTGAAGCTGATGATACCTGCAAAATGTTAACCTAGTATAAGTTATTGAGGTCAGTTGTTATTATAAGAATACTATTTCAGCCTTGATAATCTAAATGAAAAACAGGGATTTTAAATATGTATTAAACATCTAATTTAAAATTTATGGCTACATCATTCTGCAGATTTTAACATTGTTTAAGAATGATATTAATTAAAAGGACAATGCCCATATCCCGTACCACACTGCATCACAGGTATATTAACACCAAAAATAATGTTTTATTTATGTGTATTGTGTACTGATTTTTAACCGCTTTTTTTAATCACATTTAAAAATACATATAAATAAAGCTAAATAATTAGCAATTACCTACTTCCGCAAAAGTTCATTTCCGAAATCTTGCACGTTCCGATAACAGTTGTTTCCAAGGTTTAACAATGAACATAAAAATCTTTGTTCGCCTTATTAGCTTTAGCCGTTGTATAAGTAAATAAGATTGTAAAGTAGAAAATAAAATATGTTATTCTTAGACATCATTTTATTTTACTTATCATTTCATAAAGTAAATATTGCGTATTTTCTAAACTCTTCTCTTTGGATTATCGAGATAGTGCATTTGAAGTGCAGTGTCGAGACAGTGACTCTGTAGACGCCAGCCGACGTTGAAATTATAATAACACTGCTAACCTAATTATAGTTTAACTAGTGATACTAAAATATCACGGCTCTTACAATGTACCTGCGACATCTATAACGATCATGCTGGTTGAAAATTACTAAAATGTTATCATCAGGCATTTTCAAATGTATGTTAATTTTTCTAAAATGTCGTCAAACATTAACAAAATATTTTTGATAGTAAAAGTTAGATAATAACTAAACTCTTGAGAGTAAATTTGGTTTGATGCAAGTTGGTACGGATCCCCTAAGAAAAATGGGCATTGTCCTTTGTAACTTTGTGACTGGTGTATTTGTCATCTATCTTTTATTATTATGTAGTGTTTATAAAAACTTACTCCTTGATCATTGCTAGGTCCAGCTTTAGGATTTTTCAAGTCCTCGTTGTCAACAGGCTCTTGTTTTATTTGAACCCCTTCTTCTGTTTTGTTCTGTTCTGGAGTTGTTTTGATCTTTTTAACAATACTGGGATCTTTAATGTCTTCAGAGCTATGAGCCCTTTTTATCAGCGTTTGCTCCTCAGATTCACTTCTATTGTTCTGATCTATTCCTGTTGTAACAATAGTTTCAATTCCTAAATCAACTTCCTCTGGAGCTAAAAGTATTTATTAGTTTTAATAAAGTGAATTACAGTATAATCTCACTAATTCGGCACTATTAAAAACCGGAGGGTGCCGGATTATTGGAATGTTCAGATTACTGGATTATAGTGAAAAAGTAGTAGGTATCGAATAAAATAAAGCATTTCATAGATGGAATAAATGTATGTAATGTATTAATTAAACAAGTACATATGGAATTACATACAATTAAAATTTAAAATAATCCTTAATTGAGCTTTCGTGCAACTTGTAGTCTTTGAAAAACCTTTTCTCCCAGAGTAGAAGGGCGAGGGAGGCATGGGCGGAGGGTGCCGGATTATTAGACGTGCCGATCTATCGAAGTGCCCGATTAGCAAGATTATACTGTATTAAGTAAATATAGAAATAAATTTATTTTCTTACCAATCAATGAGGGTGATTCAGGGTTGTCATTTGTAACAGTTTCATCAAAATTGAACTTTATTTCTTGTGATACATCAGCATTCTCAGTTTCAAAAGGTTCTGTTTCAACACTGTCTAGCTCTATATCTCCTTCAGTCATGGTTGATAGTGGCTTTGTTGGTTGGGCTACATCAGATACTGTGCAATGTAAGAGTTCGTACCAGTAAGAATTTGGGAGCAAACCGAAACGATCACCATTGCTTATATTTAAAGTACAATTTTGTTTCAGTATTTCAGTTTCTTTAGTGCTCTTTTTAATAACAAAACACGGATTTTGGTGAAGCTGAAATATAAATTTATGCATTATAATTAGTCAAACTATAAGTTTAGTATTTTAATGATTGCCTCATTAGGGAAAACTTACAGCTCTAATAATGACTGTATCTTCTGTCACTTCAAGTTCTCCATGATTTCTGGAGACTCTCTTGTCATCGCACTACAAGCAATCATAGAAATCAATAGTTACCGAAAAACTTTAAATATTAAGTTTGATGATTCACCTGCATATTGTAAGTTACTCACATCTAGGAATTTTCCTCTTCCAATTAAATGTTTACCAACCTCGAGCATTATTTTGCATGGTTCTACAGAATCAGTTCTAACAAGTTTGAAAACCATTTCGATAGTTCGTTAGAACACTATTCAAAATAATGATTTGTGTACTACACTTGTGTAGTGTAGTGTTTGGTATGGTTTAAAGTAGTATTTGTGTACGTTATTGGATTTGTACCACTGCTTTGTTATTATTCTAAGGTAACACTAACTAAATAGATCACAGATCAACACTATTTCTTATTTTAAAGTAACAATTAAATGCTGTTTCCACTACATTTTATTTTACAATACCACTTCACAGACCACTTCTCAGTGTACAAAACAGATCACTATACCTATATTGTAGCAAGCTAGTGTACAACACAAACAGAGCGCCGGCATACTAGTATACTCTATGGCACCGGCGACAATCTTCGAACATTGTTTTTTGTCGTTCGACTCTATGGCTCACATATCCATTTTGACAGTTCTTCACCCCCTCTGTCGTACTCCCCACCCCATTTGATACTATACACTAGGGATGTAACGGTATTACATCGGAACCGAAAATGGAGTCTTCTTCTTCTTTTTTTTTTGTGGGAAGATAGAGTCCAAGTTTTTAAATTTGATTTATCGGAGTCGGAACCGGAGGCGGAAGCAGGGTCAGAAGTGGTGGTAAGGGAGAGATTTTTTATTTAAGGACAAATAAAACATTATTCAGTCTAATCATTTTAGAAACAAATCTGTCAATTTCCATAGATTTAGTATTAGAAATACACCATTTTTGATTCTTCAGCAAAGTTTCTTTTTAAGTATTTGTTTTGTAGCATCCTGAAGAGGCGTCGAAGTCGAAGGCTGTACTGTATTTTTCTTTTATTATTTGTTCGTATTCAGTGGCACGGACAGACTTTAAATGAACTTTTAACGATGTTGTCGTACCTCCCATTCTTAAATACGTCTTCATATACAGTTTATACTTTGCCGAATCTGAATTAACTTCAATGAAGTATGTAGTTCCAAATACAACTTGATTTTGGTTTCATTATCCAACACAAAAACAGATCATTTTTATTGATACTAAGTCGCAAAACAAATGTCTATAACCTATGAAGGTGTAGCGTAACAAACTAACAATAAGTGGAAAAATAATTGACGATAGAACGCACGTAGCGAGAGTCAGAGGGATTCCTCGAGCGATATGTATGAACCTGTTCATAACAGTAGACGCAGGCCGCCGCCGCTATGGTAAGCTTCGACCTCCGATTAAAACCTCCGATTTAAAAGTGTCGGAGCCGAAGTCGGAACCGAAGGTGTAATAATAATCGGAAGTTCTGACTTAACGGAGTCGGAGTCGAAGCTCCGTAACATCCCTGACTGCTATAACACTGTGGTAACAGTATGGATAAGTTCAAGTGTCAACCGACTGCATAAGATATTCAGTCGATTGACACTTGAACTTATCCACAAAACTCTAACAGTTTTCTAAAACCCAGATCAATGTACAATATATCCAGTGTTATGGGTTGTGAGGGTAGACGAAAGGAAATTTTATAAAATACCCCAATCTGAGACTCCTTTGTTTAAAGTGCTTGAAGTTGCAACATTTACAGAATTTCAATTCTGTACAACATGATAAGTGCTTTAAGTGTGCCAAACACTTTGAAAAACGGTGCTTTACAAGTTAACAAATAAGATCTCGATTGCATCCTAGTGCCACCCCAACATTGTACAGTGAGAATGAGATTAAAAATGCAGTTCCTGATGAAACCGGTACGTATTGCTTCTTTGTTTGTAGGTAATACAAACCTGTTGGAATTAGTTATAACGTGCTCAGCTGACCAGAGTAGCTTTCGGGTGACTAGGTTAAGTGTATTGTAAAAAAAAACTCATACTACCCCAGATGCCAGTATGAACACAATTTTATCCTGCTTTCTTAAAAGTGTGACTTCTTATAGGGAATGTGAGCTCTGCGGCTAAAGTCCAAATGGATCATGACTATTTTAGAAAAAGGAAGCATCAAGATGATCATTCTTACTGTAAAGTTAAAATTGTGAAGAAACAGATGCCACAAACTGGTAAGTGAACATAATATTAAACCATAATGCTGTTTTATGGTATCTATTTAGCATTGTCACATGCTATATATTACACATTACATGAGTTATTTGTTCATAATATTGATTGCAACAAAATATTTGCTTACAGGTTGCGACTTAGGAAGAGAAAATAAAATTTTGCTCTATATTCTTTGATGAGGCTTTAGAATCAGGGGTCAATTATAACATACACAAGGATGTGATTAATGGCTTTGTCCATTTAGATGAAAGAATAAATAAATATGCAGATCATGCCCTGGTCTTTATATTGAGAGGTGCTGTGGCTGCACAAATGGCAGTCACCTGTCACATTTTTCTTTTGTAAAGGAGCAACTTCTACATACCAACCGAAGAAAATTATAAAATATTTAGTAATAGCAGTGTCAAATGCAGGGCTAATACCATTAGCTCTCATATGTGACCAGGGCACATCTTTCATGGCCTCTGAAAAGCCTGCAAGAGTACCGCGCGCAGCTCACGCGCATGCCACCACTGTGCCGTCACGTCGGGCGCCTCCCACCACTTCTCCCACTAACGAATCAATATTACAAAGGCTATGATTTTATTAATTTTTTAAGCATTTAACTGCTAGATGTTTAAATCTAAAGAAAAGTTTACTAGAAAAAAATCCACGCGGACCAAGCAGCGGACGGGACTCGAACCCGCATCCTTCGCTATCCGGGCGAATTAGGGATGGGCGTTTTAAGAATAACGATGCGTAATAACGATGCCAGGTTCGGATGCGCGCATCCGATGCGACTGGATGCCGTTATTGGATGCCGATGCCATCTAGTTTTTGTCAACGTTACCATAGCAACAGTGCCACAAACTTATCTGTACCGGTGGAGATGTCGCTAACGGTGAACAAATATGTCATAAAAATGACAAAATGCTATGGATAAATTGTAGTTAAAATTTTTGCCACCGACACAGAAAAGTTTGTGGCACTGTTGCTATAGTAACGATGACAAAAACTAGATGGCATCGGCATCCAGTCGTATCGGATGCGCGATACGACTGGATGCCGGCAACGCATCGATAAAGATATCGACATTCAGTTGACATCGACGCGTTGCCGGCATCAATGCGTTGCCGGCATCAATGCGATGCCGGCATCGATGCGGGCATCCGATGCCAATTATCTGATACCGATGCGCATCGATTTCAAAAATATCTAAAAACGCCCATCTCTAGGGCAAATGCACTGACCATTATGCTACCACGGCCCTATTAGCCGCGTCGAAATTTTCCTAGCCTTAAGCTGCAAGGCAGCGCCATCTCTTCGCATTGTAGGTAAACCCACAATGTCACATGAATACTTTTTCAAGTATTAAACATTTGAAAGAAGAAATAGCAATAAAATCATAACTATAAGTTATGATTTTATTTATTTTTTAAGCCATTAACTGCTAGATGTTTAAATCTAAAGAAAAGTTTACTAGAAAAAAATCCACGCGGACCAGGCAGCGGACGGGACTCGAACCCGCATCCTTCGCTATCCTGGCGAATGCACTGACTATTATGCTACCACAGCCCTATTAGCCGCGTCGAAATTTTTCTAGCCTTAAGCTGCAAGGCAGCGCCATCTCTTCGCATTGTAGGTAAACCCACAATGTCAAATGAATACTTCAATACTTAAAAGCCTTTAATAAATACAAAACAAAATTGAAAAATAAAAAAATTACAAATAGCGCAATCTTTTATTTTCAAAATACCATCAAATATAAAAGCATTGAAAAGCGGATTCCAATATTCTACAGGAAATAATGTGGCTTAAAAGACGCTTATCCAAGTATGTATAAAAAGTACGTTTCGAAAAAAAAAGAAAAAAGTAAAATGTCAAAATCAATAAGTGAGGCTTCGTCATGTCGTTTTTAGAAAAGTTCTAAAAGGAGTTCACCGGTTGGCCGTCTGCTACTACTATGACGCACAGAACCATATTGTATGACGTTCTAGTGTTATTTTTGGTTTCTCCCGTTTTAGGGAAGGCAAAGGGAACAATGCCTATAAAGCCTAGTCTTTAGTTAATTAATCTTCTTTTATTTTTACATAAGAATGTGGTTGTAACGCATTCTATGTTTCTTGGAGTGTTTGGCACGAAATGTATCGAGTTCATGAAGTTATAGATAATACTGGAGGCCAAACTCCTCCATACCTACCTACCTACATAATTAAGCAAATATAATTGCATTCTATCTCGCTCCGTAGGTCCCCCTCCTCTCTTTCTAAATAGGGTATCCACACAACCACTAAGGAAAGGAGACAAGTTTTTTAAAACTAGTAATAAAAGTAAAAAACGTATTAATATCTGCGTTTATTTATCAAAAATTTACACATTGGCTAAGATATTAATTACGGAATCATGTATCAAAGTAAAATGGTCATTGTTAATTATAGATTTACATTAATTTTGCTGTTGTTTAATTAACTGATTTTTTTTCCATTTCATTTGCTTAGGAAAGATTGTGTTACATTAGAATCTAAATTAATTTATGTAACCCAATGTTATAAAAAACAAATAATACAGCCAATTTCAAATTAATCAAAAACTTAGTAGTATGGAAATTCGTGTTTGCAAAAAATTCTTCATACAAAATGGAAATTTAATACTTACAGACCAATATTTTAAATGAACCGACTTTAAAATGAAAATAATATAGGTACTGAGGAGCTCTAGCCAGAATGGATAGAACCTGGGGACGTGGCTATTAATTCAAACAACTTGACGATGGTTATTATTTTATATTAGATTTCAGGCGAATATAATTATTTTTATCTAACTACGAGAGGTTTGCTTGGTGCCTGAAGATCTACTCTTGTATGGAACCTTCTATCAAAAGACAGACCTTATTGACTCCTTATTTCAAATCTTAAAATCATGACATTAACTTTTTAATATAACTGCCAACCGTAGGCATTGCAAAAGCAAAGAGTTTACCTAAACAAGGAGGCTGCAACGTCACGGACGTTACAGTACCGTATTTCACATTCATCAATTAATTTTAGTATAGTATTTGCCAGATGGTGTGATGCAGAATAAAATACAATTTCTCCTCACCTGCAATCCTACCAAATTTTATTGTTATAAGCTCCCAGCATATATTTTACCCCTATGTTACGTCACTCCACGGATTTACTCATCACATTCCTTTTCTTACATTCTCAGGTGTAATTTATATTTTGTAGATAGAAATAAAACAATGGTTATAAATACACAATCATTTTAATATTTACATTTATAAGTTACTGAAAAGTACAGTTTTATGACGTTTTTGGCGTTTCCCTCATAAAGTAATAAACATCATCATCATAAATTTATTTCATGCATGTATGTTTGCCCGGATGTATAACTCTAATCTATAGGTACTACAGCCATCTTAGCTAGGCAAGAATGTATGTAAACAAAAATTTTAACACTTCGTAATTATTCCACAAATACAGACTTCTAGTGCCATATATCACACTTGAACAATATAAGTAAACTATTAATGAAGTACTAATATTTCTAAAATATGTAATAAAAAACTTATTTTTGAAGTTAAATATGAGTTTGCTTATAAAAGTTCTTTCCATAAGATGGCTGAAGTATATACATAGATTTTTACTTACCACATCAGAATAAAAGGGAATAGCTGTATGTTTTAATTGATTCTCCATTATATATAACCAGTAGCCACAGAAATTATTACTGCATATTTTTGCAATTTCATACAATTTATTTTATACTTGATAGCCATTGGCTTCTCCCTGATGGTTCCTTAGGAAAACTAAAAATAGAATAAAAATAGTAAGTTTGTGTTTTAATGTGTAAAAATAGTCAAGTTAGTAGCAATGAAGGCAACAATAAATACGTAACATGAATAAAATATAGTAACATAAGTGTTTTACAATGTGCGCGTACTAATAATATAATTCTGTCCTATTTTAAGGGTTTTCGTATTACGAAAATCACTTTATCCGCGTTTCATGGTCACCCTTTTAGTGTTTATTTTACAATGCCAATTGTTGTTTTGTTAGTAAAATTCTGAAATATTAGTACCGAAACCTTTGAATAATAGGAATTTGGAAAGTAAATAATAGAAAAATAATGGGTTTTATGTTAAAATAAGTGTTAAAAAGTTTTTTTTTTGATGAAATGTAAGCAATTATCAATTAAGATAACTTATGACTCACCTGTGAAATATCCAGGATAGTGTTTACTTCCACAACCTAGACCTACACATTTTTGAACCATTTTTCACGTTTTGATAGCGAGAAAAGTCCTAATAGGAATTACAACTTTCGAGTCGACAAAATTAGAAATTGACATCCACCATATTGACACATGCGGTGTAACCATTGTTTGAAAATGCCGGCTACCACAATAATGGCGAAATTAAGAAAAAACATGTTCCGATGATTTAATCAAGGCAATTGTTATACCATAACAATTGTAATTGTAATTGTTATACTAGAATATAATTTTACAAATAAGGGGTTTTAGTAATAATCCACCAGATTTTAAAATAACTCGGGAATATTGAATAATTAGATTAAAATGAGTCAACAAAGGTCACGAATTTCTATTTAATGTAACTGGATATTATATTTGCGTACAATTTTTTAGTAAAAGTATAATTAAATATTATGGTTGCACAAGGGTGCGGCCAGAGTGCACTCAGATTCAGATTCCGAAAACAAGCGCGAGAAATAAACAGTGTAGTCTAAGCAGGTTGCCTGCTTTTTCTCGCGCTTTGTTTTCTGAGTCTGAATCTGAATCTGAGTGCACTCTGGCCGTACCCTAATATTATAAATCGTTCATCTTGGATTCGATTTCAGAGTAGTTTTAATGTACAAACTAATTCATAGATAAACTTTCAAGTCCAATGATATTAAGGTCAAAGAGTTCATATTATTAGTGTTGTCAAAAAGTTTGTTAAACAGAAATTTGCTAACTAATATTATAATTGAATAAATCTAAAAAAAATGGCTAATATCAGTAACTGACCTGATGGGACCTGCCGGCCTATTCGTTAACTTTTTTTTACATTTACCCCCTTATTAAGAAACAAGGAATAAGCTTAGACTAGTTACGCAGTGTTTTGTTCATGACACTCAAGTGCCATTTGTAATTCAAAAGACAGAGACAAATCATGGACTAACTAATCTAAGCGTAGTCTTCGTTTATTAATAAGGGGGTTAGAGTGTGTAACTAAAAAGACAATTGCAAATCCACCGATACTTTTCAGAACAAGTCATCTTAGTGGCCTTAAAATAAAGCAGCGAATATGCCTATGGTCTCGGGAAAATTTAGATTTATAAGATAGCCACCCAGAAGTCCAACGAAAGGTCAATTGCGGTCATACCTACTTGGCTTCAACTAATAGTACTGAGTTTGGCCTCCAGTTATTACTATAGTTTCATGGTTGTATACAAGTTTTATATTATTTGAACTCGATAATAAGGTTTTTCATTGTGTCTATTTTGGTAGTTAGCTGCCTTTTTATTTCTTTGTATATATAAAATACATTAAAAAAAACTGATATTAAGCAATATATAAAGAAGAATATCTGAAATTCATCAAACAATAAAATCATTTATTAAAATGAATTTTCTAATTCTAATAAATAAAAAACTAAAGAAGAGGCTGTATGGGCATTGATCTTTTTGCCTTCCCTAAAAAGGGAGAACTACAAAAAAAAAACAATTCAATAGTAAATATTTTGTTGCAGACGCGGTAATAACGAGATAAAATGATGAAAAGTACTGGCTTAGGGTCTCATAGGCCTCTTTCGGGACAATTATATAAATACACTAATGTAGTCAAAGGTTGGCAGCAACGCTGGTTTGCAGTTGATCCGGAGACAGGAGTTCTATCATATTACCTCTTTGATGGCCCTGGAGACACAATACAACCGGGACAGCCAGCCAGAGGAGAGGTATAACAATTCGTGTATGCTCACAATGTCCTAAACTAACTTAGCTAAGCGCAGTAGAGATAAAATAATTTTTATTTGAATATTTATTTTTATTGTGATGATTACATCTGCCTTAGTATTCGGCCTTTATATAACATACTCCTATTTATATTTTTTTTTATTTTAAAGCATGTAACTGCTGGATGTTTAAATCTAAAGAAAATAGAACTAGAAAAAAGTCCACGCGGACCAGGCAGCAGACGGGACTCGAAACTCAAATACTCCTATTTGTTATTATGCGCCAGAACCACCTTAAACTTTTAGGGTAAAGCGAGAATATCTTTCCGCTTTCTTTGCTCACATAAATTTCCACTGAAAGTTACAGTGTTACAGAAAAAAAAACAGTAGATGTATGGAAAGAGCAACAAGAAAAAAACGGTAGAAAATTCTTGCGCCTGGGCCATTTCCAATATGCATTGGTATGCTTGCAACGACTGTTGCACTCACTCACGTTAAGGCTGGTGTATAAACCAATTTCAACTATATCCATAGGTATTGTAAAATAATATAATAAATATTTGTCAACCTCTGTGACTGAGTGGTTTGTACCTTGGTCTCAAGGTGTCGCCTACTCAAGGGGTCCCAGGTTCGAATCCCAGTGGGAGCAGATTATTGTGTGATGAATATGAGCATTTGTACTCCAGTCATGGATGTTAATATGAATTTCTAAATAATATACTTGTTTATGTATCACTATATGTATCCTATCCATTACTATCTAGTATCCCATAACACTAGCCTACAGTACTCTACTTTGGGGTTAGGCTAGTTAGTGTTATATAAAAAATTATATATATATAATTGTTAATGTTATTTAATATTTTCATAGGCACATTTAGCTGCAGCTGTGATATGCCCTAGTGATGAGGACTCGCGAACATTCACCATCAACTGTGCATCTGGAGACATGCTGAAATTGAGAGCCACAGATGCCCGGGCGAGGCAGGAGTGGGTCAATGGCCTGAGAGCCATTGCTGAAATACACACAAAAGTAAATTTTGCTTTTGTCATAACATAAACTTGTGTGAATGAGAATTGAAAAAGTAGAACCTAATTATTTGAAGACATATTGTTTAAATGGTCGATATTATCTGAAAAAGAAACTTAAGTATAGTTTTTAATAAGCATTCATCTACTATATTTTTATATTTAAAGAAAATAAAACTCTTACCAAGTACTTGGCTAAAATCAACTCATTATTCTTAGCTGAATGAGCGAAAGAACTACAAATTATACTATTGGGATCTGGATGTTTTCAAGTTTGCTGCTTTACCAGCTATCTTGACATCTGGACTTCACCATCACTTAACATCAGGTGCGGTGGAGTCATTTGTCAGACCTATCTAAAAAAAAAAGATTTTTTTGGGGTCAGCAAGGCAATGCCATTGTTCTACTTAACATTCTTAAAATTGTTAACATCACTCAGCGAGATATTGTAGATTATTTTCTGCTGTATTTCAGGAAGTTTAACTTTAATCTGAAAATAAAAACAATATTATGAAATTTTCTTTTAAAGGCCATGGGTGCAAACCCACCCCTGCAGCCAAGAGAGCAGCTCGCAGTCCATGATGCGATGGCATCAGCACGGCAACAACTCCAAACTACAGAACTCAGGTTATTACAAATTAAATTAAATATGCACATGTTCATAACATGTTAGTAACAATACTTGCAATTATTTATTTTTTACAGTGATGCTGCACTGGCAAGGTGTATAGAATCGTCAGATTCTCCATTCCCACACACAGATCCTGATCTGCTTCTGCTTAAGGTAAGAATGATTCCATAATAGATTATTATTAATATTGGATAATGCATGGTCGATAACATCAGTGGCCTTGCTCTGTTGTCTGAGCCACTCATTAGTTTTACGGTCCCTCGATGTGACTGACCATAATATTTAAATAATATAAATCAAAAGAAAAGTTTTTACTAGAAAAAAAATCCACGCGGACCATGCAGCGGACAGGACTCGAACCCGCCCCCTTCGCAAATTCTTTTTTCTAGTAAAAACTGTTCTTTAGATTTCAACATCTAGCAGTTAAATGCTTAAAAAATAAAACATATTAACTAATGTAAATCTTAATATTTTTTATAAAAAATATTTTAAAGCTTATTTCTCCCTTAAAATGTTAAATTTTAATTAATTATTTAAACTAAAAATTTTGTTTTTTAATATATGTATAATTTTTTGTACAAAGATTTTCTTTTTTTTAATAATTTTTTTGGGTATAATTATTTTAATTTTGGGGTAGCTTTTCTCTCTAGCGCCCGCTGGGTCACACTCAACTAAGGTTATATCTCCTTGGTAAAGACCCAGGTTTCAGCACCATAAGTTAGAACTGGCAGAATACATTTGTCAAAGATGCACGGTTACAGTTCGGCCTTGTGATTAGTATACTGAAATGAGAATGGGTGGGTTATGTGTAGGGCTGCCGTCCGTCCGAGTTTCCCCGGATTTGTCCTAGTTTACGGGGCGTCCGGGGAGCGTCCGGGCGGGGTTTTATTTGTAGTCCGGGTTTAAAAATTTACGGCATCGCATGAGTGGCCCTTGTTGCTGCAAGTGTCCATGGGCAGCAGTGACCACTTATTATGAGTTAGACCGCTAGCTCTTTTGCCTAGATCAACATAAAAAAGTTGATTTTTGACATTTTTAACTGTTTTTTTATTGGTCTGTCTGGGTTCTGGGCTCCAAAATCCGGGGTTATCACGCGTCTTATCCTGGTTACCACATTTTAGAGATGGCAGCCCTAGTTATGTGGCACGTAAGACTGATTCGTGGAGCAAGCAGCAGTTTCTTGAGAAGCTAACATGGCGTCAAAAAAGTTAGATGCATTAGGACAATAACCTTAAAAGAAAAGAAAAATTGGCTTCAGGTTACAAAAAATCGTGACAGGTGGCGTAATTTTAAGGAGGTCTACACCCGTACCCCCTTATTAATAAACAAGGAATAAGTTTTGACAAGTTACGCCATGTTTTGGTTCTGTCACTCAAATGGCATTTGTCATTCAATAGACAAAGATAAAACATGAAGTTATTTTTAATTTTTTAAAACATGTAACTGCTTGATGTTTACATCTAAAGAAAATATAACTACAAAAAATTCCACGCGGAGCAGGCAGCAGACGGGACTCGAACCCGCACCCTTCGCAATCTGGGCGAATGCACTGACCAATTATGCTACCGCGGCCCTCACGGACCGCGTCGAAATTCCTCTAGCCATTCTTAAGCTGCAAGGCAGCGCCATCTCTTCGCATTATAGGTAACCCACAATGTCAAATGAATATTTTTACAAGTATTAAACATTTGAAAGAAGAAATAGCAATTATAGTTATAATTTTTAGTTTTTTAAAGCATGTAACTGCTTGATGTTTGAATCTAAAGAAAATCGTGTCGATATGATATAGAATTTCGACGCGGTTCGTGAGGGCCGCGGTAGCATAATTTGGTCAGTGCATTCGCCCGGATTGCGAAGGGTGCGGGTTCGAGTCCCGTCTGCTGCCTGGTCCGCGTGGAATTTTTTCTAGTTATATTTTCTTTAGATTAAAACATGGAGTAGCTAATCCAAGCGTAGTCTTCGTTTATTTATAAGGGGGGGAAGGGTTGAGACGGTCTGAAAGAGAGAGAGGGTGAGATTGGATAATAACTTATATTCTGCCATGAAGAACAATCCATTCAAAACACGGATCATGGAACATTATGCGTGCTTGCGGACTTGTTTCTGAGGATGGCGAAAGCCTCTTCATCCAGCGGGAGGACTTTATGTACGTTTGAACTGAGGGGCCAGATCGAATTCCTCAAAGTAAAGTTATTAGGATTCAGTATTATTAAAACAAACGCTGTCCGTCATTCTGGCAAGTTTGCCTCAATTTATACTGCCGCGGAATGGAATGGAAGAGAATTTTTCCAACAAAATTGTGCATTGCATAATGAACTTTCATGTCACAGTTGGTCACATTTGTGAGTCTCGAACGTTAGAGTTCTCATACGTTTGAAACAGGCCACGCCCGCGACAACATCGTGGGACCAGCGCCTTAAGGCTTAGAACGCACTGCGCTTAACCGGGAGCGGTTGAGGAATAGCTGAAAACGCATAACCGCATACAACCACGCACTGCAGCTCGCGTTTAACTTAATTTTATTTCAGTACTAGTGGCCCGCCCTCGCTTCGCTTCGGTGTAGAGCTGTAGTGTGAACTATAGTTTTTGTTCTCAGGCTTGTGCTATAAAGAATTACTTTATTCATATAATTACACGTGTTATTGTGAGTCAACCATAAAAGATAGACATATGCTGTTGCGGGATATTTTTTAGACAATTTTATGTAGAATATTTCCGTCATACATGATTTCTATGTAACTTTAACCATTAAGGCTGCACCCGCGACGGAAGCTTAAAAAATGGAGTAACTTCTCCCGTTTTCCCAACATTTCCCTTCACTACTCTGCTGCTATTGATTGTAGCGTGATGAAAAGTATACTATAACCTGCCCAGGAGTATGAAGAATAATTGTACCAAGTTTCGTTAAAATCCGTTGAGTAGTTTTTGTTTCTATAAGGAACATACACACAGACAGACAGACAAAAATTTTACTGATTGCATTTTTGGCATCAGTATCGATCACTAATCACCCCCTGATAGTTATTTTAAAAATATATTTCATGTACAGAATTGACATCTCTACAGATTTATTATAAGTATAGATGACCATGGATTTCTGGCAAGCAGCGTGTGTTGTAGCTTTGGTTTTAAAAAATAGAAAACGTAAACAACGTCACCTCCATAGGTACTGGGTACACCCATTAACAGATCAAAGACATTTGAAAGAATACTTTTGCAAAATGTGTACAACGACGTGTGACAGCATCCACTTACATTTTTTAACTACTACAGAATGTCGATTGGTACTTTTGATAAATTATTGCAAATTGTGGGCCGGTATTACCGACATACCGACAACCGAATGCTGTTAACCGCCGTGCGTGCGCCACCATACTGTGGCGGCGACATCTATATGCCCCACATATATACAACAGATGGGGGAAATCATTACTCACCATCCTCAAGAGATGGCGTTACCTGCACTGCGATCAATAATAGTATGGAAGCCTACATCGCGCAAATGAAATTCGGAAGCTAACTCTTCATTAGGGTTGCAACGATATATCGGAATATCGATAATATCGATAATATCGAGACCAAAATATCGATATTTATATCGATATTTAAAATTCACTAATATCGATAATATCGATATCGGAAATTCCAAAATATCGATATTTCGTAGACTAAATTTGAACACAATAAAATCAATAAATGTACCTGCTATGACTATCTAAATTGAATAATATCAAAATAAATATCGCTTTGAAATCGCAAGAGGTTATAGAAGTATTAAAAAAATCTTGAACCCCAAGAAATATACTAAACTGGTGTGGGTTCGGGCATGATTCTCTAAACCTAAAATTAAATTTGACAACAGTGTATCCTTGTCATTCTCTATACAGAATGAAAACGAGAGACAGATGTTAAATTTAGTGTTAAGTTTAGATAATCATGCCAGAATCGACACCAACGTATATAGGTATAATCGTATACCTAATGGTAACTCATGTGCTTAAATAAAATCCTTGCCCCTCTTTCTAGATAATTGTCAACTACTGATTAATTGAAATTTAATATCATTGTAATATAACACAAAATCAAATTAAGAATCTTATACAAATCGTATTTTTTTTAAGCTCGCCAAGTCAAGAAAGTAATTTTGGAAGTTTTGGGCTTACCCTATTCTGAAGCCATGGGCACGCCCCTGATGTTTTAACATTTTAAACAAAATAAATATCTTTGATTCGAAATTGCTTTTGATTTGATACTTCTTACAGCGCTATAAAAATATAGAAAATATCTATAAATATCGTGTTGGAAATGTTGGAATGGCTGATATATCGGATCGGAAATCGATATTTACCTGCCCACATTATAAATATCGATATTTCGGAAACCTTTGCTTCCTTAATTTTTTGTTTTTGCTTTGCAAACTTAATACAAAGCAAAAAAGAAAAAAATATCGATATATCGATAATATCGAGTTAAAATGGTCGATATATCGGATATCGATATTTTCCTGACTTCGATATAAATATCGATATAAATATCGATATTTCAAAAGACTTTGCATCCCTACTCTTCATATATACGACATCTGCCCGACCAACATCACCGGGCCGCGGCCTCCGAGCTACCATCATCCAGCTCGCAGGAAGATCTTCCCCTTTGGCCTTCCTACAATACTATTACTATGGGGCACAAAAAAAATCGTGCGTTTACAAACCGCGATCCAAATGTAGCAAGTTATGTTTTTTATAATCAGTTTTGCGTTTTTAAAATCAGTCACTGTAGAAAGCCGCTAATGCGTGCGCTTGTATAGAAAGCTTTGTGTTACATTTTTTTGCGGTTTCAGACTTGCGATAAACGCGTGTCTGAAACCGCAGTGCGTTCTAAGCCTAAGACAGTGTATCGGTACCGACCGCCCGCGTGCTATAGGGTGAGGCCAAACGAGCGTAATTTTGTGAGTGGTGACTCGCAGAATTTCGGTCGCAGAAATTCTGCTGCATTCGATTTCATACAAAAAGGCAGTTGGTGCCACACGACAACGCAAACTGAGTTGTCTGCCGACTCAATGCGCATAAGCTCGTCCGAATTTCGGTCGGGGTTTAGGGTAGGGCAAGGAAGGGGAGTGGGGAAGCAACAGTTTGTTACAAGTTGCGTGGTGTAATAATTCTTGAAAAACACGTAATGGCATATGATAGTACTTTTCAAACATATCTGGATTTGCACGTTTATGTTCATATAAAGTATGGAACTGTCCACATATCAGCCTCTGACTATTCAGTGGGTTTACCCAGTTTCTTTTTCTGGCTTCATCTTCTGAATATGCTTCGTAAATACACAATATTTTTTTGGATCCATTGCACTCGACGACACGAACACCCCCCGTGGCCCGGGCGTAAGCAAAAATTAATAATAACTTCCAAAAATTTTCAGAAATGACAAAACAGCAATGTTTTTACGGGGTAAAGCGTGCGTTGGCAACACCCGAAATCGGGAATTCCCCGGTATCCCACAATAATCGATGTACATGCGATACGATGATAAACCACGGAGTCACTATTGTTCGTAGAGGCAGAAACTTTAGAAAAACTAAAGTCATCATCAGCTATAAATGATTTAATAAATCAGTTTGCCGAAAAAAGTCAAGGAGAGTGTAACTTTAAATAATTTGAATTGGTTTAATTGAGAAACCTTTACCCTTCCTAAACAAACAATTTTTTATACGGGGCCCCGCCAAGGCACGCTACGCCACTGCTCCCACCCCCTTGTAAGAAAAAATAAGACATGGTCAACTCAAACCCCCCCCCCCGCGCCGCGAATGAATAGCGCGTTGTGGGAGGGGCAGGCAGGCACGCCACAGTTATCTGTGATTAACAACCGGTTTTGATTGCGCCGTTGCTCTAGGGTGTGAGAGCTGATTGGTTCAATTGTTGGATGTCAGGTCGTTTGATTGGCTATTATGTATTATCTATAAGGTGGAAGTGTAGAGGGGGCGGGCCGGCGACATTGGTAACCTTTTTTCAGTGTTCTGTGTCCTTCCCATAGAGGTATAAGAATTGAGTGGGGAAGACGGCTCTAAAAGTGTTCATCTAGTAGAAGGAGAGAGAAGATGAGAGACCGCTAGCTATCTCTCTCTCTTGTGACGCATGGCATCCAATGGCATCACATCGAAATAGTAAGGTGCTCAACGGTTCAATGCGCATGCGCGATTAGAGAGAGAAAACTGGCGGTCTCTCATCTTCTTTCACTTCCACACACTTCCACTTGTAGTAGAGTCTATGGTCCGTATTACAGTTTTTTTTTTATGTAACTAGGTAGGCAAATGACTCTACCCCACCTGAAGTTAAGTGGTGATAAAGTCCAAACGCGAAGATAGCTGATACAGCAGTTATAAACTGCTATACCAACCATCCTCACCTTGCCGGCCCGCAAAAATGCTTCTTTACGCCTCTCTTAAATGACCCCAGATTATAGAAAGGGGGGAACACGTGCGCGGGTAAAGAATTCCACTTACGAATAGTACGACAAAGAAATGAGTCGCCAAATTTCTTTGTTCGTGTAGTAAGTCGGTGGCAACGTAGGCCAGCGCGCGTGGTCCTCTGAAGAAAAGGTGATGGAGGGATAAGCGAGAATAGCTCTTCAGAACACTCGCCGTGGTATAGTCTGTGAATGCGCTTGACAATGACATGACTGCGATGATGCGAAATTGACAACTAAGTGTTGATCTTTACTTGAGCATAGTAAGAAAGGGATATCGCTATGTGCTATATATAGCGACATCCCTTTCTAACTATGCTCAAGACTAGATCAATCACTGAGTATCTTCTTCTAATACGGGCCTTTATGTCCCCCACTCTATTGTTATACCTCTATGGTTCTATGTCCCTCTCCTGCGGGTCAATTAAGCTTCAGTAATAAAATCCTAATGTGATGTCAATATGATGTTGATGCTAAGTTGACATTGTTTTTATATGGTATTATGAAACATTCCTATGTGACATCAAGATCATATCAATATCATATCCTGTATCACATTTTTGACGTTTATGCGATACTATTTTAAGTCAAAAAGTCGAACGTAATACGCATTTAAGTCGATATCATTTTAAAGAGTCGATCATCATCATAGCATAAGTTGATGTCATTTTGATATCGCATTTTTCGGAGAGCATAATACGTAATGTGAAATAGACATCAAAACAATGGTGTCGATTCTAGCATGATTCTCTAAACCTAAACTTAAATTTGACAGCAGTATATCTTTGTCATTCTCTATACAGAACGAAAAGGAGAAACTGATGTTAAATTTAGTTTTAAGTTTAGAGAATCACGGCAGAATCGGGGCCATTATCACAATTAGCGAGCATAATTGGCCTGCTGTTAACGTGTGAGGTGGCAATAAGTCATGGTGTGGGTGCAGGCGACGTCTGCAGCCAGCATGCAGGTGCTGCTGCAGTGCCTGGGCGTGCTGCACCGGCAGCTGCACGCGCAGGCCGCCTCCATCACCGCGCGACACTCGCACCACAGCGACCGCGCGCAGAGATCCGACTGATTTTACTCATTAATACTTAAATAAACATTCCATAATGCGATTCAACTAAGAATAGGACCGACTGGGCGCCATATTCTGACGTCATAGCTGTCAATTCAAACCAAATAGGTAGGGTGAGCAAAAAAAGTTTTTTTTTTAAGAAAACTGATATACTAAGATTAATTGAGAAAAAACATATTTTATAATAAAAATTATTTACCAAGATTGAGAAAAAAAACCAACCGAATTTAATAATATTTCTTTACTTATTAAGACTGTGTAAGAAAAAAAATTAATCAGAATCTAGCTCCTCCGTTCCGCTCATCTCTGCATTACGGCTGGACTAGTTATGAATAATCATGCACTATTACTAGATCACATACGAACATGCATCCTTAATGTAAACAAAAGTTTTAAATCGAGTTTCTGAACGCAACTTAAAGTGACATTTGGTTGACGATTTAGGTTATCAACCATTCACAGCCAAAGCTCAATTAAATAAAAAAAATCAACCAATATTAATTATCAGTATTTGTTATTGTTTGTTTACAAATGTTTGGTTTTTATTTTAGAATTAGCGGAGAGTGCTAAAAAAGGGTTCCAAGATTTTTTTGCACACCGTATTTTTCAAGCGACATTTGACAGATGGAGGTCATTGGCTTTCCTATTCTTATTTGAATCGCACTATACATTCCCATATTTGTTTCTTAGGTTTTCACGCACATCACTCATTAAATAAAACTAGTTTTTACGGGTTAGATGTACTGTACCCTTAGTAAGAGTTTGAGCTCACGAACACTATCATAGTTTTCGTAATTGTAAATTATGTTTCTATGTCCGTTTTGGTGAAAAATAACCAAATATTGGTGTCGATACTGGCGTGATTCTCTAAACTTAAAACTAAATTTAACATCAGTCTTTCCTTTTCATTCTGTATAGAGAATGACAAGGATGCACTGTTGTCAAATTTAAGTTTAGCTTTAGAGAATCATGCCAGAGTCGACATCATTATTAAAATTTAAGAAGACGCAAATGATTAATTGATAGAATTTAAACACTGTTTATTTGTATTGAAACGAAAACAACAAAATAAGTAGGTATCCTTAGCTCACGAAAACTATCATAGTTTTCGTAATTGTAAACTCGTACTAAGGGTACTGACTTTATATATATATTGACGTTTCGCACCCTTTTCGGGAATGCGTCGTCGCAATTATGATTTTTATTTACTTTGTCGAGCTACCTTCGAAAGACTTTTATTGAGCGTTCGGATATTTCATTGGATGATTTTTAAAACTTTATTGTCTATGCTTGAATTTATTAGCTAATTTAATTATTGAAGTTTTTTTTCTAATTTTAACGTACGTCAATAAATAAATAAATTAGATACGTCTAACCCGTAAAAACTAGTTTTATCCTACGTTCCCCTTTATTCACATCGATTTTACTGTTAAGACGCAATTACACGTATTCGCGTGCACGAAAGACATTACTTAATTTCGGGCACAAAACCAACCATTAGAAAAAACTTAATTGGATTTTATTATGTTTTGTTTTTCCTACATTGTAAAAAGTTGATGCGATCAGCGAACTAGTTTGCTGCTGCTAATAAATATTAAACAATAGATATAATGATTAAGAAATTAAACGTGTTCCGTGTGGTCTATTGGTAGTATCGCGGAATTTTGCGCTCTGTCAACAAAATGCTTTGAACAGTTTTCTACAGTAGTTTTTACTACGCCCCGCCTTCGCGTCGGACGCGCCAATCCGGGCCGCCGCACAAAAGTAAGACAGAGAGCATTTCATTGATTGAATAATGAATTGAATTGCATTTGTTTTAGTTACAATTTGTCATCCGCATCGTGATCGCGACAGCGCTATACGAAAAAGTGAGACAGCGATAATTACATGTCTATGAATGAATTTTTACTACGCCGCTACCGCAAGCGATTATGGCATTATGGGTGACAGAGCGGGTCTTTCCGCGAGTGTACCTAATGGTAGTCCACACACAAATCAGGAATCCAACCCAGGACTTTTGGATCTGCCTTTAGGTAGCTGCATAAATAATTTGATATTTAACAGGATGAATAATATTTACCTAGACCTATAAGATTTCGCTACGTTGATCCATGCCTTCCTTAGTAGTTCTTTACGTAGATTTTTTAGGTTAACTAAAAAGATATACCTACCTGTTATCAAAAAGTTTGTATATATTGACATAACCCTATAGATAATTTAAAATAAATTTAATTTAAAAAAATAACTTTGTTTTATTTTGACCCGCCTGTCACTTTGACAATCATATGTTATTCTGCATTTTCACATAACTTTTCGAACGACTCTCCACATTTAGTTACAAAAATGTGCGATCAAGAATTCAGGACACTGCGAATCGATCCACGTTACCCGTTCCAAAACCAGACGAGGTAAGAATTGTATAAATATTTTTATTTGTAGCAAATGCTTATCTGAATGAGACGAGGTATAGGATAGAAAAGAACATTAGATAAACGATGCAGTTCTGTACCCCTAGAACGAACAAATAGCGAGAAAGTATTCGAATCGCTATTATGAGTTTCTATGGAAGGCGATAGCTTTTTTACATCCGAAACTAGAGAGATATCGATCGATCTTTCTGAACTGCCTGCGAAATGGCAAGAAAATATTAGGTCCATCATTACATCATCGGCCTATTAATGCCCCCACTACTGGGGCACAGGCCTTCCCTATGGAATGAATAGGGAGATTGGGCCATGACCCACCACGCGGGTCCAGTGCGGATTGGTGGGTACTGACGACTGCAGATGCAGCCGGGACCAACGGCTTAACGTGCCATCCGAAGCACGGAGGAGCTCGAGATAGTAAATTATTGGTCACCCATCCAATGACCGACCACTGCGAAAGTTGCTTAACTTCAACGATCGCAGCCGAACGCGCTAACCACTTGCGCCATCTAGCTCGCTAAGTAAATGTTGGAAAATTTCTAAAGATTCATTGTGTTCCCCATAAAGTCGTAGTTCCCGAGGGTACAGCTTCAAGATAGGGCAGCGACATTTACAGGTAGGGCATGCCGCCCTGTGTTTGAGGGTAGGGCAATGGTATTTAAGGCAGGGAATTACTCCATAATGCCTCCCCCCCTCTTTCTACGGCTATTTCATTCCAATCTCGGGATGTTAATAAGCTCATGGTGATATGGTGCCTTCTCCAATATTACCTTATCGATCAGGGCATGCTACGACAACTACTGCGACTACTACAAGTGCACGCGCCTGCTGGGCGAGGCGGATGACTGCAAGCTGTTCAAGCGGTACTTCGAAACAATCTGCCCCAACGCGTGGATCGCGCACTGGGACGAGCTGCGCGACAAAGGCGCCTTCCCTGGACCCATTTGATATGATTCTCATTTGATAAAGTATTCATTTTCTGGGATACTTCCTTGTTTTAGTTTAATTAATCCTGATCAGACATGGACTAAGCGACACTTATCACTGGGATGAGCTGCGCGACAAGGGTGCCTTCCCTGGACCCATTTGATATGATTCTCATTTGATAAAGTATACATTTTCTGGGATACTTCCTTGTTTTAGTTTAGATAGTCCTGATCAGACATGGACTAAGCGACACTCATCACTGGGATGAGCTGCGCGACAAGGGTGCCTTCCCTGGACCCATTTGATATGATTCTCATTTGATAAAGTATACATTTTCTGGGATACTTCCTTGTTTTAGTTTAGATAATCCTGATCAGACCTGGACTAAGCGACACTCATGAAATTGACAATTCTCGATTGGAGCGGCTATGCAAACTATTGGCCGCACGATCCACCTCGTCACACTCACACGTATCTGTTAGTTTTACTTTGCAACATCAAAGGTGTATTCCGAAATGTACATCAGTATACTGGCCAGTGGTAATGACGTCACGAATCCGACGCCATATTATACTGGTACGCTACCATATTTTTACCGGGAAAACGAATATGACGTATGACCGAGCGTGCGTGAGATGCATTCGAATTTTATTCTTTTTTTATTTAAAGAACAATAATGTCATCCGACCAAAAAGAATTCCTTTTAATTGATGAGGTGAATAAAAAATCTTCTTTATTCGCACTATTTTTAATATTTCGTCGATTTATGACGTCAGTGCACTGGCCAATATATTTCGGAACAATTCACCAGTATAGCGTCTATCTATGACGTCATTAGCACTGGCCAGTATACTGATATATATTACGGACTACACCCCAACTGTCTATGCAGCAGACCTATCCTACTGAATACCTCTGGGGGTGAGAAAGTAGTTACTGACGCAGTAGTTATTACTCATTACTATTGAAGAATTTTTGTAAGTAGGTACTCTTTTTAAAATCAAAGTTACAAGGCCGCTAATCTCATTTATCGCGCTTTTGTTCTATGCCTTTGAAAAAATCCACTGCGATTTTGAATCAAACAAGAATCACTTTCAGCTATTTCAAATGAAAGACCTAAAAATAATCTGTTTTTGAGGGAGATGATAATTATGAAACTCATCTCTATCACTAGTAAAGACTATATATGACGACTTCCATGGCCGAGTGGTTTGTACGTCATAATTCCCAGGTTCGAATCCCGGTGGGGGCAGATGTTTGTGTGATGAATACGAGCATTTGTCCTTGTAAGGATGTTTAATATGTATTTCTATATAAATATACTCATATGTGTACAGTATATGTATTCTATCCGTTACCCTAGCATCCCATAACACAAGCCTTATAGTGCTTACTTTGGGGCTAGGCTAATTGGTGTAAGTGTTGGAAATATTTATTATTATTATTATATCGTCGCATTTCACTGAAGGCGCCCGACTGGAAAAGGAACATCGTGGTAACGTTCACCATAAAGAAGCACTGAAAAATGAAAACTTTCCATGATGGCGTTTCTGTTGGCTGTTGGTGAATAAGGTTCACGGGGTAAGGCATTGGATTTCATGCTGGGAGTAGCCCGCTTTTGAGTCAAATTAGTTATCTTTGCGACCGGATTTTATATGGTAGTTCTACTCAGGAGGAACAAAAATGAAGTGATTTTTGGCATCGAAGGTCAGAAAAGTATCTTGACGTATACCTTAGGGCGTTGTTATACTAATATCAAACGGGCCAGTCAAAAAAAATAAGTTTACCAAATCAATAATCATTAAAAAAAAATATGGGCACAGCAGACTGAATATTGATACAAAATTGAAACATATTAAATCGTAATTTATTTATTTACTTTATTTGTCCTTGTTTGAATTACTTACTTGCACTTTTTTTCGAATAAGTTTCGAATTTAAGGTAAAATGAGATAAACGCCTTAAAACTATTTAAATTATTATATCATTTTTTTGTATAGATATTACGTACATATTTAAAATAAAGTTATGATGCAGCCTTTAAACTTTCATTTCGGCCGAGAGACATGACAGGAGACTGATAATTGGGCACTTCAAAGTACAATTTTGGGAAGATATATATTTAGGAGTGAGCTAATTTTTAGTGTCATATTAGAAACCATTTAGTTGTACAGTTTCGATCGTAAATCAATATAATTTGCCCACAACACTATATATAATAAGGTAAGCCGCGGAAAATTCCCTTGCGAGTAGAACCACCCATATGCTCTTAACACTAGGCCATAGGTGGGATGGCAGTGGGCAAATTTCTTGACCCACTTATAGCTGAGTAGGTTGTCCTTGACCAACGTGAACGACAATGAACGTTATTAATATTGAACAAACTCACTAAGACCAGAAAGTTTGATCACCAGCAAGAAACTTTTTAATTTCGCATTTAAATATATTCCATCCATGACACGACCTTCTACGGTCGTTCTTTTACCGTCCAGGCTGTACATCTACGGAATTCTCTTCCAGTTACCATAAGACGAGCGCAATCTATTAATCTCTTTAAAAACCTTGTTGTAAATCACTATTTGTCGATGTAGCTGCATTTTTATCTCTGCTGAATGGACTAAACTTATATATGTGTAGTCTATGTTTAAATGTATGTATATTATTTGATTCATAAATTCGTTTATATCCCTTCTTTCTGTTACTGACACCCCCGACTCCAGCTTTCTTTCAATCCTCTCCATGCAAAGGTTGTCTGGAAGAAATCGCTTTTACTGATAAGACCGCCCATTGGAGCACTCTTTCGTCGGCGGTCTTATCGCTAAAAGCTCTTTTTACAATTGTAATATCCCTCATTTCTGTTCTGCGTTGTGGTGTTTTCAATACAGTATTTTTTATTGTATTTTATAATTTTACTAGCTGTATCGGCGAACTTCGTACCGCCCAAAAGTAATAATTTGCAATAAATTAAAATTGCGACTATAATTTGAGATTTAAACTATACTATCTCTCAAGTTGGATCGAACTGCACATGGTGTGCGAATTTTATTATAATCGGTTAAGTGGTTTAGGAGTCCATTGAGGACAAACATTGTGACACGAGATTTATATATATTAAGATATGAATAAAAACACGTATCCGTTGAATCAACTTATTTATTTCACTAAAGCATTCCTTTTTACCTATGTAAATTAAAACTCAAATTAAATAACAGTTCACAGCTGGTGGAATTTCATAATGCGCTTAGATCCTGCCGGGGAAGGTACCCTCGGACCGCTGGCCGTCCCACTTGTCCACCCACTCGTTGGGGCACAGAGACCTGCAATCATAACATCGAATAGATAAATAAATAAAATAAAATAAATATTTCCAACACACACCAATTAGCCTAGCCCCAAAGTAAGCACTGTAAGGCTTGTGTTATGGGATGCTATGGTAACGGATATAATACATATACTTTACATATACGAGTATATTTATATAGAAATACATATTAAACATCCATGACTGGAGTACAAAGCTCGTATTCATCACACAAACATCTGCCCCCACCGGGATTCGAACCCGGGACCTCTCGAGTCGGCGACACCATGAAACCCGGCGTACAAACCATTCGACCACGGAGGTCGTCATATGAATGAGTCATTGCCAGCCTATTATATGGATGGGAATAATGCGAATCGGCCATGACTAGTGTTGCTAGGTCCGATTTGTTTTAAATCGGTACAAGAGGTCAAAAAAATTTGGATTTAGGGTTGCAGATCGGGACAGCAAGCAAAAAACAAAGGGTTCTTAAGTCTGGGTTTAATTTATTGCGTTTTAAACTACTAGTGCAAGTATACAGTGCATCATTGTCATTCTCTATACAGAATGAAAAGGAGAGACTGATGTTAAATTTAGTTTTAAGTTTAGAGAATCACACCAGAATCAACACCATTAATTACCTTAATTTAATTTTTTGATTAATCGGGACATTTAGCGTCCGGATCAGGTACAAATCGGGACGCGTCCCCAGACCTCTGAAAATCGAGACACCTGGCAACACTAGCCATGACCCACTACGCAAGCTTAGTGCTAATTGGTGAGCAAAATAGTGCTTATAGAGAGGAATGGCATAGCTGACTTCCCGTTCAAATTGGAGCGCCAACTAACTTATTGAAGTCCACAGTAAAATGACTGCAGGTGCAGCCGTGACCAGCGGCTTAGCGTTAATCAACTCGCACTCTTATAGCCAGACCCGTCTTTCCCAGTGGGCACTTTAGGCAAGTGCCTAGGGCCCAATGATAGGGGGCCACCTCAGATCAAATACAAAGTCCCTAGTTCCTGTTAAATCATCAAACGGAAGTCATAGGGGCCCCATTATCCTAATATGCCCAGGGCCTCCAATAGGTCAAAGACAGCACTGCTTATGGCTCAATTAGGCTTGGTCGTTTGCCCGTATTGCACGAAAGACATTAACCGAATTCGGGTAGCCGAAGCAATATTTACACTGGAATACGGACTGGAAGACGGTGACGGGTAACCAATGTGAAAACTACCCGCGTACTCAACTCCGTTCATTAACACTTAGGCCCGTATTATAGAAAGATTCTCAGTGATTGATCTAGTCTTGAGCATAGTTAGAAAGGGATATCGCTATATATAGCACATAGCGGCATCCCTGTCTAACTGTACTCAAGTAAAGATCAACACTTAGTTGTCAATCTGTAATAAGGGCCTTAATCGTTTACCCGAATCGGTATGATGACTATTTTTTTTTCTACGTTTATCAGGTAGATTTTCAAAAAGTATCGGACACGTATATTTTCTTTTTTCACATAATATAAACATTGCAGAGATATATTGATTTGAAAAGTCGCATGACGTCACGTTTAGGTACAATTTTCACTTCAAGTGACGTCACGACCCCCTACTCCCAAATTTTGACGCGCTATAACTTTGTCATTTTTTGGTTGTTTGCCCAAAGAAAAAAATACGTGTCCATTATTTTTTGATAATCTAACTGACGGCCTAAATAGTTTACTGTACCCCGTCATCACCCCTATTCCATTGGCAATCATATTCGGGCTAACGACCAAATGTAATCGAGCCATTACACCGCCACCTGATAAGAGCGATTAGAGCATTATTGTGAATATGCAAATATAATGCGATTCAACTAACAATAGGACCGACTGGGCGCCATATTTTGACGTCATAGCTGTTAATTCAAACCAAAATAGGTAGAATGAGCAAAAAAATTTTGCTATTCAATAAAACTTATTTACTAAGATTAAGTGAGACAAAACATCAGATTTTTTAATAAGATTAATTTAGTAAGGTTGAGAAAGAACACAACCGATTTTTAATAGTATTTCTTTATTTAGACTGTGTAAAAAAAAACATTTATCAGAATCTAGCTCTTCAATTTCGCTCATCTTTGCATTATCGCCGGAGAAGTTATGAATAATCATGCAGGTCACATACGAACATGCATCCTATAAGTAAACGAAAGTTTTAAAACGAGTTTCTAAACGCAACATAACGTGACATTTGGTTGACGATTTAGGTTATCAACCATTCATAGCCAATACTCAATAATTGAAAAAAAAAACAAATAATATTAATTATCAACATTTGTTATTGTTTGTTTAAAAATGTTTGGTTTTTATTCTAGAATCAGCCGAGTGCTAAAAAAGTGTTTCGAGATTTTTTTGCAAACCGTACTTTTCAACCGACATTTGACAGATGGAGGTCATTGGCTTTCCTATTCTTATTTGAATCGCATTATAGGTAGGGCATAGCAGCATATTCCGCCCGATTCGGAATTACCTACATCTGAGGAAGTATCTATAACCTCGCAAAATTATTCTTGCTTTTATGTAACGAATACGAAAGAAACTAGCTTCTCTTGTCTGTCATCATCATCACTATCATCACCGGCCTATAAGTGGCCCCACTGCTGGGGCACAAGTCTTCCTTATGGATGGAATAGGGAGATTGGGCCATGAGCCACGGCCAATTGGCGGGTACTAACGACTGCAGTTGCAGCCGGGACCAACGGCTTTAACGTACCTTCCGAAGCAAGGAGGAACTCGAGATAGTAAATTTTTGGTCACCCATCCAATGACCGACCACTGCGAAAATTGCTTAACTTCAACAATCGCAGCCGCATGCGCTAACCACTTGCGCCTTCGAGCTCCTGCTGTTGTCTGTATGTTATGAAAATTTAACCCTGACGTCATAAGGGCGCGCCTAAGTCTATTTCCAAATGTGCCTAATTAATCCCCGTGTTGAAGCTACCGATGATATGACATTGGCGGAAATGTGCTGAAAGTAAACAAGTTATAATGAACTAGCAAACCAGTGAACCAAATGTTCACCAAAACCTGATTTCTCGAAAACCGGAAGTGCTACGTTACTCAAATCCGGTTTGTAGTCTTATCAGACTATTCTTAACTTTTAACTTAAATATTCTCTTTATCTATCTCTTACGGTTTGGCCGCTGAAACAGCACCACAGACGGACGGACTTGTCTAATAGATAAGAGATAATCTTTACGTGGCGTTTATTGTACCGGTGTTCTTCATTTAACTGTATCAACAGAGTATTTTTTATAATTTTTATTTTTAAGCACGATTTAAATCTTAAGAAAATATAACTAAAAAAATCCACGCAGACCAGGCAGCAGACGGGACTCGAACCTGCACGCTTCACAATCCGGGCGAATGTACGGACCAATTATGCTACCATGGCGCTGATACCTATAATGCGAAGAGATGGCGCTGCCTTGCAGCTTAAGAATGGCTAGAAGAATTTCGACGCGGCCATCACGGCCGTGGTAGCATAATTGGTCAGTACATGTGGCTGCGACATCTATATGCCCCATATATAGACAACGGATGGAGGAAATCATTACTCACCATCCTCAAGAGATGGCGTTACCTGCACTGCGATCAACAATAGTATGGAAGCCTACATCGCGCAAATGAAATTCGGAAGCTAACATCACCCAGCTCGGAGGAATATCTTCCCCTTTGGCCTTCCTACATACATTCGCCCGGATTGCGAAGGGTGCGGGTTCGAGTCCCGTCTGCTGCCTGGTCCGCGTGGAATTTTTTCTAGTTATATTTTCTTAGGAGTTTATTTTTTTAATGCAGTTAAATGAAATTTTTCTTTTATCATGTGCTTCAAAGGAAATCTGCCGCAAGCTCCGTAAAAAAGTACCTACAGTAAAAAGGAGAGTTACCTGTACACCCGCTTGAAGTAGTTGCAGGGCTCGTAGTTCTCGCCGCGCACCTTCTGGCATCGGTGGAAGTCCAGGTAGCTCTGGTAGCAGTGCCTGTGGGTAATAACAAGAGATGTGATGTAACCCATTAACATAATATAAAATTTACTACTTTCGCACGCGTTCTCAACTGTATTGATCAAGGGCGGATCCCGCTTTGGCGCCAGGGGGGGGGGGGGTCATATAGTCGTGGTCAAGTCACAGGGGGTACAGATTGTGATGTGGGTTCAGATGGACCCAGCTAAGGGGGGGGGGGGAGTC
Source organism: Chilo suppressalis (assembly GCA_902850365.2). Lineage (NCBI taxonomy): Eukaryota > Metazoa > Arthropoda > Insecta > Lepidoptera > Crambidae > Chilo > Chilo suppressalis. Next base: position 1,540,426 of record OU963905.1, on the reverse strand, counting down.
GTGACCCGCGTGACTCCCCCTCTGGATCCGCCCTTGGTACTGATGCATGCGTTAACTTAAATTCGCATCTTTAGCAGTTCACACCGAGACGCGACGCGACGATGCGCGCAAATTTTTTATAGAGCGACTCAAAATATACTTTATTTACTACACGAAAAGATACACATTTCCTTGTGAGAATTCAGAATTACGCAGCGAATCGCTGCGCAGCGAGGCGTCGTGCTGCTACGATTATACGATGCACCTCGCGACTCGCGACGTAGCGATGCGTCTCAAACTGCGAAATCATTGGCCTCTTCGAGTGTCGTCGCGTCGCGTCTCGGTGTGAACGGACCCTCAGCATTATAAAGTCACGCCACGCCTACCCCGAGGTCCTGGGTTGGAACCCCAGGCGCGTGTTAAGGGTTAATAACGCTTGACAGTTTTATTTCCGCGGAGGTGCGATTTTTGTGACGCCGAGTGTATGTATACTTTCTTGAGGTCTGCACAGCAATTAATTTCGACGCGTTTGGACTTTATCACCACTTAATACCAGGGGGCCATTCGCCTAACGGAAATGCTTAGGAAAACGCTAACGCTTTCGATTTTATTTTGTTATTTCTGACCGCGAAAGGTTTTCGAATACCTCACGCTCATTTTTTTTAAATATTGTTTTTACCAATGCAAAAGAAAAAAAAGAGCGCGAGAAGGATCGGGGTGGGTCCGTTCGCGGACAATCACCTTGCGGGTGCGCGGACAGTCGGCAACGGTTGCCGCGACCACGCCCGCACTCCCGGCGTCCTGCGGGGGGACTGCGGTCCTCAGAATGTACGCCGGGTGACCGGTGCAGGAATATTGTCTGGTTTTTAGTGGCCCTGTTCAGGGCGTTAGGTAGGGCCCTGCTCATTTCACCCGGCCTAAGGGCTGGCTGAAATGAGCAGGGAGGAGTCCCACATACCTTCTTCTCGCTCCCCCGGTGGTTGAAGGATGCGTAAAGCATTTCCCAGCCCCCAGGTGGGGTAGAGTCATTTGCCTACATCCCTATAAAAAAATGCTGTGTCCTAGCTCTTAGTCGGCACCCGTCTGACGAGATGAGATTAACAATAAGAAGTGCCCTTATAGTGCTTGCTTTGGGCCAGGCTTATTGATGCGACGGCGGCGTGGTTGATTCTCAATTAGGATCCCACAAGGCGAGCGGACATTACGGAATTTTTGCGTCAGGATCCCGATTAGGAGCAGCCATTGAGCCTGCCCCAAGAGTTAACTGAGTGGATGAGCAAGTTAAGATCCCACATGACGTCGTCCGTAAATATCCAAGATAAAATGGATGCGACTTCAAGCTATCATTGATCCACCTTTAGGGGCCGCGACCATTCAAGTGTTACGTAAGCACTAATGGGGGGCAGGGGGGTCTTTGCTTTGCTTATTTTTGATGACATGGGGGGGGGGGGGGGGGCACATATTAGTGATTACGTCAGCATCATGGATTAATTGGTTTAACAAAAATTCGAAAGAAGTTTGTTTTGTTCGTAATATTACTTTATAAGATTATAAATTTTGTACCTTACTCTATGTAGAATACTGTGTCAATAAAGTTTGTTTAAATGAATATTATGTGCGTTAAAGTACTCTATCCTAAGGCTATTTAAGTACTGTTGCTAATGAAGCTCGTGAATCAATAAAAAAAAACAGAATACATTAAAGGAAAAATGCATATAGGTACCGCTGTTTACGTAATTTTGATTTGAAAATTGTAATAAATCTGCTTACGTAATACTTGAACGGCATTACATGCTGGATCAGCCTTTATTTCCAGTCGCCCCCGCGGGGATGCCACCAGTGGTGCCACAAGAAGACATCGCCATTTGTATCCGGTGGCAATCCCCGCGGCAGCTGGAGATAAAGCCTGTTCCAGCATGTTGGATAAAGTAGCAAAAGTTCTGGTGTGGGTGTTGGTGGTCCTGGTACCTTCGCCCATTCCAGTGTATATCGGCCCAGTAGGGGGGCCTCCATAAATTACGTGAGATGTTTAAGGGGGGGAGGGGGTCGAGTCAAATCTCATCTAATCTTATGTTGGAGAGAGGGGGGGTCTCGGCAAATATCACGCAATTTTTTTCTGATTGAAACAAAAAAAATATACTGTCTTGGTCCATTTATTCCAGATTGTAAATGCTTAAGATTTAATCTTAAGCGTAATCGTAATACGATTAAAGATCATTCGCTAATTCGTTCGAAAGAAAATAATTTCATTCATAGTTCGACGTTATACATGACTGTCAAACCACCATATTTGTAACAATCCAACGCGTTTACGTAAGAAACCCACATCTTGAAAAATCTCACGTGAGATCGGGGCTATTTCGTGATTCACTACTGCTCGATTATAACGCCACTAAGATACTTGTTCTGAAAAGCATCCATGGACATGCAATTTTCTCTTTAGTTGCACATTGTAAATGTCAAAAAAGTTAGCGAATAGGCCGGCTGGAAAACTGTATCACTTCGATTTCGATCGATTGCCATATAAAATGTTAAGATGCACCACTGAAGGTTCCGTACAAATTTTAAGACAAAGACATAATATTATTATAATTTGTTCAGGAATCGAGTCTTACAGTTTTTTTCTGAGCTTTTCCAAAGTAATTGAAATATACTTAGGCAACATTTTTATAATCTATACTTTCAATATAGATATTTTTATGATTTAACCCAAATTAAAAAGTTCTAGATAAGTCAACAGAAAGGAGAGTCTGTGCGGAAAGAGAATGGGATTTAGATTGGAGGGCGCTGTAGTGCTTTTCTACCGTATTTGTAAAGTTTTACCCCTTTTAGACATGATTAAATACCAAAAACCGCAAGAAATCACAAAAACAAACAAATCCGTATCAATACAAAACTTTGACGTTTTACAGATTGCTGGGTTTGATTGCCAAATAAAAATCTTAATGTTAGTTCCGTTTTTCGCCACGCCCATTCTCTTTCCGCACAGTCTCTACCTACCCTATAAATAGATTTATATTTTGCGACTTGTATGGCCGTACCTTTTTTCTTTAACTCAAAAGTTTGACTTTTTATAGCTTCAAGGGTCAGCAGACCCGAGTACTTATATGGTTTTTATTTAAACTCGATACCTCCACGCATTCACGCATAAAGAAAGAAAGATAAAGGGTCTTGATGACAGGTATGACAACAAAGTGGTCCTTAAGGGTTCCTCATGAGTTACGGAACCGTAAAATTACAAATCTTTATATATATAATTCTTCTGTGAGTGTGTATGTCACTGAACTTCTCTTAAACGACTGGACCGATTTTGATGAAATTTTTTGTGTGTGTTCAAGGGGATCTGAGAATGGTTTAGATTCACAATTTTGTCCGCTGGACAACCCCTATTTTTTCAGGGCGGTACGAAGTTCGCTGGGTCAGCTAGTTTCTTATATATTTCAAGATATACTTATTAAAAAATTACAGTTTTGTAATAAAATTGAATTTAACAACTATGCTCGGTGTTTCCCTACATGATAAGATCCGAAATACGGAGATCCGTAGAAGGACCGGTGTGTACGACATAGCCCGAAGAGTTAGCACGCTGAAGTGGCAATGGGCAGGCCACATCGCTCGAGGATCTTACAACCGTTGGGTAAGAAAGGTCCTCGAGTGGCGACCACGTACCGGACGACGCAGCGTGGGGCGGCCCCCAACAAGGTGGACTGACGACATCGTCAAATGTGCTGGGAGCCGCTGGATGCGGATAGCGCAGGACCGCGCATTGTGGCGTTCTATGGGGGAGGCCTATGTCCTGCAGTGGACGGAGAAAGGCTGATGGATGGATGGAATAAAATTGAAATAGCTATCGGAAGTGGTAGCATTGCTGTGCAGATGTTCCCGTATGCCGTAAGTGCCTCTTTGGCAATCAGTGTTAATATAATATGTATTGTGCAATAATAAAAATCCTAACTAATATTATAAATGCGAAAGTTATCGTTTGTTACTCATCCACGCAAAAAGGGCTGAACGAATTTGGATGCAATTTGGCACACATAGTTTATTAACTGGATTGAGACATAGGATACATTTTAATCCGAAGAAAATTTTAGCTTTCCGAGAGATTCCCAAGAAAACTAAAGGTAACGCGGACGAAGGCGCGGGCGGGCGCTAGTCTTATATATAAAATTCTCGTGTCACAATGTTAGTTACTCCGAAACGACTTGACCAATTTTTATGAAATTTTATATGCACATTCAGTGGGTCTGAGAATCGGATACTATCTATTTTTCATACCCCTAAGTGATAAGGGTTGTCCACTCGCTAACATTTTATTTTTTTAACAATTTTTTTATGATACCTCATACAATAATACATACAACCCTAAATTTTCACCCTTCTACCACGAACCCCTATTTTTTTATGGCGGTACGAAGTTCACTGGGACAGCTACTAATATTATAAAAAAAATGTACATCATGAAAAGTGCAGGTCCTCCTCGCATCTCACCTCACTCATGATCAACATGACAAGCACACATTACCTGGTCTGGTTCGTATTAGGGAACCGCGGGTCGAAAGGTGCAGTTTTGATGTCAGCGGGCGATTTGATCATCTCAGGCATTTTACTGTAAACAAACACAGACACATTCATTTTCGTAGATCTTTATTATCCAGAAAATCTGTTTCACAGTAAACTAAATGGGATGTTTACATAATGATTAAGATGAACACACCTTACATTAAACTAGATACAAATTGCTGTTAATATAATAACTCGTAATTATATTTTAGAGGTAAAATAAAAAAAGATCTTAAAACTAATTTCTCAAGAGTGCTCGGTTAATTATTTGACAAGAGGGCGTGTCTTTCTTTCCTCTTCGCATGAGGTCTCTCTGTACTTTTTGACTTCTTGCATGTAGAGGGACCAGGCGTCTTTTGGCGTGCTATCAACAGTTTGCTCATCAATAGCTTTAGCTTTCTTGACCAGGCCAGTCTTTAACACACGCCCACCGCGCCGTTTACCTATAAACGGCAAAACTGGCTTTTTGATCTCAGGTTTCTTTTCCTCCAGTTTCTTTGTTTCTTCTTGCATCTTTTTGAACATTTCCAAAAAGCTACCATCATTCTTTATTGGTATAGGAATAGCTTTAGATTTTGATGAGGAGCATCCTGGCAACATTTTGTCTACTGGTGGTAGGAGTTCAGCAAAATTGGGACCCTCCACTTCTGGTGGGTCACCGTATTGAATGTCATCTATATGGGATGCTTCTACAGCACCCGGGGGAGGTTTAACTTCCTTCGGAGGAGATTTTTCCTTGCCCATTTCCTCTTGCCTGCGCTGTTTCCAAAATCTTTTTCGGTCAGCTACAGTGAATTGCCCACGTCGTTCGTCGTCACTTGGTGATCTGCTGTGACTACGGCTTCGCGAGTGTGAGCTGTGCGATCGTGATCTCGACTTTGAACCGCGGCGATCTCTCGACTTCGACTTGCGACGTGACCTACTTACAGAAGAACGCTTTGATCGACTATCGGAACGTGATCTTCGTTTGGATCCACCTGTGCGTTTTGTTTTACGTCTAGATGTTGAACAAGAGCTTCTTGATGATCTTGACGATTTGCTAGAAGAGTGTGAGCTAGATCTAGAATGCCTCAATTTAGGGGAATGAGATAATTTTCGCTTTTCGCGACGTGGTGTGACAGACCCAGACTTGGAACTACTAGAAGATCTACTTCTGGCATAGCTTTTTGGAGGAGTCAAGGAGTTATTTCTTTCCTTCCTGGGTGGAGTTCCTGGGCTACGATCCTTGTACTTGGAACTTTTTGAAGGTGTAACAGATTTCTGTGACCTCTTGTAACTCTTAGGTGGTGTAACCGAGGACCTAACAGATTTATTAAAACCTTTTGATGGAGGTGTCCCTTCAATATTCTTTCTTTTCTCCTTCTTGGAATGACTTTTACTCTTTTTGGAATCTCTAATGTCTTTCAGTCTTGGTGATTTACTGCGAGATCTATCAATGCTCGGAGTTCTCGATCTATGGCTAGATTGTGATCTACTTCTTTTTGTAGGAGTAATGGAACGGTTACGGTTTCTGCTAATTAGTTTCTTATAAGATCCACTCGACACTGACGAGTCTGTAGAAACAGATCTTTTTTTCCTTTTATCTTCTCTCATTAAAGCTCGTGAGTAAGATCTAGATCTAGAACTGGAGCGGTCACTAGAAGAATATTTAGATCTCTTCGATTTCACAGACCTACTTCTCGATCTGTGACGTCTAACACCTTCTTCATAGCTACTGTCTCGCTTTCTAGAATAGGATCTCTCCCTCCTCTCTCTCACAGAGGGGGAACCGCTTCTCGATTTAGATCTGTATGGCTTTCTGTGATCGTAACCACGCGATTCGACGGGAGATCGCGGCCGTTCGTGGGAACGCGACGGATAATCATAATTGGATTGGGTCGCGGGAGGATAGGCCGGCCTGGGGTCGGGAAACTTTCCATAGTAGGCACCGTCGGGGCGTTGATAGTAACTAGGGTCATAATTGTAGCCGTAGTTAGGTCCGTAGGCCTGCTGGTAGTCGTAGGCGCTGGGCGCGGCGTAGTGCCCGTAGCTGACGCCGGTCCAGGGGTCGGTGGCGGGCAGCGGGGCGGCGGCCGGGGCCGGGGCGGGGGCGGGCGCGCCGTACTCGGCCTCCGCGCCCGGCGGCCCGCCGTCCCACGCGCCCGACGTGCCGCGATACGACGACATACTTAAATCAGCCTCCTCGCATAACCTGCAGCAGTATGTAGGTACGCACACACCTACGAACAGAACAACTTTTCGGTGTAGACAGCAACTCTATTCTCCGTTCTCGTGAAACGCAGTTTTGACAATATCTTTTTCATGTTTCGTGATAATTAATGTGATGGATGAGGAACAACAAAATTACGTAATCCGTCGCCTATGCGTGTAAAATACGATTACCAGATATGCGTTACGATATAAGCATATGACATTCTAATTATTTACAAATATACCTTTCGTAATAAGCTCACCTTTTCTGTAATTTTACTTTTTCTCAAATTTATTCTAAGTTATAAAATGGCAGCCAACACATTCGTTTCACTTACACAATAGCATAGACAAAAAATCTAAAGATATTTATTATCTATGGCCATTCCGTAATGGTAGCCATACACACCACTATAAATCGTTACGATTAGACTGTACCGTCCGAACGGTACCGATAAATCGTAGCGTGTATGTTATAAAACTGCACAGTTTCATATACGTACGCCACGTATGATAAACTGTTCCGTTCGAACTCTGATCGTAAAGATTTCTCGTAGTGTGTATGGGTGCGGCCAGAGTGCACTCAGATTCAGATTTCGAAAACAAGCGCGAGAAATAAACAGTGTAGTCTAAGCAGGTTGCTTGCTTTTTCTCGCGCTTTGTTTTCTGAGTCTGAATCTGAATCTGAATCAGGAGTGCAATCTGGCCGTACCCTTCGACTACACTGTTTATTTCTCGCGCTTGTTTTCAGAATCTGAATCTGACTCTGAATCTGAGTGCACTCTGGCCGCACCCTATGCCTACCATAAAGGTTCATTCCGACTACTTCTAGCACGATCAAGCACCTCAGACTATTTTAACGTCCATGGTGTACATCCAGATTAATGCTGACACTTCACGTAGCTATTTGTATCAGCAGCATTGAATAGAGTATTCTATTCAGCTTCCTCTGAGACAAAAAGTGAAAAAAAACAATGTTTCTAGAAACTCACTCATAGTGAATATTGTGAAATAATATTGGTGTGATTTTGTGTTAAAACCGTCTGCCCAACTGAATAATTCATTTAATCTTTAAAATATACGCTATTTAGGTCAAGCGGACGTGAGAACTTTATTGTAGTGTTGATTGCCTCACAGAAGTTTATCAAAAAAGCTAGTTCGTTACATTTCGTACTAAACACTCCAAGAAACATTAGAATGTGTCACACCAACAAAAAAGATTAATAAAACATAAAACTAGACTATACGGGCATTGTTCCCTTTGCCTTCCCTAAAAAGGGAGAAACTTAAAAAAATGTTTAAAAGCTGTCATTTGGATTGTTCGTTGCGTTGTATTTAGGGATGCAAAGTCTTTTGAAATATCGATATTTATATCGATATCTATATCGAAGTCAGGAAAATATCGATATCCGATATATCGACCATTTTAATTCGATATTATCGATATATCGATATTTTTTCTTTTTTTTTGCTTTGTATTAAGTTTGCAAAGCAAAAACCTATAATTAAGGAAGCAAAGGTTTCCGAAATATCGATATTTATAATGTGGGCAGGTAAATATCGATATCCGATCCGATATATCAGCCATTCCAACATTTACAACACGATATTTTCTATATTTTTATAGCGCTGTAAGAAGTATCAAATCAAAAGCAATTTCGAATCAAAGATATTTATTTTGTTTAAAATGTTTGCACGCAGCCAAAATCAGAATAGATAATCATATGAAAAACAATTGTTATGTATTCGTAAAACCTACACATCAGGGGCGTGCCCATGGCTTCAGAATAGGGTAAGCCCAAAGCTTCCAAAATTACTATACCTATCTTACATTCTTGACTTGGCGAGCTAAAAAAATTTACGATTTCTATAAGATTCTTAATTTTATTTTGTGTTATATTACAATGATATTAAATTTCAATTAATTAGTAGTTGACAATTATCTAGAAAGAGAGGCAAGGATTTTATTTAAGTGCATGAGGTACCATTAGGTATACGATTATATCTATATACGTTGGTGTCGATTCTGGCATAATTATCTAAACTTAAAACTAAATTTAACATCAGTCTCTCCTTTTCATTCTGTATAGAGAATGACAAGGATACACTGTTGTCAAATTTAATTTTAGGTTTAGTGAATTATGCCAGAAACCACACCAGTTTAGTATATTTCTTGGGGTTCAAGATTTTTTTAATACATCTATAAGCTCTTGCGATTTCAAAGCAATAGTTATTTCGATAATATTCAATTTAGATAGTCATAGCAGGTAAATTAATTGATATTATTGTGTTCAAATTTAGTCTACGAAATATCGATATTTTGGAATTTCCGATATCGATATTATCGATATCAGTGAATTTTAAATATCGATATAAATATCGATATTATGGTCTCGATACTATCGATATTATCGATATTCCGATATATCGTTGCAACCCTAGTTGTATTGTATCATTTTTGTGCTCATTGCCGGTCTTTTTTCTTTCTTTTGTGTTCTGTTTAATTTTGCACTATTATACCGTATAACTATTTCAATATTTTCCAATGAAATGAGCAAATCAAAAGTAACGGCAGAATGGAAAAAACGAGTAAAATCGGAGTATGTACGTCTTCGACAAGTGAAGGTACTGTACACAAAAAGAAGCATCTTGCTACTGCCTTTTATTTTTCTAATTATTTAATAACATATTTATTTTATAGCGTTTCAAACGAGCGGACGAAGTAAAGGTGGCGTGGGCGCGAAATTTGAGGCTAATGTCGGAGTCAATAGAGAATCGTGAATCCGATAATGTTAAGTCTGGCAAAAGGCCTTTCTGGCCTCAAGCAGGACCGAGTCCGAGTCATGAGAGTCTTATGAAACGAGCTGAAGTGACTTGTACCGATGGTAATATCATCAGTCCATTATCTACTTTGTGATAATATGTTCAATACTCCAACCTTAATATCCAAAAGCCAAATACTAGAAATGGCGCTATCTCCGTTTATGTCATCATAATTTAAACTTGACGACTTTGTGAACAATATAATAGGGAGAAAAAGCAGCCCTTGCTGAGTTTATTGCTGGTTCTTCTCAGTAAAAGGTCTACACTGTAGATTTACGAACCGATGGCATAGCTTCTAGACATTCATGAGTGCTTGTAAATGCCTAAACTGAATAAATGATTATGATTAAATAGCCATGACAGTACTGATGAATTTGTAACATAATTCCTATTAGCTGCTGGCTGTCATCAGTAACAATAGTCCTATTTAATAGCACCATCATCATCATTTCAGCCGAAAGACGTCCACTGTTGGACATAGGCTCCCCCATGGATTTCCACAACAATCGGTCCCATGCTGCCCGCATCCAGCGGCTTCCCGCGACCTTTACCAGATCGTCGGTCCACCTTGTGGGGGGCCTGCCAACACTGCGTTTCCCGGTACGCGGTCGCCACTCGAGGACCTTTCCGCCCCAACGGCCATCGGTCCTGCGAGCAATGTGCCCTGCCCATTGCCACTTAAGGTTTGCAATTCTGTGGGCTATGTCGGTGACTTTAGTTCTCTTGCGTATCTCCTCATTTCTGATTCGATCACGCAGAGAAACTCCGAGCATAGCCCTCTCCATTGCCCTTTGGTGGATTTGAGCCTTCTTACAAGACCCATTGTAAGCGGCCACGTCTCGGTTCCGTATGTCATCACTGGCAACACGCACGAATTGAAGACTTTCGTCTTGAGGCACTGCGGTAGATGTTCCGAGAAGATGCTACGTAGCTTCCCGAACGCTGCCCAGCCGAGGTGGATTCGTTGATTAACCTCTTTCTGGAAGTTGGACTTACCCAGTTGGACTATTTGTCCCAGGTATACGTACTGGTCAACAACTTCCAGTGTAGAGCTCCCAACAGTCACTGGAGTGGGTACGACATGGGAATTCGATATGATTTTCGTCTTGTCCATGTTCATTTTGAGACCCACTTGTTGGGACACCCTACTGAGGTCGCCGAGCATTGTGCCAAGGTCATCCATGGTCTCAGCCATGACTACGATATCATCTGCAAATCGAAGGTGCGTCATGTACTCGCCGTTTATGTTGATGCCAAGTCCGCTCCAGTCCAAAAGTTTGAAAACGTCTTCCAGCGCAGCTGTAAACAGTTTCGGTGATATAACGTCACCCTGTCTTACACCACGCTGCAGCTGGATTGGCTTCGTGTTTTGGTCCTGGAGTCGAACTGACATAGTGGCGTTTTCATACAACGACTGCAACACTTCGATGTATCGATAGTCTATTTGGCACCTTTGGAGTGACCGAAGCACGGCCCATGTCTCGATCGAATCGAAGGCTTTCTCGTAGTCCACAAACGCCAAGCATAATGGCAGGTTATACTCTTCGGTCTTCTGTATAACCTGCCGCAGCGTATGGATGTGGTCTACGGTACTAAACCCTTTTCGGAATCCGGCTTGTTCGGGAGGCTGGAAGTCGTCAAACCTGCGCGCGAGACGATTCGTGAGGACTCTCGAAAACAGCTTGTATACATGACTCAGGAGCGTGATGGGTCTGTAATTCTTCAATTGGGCCCTGTCGCCCTTCTTGAAGAAAAGCGCCACCACTCCCCTATGCCATGCGCTAGGCGTTTTGCCCTCGAGTATGACAGAGTTAAATAGCTTCTGAAGAGATTTCAAGACTGGTCGTCCACCTGCTTTCAGAAGCTCGGCTGTAACTCCGTCATCACCCGGCGCCTTTTTGTTTTTGAGCTGTTTCAGAGCTACACTAATCTCGTACAGGCTGACGTCCGGGATATCTTCGGTGTAGTGTCGGGTTAATTTGGCTCTTGGGTCGGTTTTTAATAGCACAGTAACATTATTATTCGTACACTATTATCACACTTATATTACAAGATGTTATGCTAGTATAATGACAAGTTAAACATGAATTTTCAATATTGAAAGGTTTCCAATATCACTCTTGATTTTACAGCATCTGGTGTAGTAACAACTCAACAAGTTCCGATAAGGATCTTCAATTCCGTGAACCCTATACCCACTATGTACACTTGGGCTCCGACACAGAAGAACTTCATGGTGGAGGACGAGACAGTGTTGCACAACATTCCGTACATGGGCGACGAAGTACTGGACCAGGACGGTACATTCATCGAGGAGCTCATAAAGAACTACGACGGGAAAGTGCATGGTACATCGGCTTACTTCATATCTCTTACCGACTTGTGGACAGAAAAATTCAAACACTCATGGAATTTTAAGTGCAAAAAGATGTTCTGTTCTCAATCTTTACACAGATTTTTAGCCTTAATCTGCAATGGGCATTTTGTTGTTTACAATAATTTATTTAATATGATATTAAAAACCAAGGCAAATTTTAATTTATATATTACAATTAAATTACACAGTTATTACAGGATGCACTGAACACAACAGTGCAGTCACCCCTATTGAAAATTAGATTTCAATAAAACATTAAATTACTTTAAAATATTTTCATTATTCTATTCTGACATAAAACAATGAAAAACGAAATAACATATACATATAAACTATGTCAAAAATCAGATTATATTTGTTATTCAAAAGATTACAAATCTTATTTATAACACAGTATTTCAATCCTTTCATACTTAAGTACGTATTGTAATAATTTTTCAATAATAAGCCCTAAAATGTGAATTATTCCATAATTTTTTTTAACCACTGAATGAGTTTAGAACAGGTTTCCATTATTCAGTAGAAATATAGTACTGACAGTATCTTTGTCCACAAGTTTTAACATGAAATAACACACATTGGTGTGTGGTGCACACATCTTTGCTTTAGGTTTTGAAATTCTTTAAATATTTATTGTAAGATATTAAAACATGTATTCTTAAAATATCTGCCAAATTAGAGGACTATGTTGAAAAATAGATTTCTATCCACCAGAATTAATTTATTTTTAGTGCAATTAAACATTCTCATGTCATCTACTTTGGTTTCAAGAATCTCTTCAAAGCACCTCACAGGCCTTTGCCCTCACAATGTCATGCTTCTCATGCTTTGATATCACAATCCATATTTGTTGTATATTTAAAATGTATTGAAGCTCAATGGAAATTTGACACACGAGAGAAAATTTGAAACAAAAATGTTTAGTTAAAAATATTATAGGTATCAACTTATTACAGAAAACATTTAGAAAAATTTTCAAGTATAAAAATTGTAATAAATCATTTGTTCAGAATTGAGAATTTAAATTACATATATGCTAAATTTGCGAATGATATTTACTTTATATGTGGAATTTCTACAACAGGTGATAAAGAAGGAGGCTTCATAGATGATCAACTGTTTGTGGATTTAGTACATGCTCTGATGACTTATCAGACCAAGGATGAGGTTGCTGAAGAAAGGAAAGACCGAGAAGCACGCAGTTCTAAAGAAGAAAAAGAAGTTGGTATTGGTTTTATCAACCATAACTACATAGTATAAAACAAAGTCGCTTTCTCTGTCCCTATGTCCCTTTGTATGCTTAAATCTTTGAAACTACGCAACGGATTTTGATGCGGTTTTTTTTTAATAGATAGAGTGATTCAAGAGGAAGGTTTATATGTATAATACATGCATAATATAGTAGAGAAACACTGATAATTTTAGAGGTTTTTAATGTAAGGTCGTAAATAAACACATTTTTTGCGCTTACATTGCAAACGCTGGCTGAACCCCACGAGATAGATCAAAATAATGTACTACAGTATTGTACACCTTAAAAAGGTCTACAAAAAAGTCCGCGATGGTATATGTCTATCTCTTAAGGATAACCCACAATAACCAAGTTTTATCCTATACTTTTTACGAGAAATAATAGATTATTTACGAAGCGATTTTAAGCAATATAACATTCATCCTTATCCAATTAAGTACCTTAAATACATTGTGCATTTAATATAGAACAATTTGGCCCTTTAACGCATATAATTTAAATGAATATTTTCGAAGATATTACAAATTTAAAATTTAGGGACATAGCGGTTCCGACGCTACCGGGCTTGGCGGCGCGTGCCTATTGTAATTGGGTATTAGAAGAATGTCATTGTGTATAATACAAGCCTGAGAACAAAAACTATAGTCTACACTACAGCTTTACACCGAAGCGAAGCGAGGGCGGGCCACTAGTTTGTTATAAATTGCAACATGGAGGAAGAAGATTTCCTTCCTAAGCCATTAGATTTTTTTTAGGAATTATATTGAGATTACTTAATTTTAATTTTAGAAGGAATCAGGTAAAGATGCAAAGGAGAAAGACAGCAAAGATAAGGAAATTAAAGAGGAGGGTGAGAAGAAACCAATTCCAGAGAAGCAGTTTCCGATATTTACAATATTCCAAGCAATCAGCTCCCAGTTCCCTGATAAAGGAACTGCACAAGAATTGAGGGAAAAGTGAGTACCTATATGTATTTTATATTTACTAGTCATTAACTTTAATATCAGCAAGACTTGAAGCGTTTGCTCAGTTTTCTAAAAGTGAAAGATTAAACTTTGACAACAGGGGTTGTTTGAAAACGGGATGCCAAGCTTATACAGTAATATTACATGAGGGGGATACACGCCCTCAAATGACGCGATACAGTTTTGCACCTATTTTGCAACGTCACAACGCCGTATCCAATTAAAGCGCGACTTACCCTCCCTGCACGTCCGATTTCGATTTTTAACAAAATTTTAGTAATAAAGACTCCAGTTAGCTCTCTGATATTAAGCAACACTTTTCTTTTTTGAGTGTGTATGCTGTTGGTCGCAGATGACCTTTACAGCATCATCGGGTTTGGGGACGGCGAGATCCTAAGGGGACCTCAAGCCGAGAATTGGCGAGTGCCTCTAGAGGTATTCCAGGCGGATGGCATCTCCCCGCGGGGGGAGTCTCCTCTTGGTCTGGAGCCTCTAGACCACGAGCACCTGATGGGGTCGGCTCAACAAGAGTGCGTCTCTGAGACTCGGGTCTCAGCTCTAGTTATTGGGGGGCGGGGATAAACGCCCAGGTACGGACCTGTACCTGGTATAGCGTGTCGTGTGTAGACCGGGTCTTCGCACTCTTATCCTACGGGTGCCGTGTCTGCCTAATACTAAACTAGTGTGCAAGTATGCTAGCTGTGTAAACGCAACTCTCAGTCCATTCTCATATACTTTATGACCATCTCTGTGGCTGAGTGGTTTGTACGCCGGGTTTCATGGTGTCGCCTACTCGAGTGGTCCCGGGTTCGAATCCCGGTGGGGGCAGATGTTTGTGTGATGAATACTGCACGAAGACTGCACTTGTACTCCAGTCATGGATGTTTAACATGTATTTTTATAGTTATGATTTTATTTATTTTTTAAGCATTTAACTGCTAGATGTTTAAATTTAAAGAAAAGTTTACTAGAAAAAAAAAGCAAAAAAAAAAATTGCTATTTCTTCTTTCAAATGTTTAATATTTGAAAAAGTATTCATTTGACATTGTTGGTTACCTACAATGCGAAGAGATGGCGCTGCCTTGCAGCTTAAGGCTAGGAAAATTTCGACGCGGCTAATAGGGCCGTGGTAGCGTAATGGTCAGTGCATTCGCCCGGATAGCGCAGGATGCGGGTTCGAGTCCCGTCCGCTGCCTGGTCCGCGTGGATATTTTTCTAGTAAACTTTTCTTTAGATTTAAACATCTAGCAGTTAAATGCTTAAAAAATAAATAAAATTATGTATTTTTATATAAGTATACTTTATATATGTACAGTATATGTATTCTATCCGTTACCCTAGTATCCCATAGCACAAGCAGCTTACAGTGCTTACTTTGGGGCTAGGCTAATTGGTGTGAGTGTTGGAAATATTTATTTATTTATGACTCGTATTTATGTAGATACATCGAGTTGACGTCCGTCCGCGATCCAGACGCCTTACCCCCCGAGTGCACGCCCAACATCGACGGGCCTCTAGCAGAGTCTGTGTCACGTGATCAGACCATGCATTCGTTCCATACGCTGTTCTGCCGACGCTGCTTTAAGTACGACTGCTTCTTGCACAGTGAGTATTCTGCTGCTATAAAACATCATTGATATGTAAATACGTGTCCTATTTCATGTGTAGACGTGGGTTGTGCAATGGACATCTGTGCATTTAGGGAACAGTACCCTTAGTACGAGTTTTACAATTACGAAAACTATAATATTATTCGTGAGCTCGCACTCGTACTAAAGGTACTGATTTTATTGTTTTCATTTCAATACAATTAAACAGTGTTTAAATTCCATCATTAAATCATTTGCGTCTTCTTAAATTTTAATCATATTTGGTTACATAATTTACAATTACGAAAACTATGATAGTTTTCGTGAGCTCAAACTCGTACTAAGGGTACAGGGTTTTATGATTGCCAAAATTTTACAGACGATAGGCATTTATTATTTAACTAGATAATGGTGCCAATTCTGGCGTGATTCTCTAAACTTAAATCTAAATTTAACATCAGTCTCTCCTTTTCATGCTGTATAGAGAATAACAAGGATACACTGTTGTCAAATTTAAGTTTAGGTTTAGAGAATCATGTCAGAATTGATACCATTGGTGTCGATTCTGGCATGGTTCTCTAAACCTAAAATCAAATTGGGCAGCAATGTATCCTTGTCATCCTCTGTACAGAATGAAAAGGAGGGTCTAATGTTAAATTTAGTTTAAAGTTTAGAAAATCATGTCAGAATCGACACCGTTGACTTATTTACTACAAATGATTAAAAATTTCTAGAAATACCTTTTAAAGGATAAATTTCAAGGATTTAATAAACTTCAATTGAGATAAAATACAAATGGTTAAACTATATTCTAATCACGGAAATAAGTTGGTGGGAATCTAAGCTTTTCTGTCATTAGCCGCATTGTATTGTTGTCGATACTCCGGCCAACGAAAACACCCTTTTTGGTGTGGCGTATTATTTCATCCTTCTCATTTTTAAGCGATTGTGTGATAAAGAAAGCGCTCCACAAACTCGTTACCGTGAACAGATTAAAAATAGAGAGATTTTTCAGTGACGCCCATAGTATAGAGATTCCTTAAAGATAATCTCTCAAATACTTTTCAATGATGACTTGTGAGACATTTAACGCATTATTTTCTTGCAATGTGATAGAAACTGATAATATAGATAATAATCTTATTAATTGAGCGGTGTTAAACGGAAAGCGACCAATGAGCTTTTTTGAAGCTAGCAAAAATGAGTTTTATGAACCAATGTTAAAGTTTGATTGTGAAAATGGAAAACAGCCATTGCTTTTTTGGGATCAAACAAGAATTCTGCCCTCCTCAAACTAAAGTGCGGCTGAGTGACATGTCGTCGATTTTCCAATCACAAATTGCATCCTATACAATTTTTAATTCTCTATCGATTTGTCTTTATTCGTATATTTTATAGTTGAGGAGCTCGATGGCGCAGGTGGTTAGCGCGTTCGGCTGCGATCGTTGAACTTCAGCAACTTTCGCAGTGGTCAGTCATTGGATGGGTGACCAAAAATTACTATCTCGAACTCCTCCGTGCTTCGGAAGGCACGTTAAGCCGTTGGTCCCGGCTGCATCTGCAGTCGTTAGCACCCACCAATCCGCACTGGGCCCGCGTGGTGGGTCATGGCCCAATCTCCCTATTCCATCCATAGTGAAGGCCTGTGCCCCAGTAGTGGGGACATTAATAGGCTGATGATGATGATAGTTGAAGTCTATACGTCATGTGATGAATGGTTATAAAATAGCAATAATTTAAATTTTACGCACCGTTTTACTGCACCGCCATATCTTTTAAGGTTTTGTCATTAAGCCACGTTTTAGCTTGAGGACGGTAGAGTTAAACTTTGACTTGTAGAACAAAATTTGTTCGTTGCTTGCTTCATAAATGCCCACTGGTCCCTTTCCGTTTAACAATGCTCAATTTTCTGTAGTAGTATATAAAATGTATTTAATTGAAGATTTACTTAAGTAACATGAATTTTCTAGATATTATTCGCTTTATAAGTAAATTTAAGTATTATATTAAAAAACAAAAACTTACCAACAGTCGTGGAGAAATATTAATAAATTATTATATTGTTCATTGTTTATTATATTTATAGAGTTGATTAGATTTTTGTTATTTGTTGGGCTAACAGGAAGCCACACGGCAGGTAAGGCCGTTCATTCAAAGACATCGCCACAATTCAATTTCATTTTGGCTGTTCTATCATACATTTTTGAAGTGTTAATTTCTTACATATTATAATTATTTATGCTAGACTTTTAGATTTTAGCTTTTTTTGTACCACCGCTGCCATATTATAAGGATATTTCATTATTTACATTTATTCATATTATCACAATACAGTCAAAATCGTGAAAACAGCAAAAGGATTGTTTGTTTAAACCTAAACATTTCTCTTTGATATCGGGTTAATCAAGTATAATTATATTTGAATAATTTTCAATTTCATTATTGAGAATTTGCTACTTATTCTTGCGATATTTTTGTGTCATTAATTTCTTCATATTCATAATGAGGATTTCATTCAACCACATATTTTTGTCATGTCATACTTTTATGTTATACATGTTCTGGATACGCCACACCGTCACATTCATAGATATTTACCGTTGTTGGATTAAAGTTAGATTTGCTTTGAACCGAATGCTGTCTTTTTTATTTAGTATATTTTCTAATCGGATTTCTCTTTATCCCACTTTTTGGCATAAGTGAACATTATTTAGAATGTTGTAAAAATCTAGCAGACCAATGTTTAAAAAAAAGTTATATGACATGAATATGTTTAGTATTGAGTACACCCAACTTGTGTCGTAAAAACAGTTACTAAAATGACAAATCTGCCAAATTCATTAAGATTGAAAATTGCCTAGTGAATTTAATGGTTTTGTAATTACTCTATCTGCTGTGCTGTTCTGACTGTTACAAATATTTTGTAAACTTTATCATCCATAATTCTAAATTATTTTGGATCATCTTAAACTTTTAAACCTTTCAAAAACCTTACCTATTTTCATAGATTATCAAGCAACGGGGAAGAAAACGCAAAGCTTGTTATAGATGGCGTTGCACCCTTAACAATAAATTAGTCATTGAGTCTGGCAAAAATGGTGGTTTTCTATAATGACGGGCGCCAGATGGCAGCACTGAGGTGACAGGTCTACTCATCCTTCAAATCGCGTGTGTCGTCATACTCTGGATCAATCAAGGAACTTATATACTAACTGGAATGCTTACGCGACCCTCAAAATCGTTCCAAGAGCATAGCTGAATTGGTGGAATCTGTCTCGTTTTAGTAGTGTGTCCAAACAGTATTTTTCCCCCTTATGAAGGTAGAAACAAAAATGGACTTTATGTATAACTCGTTAGAGTGCATTTTTTGAATTCCCATATTGTTTCGTAAGCGTTCCGGTTAGTATATAAGTTCTTTGGGACCAATATAAACGCTCGTTCGATTAATTCGCGCCAAAAACTTCACACAAAAGACCTCATGCCACCCACAGTGGCGCCAACTGGCGACGTAAATTTTCATAAACACCCTCCTTTTATGTTTTCTTCCCCATTATCACTATGATTGGTGTATTGATAATGCAGTGTATAATGCATAATAGCCGGAATTGTGTTGTATGCCAACCAAACCTTCACAGCATGATCACCGCCACACGATCTGGGGTCTAATATCTTTCTTCGAAACGAACTTTCGGTAACGAAGTTGAAACGAAATTTATTTTGGTCTAACTAAAGTTATACTTAATTTGAACGATAAAGTATCAAATTAAAGCTTTCTTCGAGTAGGCTAAGAAAATCTACACCTTAATCTATATTCCGACGACGAATATTATTATGATTAAAAACGAACCAGAAACATAGTAAGAGAAGTGTTAAATTTCGATCGAAATTTCCTCCTGTAACGGCGATTTATCGACATTAACTTGAAAATGGGTTTTGACAGTGAAGTCATGTTAATAAATGTAACGTCATTTGACGTTTTACAAGCACGCCAATAAGCGTTAACTTGCATCTAACGTGAAATCTAACGACACAGTTACGACAATAGGGATGATGACGGGGTACAGTAAACGAAATTCTATTTAGTCCGTCAGTTAGATGATCAAAATATAATGGACACGTGTTTTTTCTTTGGGCATCAACCAAAAAATGACAAAATTATAGCGCGTCAAAGTTTGGGAGTAGGGGCTCGTGACGTCACTTTTGAGTGAATTTTCACTTATAAGTGTACTCAAACGTGACGTCATGCGACTTTTCAAATAATATATCTCTGCAATGTTTATATTATGTGAAAAAAGAAAAATACGTGTCCAATACTTTTTGATAATCTACCTGATAAACGAAGAAAAAAAAATTAGTCATCATCCCTATTATGACGAAAGCCATAAGCGACGTTGCCACTGTTTATATGGATTATAGACCTTAATTGTATACGTGTTTATGTAGCGGTGATCATGTTGACGGGTGTTAAGTGTGATTTAAGACTTTATGGCGGTTGTGAAGTTAGCAACGAGCGCAAGAATGCGCGGGTACATTGAGAAAGACAGTATATCGTCATTTTACAGCAAAACCTAGTAAAACGAAATTAGCTGATGATATAAATTGACTCAGTTTTTGTCTACGAAAATCCATATTGTGTATAGAAATTATTATCACGTTAATGGAAAAACGTGGACGGTTTTTTCGCAGACGAAAAACTGAGTCGATTTGTATTTTTAGATTATTATATATTTGGTCTGTTGTCACGTGACGAAAAACACCCAGGATTGGCGGAGCCTAAAATGACGTCACATGCTTGTAAACATGGTGTTGAAGTGACATTGTACTTTTTGACGTTTTAGCGAGAGCTTTGTGACGTCGAATACGTGTAAACACGCCATCTTTGCTAGGTAAAAGTTGCCGCGGCATATTTGAAGGCATAATTTTTATTTTCATTTTTTACCAAGGCCCAAGCAATAGTTTTCGACGGCTCCGTAACGTATCGCATCGTCAAAGTTTCTATGAAAACTAAGCAGCGCCCCTATCGGACGTAAGAACAAACTAACTTTTTCTATATAAAATGGGTATTTGACAGTATTAAAAATAAAGAGCCAATTGTTAGCATCTGTGTTTAGAATGAATGTTGGCAGGGGTTTTTTTTACAAAAAAAATAT
The DNA here is from genome assembly GCA_902850365.2 of Chilo suppressalis. Lineage (NCBI taxonomy): Eukaryota > Metazoa > Arthropoda > Insecta > Lepidoptera > Crambidae > Chilo > Chilo suppressalis. The sequence goes on along the minus strand of OU963905.1, from coordinate 1,519,538 downwards.
CATAATTTTACTAAAAGCCCACGAAAAAGATAATAGTTTTCTTATCTATTGTCACGTGACCCAAAACGCTTGGGATTGGCGGAGCCTAAAATGACGTCACATGCAAGTAAACTTCCGGTTAAAGTGACATTACATTGTATCGTTTGACGTTTTAATATCAGTCGTGTTACGTCACACACTAGTAAGACGCCACATTGTCCAGAGAAACGTTTTCGCGGCAACTTGAAAATGGAGTTTTTGATTTGGTTATTTTTACTCAAATACAGAACAGAATGATAAAAATCCACTTTTTACGGACTCCATGAACATTAGTCAATAACGTGAGATCAATTTCTAAAACTTGTCAAATACCCTATTACGATACTTTACGGAGCTATCAAGAACTCTTGTTTGTGCCTCTGATATAAGCACCCGAATTATAAAAAAAAACGCATTTCATAGTCACTTAACACATTACCAAGAGGTCATACATTATGTACGTCACACAAATTTTGTGGTTTTTTTACCTCTCCCCCGTCCTTGTCACAGTTTAGTCACATTTGTGAGTCCCTACTCTCCCTAGTGTGACGTCACATACTTTGCATCTAGAAATTAATAAATTAAAACAGCAGTTCCGAAAATTAGCCAACAAAAATGAAAACCCATGCAGATGAGAGTTCTAAATATTTTAATGTATTTTTTTTATAATAGTTCAAAAATTTTAGATTTCGAAATGTGACGTCACGAAACTTAAGACCCCTACCACCCCTTGTCACAATAGGGTATTTGACAAGTTTTAGAAAACTATCTCACTTTATTGACTAATGTTTATGGAGTCCGTAAAAAGTGGATATTCATCATTCTGTTGCGTATTTCAGTAAAATAACCAAATCAAAAACACCATTTTCAAGTTGCCGCGAAAACGTTTCTCTGGACAATATGGCGTCTTACTAGTGTGTGACGTAACACGACTGATATTAAAACGTCAAACGATACAATGTAATGTCACTTTAACCGGAAGTTTACTTGCATGTGACGTCATTTTAGGCTCCACCAATCCCAAGCGTTTTGGGTCACGTGACAATAGATAAGAAAACTATTATCTTTTTCGTGGGCTTTTAGTAAAATGATGAATATTTTTTTTTTGTAAAAATAGTAAAATCTTGTGCCAATATTCATTCTAAACACAGATGCTAACAATTGGCACTTTATTTTTAATACTGTCAAATACCCTATTCGCTGACCCCCTTCTTCCCCCAAAACGTGTGACGTACTTTATTGATGACCCCTAAATAAGTTATGAACGTTTTCAAAAACTTGTGAAATAGCCTAGATTCTCTATGTGTATTGACGACTTGTGCTAACTTCACAGCCGCCATTAACTTGCATCATACTATAATTGTTGCGTGTGGGTTGTATCGCGGTGTACAGGGCTGCAGGCGTGCCACCCGGGGCCCAACCTCAGCAAGCGCAAGGGGCCCGACCTCAAGCCCTTCTGCGAGCCCTGCGGCCCCAACTGCTACATGTTACTGGTTAGTTCTGCTCTATTTCTACAAATGTTTCATTAACCTCCACGTCCTTTTTGCGAAGTAACCACCTAACGACCAAAGAGGAGCGCGATGGCGCAACTGGTTAGCGCGTTCGGCTGCGATCGTTGAAGTTAAGTAACTTTCGCAGTGGTCGGTCATTGGATGGGTGACCAAAAATTTACTATCTCGAGCTCCTCCGTGCTTCGGAAGGCACGTTAAGCCGTTGGTTCCGGTTGCATCTGCAGTCGTTAGCACCCACCAATCCGCACTGGGCCCGCGTGGTGGGTCATGACCCAATCTCCCTATCCCATCCATAGGAAAGGCGTGTGCCCCCGCAGTGGGGACATTAATAGACTGATGATGATGATGATGATGAACCACCTAACAAGAGCTCTACTCTCTTTCTCCGAAACGAAGTTTCGGCAAAAAACAAATTTTAAACGAAATTTCGCCAGTGACTGCTCTATTTCATCTTCGAACACGCACATAAAGTTCGGAATCCCAGACAATTATCGTGAACGAATGGAATGAGTTATGTTTGTTAGTTCTTTTTGTCTACACTTTTTAGATAACGTTTTTTACTTCAAAACAATATTACTTTGTGACAAAATTTTTGATTACATTAAAACAACCTCTTTTGACAGTGTTAGCCGACTAGTTTGTAGAGTTTATGCAATCGAATGTTGATATACATTTGTCGTGTAACACTTGAAGTATTGGCAATACAATAATAAACAAAAATTTGATTTATTTGTAAATTTTTCATACTAAAAATATTCCTCACGCTAAGCAGCCTTAATTAAAAATACTCTAGTTGTAATTTTAGGGTTTAATTTAAACAAAAATCCCAAAACGAAAATGAAAGGGTAACACTTTTCATTTCGCCAATTTGAGGTTAAAATTTCGAACAATTAGGTATCTGTCAAATTCAATTTTAGTTCGAAAGTTATGTGAATTAGAGTAGGCTTGGAGAATTTAAATGTCAAACTATTTTCGGACGAACGAATTTTCGAAATGAAATAGAAACAGAGTAAGGAACGTGCGAAAATTCAATCGAAATTTCGTTTTTCGTTGAAATACAGTAGGCCTCCAGGAGATCACAGTAAAATAATCTTTTGGTGGTGTTGCGTTTTTGTCGGCGAGTTAGGTTCCAGGTCTCCACGGGGTAGGGAATTGGGTCAGGGTAGACAACGGCGCGATGTCACTCGCGCAAGCAACGCAAGCGTCTATACCCAAACCGCACTGGGCCCGCGCGGTGGGTCATGGCCCAATCTCCCTATTCCATCCATAGGGAAGGCCTGTGCCACAGCGGTGGGGAAATTAATAGGCTGATGATGATGATGAAGCGTCTATAAATTAATGGTGGCCAATATACTTGTTTGTTACCATTTTAACATTAAAGAAAACCTTTTTTAAGTTTTGTATGTGGGTTGTGTTGCGGTATACAGGGTAACGTATTGCATATCATTAACTGTAACAGGTTGATACGTAATAAAATTGTCAAGAGCATATTTAATACTTGTAAAAGTATTCATTTGACATTGTGGGTTATCTATAATGCGAAGAGATGGCGCTGCCTTGCAGCTTAAGAATGGCTAGAGGAATTTCGACGCGGTCTGTGAGGGCCGCGGTAGCATAATTGGTCAGTGCATTCGCCCGGATTGCGAGGGGTGTGAGTTGAGTCCCGTCTGCTGCCTGGTCCGCGTGGTTTTTTTTTCCAGTTATATCTTTAGAAGAGCATATTGTTTAATATTTTATGATATACCGAACTTTTTCGTGTGCGAGATCAAGTTGCAAGTGGCCGTGTGACCTTCACATTTGAGGGGCTCGATCGGCTGCGATCGTTGAAGTTAAGCAACTTTCGCAGTGATCGTTCATTGGATGGGTGACCAAAAATTTACTATCTCGAGCTCCTCCGTGCTTTAGAAGGCACGTTAAGCCGTTGGTCCCGGCTGCATCTGCAGTCTTTAACATCCATCAATCCGCACAGGGCCCCCGTGGTGGGTCACCGCCCAATCGCCTTAGGGGGCGTCCATAAATTACGTGAGATGGTTAAGGGGGGGAGGGGGTCGAGTCAACAACCTTTCTTTATACAATAACAATCCAACGCATTTACGTAAGTAACCTATATTTTGAAAAATCTCACGTGAGATCGGGGGTTGGGGGAGGGGGTTGAATAAAATCTCACGACATCTCACCAGGGGGGGAGGGAGGGACAGAAAATTCAAAAAAGCACCTCACGTAATTTATGGACGCCCCTTTATTCCATCCATAGGGAGGCCTATGCCCCAGCAGTGCGGCTATTAATAGGATGATGATGGCATATCAAACCACATAAAGTAATGAAAAAGGGAAAAACTCCTTTGGCAAATTACTCTACCCTACGTGATAAACCTTCGTAATGGGAAGATTATTATATTTATCGACACTTTACGAAATTGTAAACTCTGTTTGGGACGTGGAGGATCTGTTGAGCCGTTTTTCATTCAAAGTGGGAGGAAGTAAAAGGTTGCAGAAACTTTTTTCCGTACCAAATTGTAGTAATAATGTTACCCACAATGACCCATTATATAGAATGAGCAGAGCCCTTAATGAAATAGCCAAAGACGTGGATATCTTTGCCATTTCCCACTCCTCCTACTTACGAATATGCAGGAGCAAATTGTAATTAAATTGATTTTTATTATTATTTATAATTCTTGATTAGTACATACATATTTAATTATTTCTTTTTTAATTGTAATTGCATAATTAATTATTATAATAATTATTTATTCAAATTTGAGAGCTAAAATTAAGCAAATGTCGTGTTCAGCATCATTTGGGGTGCAAGTTTATGTATTACAATAATTTTGTATAATAATATGTAAGTTATAATTTGTACTCTGTCGCTGTACCATAAATAAATAAATAAATAAAAATAAAAATAAATTATGTAGCTGATGAAGATATGTCCCAACTTTTTGATAAGTAAGCATTGTTCAAGCATATATGTGACTTTTGGAACCTGAAATCTTGCAACTGGTATGGTACAGGAAGGCATGCGTGAGAAGATAGCTCAAGAACAAGCGGCCGGCGAGGAAGATAAAAGCAAACCACTCGCCATCGACTCGCCTAACGACGCCTCGTCCGAGGACAGCAACGACTCCAACCGCTTCCAGAAAGGTGCGTATGTAACCCGCGTAATTACATGAGGACAAGAGCAAACCAATCGCCATCGAGTCGCCCAACGACGCCTCGTCTGAGGACAGCAACAACTCCAACCGCTTCCAGAAAGGTGCGTATATAACCCGTGTACTTACATGAGGACAAGAGCAAACCACTCGCCATCGACTCGCCCAACGACGCCTCGTCCGAGGACAGCAACGACTCCAACCGCTTCCAGAAAGGTGCGTATGTAACCCGCGTAATTACATGAGGACAAGAGCAAACCAATCGCCATCGAGTCGCCCAACGACGCCTCGTCTGAGGACAGCAACAACTCCAACCGCTTCCAGAAAGGTGCGTATATAACCCGTGTACTTACATGAGGACAAGAGCAAACCACTCGCCATCGACTCGCCCAACGACGCCTCGTCCGAGGACAGCAACCACTCTAACCGCTTCTAGTATATAACTTAAATGCTATCAACTGGTGTTAGGGAATTCAATCCCGCAAAATAATTTCAATCCCGGTATTTGTGGGAATGAACCATCTTAATCCCGCTGGATCAAGGTATTGGCGGGATCCGGTAAGGTGGACTTCAATTTTTGAAATCAATCGTAACACCTAATCGACCTCGTTTTCGTGGTCTTAATCGTAACCCAAAAGAAACACAGCATTTTTGAAAAATTCAGATCTTCTGAACGGGATCGTGCGAGACCAGGTCAAGAGTCAAACATTTTTCTAGTATCTGTCTTATTTATCAACACTTATGAGTTTCTTCCTGACCAAGCCAGGCTGAGGCGAGTTATAGGCCAGAACAAATTCGGTTTTCATATATTTGAAACCATTGTTCTCATGTTTTATAGTGTTTAATCAAAAGAACAGGAACCGTGGAATAACTTTATAATACAGTTTACATATTTAATAAATACTTTAAATAGGCAAAAGAAAAAATGTGTGCGTGTACTAGTGTACACACGTAAGAAGTGAAACTTCTTTATGGCCTTATTTTTTTCGAAAAATGATCTACATGCAACTTTCCAGAAATATATATATAGGCGTGCGCTAAGATTTTTCAAAAACTCACCCACTAAAGGGGTTTAACTACACCTTACCTTACCTTACCTTACCTTACCTTACCTTACCTTACCTTTAAGAACTTTAAGAACTCCTTTCTCATAATAAAGATAACACATTAGATATAATTTTCATTACAGAACCATTTACAGGGAACGGAACGATCATTAAAAGCATTCAGGATTACACTATATTTCAAACACCAAAAAATAATAACAAGGTTAAATCAGCAATAGTCATTAAGAACAATAAATTTAGCGCGATTAGCATGAACCCATACTCCGACCCAAACATATCCATCGTTCAACTTAGAGATTCTACTGGCAAAAAAATGTTCTTAATATCAGTCTATATTGAACCCAAGCTCGACCCTAATAAAACATTGTCTAAACTCAAATCATTCCTTTCAGACTTTCCTAGTTCCACACACATTATTACAGGAGATTTTAACGCTTGGCACAAAACATGGGGATCAGAACGAAATAGCAGCCGAGGAGAAGAAGTGTCACAAATGATTTTAGACTATAATCTTAATATATGTAACTCTGGTAATGAACCCACATACTTCAATACCATAAATAACACCACTCGAAGCTCAATCATAGACATCACCCTTATTTCTGATAGCTACAATACTACAATAGATAATTGGAAAGTTAACCCGGAAATAATAACCGAGTCGGATCACAATGCAATTACTTTTGAAATAAAATTAGGTCGAACAAAACTAACTAGGTCATGCAAAACGTCTACATGGAAATATAATATCAACCCTAATATATGGAAAACTAGAATTACCGAATTTCATTATGAACTTGATAAATATTTCAATCCCTTAGAAGCACCGAACATACTGAATATGGATGAAATACAACTAGAGCACTACATCATTCAAACTACAAGCAATATACAAAAAGCATGCAATAGCTACTTACCCCGATCCACAGGCCCGCCACGACGTCCGCCCTGGTGGAGTGCCACACTGGATGATCTGAAACAAAAAGTCATAATTAACCATAGAAAACTAAGTAAAGCCGTTCGCAAGAAACTACCACTCACTGAACTAATAACAGAAAAAGCACAACTAAAAAAGGAATACGCTGAAGCAATCCAGAATGCATCTACAACACACTTCCGACAATTTTGTAATAAGCAAGACAAAGAAAACGTTTGGTCTATTACTAACAGGATTATTAAAACAAAACCACTATCACAACCCCCAGCTACGCTTAAAAATGACTCTGGAATCTACACCACAAGTGCTGAGAAAACAGCTGAATTATTAATAACGAAACTTTTTCCGCAAGATACTCCTGACAACACAAAACAAACATCAATCCGAAATTTCACGCGACTACCCCCGAACACCGATGCAGACCCTGAATTCACTACTATGGAAATTACAGAAACCTTAAGAACAATGAACGCTAATAAAGCTCCCGGACACGACCATCTTACAGCTGACATATGTCTACATTTCAGTAAATATTGCCCAAACATAATTACTAACATAATGAATAGGTGCCTTCAGCTTCAATACTTTCCCAAAACTTGGAAAATAGCAGTCACTAAAATAATAACCAAGCCTGGAAAAGAAAGTTATGAGGATCTAGCGTCTTACCGACCCATAGGATTAATTCCTGTCTTCGGCAAGCTGCTGGAAAAACTCATTACCAATCGCTTAGTTCACCACATCTACAGAAACAATCTCAACATAGAAACCCAATTTGGATTCAAACTTCAGACTTCCACTTGTCATGCTCTACATCAAGCTATTAGCATTATCGAGACCGGGAAAGAGAACAAACAACAAGTAGCGGCGGTTTCACTTGACATCAAAGCTGCTTTTGATAACGCTTGGTGGCCATCAATGTTCCGAAGACTAAAACACATGCGCTGTCCTAATAATATATATAGAATTCTTCAAAATTACATGGAAGACCGGAAAGTTATCATTAGGTTCGCAGACAGTGAAGTATGCCGTTCTATGACCCGCGGATGCATCCAGGGATCTGTCTGTGGGCCTATACTATGGAATTTAATTTTAGACGATTTACTCACCACTTCCCTCCCTGCCGGCAGTCACTTACAAGCTTATGCTGACGACTTGCTTCTGATTGCAACAGCCAGAAGCACATATGAACTTCAGGATAAATTAAATACCGCACTTCAAATCTTTCACGACTGGGGGCAAACAAATAAATTAAACTTCAATCCCAATAAAACAACCGCAATAGGATTCACATCACAAGCAAGAAAAATCAGACTCACCATGAACCACACACACATTCCATTCCACAACCAAATAAAATACCTTGGTATTATTATCGATCAAAAACTAACATTCACAAATCACATACACAACACAATAAACAAAGCCAAATCTATATATAATAAGTTGAAAATGTTTGTCCGCCCCACCTGGGGAGTACACTCCGAAAATATAAGAACCATATACTTACAAGTCATCGAGCCTATTATAACCTACGGGTGCAGTGTATGGCACATAGTACTAAAAAACAAATACATATGCAAAAAATTAATATCGCTCCAAAGATCATTCTGTTTAAATATTAATCGTAGCTTCAAGACCGCCAACACCGCAATTTCAATTGTCCTTGCCGACCTTCCACCACTAACCGATAAAATACTTTCAATAGCAGAAATCGAAAAAGTTAAATCATGCACAACCACACAATATCTCCCAGAAGAAATAACGCTTGATACATTAGCCAACCCTTCTACACTACTTCACCCCTCTCTCCGTAACCCCATATCATTTAGCTCTGCGAATTCCCAGGAGGAACTCGACAGCATTCTATTTAACACAGCCACAATCGATTTACATATTTACACCGATGGCAGCAAACAGGACGATGATGTCGGCGCTGCCGTTGTCATTCAAGCACCTGACGGCCATGTGAGTAAAATGAAATATAAACTTCACCACTCCTGTTCTGTCTATCAGGCAGAGCAACTAGCTATCCTTAAAGCCTGCGAATTCATTAAAACTCAAGATTCATCCGCCTTTATCATCTCCGACAGCTTATCATCACTCATAGAACTACAGAACCCATCTAGTTACAATAGATTAACAGTCCAAACTTTTCAGCATATCCACAATATTGAGAGCCGAGGCAGACACGTAAGCTTTATATGGGTTAAGGCTCATGTAGGGATATTCGGTAACGAGTTAGCCGACCAAACAGCTAAGGAAGCAGCCCTCTCAAATATGCAACCTTCGTTTAAAAATTTCCCAATCAGTTACATCAAACAAATTAAACACAAAGAACTTGCAATAGCAAAACAAAAACTCTACGAAGAATCGCAAAATTGTATATACACAAAGAAGCTTTTCCCATCCTACTCAAATCTAACTTCTTTCCTTGCCAAAATCCCCGTCTCCTTCCAAACAACCCAACTTCTAACCGGCCACGGATAAACAGTACCTGCACCGATTCCATATAACACCAGATCCTTTCTGTCCTTGCGACAGTACCAGCCCTCAAACCTTTGAACACCTACTTTACCTTTGCCCGAGATTCCAGTCCACCAGGACTGATCTTAATATTTTATGCAGTATGCACAATCTAAATATTAAAAACCTCAACGACATAGCTACAAAAAATGACACTAGTGAACTATTTTTAAAGCACCTATTCCACATTATTAAAAACCTCAAAAAATTCAATAACACGTAAACTAAGCCATATCAGAAAAACATAAACTCATATTATTAAAATCATAAAATACACTTAGTAAAACCCTAAATACTAATAACTAATACTATTTACTAAAACACATATATAACGAAAACTGAAATCAAGCTTAATACCAAAGGCGCAGTCCGTAAGCGCCCGCGGTATATTAGCATCTTCTTAAGCTAATCTCATATCAACCTACCTTACCTTACCTTTTTTTTTTTTTTTTTTTTTAGAAAGATAGCTAATAGATACTATTACTAATTTCAGTGCTAATTACTACACTGAAATTAATAAATACAAATATTATAATGATATGGTTTAAATATTTCAAATTAATGAAGTGGTAGGTATTGTTCTGAGTCAGTTGTAATATATGAGAGATATATATATATAAACATATTAATATGTATGGAAATTTAGGTGAACGCAGATTTAAAGAAAAGCCAGATTAGAGACATGTTCTTCTAACCTAACCTTTTGTGTATATTATATTTGTTTGTTTACAGTTGTATATTCTTTAAAACACTTATTTTATATTTAATTGTATAATTATGTAAATATGTAGATTGTAAATTAAAAATAAATTGTAAAATAATAATTTGTAAAATTAAACATATGTATAAAATTGATTATGTATTGTTGAATTTTTTAAGGTCATTTATAATATAATTTAGATGTTTAAGAAATGCTGTTAGTGTTTCCTTTTTACTAGCAATATTCACGTAATCTCTTTTCTCGAAGTTGTTTATTCTACATTTCAAATCAAATTCATATCTGATCGTGGTATATCTCGGACAATGGTGTATCAGATGGTCCATGGTTTGTATAGTGTCAGAATCGCATGGGCAATATGGGTCAGGTGTAATATGAAATCTATTAAGATATTCTTTGTGGTATCCATGACCAGATATAAATTGGGTTGTAGCAAAATTTGGTGATGCATTTTCAATAAACTTTTGTAGGGATGAATAGTTAGGTAAAAATTGTTTTGTATAAGTGCAGTTTCCTGTTGCATTATATAGATCTTCTATTTCTTTTTGCAGATACTTTTTATTCAATTGTTTGACAAACGATATTGGGAATTTCGCATAATCAGCTGGAACTTGCGACCCAGCAGCAGCCTTGGCCGCAATATCAGCCAATTCATTTCCGAAAATATTGTTGTGAGCTTTTGCCCAAACAAATTTGATTGTTTGTCCTGAAGTTTCAATTTTGTGAATGTTATTAAAAGTTTCTATTGCATGCGGGTTAAATGTGTTAATATTGCATAAATCTTGAAGAGTAGATAGCGAATCAGTGATAAGAAAGGCACTGACTTTTTGTGTCTTTATCCATTCACAGGCGGTGGATATTGCTAACTGTTCAGCCTGGTAGACTGAGCACGAACTATGCAATTTAATGGATTTTTGGTCAATTATACTATCTGGATTCTGTATTATGACAGCAGCACCGACGTTTTCATCGTATTTACTGCCGTCTGTATATAGGTGATAAGTAATTTCAGGGTGTTCTAAGAATATGTTTTGCAAATCTTCTTCGTTATTAGCAGTATAATACATGATTGGTTTTCGTAAAGACGGGTGCAATCTATAGCGTGGGTGTGCAAGACTTTCAAGCATTATATCTTTTGGTAAGTATTTTGTGGTTTGGTCCAGTTTTGTTTTCTCGTTGTCAGCTGTAGCTTTTATTTGTGCGGGGAGTGGAGGTAATTGTGATAGTACTATTGAAAGTGGTGTGTTGATGGTTTTAAAACTGCGAATAATTTGCATACTGAACATCCTTTGGTGAGATATGAGTTTTTTCTGAATGTATTTATTTTTGAGTGCTGGCTCCCAAACAGATGCTCCGTATGTAATAATGGGTATAATTACTTGATTGTATATCGTTTTGACGTTTTCAGGGTGTACGCCCCATGTGGGTCGCACAAACATCCTTAGCTTATTATATAATTTATTAGTTTTTTCTATAATATAACTTACATGATTTGTGAACGTTAATTTCGAATCAATGTTTATTCCTAAGTATTTTATATTGTTCACATATTTAAGCAAATTTGCATTCATTTTAATTTGTAGATTTTTGGCTTTATTGGTAAATGGTATAAATTGGGTTTTTTCAGGACTAAAAATCAATTTATTTCTCTCTCCCCAGTCCGTAACTTTTTGAATGGCTTCATTAATATTTTGTTCAAGTAGATTTAGTTTTTTGTTTGATGCAATTAACAAGACATCGTCTGCATATGCTTGGAGGTAGGTTCCATCGGGCATAGGAGTGGCCAACAAATCGTCCATAATTAGATTCCACATGATGGGGCCGCACACAGAGCCCTGTATGCAACCGCGCGACATCTCCCTTGTGGATTCAACATCCGACAACCTGATGACCACTTCTCTGTCTGTTGTGTAACTAACTAATGTGCCATAGATATTGTTCGGGCAATTGATTCTTTTTAATTGTTTAAAAATTGCAGGCCACCAGGCATTATCGAAAGCGCCTCTTATATCTAGCGAGATTACAGCGACCTGCTGTCCAGCACTCTTAGCGTTTCTGATTGCATTGATTGCCTGATTTATAGCCATAACTGTAGACTTTTGAAGCTTGAACCCGAATTGTTGGTCATTGTCACTTTGAGTTACATACATGTGATGAGTTAAACGGTTCATTAAAAGTTTTTCATATAGTTTCCCAAAGACGGAAATAAGGCCGATGGGACGATATGATGATATGATGTCGTATTTGTCTTTACCCGGTTTGGGTATTATTTTTGCAACGGCCTTTTTCCAGGGCTTGGGAAAATATTGCAGTTCGAATGCTCTATTCATTATATTTTGTATAATTTGTGGGCATGCCTCCATAGCTACTAAGCAAATATCGGCTGTAAGGCCATCATAACCGGGTGCTTTTTTACTGTTGAATGATTTTAGTGTTTCTATTATTTCTATTGTGTTAAACGGTGGTTCATTTTGTGTATTAGGGTGTGAATACATTTCCGATCTTATATTTTTCTGTGTAGTATTATCAGGTGTATCAGATGGGAAAAGACCCTCTACGAAATACTTTGCAGTCTCGTCAGAGGTGTTGGTATATGTGCCATCCGTTTTTTTGATAGTTGATGGAGGGTGCGTAACAGGATTAGTTCTTATAATTCGATTTGTGACTGACCACACATTCTCTTTGTCTTGTTTATTGCAGAACTCCTTGAAACTTTTTGTAGATGCTTCTTGGATAGCATTTGCGTATTCTTGTTTTATTTTAATCTTTTCTTTTATAAGATCTTCTATAGGTAATTTTCTGCGAACAGCTTTGGAAAGTTTGTGATGGTTGCTTATAACCCTCTTTTTCAGGTTATCAAGATCTTCAGTCCACCAGTGTGGTCTTGTAGGGCGACCAGAGGAGCGTGGTAATACCTGTTTACATGTTTTATTTATGGTTTCTATAAATTCTTCTATATATTTATCTAGTTGTATTTTATCAAAATTTAAAATATTATTAATTTCATTTTCATTTATATATGTACATAATTTGTTTTTAAATTCTAATTTTCTACTGGGGTTCCAAAAATTGGCACCACCAGTATTATATTTCCAAGTAGAACATTTAATACATTTAGTTAATTGATTAGTTACGCCTATATTAATTTTAAAAGTAATAGCTGAATGATCAGATAAAGTAATAATGTCGTGGTCTATTTTCCACTCAGTGATACTAATGCGTCTATTGTTGTCAGTGATCATAGTCAGGTCTATATTAGATGACCTTATGTTATTGTTGCTTATTGTTGAGTATGTAGATTCGTTTCCTTCATTCAGCAGTATAAGATTATGGTTTATTAACATGTTAGCAATTTCAACACCACGGTGACTGCAACACTTGGAGCCCCACATGGTGTTCCAAGCGTTGAAATCCCCCGTGATTATGTGAATCGCGTTGGGATTTAGGTTCAAGAAAGTTTTTAATCTATTGAGTGTATTATTTGGATCGTTTCTAGGTTCTATGTATATTGAATGTATAAAAATAATATTGCCGAAGTGATCTTTTGCTTGTATTATAGTAATGTTGTCAGTAGTTGCTTGATTTATTAACATTGCACTAAACTTATTGTTTTTAATTCCAATGGCTGATTTGTTTTTACAAGTGGAGTTAATTTTGTTTGTATTGTAAAATAGAGTATAGCCATCAATAGGCTTAATAAATTGTGCTTTACCCGTATAAGGTTCCGTAATCAATAATATATCTATTTCATTGATTTTACTATATGCTATAAATTCATTGTGTACTTTTTGATTTCTGTTAAAGTTAAGTTGTAAACAGTTTAATTGATTAGATCGTCGTAAGTTACATTTATTTTGTGCCATAGTCGGTGTTTTCCATTGTCTTGGCTGCTATAGCCTGTCTTATAGGACATTGGGCTGATGTGGATGAGTGATTAAGAGGGTTACTTTTCCCGAATTTTTGATTATTTTTCAAACAACTATAACATTTAACAGTGGCTTTATCTTTTTTGAGTGAGCATTGCCCGAATAAATGCAGGCTTGACGCACAATGGGAGCAGTTTGTTTCTTCGCTTAAGCATTTACTTTTTGTATGTCCAAATTGTAGGCATTTGAAGCATTGTAATAAGGCAATGTGTTCCGCAACATGTACTCTAGAATGGTCGACATTTAATCGACCAGTATCTAGTACTTTTGCCCATATTTCAGGGGTCGATCTAAAGACAGCGTTATACAGATTGCTATTTTTATTATTTTTTAGAAAACATAATTTTAGATTTGGTTCAGGATTATCTGGATTCAGATGCTCTAAACAGGAGTTTTGGTTTATTAATATAGCAGTGAGATCTTTTGAATCAATGGATTTGTGTATTCCTTTCAGCATAAACATTGGTTGGAGTTTCTTTATCTTTTCCGCGGTTATTTTGTTATTTTTGGAGGTTTTAATTAAATCTATTGTTTTCTCCAGCTGGTCGGTTCTCTCAAACTCGACTCTTAGCTTATTTTCCTTAATGTTTGTTATCCTTGTCGGTAAAAATTTCTCTTTGCGGAAAGATACCTCGTCCCGCCAGATTTTCCTTGTTTCTTCTTTATTTTTTGTGTCTTTAATAGTGACTATTAATGCTGGATTTGACTTTTTTATTTTAGGTTTATCATTGATCATTTTGTTATTACTAACGGTCGTCTTGGAGACGCTTGCGTATGTAGTTTTCAAGGGTTGGTTGGTGGAAAAGCATTGTTTTAAGGAAGCTTTAATTGTCTCCTGGATAGCGGTTACGGTTGTAGCGTTTAATTGAGTTGTTTGTGGTTGGCTAGGGATTTGTAGTACTTCTTGGTTATCTTTGACATTTGCAATTAAAGACTCTGCTAATTTTTTAATTGACTCTGCGTGCTTAATTGCTTCAAGCTTATTGGCCTTTGTCACGCTTCTGGTATCGGTCAGCCTGCGTGGAATCGCAAGTGCGTGAGTGATAATTCGGTTGAGGGCGTCAATAACTGGATTGCTATCATCGTTAGGAAGCATATCATCGAAGATATCATGAAAGACATCTTCATCCAATGAGGATGATTGGGTCATTGTCGTGGTTGCGGTTGATCGGTTATCCATGTGAATAGCTGTGGTCGTCGTAGTGTTATCAGTCGAAGTTGGGTTTTTTAATGTAGAACTCTCCATAAAATTCCCACGAGTTAGGCCGATATAAATTAACTCCCTCGGGTGACGCCCATTCCGAGAGAGTGGCTATATACTGTGGAGGTCGCCTGGTATCCACAGGTTTTTAGCGGGTTTTCTCCCGGGTTTTAAAGAGTTTTCCGTCTCGCAGCCGACCGGTTAAGGTAAGCTCCCGTTCCTCCCCAACGCCTCTCCACTACAAGAGCTAGCCCACGGGGTCAGCTCCCACGGCTGCCTCAGAAGTTCGGTCTCGTAGTGGAAGGCGTCTTCCCCCCGCGTACCCCACAACGCCACACAGTGGGGATTGTTGCCGGGGAGGGAGGGTACGGGCTTCAGGGACTGGCGCATGTCCCTTCCGGTGCTGACCTTTCGGACAACACCTCTCAGGTCCCCTTTCGGTTCCCTGGTTACCACCGGGCAAATACCCCTTCGCGGCCTGCCTCCGGGCAAACACCCACGCCGAGGACTTAAATTGTGGAGCCGTTGGTAAGGGAAGGTGTAAGTCCTTCCCCGCAAGCCCACCCACCACGACAAGGCCACTCCACCAGGGGGGCTTACCTTACCTTACCTTACCTTACCTTACCTTACTTTACCTTACCTTGTGTGAAACACGAATATTTGCTGTCGATACTTTTTTTTTTTTAAAGTTGACAGAAGAAGCAATTGTTCGGATGAGGTAAATAGTGCTCTTTTAAAAAAAAGATCTTTTAAAAAAAAGATCTTTTAAAAAGGCGCGTAACCAAAAAACGTGACGCGTAACCGAAAAAAATGTGACGGTAATTTTTTTTCCAACGCCGATAAAGAAGTTTCACTTCAAAAATATTTAATTTCAAATATATATAAAAGGGAACACGATTTTTCCTATTTATATGCCACGCATAAGGTAACACGTATAAAACATGCTTGTCTGTAATCCTGCCAGTCCAGCGGGATTCCGCAAATTTTTATACCGAGATTAGTCCCGCAGGCATATATGCGGGATACCGGTATTGCTGCATTCGTAATTGATGTTTATAGGAGGACATGCAATAAAAGAAAGCTCGTAAACAAGCAGTAATTTTGATTCACTTTTAAATTATGCATTATCTAGGAATATTGATCAGTTATATGATATTTTTAAATGACCTATCGATATTCTATATTCCCATTACCTTTTCGATAAAAGCAATAATATATCCAGACCTTTTCCGCGTTATTCCAAAACGTGGATTTAAGTAAGTCTTGGTTTAAACCTAATGCTGTCTCTGTCTTATTTTTAGCAAACAAAAGGGACAGTATAATTTTTAGACCGGGTGTAACTTTAGTCTACATTTTGTAAATAAGTCATTTGTGTCGAATCTGGCATGATACTCTGAACTTAAAATCAGACTCTCCATTTCATTTTGTGTAGAGAACGACAACAATACACTGTTGTCACATTTAAGTTTAGGTTTAGAGAATCGTGCCAGAATCGGCACCATTTTATGTTTAAATCATAGACTTAGTATTTAAAGACTGACAGAGTGAGGAAAAGAGTTATCATGCCCTTACGACAATCCCACAAGGTAGAAAGAAACGCAACATGATGTACCTTTGTTCCAATAAGCCATACAGTATATTATGACATTTTGTGAAACTAAGAAAACAATTGTGCTTATACAAGTCAGTTTTTGTTATGGTATCCTGTGTTTAAAACATATCTTGACAAAACGGCACTAACACTCCAATCAAACACAGATACGCACACATATAACACGATTCAAATAAGAATAGGAAAGCCAATGACCTCCATCTGTCAAATGTCGCTTGTAAAGTACAGTTTGCAAAAAAATCTCGGAACACTTTTTCAGCACTCGGCTAATTCTAGAATAAAAATCAATCATTTTTAAACAAACAATAACAAATATTGATAATTATTATTATTGTAAAAAATCTGATGTTTTTTCTCACTTAATCTAAGTAAATAAGTTTTATTAAATAGAAAATTTTTATTGCTCACTCTACCTATTTGGTTTGAATTGACAGCTATGACGTCAAAAAATGGCGCCCAGTCGGTCCTATTCTTAGTTGAATCGCATTATACACAATATTTTTTTTGCAACACTTGCGATAGGTATTCTACCTTTTCATCCTATATGTATGGTTTAAATATAATAAATGATAGATGTACGTATGATACTCAGGTAGTAACAGCAACTCTAGTAACAGCAGCAGCTTGCGGCCCGCGCCGGCCGAACCGCCATACAACGCTCTAGGTAAGCGAACAATTCTACTTTATTACCTCAACACTGTCACAGAGTTTTTCCAACCTTAATACAATTATTTTCTAGGGGACCTCACAATATTTTTTATATTTAAAAGGCCTTTTACGAAATTGCGCCGCTGCCGTACTGCATAGGTAGATTTGCATTAGTATATATTGCATTTTACGGGTGATGTTTCGAGTCTTATAAAATAATTATTAAAGAACTAATTATAAAAATCTAAAATATCTTAATAGTAATTCTCAGTTAGAGGATTATTCTTCAAAGATAATTCCTAATAATGTTGGCGTACCACAGGGCACTATTTTGGGGCCCCCACTATTTATACTATACATTAACGATCTGCCAAAAATTACAAATTTTTTTTGCTCCCTGTATGCAGATGACATTGCAGTAGTCTTAAGTAATAAATCTGACAAAAACCTAAATGACATAATTAATTCAACTGTAACTGACATTATTAACTGGTTAAATTGTAATAACCTAAGGGTAAATATAGAAAAAACTAAAATCATTCAATTTACTAATAAAGGTGCAAAAAAAAGCAGAACTAAATGTTACTTTTGACAACAAAACAATCGCAGAAACTAGTAAAGTAACGTTTTTAGGTATAGAATTTGATAATCACTGTACTTGGAAAGCACATGTTGACAAAGTATGTAACAAAATAAATAGATTTGCGTATGCATTGTGGCGTTTGTCTAGAATAAGCAATACTCAAACCGCACTGAAAGCATATCACGGATATGTAGCCTCGATCATAAGGTATGGCATAATAGTATGGGGTAATTCTGTAAAAATTAAAAGACTGTTTATTGCACAAAAACAATGCATTAGATCTATTGCTAATGTTGATTCTTGGGTTTCTTGCAGGCCTTTGTTCAAGTCTTATAAGTTGTTGACAGTTCCGTGTATGTATATTTTTGAAATATGTATCTTTGTCAAAATGCACCCTGACCTTTATAAAACTAAAAAAGACTGCTGTACTTTTAACACTAGGTATCCAAAAAATATGTGTTTACCAGACTCTAGAACTGAAAATTGTAGTAGAAATAGCTTTACAATGTCCGTGAAAATATATAATAATTTGCCTGAGCCATTAAAGTCATTACCTATGTCCTTATTCAGACGTCGTCTATATAAATTATTAATAGAAAAATGCTATTATTCACTTGCAGAGTATTTTGAGCATAAGTAGGCTGAATGGACTTCAATATATGAAATTTTGATTTTGGACATGTATTATATATTTTGATGATTTATTTAATTTGTTTGACATTGTACGATACTGCTTTCTGGAGGATCCTAAAAGCAAATATTGGTGCATTTACTATTTTACTTTTTGATTATTATTTTATTATGAATCGACACCATTGTATGATTATTATTGATTATTGGAACATTGTGAGAAAACAAATTTTTAACATTGGACATTTATTTTTTACATTTTAATGGATAATTTTATATTTATTGACATTGTATAATATTGAGTATAAAATGATCTTGGCATGATATTGATAAGCTGACAAGCATTACACTTTAATTTTAAGTTGATTTAAAAACTGTTGCATGCTGTTTAACAGTAAAATATGTGAGACATGAAAATGATCAAACACCTTTTATACCATATTTTTATGCAATAAATTATTATTATTATAAAAAAATATATACATATTTCAGTAGTTCAATGAAGGTAGATTAGTTTTATGAAAGTTTTTGATAGTAATTCTATTTAATTCAGTATCAAAATACGAGGTAAACCTGCATTATTTTTTGGGAAAACTCACGGAGTTTAGATTTTTTTTTGATAATAAATGAGATGGAAAATCAAAATTCTTAAATATTATGTTACAACAAAAACATATTTTTGATGTCGTAATAATTGATTTGATCTAATTTATTGAACATTATTGAGAATAGTATTTGCAATTATTCTACATTAACTTACTATAAGAAGAATAAATGTACTGTTTACTTCTATTGGAAATAGTCAAAATCTTATCTAAGGGGGTAAACGAGGCGGTCAAAAATTATGATTTTTTGCAAAAAATGTGAAAGGGCTCTTAAACTTTATTGCCACAATTATAAAATGGACTAAAGGCGGACTTAACGCTAAAAGCATTCTCTGCCAGTCAACCTTCAGGAATACAGAAAGACACGAATGCGGCTTTAGTAAAAAAGTAATTAATTATTATAAACATACCATAATAGAAAGTACTTATCCTATACATAATAATTAAATATATATGAGCACAAGACATAATATAATAATCCACCCATACTAATATTATTACTGCGAATGTGTGTCTGTCTTTTCACACTTAACCCGTTGAACCGATTGAGATGAAATTTGATATATAGATAGTTCGAGTCCCGGAAAAGGATGAACGATAGTTTTTGTCGCATTTTAAGGGGTAAACTTTGGGGAGGAAGTTTGTATGGCAAACGAGTTTTCTCTTTTCACTAGTAGAGAATATTTACTAAACATTGACTGTCAGGTTGAATTTTTACATTAACATCATATTAGCTCAGATTAAAACAGAAAAGGTAAGATACGGTACGCTCCTACTAGCATCAAATAAAATATGCCCCGACTCAACTCTCACACGTCTGTATATAAACATTCATTTTTTTTTTACATTGACGACCTCCGTGGCCGAGTGGTTTGTACGCCGGGTTTCATGGTGTCGCCGACTCGAGAGGTCCCGGGTTCGAATCCCGATGGGGGCAGATGTTTGTGTGATGAATACGAGCATTTGTACTCCAGTCATGGATGTTTAATATGTATTTATATAAATATACTTATATATGTACAGTATATGTATTCTATCCGTTACCCTAGCATCCCATAACACAAGCCTTATAGTGCTTACTTTGGGGCTAGGCTAATTGGTGTGATTGTCGGAAATATTTATTTATTTATTCAATCGAGCGAGCGAGACAGAACTGTACCCCTAGCACGAACCATTATCGAATTCGAATAGTTTGCAAACCGAAATGTCGATTTCAAATTTTGTATGGAAACTTGAACAGCAGCGCCACAAAGTACGTAACGAGAACTAAAAATCAGTACACATTTGACAATGACATTTCGGACTCGCAAACGATTCGAAATCGATATTGGTTCGTGCTAGGGGTACTGTACGCTTCAACGCAGCGCGAGCGAAACTGAGCTGTATTGTTGTCCTTTTCTTGACAACAAAATGGCGATAACTTAAATAACATTCACGACAAACTGTGATTTTTGAGAAAAAAATGATTTTATAGTTTTACGAATGTAAAGTGTTGCCGAGGCATTTGTAATTTGATTTTGAACTATTCGTGTTCTTTATAACACAATATTTTATATTGAGTGCACATGCAGCATGTTTGAATGTCCAATTGTGACTAAAGCGAATTGTGGTCATGCACCACAATTTAAGCGGATCACTTTTGAGCCGCGAGTGCCGTATCTTCCCTTTTTGTTTTAATCTAAAGCCGTATACAGAAAGAAAGCTGGTAGCCTACCAGCGCTTATAGGAACCGGTTCGCGCAGGTAACCGGCGCAGGCATTTCTATGGACCAGCGCCGATAAGCGCCGAACGTCGCCGACAAGTTCCGACAATCTTCGACACGCGCTGGTCAGCGCTGGCACTCAAAAATTACGTGTTATTGCAAAAAATGTGAAAGGGCTCTTAAACTTTATTGCCACAATTATAAAATGGACTAAAGGCGGACTTATCGCTAAAGGCATTCTCTGCCAGTCAACCTTCAGGATTACAGAAATACACGAATGCGGCTTTTGTAAAAAAGTAATTAATTATTATAAACATACCATAAAAGAAAGTACTTATCTTATACATAATAATCAAATATATATGAGCACAAGACTTAGTATCTTCCCTTTTTGTTTAAATCTAAAGCCGTATACAGAAAGAAAGCTAGCCTACCAGCGCTTATAGGAACCGGTTCGCGCAGGTAACCGGCGCAGGCATTTCTATGGACCAGCGCCGATAAGCGCCGAACGTCGCCTACAAGTTCCGACAATCTTCGACACGCGCTAGTCAGCGCTGGCACCGCCCTGAAATTAATGAACAACTTCGCTTCAATCTGCTTCCTTTACATAGGTAACTGTTACCAGTAAGGACCAGCGCTTGGTCGGCTTCCAGCTATCTTTCTGTATACGGCCTAAACCTATTGGTAATAATGTCTCATAAATATGCTTCTTCAGAATGAAGAATATGTAAAGTAAATTACTCGTATTCAATTTTAATACATCTTTGCTCTCATATTATCATGTAAGCAGGCATAAATTAAATAAACAAATAGACTTTTATCTAATACTAGCTTAAAACAAAAAAAAACATAAAATATAGTTATAATATTTTTTTTTTAAAGCATGTAACTGCTTCATGTTTAAATCTAATGAAAATAGTAGTAGTAATAATCTAAATTTCTAGTTATATATATTTTCTTTAGATTTAAACAAAAAATATACTATAACAACGAATCTAAAACTAAAAACCTTAAAAAATAAAATATAATAACTAAAATAGATTATTAAAAGGAGTCCCTTTAGGCAAGGTTCCGAAGATACTGGCAGCGTTCCCCCTTTGGATAGCTAGACTAATTCTTTGTCCGAGGTAGCTGCCAGCTCTTTGGTCTCCTGTGATGTCGACTAATCTTTTTGCTATTTCTTTAAAAAACCTTATAGCGCTAGGACCCCACGGAGCAAGGGTCTCGACTCCGAATGGGACAAAATCATATTCGGTGATAATAATGAGGTAATAATGTATGTAATGAGGAGCTCGATGGCGCAAGTGGTTAGCGCGTTCGGCTACGATAGTTGAAGTTAAGCAACTTTCGCAGTGGTCGGCCATTGGATGGGTGACCAAAAATTTACTATCTCGAGCTCCTCCGTGCTTCGGAAGGCACGTTAAGCCCGGTCCCGGCTGCATCTGCAGTCGTTAGCACCCACCAATCCGCACTGGGCTTGCGTGGTGGGTTATGGCCCAATCTCCCAATTCCATCCATAGGGAAGGTCTGTGCCCCAGCAGTGGGGACATTAATAGACTGATTATGATGATGTAATGTGTTATCATCACCCCACTTTCGAGACATTTTCTTGTCGAAAGTTTCAGCAAATCAATAACACGTGGTGACATTAAGTGGCGGCGCCAGCGACTGGCGTGAAGGTATTTAAAAAGATCCAGTGACGCTGGCAAGGGGCGCGGGGGATGCGGGGTGTGGGCACTGGCATGAAAAGTAGGCCTTCGTTCTACTCCATGCCAGCGATGGCACCAGCGCGGGACTGGCGCCAAAAAAAGTTTACATTTATCCAGTGCTGGCATGCCAGCGGGACTAGCGCCAGCTACTGTATCAATGTAAATCTGGCATTAATTAACAACTCCGCTTCAATCTGCTTCCTTTACATAGGTAACTGTTACCAGTAAGGATCAATGCTTGTCAGCGCTGGTCGGCTTCCAACATTCTTTCTGTATATCTCTTGCCGGTTCTTCTCAGTACAAGGTCTCCCGCCGTAGATTTACGAACCGATGGCGTAGCGTTTGACTTTCACAAGAGCTTGTAACAGCCTAGACTGAATAAATGAGTTTGAATTTAGAATTTTTTGAATTTATATGGCCTAAACCTATTGGTAATAATGTATGTTAATAAATGTGTACATGCGCAGGGCTGACAGTAGGCGACATAGACTCGGAGTGGACGGGCTCTGATCAGTCTTTATTCCGCGCGCTGCACAAGGTGTTCACCTCAAACTATTGCGCCATTGCGCAGGTCATGCTGTCCAAGACTTGCCAGCAGGTATTTTTTTTTTGAGTTTGCATGTTGGTCGCAGATGACCTTTACAGGGTCACCGGATTTGGGGACGGCGAGATCCTAAGGGGACCTCAAGCCGAGAATTGGTGCCTCCAGAGGTATTCCAGGCGGATGGCATCTCCCCACGGGGGGAGTCTCCTCTCCGTCTGGAGCCTCAAGACCACGAGCACCTGATGGGGTCGGCTCAACTAGAGGGCGTCTCTGAGACTCGGGTCTCCGCTCTAGTTAGCCGTTGTCATGGAGGGGCCAGCAGGTAGGAGCTGCCTGCCGCTATATATATATATATATATATATATATACACAATATATATATATATACACAATATATATATATATACACAATATATATATATACACAATATATATATATATATATTGTTACGTGTCGGGATTGGTTTCCAAATTATATGCCAGTTCAAACTTAACAGTTCTTTCTTAAACACAAAATACTACACTCACTGTACATTGTACAAGACTTTAAACAATCGCACTTGAACACTTTATTTGCTCTTTGATCGCCTTTATATTCGTTCCGAAATCGCTGTAGAAACTCAACTGTTCACTTCGCGGCGCCGAACGCGCTTATATCAACGATATTAAATACCCTAGATACAATAACACGAACAAAATCGTGCCCGAAACCTGTCCAAAAGGTACATTGAACGATCCACGGAGCTCCGTAAGATGATCGCGAAGTCAAAATCAATATATGGCATTATTCAACATTGAAAGTCACCTTTAATGCATACTATATAAGGTCTTAATTAAAACACATGCGTCAGAGTTATGACAGTTGGTAATGCAAGCTCGTGAAATTTTACGACTTATTGCTATATGAGGAAGTATATAGACCTTATTTCTTTGACTCTACGCGTAAATCTGAATGCACTGTTAGCAATATAGCAGGTACGAACCGCGAGAAAAAGATACGGCTATATTACCGACCATGCATTTGAATATCACATATTACTATTAAATCAGTTCATAGTAAGTATTAAAACTTTACTTCAAATGCGTTAAATTAATATTTATTGATTAGATACCTGGCAAAAAAAAACGACATTTTTCACGGAGCTCAGCGGCATATTGACTTTTCAACGGTCCGCGCGTGACTGTAAAACAAAGAAGTGCTTGAGTCGTGTTCAAGCACTTCTTGATTGGGACACATTCACGTGCTGTATCTAGGGTATTTAATGTCGTTGGTTAAATAAAAAAAACGAGCGGACCTTACAGTAGTCGCGTTTGATGTGTAACATTTGAAACCTCACCTTGTATTAGTAAAAAAAAGAAATAAAACCTACTATAAAAGGAATAAGCCATTTGAATATTATGTTCTGAAATCAAATCAAATAGCGCGCGCTATCTCGACTTCCTGTTACACACTTCCGTCCCATTTCACGAAATCCCTCCCACAAATTGCAGGAAAGCGAGAGGAAAGATGTTACACATCAAAAAATGATAAAATAGGAAATTGCATGAGAAGTATTGATTATTAATAACTACCGCAAACGCAATTAAAATAATAACTATAAAAAGTAGAGTAGTCTAGTGTAGTAGTGACTTTCCGGTAGTTTGCGTTATATTGGTTAATAAATGGTTAGTTGCGTGTTACGTAATTTGCGTTATGTAATACTAGAACGCTCCCTTTAACTCGAAGGTAATTGAATAGGGCATAGTACTGTGTAGATATTTGTGAGGAAAGATGTTACACATCGATAAATGATAAACCGAATGACGCAGGTGTATACGTACTGGATCAATACTGGGCAGGAAGAATGCCGCGTGGAAGCGGAACTGACTCCGCCGCGGAAGAAGAAGAAGAAGCACCGGCTGTGGTCCGTGCACTGCCGGAAGATACAACTCAAGAAGGACTCCGCCGCGCATCATGTGTGAGTAGTAATAATAATAATAATAAACTTTCAGAAAAAATTCCACGCGGACCAAGCAGCAGACGGGACTCTGCTCATTCTTCATTCATTTGACATTGTGGGTTACCTATAATGCGAAGACATGGCGCTGCCTTGCAGCTTAAGAATGGCTAGAAGAATTTCGACGTGGTCCGTGAGGGCCGCGGTAGCATAATTGGTCAGTGCATTCGCTCGGATTGCGAAGGGTGCGGGTTCGAGTCCCGTCTGCTGCTTGGTCCGCGTGGAATTTTTTCTGGTTGTGTTTTCTTTAGATTTAAACATCAAGCAGTTACATGCTTTAAAATAATAGAAATTATAATAATAAACTTTATTTCTCTCCACAATCTTATACATGCTTCATGAGTAACAGATTAAAAAACTTAGGTCTAAGATTGTGAGAGACTGGTGACCAAACTAAGCTGTCGCCTGTGCACCAGCCTCTCCCCGCTTAAGAAGGTGTTCAAGCAAAAAATAGGAGAACAACGCTAAAATCTAAAATCACATTTATATTATTATGCATGATATGGAATATGGTAGTGCTAGTTGTGAGTATGGTGTTTATGTGCGTGTGTGAAGTTTGTGTGTGTGTGTGTGTGTGCGTGTTTATGTGCATGTGTGAGGTGTGTGTGTGTGCGTATGTAAGTGTGTTAGTGTGCGTGTGTGGAGGGGGCGTGTGGGTGGTGTAGTTATTTGTTAATTGATGGGTATGAGTCATTTTCATAACAGTAGTATGGTAGAGGAGCTCCAAGTGGGAAGCGCGTTCGGTTGCGATTGTTGAAGTTAAGCAACTTTCGCAGTGGTCGATATTTGGATGGGTGACCAAAATTTACTGTAACGAGCTCCTCCGTATGTCGGAAGGCACGTTAAGCTGTTGGTTCCGGCTGCGTCTGCAGTCGTTACCAGTCACCAATCCGCACTGGGCCCGCGTGGTGGGTCATGGCCCAATCTCCCTATTCCAACCATAGGGAAGGCCTGTGCCCCAGCAGTGCGGACATTAATAGGCTGATTTTGATGATGATGAATATTGTACCTATCTAATGCCGCTTCCTGTATACTAAATATAAAGTTAACTATAAAGTTTATTGTAACTATATTCTAAATGATGTAACGGAAGGTGACTTCATAAGTATCTTTGAAATCGTTTTTCCACTTAACGACTGTATATAACAATACAGGGAGAAATAGACAGCCCTTGCTGAGTTTCTTGCCGGTTCTTCTCAGTACAAGGTCTCCCGTCAGTAGTCGGACAGCTAATGCCTATATATCGCTTTATCATAATATCCCGGTTCGGTGGTACCTGCTAGAGGGGCTGATGTTAAGTGGTGATAAAGTCCAAACGCGAAGATAAGCTGGTACAGCAGTTAGAAACTGCTACACCAACCATCCTCAATTTGCGTTCGGTTGCTGGGCTGCGTTCCTAGTTTACGTGCCGGTCTTAAAAATCGGCTCCTTCGTCAAAGCTAGTTTATATAAGTAAATGTATTTTTATCTATGAATATTATGTTCTTTTTTTTTTGTTTGTTCTTATTTTATTTTTATTTTTATTATTATGTATTCTTGTGTCAAAATATTTGAATCGTTACTATAGCGCCTAATACGTCCTCAAACAGGCCCTGCCAGAATACCAGCGCTGATACAGTGAGAGAATATTTTCTCATTGTTTCAGCATAAGCTGAGGCAGGGTCCTGATTGGCCATTTTAAACCTAATGTTTAATTTTTGTTCTTAGGTTAAGTTTCTTTTTTATATTTTTTTTCCTCTGTTTCATAAACCGTGGTCAATAAAGATTTTTCATTTCATTTCATTTCAATTTACCGGCCTGCAAAAATGCTTCCTCACGCCTCTCTTAAAGGACCCCAAATTATAGGAAGGTTTAAGAATTTTGGTAGTGTTATACCCAAGTTTTATTTGGAATTCGTTTTGTGATATTAGGTATTTTTTCCGCAGATACAACTACACGCCGTGCGACCATCCCAACCAGCCGTGCGACAGCATGTGCCCATGCCTGCAGTCGCAGAACTTCTGCGAGAAGTTCTGCCAGTGTAGCAGCGATTGTGAGTTACTTCATTTTAATAATAATCTAATATATAAAACTAGCAAACCAGTGAACCAAAAGTTCACCAAAAAAAAAATGTATTTAATTAATTGAGAACTTCGGAGATTTTGTGTGGTTTCGTTTGAAATAGAAATCACGTGATTTCTCGAAAACCGGAAGTGCTACGTTACTCACACCCGGTTTGTAGTCTTATCAGACTATTCTTAACTTATAACTTAAACATTCTCTATATCTATCTCTTACGGTTTGCCCGCTGAAACAGCACCACGGACGGACGGACGGACTTGTCTAATAGATAAGAGATTCTCGTGTCGCGCGTGTTTGTGGTTAAACTCCTCCGAAACGGCTTTCCCGATTCTCATGAAATGTTGTGTGCATATTGGGTAGGTCTGAGAATCGGACAACATCTATTTTTCATCCCCCTAAATGTTAAGGGTAGTCCACCCCTAAATTTTTTTTTTTTTCAATTTTAGATAGTTTTTTTTTGATTTTTTTATGATACATCATACAAAAATAAATATAACCCAAAATTTTCACCCTTCTAGCACCAACCCCTATTTTTTTATGGCGGTACGAAGTTTGCTGGGACAGCTAGTAATAATATATAAAACTCAAAGGTGACTGACTGACATAGTGATCTATCAACGCAGAGCCCAAACCACTGGACGGATCGGGCTGAAATTTGGCATGCAGGTAGATGTTATGACGTAGCCATCCGCTAAGAAAGGATTTTGATCAATTCTACCCCGAAGCGAAGCGAGGGCGGGCCACTAGTATTCTTATAATTTTTATTATTTTAAAGCATGTAATTGCTTGATGTTTAAATCTAAAGAAAATATAACTAGAAAAAAAAAACATTTGACATTGTGGGTTACCTATAATGCAAAGAGATGGCGCTGCCTTGCAGCTTAAGAATGGCTAGAAGAATTTCGACGCGGTCCGTGAGCGCCGCGGTAGCATAATTGGTCAGTACATTCGCCCGGATTGCGAAGGGTGCGGGTTCGAGTCCCGTCTGCTGCCTGGTCCGCGTGGAATTTTTTCTAATAATATTCTTTATTGCACACAACAAAGGACACAAGACATAGATTTTT
This sequence comes from Chilo suppressalis, assembly GCA_902850365.2. Lineage (NCBI taxonomy): Eukaryota > Metazoa > Arthropoda > Insecta > Lepidoptera > Crambidae > Chilo > Chilo suppressalis. The sequence continues at coordinate 1,491,330 of OU963905.1, read as the reverse complement.
GACTTTTTGGCGGGATCGGGAAACGTCACTTTAGCAGTTTTATTTTTGTTGTTAAAAATTGTGTTGTGGCGGATGTTAGTGTCTAATAATGGTGGATTATTAACCACTAACAAGTGTTCGGGAACATGCACAAGTGTTGGCAAGTGAAGCAAAATAGCGGAAAGTGTCTTTCGACGTTCCCTCAAGAAGTCCACGGGGAGGTTCCAGTAAATCCCCACACATTTACTGAAACATAGGGAAAGGGGGATTGACTTGACTGCCACTTACTTTGGCTTGATTTATTACTTTGACCACGAGTGCTATAGAAATTGTAAACATTTTACATTTGACATTGGCTAAATGCACAAGCCGTGCGAAGCCATTTAGATAAAAAAGACAAACTTATAAAATGAAGAAGACTATACAAGCCCGCCTAGGCCTAATTGCTAAACAGCAGTCTCTTCCAGCCAACCAATGATAGAAAAGCAATAATAATAGAAAAATAAAAAGAAAGTAGGTATAGGAGATATACTTACATAAATATAAGAGAAGCAAAGAAATAGGTTGTAAAATGAATTTAAGATAAAGAAAGCAAAGAGCTTTTAACTTGATCGCTAAAGGAATTAAGTGAACAAGCTTTTCTGATATCCTCACGAAGTGTATTCCACAGTCGAGCAGCGGACACAGAAAAGGAGTAGAAAAGAAGTCGGAAGAGTGACAGGGAATCTCAAGAAGAAGTTAGAAGAGGATCTCAGCGAGAGCTGTGAAGAAGAGGATAGAAATGAGAAAGACTGCTTTAGTTAACGTGAAGGGAAGGGAAGATGGCAGGGAAAGTATAGAATGGAGAACCGTAAGAGTGTGTAGTTCCCTGCGCCGGCGAATAGGGAGCCAATGGACAAGAATTCTGCAAAATTTGGCCACTAGGGGCGCTGTAATTGCTTGACTCAAAACTTCGATCAAATACATACCTATTAGCTTAAATTCATTTTTAAGCTTTTTATTAAACAACATAAAAATGCCGAGTTGTGCAGTTCCTGGTTGTTGTGAGAAAACTGCATGCTTACCGTCTAACATTTAATTTTATATGTTGCTTTGAAAGGGGGGGGGGGGGGGGTAAAACTGAGCTGCTGTTTACATCATTGTATGTATCTGGGGCAGGTAATTACTACATCTGGATGTCTTCATTTTGATCAGAAAAAACTGCACCAAAATTAAAATTGCGGTCATATGACCTGAGGCATATGCCTCAAGTCTGTAAAAAAACCTAATGTTATACCTCCCATTTTAGCCAGAGGTAACCTAACTCTATGAGATGTCTGACTGATGCAAAAATAAGATAGATTTGACTAATGAGCCTGCTGAGCTGCTGAGCGGTTACTCAGATCCATGAACTATTAAAATAATCATGGAACGTGCATCTATGTACCGAGAATGAGCATTCTAGCATAATAATAGAAAGAGTACCTATCTACTAGATCAGCTTTTCTGCCTTGCACACATGCTCCTCTCCTTTTCAACTCTGTTTTCAGCTGTATTACAGCCCATGTTGAATACATTTTCACCACTTATTAATATTTTTAACAACAAAAAAACACGTTTAAAATTTGACAGCGACAATATTTGGCTGTAGTTTGGGTCAAGCGTTTGCAGCGCCATCTATGTCGAGCTTTGCGCATACTTCTCCATTTAGTTTATAATGGAAATGAGACATGCGGTCGAATTTTCAGAGATTATAAACGAACCCGATACAAACATTCTGCAGTCTAATTAATTGATCAGTTCCTCCGACAGATCGGTGTAGCACATTTTTATAGTTATAACTTTGCTTTCGTAGGCTGCGCAGGTGAGGGACTCTTTCCGCTATAATAGATCGCTTGTAACTGCAACGAGTAACATTGCCTCTTGCTGGAGAGAAAGAAAGAAAGAAAATATTTATTTGAGACAAAATGTGTAAGTAAGGTGTTGTGATTTTAGTGGTGCATAACATGTCGTGCCTATATGGGCATACAAATTCAGCAGGTTGTTTTAATATCATGTCAAAAATCTTAATATTCTATAGTAAAACATGTCAAATTCAAATAATTTCAATTCAATATAAAAATGTTAAAATTAATCAAAAAAATAGAAATAATAATAATCAAAACATAATTACAATTCAAAATTTGTCAAATTACGTCAATAATAAAACATGTTAAATTCAAATGATTTCAATTCAATAATAAAATGTCAAAATTAATCAAAAAAATAGAAATAATAATAATAAAACATAATTAAAATTCAAAATTTGTCATTTAAAAATTCCGATACATCATAATAACACTGGACGCTGCAGTAACGCACTGTTTATTGGTACTCAGGCCAGAACCGTTTCCCGGGGTGCCGGTGCAAGGCGTCGTGCAACACGAAGCAGTGCCCCTGCTACCTCGGCGTGCGCGAGTGCGACCCCGACCTGTGCACCGCGTGCGGCGCCGACGCGGCCGAGGCCAGGCATGTGCCCGCCTACTGTCGCAACGTGTCCGTGCAGCGGTGAGTATTGTACCGCGACCCCGACCCCGACCTGTGCACCGCGTGCGGCGCCGACGCGGCCGAGGCCAGGCATGTGCCCGCCTACTGTCGCAACGTGTCCGTGCAGCGGTGAGTATTGTACCGCGACCCCGACCCCGACCTGTGCACCGCGTGCGGCGCCGACGCGGCCGAGGCCAGGCATGTGCCCGCCTACTGTCGCAACGTGTCCGTGCAGCGGTGAGTATTGTACCGCGACCCCCGACCCCGACCTGTGCACCGCGTGCGGCGCCGACGCGGCCGAGGCCAGGCATGTGCCCGCCTACTGTCGCAACGTGTCCGTGCAGCGGTGAGTATTGTACCGCGACCCCGACCCCGACCTGTGCACCGCGTGCGGCGCCGACGCGGCCGAGGCCAGGCATGTGCCGCCTACTGTCGCAACGATGTCCGTGCAGCGGTGAGTATTGTACCGCGACCCCGACCCCGACCTGTGCACCGCGTGCGGCGCCGACGCGGGCCGAGGCCAGGCATGTGCCCGCCTACTGTCGCAACGTGTCCGTGCAGCGGTGAGTATTGTACCGCGACCCCGACCCGACCTGTGCACCGACGTGCGGCGCCGACGCGGCCGAGGCCAGGCATGTGCCCGCCTACTGTCGCAACGTGTCCGTGCAGCGGTTGAGTATTGTACCGCGGACCCCCGACCCCGACCTGTGCACCGCGTGCGGCGCCGACGCGGCCGAGGCCAGGCATGTGCCCGCCTACTGTCGCAACGTGTCCGGTGCAGCGGTGGAGTATTGTACCGGCGGACCCCGACCCCGACCTGTGCACCGCGTGCGGCGCCCGACGCGGCCGAGGCCAGGCATGTGCCCGCCTACTGTCGCAACGTGTCCGTGCAGCGGTGAGTATTGTACCGCGACCCCGACCCCGACCTGTGCACCGCGTGCGGCGCCGACGCGGCCGAGGCCAGGCATGTGCCCGCCTACTGTCGCAACGTGTCCGTGCAGCGGTGAGTATTGTACCGCGACCCCGACCCCGACCTGTGCACCGCGTGCGGCGCCGACGCGGCCGAGGCCAGGCATGTGCCCGCCTACTGTCGCAACGTGTCCGTGCAGCGGTGAGTATTGTACCGCGACCCCGACCCCGACCACTTAAAGGTAGTGGTAGGGAAAAAAATGCACGATTCGGAAGAGTTGAACATCCAATTTGAATAAATAATAAATAAATAAATATTTCCGACACTCACACCAATTAGCCTAGCCCCAAAGTAAGCACTGTAAGGCTTGTGTTATGGGATGCTAGGGTAACGGATAGAATACATATACTGTACATATATAAGTATATTTATATAAATACATATTTAACATCCATGACTGGAGTACAAATGCTGTCACAAATCACACTAACATCTGCCCCCACCGGGATTCGAACCCGGGACTTCTCGAGTCGGCGACAGCCATGAAACCCGACATACAAACCACTCGGCCACGGAGGTCGTATTTTAACTTTAACTTTGTTGAAAACAGCAATAAAAAGCTATATTAAGCTCTAACTGTTAGCTATTAAGTTTTCGCACTTTCGAAGACCTGTTTCCCAGCAGTAGGAATATTGGTGTCGATTCTAGCATGATTCTCTAAACCTAAACTTAAATTTGACAGCAGTATATCCTTGTCATTCTCTATAAAGAATGAAAAGTAGAGGCTGAAGTTAAATTTAGTTTTAAGTTTAGAGAATCACGCCGGAATTGGCACCATTATAAACTAATGACAATGATAAAAGTGAACGCGAGCACTGATAATTTCTACGTCGAAAGTAAATACGTACAAGAAAGAATAATTCCATCATCGAAATCAGTTACAAAACTACTGTAACTAATATAAAAAAAAGTTTTTTTTTCGCATATATTTTTTAAGTATTTTGCAGTTATTGTAATTGTTATTTTCCTTTATCTTACCGCTTACAATACACTCGAGAACGCATTGTCGAGTTATGTAAAAAAAGTATTGAAAAAACGCACTTTAAACTCATTGAAAAGTAGTTTTATCTAATATATAAAATTCTCGTGTTGCGGTGTTTGTGGTTAAACTCCTAAACCTAAACGGCTCGACCGATTTTCGTGAAATTTTATATGCATATTCAATAGGTCTGAGAATCGGCTGTAATCTATTTTTCATCCCCCTAAATGTTAAGGGTAATCCACCCCTATTTTTTTTAATTTTTTTATGATACCGCATTAGTAAATACATATTGTTGCGGCCCTCTAAATATTGTCAGACCTTTTTACTACCATGCTATGTATATTTTCTTAATTCATTCTTTTTAGCTGCCATATAATAATGTCATCTGCTGTCTAATTGTCATGTATGAATTACCTATAGTAAATTGATATTATAAAATTAATGGGTTTTAATTGAAGTATTAAAGCCACGTTATGTAAGCCAATACATAAATTGGTGGCCCATGAGGGGAACGAACCCGCGACCTTCGCGTTATCAGCACGAATACCACAATTTATGTATTGGCTTACATAACGTGGCTTTAATACTTCAATTAAAACCCATTAATTTTATAATATCAATTTACTATAGGTAATTCATACATGACAATTAGACCGCAGATGACATATTATATGGCAGCTAAAAAGAATGAATTAAGAAAATATACATAGCATGGTAGTAAAAAGGTCTGACAATATTTACAGGGCCGCAACACATAACCCTGAATTTTCAACCCTTTAAAATCAACCCCTATTTTTTTATGGCGGTACGAAGTTCGCTGAGTCAGCTAGTTTAACAATAAAGATCTAAAATAATGGACACAGGGGTCTCCACAAGCATTTACTGCTCGCGCCGAGCGACGTGGCGGGCTGGGGCATATTCCTGAAGGAGGCGGCGCACAAGAACGAGTTCATCTCCGAGTACTGCGGCGAGATCATCTCGCAGGACGAGGCCGACCGTCGCGGGAAGGTCTACGACAAGTACATGTGTTCCTTCCTCTTCAACCTCAACAACGGTATGTTTCGCTGCTTGCATATTGTCTAGTGTCAACTTATCTATAGGGAATCTAAAAGAATATATAAGAGACAAATAAATGTACGTGGAATAGAGTATTTGACAAGTTTTAGAAAACGATCTCACGTTATTGACTAATGTTTATGGAGTCCGTAAAAAGTGGATATTCATCATTCTGTTGTGTATTTCAGTAAAAATAACCAAATCAAATACTTCATTTTCAAGTTGCCGCGAAAACGTTTCTCTTGACAATATGGCGTCTTACTAGTGTGTGACGTCACACGATTGTTATTAAAACGTTTGACGTTTTTTACGATACAATGTAATGTCACTTGAACCCGAAGTTTACTTGCGTGTGACGTCATTTTAGGCTCCGCCAATCCTAAACGTTTTGGGTCACGTGACAATAGATAAGAAAACTATTATCTTTTTCGTGAGTTTTTAGTAAAATTATGAGTATTTTTTTTTTGTAAAAATAGTAAAAACCCCTGCCAATATTCATCCTAAACACAGATGCTAACAATTGGCACTTTATTTTTAATACTGTCAAATACCCTATTGCTACGTTCTACTAGTTACGTTCCCCAGGGTCATTCCTTCAGGATAAGTACCTACTCAAATACATTGTTTACTATTATCATTTTAAAATTGTATTTTTGTTTGATTTTTATATCGATGACGTCAATAAGTGTATGTAAAGGCTTATGTTGGATAAATAAATTCTGGTTATATTTATAATTTTTAAGCATTTTACTGCTAGATGTTTGAATCTAAATCTAAAGAAAATTTTACAAGTAAAATTAATTTCCATGCGGACCAGGGGGCCATTCGCCTAACGGAAATGCTGTGGAAAACGCTAATGCTTTCGATTTTATTTTGTTATTTCTGACCGCCGAAGGTTTTCAAATGCCTCACGCTCATTTTTTTTAATATTGTTATTACCAATGCAAAAGCAAATTTGTGTGTGTCAACTCCAACACTCGACTGGAGTTTACTCCTTAAGTTCGATACTCTAACCAGACGCAAAAAGTTTATTTAACTTAAAAAAGATTGATACCATATGAAAGGGTAAATTAACAAATTAATGAAAATAATATACATATATAAATATATATTTATTCATTTCATATACATTTATTATAACTAATCGACGAAATATTTTACATTTAACTTTTTACAATAGTCAATTTCAGATGTGTATAAATATATCATTAGGAATGTTGATAAATTATGTAATTATTATTATCAGACCATTATCATTTTTTTAAATATTAATTAAATCAACATTGTCTGCATTATTAATTACAGTGACAAGTGGTTTATGGTAACTAAAATAAGACACATGGTCGTTCGTAGATACGTGGTTCACGAATCTTGAAAATACCGCATCAATGGTTGTACCCTACCTCGTTGTCCCCATTGCTCTATCAGAAACAATATCTAAATTCAGTTCAGATTTTAAAAATTTTATTAATGCTAATTCGTCATCTTTGTTTGTCAAAGTTGCGCGACATAGGATACGCACCAAAAACGTAACGTGGTCATTCATCGATAGATTTTACTCCTCACATTTTTCTCATACCGGGCCCCTTATATATGCAAATCGATTCATAAGGAGTAAACTCCAAAAAAAGAGCGCGAGGCATTTGAAAACCTCAGTCGGCTAGAAATAACAAAATGAAATCGTAAGCGTTAGCGTTTTCCAAAGCATTTCCGTTAGGCGAATGACCCCTGACAGCAGACGAGACTAGAACACGTACCCTTCGCTATCCGGGCGAATGCACTGACCATTATCCTACCGCGGCCCTGATGGCCGAGTTGTAGAAATTGAGCCCGGCCACGTTTTTTATTTGGTCTAACCAACGGACAGGTGAACGGCCTCCCCGTATGTTACTTATTTTCTTACCCACAAAAACCAATCTGTCTAAGTAGCTGGGGCGATATGGCCAAAGTAACCCATACTCTATTCATCTTCCTTTGAGCTAAAAGCTAAAAACAAACAATGAAAAAAAATTTAATGAGTTGAATTCTATACACATAAAAAAACATAATTAAAAAGACCTAAAACTGTACCTATGCCCAAACTTTGCACGCATTACTATACTAATAAATTGAAGAGTAGTGATAAAGCAAATTAATTTACGTTGAAATGTGAAATTTTATAATCAGTCTGGTTACACCGGCCATCTTTACTCTCGATAAAAAAGTTTTGGAAACTTTAGTTTAGGGAAGGTTCAAGTATTACGTAACGCAATTTAGGGGGGAGGGGGTCTTGTTAAACGTTACGATGCGTTATGTAACATTGTTTTTTATTTAAATAAAAAAAAAACTAGGGTATTACAGTGAAACCTGGTTAAGTGGGACCTGGATAAGTGAGAAACCTCTATTATTGAGAGTTGCAATGAGGTCCCGGTTCTTTTTCATTAAATTACCTCTGTTAATGGGACTTTTTGAACCTGGTTAAATGAGATTTGAATTCTAAGACTCTTTCGATGTTTACCTCTATAATTGAGACTCTGAAGCTCAATTACCTGTATAAGTGAGACTAATTAATCAGGTTGTGACACGTTTTGACATGTTTGTTTACATACATTTCGCGTTGTCCTTCGCGCATGTTTTGTTTGTCAGTACTCTAAAAATGGAATAACGGCATATTTCGACCTCTGTAAGCGGGGGCCTCTGTAATTGAGACAACTATAAATTTAAACCTGTTTAATTGGAAAACTGGATTATTGGATACCCTCAATAATTGGTACATATATCTTGGTCCCTTGAGATCCCAATTAACCAGGTTTCACTCTATAATCTCCCAAGTTGGCAACCCTTTTCGGTTTGCCAAAGTTGAAAAATTGCATTGCCAAAGTTTAAAGTAAACGTATGTTTTTTATTTAAAGCGATTTAAAAAAAAACGAACGTGCCTTACAGTAGTCGCGTTTGATGTGTAACCTCACCTTATATTAGTAAAAAAAAAACCTACTACTAAAGCAATAAGCCATTTGAACATTATGTTCTAAAACAAATCAAATAGCGCGCTTTCACGACTTCCTGTTACACACTTCCGTCCCATTTCACGAAATCGCTCCCACAAATTGCAGGAAAGCGAGAGGAAAGATGTTACACATCAAAAAATGATAAAACAGGAAATTGCATGAGAAGTATTGATTATCAATAACTACTATGGAGTTCTACCCAGAATGGATAGAACCTGGGGACGTAACTCTTCAGTAAAACAACTAGACGATGGTTATTATTTTATATTATCATTCAGGCGAATATAAAGAATTTTATCTAAATACGAGAGGTTTTCTTGGTGCCTGAAGATCTACTCTTGAATGGAACCTTCTATCAAAAGACAGACGATTCCTTATTTCAAATCTTAAAATCGAATTAACTTTTTAATATAAATGCCAACCGTAGGCATTGCAAAAGCAAAGAGTTTACCTAAACAAGGAGGTTGTAACGTACCGGACGTTACATCCCTTCGGCACCGCTAAAAAAATTGTTTTGTCATACTAGATGACCAAACAAAAATTTTTTTTCCTACCTACTACATCGAGAGGGTTCGACAGTCCTATCTAAAATCCCTACCTGCTTAAGGACATAAATACAACTGGGAGGTGGTCTTTACTACAGACTAGCCCTCACAATAAGTTTGCAAAACTTGCAAAAAAAAAACTTTACGGGAAAAGAACCCTAACTGTTTGCAAAGTTTTATTGCAAAGACTTTACGGGAGCAAAACCTTAACAAAATCCCTCGTACATCTCCCCCTAACCTTAACTTTACTTTACTTTACATCGACATCAGTCGGCAAAAACAAAAAAACAAAGCTAACCCTAGCTATTTAAATTACCCAAGCAATTTTTTTTTTATCCCATCTATCAGCAAAACTTTACCCTATCCCATTTATTAAACCATTAAATATCAAGAAAATTTATATTTTGAAACTTCATTACTTCCCATACTAAGTAGATGTACGAAACGAAATTCAAACTATTTCCTAAGATTCGTAAACATTAACTGGATTTGAGCAAAACCTAAAAGAATTTATAATTAATGTTTACTTTCGTACATCTTTAATAAAGATACAGACGTGGTCCACCACTTTATTGTCTTGTACTTTATTAGACACCCATGATGCGCAAACGTAATAGAAATTTTGGGTAAGGACATCTAGCATCAAACAAGATTAAACCCAATTCCCATGGAATACTAAGGGTTCCCTACCCCCAAGTCAAACTACTACAAGTGACGATTTTGACGAACGCGACGCGACCAAATTGAAACGAAAACGACGCGAATTCGTAGAGGGTGTCTCCATCATCTTCAGGGTGGATCATCGTCAGTATCGCTGACGTCTGCATGAGCGCCAGCCTGCTCTCTCTCGGGAAGTCCGCATCATGTGGTAGTACATAAAACAATCAAGAAAATATTAGTAAAATTCTTTACACCATTTTTCTTCAGTCGGGTAAGTTAATATTCAAGAAAACATTTATGATAAATCTTTATACCTCTTTTCATAGTTGGATAAATTTTCAAATATAACATTATTATTCATTTATTTATTTTTTAACCTTACAGGGAATCGAACCCGTTTCCTTTTTTATAATAAGGGAATTTTCTTTATGGACCTATATTATCCTATTATACATTATTAACTATATATATTCTATCCTAATGCTGAATTAATCCTATCAATGATCATATTCAAAGTCAATTGAATAATTCCAAGTTGAACAGAGAATCGAACCTGTTACCTATCATTCTTATGGTATTATACATATAATCCACCTACTCAACAAATTACACTAAAGCTAACAATTAAAAGAAATGAAAATACTTTAATGAAACTACTATTATCTGTCATAAACAAAATGTGTAAAAGTTCCTTATAATATGTATATTGAAAAAAATTTAATAAAATGACAAAGTTATATTTAATATGCTTTTGAAATAAAATTCTAAAATGACTATTGTATTGAACCTTATTTACATACCACCATTGCTTTAAAATATTCATATAAACAATAAACTGAAATAAAATCTCATTAGTAACACAATATTATATTGTACTATCAACCTATTCGGCATAATATAAATTTTCATCATACACCGAATTATCACTATTCCTTTCATTATTTTTTGTGTATATTGTCTTTTAAACTTGCACTTAATATGTTTGATTATTAATTGTTCATTATAAAAGTCTACTATCGCATTATTTCGAAGTAAGAAATCCTGTCCTAAGATGAGGTTATGCCTAATATTCTACCACAAGAAAATCGTGAATGAATAACACATTGTCTATCAATAATTTAAGGTTACTTTCCCTATAACAGACAATTCTTTACCATCGACAGCTTTCAACTTCATATCGCTTTCATCAATTCGTTGATGAATTCTATTAACTGTGTCCTTCGACACCACAGACACTGCAGCACCACTATCAATGAGCCCTACAAACTCCTTATCACGACACGTTATATTAATTAATGGTTTGGACTCACTTGTATGCTGATTGTTGTTTTGACGGCTGTGAATGGTGAACTCTTCATCAGCCATCGTCATTACATTTTCTTCATAAAAAATTTCTTTGGATGCTTCTTTTTTTTTTTCTTTTTTTGTTCGTTACTGGAACAAAAAGTGCGGGGAATCATGTTCGGGAGGGACAATGGGATGAGAAGGACACTTTGGGAGGAAATGAAGTTGATTTCCTTCTCCGTTCTTCTTCATTCCTTATTATGCGAAATTTTCGCGTTTCATGAGCAAACGATGGTTGGATCGGCAGATTCCAACAATTTCGACGCTTTCGTCTCAAAAATGTCCTGCGCTTGTCGTAAAATTTTAAATGTTTTTATCACTATAATGAAATGCGAAAAGATTTTTTGTATTTAAATTCGCATTTTTCAAGAACTGTCTAATGAAGCATTTGTCATCGATGACAGCTCCCGCTTTTGTGGCCAGCTCATCCAATATAAAAAAAGGTCAATGGCTCTTCTGACAAGCCTTGTCTTCGTGAGAAAAATTTTTCCAACGCATTTATCGATGATGGAAATTCCTCACAAATTTTCTTTTCTAGAATCTGAAAATTCTCACAAGACTCATTAATTTTTTATAAAATAACAATGCAGGTCCACTTAAATATGCCGACAACACAACTCTTTTTGTATCCTCGTTGAAATTATTGATGGCGGCGATGATATTAAACTGACGAAAGAAATCGGTTACATCACCTTTTCCGTCGAATGTGGTCCTGGTCTCCATCTTCATAAAACTACTTCTTTCTTGATTTAAAATATTTTCATCGCGGTACTTGAATCAACGCGGCGCGTCCACCATATGGTTCTACCCAGAATGGATAGAACCTGGGGCGTAACTCTTCAGTAAAACAACTAGAGATGTTATTATTTTTTTATCATTCAGGCGAATATAAAGAATTTTATCTAAATACGAGAGGTTTTCTTGGTGCCTGAAGATCTACTCTTGAATGGAACCTTCTATCAAAAGACAGACGATTCCTTATTTCAAATCTTAAAATCGTAACATTAACTTCTTAATATAAATGCCAACCGTAGGCATTGCAAAAGCAAAGAGTTTACCCAAAACAAGGAGGTTGTAACGTACCGGACGTTACACTACCGCAAACGCAATTAAAATAATAACAAAAGTAGAGTAGTGTAGTGTAGTAGTGACTTACCGGTAGTTTGCGTTATGTTGGTTAAAAAATGGTCAGTTGCGTGTTACGTAACGTTTATGGGGGGCGTAATTTGCGTTACGCAATACTTGAACGCTCCTTTATTTGTTAACCCTTTAACTCGAAGGAAATAGGCTAGTTGTCTCATGTCGAATTGTATTAAATAAATGTTTATTGTTATAATTTTTATTTTTTAAAGCATGTAACTGCTTGATGTTTAAATCTAAAGAAAATATAACTAGAAATGCCACGCGGACCAGGCAGCAGACGGGACTCGAACCCGCACCCTTCGCAATCCGGGCGAATGCACTGACCAATTATGCTACTGCGGCCCTCACGGACCGCGTCGAAATTCTTCTAGCCATTCTTAAGCTGCAAGGCAGCGCCATCTCTTCACATTGTAGGTAACCCACAATGTCAAATGAATACTTTTACAAGTATTAAACATTTGAAAGAAGAAATAGCAATTACAGTTATAATTTTTATTTTTAAAGCATGTAACTGCTTGAATGAATGAGAATGGCTAGAGGAATTTCGACGCGGTCCGTGAGGGTCGCGGTAGCATAACTGGTCAGTGCATTCGCCTTATAGGTCTTAAAAAAATACAATACATTTTTTTCGGTCTAATAGAACATTTATTAATCATTTAAAACCTTTTTCCAAAAAGGGTCAACTAGCCTATTGAATAGGTATAGTACAGTGTAGATATTTGTTTCAAAATGAATTGTAATACGCATGATGACGGGGTACAGTAAACGAAATTCTATTTAGTCCGTTAGTTAGATGATCAAAAAATAATGGACACGTATTTTTTCTTTGGGCAATCAACCAAAGAATTACAAAGTTATAGCGCGTCAAAGTTTGGGAGTAGGGGCTCGTGACGTCACTTTTTAGTGAATTTTCACTTATAAGTGTACTCAAACGTGACGTCCTGCGACTTTTCAAATCAATATATCTCTGCAATGTTTATATTATGTGAAAAAAGAAAAAATACGTGTCCAATACTTTTTGATAATCTACCTGATAAACGAAGAAAAAAAAATAGTCATCATCCCTATTAAAATCGCGTTCGCTTTCGCCTTCGCTATAGACTTCGTGGTGGACGCGACGCGTAAGGGCAACAAGATCCGGTTCGCGAATCACTCCATCAACCCCAACTGCTACGCCAAGGTCATGATGGTCAACGGGGACCACCGCATCGGCATATTCGCCAAGCGAGCCATACAACCCGGAGAGGAGCTGTTCTTCGATTACAGGTAACTATAATCAACTCGGTGACGTACATCGTGGAAGTCGAGCAACTTTTGCTATGGCCGGTCGCAGGATGGGTGGCCAAAATTTTCCGAGGTCAGATAGCGTCATTGTTCCAATGCATAATATTTCAATTTGAGAGGAGCTTGATGATTAGCGCGTTCGGTTGCGATCGTTGGAGTTAAGCCACTTTCGCAGTGGTCGGTCGTTGGATGGGTGACCAAAAATTTACTATCTCGATTTCCTCCGTGCTTCGGATGGCACGTTAAGCTGTTGGTCCCGGCTGCAGATGCAGTCGTCAGCACCTGCCAATCCGCACTGGGCCCGCGTAGTGGGTCATGGCCGAATCTCCCTATTCCATACATAGGGAAGGCCTGTGCCCCAGCAGTGGGCACATTAATAGGCTGATGATATTATAATATTTGAGGAGCTCGGTGGCGCAAGTAGGTAGTTAGCGCATTCGGCTGCGATCGTTGAAGTTAAGCAACTTTTGCAATGGTCGATCATTGGATGGGTGACCAAAAATCAACTATCTCGAGCTCCTCCGTGCAGAGGAAACATTAAAGCTGTCAGTCTATGGCTTCATTTGCGGTGTTAGCACACAACAATCAACTACAAAAAAGTCCAAGGAAGAATGATCCTTATGCAGATTATCATAAAGACGACACATATTTGTGATAGGATTATAAAAGGACGTGTTTTATTGCAGATACGGTCCTACAGAGCAGTTGAAGTTCGTCGGTATAGAGAGAGAGATGGAGTTTTTATGAGAACAGCCGAAACAGTGAATTATGTTCACTGCACTGTTCACAGTGAATTATGTTCACTGCACTGTTCACAAACATCACTACACTTAGATATAAGATGCTCAAGAGCTTTTAAGAATCTTCATTAGGGTACTCAAGTGCTATCTATGTTTCTATAGCCTGACCGGATAAACTGTTAATTCCGTATCAGACTGATAATTTTCATAACTTTTAAAACATTGTAATCATGAAATAAATGTAATGCTTGTAGCAAAAAATAAGTCTTGTATAAAATGCTGACTTTTCTAGCTCGATACCCTTACTGGGTATTTGGTATTGTCTTCGAATACCCTAGCAAGAACCAATATCGAAATCGAACTCGATACGCGTCAAATGTCAACAAAATAAGTATGGAAAGGATAATGCCCATTTTTCTTTGGACATCCGTACCAACTTGCATCAAACCAAATTTACTCTCAAAAGTTTAGTTTTTATCTAACTTTTTACTATCAAAAATATTTTGTCAATGTTTAACGACATTTTAGAAAAAATTACATTAGTTGGGAAACAGACACAGCAACAGACACGACACTTCAAAGTCACTATCTCGATAATCCACAGAAAAGAGTCACTATCTCATCACTCTACTTATTATAGACGTGGTGAATTAATTAATTAAACGATAAAACTATCAGATCGACTCAAACGCAGCAAGGATAACATCAATCAAACAAAGGTGGTTTTCCAATTACAGAGCATAATGCGACTCAGTGGCGCACAATGCCGAATTATGCTGATGCTTAATTGGAACGTGGATTAGTTTTCAAATGCACCAGCAGAGTGCGCTAAGTTCAGTGTGGAAAAAAAAGTCAATGTTTGTACCTTCATCATTATTTATATTTAATTTTTTAACACACTTTGAATTAACTTTGATTATTTAAAAAAAAACTATAATGAAACGAAAGTTTTAATAATTTTTCAACAATAAAAAATATTACTAACGATAACATATAAATAAAACATTTCAAAAAACACTTGTTTATTTTCTGTCTCTGAGTTGGCACGATTGCACGCATCACACGAAAGCATTACTTTTGAGAGTGCTCGATTGTGCGAAGCGTTGCTGTAGTGAAACACTCAACGTTAAGCATTATGCCGCATAATGCGCTATAAGGGTGCACTCAGATTCAGATTCTGAAAACAAGCGCGAGAAATAAACAGTGTAGTCTAAGCAGGTTGCCTGCTTTTTCTCGCGCTTTGTTTTCTGAGTCTGAATCTGAATCAGGAGTGCACTCTGGCCGTACCCTTCGACTACACTGTTTATTTCTCGCGCTTGTTTTCAGAATCTGAATCTGAATCTGAGTGCACTCTGGCCGCACCCTTATGCTGTAATTTGGAAAGCTACCAAACAAAACAAACATCATCACAACGAAATTGACATTGACACTGACAGTTCCGTAATTAAGCGTTCCGAATCGCCATAAATGTATTTTGAGTTTCGAAAATACGCAATATTTACTTTAAGAAATGGTGAGATAAAATAACATGATATGAAAGAATTACATATTTCATTTTTTACTTTTAAATCTTATTTCCTTAGACAACGGCTAAAGCTAATAAGGTGAACAAAAAAAAATATGTGCATTGTTAAACCTCGGAAATGACAGACAACTGTTATCGGAACGTGCAAGATTACGAAAATGAACTTTTGATATAGGGATATATAATGTTTTGCGGGAGTAGGTAATTGCTAATTATTAAGCATCATTTATATATATTTTTTAAATGTGATTAAAAAAACGGTTAAAAGTCACTACATATTACATATTTATATAAATAAAACATTATTTTTGGTGTTAATATATCTATGACGCAATGTGGTACGGGGTATGGGCATTGTCCTTTGAACAGCGCCACAATGGACGTAACGAGAATTAAAACTCTTCCTTACATATCTTCTTGACATTTATCAAGGCGTATCAAGATCGAATTCAACTATTTGAGTTATATTTTTTAATTTTTTTAAGCATTAACTGCTAGATTTTTAAATCCAAATAAATAAAATTTTACTAGAAACAGAAAAAAACGCGGACCGGGCAGCAGACGGGACTCGAACCCGCACCCTTCGCTATCCGGCCGAATGCACTGACCATTATGACGTCTGTGTCGAATTTTTCTAGTATTTCTTAAGCTGCAAGGCAGTGCCATCTCGACTATTCGAATTCGATATTGGTCCGTGCTTAGGGTAGTCGTCAGTGGGTCAGTCGGTCAGTTCTACAGTAAGGTGGGTATAACTTGGATCAGATATGTGATGTATGTATGTTCATTATTCATATGACTGAGATACTTTAGAAGTTAAATTGAAACAATTTAACTCATAAGAGACTTTTATACTTTCAAAAGCTTTTTCAAATAAATATCAAAAATATAGAACTTGTTTTACTTTTTTGTAAACTTTTGAAGTCATAACCCATAATTTTTTTATCTCCTCTGGTTGCAATCGCAGTGGCCATTATTCCAGTTACCCCCGCGGGGACTGCCACCGAAGGCAAATGGGAATGAAGGCATTACGCCCACTTCAGTTTTTATTATTCCTGTTTACCTCTGGTTGCAATCCCTGCGGTAGTCATTATTCCTAGTTGCCCCCGCTGAGACAGCCACCAGAGGTAAATGCGAATGTGGTTATTACACCCACTTCAGTTTTTTATCCCATTTGCGTCCGGTACGCTCGTCGCCTCTGATCACTGTTTTCATATTTATAATATTTATCCACATGTTTCTAGTTTCTATATAGACACAACGTGTTTTAGTTACTTACAAGTGCTAATTACATATGGACTAATAACTTAAATTCAGTAGTGATTTTAATTGAATATTTTGAATATTTATTTAATTTTTCAAATTAAAACTGAACTTAATTGACTGTGTTAACTATCCTTTTCCAGTCCTTTTATTATTTTATTGTAATTATTAATTATTTGCATGCAATTAAAAAACATTTTTAATGATGCTAAAGAAGTATAACTTCTCACGCGCGTACATAAGTTACACACATCCATTTTTTTAATTTCCATTTGCCTCTTTTCACTGCCACTTTTCAAACACAATTTAAAATTAATCAGAGAGAAAAAAAACTGTTCTTGTTATTACATAAAACAAGCTTTCAAAAAATATATGTTTAATCACTGCCGGACCCCACTACCACTTTGGAACTGTCTCCTTTTAAAAATACAAGTCACTGGATGGGACACCAAAACCTTGAGTCCTTCCATGCTACGAGACAAACACTTTTAGAAATAACTAGTAGAAATTAATAATTATGTGCACTTTTGTCACCATCTCAATGGTTAGTTATTATGTTATGACACATTAATAAAGTTAATTGCAGTTGTTGCTATGTGGGAACGTACTATATATATGGCTTTTTTCCTCATGTATAACAACTGCCTGGAAGTAATGGTACCCAGTTGTAAGGATGGGCAATAAGAGATTTATTATAAATTAAATAACATTTAATAAAACTTTCTGAAATAATGTACATCACTGGTTACAAAATACTCAAAAACAAGCAAATGGTAAACAATTGTTTTCGTTTCATAACAGAATAGACTATTCACTGTTGCACTCAAACCATAATGTTTACTTATCATTACAAACTAAATTCATGGCTGTATAAATTATATAATCAACTCTTTCACAGTTATAAATGGTGTTATATGATGGATTTCAAAATATCTTTGATATTTCAAGTCTCATTTTACAGTGATAGTTTTCCTTATTAAATAAAACTAGTTTGACCGGGTTAATGCATGAACTTTATTTAGTTGTAAGGATGGGCAATAAGAGATTTATTAGAAATTAAATGACATTTAATAAAACTTTCTGAAATAATGTACATCACTAGTTACAAAATACTTGAAAACAATCAAATGGTAAACAATTGTTTTCGTTTCATAACAGAATAGACTATTCACTGAGGCACTCAAACCGTAATGTTTACTTATAATTACAAACTAAATTCATGGTTTTATAAATAACATGTAAAAAATCCTTACAACCATTATTCTGATGTTGCAGACCTGAAAAGACTGCAAAACGTCAATAAATAAATAAAGTTTGTGCATTAACCACTTAAAACTAGTTTTATTTAGAAGTGATATGCGTGAAAACCTAAGAAACAAATAAGTTTTGCCTTATTGTAGATATTATCATATTATAAACAAAAAATATTGTATTCATAAATTATGACTTGACATCAGGGTAAAATTTAAGGCAGGGCAAGGGAGCGGGGCTGTAGCCCAGGGGCCTCCACAAGAGGGGACCCCCCAACAAAGATAGAAAATTATAAAATTTCAGTGGGTCATCAACTAGGGAGATGCAAATCGTATACACCGGGTGAGAGTGACATCATTAATACTGTGAAAGGCTTTTATGTTAATCGCAGGAACCATCTTTCCAGCCATCCCTCCATCTTTCATGAATTTTACTGCAGTCAAATAAAGGTTTACCAAGTTTTAAATTGACAGTGTTGTGTCTCTCACACAACCACTTTGCTAGGTGATCTTTGGAATCTGTTCTTGGTGGATTTTTTTTGATGCTGGAAAATGAAAAATTTTAATTTTAGTTTTACATTCTACTTTTTAATATCAACATGGAAATTAGCTGAAGTTTTTTCAATATACTTACTCTTCTTGGAAGTCTAATGCACAAGGTTCACATGGATAAAATTTTGAAAATATATTAAAGAATTTAGACATATCTTCCGCTTCTCGCCTTGTCGGTTTGTCAGGATAATAAGATGCCATGGAATGCAAGAAACCCCATGTTGAACGACCAAGTTCATCCTTATCTAGTGGACAATCTGTTGCTTTAGCAGGTGCCTGAAAATAAATACAGGTATATAATGATTTCTAAACAAAAAAAAGGTCATTTAATCGCAATATTATACATTTTAAAGACAAGAACTCAGCTAGAAATTGCCGATAATAGATAATGTTCTTAGGAACAGACAACCTTACCATTTTATTTGGTGGATTTAATGTAGTTTTGTTCTGAGCTTTAGCCCACGTTTTAAAGTCAGAACAAGCTCGACATGGCTTATCTTCTTCTTCAGGCCCATGTGCAGGCATTTCTTCATAGATAAGCCGAATAGCAATACACAACAAATATGATGTAACACCAAAGATCCAAGACTAACGTTTTTCAGAGTAGTTCATGTTTCGGAGAAAACCTCAACTGAAGGCTATTTATTTGTGATTACTATTGGTCTAAAATATTATTTTCTACCAAGTGTTTTTCACCGGTTTCTAGCACTTTGTATTTTAGTGCTCAAACGAAAGAGCTGTCAAATCTGTTTGTCAATGTCATATCAGCAACCACGTGATACTGACACTAGCATGTTCGTTCAGAAACTTCACGACTCGAAATATTTTTAGTTAGAGGAGACTAGTTATGCAGACAGATAATCTTTGCCATAAAGCAACACGGCCGATGCGGATCTTTACGGATAGAAAATTCCATATCAATTTAATATAGGGTAAACTTCCAGTCATTGGACAATTAACGGGCATTTGAAGGCTTTGAAAAGTTTATGAACACATTTACAAAAATCCCGGCTAATATTATTGTTATTTTATTACTTTAATATGTAACTTTGTGTAATACATTATTAAAAACAACATTGAAGACCATAAACGCGAAAAAAAAACCTTTTAAAAAAAATGTTACAAAATGTATAGTCATTGGACAGAATTTTTATTGTTGGACAGCATCAACTAATCAATGGACAGCACTTTAATGAACTTTTAAATTATCAAAATAGTCAATAATATCTGCTTTTAAAGGAAATTAATAAAGTATAAACTGTTCGTAATTACATTTATTAGGAAATAATCAATCAGAACATACATTTTTATATCTTAGAATGAATTGTTTAATCACATTTGGTAACAAAACTTATATTATTCAGTCTTACTAAATCTTAATTACTTCTATAAAGCTTTTAACATAAAATAAAATGGAATTATAAAATTTAAATCAAAATAAAACAATGTCACGCAGTCTTAATAACAGGTTTTTCTTCTATTCGATTCAATCATGTAATGTTTGTGCATCATCACCACTATCTTAATAACATTTTCTTTTATTATGTTCGACAATCATATTATATAATCTTTGTGCATCATCACCACTATCTTCGCTATTCCTTTCAGAGCTGAGATCAAGAGTGTCGTCATGACTATCTTCTTTATAGCAACAATGGCATATAAAAAGATCAATTCTTAAATCTTCGGGAACATGCTGTTGATGCTTAGCTGGTATACATTTTACGTGGAATATCGCCGAACACATATCACATACCACCCGATTTGATGTCTTAGTCGACTTATAGCATACCTTGCACGCATTTGTTGAAACAGCTTGAGCTTTGTTAACATTCTTTTTTGTTTTCTCTATCTTTTCCTTTTCTTTTTGTAATTTAGTTTCTTCCTTTTTCTTCTTCTTTTCCTCTTTTGCTTTTGTTTCTAATTCTTTTTTTGACATTTGTTCTCTAAACATTGCTCTATATTTGGCAGACGTTATTGCAAATGGCATTCTCACGGTGTTCCTTTTACCTTTCCTTTCGGGTGTTTTTGGCAAAGTCAAAAAATTTCCCAAAAGGCTGTTTGAAACAACTTTAAAAGCAGGGCTAGTCTCTATTTGCTGAACATTCACTTGTGCTGAGCTTACATAAATATTATTAGAATTAACAATTTGTGTGACTGGAGTCATGTTTTCTGAACTTTCAGGAACAACATCCGATATAAGAATATCTTCATTCAAATTATCATTCTTGGAAAATATACACTGTAAGACATTTACTTCGTTATTTTCATGTGCATCAAATATTTGCTCCTGTGTCATATCATCATCACATCGACTTTCGTTATTCATTTCTATATCTTCATTGGGCTGAATAGTCAAAGGCGGATCTATATGCTCTAAAGGTATATTTACTTCACGGCTGGTTGAATTATTTTGTGCTGATGATGACTGAGAGGAGTAAACGTCAAATACTGAGTAGAGACGGTATAAAATATTCAAGTTTTCGTCATCTACAGGGTTATTACCATAAGTATACAATTTTGACATAATAGATGGTCCAACCAATTCTTTAAATTTTGCCAAAGTAATAACATTTGAAGTATTTGTTTCAGGTTGCTGCTGAACAGCCAGAACATCTGTACCTGAATTATTATTGTTGTTTATTCCACCGAGGCACTTGGAATAGTCTACCGCGTTAGGATCGAATGGTACTAAACCACAACAACGAAACCCATTAATCAGAGTATCTGGTTTTATAGATTTTTGTAATGCTAGTTCCAGAACACATGCAAAATTCACTTTTGTAATTGGTTCGCCGTTGTTTTCTAAATGCCATAACTTTACAGCGTCTTTCCAAGCAGCCTTAACTGGCCTAAACACGGCTACATCGGCCGGTTGCAGGATCCTAGTAGCATTAGGATACAATGCTATTACTTCGATGCCCAACTCTTTGCACAGCTTACTTACACCATACGTAAGATGAGTTTTATGTCCATCTAAAAAATATATGACAGGAAATTGCACGCCTTTGGCAATCAGATGAGGGTGAAATATGTTTGCTATATATTCGAAGAACAGTTCGGATGTCATCCATCCATTTTCACTTCTACCAATTCCCCATTCTTTGGGAACTCCGTCCGCAATTTTTTGAGGTATTCTTTGATAGTTGTAAACAACCATAGGGGGACACGCGGTACCATCAGCGGAAAAAGTAAACATTACCGTGACTGACTCCTTGGCATTACCTTGATCAACTTTATATACATTTTGGGTTCCTTTCTCTGCTAGCACTTTACCCGTTTTTGGACATAATTGGAATCCACTTTCATCGCCATTATAGAATGAACCATTTCATTAAAAATATTTAACAGGTTGTTTTGCGACAAGTAGTCATGAATTTCAGAGAACCATTTCCTAATATCAGATTCCGAAACACATGCACTAGATTGTGTTACACCTTCACTGGTACGGAATACGATGGCTGGATGTCGTCTTAAAAATCCTCTTACCCATCCATCTCCAGGATAATTATTAATAAACTTATTGGGTCGTGGATTTTCGGTCAAAAACTTGAAAACACTTTGTTTTAAATCATCATTTTTTAAAGGGAATCCTTTCTTCATAACTTCCTTTATCCAAACCTCTAAAGTACGCTCCTCTTCTTCAGACAGAACGGGTGGTGGACCAAAAGATGTTCTATGGGTTGGGTTTTTGAGTTTGAAATGTAAGGTAGACTTGGGAATACTGTATTTTCGCGCTATTTCTCGAATTTTACCAGTTTCTCTTATTTCATTAAGTGCTAGAGTTAAAGTATTAGGATCATAGTCTTTCTTCTTCCCCTTAGGCATTTTTTTCTCTTCTAAAATCCGCTATCCAAGATTACCTGCAGCCAACGAGTTATTGGACACATTAATATGAGTCGTTGGACACCCTGTCCAAAGACTAGTAGAAAATGTCTTAATGCAATAATATAAAATGTAGTTGCTTTTGCTTAAAAATGAAGGTAGGAGAGTCTATAATAGCTTAAATTTATTTCAATTTCAAAAACACAGTTATTGAACACCTGTCCATTAATCAGATTTTAACATTAAAATATTTGAATCATTGGACAATAGATTATAACCTAAAAAATATGTTTTAAGGTCACCAATTCCTATAAATTCTATGGTAAATACGATAATGCTTTACTGTGTACACGACTAAGCATATGGGATTAACGATAAGAAAATTAACTGCTATAAACTTTGTTGATAAACTTACCGAATTCTTTATTTTTCTCTAGAAATACCGCCGACTGTGAGGACGCTAACAAAAGTAAACAAAAATTACCTACTACTGCCATCTATTACAAATGTTTTGAACTATTGAGTATTGTCAAAAAGCAAAGTTTAGAAAGAAATTAGTTCCAGTGTTCCCGTTTTTTAAGCAACCTTAATTTACATGATTTTATTGTGTTCTGTCCAATGTCTGGTAGCGTCCAATGACTGGAAGTTTACCCTAATTAAAAAATATGGGTGCGTGTACTTAAGTACGCGCGTGAGAAGTTATACTTCTTTTTGGAATTATTAAAAAATAGTTTTTAATTGCATGCAGATAATAATAAGACTATTAGAATAATAGTCGTATATTTTAATCGTAATTAGTAATAAGAAGAGAATAATAATAATAATAATACAATAAGATAATAAAAGGATTGGAAAAGGATAGTCAACGCAGTCAATAAAGTTCAGTTTTAATTTGAAATTCAAAATATTCAATTTAAATCACTACTGAATAAAATTTATTAGCACATATAAATTTCGCATTTGTATAACATTATAACACGTGTTAAGAATATAGAAACTAGAAACATGTGGATAAATATTATAAATATGAAAACAGTGATCAGAGGCGACGAGCGTCCCAACATGTGCGACTAAGAGATCCTATTACTATTTTGTTGGAAGCTTTTTTTCGAGACTTACGAGTAATGTGCGGTTTAGCGGCCGACTTCATGGTGTTACTTTTCTGTTACAGTGTTGCGCGCGCATCTTAAAATTTCACTCTCATCATTTTTTCATAACGCGCCCGCGGCTAACTTCATTATGTTACTTTTGTGTTACAGTGATGCGCGCGCATCTTAAAATTTCACTCTCATAATTTTTTCATAACGCGGCTAAAGAAGTATAACTTCAAAAACATCTAAAGAAAATATTCACTAGAAAAGATTACACTCGGTCTAGGTATACAGGACTCGGAGGGTGCCCCCTTCGTAATCCGGGCGGAAAAGTTTAAACTTTAAACGCTATATTCTCAAAATCTTGTATCTTACTGCATTCTTCATTAGGACGACCGAATTGTTTACCTTGGGATCATAGACATAGTACCATAGCAATAACATTAACAGCGGCCTAAGGCCGCGCGCACTTTCAACAATCAACTCGACTCGTCACATGCTCCGTCATAACTGCAACATCCATGACTGGAGTACAAATGCTCGTATTCATCACACAAAGATCTATCGCGGGATCTCTCGAGATGGCGACACCTTAAAATCCGGCGTTAGGTAGGTAGGTAAGGTGTAAACAGTGGGTAGGAGAAGTAAAACAAAATAAATGTTAATATTAATAATTTTATTGACTATTTACAATAAGTTGTATCTTAGCAAATAATGACCTGCTTATTTGCCTATGGCAACATGTGATAACAATTTGCACTTAAAAATTATACTGGAATTTGTTTAAAACAAAATCTGTGACGATACATATCTGATCATATACACTAACGGTTTTTAACAGTTGGAACCACCGAGTTTCTACTGTTCTACTAATTATTTACGACATTAAAATACTTGTTCTGAAAATAATCATTGGATTATGCAATTTGCTCATTAGTTACAAATTGCTATCTATGATTCTCTAACTAAACCTAACCTTAAATATGATAACAGTGCATCCTTGTCATTCTCTATACAGAATGAGAAAAAGAGACTGGTGTTATATATCGTTTTAAATTTCGAGAATCACGCCAGAATCGACACCATTGTAAAGAAAAAAAAAATAGTGAATAGGCTAACTGAACAGACGCACATTCCTTAACCGTTTAGTCACCGAGGCGTTGCTTAGATGGAGAATGGAGTGTTCTTAGCCGTAAAGTAGATAATGGTGTCGATTCTGGCGTCATTCTCTAAACTTAAAACTAAATTTAACATCAGTCACTCCTTACAGAACTCTCCTCTCTATACAGAATGCAAAGGAGAGACTGATGTTAAATTAAGTTTTAAGTTTAGAGAATCATGCCAGAATCGACACCAATATTACAAAATTTAAAAACAACTCAATTTTATAGATCAAATCAATGTTTAAAAATTAACCTGTTACCCTTCAATGTTTCATCTGGCCAGTTTCAACTCGAGTTCCTTTCGCAGAATGCCATGATTTCTGAAAATTTAATAACACCGTTAGAGTTTTTAATTAATGAATAAGGGTAAGGGGTTTTATATAAAATATCCTAAAGGTGTTAATGTCACGAAGTGTCGCAAGAAAGAAAGAAAGAAACAAAGAAAAACATTTTATTAGCCTTCACAGCAACACTTAGAAATACATTTTTTTATTAAATAGTGAAACATAGTTATAAGTATGAAAGATAAAAAATAAAAGAAAAATAAAAAGAAAGAATCAAGAAGTCTCGAGCTAAATATTTAGTACACTATTGTAGTTCTTTAGTGAGTCACAAAAATGTCGCGAGGAGTGTTTCGAAAAGGGACACGAAACTGTCGAGTGTCATGAGAAATGTCGAGTGTCACGAAAAATTTACAAGAAAATAGTCGCGAAAAATGTCGTGTAACGAAAAGTGACACGAGATAATTCACGGGGACTGTCATGAGAAACGTCGAGTGTAACGAACATGGTCATGAAAAGTGTCGAGAATCAGCAAGTGTCACAAAATGTAATGGGAAATATCGAGTGTCACGAATATTGTCGCAGGAATGTCAAGTGTCACGAGAAGTGCGGGCTGCAGTAGTAGCGAGCTCAGGTACGGGACGTCCATTGTCTCGTGTGCGTACTAACTTGCTCGTATATCTAGCGCGGCGTTGGTAGTGTCCCGCGCGGGTAGGGTTGGGTCGTCGGCGGCGCGTGCTAGAGCGGGCTGCAGTAGTAGCGAGCCCAGGTACGGGACGTCCATTGTCTCGTGTGCGTACTAACTTGCTCGTATATCTAGCGCGGCGTTGGTAGTGTCCCGCGCGGGTAGGGTTGGGTCGTCGGCGGCGCGTGCTAGAGCGGGCTGCAGTAGTAGCGAGCCCAGGTACGGGACGTCCATTGTGGAGTGTGCGTACTAACTTGCTCGTATATCTAGCGCGGCGTTGGTAGTGTCCCGCGCGGGTAGGGTTGGGTCGTCGGCGGCGCGTGCTAGAGCGGGCTGCAGTAGTAGCGAGCCCAGGTACGGGACGTCCATTGTGGAGTGTGCGTACTAACTTGCTCGTATATCTAGCGCGGCGTTGGTAGTGTCCCGCGCGGGTAGGGTTGGGTCGTCGGCGGCGCGTGCTAGAGCGGGCTGCAGTAGTAGCGAGCCCAGGTACGGGACGTCCATTGTCTCGTGTGCGTACTAACTTGCTCGTATATCTAGCGCGGCGTTGGTAGTGTCCCGCGCGGGTAGGGTTGGGTCGTCGGCGGCGCGTGCTAGAGCGGGCTGCAGTAGTAGCGAGCCCAGGTACGGGACGTCCATTGTGGAGTGTGCGTACTAACTTGCTCGTATATCTAGCGCGGCGTTGGTAGTGTCCCGCGCGGGTAGGGTTGGGTCGTCGGCGGCGCGTGCTAGAGCGGGCTGCAGTAGTAGCGAGCCCAGGTACGGGACGTCCATTGTCTCGTGTGCGTACTAACTTGCTCGTATATCTAGCGCGGCGTTGGTAGTGTCCCGCGCGGGTAGGGTTGGGTCGTCGGCGGCGCGTGCTAGAGCGGGCTGCAGTAGTAGCGAGCCCAGGTACGGGACGTCCATTGTGGAGTGTGCGTACTAACTTGCTCGTATATCTAGCGCGGCGTTGGTAGTGTCCCGCGCGGGTAGGGTTGGGTCGTCGGCGGCGCGTGCTAGAGCGGGCTGCAGTAGTAGCGAGCCCAGGTACGGGACGTCCATTGTGGAGTGTGCGTACTAACTTGCTCGTATATCTAGCGCGGCGTTGGTAGTGTCCCGCGCGGGTAGGGTTGGGTCGTCGGCGGCGCGTGCTAGAGCGGGCTGCAGTAGTAGCGAGCCCAGGTACGGGACGTCCATTTCCGTACACATGGCGGTGACACCGCCCGTGGTGGCCGGGAAGATGTCGCTCCGGGTCTGGTGGACACCAAATATACCCATTAAAAATAGTAAAACAAAATTAAATCTCGTCAAAACTATTTTCAAAGTGGACGGGGTGTAAATGGAAAAATCCTATGGAAACACTAACTTTAAGTTAAAGTTGAAAGTATATTTTTTTTGGTTTTAATCAATGGCACAAAAATATGAAACTAACTCTCTTAGCTGTATCCAATGAATTAGAAATGATTTGGAATATAAACCACGCTAACAGTGGTTCCACGCAAACTGCGATCAAGTGGGCGGGGCGAAAAAGCTGACATCAACACGCCGATCACGGGATTGGTTCAAATTTCCGTTTAACATTATCTTATCCAATAAATAGATAGCCGAATTTATTCGCAGATATTTGATTTGTCAAAGTATTTTGTTTTGTCTGTTTGCGTGTCGCGTTAGTATTGAAGTTTAGTAGTATCAGTTTTTGGAACTATATTACAGAGAGCTTTGTTAGAAAGTCATCATCATCATCATCATCAGCCTATTAATGTCCCCACTGCTGGGGCACAGGCCTTATCTATGGATGGAATACTGAGATTGGGCCATGACCCACCACGCGGGCCCAGTGCGGATTGGTGGGTGCTAACGACCGCAGATGCAGCCGGGACCAACGGCTTAACGTGCCTTCCGAAGGAGCTCATGTTATTAAATTTTTGGTCACCCATCCAATGACCGACCACTGCGAAAGTTGCTTAACTTCAACGATCGCAGCCGAACGCGCTAACCACTTGCGCCATCGAGCTCCTCGTTATAAAGTAATGCTTCCATATTATCATTTCTAATTCGCTGGCTGTACCACACAAAGTTTACCCAGCGTTCTGAACGAGTTTAAAAAGGAAATGTCATACAAAATTAGTCTACCCATTATGTCGATTCACCTTACAATATGGGCACTGGAATCCGGCCATGATTTCCAGCGCACCTTTCACAGGGATTTTCAGTTTGTGGAGAAGATCCTCTTGCGCACGTGTCACAGTATTTATGACCTATATATTAGGTCCTTACATATGAAACTGGCGTTTTGTATGGGAGGAATAAAAAGTCATTTTTTTTGTAAAATATCTCTTATCTATTAGACAAGTCTGTCCGTCCGTCTGTGGTGCTGTTTCAGCGGCCAAACCGTAAGAGATAGATAAAGAGAATATTTAAGTTATAAGTTAAGAATAGTCTGATAAGACTACATACCGGATTTGAGTAACGTAGCACTTCCGGTTTTAGAGAAATCACGAATTTCAAACGAAACCACACAATATCTCCGAAGTTCTCAATTAATTAAATAGATTTTTTTTTAAACCAGGTTTTGGTGAACATTTGGTTCACTGGTTTGCTAGTATTTAATTAATCAAAGTATGAATCGTTGTTATCTATGCACTTTTGCCATCTCATAGGTGGTACATGAAAAAGAACTCAGAAACTACACTTGACTGAGTGGAAAACAGGTGAAGGATGCCGGCAAACAAAAACGCAATTCCGGCGGCAAACAAGAGACTTGCCCGCACCCTTACCAGACTTAATAGGGACAAACTCCGCATAATTATAGGAACCCTAACTGGTCATTGTCCCCTAAACAAACTATACACAATAGGAGTAACAGACAGCCCCCTATGCAGAGGATGTATGGAGGCAGAGGAAACGCCACAGCATGTCATTATGGAATGCAGGAGTGTGGCAGTCACCCGCATCGCTTCCGGAAGCTTGCAGCAGTCTGCCAAGACTGCTTTCCTTCTGGACTAACCTAGGCTGGCTGGACAAACGGGAATGTTTCAAGGCACGTACAATGGTCCAATGATTAGGAATAAGTGCGAAACCGCACTGAAAAACTAACTAACTAAAAAGGTGGTACATGAAGGTCGTTTGGACTGCCGCAGCACTGGTGCCATGGTAGAACTCGTACTCGTAAATATACTGATATTTCATTTTCTCGTCTGTGTAGTAATAAGCGACACGAAAGAAAAAAATAATAAGGAAAAAATCAAATGTATGACTGTTTTCAAAACTCAAATGTACCAGCTAAATCATTTTGTAAATTTAAATTCGGAATTCTTAACCAAAGAGGAGATATTTCAGATCAAAGTGGTCAGTACGACAAAACGCTAATTTCATATGTAAGGGCCTAATATCGTATCTCCTTACGCACGTCTAGTAGTGCCTGTGAGCTTTATGAAATGAAATGAAATGTCATTTATTCAGTCTAGGCTGTTACAAGCACTTGTGAAGGTCAAGAAGCTACACCATCGGTTCGCAAAACTACGGCGGGAGACCTTGTACTGAGAGGAACCGGCAAGAAACTCAGCAAGGGCTGTTTTTTCTCCCTGTATTGTTATATACAGTGTCGTCAAGTTGAAAAATTACTTCAGAAATACGTCTGAAGTCACTTTCCATTACATCATCTAGAATATAAATATATAGTATATAAACATATATTGTCTCACCTTACAATGCGGGCACAGGAATCCAGCCATATTCTCCAGCACGCCTATGAGCGGCACCTTGAGCTTGCGACAGAAGGAGATCTCCTTGCGCACGTCTAGGAGCGCGGTCTCCTGCGGCGTGGACACCAGCACGGCGCCGGTGAGGCCCGCGCCACACAAGTACTGCACCACGCTCAGGTGCTCGTCGGAAGTGCCTTTATACCGCAACAGTAAATAACTAAATACAAAAAAAATGATGTGGTGTCGTGGGACACCAGGTAGGAACGAAGTTCCTTCGGCTAATGTAGAATCGACACAAATTGCAAACTCGCTTGTGTATGCGACTGTCGCGCCTGCGCACGTCTCATTTAACGGTTTTATTCCACGCACTTTTTTCCACGGATTTTTTCGGTTTTACTATCACATTTTTTTCAGTTCGGTCGCGCAGCAAAATCCCTATCCCCTCCAAGCCTGCCGTAAGGAACTTCGTTCCAATAACTAAATACAAAAAAAAATAACTCGACAGAAACATTAGTTTTTCGAAGCTACGAGTAGCTTGATAAAGTAAACAAAAGCATAATTATGTCGACGCAGTCTGCAAAGGATGCGAAACGTCATAAATAAATAAACCAGTGCATCTATACCAATGGTTCCCAACCAGTGGTCCGTGGACCACCAGTGATCCGCAGAAGCCAAAATATAGCAGAAGCTAAAAGTGTTATTATTTCTTTTTATTTAATTTCATATTAGATTTTTAATTAAAGTTTCAGTTTGATTATTACAGTTTATTTTTATTAAACTAAAATTTAGTTATTTAGTGACTAAATAGTGGTCCGTGCCAAAAAAATGTTGGGAACCCCTGATCTATACCGTTGAAACTTTACCGTTTTATTTAATGAGTGGCGAGCGTGAAAACCTAAGATACAAATAAATAAATACACTTACACACAATATCTTAATTAGCACCAAATATACTGCTAATACTTTCGTGATAAGGTCTTGTACTGATTATAACAATAGGTTCACATCAATCGACATATTTAACTGTTCACTCAAAAATTGTAAAAAATGTATTCACGATATGGTAGATAGTTCATAATTATTAATTGTAACCAACAAAACTTGTTATAAATAAAACTAGTTTTTACGGGTTAATGCACGAAACATTTATTTATTTATTGACGTTTCGTAGCCTTTACAGGCTACGTCGTCAGAATTAAACTTTTATTAAATTTGTCGAGCTTCCTTAGAAAAAAAAAGTTTCGTGCATTAACCCGTAAAAACTAGTTTTATTTAATGAGTGATGTGCGTGAAAACCTAAGAAACAAAAACTTGTTATTTTTTTGTTTTACTGGTAAAAACATTAACGTCTTTTTTCTTTCTCAATTTTAATTACCTGAACTCCTTTATATGTTTTATATAATAGTGGAAACTTTATTGATGTATGTTTGTTAATTAGATCTAGGTATAAGTATTAATTCATTGTTTGTTTCCCAAATAAAGATAAAATAAAAAAAAAATAAAAAAATCTATCGGCCTACTTAGCTTTAAAAGTTTCAACAGTCTATAGCAAAAATATAATTAAGTTACGTGAGCAATATTAATGATATATTTTCAAAAAAATACATACCTAATCATAACCAAAATCATTTATTCAGTTTAGGCTGTTACAAGCACTCATGAATGTCTAGAAGCTACGCCATCGGTTCATAAATCTACGGCGGGAGACCTTGTACTGAGAAGAACCGGCAAGAAACTCAGCAAGGGCTGTTTTTGCTCCCTGTTTTACTATTTACAGAGTCGTCAAGTTGAAAAATGCCTTCAGTGATGTTTCATGAAGACACCTTTCATTAAATAATGTGAAATTATACATTAATTATTCAACTGCATTTTGTTTGCTGTGTCATACAGTATAAATACAGAGTACAAATACAACAAGTTTCATTTTTTTGGAATAAAATTTTTAGGAGTTGTTTAATAAAGGAATTGTTATATATTGATAGGGTAACGAAAAGAATTTTTTACCGACATACACACCACAGAATGTTATTAAAATTCAATGTCGTTTATTGAGGCTATTACAAACAATTATTAAAGTCAAATAACTACGAAAAACTCGGTTCTGAATTCTACGACAGGAGACTTTGTAATGAGAAGAACTAACAAGAAACATTCACAAACTATCTCTGTTTGTTTCATCAATTGAAAGATGGCATCAAACTTATAATTGATGTTTTGAGTTGAGCTTCCAATATCACTCCACAGAAATCAGAAATCAATATATCTTTATTCAAATTGGTACAACACTTTTGAATCGTCCAAACATTTTTCTTCCCTACCACTCTTTATTGGACATATTTTTTAGCTGCGGAGAAAAACGAGCGAAAAAAATAATAAAACACGTTGATTTCCGTAATAGACAAACTGAACTGTTTTATTCACCAAGATAGGTATATATAAAAAAAATGGGTGCGTGTACTTATGTAGGCGCGTGAGAAGTTATCCTTCTTTGGCATCGTTTAAAATTAGTTTTTAATTGCATGCAAATAATTAATTACAATAAATTAATAAAAAGTCTGGAAAAGGACACAGTCAATAAAGTTCAGTTTTAATTTGAAAAAATAAATAAATAATCAAAATATTCAATTAAAATCGCTACTGAATATAATTTATTAGAACATATGTGATTTGCACTTGTATGAAACTCAAACACGTATTCCGAATATACAAACTAGAAACATGTGGATAAATATTATAAATATGAATACCTATAACTGTTACTTTATTACAAAAAATAAAGATGTGGTTTTTGGTTCTACTACACCAATGGTCAAGAGATGGCGCTGTAGTCTCCTGAATCGTGCTTTGGTTCCATTGTTCCAGATTAATAAATACTTTTGATAGGCCTTCACAATGCAGTCGTTAGCACCCACTAAATAGAGATTCTATTTCTATTTTGTTGGTAGATTTTCTTAATGTGCGGTAAACACAAAAGTAACAGCATGAAGTTGGTCGTTAAAGCGACCAACTTCATGCTGTTAATTTTTTGTGTTACAGTGATGCGCGCGCATCTTAAAATTTCACTCTCATCATTTTTTCATAGCGCGCCTAAAGAAGTATAACTTCAAAAACATAGATGGCGTTACTGTGACAATTACTATAGACTATTTTGTTATCTATTTTAACAAAAAACTGCACAACATTAAAAGCATAATGTAACAACATTTACAAATCATTATGTTGTTACAACGTCAATACAATCATGATTTATTTAATATAGAAAATCTGTTGGAATGATTGGAACAGTTCAGACCCAAGCATTTTTGTCTGTAATATAATCAGATACTTTGTAATAAGCTTTTTTAATAAGTGCTACAGATTGTTCGATTAAGAGAATTTTCTTCATTCATATGCATTAATTAAATTTTCAGTTCGCAATTATTTCATACAACTACGTAAAACATTTCCTTTATCAGAAAAATCTAATTAATTATGAACTCTACTCAAATCAGCGGGAAACCGTTGGAAGTTATAAAAATAATAAGTAACTCACCAGGTGGCGTATCGATCAATAAGTAGTCCAAATCTCCCCAGTCCACTTCACTCAAAAACTGCTTGATCATTCCTGTGCAACAATCAAACATTAAATACATTAATTAATTGTACTCAACCATTCATTCACATAAACCCTGGGGCAAGGATTTCCTATTAGAATAGGGATGATGACTATTTTTTCTTCTTCGTTTATCAGGTAGATTATCAAAAAGTATTGGACACGTATTTTTTCTTTTTTTACATAATATAAACATTGCACAGATATAATGATTTGAAAAGTCGCATGACGTCACGTTTTGGTACAATTTTCACTTAAAAGTGACGTCACGAGCCCCTACTTCCAAAATTTGACGCGCTATATGTAATTTTTTGGTTGATTGCCCAAAGAAAAAATACGTGTCCATTATTTTTTGATCATCTAACTGGCGGACTAAATAGAATGCCCCAGCAATGGGGACATTTATAGGCTGATGATGATGATAGGGTCAGGATGGGTAAAGGCTCGAGTGATACTCTACGCAAGTGTCTATAGGTTAGAGTGATCGCCACAGCCGCTTCATCTTCACCATACTTTATAAATGATCCCACTGCTGGAGCACAGGCCTTCCCTATGAATGAAATAGGGAGACCCGACCCACCACGCGGGCCCAGTGCGGATTGGTGGGTGCTAACGACTGCAGATGCAGCCGGGACCAACGGCTTAACGTGGCTTTTGAAGCACGGAGGAGCTTATTTCGACCTCTCCTCCAAGAAGGTTTGGGCACCCATCCAATGACCGATAATTGCGGAAGTCGCTTAACTTTCACGATCGCGTCGATCGCAAGGCGAATGCGCTATCCATCTGCGGCATCGAGCTCCTTTATACAGTCGCTTACAATCACGCTTTCATGCAACCTAATTAACAAAAAATGATTTTTTTTATTCGATTCGTTCAAGAAAAAGAAGGTATGGTGTTGAAAATATGAATCAACATAGCTTTAACAAGGCGGGCGACATTGAGATGATTCCGAATACAATTTTTAAAACAACCATTTTGGTGCTCAACGCAGAAGAAGTGGCGGACATCCACGAGGACGAAATATTAATAAGAATCGTTCTAAATTGCAAATCATCAAAGTTGTACGAGTCACCGATCGTACATAGGTTTTTGTTTAATTGTACATAATTTTAAGGTCGTACCGCCGCGTTTCGTAAGCGCGTGCAATTTGTACAATAATCATGTTTAATTACCTATATGAAATAAATCAGTGACAATAGGGGTGATAACGGGGTACAGTAAACGAAATTCTATTTAGTCGGTCAGTTAGACGATCAAAAAATAATGGACACATATTTTTTCTTTGGGCAATCAACCAAAAAATTACAAAGTTATAGCGCGTCAAAGCTTGGGAGTAGGGGCCCGTGACGTCACTTTTAAGTGAAAATTGTACCAAAACGTGACGTCATGCGACTTTTCAAATCAATATATCTCTGCAATGTTTATATGTGAAAAAAGAAAAAATACGTGTCCAATACTTTTTGATAATCTACCTGATAAACGAAGAAAAAAAAAATTAGTCATCATCCCTATTTAGCACTCTAACGACTCAACTCAACTCAACTTATCAGTATCATTTATCATTTTCTATTCAAGAAAGAAGGCTTAAGGAATTAGCTCTCACATTTACTTTGGTCCTTCGAGCCGGATCTGAACCTATGTACCATCGGTGACTCGTAGACAATTTAAGTGTAACTGATTAAGCTGTCACTATAACATAATGCAATGTGGTCACCTACCGTTTTTCTTAGGACCCCTCCATATCACCGCATCGTCGGGACTGCCCAGCAAAAAGCCGATGGACATCAAACACAAGTTGTCGCTCACATACTGCAATCAAAAAACATATTAACATCATACATGTTAAAGTAACTGTGTGTGTGACCATAGACATAAAGAACGTACCGATCGTATCCTCTCCAACAGTAAAGTTAAACCAGACATAAGTGTGAGAGAGAGAGAAATGAAGCGATCGTACAGCCAATAGGGTATTTGTCAGTGTTAAAAATAAAGTGCCAATTGTTAGCATCTGTGTTTAGAATGAATATTGGCACAAGATTTTACTATTTTTACAAAAAAAATATTCATCATTTTACTAAAAACCCACGAAAAAGATAATAGTTTTCTTATCTATTGTCACGTGACCCAAAACGCTTTGGATTGGCGGAGCCTAAAATGACGTCACACGCAAGTAAACTTCCAGTTTGAGTGACATTACATTGTATCGTTTCACGTTTTAATATCAGTCGTGTGACGTCACACACTAGTAAGACGCCATATTGTCCAGAGAAACGTTTTCGCGGCAGCTTGACAATGGAGTTTTTGATTTGGCTATTTTTACTGAAATACACAACAGAATGATGAATATCCACTTTTTACGGACTCCATAAACATTAGTCAATAACGTAAGATCGTTTTCTAAAACTTGTCAAATATCCTATAGTTGGTATAGGTGTTGAGTGCTGCGTTTATTTCTCTCGTTTTGGAGAGGTGTCATTATGCAAGTGTCGTTCAGTCCATTCTCTATGTCTATGGGTTTGATATTGCGGTATGATAGTGTAGTGTGGTGTGATGAGATAGAGTAGTGTAGTGTGATAGTATAGAGTGGTGTGATAATAGTGTAGTGTGTTGTGATTGAGAAAGTGAAGTTTGGTATTACAGTTTCGTGTGGAGTAACAGTAAAGTGCAGTATACTAGCAGGGGCAGATTTTCCGGGAAAAAAATATTGCCACCCTTTAGTGACGTACTTTACGGCTGACCCAAGTAAATTTTGCCGCTCTAGGCAAATGCCCGACTAGACGCGGTGAAGTCAACGGAGAATCCGTGGTTCCGCACTTAACAGCGTAAAGGGTATTCGCAGGGTTTTAGTGGATAGTATGCCGTAAGCGCTCGTAAGCCGCGCGGACTACTTAACGGCTTCTCCGTTTCGCACCCGTGAGACTTGCGAGAGGCTAGGTGTGAGGTCCGTTCGTTGGTGTGCCACTTAAGGGCGCCAACGTCTGTAAACAGAGGTTTTGCCTGCGTAAAAAAAAAGACGAATGCTCAGCTCCCCCCCTTGGATCAGGCCCTGCATGCTAGTGTAGTTCAGTATGATAGTATAGATAATGTGATATTTTATCGAGGTGCGATAATGTAAAGTGTGTGTGTGTGTATGTATGCATGTGTGTGTGTGTGTGTGTGTGAGGGTTACCACGGGGGACCATCCGGAGCCGGAGTGGTGCACCCGCTCGCCGCCCACGCCCAGCACGCGCGGCTGGCTCGGACCACATATGTCCGCGTCCAGGACACCCACCTGACAGTTTTATTCACAAATCCAAAACTTATTACAAAACTCAGCTTCAACCTTACGACTCTACATATGATAATCATCATCATCAGCCTATCAATGTCCCCACTACTGGGGCCAGGCCTTCCATATGGATGGAATAGGGAGTTTGGGCCATGACCCACCACGCGGCCCCAGTGCGGATTGGTGGGTGCTAACGACTACATATGCAGCCGGGACCAACGGCTTAACGTGCCTTCCGAAGCACTGAGGAGCTCGAGATAGTAAATTTTTGGTCACCCATCCAATGACCGACCACTGAGAAAGTTGTTTAACTTTAACGATCGCAATCGAACGCGCTAACCACTTGCGCCATCGAGCTCCTCACAACATATGATAATACAGGGGGCAAAAATTAAGCCTTGCTAAATTTCTTGCCGGTGCTTCTCAGTACAAGGCCTCGCGACGTAGATTTGCGTACCGATGGCGTAGCTTCTCGACCTTCACAAGTGCTTGCAACAACGTAGACCGAATAAATGAATTTCGATTGATTGATTGAGCTAAGACAATAGGAGCTCCGCTCATGGTATATAGGTACTCACAACCTGCAAGAAACTCAGCAAGGGATGTGTTTTTT
The DNA here is from genome assembly GCA_902850365.2 of Chilo suppressalis. Lineage (NCBI taxonomy): Eukaryota > Metazoa > Arthropoda > Insecta > Lepidoptera > Crambidae > Chilo > Chilo suppressalis. The sequence continues at coordinate 1,454,344 of OU963905.1, read as the reverse complement.
ACCAAACCGAGTTGTGGATTGAAAGCGAAAGAACAACATAAAGGGTGCCAGCTAGGTTTGCCAGATAGCCGGAAATTCCGGAATAGGGTATTTGACAGTGTTAAAAATAAAGTGCCAATTGTTAGCATCTGAATATTGGCAGGTGTTTTTACTATTTTTACAAAAAAAATACTCATAATTTTACTAAAAACTAAAGAAAAAGATAATAGTTTTCTTATCTATTGTCACGTGACCCAAAACGCTTGGGATTGGCGGAGCCTACAATGACGTCACAAGCAAGTAAACTTCCGGTTAAAGTGACATTACATTGTATCATTACATATTACGTTTGACGTTTTAATAACGGTCGTGTGACGTCACACACTAATAAGACGTCATATTGTCCAGAGAAACGTTTTCGCGGCAACTTGAAAATGGAGTTTTTGATTTGGTTATTTTTACTGAAAAACACAACAGAATGATGAATATCCACTTTTTAAGGACTCCATAAACATTAGTCAATAACTTGAGATCGTTTTCTAAAACTTGTCAAATACCCTATTGTCCAGTAATTAGGCCATATTGTCCCGGATTCCAATAAAATGCTAGTTTCGTAACAAAATTAACTAATAACGAATTACAAATTCAAATGCTTTATTGTGAAATTTTAATGTAGGTTAGTACAGCAAATTGGTGTTAGGATAAAAGTTTAGTGTCACTACATTTCGACCTTATTACAAGGTATACAATATTTTTTATGAAATAATTAGGTTTACAATTATATAAAAATCCATATTAATAAATTACAATTACAATAAAACAAGTCATAGATAGAATTAAATGTCAAAATTACTAAGCAATATGTCAAACTTATAATAATAATAAATTGTGCTATAATAGACTAAAATATAAGTTAATTACGTAATTATGTCCATTTCTTTCAAGGAAGTGTCACTAAGGAACTCTTGTGTATTATAGTATACTTTGTCAATTAATAGTTTCATAAAGCGTTTCTTAAACATAGTCATTGGCAAACTCTTTATATTATTGGGTATTTTGTTAAAAATTGTAGTAGCCATCCCAAAGACACTATTACACCGCTGGCCTGCCTGATGTTTTAATTCTGAGTGGATGAGAGGTTTGATTCGATGCTTTATTTTTTCAGGCCAGGCTTTGAAGGATTTCGTCTTAGAACTAATCGTCAAATTAACCATAGTTGAGGCTCAGGGTAAGTAAACATGTTTATTTAACCTTTAAGTTTACCCTCCTAGGATGTCAACAGTTGACAGAGCGTTTCAATAGTAATAAATTGCATTGATGCGAAGGTTCGCATACATCCTCGTGACCTATATAGTTGGAGGGCAGCGCGGTGCCAGGCGGTGGCGGGCACAGAGCGGTCGCGGTGAACTCGCGAATTCTTCGCGGCCCAACCGCCGGAATCGATACACGTAACGAAACGCCTCTAGATTCTCTATTGTTTGTTTAATTATGTTTTGTTTATAATTGTTGACACACTGCGATGGAGTTCGGCAACACGCAAGAGCGAAGGTCAAGGTACAATAGGGTAGGTTTTATTTACGTTATTTTACTACTACCTACATACTGTTTAAGAATAGGGATGATGACTAATTTTTTTTCTTCGTTTATCGGGTAGATTATCAAAAAGTATTGGAAACATATTTTTTCTTTTTTCACATAATATAAACATTACAGAGATATATTGGTTTGAAAAGTCGCGTGACGTCACGTTTGAGTACACTTTTAAGTGAAAATTTGAAGTGACGTCACGAGCCCCTACTCCCAAACTTTGACGCGCTATAATTTTGTCATTTTTTGGTTGATTGCCCAAAGAAAAAATACGTGTCCATTATTTTTTGATCATCTAACTGACAGACTATATAGAATTTCGTTTACTGTACCCCGTCATCATCCCTATTTGCTCAACTGTATGCCCACTTATTACAGTAGGTGGAGGCTTTGAAATTTGGATTATTAATTCTTGCACCCAAAGTCTAATATATCATCAAATTTAAAATAATAATTAGACATCGGATTTTATGCATTTGCATATGCAGGCGTGGTGTAGATTGGTGGGTTTACAGAAAAAAAAAGATATAATGACTAAATAAAACCACAAGTATTACTTTCATCCTGTTTTAAGTGGGCTATCCTTAACACTAAGGGGTATGAAAATAGTTTTCATCCTATTCTCAGATCTACTGTATAGTCACACAAAATTTCATAAGTAAAATTTCAAATTGAAATAAGAAGAAACAAGTTTTGTTAGAAACACCTGTGACATGAGAATTATATATATAAATTGATAAGATTACTGTAATCCAAATTTTCTATATTATTTATCACATCAAATGAATGGGATAAAATATATAATCAATATTGTCTACTTGTTGCCATGCTATCTACAACTCTCGGTTTCTAATAGATTAAATCTTTTTTATCCATTTAATAGCTTAAGTAGTGAAAATTATCAAGGTAAACTTGAAATAATTGGTGCATTCCTTTTGGGTAATATGTTTATCAGTAGTAAAATAAACAAAATATACACTCACATTTATGTCAGGGTTCTCATCAGCCAGTGCATGTGCCAAAATTGATGTAACAGTACTCTTTCCAACACCCCCCTTGCCTGATAGAATTAATATCTTGTGCTTCACTCCGGACAGTCGATTCTTTATGATTTCAATAGCTGGATCGGGCATGTTAGGAGCTCCTTGAAATTATATTAAATACATAAAAATACAAGAAATAAACAATTACATAATCATAGAATAGACTGAATCATACATCCATGACCAAATCTTTTTCAGATCAGATTTCAGATAAGGTACTTATAAAAGTTATTCAAAATAATAGTCATAGCAATTGTATTTAAATATAATACTGATTGTGTTAAGGCTAAATTTGAGACCAAAGAAATGCTAAATGTGACATCATTGAGGTGTTGCTTTGGGAGTAATATGTTAAAAAATATACATTTAATCTTGTTTGTAATAGATTTATTCTGCTGATATCTCTGCTGAAGTTACTAGCCATATAAGACGTGAAAATTAGTATATATGGACAATTATGAATGCTAAAATTTGTTAGAATGTCATTTGATCAACCAAAGAAAAGCACTCACCAGAAGCACATATGTTCTGGTTTGGACATCCGGCACATGCAGACGCTTTCCCAGCATCTTCGCTCCCAGTACCAGGGCAATCTAAAGAGATATTTGTGTTTAATTGAATAAAATCTAATGTGTATTTTTTTATCATAAATAATCTACTAAAATTATAAGTACTGTCAAGACTTACGCTGTGGGGCGTTCTCAGGAACACCATTCATATTTGTCGATTACTTTTTTGTGGGAAATTAGTGAATATAAAATATTTTTAATCAATTTCACACTAACCACAAAATAAAAACATCAGCTGGATGGTTTGCTATCTTGAACGTCAACTAGACATTGACATGTCAACACGAGTCATTTGTCAAAGTGTCATTTGTTGGGGCTGCGTTCAAAAATGATTTCAATATTTCAAAATCATTGACTATTTATGTAATAAAATACATTTTGTATTTAACCTATTTCTTCTTTTTCTAATGCCATTTTTGACAACCCAAATTGCTGTAATGCTCTTTATTTTTAATAGTTAGGCTAGAGTTAGATAATATTTTGGATAATAGTTTATATAAATAGTTTTCTCAATTGTAATGATCTAAAACGACTTATCAAAATGGCAAAGGAAGTTTCTATGTGCACGGTAAAACTCATAATTACTACACAAATACTAAATCTTTGTACTTACTACATCCGGTCATTCAAATCGATGTGTAGAGGACAACAAAGATTATTTTTACCGGATAAATCTAGGGTCTCGGAGACGAATTATAAAAATAAAATTTAAAGCCCGTGTTTAAGATAATATGTCTCATTCTACTTCTTTAGCAACTGCAACAATGGAGCCCCGTAAAAGAGACGGCGGGAGCACCAAGCGTGCCCCCTCAAGTGGGATACTGCTTCCACTCGCCTAAGAAGCACCCATGGAGGCCTATCATGGGCTACGAGGAAATCGAAGTCACACCTATGTGAGCTAATATACATATTATAATTCACCTACATTTGCACAGTAGCCGACTAGATTACAACTACATATAGTACTGAGTACAATTAATTGATGTGGTTAGAGGCGGATAAGTCGGAATTGACTTAGTATACGAGTATCAATGAGATCTTAAGTTCTATTCTCAGTCTAGTATTGCCCAGACTTCTATCGTTTTCTACATTGGGAGAATACGATATTTTTATTTGTCGTAAGTGTCATTGGTTTTAAAAGTTATTTTAATTTTATGTTATTCTGACTTTGTTAGAGTAGGTAGTGATGCCAATTCTGGCGTGATTCTCTAAACTTAAAACTAAATTTAACATCAGTCTTTCCTTTTCATTCTGTATAGAGAACGACAAGGATATACTGCTGTCAAATTTAAGTTTAGGTTTAGAGAATCATGCTAGAATCGACACCAATGTGACAGAATAAATTAGTATCGATGTTTAATAACACACTCATAATTCTGAAATGACTGTTAGGCATGATACTTTGCGCAAAATGATTCCAGGCCATCTCAACCCATAACGAATACCATGGTGGATCCCTGCTACACGCCGGCCGGCATGGCGGCGGAGCCCCTGCGCTTTCCTAACCTGGTGACGGGCTTCGACCGGAGCCCGGAGCACGCCGCACGCGCAGCTCTCTACACACGCTACACGCAGTACGAGTGGAACCAGAACAGCATCAAGAATTACAACGAGTCGGATGCTAAAAGGAACTTCTCGGAACGGGTCAGGAATGACATCATGAGAATGTTGAGGTATGGTTTTATTCTATTCTCAATTTTGGGATATGCTGATTTTAAGGTTGTTTTCCAATAATTCATTTGTTTTGAAGGGAAACTGATGAGATCGGCACTCAAGGACAAAGGGACTCTGGAAGGAGGATCGGTGAACGAATTACCGACACTACATTTTGGCGTAACGAGGTATGTCTAATTTTTTAAAACCTTACACACAGTCGAATACAATACTATCCTTTAATAATTCTGTCAATTTACTGACATACAGCTGCTAGCTGCATAATTTGTGTCTACACTTAACTGACAAAATCCATTGTTCGTATCCTGATTACTGATCCTGTCACTTTACACGGCTATCCTTATTATGCTCTATAGAGAACGGAAAGGAGAGACTGTTCCTGATCATGCCAAAAGAGCCTGAGTTGTAATCGATTGCTTGCTTTTATATCAAGGTAGCAATAGAAATGGAGCGTTTGGTAGCCACTTGCGAGAAGCTGAACGACACTCGGCGGCAGCTGGAGCGAGCGATCGCCGGGATCGAAGGCCCGCTGCACATCGTACAAGAGTGTTTATACCACAGGGAGAAGAGGCAAGGTGAGCACCTGTATGAATTTAGCGTAAACACTGAGATTGAAGGTGCTACTTTCTTACAAAGCAGATTCAATGTTTATCTTTAGTAAATAAACACCAACATTGGTTCACACCATTGTTCTGCGAAATCTACAATTCCCCTGCGACAAATATTTAACTAATCACTCATCGCTTAAAAGGTACTTATAGGTATTAAAATCAAGATTTGATTATCTTTAAAGGTTTGGAGCAAGTACACGATTCAGTCGAGCAGTCGTTGTTAAAAGAAGTCGCTATACTTCGTGAATGTCAGGACAAATTCAGGAATATGCTGGAAAAGGTACATACCCAATGTTAGCAATATCTGTTCCACAAGGGGCCGTACTCGCAGTTAAATTAAAAACTAGGTACGGACCCTAAATTAAAAGCATGTATATTATAACTTTATAGTCATCACATTTCATTTCATGAATAAACAAGCAAACCATTGTAATTCCGATGAGTGATGGTGCAGCCAGTAAGTATTTAAACGAAATATTGATCTTACGATCGATTCGTCTCGCCCACACTTTTACTATGTCTAGTGCCCATGTTACAAATGTTTGCTGAAAAGATACACGAAATATCATGTTTAAACCCTAGTCTCCTCAATATCCAGTTTGCTTTACAGGTGCGAGCGCAGTCGAAGAACTGTCGCGCGACGCAGCACGAGCTGGAGACCGACATGCGTAACAAGGAGTACGCGCTCGGCATCGACTCCATGTGCCATCAGCTCAACAACTTCTCCAAAGTCAGTCTAGTTACTTTTATTCAAATGTACATTCAGTGACGGAAAAGTGTTAGTTTGAAGGTTGTAAACATGGTACATATACATTATTCGTGAGGTGACGGAGAAAGAAACTACTACTCACCGCCCTTTCTCTTTCCATGGGTGTCGTAAGAAGCGACTAAGGGATATCGGAGCTTCCATCCGCGCTTTTGATGGTAGGGTGTCTAATACCCGGATGGTTTGTTACCACCGTGCGCATGGTGAAAAACCCGTGTGAAATGCTTCTCGCGCGTTTCGGAGTCAGCCAGCTACAAACAAAGCTCGAGTGGGGGTTGTCGCGACAGATTCGGTCCAGAGAAAGCATCTGTCGAACCAATGTCGGGAGGACTGTATCGACCCGCCGGCCAGGGAGACCCGTAGAAAAGGCTGTCCCGCTGGTCGCCCGTGGCACAGTACAGGGGCCCGAGAGTTCCTAACCAGTTCGCGAGGCTGCCCCATCATGTCATGCATAATCTCGGGGTGGGGGGTCGTGCCGGTTGGTGACCGGGGCGTGGGGTCCCGGCGGCCACTCCCGGGGGGGTGCGGGGGCCCTTCTGTCCGGCGGGTCGGCGTATATCCTCTGCAGACAGTCATTCCGGGAAACAAACCTCTCTAATTTGCCCGGTCCTGTCGCGACAACGTTCGCTCGTTTTACGTCACTTTTTCACCTCCATTATTGCAGCCCCTAAAACAAAGTAAGTTTGCGCGTACAGAGCTAGCTGCACACCCCCACGACTTCAACGATGTTTGAGGTCGAGTTCTGCAACATACACGGACTCCACTGTAACCTAAACGCTGTCTACCACCATCTTGAGACAGCACGGCCAGCATTGTTTTTCCTGGCGGAGACACAAATACCTACTTCCGCCTGCTGACACAGGCTACCTTAACTATCCCGGCTACGTGTTTCAAGAGTCCTTCAAAGCGAAAGTCGCGGTATGCCGGTATGTTTCTTGTCGCCCGTCTCCGCTCTGCTTGGGAGATCCCTCCTTCTCCATCCTGAGTGTACACGTCGACTGTGGTTTCTTGGCCCGAGTTTACGTGTGCCCCTACAGATCCCACACTGGCGATGTTGACACCACTCGACTTTTTGAACAGCTAAGCCGGGCAGCAGATGACGCTCAGGAACAATTTCCCAATCTAGAATTGGTGTTTTTGGGGGACTTTAATGCTCACCACATTCGAAGATCGAGGTCGATTCACTAAAAGCAGCTTAGAATTTTGCTTTCAAAGCCAGTAAGAAAGCTTAGATCAGAGCGGATGCCCATCGCGTTGCTCGTGTTGGTCAGGAACTTACAACGCATCCTACGGGCTCCCCTATTGGCGTTTGACTAAGGCCGTGCATTAGCGGAATAATGTGAGAGAATTTTTTATCTTTAAGGTTCAAGCCATGGGTGGCTATGTTAGCCTACAGTATTGACAATGCAGCCCGTGTGTGGTTTAACTGTACTCACCTCTCAGGCTAGATATCGTTATCAGTAATGTACGCACTAGGATAGAACCATATGCTTTTCCTGTCGCACAATGCTCGAGATGAAGGGCGAGATGGCAGAAAAAACACAATTATTATCTACTATATAAAAATAAGTCGGGTTTTCCTTCCTGACGCTATAACTACAGAACGCACGAACCGATTTCCACGGTTTTGCATTCGTTGGAAAGGTCTCGGGCTCCGTGAGGTTTATAGCAAAGAAAATTCAGGAAAAATTAAAAAAAAAACTTCTTTTAATCACCAAACGAAATGTTACATAAAACGAAGCCATCTGGTGGCGAAACGGAGTTCGCCGGGTTTGCTAGTCTTGTATAAAAATATATTCTACCTACCTAATGGGAATCTAACGAGTTTATATGATTCACATAGTTATCTTACTCACACACGTTGTAATGGCGGATAGCATAAAGTATTTGCACTGTGAAATGTAGTCAGAGCTCCACGGGAAAGGGGAATTGGGTTCTTTTGTGTATACAAGTAATAATTACTCCGGTTATAAATGCAAATCACATTTATTCTAATCGTTCTACTACAATACAGTTTTTTCCTTAATCACGTTTTTCTGACGTCTACTTGACATTTTATTTTTTTTAAATATAGTGATGTTCAAGCACACAACAGGTTCTTATCTAAACAGCACACTCCAAAACCTTGTCCAAGCAAGATTATCTTACAACGTGCTTTGAGCGACGCTTTCATTTCACGAAAGCTTTTTTTTCCACTGGAAATTTTCACAAAATTGTCTTTTTTTGTCTGATGCTTCCAGCGCTGGCCCACGCTTGGGCTAGTCGGTGATATAAACCACGGAGGAAAAACAAAGAGGAGCTGGCCTAAGCAACTGTGCACTGTGATTTTCAACTAGGTCCTGACGTCATCATTGTGGGCGGGGTCTAAGTCAGTATGCTTTCAGCGTTCGTCAGGTGCACACTTAACGAGACTCGCATTATAAGTGTTTTTTTGCGTTTTTAACAAGAAAAGGATGAAGTGTTGTGTTTTACTATGTCAAAGTTACTCAGACAGACGTTCTGATAATATGGATGGCATCACATTTCATGTGTAAGTATGTAATTTTATACGTAATAAAATATATAAGTTCTAGAACATTCTCAGCTATCAGCGTTAAAATTTTACTACTTGACACCAGATGGCGACACTTTTAAGAAGAAAATACATAAGTTTACGTATAATTTTGCAGTAGTATATTGTAATAATCGTACGTAAATACTGAAAACTGTTATACACTTATTCCTAAATAACTTTTAGTATCTAAAACAGTAATTTTATCGATTTTATTAATATATTACTATCTGGGGCCCAATTCTCGCGGCATAGATATTATATCACCTTCGATATATATCGAATGATCTGGCTTTTATCGAAGGAAAACCTTTTTGCCCTATTCTCACCATGTCGCAATAGATATTTATCTACGGATGATCAGTAGACATACATCGACTGGTAAAGAGCCTTCGATATATTTAATATCTATGGATCTTGGCATGTCAATCTTATTATTTCCACTTTTTTTACCTATTATTTATTGTGTTGTCGTGTGTCTTTGCCAATTATTGTTACCTCAAGACGTTGTTAACTGCTTTCATAAATAATTAGTAAATAAAGAAGTAGGTAAATAATGGTGTCGATTCTGGCGTGATTCTCTAAAGTTAAAACTAAATTTAATATCAGTCTCTCTTTTTCATTCTGTATAGAGAATGACAGGGAAACACTGTTGTCAAGTTTAAGTTTAGATTTAGAGAATCGTGCCAGAATCGACACCAGTTTATATTAACGATGGATGAGTTGATTCATGTTTTCGTCAATGATTTAATAAATGACGTGATTGCTGCTGCTGTGCTAAGGCGCCGCCGTTGTGAGAGCAAGAGGGCCCATTTGAAATGAGGGACGCCGACTTCATAAAAAAATTACGTTTAAACAAAAATTTGGTTAGAAATCTTTAAAGTTATGAATGACATTGGTATCGATTCTGACACAATTCTCTAAACTTAGAACTAAATTTAACATCAGTCTCTCCTTTTCATTCTGTATGGAGAATGACAAGAATACACTGTTGTCAAATTTACGTTTAGGTTTAGAGAATCATGCCAGAATCGACACCATTTTCTTATTGACGATACGGAGTTTTGGCGGGATTTCTGCGAGTGCGGTTGGCATCTTATTTTAATTATTCTAAAATTCGTTCATAGTGGATATTGTGAAATAAAATTGGTGTGATTTGGTGTTACAACCGTCTGCGCAACTGAAGAATTAGTGGAATCTTTAAAATACACGCTATTCCGGTCAAGTGGACTCGAGAACTTTATTGTAGTGTTGAATACCTCACAGAAGCTTAGAGAAAAAGCCAACTCCATAAATTTCGTGCCAAACACTCCAAGAAACATTAGAATGCGTCACACCGACATTCGAATGTAAAAAAAAGAAGATTAATATAACTAAAGACTAGGCTTTATGGGCATTGTTCCATTTGCCTTCCCTGAAAAGGGAGAATCTTAAATAATATTGACGTTTCATTATACATAACGTCGAAATTATAAACGCATACAATTTAGGTGAAGTTGAGATTTCTTATACTCAAAAAATGTATACTCATATTTAATATGAATGGAATTCATAAAATATCATTTTGTTGCTTGTAAAATTCTGCTCTAATTTATTATTATTTTATATAGACTATGATGTTAACTTAATCGAGAAAAACGGAACGCATTTGGCAGTGAAAGAATATCTACGATAGATATAATATCATTGGAATATCGAAAATCCACGAGAATAGCATTTTTGGGCCCCTGGGGCCCAATTCTCGCGGCGTAGATATTATATCGGCTTCGAGATAATATCGAAAGTAGGGATATCTATTGAAAATATCTACTGATGGTAAAAAATGCTATTCTCGTGGATTTTCGATATTCCAATGATATTATATCTATCGTAGATATTCTTTCACTGCCAAATGCGTTCCGTTTTTTTCGATTAAGTTAACATCATAGTCTATATAAAATAATAATAAATTAGAGCAGAATTTTACAAGCAACAAAATGATATTTTATATCTTATGAATTCCATTCATATTAAATATGAGTATACATTTTGAGTATAAGAAATCTCAACTTTACCTAAATTGTATGCGTATATAATTTCAACGTTATGTATAATGAAACGTCAATATTATTTAAGATTCTCCCTTTTCAAGGAAGGCAAAGGAAACAATGCCCATACAACCTAGTCTTTAGTTATATTAATCTTCTTTTTTTTACATTAGAATGTCGGTGTAACACATTCTTATGTTTCTTGGAGTGTTTGGCACGAAATTTATGGAGTTGGCTTTTTCGATAAGCTTCTGTGAGGTAGTCGACACTACAATAAAGTTCTCACGTCCACTTGACCGGAATAGCGTATATTTTAAAGATTCCACTAATTCTTCAGTTGCGCAGACGGTTGTAACATGAACGAATTTTAGAATAATTAAAATAAGACGCCAACCGCACTCGCAGAAATCCCGCCAAAAACTCCGTATCGTCAATAAGAAAATGGTGTCGATTCTGGCTTCTCTAAACCTAAACGTAAATTTGACAACCGTGTATCCTTGTCATTCTCCATACAGAATGAAAAGGAGAGACTGATGTTAAATTTAGCTTTAAGTTTAGAGAATCGTGTCAGAATCGATACCATTGTTTACCTACTTCTTTATTTACTAATTATTTATGAAGGCAGGTAACAACGTCTTGAGGTAACAATAATTGGCAATGACACACGACAACACAATAAATAATAGGTAAAAAAAGTGGAAATAACAAGATTGGCATGCCAAGATCCATAGATATTTATATATCGAAGGCTCTTCACCAGTCGATGTATGTCTACTGATCATCCGTAGATAAATATCTATTGCGACATGGTGAGAATAGGGCAAAAAGGTTTTCCTTCGATAAAAGCCAGATCATTCGAGATATATCGAAGGTGATATAATATCTATGCCGCGAGAATTGGGCCCCAGGCCGCCATCTGTCGTCATATAGAATAACTTTTTAAACGTAAAAAATATCCAGGGCCGTAATAAGTATTAAACTATTTTACCAAGTAAATTAATTTTAATTATTTTTATGTTCGTTTTAGATTTCCATCCAACGATAATTTAAAACAGCAATGGATTTCAAAACTTAATAGACCGGATTGGACACCAACAAAATACACAAAGATTTGTTCTTGCCATTTCAATGACGCGGACTTCATAGTGACAAAAAAAGGTCTTAAAAAATTAAAGAAGGGCACTTTACCTAGTTTAAAACTGGATTTATCGGTTTGTTTGGATGTTATTTGCGTAACCGAGTTTTAATTATTTTGGAAAAATAACTAGTTTATAATATTATTTTTTACATTACAGCTTAAAAGAAAATTACCAGAGCCTGTAAAATCATCTGTGGACCCTACCACAAGTGATTTAGATGAATTTCTGATACTAAATGATTCGCCTAGAAAAAAGAAGCTTAAGCAAGAAATAGAACAACTTCGATGTAAAGAAAAAAAAACTGGTTTAAAAATCAGAAGACTACAAATGCAAGTTAAGCGTTTGAAAAAGAAGGTACCTACTTATCTAGTGCCACTATTTTACTTTACATACCACCAAATATTGTTTTCCAAATCACGACGTACCTTCGTTTTTGCTTTTGTTTCAGGTTAGAAGTTCAAATGCAGTAATTAAAGAATTAGAAAGCAAACACCTTTTGCAGGGAGAGGACGCAGAAATTTTATCATCGATAAATATAAAGATGAGAGACTTGGTTGGGCGACAAATTTCAAAAATCAAAAAACTTCCCTTAAAGAAGAAATATTCTCCAGCCCTCCGATCATTCGCCTTATCACTTTATTATTATTCGCCAAATGCGTACTCGTATGTGAGAAAAACATTTGACACCTGCTTACCGCATCCAAGAACCATTTCTAAATGGTATGAGACTGTCGACGGTGAAGCTGGATTTACAGCTGAAGCTTTTAAAATATTAAACCACAAAAAGAATGTCTCCGGCAAACGCGCTTTGTGCAGTCTGATGATGGATGAGATTGCTATAAAAAAGCACGTTGAATGGGATGGCAATAAATATCATGGCTATGTTGACCTCGGACTTAACGACATCCAAAAGGACAACTCAGAACAAGCGTCTCAGGCTTTAGTACTGTTACTTGTTTCTCAAACTGAGAGGTGGAAATTACCAGTGGGTTTCTTTTTAATTCATTCTATGACCGGGGAACAACGGGCTTTAATAGTAAAACAGTGTCTTTACAAAGGCGAAGAAAATGGTGTTGACGTAATTTCACTGACGCTGGATGGCTGCGCTGCAAATATTGCAATGCTCAAAAAATTAGGATGTTCGTTAGAACCTCAAGCAATGAAAACTACTTTTCCACATCCAAGTGCAGGATACGAAATAGCAGTCTTCCTCGACGCGTGCCATATGCTTAAACTTGTGCGCAACGCCTTTGAGAACAAAAAGAGATTTCTTGATTACCAGGGTAATAACATTGAATGGTCCTATCTCATCAAGCTTAATAACCTGCAAAAGTCGCAAGGTCTGCATCTTGGAAACAAGCTAAAAGACAAACATATAGACTTTCAGCGCCAAAAAATGAAAGTCAAATTAGCCAGTCAACTTTTCAGCAATAGTGTAGCCGACGCACTCCAACTTTGTGAGAAAAGTGATGAAACATTCAAAAATGCAGCCGCAACAATAAATTTTATACGCTTAATTAACAATGTTTTTGACATTCTTAATTCGCGAAACATGTGTCAGATGGAGTACAAAAAAACCGTTATTTGAAAAAAATATTTCTAAAACAAAAGCGTATTTAGAATTTGCTAAGTATTTCTTGACCTATTTAGTAGCTCCCGATGAAGATAAACCTGTTATCGCTACAAACCGAAAAACTGGCTTTATAGGCCTTTTAACATGCATAAACAGTACACTTTTTTTGTACAATCGCCTAATTGAAGAGGAAAAGGCACTAAAGTATCTTACTCTGTACAAATTTTCACAAGATCATTTGGAGCTATTTTTTGGAGTAATAAGGGCACATGGAAGAACTAATAATAACCCAACCTCCCATCAATTTAAAGCTGCTTACAAAAAAACCCTAATAAATACAGAACTGAAAGAAGGTTTTAGAGGAAATTGCATACCTTTAGAAGATATTTCCATTTTAAATGAATCTTCTGTGCAAAAAATTAATATTACATCAGAACGTTATCGCATTTTAAATAAAATGAGTTTCGAGTCTTCAGATAGCACGGATGTCGAGCCTATGCCTGACGATATGTTATTGGAATTTGATGAACAATTAAATACAACTATAGGTGACTATTTGCGCCGTCAAATAGTAGCATATATTTCTGGATATGTGGTCAAATATTTACATTCCAAGATCAAATGTGAGAGCTGTCTCGAAGAATTATATGCTGATAATTACGACGACAGTGACCTTGATTTGATAAAAACTAAAAATAAGGGTGGTCTTACTTTCCCATCTAGAGATGTCATAAAAATATGTATACGGACCGAATGCAGTATTCGCTGTGTTAAATCGCAATCTTTGAATACTCCTAACTTTCGTAAACATAAAATTGTATCGAATACTTTAAAATCACTTATTGGACAAGATTGTTTCAAAAAATCGGCCAACCATATGTTTGACCAATCACCTACAGTTAATCATGTTGTACTTCTGATGAAATCGATTGCAGAAAAATATATTGATATTCGTTTTAAGCATTTTGCTACAATACAAAACGATAGGGCAACCAACCGAAAACAATTAACCAAAACTATTATTTTTACAGGTAATAGGCTAGTTGACCCTTTTTGGAAAAAGGTTTTAAATGGTTAATAAATGTTCTATTAGACCGAAAAAAAATGTATTGTATTTTATTTAAACCTAGAAAGCTACAAATCTTTAATTTTAAAATAGACTTTTCATGGACATACAAAAACGCTGTCGGCCATTTTAGTTTATAGATTATCTATGCTATGACGGGAACTGTGGTAAACAAAAACTCGTAAACACGTAGAAAATTACTTAAAACTGAGTTTATAATAAAAAAAACATGATTTCTAATAAATACCACGAAAAATAAAGTAATTATCATTACCAACCGACAACAATTAACCAAAACTATTATTTTTACAGGTAATTGATGTTTTTTAATAATATTTTTTAAACACTAAAAACGCTGTTCGCCACATCCGCCATGATTTTGACGTCTCTTGTGGTAAACAACTAAATGTCATTCGCGTGTTACTGTAGGTGGATTCTTTCGTCTGACTAAATTTATCTTAAAACACTTTTAACTTTAGGAAAGAAAAAACAGTAAACTTAGTTTTTTTTGACAAAACTAATTATGGGTGCCGGCTTTGTGAAAGCAGAAAGCACAAATCTGCCAAGAATTGAGGCATTGATGGTTGGTGAATTTGTTGCACTACACCCCGATTTCTGCTCTGCGGAGCAGAGAAACGACAAGGCATTTATGTAAGTACAGTGCATTTAGTATTACAATGTAGTAATAAACATAAAACTGATACAACATATGAATAAGTGTAATAAAGTTGCGTAGGTTAATTTCTTTCGGTACTTTAATCCACAACTTTCCTGGAGTCTTCAAGGATGTGTTTTTATATTGTCGTACAATACAGTAATGATAATTACTTTATTTTTCGTGGTATTTATTAGAAATCATGTTTTTTTTATTATAAACTCAGTTTTAAGTAATTTTCTACGTGTTTACGAGTTTTTGTTTACCACAGTTCCCGTCATAGCATAGATAATCTATAAACTAAAATGGCCGACAGCGTTTTTGTATGTCCATGAAAAGTCTATTTTAAAATTAAAGATTTGTAGCTTTCTAGGTTTAAATAAAATACAATACATTTTTTTTCGGTCTAATAGAACATTTATTAACCATTTAAAACCTTTTTCCAAAAAGGGTCAACTAGCCTATTACCTGTAAAAATAATAGTTTTGGTTAATTGTTGTCGGTTGGTTGCCCTATCGTTTTGTATTGTGGCAAAATGCTTAAAACGAATATCAATATATTTTTCTGCGATCGATTTCATCAGAAGTACAACATGATTAACTGTAGGTGATTGGTCAAACATATGGTTGGCCGATTTTTTGAAACAATCTTGTTCAATAAGTGATTTTAATGTATTCGATACAATTTTATGTTTACGAAAGTTAGGGAGTATTCAAAGATTGCTATTTAACACAACATACTGCATTCGGTCCGTATACATATTTTTATGACATCTCTAGATGGGAAAGTAAGACCACCCTTATTTTTAGTTTTTATCAAATCAAGGACACTATCGTCGTACTTATCAGCATATAATTCTTTGAGTCACCTATAGTTGTATTTAATTGTTCATCAAATTCCAATAACATATCGTCAGGCATAGGCTCGACATCCGTGCTATCCGAAGACTCGAAACTCATTTTATTTAAAATGCGATAACGTTCTGATGTAATATTAATTTTTTGCACAGAAGATTCATTTAAAATGGAAATATCTTCTAAAGGTATGAAAAACAATTAACCAAAACTATTATTTTTACATGTAATTGATGTTTTTTAATAAAATTATGTTTTTAATAACATTTTGTCTATTATTTTTAAACTACCTTAAAATTTAAATCTAAAGAAAATATAACTACAAAAAATTCCACGCGGACCAGGCAGCAGACGGGAGCGGGTGCGGGTTCGAGTCCCGTCTGCTGCCTGGTCTGCCTGGATTTTTTTTCATCAAGCAATTACATGTTTTAAAATTATAAAAAATATACCTTAAAATTTTTAAAATCGGTCAAATTTTTTACTAACATATTTCATTTTTTTGAAGCTTCAAGTTCTGAGTACGTCCCATTTACAAAACTTTTGACATCTAGTGTTAGATAGCTGAACTACTACGTAGTAACATAAATATCAACCTAAGCTAGTAGTTTTGCTATTAGCCGATAGATGAAATATTGAGAAGTGGGCGGAGCTGAACACCCCGCATCCCGCAAATTATCACGCGTCGTTTCTTGAGGAAATTTAATTACCACACCTCCTCTTTGTTTTTCCTCCGTGATATAAACACATGTTCACAGGGGCTGCAATACTACGCGGGCATAGAGCGCTACGACCCGACGGTGTGCGACACCGCGCGCTGGGCCGCCGCCTCCGCCGCCACGCTGCAACGATCCCAGTCAGAGCGCGCCAAAGCCGTGCAGATGTTGTCCGGTATACTACACTACCCCACACTACACTACACCTCAGTACATTACACACACAGCCACCGGCCACCGCCACGCTGCAGTCCGAGCGCGCCAAGGCCGTGCAGATGTTGTCCGGTACACAACACTATTCGACACTACATTACATCTCAGTACATTAGGCACACAGCCACAGGCCACCGCCACGCTGCAGTCCGAGCGCGCCAAAGCCGTGCAGATGTTGTCCGGTACACTACACTATTCGACACTACACTACATCTCAGTACATTAGGCACACAGCCACAGGCCACCGCCACGCTGCAGTCCGAGCGCGCCAAAGCCGTGCAGATGTTGTCCGGTACACTACACTATTCGACACTACACTACACCTCAGTACATTACACACACAGCCACCGGCCACAGCCACGCTGCAGTCCGAGCGCGCCAAGGTTGTGCAGATGTTGTCCGGTATACTACACTACCCCACACTACACTACACCTCAGTGCATTACGCACACAGCCACCGGCCACCGCCACGCTGCAGTCCGAGCGCGCCAAGGCCGTGCAGATGTTGTCCGGTAGGTACACTACATTAATCCACACTACACTACTACACTATATAATTATATCCACATGTACAAACTTCATCCGCATGACATGAAGTCGAGCACAACGCTCCCATTCTTCCATTCCATAAAAGCTAATTTAAACCGCGCTTTACTATTTGTGTGGGAACGTAGCATCTGTTTTGCTGTCGCTGCCTGTCAAACATGCAGTAATGACTAATTAAGATAACTATTTCCCCGTATGTCTATCATAATCATACAAGCCGTCCTTTCATTTGCCGGTCCGAAATGGACCGGTCCATTTCGCTACGGGAAACCTACAGCAACGTTCAACATGATAAGGTCATTATGGCTTCCTAAACTTAGGCTTTACATGGGTGTTCCATGTAAATTAAAATCTGTAACTATCCGGGTGGAGTGTGGTTCAGTGAAACATAATACGCGTTTATATAATTACACTTTATTTCAAACTTAACTTAATCAAGGCACCGCGCGTGGCTTTTCGTTATCGAGTCCCGGCCAATGACTGACTCGCATTGCGCCTGCGTTGGCGCCTGTGTCGCTACCCGAAATGTCCCCCCGCGCGTCCCTTCAACGGTCAATATCTTTCCTTTGTGCCGGAGGGAGGTACATACACGCCACAAATCTTTAAATTAGGATGACAGTTGGTTATGTACAGCATGTTTCCGTTGCGTACAGACACGGAGAATCTGATCAACGTGTCGGCAACGCAGATCTGGGACCAATGGAGCAACAGCAACAGCGCCTTCACGCGCCGCATTGCGGAGACCATCGAGATCAAGAACAAACTGCAGCTGCATCTACACAAAGTACGGAAATCCGCATTTAAAATTATATGGTCGGTCCTTCACACAAGGGCGGATCCAGGGGGGGGGGGGGTCATGGGGGTCATGACCCCCCCCTGGGCTGGGTCCATCTGTACCCACTGTGACTTGACCACGACTATATGACCCCCCCTGCGCCAAAGCTGACTATATGACCCCCCCCCCCCGCGCCAAATCTGACTATATGACCCCCCCCCCCGCGCTGCTGGATCCGCCCTTGCGATAATTCACAGGCACGCAGTTTGTAGTATAGTTTATAAGTGACTATCACACGTTGTCAAAATTCGTCTGTGAGGCATATTATGGGAAACAATATGTTGACTGTTGTGATGGTTGAATTCAGCCACCTGACAGACTGAAACTTGGTTAGGGGGCGTCCATAAATTACGTGAGATGTTTAAGGGGGGGAGGGGGTCGAGTCAAATCTCATCTAATCTTATGTTGGAGAGAGGGGGGGTCTCGGCAAATATCACACAATTTTTTCTGATTGAAACAAAAAAAAATATACTATTTTGGTCCATTTATTCCAGATTGTACATGCTTAAGATTTAATCTTAAGCGTAATCGTAATACGATTAAAGATCATTCACTAATTCGTTCGAAAGAAAATAATTTCATTCATAGTTCGACGTTATACATGACTGTCAAACCACCATATTTGTAACAATCCAACACGTTTACGTAAGAAACCCACATTTTGAAAAATCTCACGTGAGATCGGGGGATGGGGGAGGGGGTTGAAAAAATCTCCAGACATCTCACCAGGGGGGGAGGGTGGGACAGAAAATTCAAAAATACACCTCACGTAATTTATGGACGCCCCCTTATTGTTTTGGAGTGTTTAATGAGAGCCGTCCTTCTAGCTACTCTCGCATGAACCTATCCTTGTCCAAGCAAGAACCTATCCTTTTCTGATGAAAACGTCGTAGATAAAGGTTTAAAGGAGCCGGTGTTGACAGATCCAGCAGGAGATCTTTGACGTGGAGAAGACGCTGGAGCTGCTAAACAAGGCCATCGAGGACAAGCTGCAGCCCATGAAGGTGGCGCACACGCGGCTGCAGGCGCGCACCAACCGCCCACACCTGGAGAAGTGCCGCGACGATGCTCAGCACCGGTGACATAAATATTACTTTCCTTAGACACGAGCATCGCGACATCATGAGAGACGATAATTATGCAAACTCATCTTACACACACACAATAGGGGTGTTGACGGAGTCAGTGGCGGCGCTAGAACACATGTGGACGTCGGCGACATCAAGTTCGCGAGGCCTATTTTACTTCGCAGTAAAAGACCGTTAAATAAAGTGAGCCAAATTATCAAATAACGTATGAGTAAACGAGTTTTATTGTTGATAATCAAATGATGACAAAAAATAATTAAAAAAATAGAAATTTAATTACAAAAATAGTGTTGCCAGACAGACGATTCTGAATACCCGTAAAGTACTTCTCGCTTCCATCACGCACATGTTCGAAAATAATAAAAGTCATTATCATCTGCTTAGCTTTTTCCCCGAATTGTTCGGGGTCGGCTACTTAAGCCAGGCCAGGAGAAACGAAAATAAATAGGTAACTTGTAAAAATTTTTTGCGAGGCCCCCTCAGGCGCGAGGCCGTCGGCGGTGGCCGACGTCGCCGACGCTTAGCGCCGCCACTAGACAGAGTACAGTAAACAAAATTCTATTTAGTCCGTCAGTTAGACGATCAGAAATAATGCACACGTATTTTTTCTTTGGGCAATCAACCAAAAAATTACAAAGTTATAGCGCGTCAAGGTTTGGGAGTAGGGGCTCGTGACGTTACTTTTAAGTGAAAATTGTACCAAAAGGTGACGTCATGCGACTTTTCAAATCAATATATCTCTGCAATGTTTATATAATGTGAAATAAGAAAAAATACGTGTCCAATACTTTTTGATAATCTACCTGATAAACGAAGAAAAAAAAATTAGTCATCATCCCTATTGTAGATATTGATGAACATAGTGTCGTCTTTGACCTATTGGAGGCCCTGGGCATATAAGAATAATGGGGGCCCTATGACTTCCGTTTGGTGATTCTACAGGAACTAGGGACTTTGTTTTTGATCTGAGGGGGCCCCCTATCGATCGCCTTGCCCAAAGTGCCCACTGGGAAAGACGGGTCTGTTGATGAATATACATTACTGCAGCGGCCAGCTAAAGAGGCATTGATGGACGAACGTGTAAATGTAAGTCCATCAATGCCTAGTTGAGGATAAAGTTTGTATAGCAATTTGCTCAAATAATGCGCGGAATTTAAAACTAAATAATTCCTTTTCAAAATCAATGCGTGAGTAGTCATTTGTATTTTTTTTTCAATAAACAGCTTTCTATTTGCATTCCCGTTCGTAATAATTTTTTTTATAAGTTACCTCCTTGGTTACTATGTTTCGGAGTCAAAGAATGTTCCATTTTCAAATTACAGGACAGATATGAGTTTAGTATGTCTTGTAAATTATTTGGCCGCCAAACACGACAGATGGATTTTCATACAACCGGCCTGTAGGTACAGCAATTTCAATTTATCTCGAAGAAGGTTGTCAAAATAATGTTCACATTTCCAAGCATGTTTCAGAAAAACAAATAAGCAAGTAGCGTTAAAAAGACGAAGAAGAAGTATTTCGATCAGTTTTCGCCACCAATATTCTGTAAGTCCCCACTTTATGTGGCGCATCACCACCGCCGCGCCGGTGTGTTGCATTATTATGAAATAATGGCCTGCATCATGAAGAAGATGGTCTTTACTATAGCTCACCCAAATTATATATTTTCGATGTTGGTCATCTTTTAGCTTAGTGTCCGTTCCGTACCATAACAGCGTCCGTACCACAAAACACAGAAAAGGTTAGAAGGGAATTGTGGGCGGAGCAGGCGCGTTATAGTTAGTAGGGTTACCAGATGAAAAAATCAAAAGTCCTGAGAAAAGAAAAATCCTGAGATTTTTACAGTTTGAGAATTTTCTCTCAAACGTACTTAACAATTTAGAAAAGTCGTAATATTATCGTTTATGTACACGCTCCTTATACTTTTAATTCAATATTGAAGAGCTTCACATGTGTGGCATTTTATAAATCCATAATTAAAGAAAAAACCTTACTTAATAATGTATCATCACATACTTAGTATGATAAAACTGATCAAGTATCTACTTGGATAAATAAGTACTGATTTTAACTATGCAATTATTATCAAAGGAAGATTATTTTTAGTTTGTTTAAGTTTTTATTAAACAGATTTTTAAAATGTTAGCTGTATTTTATTGAAAATTCAAAAAATCCTGAGATTTCAAGAGATTTGCAAAATCCAGCCGCAATCCTGAGAAGAGTCCAAAAATCCTGAAATCTCAGGACAAATCCTGAGATATTGTAACCCTATATGTGAGCAAATGCTCATAATTTGGCCAAAACTTGGTCCTGATTGCGTCGTTGCTCTCGGGTGTTCGGTTGTTTGATGTCGCATCGTTTGATTGGCTATTATCTATTAGGTGCAAGTTAGTTGGGGGCGAGCCTGCGCCATCGGTTCACGAATAAACGATGTAAGATCACCCTTTTCTGTGTTCTGTGGTCTATACCATTACCATAAGCACCGCGACGCACTACGCTCTCCTATACTGGCATTATATAGAAGTAAATTTCTTTCGCGTCCTTTCAACTAATAGTATTGAACTAAACGGAGATTTCCAATTGCCAAGGCTGGTGAAGGAAGTGTGCGATCTCCAAGAGACGATGGAGTCGCTCCGCTCTAAGATCGCAACAGCGGAGGGCACGCACCAAACACTGCTAGGCGTGCGCGCCGGGCTGGAGGCCGATCTGAGAAACAAGACCACCACACTGTTCATCGACCGCGACCAGTGCATGGGGCTGCGACGCGGGTACCCCGTCACCGCTGCCATCAAGCCATAATTGCGTATAACTATCTGACAATAAACTATACTAACTTACACCACGCGCTTGTTTCATTGATAATTAAAACGTCCAATAGTACCCGCCACTTGGAACACGATTGAGGCTGACTTGCGCAACAAGACCAATGCGTTGGCCTGCGCCGTGGGTGCACTGTCGCTGCTGTCATCAAGTCATAGGGTGCGGCCAGAGTGCACTCAGATTCAGATTCAGATTCTGAAAACAAGCGCGAGAAATAAACAGTGTAGTCTAAGCAGGTTGCCTGCTTTTTCTCGCGCTTTGTTTTCTGAGTCTGAATCTGAATCTGAATCAGGAGTGCAATCTGGCCGTACCCTTCGACTACACTGTTTATTTCTCCCGCTTGTTTTCGGAATCTGAATCTGAATCTGAGTGCACTCTGGCCGCACCCATAGAGTGTATTCCGTAATATATACCAGGATACTGGCCAGTGGTAATGACGTCACGAATCCGACGCCATATTGTACTGGTATGCTACCATATTTTTACCGGGAAAACGAATATGACGTATGACCGAGCGTGCGTGAGATGCATTCGAATTTTATTTCTTTTTTATTTAAAGAACAATATTGGCATCCGAACAAAAAGAATTCCTTTTAATTGATGAGGTGAATAAAAAATCTTCTTTATTCGCACTATTTTGAATATGACGATCGATCGTCGATTTATGACGTCAGTGCACTGGCCAATATATTATGGAACAATTCACCAGTATAGCGTCGATTCTTGACGTCATTAGCACTGACCAGTATACTGGTATATATTACGGAATACAGCCATAGTTCCCTACTGTCCGACAACAAATCGTACTACACGACGTACTTGTTTCATTAATAAACCAGAAACGAGTGACCAAGTTTGATAAAAAACCCTACCACGCTATTCTTCGACCGCGATCAGTACATGGGGCTGTGACGTACTGTTGCTGCTATCAAGACAGTTCTATTCTGTCCGACAATAAATTTGCGTGACACGCACACAAGTGTAGAATACTTAAAAATCTGCAGGCCAATTATGCTCGCTAATTATGATATTGTTTTGATGTCAATTTCACATTACGTATTATGCTCTCCGAAAAATGCGATATCAAAATGACATCAACTTATGCGTATTACGATCAACTCTTTAAAATGATATCAACTTAAATGCGTATTACGTTCAACTTTTTGACTTAAAACAGTATCGAATAAACGTCAAAAATGTGATACAGGATATATGATATGATATTGATATGATCTTGATGTGACATAGGAATGTTTCATAATACCATTTTAAAACAATGTCAACTTGGCATGAACATCATATTGACATCACGTTACGATTATATCACTAAAGTATAATTGACTCGCTGGCTCGTAGTGTTTACAAGGTGTAGCTCTACCTAGAAAGTAAATAAGGGTTCATGGTTGAGCAAGAATTTTAAAAACACGAAAAGATGGTTAATAAATCAACTTCAAAACTGCGTAGGCAACTAAACTTTTTGCTCAATGTAACATTTAATATTAGCTAGGAACCATCAAAACTTAAAAGGCTTGTGCCTGGATGTGTATATATCAAATTTTGCTTGGAACGCTAAATCTGGCCTGCTGTCTCTTTGTTTTAATATTTTCCGAGACAGCCGGCACATAAGCCGTGCGTTGCGAGGCTGCTCACCCAGTCCCTGTAGCATGTGCATTCCTAAACTTTGTTAAATCAGTTTTTTATATAGTCATAATTTTTATATTATTTGCATTTGTAATGGAAAGTGACTTTATGAGTTACCTCATATTGAAGTCATTTTTCAATTTGACGACTCTGTATACAATACAGGGAGAAAAAAACAGCCCTTGCTGAGTTTCTTGCCGGTTCTTCTCAGTACAAGGTCTCCCGCCGTAGATTTGCGAACCGATGGCGTAGCATTTCGACATTCACAAGTGCTTGTAACAGTTTAGACTGAATAAACGATATTGAATTGTGAATTGAATTTTGAATGAGCACTACATTATACATTTTAACACGTTTTTATCGTGTCCAACTATCAAAATCCATAGTAATTTGACAATTGAATGCTTAAAACCTGCTATATATCAAATAGCAGTGCTCATGCTAGGCCTCTGATCCGTTAGTGCATACCTTAATATTTTAGGGTTTTTTACCCGACTGCGCAATGCAAGAGCGCGAAGCGCAGACAGGGTATAGTGTTTAACAGTCGCCTGGACCGATTTTGATGATTCATACATCAATCGATTCGTCTCAATCATGCGAGTGTTACTCCAGACTTAATTGGGCAAACCCATTAGATATTCAAGAATACACAATATTTTTCAATAATGGGTCCCGACTGTTAAAGTAGCTTTGTTCCTTATTAACAGAATTATAGACTACTGGACTTGTTTTTTTCTTTTCAGTTTTTATTTGAAGTATCAAAACTGAAAAGCAGTCGGTTTTTTGATTTTTAATATATACAGAAGTTTGGAGTAACAAGGAAGTGCAAGATATCATACTTGCAATAAAACCAAACAAGATCTCAATAAAAATAATTTTATGGTAAAAATTGAAAACTTAACAAAATAATGTCAATCACTAGTATGGAAATTAAAGTCTGAAGCAAACACTAAACTACATCACTCGAGTTCTGGTCAGTTCTTCACATATGAGGGTACGGGTAGCTTCATCCCCTCTTTAGCCTCAAAGAATGTGTATGAAAGTATGATTTCATCCACAAATTCCATTCTGGGGTCTTCTATAAATTCAGGGTCAATGTAGAAGAACACTGGCATATCCACCTGAAAATATTTTCATTATTATAATTTGACGACCTCCGTCGCCGAGTGGTTTGTACGCCGGGTTTCATGGTGTCGCCGACTCGAGAGGTCCCGGGTTCGAATCCCGGTGTGGGCAGATGTTTCTGTGATGAACACGAGCATTTGTACTCCAGTCATGGATGTTTAATTATGTATATCTATATAAATATACTTATTTAAGTACTGTATATGTATTCTATCCGTTACCCTAGCATCCCATAACACAAGCCTTACAGTGCTTACTTTGGGGCTAGCCTAATTGGCTTGAGTGTTGGAAATATTTATTTATTTATTATTTGTATTAGGTATTTTGAGAGCTTTCGTATCATTTTTGAGGGCCATGGTATGGGCGCGGAGGCTGCGAGAGGCGGCAGAAACCAAATAAAGGCATTTGTTACTGATCTATATTTCGATTTAATTTACTTAAGTGGAGTGGTCAGATTTGTCAATACGCCCCTGTGGCTGGCAAATAATTCTAAGCCCTAAATTTAACAGCAGTATCCCTGGGAGCTCTATGGCGCAACTGGTTAACGCGTTCGGCTGCGATCGTTGAAGTTAAGCAACTTTCCCAGTGGTCGGTCATTGGATGGGTGACCAAAAATTTACTATCTCGAGCTCCTCCGTGCTTCGGCATGTTAAGCCGCTGGTCCCGGTTGCATCTGCAGTCGTTAGCACCCACCAATCCGCATTGGGCCCGCGTGGTGGGTCATGGCCCAATCTTCCTATTCCATCCATAGGCAAGGCCTGTGCCCCAGCAGTGGGGACATTAATAGGATGATGATGATGATGATGATATCCCTGTCATGCAGGGCCATATCCAGAGTTGTATACAAGATGGGGCAACAGTGATTACAGGTAGGGCAGGGGAGTTGGTACCATCCAACCCGGTCAAATGGATCGAGGGATAGAAAAAAAGGACTGGCTTTTTTATTGTTCCTTTCTTCATTAATGTATAAATAAAACTTTAGTAAAGTTAGGGTTTTAAATACAATAAAGATCCCATAAGTTGTGATGGGAAATAAACAGAAGATGGTTATCAAGGACCTCTCTTGTAGAATCAGGCAGTGTGTTTGCATAAAACTAATAGAACTCGTAACGGGGCATATGCCATAGCTGATGCATCTTAGTCTCTGCTAACCGCCCCGTTAAAAAAACACGTAGATTATACTTGGTATGTGCCATCCATCCCTTTAAACGACGGGGTCGCGGCTACCAGGGTCGATGGAATTTTGAAGTAAAAACTTCTTTAGTATCAAATTTAGATTCGATGAAACGAAAGTAGAAATATTTGACACAAGATTTGAGGTACTTATCCGTAATTTTATCGTTTTTACACCTTTCTCACAAAAATGTACCTCTGTTAAGCCCCAATAAGAAACTCCCAACCATACCATGAGCGAGGATGGAAAATGACCTCGTTGGACACGTGGAATACGGTTGCTGGCTTCTTCACTACTGTGTGTGTACACCTTATCATTTTGTTTGTTGTAGCTCTCTTCTAAGGTAAAAATTTTTTCATCCACAAAAGGAATTTCCCCATATTTTTTACCCGCGTACCGCTTAAACAAAGCGCGGCATCTCTTCAGTCTCAGGTCCATTAGACGAGAATTCAGACGATGTCCTGTTTTTCTTCGATATGCCCGAAGCCCTAAGTCTTTATTTAACACCCTTTTCACCGTGGTTCTGCTTAACCCCATCTGAAGGACCAACAGTTTCTGCTTACGTCTGTGATTTCTTTGAATTCGCGCCTTCACAGCTTTTATTACTGCTGGACTCCTAACAGACCGAAGGCGACCACTTCTTGACCTGTCATCTACACGAGTCTTCATTGTATCGTTTGATGGTACGATAAACGAATCTTTTGGTTATATTCAAATTTTTCAGTGTGTCAAAAATTTTAATTGGCGCGTAACCGCAACGATGCAAGGCAATAACTGCAACACGGTCTTCTTTAAGCGTCCGTCCATATTTAAAAATGAGTAAAATTCTAAAAAGTATACATTTTTATTTTCATCAACAATTTGAAACTCGAATTCAATAAACTTTTTTGTGTCCAGCATTCTAAAAGGAAAGTTTTTACTGTGTGACAATACTTATGACCTGACTGTGTATATGAACAACATTTCTTTAGAATCCATTTCAGGTTATAACTCAATCAAGGAGATCCTGTTATACTTTTTTACATAAGTAAATGTTAATAGCTGTAAGAGTATAATTTGAACAGTAAATACAATTTTTTACCTGTTCCTGTGGATTGAGTTGCTGCTCTTCAAAACAGAAACATTGTATCTTATTGAAATACTGTCCTGCTTCAAACGGTATGACGTTGTATGTGCTGATACCTGTCACATGCTTCTGGGTTGGGTTGCGGGCCGTGTAAAATGCCAGGGCGGTTTCTCCAGGCACCACCTAACATAAAATATCAATGTTGTATAATAATTGCTTTGTAATTTAATGTTAACACACCGCATATTGATAGACTTAATTAATTGATGGACTCAAAGGTCATAAATACCAAAGTTAATTTTACATGAAAGCTGAAAAACCTATTTATTTACAATGCTTTAATGTATCTTTTTGTTTTAGTACCTTTATATATGAATATAGTTATATATATTTGAATATATAGGCTACAAAAGCAAAAAAGGATACATCAATAACAAAAAAAGTTTTTTAGCACTAAGGTAAAATCAACTTTTGGTCTTAAACCTATACAAGCCCAAAATCAATATAGGCTGATCTCAAATGTATTAATCTCATCTTCATTGAGGAGGAGAATGAGGAGCTCGATGGCGGAAGTCGTTAGCGCGTTCGGCTGCGATCGTTGAAGTGAAGCAACTTTTGCATTAGTCGGTCATTGGATGGGTGACCAAAAATTTTCTATCTCGAGTTTCTCCATGCTTCGGAAGGCACGTTAAGCTGTTGGTCCCGGCTGCATCTGCAGTCGTTAGTACCTGCCAATCCGCACTGGGCCTGCGTGGTGGGTCATTGCCCAATCTCCCTATTCCATCCATAGGGAAGGCCTGTGCCCCAGCAGTGGGGACATTAATAGGCTGATGATGATGATGATGACATCTTCGTTATTTATTTTATATTGCATTATTTTCTTCTTTAAAGTAAACTGTACATAAGAATTCTTACGGTGATATCTGTCTGTTGGGGTTTGAAGTTCCACTGCATGGAAGAAGCTACATCAGCATTAAATCTAATTTTAATAGGTCTTGATTTGATTGCCTTCATATTGCTAATTGACTCATCTGCTTCTGCTTGCCCAGTTGTACCACCATAGCTATAAGCCTGAAATATTAGTATAACAATTATTATTTACTTATAATAACATAACTCATCTAGTGATCAGCATGTAACACTTTCAGTCAATAATTATTATTTATATACAAAAAAAAAGTCAATAATTATTTATTTATTACTGTGAAAGAAGCACTAACTTACTTGACAAAATATTCTGTATAACGGTACTGCGGCATAACTTAACCCTACAGTCATTACACCGAGAGCAATCATGTAGTTAAGAGTTGATTTAATATTTTTCTTTTGCTCGTGAATCTCCCGGGAGATAACATTTTGAACAATTTTTACAGGTTTTTGTCTAGCATGTATTGAACACAAAATATAATTGTTTCTTAAGCAATTACTACCACTCCTATAAATATAAATGAGACGATTCATTTTTAACTTTGATTTAAATCAACAAAAACATTGTAATTGTATTTAATTAAATCCCGTTATTTCCAGTCAAGGTTAGAAAAGTTCAGCAGCTGATTTTTTTGACAGTTTGCCTGTCACACATTCACTTGATAGTTAAGGCAAAGGATATAGGATGCGTTTACAAGACAGCTTTGTCACCGACTGTTATCTTTTTGAAGTTTTAGATCTATCAGTTGAGATCACTCAGTCAGGGTCAGCAAATTCCAAATTTTCTATATATCATGGGTTTTAGGCTTTGATCTGTTAATAAAAATCATTTACTAGTCTGTGCTTCGGACCGAAGAATTAATAATAATAATTTATTTCTCTATCAAACATTCACAGATCATAGTATACATTGGTTATTAATATACATCTTAGATATACATACATTAAAGTGTGTGGAGACTCGAGTCTAATAGCATGTGGTTTTTTTTTCACATTCCACAAGTTTGATTCCCGGTTGTGGCAGGCGAATTATAAAAACTGTGCATGCAGTTCTACTTATTATTAAAAATAGAATGATGTCTTCTTTCAGTAAAATATCTCTTATCTAATAGACAAGTCCGTCCGTCCGTCCGTGGTGCTGTTTCAGCGGCCAAACCGTAAGAGATAGATAAAGAGAATGTTTAAGTTATAAGTTAAGAATAGTCTGATAAGAATACAAACCGGATTTGAGTAACGTAGCACTTCCGGTTTTCGAGAAATCACGTGATTTCTATTTCAAACGAAACCACACAAAATCTCCGAAGTTCTCAATTAATTAAATTCATTTTATTTTTCTTTTTTTTTTGGTGAACATTTGGTTCACTGGTTTGCTAGTCCTATATTTAATATACTTTCCCTCCGTGGGACGCCCTGTATATGACTACACCGTCGTTTTGATTGTAGTTCTGATTACTTATAAAACTGTTTTAACTGTTCATATTCAGTATCTTAGATGTCACAGTCCATTTTAAGTCGAGCAAGTAACATTTAGAGTTCGCTAAAATTGCGATTAATACTTCTTATATTTTGTTGGAGAACTTTCAGATATAAACCCGGCTTTGAAAGGTAAGTGTTGCATTCTTCTGGATCACAATCAGAGTGTACAAGCACAGATACATTAAAGCTGTCTAAATCGTTTATAAAATTATTTATGTTTGTCACTTTAAAACGTACCTATGAATCATGGTGCCAGCAATGTCTTAAAATTTAACAAATATCACAACTATACGGTCCCCGATTTCGTTGAAATTTTTGCAAAGCAGTTCAAAATTTACACGTGGTATTAAAAGGTATAATATGTAAGATGGCAATGTATTTATGGAACTGTAAAATGTAATTTTGTAGGTGTATGAATTTATTTGCAAAAATATTACATGATCGTTAAATAATTTTAGAGTAGTAAGTTCACATCAGAGTATGGGTTATGGTTTTTGCCCTTTCTATTTTCTACAGACCATGACCTTAAATAATAATAATCAAAGGGCTTAATGATGTCCCCACTGCAGTTGCACAAGCCTTTTTATGGATGGACAATTACGCGGGCTAAGTGCGAATTGGTGGGTGCTAATGACTGCAGATGCAGCCGGGAGGACCAACAGCTTAATGTGCCTTTCGAAGCAAGGTCAAGATAATAAGTTTAGGGTCACCCATCCAACAACCGACCATTGCGAAGGTTGCTCAACTTTCAGGTTGCATGTCGAATACGCTAACCACCTGCGCCATCGAGCTCCTTACCTTAATCTTACAGTAGAGACACCTTTCTAGGGATATTTTCGATAAGTTAGCAGCACAGAAACAGAAAACGCTATAGCATACGATTTCATTCTGTCAGTTATTTCTGACCGCCGGAGGTTTTCAAATACCTCACGCTCATTTCTTTAATATTGTTATTAACAATGCAAAAGAAAAAAAAAGAGCGCGAGGCATTTGAAAACATCAGGCGGGTAGAAATAACAAAATGAAATCGTAAGCGATAGCGTTTTCCAAAGCAATCTCGTTAGGCGAATGTTCCCCAGGGGGCCAATCGCCTAACGGAAATGCTTTGAAAACGCTAACGCTTACGATTTTATTTTGTTATTTCTAGCCGCCTGAGGTATTCAAATGCCTCGCGCTCTTTCTTTTTCTTTTGCATTGGTAATAACAATATAAAAAAATGAGCGTGAGGTATTCGAAAACCTCAGGCGGCTAGAAATAACAATATAAAATCGTAAGCGTTAGAGTTTCCCAAAGCATTTCCGTTAGACGATTGGCCCCCTGGTCAGCTTCCTTACTCTAATTGCACTAATTCACCATTTTACTCATTAGACAGTTTCGGTAGGTTGACACTTTCGTTAATTGGGCTTTTTCCTAATTCTTCTGTTTTCTCCTTCGCTAGTTTTGCTAGGCTGTTAGTTTCGTTAATTCGCTACGTGCCAAGTTTCTTTGTATCTTCTCATTCAGATCAGATCTTCATTGCCCCAGATGGGAAATTGAAATAACGGTTGACGGATTTGAATGATTTTAACTGTGATATCAGGCAAGTAACTCGAACGTTAGCAAATGCTAACTTTAAAAACAGGTAATTGATGTGATTTGTAATAATTTTATATGTAGGTACTTATCATACTCAAGTTTATAGGTTAATTTTAACACCAGGCGGAAATATAATAACAAGTGTTATAAAGTTAAACGTGTTTAACTAAAATTCTAAACTATACGAATGGACGGATACTCTGGATCAAAGAGTAGTATTTATATTACTCTGGATGCATTTTTTTAATTGAAAGATGACATGATCTTTAAACTTTAAGTTGGCGTTTGCTTAAGCAACCGTTCAGCCACTTGTGTGCTTGTGTACCTATGCTCACTGAAGATATTTTATTTCCTATCATTATTTAGATGTTTGCTAAGAAGTCTAATGGTCATTTGGGAATCGAACCCATTACGTTAGCATTGAGGTCTTCCACGAACTATATAGATATATAACTGAAAGTAAAATTCTACATTTCAAACCATTATTTATAGATTTCCTTATTTGTTATTTAGAAGCTTTTGAGTATGAATATTTTTAACTAATCAAGTTTATTAAGATTCGCGGTCATTTTAAGTAAGTAGGTACAGTCGCCATCAGATATATCTGAGCATACAAGATGACCAAATACATCTGAACAGTTAAAATGTCAATAAGTTCTATACACTACAAGTGACCATTAATATCTGATCATTCATTACTTCAATAATATCTGAGCAGATGCCTGTCAATAATATCTGAACATACAACTTTTCAAAAATATCTGAACAATTTTAATAGGACCTCTTAATTATTTATTTATAATAAGATGACGCTGGCAGTTAAACACTTTCCAGTTTTTATTCTTATCACCTCTGTCATGTGTCATGCACAAATAAATTCAAGCAGCTTGCTTACGTATTAGTTCATACCATAAATTAACTATAATTAATATGAGTTCGTACCGTATTGATGCGGAAATGAAACATAAAATAATACAACTAAAAAATGATGGTTTATCCGTAAAAGATATCGCCGATGAGCTAGGGATAGCCGTAAGTATCACGGAGAAAAATGCTAAAAATCAATTGCCCACAAAACATGAAACTTTATTCACAAAGTATAAAATTGTATTTATTTCAGAGAAATACTGTATATTTATGGCTAGAAAGATGGCAGCAAGGAGAAACATTAAATAATCATGTTTCATTTGGTCGCCCGCGTATTACTACAAATAACCAAGACATAGCTATTATAGATAAAGCCAAAAATGACAGATTTATAAACACTACACAATTTTCAAGCACATTCGTAATATCCACTAGCACCATTAGAAGACGATTAAAAGAAGGAGGTTTAAAAAATAGAGTACCGGCAAAAAACCAACTCTCACGCCAAGGCACAAAATGCAGCGGCTACAATTTGCAGCTAATTATTTAAATTTTAATTTTCAAAACGTTATTTTCATGGACGAAAAGGTTCTCTGCTCATCAGATAATGGGCGATTAAGTTTGTGGCGACCCGAAAAAACATGTTACTTAGAACAAAATGTGCTGCCTAATCGCCGGAGTGGACGTATTTCAATTGGATTTTGGGGATGGATGTGCAAAGATGGTCCTGGTGAGCTTGTGGAAATAAGTGGACGAATGAATGCAATGAATTATAAGGAACTTCTGGAAGATACTTTTCTTCCTACAGCTCAAGTTTTTATCCAGAACAACAAATGACATTCCTTCAAGACAACAGCTCAGTACATAATGCTCGTACAGTACAGACATGGATTAATGAACAGAGAGAACTAACTTTAATCAAACTACCACCAAAAAGTCCAGACCTCAATCCCATCGAAAACCTTTGGGGTAAAATGGTGCAAGAGTGGGATGGGAATCAATGTCGAACAACAGAAGCCTTAAGGCGACATGCAAATGATGTTTGGGAATCGTTCAGAGGTCGAGGTTTTTGTGAGAAGGTAGTTGGTTCCATGAGGAAACGTTTACAAGACGTATTAAATGCAGAAGGAGGTTACACAAAAACTAATGTTTCATGAGAAGTATATAATTGGTCAGCCTTTAAATAATTTGGTCGGCACAAAAAGATTTTGTAAGCAATTTAAAAAATCAGGCAGCAATCCTTGTTCGGCAAATAATTATATAATGGTCAAAAATTTAATATGAGAGTATACAAGATGGCTCATTTAAATGGGTCAGTATGGGAAAGTTTGAACTATAATATATACGAAGATCTGTTCTTAGGAACTATGTCATCGATTTTAATAAAAATTAAAACTGCATTCATACATTTAAGAAAAACCCTGTGGTCAGCTGGGGAATCGAACCCGGTCGTTTTGAAAAAAAAAACTAACACTATTTCCTATTTCTATTTATTAGTAAGATAAGTTACCTATACGTGTTAAATTTTGTATTAAAAAAACGGTGGTCACTTAGAACCTCTACTGAAAAATTTAAATTATGTGACAAAAATGCATTTTACGCATTTGAGACATCACGTTTAATAGAAACATTTACTGCTTCAGACCTACATAATCGATATTTAAATAGAAATAGTGTAAGTTTTTTTTTTCAAAACGACCGGATTTGATTCCCGTGCTGATCACAGGGTTTTTCTTAAATGTATGAATGCAGTTTTTATTTTTATTAAAATCTTGTTCCCAAGAACAGATCTTCATATATATTATAGTTTCAGACTTTCCCATCCTGACCCATTTCAATAAGCCAACCTGTATAATGAGAGTGGAGGGTTACCCGGGGAGAGGAAACCGAAGAAAAAAAGATGGATAGATTGTGTGAATGAGGACATGGCCAATAAGGGAGTGAGTGTTGATATTGCGAGTGATAGAGGAGAATGGAAGCGGAAGACATGTTGCGTCGACCACATATAGAATTGGGAAAAGGGCATGCAAATGATGATGGTCAAAAATGAAATCATAAAAAGGCAGCTTACAATAACATGGATCTGCAAGATTTCATAATTCGTGTCTGTACTGTAGATTGGTTAGCAGGAGAAAACATGTCTATAAGCAGTATATTTGAATAGTATGCATATTTAAAAACCAGTCAAGTGCGAATCGGACTCGCGCACGAAGGGTTCCGTACCATTATCTAAATAAATATTTTTATATTGAATTAAATGTAAATTGCGGTAATTGCTTGATCTCGTTCAAATCAACTTTTGCTAGAAGTTTGCATGGTAATGTACAGACACGAGCTTTCATCTGGGCCCCACCTTTGAATATCGTGTAGCAATCTGCTGCAAGCTGTATAAAGCTAATATTTTAATGCAACGTCAATGTCATAATGTTTACCATTGACAACTTTACGTTACTAGGGGCAACCATGCAATTACGTCATCTGAAGCGACAGCAAAAGATCATTTCCGATGTTATGTTATGTTCCGTTTCCGAATTATACTTTGTAAAAATGTCACATTAAACTGTTTTTTCAATGACACTGACACGAAATAGTATTTTATAAAGAGGTTATCATTTCAAGGGTCGATTCATTATGACATTATGTCATCAAAACACTATCAAACTAAAATTTCGACCTTATTGCATTATGAATTCTAACAACATTTAGTGGAAATGGGTCCCATATTTAATTTATAGACCTATCAATTTTATAGACCTATCCATACCCCACACGTAAAGATTTGATAAAAAAAAAATCTAAGTCCATTCGTTTTTTTTTCTATTTTTGTATGAATATCGTTTTTTTGCCATTTGGCTACGGAACCCTAAAAATGGTGAGCAAAATAACTAATTGGTCTGCGTTTTTGTTGAAAATTCGACAATATACGTTACGGCCGTCTACGTCTGTTAGAAATTCCCGTCTAAACGGGCATTGATAATATTGGGAAATTATTAAGCTAATAATAATACGCTAATTTCAAGAACCTTACTAATTGCCTGATAACTTTTTGATTTGATCTCATGTATAATTATAACAATAAAACATTTTGTTACTATTTAATTTTAAACTCATTGTATCAGAAGTTGCTTTTTTTTATTTCGATCTCGATTATAATTTTATTATAATAATAAATACTTAAGCTTGAGCATCTACTGAGGTAGTGTACCAAGTTAATTCGTTTACATTTTTGATTATTTAACTCAATAAAAATTTATAAGAATTAAATTTGTTTTTTATTAATTTTCACTTTTATAAATAATACATACCCAAACCAAACAAACACATCCACTCAGACAGTAAATAAAATTTTTGTAAGGATGGCGCCCAGTTTGAGCATGACAAGTACAGAATTCCATTTTCCACTGCAATGGAAATAGTGGGACAAATGTTTCCTCCAAATTATTACTTATTTCTATTGCGGTTAAAAAACGCAGTTGTCTTATTTTTAACCCGGCGTTCGCACAGTTGGGTCTATTTGACCCGAGCAGTTTTCAAATGAGCGTGTTTCTTAAAATGTTTGTGCGACTTTGCCAAACTTCTCAGTAGCTGGAGCTAATGGTCCCCCCCTCCACGTGGGATTTGCCAATCAGTCGTGTTGCGGCCGCAGCGAGTGATAGACACGGCCAAACACGAAAAAGGTAAATATGACCCAACCATACTATTCGTGTCGTAATTTTGCGCCTTTTAAAAAAATGTTTTATTGTTGTTTTATATTGTTTATTTTGTTATTTTTGGCAAATATGTCTGAAATAAATGCGTACATATTACATAACGCCAATTTCTAAAGAAACTTAAGCCTTATACTGGTTCGTGAGCATTTGCGCAATCGTAAAGATGTCATTCAGTTGCTAAGACTTATACGCAAAAGAATAAGAGAGTTTTTAGGAGTAGGTACCTGATGAGGAGCCACCTGTGAAGATACTTTATGTAAGAAAGAGATGCCAAGACTGTTCTGCCAAAAAAGATAGAAAACTAATAATTTTCGGAGCTGTATATGCAAATACATCTGCAGTGACCATGCAATGTTGTACTGCCGAGATTGCGCAGATGATAAGGATACTATGACTGACGTATGAGACTGATACAAATAGTATAATATTATTAAATACTAAAGATTTGATTAACATGTAACAAATTAGTTTATGTTATATAAAAAAAAATGTTTTGTTAAAATTTTATTACTTTAAGACAGAGGTTGTCCATTTTGTTAATATTTTGTGACACTTTTATGAAAATGACATTAAAAAGATAGTTTCGTATCATGTTGTGTTTTTTTTCTACTCAAAACCTATAACGATAATCGTTTTATACAGATAGTACAACCACATACCAAATTTATTTTAACTTTTGTAATTATGGCGTTTTCTTATACGGGTCCTCTCGACCCAACCCTACTGTCGTTGATGCATATTTTGACTGTGCTGACGCCGGTTAAATAAATTTCTAAGGAGATATTGAGAATTTAATCTATAGAATAAAATAAAAACATAACTTCTCGTTAATTATAAAAAATAAATAGAGAAAAATTATGCATCTTCCATTTCTACTACTCGTGGTGACCTACACGAATGATTTTCTGATAGATTTTTATTCCCTTCTCATCGTATTTATTCCTTATATTTAGCCTTTGTTTTTAGTTCATCCTTTCAATCACGTAGTAACAAAATATGTAAGCCCAGTGCATGATCTGCGTAGATACATAATCATTGACGTGTTCAGATATTATTGAAAAGTTGTATGTTCAGATATTATTGACAGGCATCTGCTCAGATATTATTGAAGTAATGAATGTTCAGATATTTATGGTCACTTGTAGCGTATAGAACTTAATGACATTTTAACTGTTCAGATGTATTTGGTCACCTTGTATGCTCAGATATATCTGATGGCGACTGTACATATTAAAAATAACAGCACTTGTATTACTTCAATGCGAATATAGTTACAAGGTAGAATAAAAGACCCATTTTAAGTAAATATATTATAGCATCTTTATAAATAAACCTATCTTATCGTAGGTACCTATTGTAATTCTGTTTTCCACTGAATTATGATTTTCAAATGAAAGAATTCTAATGATCAAAGATAATTTAAATTTAATATCACAATTTCAATACTCCTCTATGTTGGTGCATCATCGCTTATACTCTAATGCCATTAATTTATGCTTGGTCTTGATGTGTGCGTCAGTATGGGTTTTCTGATAGGCCTTGTACGTACAATCTAGGAATGGACACCTGAACATGGGCTCTTTTCCGCACTCGTAATTGATGTGCCGCCTGTATGTGCTTTTGTGTCTATATTTTCTCTTGCACTTCTCGCATTGGTACGACGTATCGTACTGTGACCAATAGTTTTTAGTCTTCATTGGTACAACCGGCAACATGTTTTGCATCATTGTTTTAAAGAATTCCACATCACCTGCAACAATCAGATTGTGCTCTCAGTAATGTAAACTACTTGCCAAGTAAAGTCAATGAGTTTTTTTTTCATATTTCAGTACTAGCAAAAACACCTTTTCGTGTTATCAATTTCCATTTGTTTTTTAGAAATCTTACTTTCTAATTTAGAAGTTGATTGAGGGGTAGTAGATAAATCAACACGTTAAAAATTTGAGAACATTTATTCGCATGCATAAATCTTGTTTAAAAAAGAACAAACCAAACACACTCCATATTACTATCCAAAAAAACAAAAATACATCAAAAATGTGTGCTTTATTCTCACTATTAATACCATTGTCGTAATTGCTAATAGTTAATGTTACCCACATATTTTTTCAAGTTCTATGCTCTAACGATATTGCTAATGCAATTTATGACTTTATAAAGATATTGCTAACGCAAATGTTGTCTAATGCAGCTTTTTAACGAGGTAAGTATTAATTTTCCTAATTATATAACCGAGTAGGTACTTCAATTTCTTTCTTTTTGCGGCACTAGATCATTGGCTACTGGAAAGAGTAGTCTGCTATTTCTAGGCTGTGAATCACAGTATCGATTTATTTGAATTATCGAAAAAATATGGTATAGTGACAGCAAACGGCGTATAGGGAAAATCTTTTTTAAGGAAGATCTTTTCTAACATAGTGAATTTTTAATAATGATACCGCTAGATGGCGTTTGCTATCTTCTTGTGGATAATTTCGGCCAAGTTATTAAATACTGAAAAATTACTGAAACTGATTTATAAGCTCGATTGATTCACAATCGGTTTAGAAACTTTGACCTAGTGTGATGCTTACTATACGTCATTTATGCGCACTTCCATTTAACTTCTTCAGTATAAAGTTGCACTTACCACGATGACAATAATAAAAGTGCAAATTAAAGACAAAAGTGACGTTTCACAGTTGTTCGCGATTGTGATATAGTCTATGATGTCCCTACTGCTGTGGGTCGGGCATTTCCTTTGGATGGAATAAGAAGATCGGGCTTTAACCCAACACACAAAGGTGGGTTCTAACGACTGCAAATGCAGCCGGGACCAGCAGCTTAACGTGTCTTCCGAAGAAGAGTTAGATGTAATACACTTTAGGTCACCCAACCTATGATCGCCCATTGCGAACAATAGCAGATCGCAAATCAATCATCTAAGAGCAGGTATTGATATAGATATAAAGTAACGGAAGTTATTTATTATTTATATGCAAACTCGCCCTTCCGGACTCTCGGTACCAAGCTTGTGAAAACTAGTTTTTTTTTTTAAATCTTTTGGAGGTATTTTTAATAATTTCTGGCTTGCACGGAAGCTTATTAGATTATATATGTAATAAAATGAAGTTGTTTTCCCGCAAGATGGCGCAGTAATGAGTACTGAGGTTTATGGTGCAAATCTCGGTTTTGTGTCACTTGTATTTTCATAGTGCTATTTGGACCACTTTATTGGATTTTTCTTTGGCTTTCATTTTATTTCACAATATTTATCCAATTGATTTGAATAATGTGAATTTTATTTTTTTATTCCCAATTTTTAAATGAAGGACCTATCAATATATTACAAATGTAATTTAATTTCAATTATTATTGCTGTTAACTTAGTATATTTTTTTTATAACTTAGCTTTAAGCGCTTGGTCTAAGACTAAGTAGGCTGCTGCTGGAAATCAGTGTCGTGGCACATGCTGTCACGATATATACGGAGCAGTGGCCTGTTTTGTACAAAATGTCTATAAAGTAATTAGTTATTTTGGTCATTTGTGCCAAATAAACGTTTTTATTATTATTGTTACATTGAGCTTTTCCAGAACAGTTTACTTTCCATCCCATTTAATGTGAATTCCGAGAATAAGCTTTCTCAGATTGACCCTCAAACTGGGAAACTGGGGCAGTGGTGGAATTTGGATTGGGAAGTTGTCAATGTGGTCCTTAAAGGCTATTTTTGAACTAAACAATACCTTGAAATAACTTTTGTTAAAGTCTTTTATGTTCGATTTTTCTGTTGTATTTTATAATAAAGTCTATTTCTAGATGCTCTGTTTAGAAAATGAGATTGAATTATGCTTGCACCTACCTACTCCCGAATTAATTTTATACAGGAAAGTATCTAAAAAAATAAATCTTTCACGATAAGAAGACACCTTCAAAGCACCTATATAACTATAAATTAGCAACATCATTTCAGAAAATGTTACAGCTTTCTAATACTTCATGTCAGTGTCACATTTATTATAATTACAATATTAATTATTAAACAAAAAAAAATCAAAGCTTACCTATGGTGGTGGGTTTGTATGGTTGTTATGATTACGTAACAGATTTACTTAATTCTAAGTTTATTTATTTCATTCTAATCAATAAACACAGAGAAGATATATTAATGGAGTTTCAACAATTCACACGTTTTATTAAAAAACCTTAAACATTTAACTACAAAATATTTTTCTTATAAAACAATATTGTATCAATATCTTTATATTGTATTTTAAGGCACTTAGATAAAATTAAGGCTAAGAATCGACTGGAAGATTCTTTGGTTTTAAAATATTGCAGAATTTAAAATTTGCACTTTCAAGGTAACTTACATAAC
Organism: Chilo suppressalis; assembly: GCA_902850365.2. NCBI lineage: Eukaryota > Metazoa > Arthropoda > Insecta > Lepidoptera > Crambidae > Chilo > Chilo suppressalis. Next base: position 1,414,118 of record OU963905.1, on the reverse strand, counting down.
ATTAACAAATGCAAAAAAAATATACAATTTAACAGGAATACTGTGTCCATAATACAAACATTATTAAGTATGGCAAAAATGTACAGTTATTATATCTTTGGTAACAAGGAACACACACTAAAACATTAATAACAAGAACAAGAAAATATAACAATTATGTAATATACTTCAATATACTTATTCGAAATTTACGAACTAACACATAAGGATATAAAGTTATCGAAAATATGTCTTACTTCCTTAACACTTCCCAAATTGAAGCCTCTTGTATGCATAGCTGGCATTTCCTCCAGAAACCAGTTCCAACGGAGGAGTCTAGATTTACTTTATACCTATTTAAACTTTCTACTGCAAGTCTTTTCGAGTATTGTTGATCGTGGCTTTTGACAGATCAATTGTTGCTGAAAACCTTTAATCAGCAATATACTCAATTCGATTGACATAACATTATGCTTAAAGTTTGCGCTTTGTACCCATGCAACATTAATGGTGCAGATGAAATGGATTGGTTTCGTCTGCTTGCACCATTATAATTACAACTGCCGGATTTAGGGGAGGGCAACCGGGGCGAAAGCCCCGGGGCCTCCACAAACGCGGGGCCCCCACAATAGACTTCGGAAAAAAAATCTTTCAAATTCCAACTAGTAAACATCTTTTCCTTTTTATATATTTTTTTTTGCTCTTTACCTTTACCTACAACCTACAGTACTTTGTACATCTTACATACATGATTATTTGATTATATTAATCTTTAGTAATCTTTAGACTGAAAAAAAATTGTTTACCTACTTTATTTGTTAAATAATTTGGGGTGAGGGAGCCTCCGCTCCTCTGTTGCCCCCGAGGCCTCTGGACCTCTAAATCCGGCCCTGATAATTACGACTATTTCTCTTCTCTTTTTTCTTTGAACTCCAAATTCACTCAATGTTTATTAGGAAAATTTACTCGTTTCACCATTATTGAGTTAAAATTGTATTATTAAACATGCAAAGAGAAATAAATAAATAAACGCGTCAGGGATAGCTGCGCATGGATACGACTGGAGAGCCAATCGGCGCAACGCACGCCCACCCGCGCACCTCGTTTCCCCCCGAGACATCTTCATTTTTACTTCTGCGCAATAACGGCCAGCGCTAGTTTCGTGCCGCGACTTATACCCTAACTAGCTGACCCAGCGAACTTCGTATCGCCATAAAAATATGGGTGGTAGAAGGATGAAAATTAAGGGTTGTTTGTGTTTTTAATATTACGATACATTTTTAACGTAGTTTTTTTTTTCTTCAGACGATTTATTTTGAATAATTATTTTGAACACAAAATCGGTTATTGTGATTAAACCATGATAGCTAGATATATGTTTTCGCGGACTTTTTTGTAGGTCTTAATGGGATCTACAAACCCGTAGTACATCATTTTGTTCTATTGTCAATAGTTTTTGCAGCGCACGCAAAAATAGGTTTTCGATTTTACACCTTGTGTTACAAAATAACAATTTTATTACGGATCCCTAATTTTGAAAAAAAAAATAATGAAAGATAAATGGACTACCCAACACTGAAAGAATCATTCAAATTGGACCAGTAGTTCCAGAGATTAGCGCGTTCAAACAAACAAACTCGCAGCTTTATAATATTAGTATAGATAAGAGCCCTTTTACAAAATTGCGCTGCTGCCGTACTACGATTGCACTAGTATATATTGCATTTTACGGGTGATGTATCGAGTCTTATAAAATAATTATTAATGAACTAATTATAAAAATATATACATATTTCAGTGATTTAATGATGGTAGATTAGTTTTATAAAAGTTTTAGATAGTAATTCTATTTAATTCAATATCAAAATACGAGTTAAACCTGCATTATTTTTTGGTAAAACTCGCGGAGGTTAGATGTTTTTTTTGATAATTAATGAGATGGATAATCTTAATTCTAATACATCGTGTTACAACAAAAACATATTTCTGATGTCGTAGTAATTATTTTCATCTAATTTATATATTATCGTTTTTTCCGCAAACTAGCTGCAGTAGAACGATCAGTACAAAAAAGGAGAAAAGTATTTAGTATAGCAAATATTCTACATTAACTTACAATAGGAAGAATAAATCTACTGTTTATTTCTATTAGAAATAGTCAAAATCTTTTCTAAGGGGGTAAACGAGGCGCTCAAAACTTACGATTTTTTGCAAAAAATGTGAAATAGCTCTTAATGGTGCAAACGAAACAAATCAGTTTTACCTGCACTATGGCGCAAGTCAATGGTGCATTCGGTACAACACGGGGAGGTTTGCAGCGAGTTGATGGACCAAGATAAACATTACCTACCTAATATTACGATGATTTGTAGTTTTACTGGATCTATTGCACAATGCAGTAATTTGTAGTCGTTTGATACACATCTCGACTCGACATAGCTTTTATAATATAATAGATTCTTCTTAAGACTAAGTAAGCCACCACACACAGCAGGTGGTGTACCACGAACTGTAAATTAGACTCAATTTAGATTTTAGAACCAAAAAAAATTAAACATTAAAGAATAGAAATAAACAATTGCAAAAATTGTGACTGAAAAAATATACTGACAACTGTTTTTCTAGTAAACATTTCTTTTGATTTATAAATGAAGCAGTTTTATGCTTAAAATTTCAATTCATAGATATTAAATTGCTTTACTTCAAAAGAGAGGCACTTACCTCTCTGTTTGGAAAGAGTTCGTGGTACGGGCACCAATGTAGATTGTCTTTATTTGTGTTTAATTTCTACTAGGTCGTGAATAAACCAAGAAGCTTCAAAGTTGACTTAACTACAAATATTTTAGTTTTATTTAAATATTCGGCTCATACAAATTGCAGTAAAAATATCTTGATGAAGTATAAACCTGATATAACCACTAAAAAAATATCTCTAGGTTTCTAATAACAATCTGCATATTTATTTAATGCCAGTTAATAAAAAGGAACATCTTAGCTGCCATGGGGTTCCTGTTCTTCTGCCTACTTCTTAACCTAGCTTGAATGACGTTTACACAGAGGGGAGCTCTGTGGACGTTCACTATGGCTATGCAAGTAATCTTTTTTGATTAAAATAAATAAGTTAAATGTGTTTATAGCGTCTTAAACAGTTAGATCAATATTTATGAGATTACTCTGAAGTGAAAATTATATGCAAGGTATTTGTAAACGTGTTTATAAATAGCTCCTGCTCGAAGGACCAACTAAGATTACAAAAAAAATACCTCCAATTGTATTCTGCAGGGCACACTGCGAGCATAGCTTGAAACTATGTTCGTTTCCAATATTTTATTATTGTTGTTCACACTTATAGCATAATTTGGCTTCACCTAGCTCTGCTAGTAAAACGGAATCGACGATACAAAACGGAGTTAAGATGGTTTCGCGTCGCTCCCAATCTGACCTCGCTTTGGCAATATAGCAATGAACCTTGAAAGTTCAAATTAGGTCGTCATAATACTGTACAATTTATAGAACAGTAACTAGTAAAAGATTACCATACATCTTTGGTAAAAATGTGCGTTTCAAAAATATTTAAAGTTATATTAACACTTCTATCGTCGTCTCCTTTGGATTCTTGAAGTCTTCTTAATATAAGTAAGGGGTGCACTGAACTCTCATTCAGTGCATTTTTTTTACAGCTGTAACAGAAATAATATAGAATATTATTTGCATATCAATAGCAGTCAATAGGAAACCACTAACCATGTATTATTCAACATGCAATAGTTATTTATAAAGCAGGCATAAAATAAAGTTAAGGTGCAGTTAGATTCATTAGCAAGTAGATTTTTTTGAAAAAGAACTGTTTAAAGTATATGTTCTTTGTGCACAATTGCCAGTTTAGTAATATTTTTGACCCGTATCATAAGGACGGGACGTTGTGAACTCCACACTAAACGTAAATTAGTAAAAAGAAATCGTCGTTGGATTGTAAGTACGGAGTTATCTTGGCCGCGGTTCAAAGGTCATCATGCTCGAATCAACTCTGTTAGTAAGACGCTATTCATTTGAACATTTACTGACATTGACTACGCGGCGGGTCATTCCGAGACGAAGTCCACTTTCTCCGGCAAATCTTTATGTAGATGTCGTTCGTGTAGCAATAGATTGTGCTTCTGATAGGCCCGGTACACACAGTAAGGGCACTTGAAACTGGGCTGTTTTCTGCACTCATACTTTATGTGCCGCTGGAGGGACCCTTTGTGCTTGTATTTGTTCCCGCAATCCACGCATTCGTATAGTGTCCACCCGGCCTTACCGCTGCTCAAACCACCCGGGTTACCATAACCCAATATATAAGGAGTGTAAAACTGTGCAACTGAAATAAAACGCAAATAAAAATAAATACGTGCAAATAATACTAAGCTACCACCATACTATGTGAAGCCAAGCCGCCTTTAAATAAAGTATGTGCTGTAAACATTGAAGCAGAGGATAATGCACCATGTCTCCCATTAATTTGCTCTGTATGTAGACTACAAGTTTTAGGTTATATCTATTACTAAATGTTTATAACTAGTAACGTCTCATGCAACCATCCTATAATATATAAAAACTTGGATTAAATTTACGCTGTACACTGTACTTCCCATTGAATAAAAACTACATTTTAATTGTCAGATTTGAGTGTAATCAGTCTGTTAGTTGTTTAGCATGCAAGTACATATTTCAAGATAAACCAACCCTATTTTTTTTTTGGATTTTCTGTTAGACACCAATGAGGACATTTCAGGTTTTGTTAAAAATACCCATTTAATATATAATAATAATACAGATTCTTGGTAGAAGTTTAACATGAAAACAAATTTATATCAAGAATAGCAACTTTATTAAAATACAAAGAGGTTATAAAAATACAATCAAATGCATTTAATCACTGTAACTTCGACCTACAGGCAAATAAGAAATATATCTACAGTAACCACAAATATTCTAGGCAGCAATTCTTACTTATAACTAGATTTGTTTAAAACATCACTTGGAAGGTCATTAACGTAAAAAATATACTGTTTCGGTATTATTTTACTGGTGGTATCCGACAATAGGGATGATGACGGGGTGAAGAAAACAAAATTCTATTACGTCCACCAGTTTGATTACCAAAAAATAATGGATACGACTTTTTTCTTTTGTCAATCAAAGTACAATAAAAATTGTACCAAGACGTGACGTCATGCGATACTTAAATCAACATCTTTGTAATGTTTACATTAAATGAATTAAGAAATAAATACGTGTCCAATACTTTTTAATAAACTGCCTGGTAGACGACGAAGAAAAAATTGTGCGCACGGACCACACATCTGAAGTGAAAATTCTTTTCTTAAATGACCAAACATTAAGGAATAGGGCGTCGCGTGAGACGCTCGTTTCAGCCTTCGCCGAGTTACCCTCCAACTTATATGCTCGTCGGGAAGAGCTGAGCGCGCATCCCACCCACCCACACACACACACACACACACATATATAGTCGTGTGTACATTTCCTTTTCACCTTTTCACAGAATTTTTCCTTTTATAAGCCTTCCCAAAAGAAGTTTCATCGTCATCATGCCTATTGCCAAAATTGTAAGAAGCCACTGTTCATGGAAGCTCTATCACAGCAGATACCTATTTTGACAACAATTTTAATGTACACGTACTGAAAAGGAAAAATAAATCCATCACAGTGTTTGTCATGAATGGAGCGATTGTATCAAACTGCAGTTTTCTGCCAGCAGGTAACTCATTACTGTTGATAAAAATCACAACCTAGAAATTTTGCAATGATTTCTTAACATGGTGTACGTTTCAACCAATTATTCGACAAATCGGGAACATTTTAACATCTAATGACTAAAGTTTTGAAGGCACTTAGTTTTTATACTGACTTAATTGGTTGTACTTTGTGAGCTTTACATTTTGATTGCATGATGGTAACTCGAGCGGATTAAATAACACTAATTCGGTGAAGGATCAGGAAAATCACACCGCTGTCGCGTTCCATAATTGGAAATGACATAAAAAGATTGTAAGACGGAAAGACGAAAGTTTGCGAGCTTGTTGGAAGAGCAGCGGTGTGATTTTACGTGACGCAAATCAACCCTAACTTATAATTTCTAAATGGTAATGTGTATAAAATACTTAAAAACTATCTATCTGGAAGAGAAACTGGAACCTCACAAAAAATAGTACGATTGTGCATGAATTATAGTCGCTATTATAGTTAAGACAATGGCAGTGTCTTTTGTGGTTTTGACGATTAATAAAAATATTTAGGCACTTGGTTAGCATCAGTCGTCATATCAAACATTACTGGGCCTCTTTGCACTGAATACAGTGAGACACTCTCCACAAGGAACAATGCTTCCACACATTAATCTTGGATAAAGTTATAATTCTATTGTAAAGGTTAAAATAAATGCATAAGACGTAAAGAGATCTAAAAATAACCGAATAAAAATTAACTTACATGAGTATTACAATTATATAAGGGAACATGCATTATGGCAAAGAACTAGAGCTTGCTACCTAAGCGAAAAATAGCATCATTTGCAACTATAACTATTAATATACAAAATATAACTTAAAACACGAGTTTGTTTTAAAGATATTTCTATATAATTATACCCAAATGAGTACGAACATAATTTAAATGATAATTTACGAACGATTACTATGATATGACGTTTCAAAGTGGTTCTTTAACCACGATAAGAGCCTAATCTACAAATGGTGTGAAAAGGGTTGCCAGATGCTGGCTTATCAATACCGGGAAATATGCACCCCTCCCCCTAAAAAATAAATCATCAAATCAAACCCCCCATCACCCCCCCAGACTTAAAACATCAAGCAGGTGTTTGCCAGATGCTGGCTTATCAATTCCGGGACATTTGCAACCCCCCCCCCCCTCTTAAAAAAATAAAGCATAAAATGAACCCATCCAGAATTAAAACATCAAGCAGGTGTCATTCGTTATTAGTTTATTTTATTACGAGACTACCACGTTATCAGAATCCGGGACAATAAGTCAAATTACTGGACACGGGACAACTCGTAAAATTCCGGGACAATCCCGGAAATCCCGGCCACCTGGCAACCCTAGGTGTGAATGAGACTATTCGAATCATAAAACAATGTGCACGATATATTTCAGCAGGTAGTAACTGCAACTGGTAACAATCTTAACCGAAACAAAATTGTACTTTAAAAATCTCAAACCTTACATATAAACCAGGAATGATAGTTCACAATAAATGCTGTACATAAAAATATATATAATAACAGCGTAACTTTGTAAAATCACTTTTCACTTAACATACTCGATAAATGCAACGGTCGCATACACTGTGACAATCGCAACGCAACTCGTATGACAAAATACTAGTTGAAATTCGTCAAGAGATTAAAATTCAAAATATCTCTAATTGTTCACTTCTGGGTGTATATTAAATATTAAAGAACTGAGTAGGTAACAAACGAAGGCACTATGCGTGACCTCGGCGAAGGCAATTAACATCTAACGTGACTGTCCGATGCCACTATCACATAAGAGATTTCATCACATTTATCACAATCGGAATAAACTCGGGAATCGTATTTTAATTTTACAAAAAAAAACATCTCTAAAAATGTATACCTATCTATTCTCTCAAACGATTTTCCAAAGTAGTATAACGAGAAACATTAAAATATTTAACATTGATCTCTACAAAAAATATTGTCGTCGTTTCGAATTCGAATAATTATAAAACACTGGAGTGTCTAGTGTGAGTTTTTTAGACGTTCCCTTTTAAGCGTACGGCAGTCTCGCTACTTTCGAATATACAGGGTGTACAAAAATACAAATAAAGCTTGAAGGGTGTTGAAGTACACCATATAAGGAGTCTTCTCTAATTTTCTTAAAATATTTGCATGAAGTTTTAACTTTTTATAAAAACAGTTATTTTTAATGATCCTCGCACTAGTGACGTGTCTTGAAATGATCGATATTTTTATTAATCATTAATAATAACTGTTTTTATAAAAAGTTAAAATTTCATGCAAATATTTTAAGAAAATTAGAGAAGACTCCTTATATGGTGTACTTCGACACCCTTCAAGCTTTATTTGTATTTTTGTAACACCCTGTATTTAACCAAAACTCACCCACCGTACGCTACGAAAACTATCAAAATCCCGCACTAGGCACCGCGCATACCTAATAAGGTATCGTTCTTAAAAATAACAGAGTATTTAAAAAGTGACTAAAGCTCACGGCACGCCTGAGACTATGTGCACGCGTCGACGTTGTCCTGCTTGATGTACTGCTCCGGTTTCATGTGGACCTCGCGGTGCATTCGCTCCATGTGGCGAGCGATATGCATCTTCTGCTTGGCGCGGTAGACGCAGTAGGGGCACTGGAACTGGGGCTCCTTGCCGCACTCCCACTTCTGGTGGTTGCGCAGCGAGGACTTGAGCTTGTAGACGCGGCCGCAGTCGGGGCAGGTGAAGGCGGGCTCGCCGGGCCCCGGGGGCGGGGGCGCGCGGAGCCCCGCCACCAGCGGGAGCGCCAGGCGCGCCGACCACTGCTCCCACGAGAGCCCCCCGATCCTAGTGAAAGACACGTCCTCGGGCGCGCAACCTGCCCCTGAAACCCCGACAGACCACATCAAATCATCCACACGCGACACACCCCCGCGAGTTATCTAAACGACGATACGGTTACGTACAAGCGATACATGTTACACATACATAACGTATCAGTACTTACTATATATACATACACATAGATAGATATATATATATATATATATATTAGAATAGATATTATACGAACGTACATACGGATACATAGAGATATATGATACGTAATAATATATAATAACTACTGTGAATATTCACCGAGTGCTGTGATGAAAGCTTTGCAAGGAAAAAGTAAAACAAAAGAACAAAAAGGAATATAAACATTTATTTAGTCACGATTTCACGATCACGTTGTCCTTTTTTTAGACCGGGTGAACTCTATTAACAATGTGTAACAATTATGGACTGTTTTGAAACTCTTATTTGAGGAAGATTAGGTAGTGTTTGTTTTTTGTATCGACAATGCCAATAAGTTTTAGTCACCGCTTTGGACATTTAACAAACGTTTGTTAATATGTAGTCTCCCGACCCATGGGTTTTCTTGTCTACCTGAAATTATTAACTTTATTAGTATGAACGAAAAAGAAAAGGGAAATCATATCGCCGCGACATGCGCAAGTTGAAAATGAGAGCTGTGTGTGGGGGTTTTTAAGAGTACAAACGCAATTCATGCACACATGCACTGTTAACAGTCAAAAACCATATCTACTTAACGAAACCAAGACTCACCTAATAGGCACGAAATAATAACAACTTTAAATAAAGGATGGGAAACATTAGGGGGGAAGGGGGAATAATAAAAAGCCGCAAGTTTATTATACTAATAGCTATATTTTGATTAAACTTTTCTACCAAGTAAACCCCGATATATTCATATAAAAATCACACTACATAATTTGACAGGTAAATTTTTCAATAACATTAACAAACAATGTAAACGACATAACATCAAAATGTTCACCTTAATTCATACATCAGTACCATATACCGTATAACATGATATGATGGGAATATTGCATATCAAAACATATTCATATATGCTTCGCAATGACTCGAATGCCGAGTGACGCTCGTGTCACCGTCACGCTAATAAACTAATACTGACTTTGGTCAAATAGCATTGTTAACCTAGTTTAACAAAAAAAATATCAACAGCGTCAATATGCTAATCGAAACTTGGAATATTGCTATTAAATATCAGTAAATATCGAGTTAACATCTTTGAAAATTTTGAACACATTTATTTTTATCCCAGTTTTTTCTTCTATATATAAACCAATCAACATTATCATAATATTTCTAACACGCAATAAATACATCTACAGGTAACATTGTAGGCACATAATGAGCTTTTATGATTTACCTAAAATAAATGGCACCCGACTCTTTGTAACACATCAAAGTCGATTTACACAAGTTTGGTATTACACAGAGTCGCGGCGCCATGGCGGAACGGTAGTCCCTTAACATTATACTAATTAGCAACTTGAAAAAAATAAACTTTGGATTTGCTATAAATTGTCAGGAAGACAAGGAAAATGGTCCCTCACTTTTTTTAACTAAGAAACGAGAAAAAAAAACAAGAAAAATATTAATAAATTATGTAGTAAACAATAACTTAACCGATTAAATCTAAATAAACAATCAAGAAAGACAGCAGAAAAACAAGGACCTAATTAATTATTAATATAATGAATTCTCTACCCGTGACAGAATATTAAATATAGTAATAACATCATCAACCCTCGTCAAGAGGGGGCATATAATAATATATTAGATAAAGGAATATCAACTATGTCTTAATATCATTGCACTAAATATAACAATTTGGAATATGATCCATTCAAGGAATGATATGTCATTACAACTAAACAAAATTCGAGATAGTTACAATAAAACGTATCTATTCATAAATAACATTAATATAATTTGGTACACGCTTCATGAAAATGTATAATAAGTCGTTTTCGTCTACAGTTCACATCAGAATTATTCTATTAGGACCGAAACGATCGATCTACGCGTTCGCGGGTGAAGTGTCCTAAAATATTCGACCTAGGGTCCATCCATATTTCTCCGAATAAAATACTCAGGGGGTCAGTCTTAACTACAACGATAAACTCTAAAACAAAAATCAACAAGATCGGCGCGTGCGCCGCTTAGGGAATGTGCACATTACATCTATAATAAGTAAAAATATTAAAAATAAAAAGATTTCAACAAACAAAAATAAAAGTAAACTATAAATAGAAATTATTGCAGGACCGATTTGGTTGGGTATCTACTTTGGTGTTGGTCGCATGTATGTACAGGTATGCTACGTCTATATGGTGGTTTTCTTAGTGCGGCGCACCTTGTTGGTGGCGTAGAGCAGCCACTCTGCGTTGTGGTGCTTGCGGATGTGGACGCCGAGGTTGCCCCGCTGCTTGGCCCGGTAGGAGCAGTAGGGGCACTGGTGCGCAGGCGCCTTGCCCCCGCACTCCACGTTCTCGTGGCGGCGCAGCGTCGACTTCCAGCGGTACTTCTTGCCGCAGTGCCGGCACTCGAACTGGCGACTCGGGTCTTCGCCCTCGCGTTTCACGTACGCCTGCTTCGGCTTGTTGTCGAACGAATCGCCGCCTGCGACTTGGAACTCGTAGTACGGGTCGGCCTCCTCGGGCAGCACTATGTCGTCGGTGTCGTCGTACTCGGCGTCGCTGTCCGCCTCCTCCGATTTAGTCGGTCTGTAGTCGCTGGGCGGGGAGACGGTGTTGTTGTTCTGTAGGAAGGCGTGCTGAAGCAGATGCGCCTTGATATTGTCGGACAGCAAGGGCGCGGGGAAGGCCAGCTCCTTGGGCTTCATGACGTTGGTGACCTGGATGCAGGGCGGCACCAGGGCGGCCAGCGACTGCGTCTGGTGCTGCACCGACAGGAGCGACAACAGTGCCGTCGGGAGGTGGCTATCCTTGTGCGACTCTGGAATACAACACATCGGAGGTATTGCAAATAATAAGTTAAGCGGAACTACTTATGGAGTCTGTCTGTTAATACTACCGAAGGCTAAAATAAAATTAAGGAACCAAAGAAATGCGTTACAATAATAATAATAATAAAAAAAATATAAAAAAATAATCTCTTGTTAGGAATTATAAGGCAAAGCTTCTAAAATTCATGCAGACATGCACAATCCAAGTAATCGAACTCTCTGACTTATCTTCCCATAAGTTTAGGAAACGGGTCGGGCTCGTGACGTCGCGCCGTGCGAAATGAAAAACTGCCATCGGTATCTTTTTCATAAAGTAGTTTATTAATTAAAAATATTGAATATCAATGAGTTAACGTTAATACCTAAGTGTACAATCATATAAAATTTAAGAATTTCAATACCATCTAAAAAGGAAGATCCGAGTGGTTATAAGGCACTAATTAGTAAAGCACTCATGTAATAGTTTCTCACGCATCACTTTTTGGGTTGGTTGGGGTGTTTCTTGTTGATGTGGTTCTTGAGTTCGTTGCGGCGATGTTTGCTGCAGCTGCAGTAGGGGCACTTGTACTGGGGCTCGCGACCGCACTCGAGGGTCACGTGACGCACCAGGTTGCGGCGCGCGTTGTAGCAGCGCGAGCAATTGGGGCACTTGTACCCTTTCTCAGTCTTATTCTTGGTCAAGGCGAATCCTGTCTTATCATTGGGGAATATGTTGTATTTAGAATCACTTTTGTCGTCAGACTCGGGGGATTTTTTAGTTTCCGTTTGCTGTTTGGCGTTCTCCTTCGCCTCCTCTTGCGCGGGGTCTTTCGGTTTCATGTTCTTTAAGATGGCGTAAGTCTTTGACGGCGGCTCGTCGATTACCTCCTGTGTTAGCGTCGAGATTTTATTACGCAGCGATCTTTTAGGACCTGAAATGGAAAATTTAGTACAGTGCACTTAAAAGCGAAACGGAAAGAAATCAAATAAATAATTTAAAATAATATCGCGGACAGTTCGTATTGTGAATGTTTTATAGTATAATAAAACCATTCAGAATACTAATGTTTGTTTTTAGTTACGTCATGATAATTTAATGAAAAGATGTTATGATTTCACATGTGATTCGATAGAAACTCAAAATAAAAACCAATAATAATATCAAAATAAAGTATATTCAAAGAAAACAAAATTTAAACAACAAAATGAAAAAAAAAACATGGCTTGTGACTCCGCCTAACTACTTCATATGATAGATAATGTAAATAAAAAATCTAATACGAAACTAATCAACAATAAACAAAAGGAAAAAATAACGATAGTGACTACTGATATATCAATCAACATAGCAAGTAAGCCTTGATTTGGCACCGGTAATGAGATCAAAATGCTCAACTCACAGTTCAACAAAAGCTTGAACGTAACACTACAAAAAGTACCTAAACGAAAACAACGCGCAGATGATTTTATACAACTACATAACTATAAAGGCGAAATGTGAACTTTTAAGTACATAATTTCAGTCTTTTATCAACTTTCTAAACAACAAATAAAAGGCTAGTCTAATATAAGAATAGTCTTTAGCTACGACTGGTTTTTCAATCAACTATAAAAATTAAGGCTTGATTTGGCACCGGTAATGAGATCTAAATGCTCAACTCACAGTTCAACAAAAGCTTGAACGTAACACTACAAAAAGTACCTAAACGAAAACAACGCGCAGATAATTTTATACAACTACATAACTATAAAGGCGAAATGTGAACTTTTAAGTACATAATTTCAGTCTTTTATCAACTTTCTAAACAACAAATAAAAGGCTAGTCTAATATAAGAATAGTCTTTAGCTACGACTGGTATATCAATCAACTATAGCGAGTAAGGCTTGATTTGGCTTCGGTAATGAGATCTAAATCGCAAACTTATAGTTGGACAAACTTTGAATGTAACACTAGAAAAAGTAAAGGAAAGCAACGCGTAGATAATTTTATACAACTACATAACTATAAAGGCGAAATGTGAACTTTTAAGTACATAATTTCAGTCTTTTATCAACTTTCTAAACAACAAATAAAAGGCTAGTCTAATATAAGAATAGTCTTTAGTTACGACTGGTATATCAATCAACTATAGAAAGTAAGGCTTGATTTGGCACCGGTAATGAGATCTAAATCGCCAACTCACAGTTGGACAAATTTTGAATGTAACACTACAAAAAGTAAAGGAAAGCAACGCGTAGATAAATTTATACAACTACATAAAACAAATAAAAGGCTAGTCTAATATAAGAATAGTCTTTAGCTACGACTGGTATATCAATCAACTATATCGAGTAAGGCTTGATTTGGCATCGGTAATGAGATCTAAATCGCCAAGTCATAGTTGGACAAACTTTGAATGTAACACTAGAAAAAGTAAAGGAAAGCAACGCGTAGATAAATTTATACAACTACATAAAACAAATAAAAGGCTAGTCTAATATAAGAATAGTCTTTAGCTACGACTGGTATATCAATCAACTATATCGAGTAAGGCTTGATTTGGCATCGGTAATGAGATCTAAATCGCCAAGTCATAGTTGGACAAACTTTAAATGTAACACTAGAAAAAGTAAAGGAAAGCAACGCGTAGATAAATTTATACAACTACATAACTAACTATAAAGGCAAAACGTGATCTATTCAAGTACATAATTTCAGTCTATTAACAACTAATCTAAATATAAAAGGAAAAAATCTTTGTAAAAACTTCAACGAGTATATAAAAACAAATGAGAAAAATAATTTGAAATGAAAACATTTCATTTCCCCTTGGGCTCATCGATTTGGTTTTTCTGGCTAGGCTTATCTTTATCTTTCCCCCAGTTGGGGTGTTTGAGTGCGATGTGCGAGGTGAGTGTTTTTTTCTGCGAGTACCGTTTACCGCACTTCTCGCACACGAACTGTGGGCCGGTGACGCACTCATACTTTTCGTGACGCAATTTGTTTCTTCTGTATTTATAATGTTTTTTCTTGCATATGGAACAAATGTATCTTTTCTCGTGATCGCCGGACGGTTTGTGGCAACCGCCGGTCACTCCTAGCTCGCGTTTCCTTTTCAATTTCTTAGTGCCTCTTACGATTTTCTTTTTCAGCACCTTTCTGACCGCTCTTCTGGCTCTACGCTCGGGCGCGGGGGTCTCAGTGGCGCCGTGCGTGCCACTTTCGCATTTGAAGAATCCCCGGGTTAGTGGAAAAGGAGTTTTTGCGTAAATCATGGTGCTTAATAGATCTATGGATGGTTCTGGAAGGGGAAAACAGTGAAAAGCGACAATAAAATACATATAAAGCATTAGTGACAAGGATAAATGAAACGAAACTGCGTATTAGTTACAAGAGAAGACAAATGAAGCGTGGCAATAGCGTTTAGACGTTCGGTAACTGTACAAGGTTACGGTGTGGGTACCATTATTATTCAGTTTATGAAATGGATTGCGGTAAACATATATTATTGCAGTGACCATGCTGATTGGAGGATTCAGAGGGACGCCGTTGTAAATACCTTTTTGCCTACCTTGAAATTACTTTATTTTAATAATAAGTTCATTGTTTGTTTCGTCCTAATTTAAGGTTTAATAATAATCCTGCGTCGATAAATGAAATGCGCATGGGCAGTGACTCGTTTCATGCTTCCAATAATCTAGACAGTTGCAAAATGCCTAGTTACATGCATGTTTGTTGAAAATGTAAAAATGAATTCCTAAGGAAAGACATCTGCCGTGAAATCACATGTGAACAATGCAAATAAAAAAGGAAATAATAAATAATAGATAAATAAGCCATATAACCGACAAACTAGGTTTATTAGTAATAATAAAAGAAAATGAAAATTTCTATTTACCTTTGATCGCCCGCCGCAGTGCGTAATCACAATCCAAAAATCTTCTATAAAACAAACATTTATGAAAAATCACACATGAACTGTGCTATTTTACCCGCGATATTTAGCGTTTACTTAGCCGGAAGATTTCTCATAGATATTTAAGAATCAAAATTGGGAGGTGAGGTTTTGTGCATATAAAATGTGTTTCTACCTCTACATAATGTTAAGATATAAATATTAAATTAAATGTATACAAATGAATATTATAATGTTAAAATCTTACTTACCACCGTAAGTGCAAGCCATTCCACTCGAGTGTTAGAACATAACATATTATTAGCACTTTGTTTTTTCGATTATTTTACCAGTTCAACTTACTAGTGTAACTAACAAGCATGCATGAACTACATATGTCTAGACCCCATAACACAAACATTAAGCCAAATTGTACACGTACAAATGTTCACTACTGTTAATTTAATAGTAATCTTAAACGCACTTACCTTTTTAAACAATTACCTCACCTTTTTCACAAGGAAAAAGGCTACAGAAATGCAAAACCCAATTTACCAAAACCTTTACCTGTTGCACTGAAATAATCATGAAAGTTCAAAAGTGGTACAAAAAAATATTGTAAGATTAGTAGTTTATAATAATATTAGATATTATTTATTATAAGGTTTAAGTTTCACATGTGAAAACACTAGCACTCTTGTATCCGCTGTTGTGAAATATAATATTTATATATAACAAGATAAATAGATTATTTTAAGCAATGACTGTTCTATAGTTCAAATTATGGGAAGACATTGCGCATTTCATCCGTTCCTTGTATGTCCTAGAACAATAATCTTTTTTTTTTGTTTTTTTTTTTAATTTTACTTTTTTTACTGAAAAGGTTCTATTAGTTCACATTTTTTATAAAAAAAAGTTTATTGTTCTAGATTCAAAGTTGGGTCCCATTGAACACCTTGGGTTGTCGGATGATGGTGCAGCGAACAACACAAGATGTTTGTATGAGCATCGCGGCCGGTATAAGTGTGCGCTTACCTTGCGAGTCTCTGGCGCTGTCGTTCGAGTTCATGATTTCATCTTGAGATCTTTCCATGTGCCATTGAAAATCTGCAAAAGAACGCATTGCTACTAAAACTGTCTCTAACAAACTAAACTACATATTTGTTTTAAACTTTCATGGTCACTAACATTAATGTTTATTATTAACGGGATTGTCACCATGCACCGATATTATTATCATCATCATCATCAGCCTATTAATGTCCCCACTGCTGGGGCACAGGCCTTCCCTATGAATGGAATAGGGAGATTGGGCCATGACTCACCACGCGGGCCCAGTGCGGATTGGTGGGTGCTAACGACTGCAGATGCAGCCGGGACCAACGGCTTAACGTGCCTTCTGAAGCACGGAGGAGCTCGAGATAGTAAATTTTTGGTCACCCATCCAATGACCGACCACTGCGAAAGTGGCTTAACTTCAACGACCGCAGCCGAACGCGCTAACCACTTGCGCCATCGAGCTCCTCCGAGATATTATTATACGGCACTGTTAAACTGCAGAAGTATCGGAGACTCATAAAAAACAAGGTACATGGCAACAATCCCGTTAATAGCTATAAACTAAACTACAGTTTCTAAAATGATTAACGGCCGCACTCAAAGATGTCAATTAATTTTTGAGATCGGTTAAAGTTGGTGCTGTCTCTATGCTGTAAAATAAATAGAATAAGATCAAACGTCACTTCGTCAGCATTAAATTTAATTGACGTCTCTGATTGAATCTCATACTAAACGTGACTTTAATGCTCTAATTCTATAACTTAGTACAATGTTTCTAAAGTGATGTTTAGTGTGTCAAATTTACACACAGAAGTTTAGAATTCATAGTAAGCTGCCTTCTCCGCTATACGGAGTTCATACAGTACAAAGAACACAAAGGTGGACAAAATATAAACATATTTAAGAATAAATTGAAACAGCATCTTATGAAAACAGCGTATTATTCTGTTGATGAATTTATGAATGAAAAATAAATTTCATTTAATTTAACTTAATTATGCTTGACCTGTTTATTTGATTTAGTTAACTTAATTATGTTTGACCTATAAATTTGATTTGATTTAACTTGATAAGATATGATTTTGATTTGACTATGATGATATGCTATGATTATGATGACATGATATGATATAAATTGACTTGATTAATTTTTAAAATGGATTGATTTTGTTTAAATTTGGTTGGACCTCTTGTGATTTAATATGATCAACAATTAAGTGAAATTAATGTATTTAATGTTAAGCTCAAGTTTGTTGCAACACCCCAACGGGGTCATGTACCACTAACTATTAAGTATGTAAGACCTTATAATAAGGGTGAGGCCAAACGAGCGTAATTTTGTGAGTGGTGAGTCGCAGAATTTCGGTCGCAGAAATTCTGCTGCATTCGATTTCATACAAAAAGGCAGTTGGTGCCACACGACAACGCAAAATGAGTTGTCTGCCGACTCAATGCGCATAAGCTCGTCCGAATTTCGGTCGGGGTGAGGGTAGGGCAATGAAGGGGAGTGGGGAAGCAACAGTTTGTTACAAGTTGCGTGGTGTAATAATTCTTGAAAAACACGTAATGGCATATGATAGTACTTTTCAAACATATCTGGATTTGCACAGAAACGTTCATATAAAGTATGGAACTGTCCACATATCAGTCTCTGACTATTCAGTGGGTTTACCCAGTTTCTTTTTCTGGCCTCATCTTCTGAATATGCTTCAATATTTTTAATGGATCCATTGCACTCGACGACACGAACACCCCGTACTAACGCTCAATAGTAACTGAATAAATTACGTTCGTATGGCAGCTCAACAGAAATTCAGTTGAACGTAAAATAAGTGACCGAAAATAAGCGACTCACAACTCACAAAATTACGCTCGTTTGGCTTCACCCTTAATAATGTACATGAGCAATGTGATATAAATAACTAAATAAAAAAAAAGGACAACACTTTATAAAACATTCCAAAAATTAAATACTTTTTACAAAAAAAGTTAAAAGGATGACAAACAGGGACATGACCCTACTGATAAGTAGTGAGTGAAGTGAAACACCATAGCCTGTAGACGGCGATACCAAGATGATTTTATTTTTGAGTGTGTATGCTGTTGGTCGCAGATGACCTTTACAGAGTCACCGGGATGGGGACGGCGAGATCCTAAGGGGACCTCAAACCGAGAATTGGCGAGTGCCTCTAGAGGTATTCCAGGCGGATGACATCTCCCCACGGGGAGAGTCTCTTCGCCGTCTGGAGTCTCTAGACCACTCGAACCAGGAGGTCTACTCTGTTTCTCCGAAACAAACTTTCGATAACGAAGTTCAAACGAAATTTAAATTCGTCAATTTAAGTTTAATTTGAACGATAAACTATCAAATTGAACCTTTCTTTGAGTAGGCTTAGAAAATGTACACCTCAATCTATATTCCGACGGCGAATATTATTATAATTATAAACGAACCAGAAACATAGTACGAAAAGTGCGAAGATTCGATCGAAATTTCATTTTTCGTTGAATAAGAGTTAGCCTCCTGAGCGGGTCGGCTAAATTAGAGGCCAAAATAGTGCTCGCGCCGTTGCCTACCCTGCCTGACCCAATCCTCTACTTCGTGACCTTTTTTTTTTTTTTTTGTGACGAGGGGAAATGCAGTTACGCACCATACCGTGACGCTGACTAGGCGCACGGCGTGTGTGGGACTCGCCGGCACGGGAAACAGTGCCGACCCTACTCAAGCAGGACCAGTGCGGAAGGCCACACTGATCCTACTCCACTAAAACCCCCCGGTACCCTCTACGCCCATATGGGGGCGTCTCGGGGCCGACGCACCTGCGTGCGCCACATCTCCGAGCACGCCCCCGGGCAGGCCCGGCCCAACGAGTGGACCGGGCGACGCGGCTCAGGGGGACTGCGCTAGGGTTCTACTTCGTGACCTGGAGACTCCGGAGCCCTGGAACCTAACTCACCGACAGAAATACAACGCCACCAAAATGTAGTGTTATTTTATTGTGGTCTTCTGTAAGGTGGAGGTTACCTCCCAAGACGGGCGCTCCAATCCGAGCAGAGAATTCGCTTTGCTCTACCCCTCTTACAGGAAGTATAAACATTGTGTGTAAAGTAACAAATACACGTATACATTTTGGCAGGAGAAAAAGATCTAATTTTGGCCATTAGTATAAATCCTAACCTATTATTGTAAAAGTGAGTTTGTCTGTTACGCTTTCACGTAAAAATTACTAATTGGATTAGGATATAGGATAGGATATATGTCGCGTTTTTATCACGCCCAACTGTCAAATTACTATGGAGTTTGACAGACGCGATAAAATACATGATATAATGTAAATCGGGGTGCTCATGCTACGGGGACTGGAACGACACATAGGGATACTTTTTATCCCGTAAAAATGCGGAAGAAGTCACGAGCGCCCGATAGTGAATAAATAATTTATATTTTTTTTAAATGAACATGCTCGAGTAATATGGAAACAAAGTACATACACAGTATGAACTTAGTATACTGTTGAGGTACTCACGCTATACAAGCGTGTTACCTTGAAACAAGTACTCTATAGGCAATAACTTTGTTGAGGTATTGTAACGTTTGAAACCTACATAATATATAGCTCTATAGCGCTGTTTAATAAAAAAAACGAGATTAATATTTTTGTGAACTTACAGTAGTCGCGTCTGATGTGTAACATTTGAAACCTCACCTTATATTAGTAAAAGAAGAAATAAAACCTACTACAAAAGGAATAAGACATTTGAACATTATGTTCTAAAATCAAATCAATTAGCGCGCGCTTTCGCGACTTCCTGTTACACAATTCCGTCCCATTTCAGGAAATCACTCCCACAAATTGCAGGAAAGCGAGAGGAAAGATGTTTCACATCAAAAATATAGCTTTTGTTCCTCCTTTCTTCAGTTTTTTTGGCCGAGTGGTTTGTACGCAGGGTTTCATGGTGTCGCCGACTCGAGAGGTCCCGGGTTCGAATCCCGGTGGGGGCAATGTTTGTGTGATGAATACGAGCATTTGTACTCCAGTCATGGATGTTTAATGTGTATACAGTACAGTACATGTATTCTATCCGTTACCCTAGCATCCCATAACACAAGCCTTACAGTGCTTACCTACTTTTTGGGCCTAGGCTAATTGGTGTGAGTGTCGGAAATATTTATTTATTTATTTTATTTTCTTAGCCCGTATTTAGGAAGGAACGTTAAGCCGTTAGTTTTGGCTGCATCTGTATTCATTGGCACCCACCAATCGACTCTAGGCCAGCGTGGTGGTCAGTTATCACTATGCCACCTTACTGCCATCATAGGTCAGTTCTCATTCATTAGGTAACACAAAAAAAGTTCAACAATACGCTTCAACTTATTCTTTTAAGCAAGAGAAAACACACAGTAAAAAATGTGTGCGCGACTCCGATTTTATGGAGCGCAAAATACAATGGGTATATTTTTATGCCAGGTCGAGCTTAAACGCGTAGAAAAATACGCCATAGTATTGAAGGCTCTATTAAAAATCTCCCTCGGCTGGGATTTGAATCCGGGCCGGCTTAAGAGGCGAGCTTTCTACCACTGAATCAACGATGTTTGTCGATAAGGTCAGAATTTTCAATGAAAATTTTAAATGTAATGCGATAACTTAATAGGAACGAATGAAATCGTAGCGATGTTATAAAAGTTTCTCTTTAAAAGACCTTGTTGCAATACCTGTACGGTTGAAAATGTTTTTACTGACGCAACGAAAGTTTGCAGCTGGCGGCGGCGCAAGAGGTTTTCTATCAGTTAAGCATGGGAAACTGTTATGAGTGGTAGGCGAGTTGAATGCAGGAATGATGACTGGATGTCAAATCTGCTAAGTTAAAACAATAATCGTGTATCAATGGCGTTTCAATAGCTTTGATTTTTGGCGGAATATGGTTTTTGACAAGTTTTAGAAAACGATCTCACGTTATTTACTAATGTTTATAGAGTCCATAAAAAGTGGATATTCATCATTATGTTGTGTATTTCGGTAAAAAACCCAAATCAAAAACTCTATCTTCAAGTTGCCGCGAAAAACGTATCTCTGGACAATATGGCGTGACGTCATATTGACGACAATCTCACTGGTGTGTGACGTCACACGACTGTCATTTAAACGTCAAACCATACAATCAAATGTCACTTTAACCGGAAGTTGACTTGCGTGTGATGTCATTTTAGGCTGCACCAATCCCAAGCGTTTTGGGTCACGTGACAATAGACATGAAAAACTATTATCTTATTATATGGTTTTTAGTAAAATTATGAATATTTTTTTTCTGTAAAAATAGTAAAAACTCCTGCCAATATTCATTCTTAATACAGATGCTAACCCTATTATTGTTATTTAGAGCCTGCACTGTCGTAAGCGGGAGAACAGAGCCTCACGCAGCGCAGGCCCGTTAAACTCAAAATTACCAATATATTGAATTCTCCTTTGTTATTGTTAACTCTATGTATTGGTTACTAACTGCCTTATTCCAAAACGAGGACTAAAGTTAGTCTTGGTCTAAACCTAATGTTGTCTGCCATCTTTTTAGCAAACAAAAGTGAGCATCCGTTTTCGTTCAGGCTTAACTTTAGTCTACGTTTTGTGATAAGGCGGTTTATGTTTAAAAAAACAGAACTGTGTCGAAAAATAAAATTTTATATAATTAATAAAACTACTGAGACATTTTATGTAGTAGTAGGTTAAGCAGAATTAAAACCCTGCAAAGATGACAGCAAACTGGCCTAGATAAAAGCAAAATCTTATTTCAAAGGACAAAAAACAGAAAATCATAATGTTAACATAGCAAGCTTTTAAAACTGTAGTATCAGACCAACGGTGTAAGTACCATAGATACAACAATACGAACAACTTCGTGGCCGAAACCTGTCCAAAAGGTACATTGGACGATCCACGGAGCTACGCAAGATGATAGCGTAGTCTATAAGGCATTTTCAATCATTTAAAGTCACCTGTAATGCATAGTATATAAGGTCTTAATTTAAACGCATGCGTGAAAGAGTTATGATAGTTCGAAATGGAAGCTCGTAAAACTTTACATTTTGTTACTATAGGCGGAAGAATATAGACTTTATTTCTTTGACTCTACGTGTAATTCTGAATGCGCTATAAGCAATATAGCAGGTAGGGAGAGCGATGAAAAGAGACGGCTATATGTATAACTGACCATGCTTTTGAATTACACCAATATTTCTCTAGTCTCGAAATCAGTTTCTCTGAGACTATGATCTGGAGATACTCGTCGTATCTCAGAGCGATCTATTAGTAAAGGCCTAAGTGCTACAAGCATTTTTTTCGCATTTTTTCACGGATATCTGAGGCAGCAGAAGTACAGATGGGCAATATCCCAGATTAGCAGGAAAAATTGCATAAAGGCAGAAAGCAGTCCAGACCCACACAGAAGACAAAAATAAAATATAATTTCAACAATAAACATAATTTTATTTGAAAATATTATTACTTTAAGACGTATTCATTCATCTTTGTAACTTTTGCCAAGCGTATCCAAATATTCTATTACAGAAATAGAATAAACTCTTTTTTATACTTATGTGTTAGAAAAAAATGTTGACGACTATTTATGTTAGTTAAAAGTAACCATTAAGTTATAAAAGCAAAGAGGTCACAAATTGATAATAATGTTTATATATTTTTTATTATCTGCCTTTAAGCAAATCTGTCCTTGTTTTCTATGGTCCACGCGTGACTGCGAACCAACAAGTGCTTTGAGTGGTGCTCAAGCACTTCTTGATTGGGACACATTTTGAACGCATGTGGTGTATCTAGGGTTTTTAATATCAGACAGCTATTGTCAATTTTTAGTAAACAATAAAAGTAAGTAATGAATTATATAAAGATTGTTGAATAAGGATTGGAATATTTATTTTCTCTTAATTCTCAGCTCTTAAAACTCCTTTTCAGACCCAATAAATGTGGTTTATCATAGTTAGTAATCCACCTGGATAGCAAAGGTATTTAAATTTATAAATCTATACTCTATTTAACTTCCCCTGAGGGTTTAGAGAGAAGGATTTTACTATGAATGATATTTAGTTTGTTAATGAGAAGACAGAGACACGACTGAAATTTAACTTTAGTTCACGTTTTGAAATGAGGTGGCGTAAACTAACAATGTCCGTGTGAGTACAGAGTTTAAATTATTCCACAAGTTCTTCGCCTTTCGTCACCTGGTGCCATCTACTCAGCTCAAGGTACGTAGAGCTTTGTTCGGTGTATGGCAGAGTCATTTCCTACTACTAACATAAGGTTCTCGATCGTAAGCGACAAAACTCGGAATACGATCTACCCCGAATGTGTGGGACATTCATCCACCTTCCCCCTGTCTCACACAGGTGGTATTCAATTATTATTGTCATTTTTTTTTATAGATAGGTCCAATGACTCCACCCCACCTGCTGTTAAGTGAAGGTGAAGTCCAGACGTGAAGATAGCTGATACAGCAGTTCTACCTGCCACACCAGCCATCCTCACCCTGCTGGCCTGCATGTTGCTTCTTCACGCCTCTTAAAGGATCCCAGTTTGTAAGAGGGTGGGAACACGTGAGCGGGCAGAACATTCCATTTACGGATAGTGCGACAAAGAAATGAGTCACCAAATTTCTTAATATGCGTTGGAATTGTGTCCACAGTTAGACGGTGAGACTAAATGAAAGAGTAACAACATGCTTTACTTCCCAAGTGAAGTTATTTACCCTGAATGTGTGGGCATTCACCCTCCTTCCCTCAGTCTCACAGAGGTGGTGGCATTGAAATAATAAAAATTGAATTTAAAAAAAGCCTTTGCTTCTTGGGACGTACGACAGAAGTGATAACTTAAATTATCTTTTTTTGAGCGCAGGAGACTGGTCGGTCATAAATATTAAATAAATAAATATATCCAACACACACCAATTAGCCTAGCCCCAAAGTAAGCACTATAAGGCTTGTGTTATGGGATGCTAGGGTAACGGATAGAATACATATATTATATATAGATAAGTATATTTATATAGAAATACATATTAAACTTCCATGACTAGAGTACAAATGCTCATGTTCATCACACTAACATCTGCCCCCACCGGGATTCGAAGCCGGGACCTCTCGAGTCGGCGACACCATGAAACCCGGCGTACAAACCACTCGACCACGGAGGTCGTCGTCATAAGGGATTGGTGGGTGATGAGTGGGGATTAATGTGTGCTAATAGGGGAATGGTTGGTGAGCGAGTGGGGTGGGTCTGGAGACACTCCTCTGGTACTTGAGCTTGTGGCGTCTATCAACTTGGGCAGGGGGTCGCGGCGAAGGGAAGCCAGACAATCTGTCGTAACACGCCACGTAACGAAGCGGTTTACCCTCCCATAAGAAGTTATCACTTTAAGAACAAACCACGAACGAAAGAGTTATAGTCTATTCACATTGGTGCGAGACAAAATGTAAACAAACCATAAAAAGGATACTTTATAAGGTCACGTTTGACAAAAGAAAAGATTAAATACTATTTATATAGGAAATGCAGGGAAACATTAAGTTAATTATTTTATTTGCATACATATGAATAAGAAAATAAATTATTTCACACTTATTTACATATACACATAAATACATACTCATCATAAATTCATATATTTTTATTGTGCTGATAAAAGTATTTTAACAACTTAAATTGACATGGAAAAAGACCTAAAAACATAATCATTCCCAAACTTAAGCCGTATTATAATACGACAAAATTTAAGAGTAGACATGATGTAAGTATTTTACGTTGAAGTGTTGTGTTTTGTAATCGGTCGGTTTATGTTAGCCATCTTCACTCTCCCGATCAACTTTTTGACGCAAGCGTGCATATTCTATCATATTTGCTAAATTCTTGTTATTTCCTTGTTTTATTTGTCGAGTTCGTTGTTATTTTTTTCTGTTAAGTTTAAAATTGTTAATACATTATAGGGAACATAATTTATACGTAATCATCGACTAGTCGGTACCTTCCGACATTATAAAAGTTTTAGAACCTCCGATTCTTCGTTTACATTTTGTCTCACGCCAAAGTGAATAGACTATAGTAACAAGGGCGGATCCAGCTTTGGCCCCAAGAGAGGGGGGGGGGGGGGGGCATATAGCCGTGGTATATTAAATATTGAAAGTACTTAAATAAAATCCCCCTGGGTTTGGTCCACCTGTACCCAGCCCAGGATCCCCCTGGATCCGCCCTAGTATAGTAACAACAGGAGTGGTTTACTGACTGCGTACGACGTCGTTGTGCGGCGCGTGGTCTGCGGGCTCGTCGTCGAGCGTGAGGTCTTCCACGTTGTCGCGCGAGGGCTCGTCCTTGAGGGCCGCGGGCGGGGCGGGGGCGGGGGCGGAGGCCGGGCCCGTCGGTAAGGCGGGGGCTGGCGGGGAGTCCCCGTTGCCGGCGGGGGACAGCGACGAGCGGCGGGCCCGCTTGCGCCGTCGGGAGGGACTCGTCGAGCCCTCGCGGCTGTCCACGCTGCCGTCCCTCACCTGACCGACAATCGCAACAATGGTGACCATCAGTACCCTTACTACTAGTTTTACAATGAGGGCTATCGCGTCTGAAACCGCCGCTAGAGGCGCTTGTGTTGCGTGAGGTCTCCGAAATGTCAAATGTTAGCTTGCGGGTTGACTACGCGGTTTTTTTCTAATTAAAATAATAGTTGTGAATATTTGGTAATAAATCAGACTTATTATGGTAAAATTTGAGTTACGTGTCAATGATTGTCAGTTATTTAAAAGCGGAGCTAAGAAAAAATATTGTCCTTCTTTTTTCCGAACAAAACGGGACTGCGCAACACTGTGGCATGGGCGATTATGTTTAAGATACGATTCTTTTGTATTTAAATGTAAACTTTGATATCACGAGCGTGTTTACTAACTTTAAAAGTTACACTTCAGGACCTCACTCAACAGTGGCGCCATCTGGTGAGACAAAAAACGATAGCCCTCATTTAGTTTTCGTGAGCTCGCACTCGTACTTAAGGTACTGATTTTATTGTTTTCGTTTCAATACAAATAAACAGTGTTTGAATTCTATCATAAAATCGTTTGCCTCTTCTAAAATTTTAAGTATATTTGATTACTTTTCACCAAAATGGACATAGAAACATAATTTACAATTCGAAAACTATGATAGTTTTCGTGAGCTCAAACTCGTACTAAGGGTACTGTTCGTTTCACTATATCGTCACATCTACGGCAAACTTACGAATCTGCTTTTTTTAGTAAAAAACTGCACATAATGGGGTACTTAACACCAGGGAAAAGTCACACAATTTCATCAATGACGGTTCCAAAAGTCTGATTGTTTGAATCTGCATTTTATGTATATACACCCAAAGTAAACTTACCAAATTAATATACGATGTTTTGGCTACGAAAACCTACTACAGGTTTTATGAAATTCAAATTCGTAAGTTTACTATGAGTGACGATATGATAAATTAATACAGTGCGACAGGAATCTTCGTGGATGTGAGTGGCAGTTCGGTACCGCTAACACGAACCATTATCGAATTCGAATAGTTTGAGAGTCCGAAATGTCATTGTCAAATATGTACTGATTTCTAGTTCGCGTTACGTCCTTTGTGGCGCTGCTGTTCTAGTTTCCATACAAAATTTGACAATGACATTTCGGTCTCGCATACTATTCCAATTCGATATTGGTTCGTGCTAGAGGTAATGGGCGAAATGGTCGTAAATGATGGCGGCGTACGTTCCAATTTTCGCCACAATCATAAAGATCCTTGTCACACTATATATTAGGAGCTCGACTGCGCTCGTTAAGTTAAGCAACTTTATCGTTAGGTGGTCACTGGATGAGTGACCAAAATTTACTATCTCGATACTACTTGCTTCGGAAGGCACGTGTCGCTGGTACCACGTTAGCACAATTTAATCTGCACATTGAGCCCGCATGGTGAGTCATGGCCCAATCTCCCTAATTCATTCATAGGGAAGGCCTGTGCCCCAGCAATGGGGACATTAATAGGTAATTCATTTGTAATTCAATAAACAGAGACAAAACATAGGAGTAACTAATCAAAGCTTAAATAAAACTAGTTTTAACGGGTTAATGCATCAACTTTAATTATTTATTGACGTTTCGCTGCCTTTTCAGGTCTGCATTGTCAGAATAATTGTCATTATTCTGACCGAATGTTCGGTTTAAATATGTGCCAAAACTGAAGAAGAAATGCTATGTTACTTTGCTGATTATTACAAATTTATACATACATATAAATAAAAGTGGAGTGTATGTTTGTAATAATGAAGCAACCGCTTTTTAGAACATGCATATAATGAATATATACAGTGCATACACCAAAATAACATTTGTTACAATTTTTCTCTGTCTGTCTGTTTGTTTCGGCTAATCTCTGAAATGGCTGGACCGATTTTGACGGGACTTTTATTGACAGGTAGTTGATGTAAGAAGGAGTAACTTACGCTACTTTTACTTTAGTTTTTTATTTTATTTTTAGAAAAAAAAAACTAAAAGTTAACGCGGACGAAGTCGCGGGCGGCCGCTAGTTAATAATATTTTTAAAGCATATTTGAATACTTGGTTTTTTCCTTCGCAGGGTCAATAAAAATAAGCACTGACGATCATCCACTCTATACCTATGTGCTAAGAAATCATCATTTCATCAAGATTTAATTTTAAATAATATCTTATTATATTTCTTTACTCTTTTTAAATTAATTACTTACTACTTGCTTTTTAATTTAATTTAGAATTTCAGCTGACATTTGGGAGATCTAACCATATTCCACCAAAGATGAAGTTCGGTAAAAGCTCTTCGGTAATGCCGGATGTAAAACGAATTTCGATGCATCTCTAATTTAAATCTTATTTATATTTCAAATAATAAAGATATCTATATGAAAAAAAAAATTGATTGATTTTACTTTTCTTTTATCTTCTTACTTATGCATACAAATAAAATCTTTTATTTTTAAACTACATTTTTTTCATATTTCTTGAAAGCTATTAAAATATTTACATAAATTGACCCTACTGCCGGTTTATAAATGCAATAACATGACTGAATGCATATATTTCCCAATCCTTTAGGTCAATTACTAAATACTACTCATTTATTACTAATTAGGTCATTTAGTAAGTGATTTCACTTTCAATCACTTCCAAATGTCAAATTACACTTTGTTACAAATTCTTAAAAGATTGAGCACCTTACTGAATTTAACCTGTTTAGTTAATTAAACATTGCTCAACCAGAATACCATTATGACCCATGTTTCTCACACGTCTAATTTCTTAAATAACTATCAATTATTCATAGATGTATTAAATACTATGCAGTCTGCTCAAGCCAAGATCGATCTGAGTGGTGTGCAATTGGAGAGGCCTATGTCCAGCAGTGGACTAGGATAGGCTGTTGATGATGATGATGATGCGGTCTGCTCTGGCTTCGCACGGGCAATATTCATTTTAACGCCGTCAAATAAGGCCTATGCCACACGCATGAATGAAGCTTTCAAATGGGAAAATAAATTTTGAAATTGGTCCAATTCTTTTTGAATTTATTCTTTACAAACTAAAAAGCACTTGATGATTATGGGATAATGATAATGAAATAATGAGAAATATTGCATCCATAGGGAAGGCCAGTGCCCCAGCAGTGGGGACTTTAATAGGCTGATGATGATGATGAATGCGAAATAAACTATGTTATCAAAAACAATAGTGTTAACTTATACCAATTAAATTAAGGTCATGTGAGTTTTTGTTAAGTACCTCAAAAACAGGATGTGATAGCAACAAAAGACATCCACTGCCTACAGACTGTAACAAATAGAAAACTACAATAACAATTCGTTATTTCAGGTATTATTGAAGGAAAATTCTGTCATTTTTATTATTTTGTGCAAAAAGGGTTTTAAATTATAAGCTTTTCAACATAATTACTTTGCTTGCTGAGTTACAAACAAATCACCTCTTTTGTATTACAAGTAAGATTCATAAAACTTGTTTTATAATCACATACATATGCATGCTCGACAGAACATTTGAACCTTGTTTATGTTACATGTTCATTTCTACATGACAAAAACATAATGTGTTAACCCGCTCATGCTATGTGAATGAGATAATAGTTGTAGTAAATGATCAATATCTTTATATTTGAATGATGCATAAACTCAGGTAAAGGATTTTAATTTTAATAAAATTTCAACTAACAATAGGTACTTATGTTATCAATGCAAAAACATAACTGATAGAGAAAGAAATCACTGCATTTCAAACCTATGGTCCCAGTGCAAGTTGCACTCTGATATTTTAACATAAAATGGTATCAAACTTATGGTCAAATTGATACTCCTGGAGTTTAGGTATAATATTCAGTTTTGGATGTAATTGTTACTGTCATTCTACATTGAATCTCTTTGTCATTATTGCCCTTTAATATTACTAGGAGTTAGCTATGGAAAACCATAATTATCATCTAGAGTAGCCTTAGATCAGTGGCTCTTAACATTTTAGTGATAAGGATCATTTTTGCCAAAATTTCCCTAATGAAATCAAATAGAGATCAGTAACAAATATATGTATTTGGCTTCTGTCACCCTGGGCCATGGTCTATATTTGTCTCCTAGGGTAAATATGTCCTATGTATGTGATTGTTTGTTAGAGTTAGTACTCGTGCATTCTTACTTATATAATTTTTTTTAATGCCTTTGCAGATTACTGCTGCTTGCGGGGATCACCGGTTAAGAACCACTGCTTATATGAAGTATTTTTTTTTAATAATTGATACAGACCTGTGGCGGGTGTGCTGGCGACGCTGGACGGGGCGGCGCGACGGGCGCGGCGGGGCGGGAAGGAGGCCGTGACGGCTTATTGTCTGACAACCCTTTGATCTGCAGCGACTCAGCTGCCTTCAGTAACGCGGCCAGCTGGTCCTGCGATATGTTCACCTCCCCTCGGTACATATAGTCCATCATAGCTCTTAACTCTGCGTACTTCACGTCTTTCAGTATTATTATTGGATGCTTATCAAATTGCTGAGATAGTACACTCTGAAAGAAAAAGTTGTTGATGCTCATTATTGATGTACAATATTGTACAATTGTCATGTTTACATGTGAAGTTTGTAAATATGGGAGTTCATTACCCAGACAATGATTGAATGTTGGTTTTATTTATTATATTTAGAAGATTGTAAGCATTTTTCCATAATGATAACATTCATTAGGTACCATTATGTATCTAGAAATTCAAGGTTGTTAATTGTTAATAAAATTATAAAATGATTTGTCTTTTAACTAAATGCCATAATAGGAATTAATGTGCTTGCCAAAGATTATGGAAAGTGGTTAGAGCAACTTTCAGTTGCCAACTCATCTATGCATCAATATAAACTAATTGCTAACGCATGAAAGCTAGAATGAACCAACTGGAATGTTTATTAGAGCACAACTGTGCTGCCTTGTAACTTAAACAAGATAGCAATTGACCTACATTACGTGAACGAACGAATTAGGTGTACACCAACCTCGAAATACGGACTGCACGCTGACAGGACCACTTTGTGTGCCTTGAGGGTCTGTCCTTCCGCCGCCAGGGTGCAGTCCACGTGAATGCCTTTCTCCAGGAGGGTGTCGAATACGGACACCAGTGTAGATTGGTGATTGTTCCATCGCAAGCAAAACTGTTGGTCGTCATCCATGATGCTTGCCACTCGCCGCGCCCGGAGCCCTGCGATATCAGAGCTCGAGATCAACACTATGAATTATAAACTAATAAACACCACGCAATAACTAGGCCAGCGGGAAACTTCACGAGATCACATAATAAACATTCGGTTGTACACTGTCATCCTGCGACTGCGTAAATTATCTCACCGAATCACTTCATATGACGAGATGAGATCACGCCCCAACTTAACTAATTTAACTTTACGGACCACATACGTCTCGTCGTAAGCGACGCGGCACAAAGAAAATGGCCGCTTTTCCAGTACGACAAAAAATAAAATGGCGACGAAAATTCTAAGTTTCACTATTTTCTGGGCTAACTTTTCAAGACACTTGTTGTTGGTTCAAGTTCATCGTTCCCTCGATACGGCAAACTCCGAAAAAGTTTCGTCAACAAAGAACTTCCCAGAAACTTCACTTTGAAAGTTCACGAGTGGAAATTTTCAAGATGAAAACTCGTAGGAATAAGTTAGCCCTTATCGCGTTCGTAATACCACACAGAAAATGTGAAGCTCTTACCTTGACTATTTCATTAACTATTAAATTGTTTAGCAACGTCAAATAAGGTAGTTTGCATGAAATCTATCACTGCCACAATGATTTTAATATATTTGCACACCCGCCAGCTTTCTTGATATAAAACACTGAACTAATAACTACGTTATGTTGCAAGTTTAGAGAAAGGCACCTCTACAAAAATCCAAACGAAGTAGGTACAAGTTGGAAGCGACGCGAGTGACCCAAAATAAGCTCTCTGTCGGTGTTGCTACTGCTAAATAATTAGAAAGCTTGTTAAAAATTATTTGTTTTTTCCAACCAATTTAATAGCTATTTTTAAAGTATGTATAAAATATGAAAACAGTAAGTCAATAATGCAGAATAATAAAATTACATTACATTAATTTTATCTTTAACATAGTCAAGTAACAAGTAACGCCATCTACTGGTGCCACTAAGAATTTCAATCAAGTCAGTGCTTTTACGCGGTTAAAATGAATGTTCACGAGTTCACGAAGCAGCTAAAGTTACCTTATTTTCAGTGTACATTTCCTTACTCATGTGGAACATGAAATAAACACAAGTTCAATTTTCAATGAACAGATTGATTTTGATTTTTTCTTTATATGATTTGGAAGTCGACCGGGGTTAAGATTAAATTACGTATTTACTGATTAGAAATGAAAATCTACGAGTATTTAATGTTTCAAACTTGACCCCCCCCCCCCCTTCCCCCCTCACTTTCAAATCATAAACGACGTATTATTTCTTACTTTTTAGTTTTATTATCGATTTTGAATCTCCATAGAATGACTGCGAAACTATTATGTAGTCTGCCTGCATTTTAGACTTATCTGTCTGATTTTTTAATGATGTAAAAAACATACCTACATAAATTGCAGTTTTGCTGAAATACTAGTTGCCTGCGAAATGAAGAGTGAGAAAATCAAAATCATGCAACTTCAATAGCACGACTGAGAAAGTATCGTGTGGTCTGCCCGCATGTCAGTACCGACCTATGGGTCTGTTTTTGTAAATGTATGTTTATAATAATAATATAAATAACTTAAATAATTTTTAGTTTTGCTAAAATAACGTAAATTTTATGAAATTTTGGAAACTATGATATTATATAAAATATAGAAGGAACCGGAATAAGTGTCTGCCATTAAGTTTTTCTATATAAAAAAATAAATATTTTAAGATATTTTATTTTTATTTTTTAAATATGAAATTTTTTCATGAAAAGTAAGTACAACACTTATTTCTATTCTGCCAAACTGTGCAACAGTTTGTCGGCATTAACTCTCGTGGACGTTACATAATTATTTTTGTACTTATCTCACTATATTTATAAATAGGTATCTTAAAAAAAACGGAAAATATTTATATGATCCCAAAAAAACAAAACAAAACACCCAATAATCACGAAACAAACACAGTTGGTTACCTAAAGTTTAGGTTAACTTTAGCAACAAAGCAAACAAGCAACAAAATTAGGTACTACCAGTATATTTAATAAAGGGGTTTGCGCAACTTTGTATGGACTATTGGCGTCATTTTTTTTCAACATGTTATGAGCGTTTAATGCAAACCTGCGGGAGGATACTTTGCGAAAGTTGTTTCCAGTCTGGTCAGGACATTTCAGGCATTAGTCACCCAATGATCTGAGAAAAAATATTAATCTATTATTTGAAAGGAACGTTAAGCTGTGGGTACGCGCCATCGATGGTAACGCTATCTAGCTTTCGACGCCTAATCTGAACTATACGGTCTTACCACAAAAAAGTTGAAAGCGCGTTCAACACGATTTATGTCAAAAAGTTGTATGTTTTTTTTTAAGCTATTGTATAGCTTTTATCGCGGGCTTTGAACGCGGGGACCGAATCAAAAAATTCTGTAACGAAAAAACCTTGCGAGAGTGCATATACCAATAGAACACAATTTTCGCCAGTCTAATATCAATCTAAACGGCGCAGTGTGCTAAGTTTTTGCCATGGGACTAACGTTCGACGCATCACCGCGGTCGTCGGTTCAAACCTCACACTTATTTTTAGTTATTATTTTATTAACTTTTTTATATCATCATCAGCCTATTAATGTCCCCACTGCTGGGGCACAGGCTTCCCTATGGATGGAATAGGGAGATTGGGCCATGACCCACCACGCGGGCCCAGTGCGGGTTGGTGGGTGCTAACGACTGCAGATGCAGCCGGGACCAACGGCTTAACGTGCCTTCCGAAACACGGAGGAGCTCGAGATAGTAAATTATGGTCACCCATCCAATGACCGACCACTGCGAAAGTTGCTTAAATTCAACGATCGCTGCGGAACGCGCTAACCACTTGCGCCATCGAGCTCCTTTTTATATATTTGTTTTAAACCCCAGTACCTGTTCTTATTTTTATTTGTCTCCCTTTTATTTAGACTTTATAATTATAAATAAAATTTTTGGACTAAAGATGGTAAACTGTGGCTTGTGAAAGTTTTTTGGTGCCGGGCAATGCTGTTGTTTGCTGTGCTTGCCCAATAAAATATAATAAGGCCTGCCTCGCCATCCCGCAAAAGTCGAGTGTCAGCAAGGACTGGATATGCCCGAACTGCAAGAAGAGCACACGCAGGGGTGACAACACGCGTACACTTGTAAATGGTATCAGCGAATCTTCCGAGCCCGAAAAACCGGTTGCTGTACGGGAACCTGTCGACCTGGCCAGTGGCTCTCCAAAGGAAGATGAGGTCCAGGGTAAGGCCAAGGAGAACGCCGCCAGATCAATCACACCAGTGATATAAAAAGTATGCTGGCCGACTGCATGAAGGAGATGGAAAAAAAATGTTTATAGCACAGTGTGACCTAAACCCGCACTTTACGCACGCTTTTCCGTGACCTAAGTTGCCTATTTCTGCACGGTGTGTAAATGAATTGACCAACTTCACTCATGTAGAATTAGTACATAACGATACGCGTAACTTAACTTTACTATGCCAATCAAGGAATAAACGTTCATGGATACATTGAAATTCTATTTTGTTGTAATGATATTTGATTTTTTCCTTTTGAAATATACTTTCAAAATGGTAATCTGAACCGGAATTCTTTCTTTTTAGAGTTTGACTTGCAGTCTGTATTGCAATTCTTTGTGATTGCAATACATGAATTTTACTTTCAAAATACTAATCGCATCCCTCGAACCCGAACCCCCCCCCCCTCTTGCCCGCGTCCGGGACGGGTTTATGTCACACTTGCTATAAAATAGTATACGATACTTGTGGCCTAAGTTGTTCACGCCGTGCAGTAATAGGCAACTTAGGTCACGCGTATCGTAATGTACTATTTCTTATCGGTCACCACGCTCAAAAAGTCTAACATGAATTAATATCAAAGAAAAAAACTGCATAACACACGTATTTTTTTTCATAAACTGACTTTACTAGACTTTTTTTCTGAAATATCTCAGCTCCGATATATTTTAGACGGTAACGGCTTTAGAAGAAATAGAATATTCTAATATGTTCTATCGTAGGAAAAAAAGATCATTAGTGGCCGCAACTTTTAAAAATGACGTCAACTTTGCGCAATCCCCTTTATATCTTTCTTACTCAATCGTGCAAAAATCAAAACGGTAGACATGTTGCGATCACGTTTTGAAAGTCGATTTTCCCTCTATGGGAATAGTGAACAAAGGAACCCTCTATGGGAATAGTGAACCCCCATTTGAGCTACGGCTACGGCAGATGAATTAGTATAACTAGCATTAATATGGAGTTTGCTACTATACAGTAAGTCTGCGGAACTGGAGAGCCAGCTCTCAGTCTATTTCTACATCTCCCATCGAACAAAAAAAGAATCACTCAAATCTTTTTCAAACTCAATTTCAAACTCATTTATTCAGCCTAGGCTGTTACAAGTTACAAGCTCTTGTGAAAGTCAAACGCTACGCCATCGGTTTGTAAATCTACGGCGGGAGACCTTGTACCGAGAAGAACCGGCAAGAAACTCAGCAAGGGCTATTTTTTTCTCCCTGTTTTGTTTCATACAGTGTCGTCAATTGAAAGATGACATCAAAAACTAAAAACATGTGTTGATGTCATATTTCATCACATTAACATTATTATTTAACAATAAGTTAAGTATAACTAACTTTTGATGTGGATGTCCTCGCCCCGTCTGTGGTTTACGTGTTTTCTGTCTGTCTCGCACTTAACGTCGTCGGGACTTTTCAGTATCAAGACCGACATTGAGCTTGTCAAAATTTAAAAGTGAAAAATTGAAAGTTAAATTATGATTATAAATTGCATAACGAGTTTATTTTTTAGTTTACAGAAGTACTTTGTTCATAAGTAGAAGGTGAAATGTTTTTCAACACACTTGCTCAAAATATGCATTTACCTAGGTTGTATACATTTGCTATCGGGCGCGTCCGGGTGGCGGATGGGGGGTACCGGCTTCGGCCGGCGTGGACCATACCCAGCTGTGGAGACCTGGCTGGCGTCCTGGGTATCCCGGGTAGCGGCAGTCGGGTCAAGCTCGTAACCCTGCACATAGTGCGGGGCCGAGGGCCGCCGTCTGCAAAGGAACTGTTTACTTTGGAGGCGGGGGCTGCGAGGAAGACAACCTCTCTAAAAAATTACCCGGTGGTGGTCTCGGCTGGCATCCTGGGTATCCCGGGTAGCGGCAGTCGGGTCAAGCTCATAACCCTGCATATAGTGCGGGGCCGAGGGCCGCCGTCTGCAAAGGAACTGTTTCCTTTGGAGGCGGGGGCTGCGAGGAAGACAACCTCTCTAAAAAATCACCCGAGGGGTCTCTCGGCTGGCGCACTGGGTAGCCCGGGTAGCGGTGGTCGAGACTCTATAGGTTAGGGCGGAAACGCCATTGGAGAGGGCGGTTGCGGCGCGAACTCCACGTCGCTTCCGGCCAACCCGTAACCCCGCACGTGGTGTGGGGCCGGGGGCCGGCGTCCTTCGGGGCGGGGGCTGCAAGGAAGAAAACCTTTTCAAAAATTACCGATGAGGCCAGGTAGGGTTCCCTCGCCCGGAAGAGGGAAAAACCTTAATGAAAATGTCGACCTTTTCTTTGTGTATGCCATGCGCTCCCGTTGACGCCGGGCGCTCTGGGGTAGCTGGGCCTGGTGAGAAGTTTGTACCTAGCGGCCAATGCGCTCCGGCTGGCCACCGGCGCCGCTGCGGGATTACCGGGTCTCGCAGTGGTAAATTAGTTACTAAGGCGATCGAGGGAGAAAAAGGCAAAATCCTGTAACGACTTAGAGGAGGAGGCGATGACGATGACGAGGATCGAAGGATTGCACCCACACCCCCCAAGATCCACACTGCTCGTCGGGGAAGGAGAAGGGCGGCGAAGGAACGCAATGATCCTCCCGAGTTGGAGGAGAACAGCGAGAAGGAGAGTAGGGATGATAGTGCCGCACGTGCGCTCAGGAGTGAGAGTAAGGCTTTCTTGGATCTGGTGGACTCGTGTTCAAGAAAGCAGGACATCATCAACGAGTTGTCCGACGGGCTGGAAAGGGCCCAACGCGCAGAAATGAAGACCAAGAAGTCCTTGGCCAGGTGCGTCGTGGAGATAGGAAATCTTAAGGAGGAGGTGCAAGAGTACACCGCGGAAAATTGGGGACTCAAAGTGGAGTTGGATAAATTGAGGCACTCGCTCTCCACGGACGACCTGGAGAAGAAACGGCTCCCACCGGCTGGGGCAGAAGCCGCTACGATGACGGTGGAGCCGGTCGTGGAGAGTAAGTATTAAGATCGGGATGGAGCTGGCGGCCCTGCGTAAGGAACTGGAGGTGCTGCGGAAGCAGATGAGGGAGGGGGCGCACCCTGCGTCTCCTCAATCCCTCATCCAGCTATCGTCCGAGGTCACCGAGGAGCTGAAACGCTCCCTTATGATTTCCATAGGGGAGATGGCAGATCAGCACTCGGGTGGCCTCGCTGGAAGGGAGACTGCCCCGCCGGAGCGGATCAGACCGCCCCTAGCGGCGGACCGGCGTGGTACGGAGGCAGAGACGACCGCAGCGGTTGGCGGTGAAGAGAAGTGGAGCGTTGTGGTCAGAAAGAAGGCCAAGAAGAAGGTTGCGGGTCCAGGGGTGGCCCCGATAGCGGAGGTGGCGAAAGCGCAGGTGCCAGCGCAGAAGATGCCAGCGCAGAAGGTGCCAGCCCAGAAGGCTGGCGCACAGAAGGCGCAGCGGTAGGAGGGTAGAAAGGCCAGTCACCAGGGACAAACCCCCAGACAAAGTGGTCGCTAAGCCGCCGGCACCCGAACGGGTGCCCAATGAGGAGGAGATGTCTGAGTAGCCTAGGCCGCTCGGACTCCCCAACTCAGTCGCCCGTGTCTCCCCCCTCTTCTCCTATGAGAAGCGGTGAGGAGACGCGGGCGACCGGGAGAGGAGAGAAGGATGCGGAGAATTTTGCTCCCCCTCCCGCTCCCTCAGGAATGGCGGCCCCCCTCTTGCAGTTCTGTTCTGCAAAGGGGGGTGGCGGCGCGTGCCCAGCCCCCATGCGCGGGCCATCCAGCGCACGTCTGCGGGGTCCCCGTAATACCTCGGGAGATCCCGGCCGTGGAGCCCCGGCGAGGCCGGGAAGCTGCTAGGTGCGGGGACGCGGAGAAATCCCACCAAGGGGATCCCGCGGCTTCGCATCAGGCAGTGGTAAAGGTATTCGCAGGACTTTTTTAGCGGATATTAAGCCGTAAGAGTTGCAGGGTCCCAGGTGGGCAGCCACTGGGGGGTTCGTAAAACTTGCGGGAGCCAGGTGTGAGGTCCGTTCGGCGGTGTGCCTCTTAAAGGCGCCGTCGTCTGTAAAAAGATTTATTACCTGAGTAATAAAAAAAAAGGTTGTATACATTTTTTGAAAGTTCAAAATTACGAGCCATCCAACGAAGCGGGAGGTAAAATATTTAATTGGACGCTCCCATTCAAGGCGCCGTGCGTATTAATTGGGTTTTTTTTTCTGTAGAATCTCACTAATCTAAGCGGCGCTGTGGGTTAGAGTGAGAGAGGAGGAGTATCTGTATCAGAAAGTTAAACTGAATAAGGACAGAAGATTGGTAGGAGAAAAGGGGATTGGAGGGTGAAAAGAGGATTGGAGGGTGAAAAGGGATTGCAGGGTGAAAAGGGGATTGGAGTATGTAAAGGGGATTCGTAGGTGCAACGGGATTTGAGGGTGAAAAGGGATTGGAGGGTGAAAGGAGATGAAGGGAAAAGGGAATAGAAGGGTGTAAAGGGATTCTTTTTTATATTTATTTATTAATTAAGGACAGCCAACAAAACAAACACCGAATAACAATACAAACTGAGAAAGAAAAAAAGAAAACAATTCTTAGTGCTGCCTTACTTAAAGGCTGCCACTGCATGAGTAAAAAAATACTTACGAAGTAGACTTACGATAAACAAAATGAGGGAACCTAGTGCAAACACTTCAAAACCACAAAACTTAATATTATGTACATATTCGTATCCGTTCCGACATCATTCTCCAGACCCAACATCAGTCCCTCACTTGCGCTCTGTATAGAACGTTTGTGGGTGACTAAGGTATTCGAGAGTGAAAAGAGGAATTGGAGGGTGATTGATGGGTGATAATATGGAGGTGATAATGGGGATTGATGGGTGTAATAGGGGATTGGTGGGTGAAAGTGGGGATTGGTAGGTGAAAAGGGATTGGAGGGTGAAAAGGGATTGGAGGATGAAAATGGGATTGGAGGATGTAAAAAAGGGACTCGATGGTGGAAAGGGGTATTGGAGGGTGAAGGGATTCGTGAGTGATAAGGGGATTGGTGGGTGATAATAAGGGATTGGTGGGTTAAAGTGGGGTTTGATGGGTAATAATAGGGGATTGGTAGATACAGGTACTGTTTTCTCGTAAATGTGTTGAAAAACGTTGTATGACATTGAGGATTGGTATTTACAAATTCGTGACTATGGTAAGCCCTCGACTTACTTGTATCAAAATCGGCGAACTTAAATAAAAAAAAAAAATTTTTTTTTTTATTTTCAGTCGAACACAGAACCTCCTTTTTTTTTGAAGTCGGTTAATAAATAACTAATCGGTAATTTTAGAACTTTCGAACAATGTATAAAACCTTCGTAAATACATATTTTTTGAGCAAATATGTTAAAACAGATATTTTTGATATGAAAATGAGATACTATAGATACGTAGCGGCGCAATATAAGCCTTGGGATATTCGAGTAGGTATAATAGGGGTGATGACGGGGTACAGTAAACGAAATTCTATTTAGTCCGTCAGTTGGATGATCAAAAAATAATGGACACGTATTTTTTCTTTGGGCAATCCACCAAAAAATGACAAAGTTATAGCGCGTCAATGTTTGGGAGTAGGGGCTCGTGACGTCACTTTTGAGGTACTCAAACGTGACGTCATGCGACTTTTCAAATCAATATATCTCTGCAATGTTTATATTATGTGAAAAAAGAAAAAATACATATCCAGTACCCTACCCCGTGGAGCTCTAAAAGTCTTACTCACAGAATACTGTGTGTTCCTTCTCTCGCTGAAGGAACTCAATAGTTCAGTGTTATTTGGCTGTAGTTTTTTGTAAGGTGGAGAAATTTTACCAATCCTTGTTGTTCTAATTCGAGCGGAAAGTCCGTCCTGTGCTAACGTTTGAACTTTTATGACGTTTATGGTATCTTACTATTATAATCTATATATATATAAAACTCAAAGGTGACTGACTGACATAGTGATCTATCAACGCACAGCCCAAACCACTGGACGGATCGGGCTGAAATTTGGCATGCAGGTAGATGTTATGACTATGATGATTTTGATCAATTCTACCCCCAAGGGGATAAAATAGGGAATGAAAGTTTGTATGAAACTTTGTCAATTTTAAACCGATCGGGCTGAAACTTTGCATGCAGGTATAAGAAGAATCATAGATGAATGTCATTGTGTATAATACAAGCCTGAGAACAAAAACTGTAGTCTACACTTCAGCTCTACACCTGTAGGGGTGACCCCCTACATAATGATATTAGGATGAAGGAAGGAAGACAACTGTTACTGTGAATGCATGATGAGCATTGATTTATTAAGAAAAGTAAATGTTTTTATATACTTAATACAATGACGTAATATGATGCATTTCTTAGATACATCTACGTGATTAAAGTAGGTTATGCTTGCTCTGCAGATATACAATATTACTGTACGTGACTCGTACATATTGCCAATTTAAAAGAAAAGAAAAACAAACAATGATACAATACCAGAAATCTTATACATATTCACATCAAAGTGCATGATTACAAAATGTCAAAATATCTAAACAAACTATACAATTATTAATTGATCTACCTTATGAAGAACTCCAAATTTGACAAATAGGTATTTATTCAACTTGATTTGATTCTGATAAGATTTTGTATGTGCATACAAACCAAAATTATGTGTCGTAAAAGCCATTTATTTGCATGATACATAAGCCTGTGCTGGCTCGAAGGTGCTCCCTTTTCTATTCCTCATGATAGTGTTTACTGAATTAATAACCTACAATTATTCCATTTTATCATTTACCTAAATAATCTTTAGGAGTAAAATTATGTATGAAATTATAAAATATATTTTGATTTAACTTAAATGCAGTTCACTTTGTTTTAGAAACATTTTAAATAATAAACTCATTGATTTCGACTTTAACATCCTTTCACATTTTAAAACACAAAGATATACAATTTTGATACAATATTATTTTACAAATAATGTTTACAACCACAATTACAAAGAAAGTAGCTTTTTACTTATTTGCCTTCAATGAAAACTTATAACTTAAGATCTAAACAGTCGTTATTACAGCTATAATTAAATTTAATTTCATAATAGTTACATTGACTCGAGCACATGATTGATGATCTAGCACTTTACCCATACGAATGTGACACACATTATTTTTACTTGCACATATTCTTCCGACTTGCTATGCATTTTTTTTACAAATTAATCTCTGTTTGCTCAATTCGGTTTTTGTTTGATAAATCTTGACATGACATTATAACATATAAATAACAGCATATTTTTGCTGATTAATTGATCGACATTATTATGAAACATTATATGTCTGTTGCATTCTTGATAATAAGATAGCAATGTTATGACTTATACTAAAAACTTAGACCACATTTTCCGAACCTTACTTACTTGTTGCAAAATGATCTAAGTCTAGGGTGCTCCTTAATCTTAATGATTGATAAAAATGATATCAGTGGATGTGACCACAATGTTTAAATTGATAAATTGATTGATATTGAAAATGATATTCGGTGGAAGTCTCCAAAGTTTAAATTGATAAAAAATGCTCAATTAATAAATATGATATTTATGTAACACAATAACATTCTCTCTCCAAAATGATACTTAAAACAAGAAATGATAGTTGACTCGTATGATAGAGCCAGCAAAAATTATATCAGTGGATATGTCCACAATGTTTAATTGTTACTTAGTAAAGCTAAATTAACTGATTTGTAACGTGGAATGTCTGCTACAAGTTACGATTGATAAAAAATAGAATTGATTGATATGATAATTATAGCAAGTCTCCTTAATGCTACAAAATGATATAAATGATATCAGTGGATGTCTCCCCAATGTTATAATTGATACTTAAATGCTAAATTTATTGATTTGTAATGTAGATTGTTTGCTATAAGTTATAATTGATAAAAAATATAAAAAAATGATATTATAAAAATAAAGGATGTCTCCCCAATGATATAAATGATATAAACGATATCAGTGATTGTCTCCACATTGGTTTAATTGATACTTAAATACTAAATTTAATCAATGATATGATATATGCTTGCCCATATTAATAATACTCTACTCCTAAGAAGATACTTAAAACAAGAAATGTTAATTGAGTCATTTCATAAACCTAGCCGTTCTGCTAATGCTAGGACTCTCAAACCTTGTTATGTTCCGCGATACTACTTCCTGTGCAAGTTGACGAAGTTGTTGCGGCTTCATTTCACCAGCGATGAAGACGGTGTTGATACTGATATGGATGCTGCTTCTTAAATGACCCAAACGCACCAAATGGCGATAATGGTGTTCCTGTTGTTGTAAATTATTACGTTAACTTGCGCTCCATGTCTTGTCTTCACAGAGTAATCGAGTGCCCTTCCTTCCTGATATTTCTCGACGTTCGTGTAAAACCATGATCGTATGTGATAAGATGCTAAGCTGCTATAAAGCAGCTTTCGTTTATCTACTTGCATCACAGTGTATGCGCCTTCTCAATTCAGCCAGTGAGATCCGCTTGTGGGAGGCCGGGTGAATCGATTCGCCACTGTCAAAAATATTCTTTGATGAAAAATAATATATTATGATAAGTACCTTAGTGTTGTCGATATCCATGGCCAGGTTACACAGGAACAGTCACTGTCGCGAATTGATCCCGCTTTTCCAAGCTCGGAGGACCGTATATGTTGAAAGGTTCATATTTTGATAACTCGAAGGACCAAACTGTAGGGGTGACCCCCTGCCTAATGATATTAGGATAAAGGAAGAAAGACAACTGTTACTGTTGAATGCATGACGAGCATTGATTTATTAAGAAAATAAATGTTTTTATATACTTAATACAATGACGTAATATGATGCATTTCTTAGATACATCTACGTGATTAAAGTAGGTTATGCTTGCTCTGCAGATATACAATATTACTGTACGTGACTCGTACAACACCGAAGCGAAGCGAGGGCGGGCCGCTAGTTTACCATAAAACAATAAAGTGTGTTCGTTTATAATTTGTTTTTCTTTCACTACCCTCCTAAAGAAGATTAAAGATGTCATGTAGTGTAGACTATGAATGTGATAATTAAGTCTTGTC
This sequence comes from Chilo suppressalis, assembly GCA_902850365.2. Classification (NCBI taxonomy): domain Eukaryota; kingdom Metazoa; phylum Arthropoda; class Insecta; order Lepidoptera; family Crambidae; genus Chilo; species Chilo suppressalis. The sequence continues at coordinate 1,370,476 of OU963905.1, read as the reverse complement.
TTTTTTAACACGCTTTTAAATTAGTTTCACCTGTATGTTTGTTTGTACATATGTATGTAACTGACTCGTTGGACTCGATTTTGCCCAACTTTAAGCGATCAGATTTACTTTAAACTTGGCAAATATATGTAGATTAGATGACAATACAATATCATGGTACCACCGAGCTGATCTGATGATGGGACTGAAGGTGGCTGATGGAATCTGGGACTGCCTACTAGTAAACATATCGAGTTTGGGCTCATTAAATTCGTCTTAACACATTCTGTTCATTTCTTCTGATGACGAGGACCTGATGATGGACTGGAAGGTGACTGATGGACCCGGGACTGCCTACTGGCTCATTACATTCGTCTTAATATATTCTGTTTATTTCACTTTAAAGGGGGGTAATAAAAAAGTCTAGCAATAGTGAAGCTCCCCACGCTTTTTCAGTTATTATTACATATATATTATTTTTTTATTTTATTTAAAATCAACTATAAACATGGCTTACTATAGCGCTAATGAAGTAAACAGAGAGTATACTCTGTTTATTTTTGACTTTTTAGTGCTATAAGTAAAAGCGTGTTTTTAGTTTTTTAAACTATTAATTTTAATTATATTCCTCATCAACGTTACTATATGATTTCATTGTAATGCACAACCATTGCTTAAGGCATTACCCAAAACTTCTTTAGTTAACAATTTTCCAGAAGAAACTTAATAACTTCCGGAAAGTTACCATGCATTGTTTTTGATGATTTCGCGGAGGAACAAAGCCTCCCTGTTGGTGCGCTCTCTTCGTTATAAAAATCAATAGCATTAGTGAGTCCGTACAAACGAATTATACGATTGTCGCTGTGTGCGTCGGCTGGCTTTCGATGTGCGGGGAAACAAAAAAAAAACCACCAGCGAAATTCTTGTAATAAAAATCAATCGGAGCGGAGAGAAGGCGCCGCGCAGGGCGCCGGCCGGTCGCCACCCTGCCTGCCCCCACGCCGCACGATATACTTATACTGCATCTACCCCCCCAATCGTACATATTCACTTACTTCCTAATTTTTATGAGGAATTCTTTGCGAACAATGGCAACGTACCATTCTCGCGAACGAAATCGAGTTGCGAAATCGCGCCTCGAAAACTCGTTCCGAATTCCGATGCGCTCCTCTCGCAGGAGGCGGGAGGGAGCGCGCCCGCGGCCGCGGCCGCCGCCGCCGGTTCCGGCAAAAAGGCGTTTGTTTTTATTTCTTCGGCGCGAAAAAAAATGAGCACGCGCCCGCCCTGCACCTCCTAAACATGCGCCACGCAGCGACGCAGACTCGGCCGGGTGTGTGCCGTGCCTGATTCACTTTCATTTGCGACATCTCATCGTACCCGAAGGTCACCGTGCAGCGCTCGCCCGGGGCACGGGTGCTTGCGCCGCCCTCCGCTGACCGACTAGGTGAGTGAGTGAATTTCGCGCCCTCGTCTTTCGTTTCCCTCGCGTTTATCGGCGCCCCGTTTTGCACCGTCCTTCGTGTCGGGAAGACGGTGAAAGTGAATGTGTCGGAGGAGCGCAGAGGAGGCACGGACACGGAAGCCGCGACATGACGCGAACGGGTTGACTCCCCCGACAGGTGTAGCGGTAATAGTGTGCACTCTATTTAACTAAGTTTTAGAGTCGCTTCTATCGCCCTCCGCCGCCACGTGCGCTAGTAGCGATAAAGTTTTGAATTAGATACGCGGGAACTCGTGCCACTATACGAACTTTCGGTGTAACTTTACCGACGGCCGCGGAGCACCGCTATGTATCCGTATGGTTGTGTATCAGACTACGACGAGCGCAAAACAAACGGAATTAAAAAACCTCGGGAGACGGTCTGGCTTCGGACAGAGCGAGAGGACTAACTTTGTACTCTTCATTTGTGCACCAATCGAGAAAAAATTCAATAAAGCTCGCTTCCTTTTGTCTAATTGCCTATGTAAACCTATACAAGTGTAAGTGTGTGCGATGCCGCGATACTGTGCCGGGAAGACGGGGCTTTACTTTGCAGTTTTGTCTCGTAGCGGCAATGTGTCGAGTAAATATTGCGGTTGTAAAGTTTGCGCGAAAAGTTATTGTTTTGTTTTGACGAGGTGTAGCGTGGGGTGATGAGGTAGGGGCGAGTGTGGTGTTTCGGGATTAGTAATTGAGAGGCTACGACCGAGATACTTAATTGGGTTGCGTTATGAAGATGCTGTTGTATGTGGTGTCCCGGTGACGTGTTGTAGGATGCCGGGGCCGCAGCTCGACGCCACGAGCGTCAAGTGTGAGCCGCCGTCGGATGCGGAGGACAGCAACTCCCAGTATTCGCACGTGTACTTCAGCCATCAGGTATATTATACTTATTATTAAATTCATAAAAATAAATAAAGAAAAACCTAAGTTAAAATTCTGCAATAAAAAAAATATCTAAGTAAGTTTCTTGGTGTGCCCAGTTGGCGAAAACATCAAAATAATTTTGAGTTCAATGACATTTTTATACGTCAAAGTTTAAGTTTCACTATGTGGAGATGCAAAGAAATCTTGGCGTGTCTAGATGACGAAATAATTAGTGATACTAATTTTTAATTTCACCAACTGGACACACGTGTGTCCACTCTCGTGTGTAGAGTTGGATTTCCGAATCCCGATGTAGACAGGCGAACCTTTGCCACAGCTTTTCGACTTCCCAAGTGATTGTAGCAACAAATCGTAATAATTTTAAGTTATTTTCTATGATTTTGCCCTTTATAATAAACTAGCGGCCCGCTCTCGCTTCGCTTCGGTGTAGAGCTGAAGTGTAGACTACAGTTTTTGTTCTCAGACTTGTATTATACACAATGACATTCATCTATGATTCTTCTTATACCTGCATGCAAAGTCTCAGCCCGATCGATTTAAAATTGACAAAGTTTCATACAAACATTCATTCCCTATTTTATCCCCTTGGGCTTAGAATTGATCAAAATCCTTTCTTAGTGGATGCCTACGTCATAACATCTACCTGCATGCCAAATTTCAGCCCGATTCGTCCAGTGGTTTGGGCTGTGCGTTGATAGATCACTATGTCAGTCAGTTACCTTTGAGTTTTATATATATAGATAAAGTGATGATAATATATTTTATGATTTTTGTATGGAGCTTAAAAGTCTAGTATTCCTAGTTTTTTCATCGAGTTTAAAAGATTCGGTGTTTTGATACTTCTAAATATTTACAACTGTTTATTTCCATTGGCTAAGACCTCGAGGAATTCAGGGAGCGTGTTTGTTGTGTATCCCTGCGCCGTTGCTTAACTCACAACATCCCCTAGCCCGTGGACCATTGGGTGTCGATTCTGCTGAACTAACGTAAAAATCGTGTCTCAGTAGTAATTCAATAGAATCGCCTTTTGACACAATACCTGTTACTACATCATTAAATAACCACGGTTCCCAACTTAGGGGTTTTTCCCCCAGATTTAGGGGCTAGAAGTGTTAAAACGGACTTTTTTAGGGGCTACAATTTTTTGGGGGTTCTTTTAGGGACTTTTATCAAAACTTGCAATTAAATCGAAAAACAAAGCGTGTGTTTTCTTTCAGTTTTGTGCGTAGAATGGAGCGCACCACGATATGAAACGACTGAACTGACTGTGTGGCGGGTTGTTTCCTAAGGCTGTATGGACTAAAGTTAAAAAAACAGCTAAATAGGATTTAACAGTTTGTTAGCTCATTTTCGTTTGATTGTCCTTTCGGAAACTGTATTTATACAATAAAATAATTTACTGTTACTAATTAAGTAACGTTTTAATTTATGAGCAACGAAAGAATTTGGGTAATACGTAGGTACTTAAAAAATTGTATAATATTTAGGGGATTTTAGGGGAATTTAAAAAATACTTAAGGGTAAATTTTGGTAAGGGTTGGTAACACTGAAATAACAAAAAATACCAACTAACTAACAAATAATAACTGTGTTAAAAATCAAAACTACGGCAACATAATTGACATACTATTATTATTATAACTTAGCAGAATCGACATCCCGCAATTTTATTCACCGACAGAAACATAGTTTTGGGAGTGACTTATTAAAAATGTCAAGGAAACACTGAGAAGAGTACTTGGCAAAGCAGCCCTGCAGCTCGACCAATTGGTCACAGTTGGTATTGGTACTCTGCGAAGTTGAATCTTTGATAAACTCCCGACCCTTAACATACATTGCTGTGAGCTGTGAGAATGTGGTCCCACTTACACCTGCGATGTTCTTGAACGTAGGGTCGACAAATACTTTCGACACGGATTTGTTTGGTCAATTGGATGGCGCTGTTCTGACGGCTCGGTGGCGCTATCTAATAAAATTGCACGACGACCTAAAGCAGCGGTTCCGAAGCGAATATTTATCTTTACTAGCTCAAAAATCTTCTGTCAAAAGAACACAATATCGGTTGAAGGTAGGTGACGTCGTCATTGTCGGCTCAGACGATAAAAAGAGAGTTAGCTGGCCACTCGGGCTCATTTTAGAGATTATTTCTGGATCAGACAACCAAAGTCGGGTAGCCCGCTTCAAAACTCAATCGGGAGCGTTGCTTAGACCGTTTCAACGGCTTTTTCCCTAAGAGGTTCCCCAGGAGCGATGTACCACGTCTGCCGGTTCTCCCCCGGCCCATAACCTCTCAATTTATAGCACTATAGAATAATTCGGTCCACAGATAAGAGCGTATTCTTTTGTTTTGTGATTATGTTTTATAAAAGTGTTTAGATGTCGGGGTCTATCGTTTGAAGTGACGTTGTAATGTAAAATAATTTTGTTCTTTTTTGTCTGTCAATAAAAATCGTTTGGAAAATTTGCTTACGTAGTTTTTCTCTTGTGAAATATTTAATTGTTTTCACACATATGCACACAAAAATGTTATTTTTTCTAAATGTCCAGAGATTTTTTCAAATCGGTCCAATAGTTTCGGAGCTTATTCAATACAAACAAACAATCAAATCTTTCCTAGATATACCCAAAAATCGAATCCAAGACCCTTATTAATAAAAGAACACTTAGCTTGGATTAGTTACTCCATGATTTCGTTAGACGACCTCCGTGGCCGTGTGGTTTGTAAGTACGCCGGGTTTCACGGTGTCGCCGACTCGAGAGGTCCGGGTTCGAATCCCGGTGGGGGCAGATGTTAGTGTGATGAATACGAGCATTTGTACTCCAGTCATGGAGGTTTAATTAGTATTTTCTATATAAATATACTTATATATGTACAGTATATGTATTCTGTCCGTTACCCTAGTATCCCATAACACAAGCCTTACAGTGCTTACTTTGGGGCTAGGCTAATTGGTGTGTGTGTTGGAAATATTTATTTATGTATTTGTCTCTGTCCATTGAATGACAAATGGCACTTGAGTGACAGGAATAAAACACGGTGTAATTAGTCTTAGCTTATTCCTCGATTATTTTTAAGGGGGTATGAGTGAATAGGTAACAAACAAGCTGACAGGCACATCGACAGAGTTACTATAAGCATTTATAATATTAATGTGGAAAGTTACAAAAAAATTCTAAATGTGGTTACGGCCCCAGGCGGGCGTTCCAATTCGAGTGGGAAATCCGTTCTAACTCAACTTCTGTTGGAGCAAGAAATAAACTCATCCCTATCGCATCAGTTATCTTCGCATCGGTGGAATTTGACGACCTCCGTGGTCGAGTGGTTTGTACGCCGGGTTTCATGGTGTCGCCGACTCGAGAAGTCCCGGGTTCGAATCCCGGTGGGGGCAGATGTTTGTGTGATGAATACGAGCATTTGTACTTTAGGCATGGATGTTTAATATGTATTTCTATATAAACATACTTATATATATGTATAGATATGTATTCTATACGGATAGAACGGTACCCTAGTATCCCATAACACAAGCCTTACAGTGCTTACTTTGGTGCTAGGCTAATTGGTGAGTATTTAAAAAAAATTGCTGGCCGTCATACGAATATTTCACAAATTTTTATTAAGATGCCGCGCCGTTGTTTCCGATGTCTTAATTTGTGACTTTGTAAACCTGTTAATTTTTTATAGTCCCGTTAATCGCATACTTGAGCAATTTACCGTTAGATTTTATTCTCCTCCAGTTCATCATCATCATCAACATCAGCCTATTAATGTCCCCACTGATGGGGCACAGGTCTTCCCTGTGGATGGAATAGGGAGATTGGGTAATGACTCACCACGCGGGCCCAGTGCGGATTGGCGGGTGCTAACGACTGCAGATGCAGCCGGGACCAATGGCTTCACGTGCCTTCCGTAGCAAGGAGGAGCTTGAGATAGTTAATATTTGGTCACCCATCCAATGACCGACCACTGCGAAAGTTGCTTAACTTCAACGATCGCAGCCGAACGCGCTAACCACTTGCGCCATCGAGCTCCTCTATAACGTCCATACTTCTATTATGTCAGTATTATCGCAGCAGTGTGTAACTTCGTAGCATACATAATGTACTAAAAAAAAACGCGAAAAACGTATCTGATAATAGGGATGATGACTATTTTTTTTTCTTCGTTTATCAGGTAGATTATCAAAAAGTATTGGACACTTATTTTTTATTTTTTTAGATAACATAAACATTGCGGAGATATATTGATTTGAAAAGTCGCATGACGTCACGTTTGAGTACACTTATAAGTGAAAATTCACTCAAAAGTGACGTCACGAGCCCCTACTCCCAAACTTTGACGCGCTATAACTTTGTCAGTTTTTGGTTGATTGCCCAAAGAAAAAATACGTGTCCATTATTTTTTGATCATCTAACTGACGGACTAAATAGAATTTCGTTTACTGTACCCCGTCATCACCCCTATTGTCGTCCGATAATAATGCTCATATGGGGGTGAGTATAGTCCTAAGTTTCAGACTATTTGATGTACCTGGTTAATGGTCTTTGTTCGTGCAGCTTCCGTCTTTGGGCCAGTGTCCAATCAAAGTGGAAAATGAGAGTGGTCAAGAAGAGGGCGTACCGACCAATCTTTTGCAGCATTTACAGGTAGGTACTATGGAGCTCTAGCCAGAATGGATAGAACCTGGGGACGTGGTTATTAATTAAAACAACTTGACGATGGTTATTATTTTATATTAGATTTCAGGCGAATATAATGATTTTTATCTAACTACGAGAGGTTTGCTTGGTGCCTGAAGATCTTCTCTTGAATGGAACCTTCTATCAAAAGACAGACGATTCCTTATTTCAAATCTTAAAATCATGACATTAACTTTTTAATATAACTGCCAACCGTAGGCATTGCAAAAGCAAAGAGTTTACCTAAACAAGGAGGCTGTAACGTCACGGACGTTACAGTACATACAGGTACACTAGCTATATAAATCTAACAGCAGGTAGGATTCAATTTAGCTCAAAAGTTACTGCAATAAACTGAGTATAAAGATTCCACACAAAGAAAGCAACAGCTGTTGTTAATGTTAATTAACTCGTAGAGTGCATAGGTGAATCTAGATAATTTAGATACTACTCTATCAATATGTGGCTTCCAGTTTATATTATCATCTATTTCAATTCCTAGTAATGTATAAGATATAACAAAAAATGTAATATTCTTATTAATGAAAATATTTTATCAAAATGTTAACCGTATTAGAAACAAAGGACATTGGGCAAAAATGTATGGACGCTGCACCCACGTCCGCCACGGCTTAAACTACACTTGTTTGAAAGGTATTATAGTCATGATCATTTGTGCCAAAGCGCATCAAATACCATCCCGGGGGTCTTTAGTTATTTTAAGTTAAATAGGTACAAGTACTATAACGAACGAACATAAATGAAACAATGGATTTAATTTAGTTAGTTAGTTCGACACTACATAGAGGGCTCAGGTATTATGGGAGTACTTTACAAGGTTCAAGGGTGCCCCCTTATGTTATTCTGCCGCACTATAGTAAAATATCGTATATCTGGTTGTATAGTACGACATATTATTATGGTTACTAATAATATAAAATAAAGGTACTATAAAATTAATTTATTGAGCTACTTAAATATTCCCATGTGTCATATCATTTGACTACCAGGGTATTTTTTACGGTGCAATATCTTTTGACTCCCAGGATATTTTTTTACGGTGTCATAATAAAAAAGGCTAGTTTTTCATAGATCTATCGATTCATACTAATTTCATTGTTGGCGGAGCTGGATGCGTTTTGCCCATTGTCCTTTAAACAACTGTATATAAACATCAAAAGTGAAAACTGCGATGTTATTTGTTTAAGTGAAATAAACTTAGTTCTTTCTCTAATGGTGAATTTGTTGATGACAGATACACTGTATATCGTAGAGACCGCGAATCTACTATGCACTTCTCATTTCTTCAAGCGTTCTGGAGGCGGTGTATTGTTGGCACTAAAAAAAAGTTTGTTTCTGACTAGGCATCTCATTCCGAGAGCTCATTCGAGGATTTGTGGATTACGGAGAATAATAAATAATTATGGTCTACTTGGTATCGGCCTTCATATATACCTTGTGTATTTGCTGCCCGATCTCAGCGTTGGCGTTGATCAATGTGAAAATTTATTGGTTGCTTGACAAAATAAAAAATACGTCTTATTAAATATGACGGAACTGCGCTGCTTTACAAATTAAGGAATAGCAGAAATATTATTTATTTATTTATCTTTAACAAAGTTCCTACAGCGAATTTACGGATGTAATACAACTAAATATAAAAACCATCTTAAGACCAATTACAGAAACTTATTATGTACACATTAGATACTAACGGCGCTTACTATATATCAATATCACATTAATTAAAAAAAGTATAAGGATCATATAATTTACTAACATAAAATAAAATTATAAATAACAAATAAAATAAATAAATATTTCCAACACTCACACCAATTAGCCTAGCCCCAAAGTAAGCACTGTAAGACTTGTGTTATGGGATACTAGGGTAACGGATAGAATACATATACAGTACATAAATAAGTATATTTATATAGAAATACATATTAAACATCCATAACTGGAGTACAAATGCTCGTATTCATCACACAAACATCTGCCCCCACCGGAATTCGAACCCGGGACCTCTCGAGTCGGTGACACCATGAAACCGGGCGTACAAACCACTCGATAACGGTGGTCGTCGAATTAACATTGAATAAGACATAACAAATGACAAAAAAAAAGAAAAAGAAACAAATACCCATATAAAAGGATATTCAGGAATTTGTCACATGGTAACTTTATGTAACTAACTACTACTTTATTTAACTTTATGTGGGTTTGTGTGCATGTATGTATGTATGTGTGTCTAAGCAGCAGCAATGAAAAAAACTAAAAGTTATTATGAGGTGGTGTCGTCTCCTAACCCCTTTTGAGCAAAGTTCACAAAGTTCTCAAAGCTCCACGAGTTACAGGAAAAAGGATATTTGGGCTATGCAAGGATCGTAAGTAGCCACAACAATCAGGGGGGATTATTTAAAAAAAAAATATAGACATTATCATCTCAGCTCCATGGGGATAACCACTGTAGATGCAGTAGGCAGGCGGCACATACGGCGAAGTTCCTTCAAAAGCGTAGGGAGCTCAAGATCTAATAATAAAAATAACAGCATTTTATTTTCAGATATAAATTCTTGATTCTAGTTTCAAATGAATGTTTAATTTAGGTACTTAATATCTACGCGTATAATTTATGATTGCGTTAAAAAGGGTATTTGACAGTGTTAAAAATAAAGTGCCAATTGTTAGCATCTGTATTTAGAATGAATATTGGCAGGGGTTTTTACTATATTTACAAAAAATATATTCATAATTTTACTAAAAACTAACGAGAAAGATAATAGTTTTCTTATCTATTGTCACGTGACCCAAAACGCTTGGAATTGGCGGAGCCTAAAATGACGTCATACGCTAGTAAACTTCCGGTTAAAGTGACATTACATTGTGTCGTTTGACGTTTAAATAACAGTCGTGTGACGTCACTCACTAGTAAGACGCCATATTGTCCAGAGAAACGCTTTCGCGGCAACTTGAAAATGGAGTTTTTGATTTGGTTATTTTTACTGAAATACACAACAGAATGTTGAATATCTACTTTTTACGGACTCCATAAACATTAGTCAACAAAGTGAGATCGTTTTCTAAAATTTTTCAAATACCCTAATGCCGATCTTATTTTTTTGTTATAGTTGAATCGTTCGTAACTTGCTTTCATGTATTTTATTTAAATATTTGGTCGATCAGACAGGGCTGGAGGAGCTGGCGCCCGCGGGGCCCGCCGCCACGCCGGTGTGCGTCAAGCAGGAGCCGGCGGAGGCGCCAGCCCTCACGCTAGAGAATCTGGAACCCGCGCTCTCTACTAACTGCACGGTGAGTAGTACGATCATACGTGTACGATGTACGGTGTCGTGTGAGGCGGGTCGTTGCGTTCCCTAAAAAATGGTTGAGTGAAGCGATGGCTGGTTCATAAGTCATGCTCGTGAACGGGTGCTGCCAGCGGAGATGAGTCTGCTCTTGCTTCATTGGGTACTATTAATCATTGCACTAAACTTTAATCGTTAATTTTTTTTGCCTAAACAGTAGGACACGGCATTCCTAAACTTTGTTAAACCAGTTTTTTATATAGTCATAATTTTTATATTATTTTCATTTGTAATGGAAAGTGACTTTATGAGTTACCTCATTTTGAAGTCATTTTTCAATTTGACGAATGTATATAATACAGGGAGAAAAAACAGCCCTTGCTGTGTTTCTTGCCGGTTCTTCTCAATATAATGGTCTCTATATAAGGTCTCCCGCCGTAGATTTGCGAACCGATGGCGTAGCTTTACGTCATTCACAAGTGCTTGAAACAGCTAAGACTGAATAAACGATATTGAATGTTGAATACTCAAAGTTCAAAAACGAGGCCTACTGATATGCTGGGTTGCGTCAAGCAGGAGCCGGTGGAGGCACCGACGCTCATGCTAGAGAATCTGGAACCCGCGCTCTCTAATAACTGCACGGTGAGTAGTACGATGAAACTTAAGGCCGCTGCATACGATACTTCGGGCGGGCAAGTGATTATCTCGTTCAAAACGGGAACGTGGTACAAACGCATACGCACCGTGACAGTGATTCGGATCTAACGTGCTAGTGTTGTGAACAAGGAAAGATGGATCATTCATTTCAAGAATTGGCTTTATTTGTTTAAAACTGGATGTGAGCGTACACACTAAATCAGTTTTTCGTTGTCAATTTTAGATTCTTGGATCAAGGCGTCACTTCATATCTCGGCGGGACGGGGCACGTGCGGGGCGGGACGGGACGAGGACGTGCTAAACATCGTCCGTGACTAGGGTTGCAACGATATATCGGAATATCGATAATATCTAGACCAAAATATCGATATTTATATCGATATTTAAAATTCACTGATATCGATAATATCGATATCGGAAATTCCAAAATATCGATATTTCGTAGACTAAATTTAAACACAATAATATCAATTAATTTACCTGCTATGACTATCTAAATTCAATAATATCGAAATAACTATTGCTTTGAAATCGCAAGAGCTTATAGATGTATTAAAAAAATCTTGAACCCCAAGAAATATACTAAACTGGTGTGGATTCTGGCATGATTCTCTCAACCTAAAATTAAATTTGACAACAGTGTATCCTTGTCATTCTCTATACAGAATGACAAGGTGAGACTGATGTTAAATTTAGTTTTAAGTTTAGATAATCATGCCAGAATCGACACCAACGTATATAGGTATAATCGTATACCTAATGGTAACTCATGCACTTAAATAAAATCCTTGCCTCTCTTTCTAGATAATTGTCAACTACTGATTAATTGAAATTAAATATCATTGTTATATAACACAAAATAAAATTAAGAATCTTATACAAATCGTAAATTTTTAAGCTCGCCAAGTCAAGAAAGTAAGATAGGTATAGTAATTTTTGAAGCTTTAGGCTTACCCTATTCTGAAGCCCCTGATGTGTGGGAGACTAAGCAATTTGCGTATTTGATGTGCGCTAAAAAAACCGACATATCTTGGAAAAGCACGAACGTAGTGAAAACTTAGCGAAGGCATTCGCAAATGTCGTCCGACATTCATGCTAACAAATGTGAGTGATCTGATCAGGATAATAATTTTAATTTTTTGGTTTCCTGTCGTGGCTGAAACACAAACCATACGAGCCAAAAAAAAAATCCTGCTTGGCGCGATTTCATCAAGCGTGTTTAAAGAAAAAGCTGGCTCAATGCATTTTGCGAGAAACTCGCCAACAAACATATGAATGTGTCACACTCACCCCGTATTCTAATGTTTATAAAAAAAAATAAAAAAATATCGATAATATCGAGTTAAAATGGTCGATATATCGGATATCGATATTTTCCTGACTTCGATATAAATATCGATATAATATCGATATTTCAAAAGACTTTGCATCCCTATCCGTGACGATATTTTTCCCGTTCACGTTCCCGCCCCGTCCATGTACCCGTGACATATGCGTTTTTGGATACATTTTGTATTTAACGATGTTTCCAAAACTTCCCGTCCCGTCCCGTCCGGATAAAAACTCGTCGTGTATGCAGCGGCCTTTGACGTTCAAGAATGGGGTCCGCTGCCACACCGATGTGCGTCCAGCAGATACCGGCGGTGGCGCTGGAGAACCTGGAGCCCGCGCTCTCTACTAACTGCACGGTGATTCATCATCGTCATCATCACCAGCTTATCAATGTCTCCACTGCTGGGGCACAGACCTTCCCTAAGGATGGAATATGGAGATTGGGCCATGTGGCCACGCGGGGACAGTGCTGATTGGTGGGTGCTAGCGACTGCAGGTGCAGCCGGTAATGTGCCTTCCGAAGCACGGAGGAGCTCGAGATAGTAAACTTTTGGTCACCCATCCAATGTCCGAACACTGCGAAAGTTGTTTAACTTCAATAATCACAGCCGAACGTGCTAATCAATCCCACCGTTGTGCTTTTAAGCAACTAAATGGTAGGAAAAATATTGAAGATATTTAAAAAATAAATCAATATTTTAATTTTATTACACATTGTACTGTGTTCAATTGTCGAAAGCGAAAGTGTGCATATTTATCTTCAAGGATCTGTGGTCTCCTACCCTTTTCTGTGTTATATTGCATTCCAAACTTTGTGGTAGTTCTGCCGTTTCGGAGATAGTAGAACTAATTCTATCAGGTGTTTCGAAGCGATTTTAAGCAGTTGTCATATCCGTAGTTAAAAAAGGATTTAATTTAATTTATCTTCTAGGACCTAGAATCTAGGTATTTAAATAAAAATTAATCGACGAAATGCATGCATGCTAAATTTCCAAACGACAACACCAAATTAGATACCTTATTTTCTTTATATTCTGTGTGTGAGATATTGTTATTAAAAAAACGGTTTGTATGAAAGAAAATCAATAAAAATCGAACAAAAAAAATATGGCGGTATGAATTTCAACGGGTCAGCTAGAGCATGCTATACTCGTAAGTATAAAGCGATTCAAATAAGAATAGGAAAGCCAATGACCTCCATTTGTCAAATAACGCTCGAAAAGTACGGTTTGCATAAAATCTTGGAACTCTTTTTTAGCACTCAGCTAAAATCTAGAATAAAAATCCAAACATTTGTAAACAAACATGACGACGATGACAACTCCGGTAGTTATGCAGAGCTGAGCGGAATTGAAGAGCTAGATTCCGATTAATATTTTTACTCACACAGTCTTAATAAATAAATGTTATTAAAAATCGGTGGTTTTTTTTCTCAATCTTAGTAAATAAGTTTTATCGAAGAAAAACTTTTATTGCTCACTCTACCTATTTTGTTTCAATTGACAGCTATGACATCACAAAATGGCGCCCAGTCGATCCTATTCTTAGTTGAATCGCATTATATTGAAAATGCAGTAATAAAAAGACTCAAACTAAAATAATGACCCTTTTTCTTATTTTCTAAAAAAAAACTGCCAACTCCGGAATTCCGGCTTTGATTGCTTAACTTCGTTCGTAGCCCCGAAGTTGAAAACAATCTGAATTTGAAAGTCTTAAGTGCTTCGACCAAAATTAGTAAGTGGAAAACATTGTTTAATGAACTGAAATGGTATTTTCAAATTGACTTATTTATTATAAAGCTCCGTTTTTTTCCTGTTATTCAAAGTTTCTTGAACGCATAGGAGAAATAAAACTTTAAACACCTTTTTAAAAACAAATTACCTGTTGCTCATTAGTAAAGTAATATTTAATTTCTTTTCTCCATAAAATTCGCACCATACATCCACAACACAGGGTCAAACTTAGGGCATAACTCCCCTAATCAGCTCGATTTTATTAAGTAGTGATTAAAAAAAAGGTTTTAATAATGTTTTCTCAAAATAGGTATTTATTTAATTTTCAAACCTACCTTGAATTTTTTGTGTGTTTATCGTAGGGTTCTACATTGCTGGACCGACATCTTGCAATGCTTAACTCCACCGAAGTGCCTGACTCATCAGACTTTATGCCTCTAATGGCAAAAGATGAACCACTATCTGAAGGAGGTAAATATTTTTATAATAATTTTGTTCAATATACTAGTTTTATATGAAGTCATCGTTGCTTATGTAACACTCAATTTATTTAGTTTCGATAAAAGTAAAAGCTCTGTCAATAATTCAGAATAAATTTATTATCATGTAGTTTATAGTTTTTTTTATTTGAAATAAAATCTACTTGTTCGGGTACCAGGTTGTATTCGAAAAACCTAATTAAACAAAAAAATAAAAATTCTAAAATTAATGTAATGTATTTAATTTAAAATTAACTAAATTATTGATTAACATTAGTCTCACTACTATTTACTACATGTAAGAAAAAAATATAGTTATACACCCTATATTTTTTTTGTTTTAATTAAAGTCTGTAGTTAGTGATGGTTTACTGCAAAGACTTAACTATGCTATATATTACGTATAAGTAGTTAAAAAAATAGTTACATCTAATGTATTATTTATCTTTATAGAACAACAACAGTTCAGCGGTGACGACACAAGCGACTCATGCAGTCAAACGGAGCCGTTGCATACGAGAAGCAGCCCGAAGAGTTGGACACAGCGTGACATGGATAATGCATTGGAGGCTTTAAGAAAACACAATATGAGCCTTACTAAGGTTTTTTAAAATGGCTTACTTGCTTTTGCATACACTCTTCATTCCCTTTGAGTCTTTTAACACATAAGGGCAATCCTATTTTGGTTTTTACTTTAGAATAACATGAGTGCCTACTTAACGAAAGTACTCAAGAAATCAGTAAATCAAATGAAAGTTAGATAAAACCATTTATATTTTAGGTTTAGAAGCATAGATTGTTATGATCTTTTAAAATGGGACAAGGAAATAGATTTTTAGTACAAAGTCCTGTAAAGTAATCGGTCTCACCAAATATTGGATATACGTGAAGTATTGTTGACAACTTACTAAGTTTTTGTCTTAGGCTTCCGCGACTTACGGTATTCCGTCCACTACGTTATGGCAGCGAGCACATAGGCTTGGTATTGACACGCCGAAGAAGGAAGGTGCTTCTAAGTCCTGGAGCGAAGCGGATCTACGAGGGGCACTGCACGCACTCAGAGCCGGCGCTATATCCGCGAATAAAGCTAGTAAAGCATACGGTGAGTGGTACTCGTAATTGAATAGTGTTTTTTAAGAATAGTTTAAATGTTGCTTGTTTGTTTATTATTTAGCATGTGAAGTGATTTCAGAATAATTCTGAACTTTAACGTCGGTAAAAGTAAACTTAGCTTTTGGATTCAACACAAACATATAACTTAGTAAATTTTATTTTATTTACCAACATTTAAATTGTACCAACATTTAAATGTACATCCTTAAACGATCACATTAAATTTTGGTGGCAAATATAACATAGTAAAATAAATTTCAAAATTTGTGTTTAATTTCGAGGAGCTCCATGGCGCAGGTGGTAAGCGCGTTCGGCTGCGATCGTTGAAGTTAAGCAACTTTCGTAGTGGTCGGTCATTGGATGGGTGACCAAAAATCTTCTCGCTCGAGTTACTCCGTGCTTCGGAAGGCACGTTAAGCCGTTGGTCCCGGCTGCATCTGCAATCGTTAGGACCCGCCAATCCACACTGGACCCGCGTGGTGGGTCAAGGCACAATCGCCTTATTCCATCCATAGGGAAGGCCTGTGGCCAATTAATAGGTTGATGATGAAGATGTGTTTAATTTATCTGTTTATCTATTTTAAAAGGTATTCCAAGCAGCACGCTGTATAAGATAGCCCGGCGCGAGGGTATCCGGCTGGCGGCGCCGTTCAACGCCGCGCCCACCGCCTGGCGCCGTGCCGACCTCGAGCGCGCGCTCGCCTCCATCCGCTGCGGCGCCAGCAGCGTGCAGCGCGCCGCCTCGCAGTACGGCATCCCCACCGGTCAGTTATAAATATAAGTCGCGGCACGAAACTCTAGCGCTGACCGTTATTGCGTAGAAGTAAAAATTAAGATGTTTTGGGGGGAAACGAGATGCGAGGGTGGGCGTGCGTTGCGCCGATGGACTCTCCAGTCGTACCCATGCGCAGCTATCCCTGACGCGTTTTGTTCAGCGCTTAAGTTACGTGCCGCGATCTGTACATCCCTATATTATATACGTTCTAGACTACGATGTATTGATATGACGACGACGTGGGACTTATCCCAGAAATCATCCTTCGAGGGGGTAAACAAAGGAAGTTTGTATGAGAAACCAATTATTCCACGCAGACAAAGGCATCGCGGGCATCCACTAGTACAGTTAATATGAAATATCATATATTGTCGTTAAAAATAAGCATCTTTTCTGAAGTATGATTTTGTAGTATGAGTCCTGATGTTTTTACTTCCAAACTGATAGATATTTTAGCTATCTTGAAAATACCAGTGCAATTCTGTAAGAACAAACTCACTTTTGTGGAAACCACGATGAAAAATGAGTTTTATGTGGATTGCCCTAGTCTCCTACTATTCCTACTACACTAAATCAGGTGTGAGTTGGAAAGTACGTACCTTGAGTTCACTATATTTTTGCTAATGATTGAAGACCTGCCACATACTATTCTCGCTGCTCAGTGTCTTATCTTTAAATTGATCATGATCAATGATCTTATTTTATTTCTGTGAATACGACATATCACTGGTTTGATATAGCTGAACTTCATTATTTCATTTGTAGGTACCCTATATGGAAGATGTAAGCGAGAAGGCATCGAGCTGTCGCGGTCTAATCCCACGCCGTGGTCTGAAGACGCCATGGGTGAAGCATTGGAAGCGGTCAGGTACGTGTATCATAATATAAAGATATGGTTACAATTTTACTATTTCTCTTGAAATCGTCTGTACTTCGAAGAGAAACTCACTTTGGATCCCGGCTTTATGTGCAGTCGTCAGCAACCACTAATATAAAGTGGGCATACGTGGTGGGGCATCCCCACGGTATAAATATCCGCGTCACCCCTTATTCTGTTTCTTAGGGCATATGTCCCATCAGTGGGCACATGAATTGGCCGATAGATATGATTATTAAATATAATTTACTTAGAGACACTGTTCTACATAATTATTTGATTTTCAGTTATAGCTCAGTCTTAAATAATATTTATGTTATTATCATTAATACAATAATGGTAATATTACTTTGGTAGCATTGTAACCGTGTTCATTATTTTATTAATTCATCATATACACTGACAAAACAGTATATTTTTTTCCCATTGTGGGCCACAATTCCAACGCGTACAAAGAAATTTGGTGACTCATTTATTTGTCGCACTATCCATAAATGGAATGCTCTGCCTGCTCACGTGTTCCCTCCCTCTTACAACCTGGGATCCTTTAAATGAGGTGTGAAGAAGCAACATGCAGGCCGGCAGGGTGAGGATGGCTGGTGTGGCAGGTAGAACTGCTGTATGAGCTATCTTCACGTCTGGACTTCACCTTCACTTAAAATCAGGTGGGGTGGAGTCATTTGTAGGACCTATCTATATATAAAAAAAATTAATATTGTTCGAGTGCTAATAAGTATTTAACATATTTATCTTGTTATACTTTAGGGTAGGTCAGATGTCCATAAACCAAGCGGCCATCCATTACAACCTCCCATATTCCTCACTGTACGGCCGCTTTAAGAGATGCAAGTACCAAATTCAGGTAATCTTTCATTTTTATATTCATCACTAAAATAAATTTTATCTTTCACAATCACAATACTGGCAGTAAATATTACATATTTTTCCTATTTGTAAACGGGTCCTAATCTTTTTAAGTTTTTGAGATTAATTTCAGACCGTCGTCAGTAGTTACCATTACCTTCATTTGTTACTTTATCATTTCTAATATATCTTTTTAATTAAATAAATTCAAAACTATTAATTTTTAGACTGGATGAGCTTAACATAAGAACGCATGATTACAGGGTCACTCAATGCATCTAGATATGCAGAAGTCAATGGAAGTAGACCCACAGACGCAACAGCAGGATATACAATATTATCAGCAACCAATGCCAGTTCAGGTTTCTCATCCGAATGAACAAGAACATAATATACAAAATCCCTACTTGCACCACAGCGTCCATATGAGTGAGCAAGACAGCATGATACAAGAACATTACGGGCAAGCGATTTATTACGGCTGCAACAGCATCATGACCAGTTGAGGGTACGAGTTTCAAGGAGTACCTTGACCTTGTGCATTTTAAACTTTTAGGCTGTGCTTATTTTTTGTTATGGGAACGCTTTAAGGGATATATTATTAGCATAGAATAATGAGAATTTCGTATAATATCTAACATAAAATTTATGAATTGACTTTCTGGGAAAGAAACCGTGTATCTGGTTTGAAAAAATCCATGTCATGTACTTGGCTATTTAAAAAAATCAATAATCTTATAAGCGGAGTAGAAAGAGCCATAAATTAATTTATTTGAGTTGTCTTTTGACGTATATTAATGATTCAACGAGCGTTTAATAAGTTTTTATTAAACTTGAATAGTCAATATTTTTAATAAGTTTTATTGAATACACACTGCTTAGTGCGGCCCTGCATTATTCTGCGTAAGTAGAAACTTGCTCGAAGGTTGATGAAAAAAAATGCAAGTACTTAATTAGAAACGATAATAAATTAGTATAAGGAGTTTAAAAATTTGTAAATGAAACGAAATACGTAAATCTGATGCTCTTTTTATAGCTGTACAGTGGTGTCGATTCTGACATGAATCTCTAAACCTAAACTTAAATTAGACAACAGTGTATCCTTGTCATTTCCTATACAGAATAAAAAGAAGAAACTGATGTTAAATTTAGTTTTAAGTTTAGAGAATCATGCCAGAATTGGCACCGGTGTCGTCTAATTATATTATAGATCTAGTCAAATCTTGGCCTGTTGATATTTTTATAATGTATTTTTCGAGTAATCTCATGTAACTAAATAGGTACGTAGTTTTAAACGAAATTGTGAGTGGTTGTGTCACTTTATTATAAGGACTTAATAATTTTGTGCAATACTTTTTAGATACTTAGCTATAGGAAAATCAGACAATTTGTAGCTGTTGTCAGACTAACGTTTTGTAAGTAGAATTAGAAGTTAAACATTTCAATAACAAAAAACCTGTATAAAAGCATTATTTACAACAAGTCATATTGTAATATTATATAAAAAGGTTTTTTGTTGTTTTTGGTCATTTTGTACATTTAGATCTGATCTTTAATATTTGAGAACTTTTAGAATTACTTTTTTGTAGTTATGTTTTTATTTTTTTAAACATTTAACTGCTAGATGCTTAAATCTAAAGAAAAATCTTACTAGAAAAAAAATCCACGCGGACCAGGCAGCGGACGGGACTCGAACCCGCACCCTTCGCAATCCGGGCGAATGCACTGACCAATTATGGCCCTGATGGCCGCGTCGAAACTTTCGTAGCCTTAAGCTGCAAGGCAGCGCCATCTCTTTGCATTGTAGCAAAGGTTTTTTTCTTGAAAAACTTTTCTTTACTTTTTTGTACTTATTATTTAAATTGAAATAGTTTTAATACAATTATACTTGGTAGTCATTAAAAGTGCTTTAAAAGCTGCAATGGAGTAGGTCCTCGCCCGTTGCCTGCTCTGACTACCTGGGGCAGCTCCGTCAACATGGAAATATTGAAAGAACTACGGCCATTTGTAAACTAAGGAGTAATGAAAATCATATTACTATATTGGCCAACATTTTGTAAGTATAGAATAGTTAATAAGTGATTAAAAAATGTCCAGTCTCTAACGACATACGTAATTAAAATGTGAATAAGTATTGTGATGTGATAGAGAATAGATTTTCATTAATTTCCCTCGTTTTCAAATTGCTTTTAAAGTTTGGAAAATGTGGGTCCGACATGTCACTATTAATAAATAATTTTTTTTTTTCCAACACACACCAATTAGCCTAGCCCCGAAGTAAGCACAGTAGGCTTGTGTTTGGGATGCTAGGGTAACGGATAGAATACATATACTGATACTTCCCCCACCGGGATGCGAACCCGGGACCTCTAAATTTGGCGACAACTTGAAACACGGCGTACAAACCACTCAGCCACGGAGGTCGTCGATCGTTTTTTTGTCATTACCAGTGCAAGAATTTATTACTTTAATAAATCATAATTATAGCAACACGGACACGGCCAGCAGGGCAAAAGCTTTAACCTCTACCAAAGTATATGCCTAGTTGGTAATAAATTAAGAAGCACATTTCATTTCATTTATTTATTTATTTGTGGTACATAGGTAATACATGGTTATTATGCTTAAATATACAGTCCAACTAAGACCAGCCATCAGGCATACAAATATAGAATTAATAACGGTAAAATATTAAAATTAAATTACAATTCAAAATAAAATGTCATCATAATAATAATTGTTAGTAATCTTAATTAAACTTCTTTTCATTTATTGGCGGTGTATCAAGTGTCATTGTTAATGTGTTAGTGTCGTTTTCCTCTGAAGAGAGAACAGCGCTGCTATGAACAAAATCTATGAAAAAAAAAAAATGGTTGCCTGTAAAGTCGGTTTTACGGGCGAAGATTTTACGTGACAACGTCTTTTTCTCGGTAGAATATTTATTGATATGAATATAATTAAATTGCACAATAGGAACAAGGAATTGAATGAAAATAAGAATTGCACAAATTTTAACTATAGAAATATATTTTGTTTACTAAAACATTGTACATGTAAACTTAAACTTAACACGAGAGACTCATCGTAACGTTACCGAGCGTTACACTTTTTCATAAGTGACTCCCAGCCGCAACCTTATTTAAGACGTTGTCACGTCAAAAAAATGCTGCTTTTGCATTTTTAAAATTGTTACGCTATGGTTACTGCCTACGGGTCGCGTCCGTGTTGTAGATATTTTCCTTATTAGCGTTACATAAATATTATAACTTTAAAAGTTACATGCACTTTAATGTTTCAATGTTAAGTTTGTATTACTCACCAAATATACAGTTATAGAAACTACGTTGATCCTTCTAATAAGCACAGCGTATCAGACACAGTTATAGCATTGATTTATGATTAAAGATTTTATAAATCAGGAAAGTCAAGGTAATTGAATTAAAGATTTTTTATAAATCAGGAAAGTCAAGCTATAATCTATATCTATAATTTTAGGCTGTATTGGTTTATGTATTTTTTTTCATTATGTGTTCCACCCCCTAAGATAGGAATTGAATATATTGGTAGGTACCTACACATTGTTTTAACCACTCAAACGATATTCGTTCTTTAAGCTCTGCAAAAAAATACACATATGTACTAATTTCAGCCTTGTATAAAAAATGTACTTACTATTCATATATTTGTTATCGTGTATTTTTTTCCAGTGGGGCCACCCGAGCTAGACTGAAAATAGTAATGCACGTAAAGACAAGGCGATATATCGTATTTTTTATCGAAACTGTTGAGGTACATTGAACCTTGTTAATAAATTCATGAGGTACTATCACGGAATTTTGCGCTCTGTCACTTGGCGAACAAAATGCTTTGAACGGTTTTCTACAGTAGTTTTTACTACGCCCCGCCTTCGCGTCGGACGCGCCAATCCGGGCCGCCGCACAAAAGTAAGACAGAGAGCATTTCATTGATTGAATAATGAATTGAATTGCATTTGTTTTAGTTGCAATTTGTCACCCGCATCGTGATCGCGACAGCGCTATACGAAAATGTAAGACAGCGATAATTACATGTCTATGAATGAATTTTTACTACGCCGCTACCGCAAGCGATTATGGCATTATGGGTGACAGAGCGGGTCTTTCCGCGAGTGTACATTGAACAAGTAAAGCATTACCACTACTACATTTTAAGTCCAGCTCGAGAGGTCTCGCTAGATAGAAACACATTTTCTTATCTACTGTAATCTACTGCAATATGGAAAAAATATAATAACAATGTTTTATTGTACTCAAGGTCGGATTTAGAGGAGAGGAGGCCCAGGGGCAACGAAGGAGTTGATGGGTGACACTTTGAAATTTGGTTATTTTTATCTCTATTGTGAAGGCCAGTTTCTTATGGCTGGCTGTGTTCCTGGGCCACAGCCACAGCATTGCCTGCCCTGCCTTAAATACGGCCCTAATTGTATTACTATTCTGACTGAGGTTTCTGTGTTCTGTGATTATTCGGATCTGCGCAGTTCCTAATGGAATACTGCCATGCGTCCTATAAAATCAGTTGCCATTAAAAGAATGGGTATTAATAATCTGGGCTCGTCCAATGTTTATAGTTTCTTTTTGTTTAAACTAGTAAAAAACACAAATTAATATTGTGTTTTTTTTATAAAATTAGTACGCTTAACCACCTGGACATTCTCACGCCTAAGTTGCTGATCCGATATTGATGAATGTTTATATGCAGATAAAGGGGGCCTTGAAATACTAATATTTGAAAACGAAAGAAATCTGTTACTCTTTCTTTAAGTAACCTATTTTATTGGGGATTAAGAGGCTTCTGACTTACGATTTCCACCTTGCACCCCCCCATCCCCTGCCTCCTGGTTTGGTGACCCGTCGAAATTTTTGTTTATATCTGTTGGGGGGCCCATGGCCCGGGGCCATAGCCCCGCCTACCCTTAATCCGACCCTGTTGATTAAAGGTGGAACGCTGTACTTACAAGCATTAAAAGCTTCTGCAGTTATCCGGTGGAGGCGCTGTTTCGGACGGAACTTTTCTACCTTGTTAATTTTCGATTTATCATGTATTGAACTCGAATATTTTATATTGTTTGATGTGAAAGGAGATAATGTTCAAACTAGCAATAATTTTAATATTACCTACTAGTGCTTTTAGGTATTTCAAAAATAAACATGATAGACTGAGATAATTTTTTATGGGGTTTATCCTGTTATCCTTATTCCTTTCCAGGAATTTGAATTTGTATAAGCATTTTAAACCATACATACATAAAGGCATAAATACAGAGAGTTAACTTTTGAAAGGGTTTTTAAAGGGAAAATTTGAAATTCGTGTTGTTATTTTTATATTTTTATTTGTGGATTTAAATCCACATCGCGGATTCAGAGATGAAAAGTGAGTATGTTCTTACAGAATAGCACTGCAGTTACCTATCTGTAAACTGTAATACATTCGCTCAGTACAAAAACTGAGGTGGCGTTATTCTTAAATAAATATTCTACGAATTATAATGCGATTCAAATAAGAATAGGAAAGCCAATGACCTCTATCTGTCAAATGTCGCTTGAAAAGTACGGTTTGCAATAAAAATCTTGGAACCCTTTTTTAGCACTCCGCTAATTCTAGAATAAAAACCAAACATTTGTAAACAAGCAATAACATATATTGATAATTAATATCGGTTGATATTTTTTTTCACTTATTGAGCTTTCGCCATGAATAGTTGATTACCTAAATCGTCAACCAAATGTCACTTTAAGTTGCGTTAAGAAACTCGATTTCAAACTTTCGTTTACACTAAGGATGCATGTTCGTATGTGATCTAGTGCTAGTGCATGATTATTCATAACTACTCCGGCGGCAATGCAGAGATGAGCGGAATAGAAGAGCTAGATTCTGATTAATGTTTTTTCTCACAGTCTTATAATAAATAAATATTATTAAAAATCGGTGGGTTTTTTTCTCAATCTTAGTAAATAAATGTTAGTAAAAAAATCTGATGCTTTTTCTCACTTAATCTTAGTAAATAAGTTTTATTAAATAAAAACTTTTTTTTGCTCACTCTACCTATTTTGTTTGAATTGACAGCTATGACATTACAATATGGCGCCCAGTCGGTCCTATTCTTAGTTGAATCGCATTATAGGTGGCTATGGAAACTCCATACTTACAGTGTGTCATCACATCATCAGCTTATTTATGTCCACACTGTTGAGTCACAGGCCTTCACCGTGTACCTATAGGGAGATTAGGACTTGACCAACCACTCGGCCCCAGTGTGGATTAGAGGTTGGTTGGTCGCCTGTACATGCAGCCAGGACCAACGGCTTAACTTGCCTTTCCTCCGAAGCACGGAGAAGCCCGAGCTAATAAAGTTTTGGTCATTCATTGTATGACTGGCTATGGCGAAAGTTACCTATTTAACATCTACATCCATTAACGCAGACCGAACGTTCTAACCAGGGATGTTACGGAGCTTCGACTCCGATTCCGTAAGTCGGAACTTCCGATTATTATTACACCTTCGGTTCCGACTTCGGCTCCGAATCTTTTAAATCGGAGGTTTTAATCGGAGGTTGAAGCATTGCAAATAGCGGCGGTGGCCTGCGTCGACCGTTACGAACTGGTCGCGTTGGGAGTCTGTGTTAATAATAAGTAAATTTAAATGAAAAAAGGTTATTTTATTATTAAAATGAAATGAATGGTTGACTGAATGATGTTTTGATTTGTTCTTAAATGAAAAATATTTCTCCTGTGACCACTGCTGACTTTGCCGCTGACCCCGACTCGGCCTCCGACACCGATAAATTAAATTTAAAAACTTCGACTTCGGTTCCGAGAAATTTACCTCTATATCTCATCTAATTTATAGGTTCTAACTGTTGCGCCATCGAGTTCCGTGTTTCGATGAATGGATGGTATAATACTTATCTCACACCTGCGTTACGAAGCTTCGGGTGCACATACAAATTTATCGTTTTCCACAACCAGAAATCAGAAATCAATATATCTTTATTCAAATTGGATGTATAGTACAACTCTTTTGAATCGTCCAAAAAATTTTTTTTCCCTACCACTCGTTATGGACATATTTTTTAGCTGCGGAGAAAAACGAGCGAAAAAAACTCCACAACATTAAAAGTCTAATGTAACAACATTTACAAATCATTACAACGTCAATACAATTATGATTTATTTAATATAGAAAACTTGTTGGAATGATTGGAACAGTTCAAACCCAAGCATTTTTGTCTGTAATATAATCAGACACTTTGTAATAAGCTTTTTTAATAAGTGTTTTTTTTATAATATCTTTAAATTTATTTATGGCTAACTCTTGGATATTGCTTGGGATTTTATTGTATAAGCGAACACAAAGACCTTTTAATGAATTATTAATTTTGTGAAGCCTAGTAGCAGGTAAAGTTAGTTTATTTTTGTTTCTTGTATTAATTGTGTGAACATCACTGTTTTCAAGAAACAAATTAATATTTTTTCTTACAAGTAATAAATTTTCGTATATGTATTGTGATGCGACCGTCATTATTCCAAATTCTTTAAACTTATCTCTTAATGATTCTTTAACTTTAAGATTATAAATTGATCGAATAGCCTCTTATTACCATCATCAGCCTATTAATGCCCCTACTGCTGGGGCACAGGCCTTCCCTATGGATGGAATAGGGAGTGGGCCATGACCTACCACGCGGGCCCAGTGCAGATTGGAGGAGGCTAACGACTGCAGATGTAGCCGTGAGTCTGGGACCAACAACGGTTTAACGTGCCTTCCGAAGCACGCAATCTCTTTTAGCACGTCAAATTATCAAGCTATTGTCTAGCGTCTATAGATACGACACACATCCCGCTAATTTATGACGCCAGTACTATTTGGAAAGCGAATTTTAGTATCTAACAATGACGTATAATTTGTGGAGCATTGTGGGGCTATGCCCTACCTTGAAATCACAATCCTTAAAAATGATCTAAATAGTATTTTTGGTCGTATCTATTTACTCGTATCACCCTACCCAACAATAAATTATTACCTCACTCTCACTCAGACGTTCAAATCTGGAAGTTCAACCATCTTGTTCGCTTGTTCTTCTTCATTGAGGATTTAATAGTTCTTAGATCCGTGCTCATGCTCTGTCACAGAAATTATTTGTCTACGAATAGCTATTGAATGTACATCATTGACCTAGAGGTAATGATATACATGATGATTGAATAAGGAGCCCGTGCTCCAAGGGCAGATCAATTATTATGATATTTTTTACTTCCACCCTACCTGTAACCAATGTTGCTCTACCTCAAATTCGACTCTAGTTAGGCTGCGTTTCCACCAGAGATGTGCGATGGAAATGTGTCGTGCGAGGATGTCCAGCTGTGCTGTGAAAATGTGTGGGCATTTCCACCAAAGCTGAGCGATGAAAATGTGCCTACGAGGATGTGTAGCGGAGCTGTGAAAATGCGCATTAATGTGTGGTGCGAGGATGCGTTGCTTTATCTTCTGCTTCCATTTCTTCATCGCAAATTGTTAAATATAAAAGTATCTTCTTTTTCCAATTATCCATATCTATTTTGTGCACTTCTACTTCCAACAAACTCCGTCTATGGACTGGCTGGTACAGTATGCGCAAACCTCGCAACACATCCTTCTCAACACACATCCCTCGCTTGTTTTGTATGCGCAAAAATCTAGCTCCGCTGAGCCGTTTCCACCAGAGCTGTGCTGACCGAGGCGAGGTAAATGAAGCGATTCTATTGGTTCTTTACAAACACATCCCTCGCTATGCATCCTCGCACATCTCTGGTGGAAACGCAGCCTTACAGCCCCAACAAATTGATAAATCAACAAGGCGAAAATAAAATAAACCAATCAAGTTTTGTACATAAAAAAGTCGCTTTATTTGTTATCTACAGTTAGATATAAAATAAATTACATAAAGTTCGGTCGCGGCGAGCCACGATCGCTCTTCTCATCATCGTCTTTGTTCAAGACGCATAAATAAACAATTTACAATATTACATACGATTGCACGTGCGCGTGGCTAATAGTTGACATCAAAAAATTTGAGCGGATTTGGTTACACAGAAAATAAGTCAGTACAAATACCATATACTCCGTCATACAATACATAACCCCCCTTCTAGCGCAGTCGGGTGAAAACAAAAACAGTCTCAAGTCGTTTGTTTCACAGAAAGGTACTGTTCTAGTCGCTTTTTAAAAATTGCTAATATATATTACATAGTATGCTAAACGACCTCAAAAATATTATCATATTAGGGGGCGTTCATAAATTACGTGAGGTGTTTTTTTTTAATTTTCTGTCCCTCCCTCCCCCCCTGGTGAGATTTTTTTCAACCCCCTCCCCCATCCCCCAATCTCACGTGAGATTTTTCAAAATGTGGGTTTCTTACTTAAATGCGTTGGATTGTAATTGTTAAAAGAAAAAAAATGCTTCGTGCTTTTATTTACGACTAGTTAAGACTAGTAATCAATATTGCTGAGAGTTATTTCTTTTGAACGAAATAGTGAATGATTAAGAAATCGTATTACGATTACGCTTAAGATTAAATTTTAAGCATGTACAATCTGGATTAAATGGACCAAAATAGTATATTTTTTTTGTTTCAATCAGAAAAAAAATTGCGTGATATTTGACTCGACCCCCCCTCTCTCCAACGTAAGATTAGATGAGATTTGACTCGACCCCCTCCCCCCCTTAAACATCTCACGTAATTTATAGACGCCCCCTTATAGAAATCCTAGTTATTTCTCGAGATCCTTACTTTCATTAGCCTATTAAATACATCAGCAGTACACACATTTATAATATAATATCAATTTGGAAAATGCCTTACTAATATTCTGTATAAAAAAATTACATGGCAGTGAATTAACTGGCAGGCATTATCATAAGTTTCTTCTGGATGTTTGTACATTTTTATTGTTTAATCATAATGGGAACCATTTACGGAGTAACATCAACGCAAATCAGAAAATTGTTTGTGTGACTACAAATTGACAATTACGTTATAAAGATTCACACAAAGATTTCTCTGATTTACACGTAATTAAGAATAGATTTAAACTGATATCCCATATTTCAACTATTCTGTTGCTTAAACTGACAATTATTTTGTTTAACATCATAATTATTATCGATTCATCAGTTAGGCTGCTGTCAATAATGCTACTCGGAGAAATCATTGAGACTTGTACTATAATAACAATAGATGGCGCTATTTACAATTTTTCTGCTTAAGTAGTCGATATACAGGTTATATACGAATCACAGTATCAAAATCGTACGTCCAGTGTTCATCACTGCTAATATTTCACACTATTATTTGGTTCGAACTCATTTGGACTCGACGGAATCGACGCCGGTTAGATTCGTTCGAATCGATAGCAGCGAGTCCGAGCGATTTCGTTACATTATTTACACTATACGAACATCGGTACATTATGTCACTGACATTAGCTAGTCATATACATAAAACAATACTGTGCTCAAAGACGAGACTTTAACAACCGAAAGGTCGATGACAAAGTAAAAAAAACAGAGTACGTGGCAAGAAATCGATTTCGAAGGCAATCTCGTCGATGCACACAACGTCGAGTTAGAGAATAGCTACGTCGTCAGGTCAGTGACACCCTATACCGAGGTGTGTATTGTAATTCTTTGATGACAATAATATAAACGACAGTCGACGAATAGTCATTTTTCTTATACACTAGTTACGTATATGGGGGGCCGCGGTATACGCTAGGACTAGAGGGTTCGCGGCGTTTCGTTCACAGTTCTATTGAAATAGCTCACAATCAGGTTGTAGTCACGTCTTCACTATTAGCTTCCGAGCTCACTGGGTACGAGGCCAACGTACAAATAATCCACGAAAACGATAATTTCAACATTCTCTCATCACTTGGGGCATCAGTTCAGCAGGAGCGTGCCGAATTAAAAAGACGTCGCCTATACTCACGAGACACATTTTATATATTTTCTCGTAGTCTTTTTCGAAATTTCGGGGCACGCCATCGCCCCATAGAAACACACGTTTTACATTCTAACCGGTTGCATAGGCGTTTATTGAGCCTTCCCCTCTTCCTCCTCTACGAATCGCTGAAGTTTCACAGGAAACCGCCAACATTTATACAGAGGCGCGGTCATTGTTACGTAGGAAAATCACTCGGGTCGCGGATTCCTCAGGCACTCATCGCTTTGTTAGACAGGTCCGTAGTCGGAGAGCGGCGGGGCAGATCTCGCAGACGAGGCGACTCCGGGGGCTGACGGGGGCACAGACGCAGGCGGGGGCGCGGGCAGGGGCGCGGGGGGCGCGGGGGGCGCGGGTCACACGGCACCCTTGACTAGGGCTCGTTGTGCCGGGGGCGGGGGCTGCGCTCCCCTCCACACGCGGCGCCACGAGTCCAGCGTCTTGCCCGACCAGATCCACACGCCCGACGTGATGCCCACCGCCAGCGCCATGAAGTACTTCAGCATCAGCGCCGAGTACAGCGGTCGCCCCCCGCACTCCGCCCCGCACGCAACCCGCCGCAGCCATTCCTCCCTCCCTCCTGCCTCGTACGCCAAACACCCGATCACGACCCCCGCTGGCACCGCGTATAAAACGCTGAACACTCCGATGCGGATCATCAGCTTCTCCAGCTTGTCCGCCTTCGAGCCGGCGCCGATGCCGCCCTGCCGCTTGATCACCGACCGGATGCGGAACAGCGACACGAACCCGGCGAGCAGGAACGTCGCCCCTAAAGCGAAGTAGACGACGAGCGGCGCGAGCACGTATCGTTTGAGGTTGTCGGGGTCGGTGTTGCCCACGTAGCACACGCCCGCCACCGGGTCGCCGTCCACCGCGCCCGCCAGTAACACCGCCACAGTCTTCGCGGCCGGCACCAGCCACGCGGCCAGGTGGTAGTACTGCGCGTGCCCCGCGATCGCCTCGTTGCCCCACTTCAGCCCCGCGGCGAGGAACCAAGCGAACGACAGCACCACCCACCATATTGACGACGCCATCCCGAAGAAATAGACCAGGATGAACACGAGGGTGCACGCGCTCGGGCCGTTCGCGGAGGTGCGGAGCAGAGGACCTTCACACGCGACTTCTTCGTGGCCGAGCGCCAGGCGCGTCATGTAGCCGATCGCCACCATGAAGTAGCAGGCGGACAGGTAGACGATCGGGCGCTCCGGGTACTTGAACCGCTGCGAGTCTATGAGGAAGGTGGTGAGCGTCATGAGCGTGGAGGCGGCGCAGAGGCCGGACCAGAGCGCGACCCACACGGCGGCGAAGTCCTTCTCCTCGCGAGTGAAGAACGCGCCGCGGCACGGCAGCGCGCACGCGGGCGGCAGCAGCGGCGTGCTGACGTTGGGGCGCGGGCGCGGCACCAGCGGCGGGCGGCACGTGCACTCGCCGCACTCGGCCGGCGTCGCTCCCCCGCCCGCGCCCGCGCCCGCGTCCGCGCTGCTCGGCGCCCCGCCCCCGTTTGCGCTTGCGCCGGCAGCGCCGCCCTCGCAGTTTTTTGGATCTTTGCAACGTTGGTGGGGCCGGCGGGGAGGACGCGGCGGCTCCGGCTCCTGTTCCCTGTCCGGTTCTTCCATACACAGGCGGCTCGGGTCCCCGAATCGAGGCAAGCGCTCGCAGGCCATGCGTTCCGGCCACTGGAACCCGTACTTCTGCATGAGCGGCGCGCATCCGGCCCGCGCTCGCTCGCACACGCTCCGACACGCCGGTAGAGGCTCCTCGTACTCCTCGATGCAAATTGGAGTGTACACGGAACACAGGAAGAACTTGAGGTCGGCCGAACACTTTATCTCGACGAGAGGCCAGTACTGGTGCACCTGGAATAGAAAACAAAGCCATATTTCATTGCCAAAGTCCTAATAAACGGAAATTCAATCTGAGTGTGAATGTTTAAAAAAAAACAGATAGTTGAATGAAGATCTTTGCCGTGTTATTCATGATGAGAATAATGTTAATATCAATTGAGGTAGTGATCTTTTGCAGCGCGGCTGGTCACATAGCAGTAAATTTTGAGACTGTTTTGATGGTTTACCTCTAGGCCGGCCTCCTCTTGCGTGTCGTGGTCGAGCGCGTTGGGGAAGGAAGTCATGTTGTAGGCAATGCCGCGACACATCGGAATGGTGATTTCCTCGCAGCGCGGCTGGCCCGCCAGCGCGCGGGACCACGCCGCCGCTGTCACCACCAGCGTCGCCAGCACCCACATGCTGCCCGCTTACCGCACTACCGCATCTGAAAAGAGGGAGATATAACTATAAGTAAGAGCAAAATTAGATGAATAACTGATCTGCCTATTTATTGTAAACAGGCGTTTTATAATATCAAGCAATCCAGTTACAACAGAAAAAAAAGTTAATAATTTTAGACAGTGGGTTAATGAATCATACAGAAAAACAGTACATAATTAGAATCATTTATTGTTATTACACTGAAAGGTTTAAATCAAAGTTAAGTGGCCTTTATTTTCAGCCATACGCTAATATGAATTGAACCACTATAAATTGTTGAAAAGTCAGTGAATATATAAATAAAGACAAGTAAGTACCTAACCAGAAGAGTCAGTCAGCACATTCAAGTAAAAATATTTATAGCAATTGTAATTGACAAGTTTTATTATATATTTCAGCATTTTCATCTTAAAATACTTAAGTCGGGCGGTTGGTTTTTAAAATAACATAAATGCGAAATAAAATAACATCATCACATTCTAATCTTAGAACGATTCAAGTTTCATTAATTACAGAAGCGGCGGCACCCAAGGGAGACCTTGACTTTCAAATAAAGCTTAAAAAGAATCTCCAAAATCAAGGGCCGTTATCTCTTATCTCGGTTATTGCAGCGGCCATTATTTACATAATGGTTACTAGACATGGGCGTTTTTGGTTTTGAACGCAAACGGATATTTATCGGATTTCAGATTTCAAAATCGATTTTAAAATCCGTTTTTAGATATCCGATTTCAGATGTGCTGAACTTAGCCAATTCACTAGTTTGTGTTATGATTTGGTTTTATTAGCTAACGACAATCACAAACAATTAATTGTAGGAAGCAAGGATACTCGTAGATATTCGCGATTTTCCTTCATGCTTTAAATCTAGGCTTAGGACTAGCAGAAAAGTTATGTTTACGGTTAAGAGTAAAACTTTTGCGGCGCATTTAAAAATCGGCTTTTATACAATGATTTCTTTTTACATATTTTTTAGTATTTTTATTTATTATTCTGTTTGTTTTTATTATTTTTCAAACCATTTACAAAATCAAACCTAATTACTTCAGGTTAGCGTCCAAAAATGTAAGTTGCTCGACTTTTGATGTTTTTAGACGACATATCTTTTCAGTGATAAATAATCCCGCCTCAGAGAACAGCAATAGATTTCCGTAAACAGCAAATCGAATTCGGAGTTCCGAGCACGAAATCTGACTTCCGAAAACGAAAGCACGAATTTCGAATCCGATTTAGATTTGGATACTTGTGGTATTTGGTTTTGGTTCGGTTAGATTTCTGAAATCGGATTTTCTTGTTGAGAAATCGTTCGGTATCGATTTGTATTTGAAATCGGATTTTGGATTCGTTTTGATATATCGGACGCATGCCTAATGGTTACAGTGGGCGATAGGCGCGTTTATTGCCATTCCACGATAACGGCTGATACTACAGCAGGTGGTTATAAATCAGGGATCATCACTAGCATTCAGGTGGCAAAACATTATTGGGGAAAAGATAGGTGGTTTGTCAACACCACAGAACAACGAAAAAAAAATACATAGAATGAAAAACTTACCGAAGTTTATGATTTTTATTTATTTTTTAAGCATTTAACTGCTAGATGTTTAAATCTAAAGAAAAGTTTACTAGAAAAAAATCCACGCGGACCAGGCAGCGGACGTGACTCGAATCCGCATCCTTCGCTATCCGGGCGAATGCACTGACCATTATGCTACCACGGCCCTATTAGCCGCGTCGAAATTTTCCTAGCCTTAAGCTGCAAGGCAGCGCCATCTCTTCGCATTGTAGGTAATCCACAATGTCAAATGAACACTTTTTCAAGTATTAAGTATTTGAAAGAAGAAATAGCAATTATAGTTATGATTTTACCAAAGTTTATTAAAAAAAAATATTATTCAACATTAGCAAATTTCTGAAGAATTGTAATAGAAATTGTCAGATTTTTTAATATGTTAGTTTTACATTAAATCCATAGAAGTTGTTCTGTTGCAGAAGTGATCATACATATTCTAAAGTAGAAGTATATTAGTTAAATATCATAGTATTAATTTAACAGCAACGACAACGAAATGAATTAAAGGAATGAAGTACCCATTGGTTATTTTTCTGGACAGTTCAATGCACTACATGGAAGTTAGGTTTGTTTATTTTAAACGCAACGTGTGCCGGTAAACATAGCCCGATGATCGACCGTGCACCTTTCTAGAGCAGGTAGCACAGACAGGACAGGTCATTTATTTGTACATATATTATGCCTACAATGTATCAATAATAGTATGCGAGAATGTAGGTTATGTTACAGATTCAGTTATCGTTGGACAATCAATTTATTAATTGACGTTTAGGTCATCGTTAGAGACAATTAATGCAGGAAAGCATAAATTTGATAATAATGCTACAGATTTAGGTCAAATTAATACATAATTACGCGAACAAGAGAAATTATGTATTTTGTTGATAAATATTAATAAGAAAAGTTTACTAGAAAAACATCCACGCAGACCAGGCAGCGGACGGGACTCGAACCCGCATCCTTCGCTATCCGGGCGAATGCACTGACCATTATGCTACCACGGCCCTATTAGCCGCGTCGAAATTCTCCTAGCCTTAAGCTGCATGATTTTTTTCTAGTAAACTTTTCTTTAGATTTAAACATCTAGCAGTTAAATTCTTAAAAAATAAATAAAATCAAATATTAATAAGGTTATAAAGCCTTGAATTCCTGTTATTCATATGTATTCATATGTAACATATGTATACGTTGACATGAACCGAGGTTGATGTCATTCTGTGCGCTAACAGTTCTATTGGCCGGTGCCAACAAGCACCGGTGCAGGCGCAAGTTAATGCGCTTTTAACGAGTCGATATCGACACCCGCTAGACATCGATAACGGCCGGCTGCGGATAGGATAAGGTTATTTATACTTATGTACGTTTATAGAGGGAAGGGTCAATTGATAGTTTATTTCTGAACAGTAATTGAACAATGATTGCGTAGATATCACATTATAACTAAGTGCCAATAACTACAAGGTACGTTATGGCATTTTTACGCTATGGGAGTGAGTTATTGGCATTAGACATCATAATAGACTAAGTTATTTTGTTTTCTCTGTGAAACTGTAAAAAAATATTAGACAGAAAACTGAACTACCAATTTCAGAAATAAATAGAATAAAATATAAACTAAGAAGTGTTAAAATATATACGCGAAAAACGTTTCAATCATTACTAGTTCCCGCTCGCATTTTGTTAGGGACTTAAGTATCTTCTAACCTCAGCCCAAGAAAAAAGTTCTTGAACTGAGCTTCTAACTAAATTAGTGTAGCGTTGATGACTTGATGTCACAAAGACCTACCGGACATTTAACTATGTTTAATAACGTTTTTTTTAACAGTCGATTTATGCAGGTAACTTTCAGGAACCTGTACTCTGTTCTCTAAGCTAACTTTGAAATTTATTGTTTATTTTGCACAACACTATTAATAAATTATTTAACAACAATCGACGGGTGGTTGACGTAGTAAAAAAAACATACTTTAATCTCAACGCATTTTCGTCGACGAGCACAACGTCGACTTGTATTAGAGAATAGCATTACACCATTTCGCGGTGAGTTACGCGTTCGTGTTGCATAGGCAGGAATACAGGAACAATATCGGTGTACTGCAAACATGGCAAACAAAGCAGCTAATCGTAAAACTAAAGCAGGCATTCTAGGTATTTCGAGCTGCCATGACGCTATGTCGCGTTGTGTGGTGTCACTTAAAGCGGAGTTATTGCTTTAAGTTTATGTCCTTATATCGATCATTTGTTATATCACACTAATATTATAAAGGCGAAAGTTTGCGAGTGTGTGAGTGTGGATGTTTGTTACTTCTTCACGGCTAAACGGCTGGAGCGATTTTAATAATGTTGAGGTAGATTTATTATTTACTAGCGGCCCGCCCT
Source organism: Chilo suppressalis (assembly GCA_902850365.2). Lineage (NCBI taxonomy): Eukaryota > Metazoa > Arthropoda > Insecta > Lepidoptera > Crambidae > Chilo > Chilo suppressalis. The sequence goes on along the minus strand of OU963905.1, from coordinate 1,335,082 downwards.
CGCTTCGCTTCGGTGTAGAGCTGAAGTATAGACTACAGTTTTTGTTCTCAGGCTTGTATTATACACAATGACATTCATCTATGATTCTTCTTATACCTGCATGCAAAGTCTCAGCCCGATCGGTTGAAAATTGACAAAGTTTCATACAAACTTTCATTCCCTATTTTATCCCCTTGGAGGTAAAATTGATCAAAATCCTTTCTTAGCGGATGCCTACGTCATAACATTTACCTGCATGCCAAATTTCAGCCCGATCCGTCTAGTGGTTTGGGCTGTGCGTTGATAGATCACTATGTCAGTCAGTCACCTTTGAGTTTTATATATATAGATTTTATTTTTATAAAATGAACGAATCGATCATTCATAGCAAACTAATACTCCTAAAATAATAATACCCTACACTTACCCGGAATTTGTAACGTGAGGAGTATTTTTACCATGTTTTTTTTTAGAATAATACTACCCTATTAACCCGTAATTATTGATATGACGAAAAATTTTTCATGGATTAATATTTTTACTAATGTTAATTTTTTTCCAAGGTTTATTATTTTAATTATGTTTCTTTAAAGGTTTTCTTAAGTAAGGTCAACTTAATTGACTGGCGGTTTTGAAAAGTGCCTTAAACTGGATTTAAGGATAATGTAAACCTGCCCCAATAATATGAAGATGTACCGTGTTTACTCAACGCAAAGTTTTATCTCAATAATCTACCTTAGGGTCTATCGCGCCTAACAGGATTGGAATGGCTATCGCTATCACATACGATTTCATTTTGTTATTTCTTACCGCCGAAGGATTTCAAATACCTCACGCTCATTTTCTTTAATATTGTTATATAACCAAATTAAACGAAAAAAAAAAATAAGCGCGAGGCATTTGAAAACCTCAGGCGGTCAAAACTAACAAACTAAAATCGTTAGCGATAGCGAAAGCCATAGCAATCCCGTGGACCGCGGTCCTCGGGTTATTTGTCGGGTGAAAGGTGCTGGAGTACTATCTGGTTTTTACCAGGTTCTCTTCACTTAACCGAGCCGGAAAGCTGGGTGAAATGAGCTGGGAGAAGTCCACAGATACCTCCGTAGCGCTTCTCCCGGCGTGCGGAGAAAGTGCAACGCTTTTTCCAGAAAAAAAATTGTGTGTGTCAGCTCCGACGCACGACTGGAGTTTACTACTTAAGTTCGATAGTCTAACCAGACGCAAAAAGAGTTTATTTAACTTAAAAAAGATTGATACTGTATGAAAGGGTAAATTAACAAATTAATGAAAATAATATACATATATAAATATATATTTATTCATCTCATATACATTTATTATAACTAATCGACGAGATATTTTACATTAAACTTTTTACAATAGTTAATTTCAGATGTGCATAATGTGATAATTATGTCATTATTATTATCAGACTATAATATTTTTTTTTAATATTAATTAAATCAACATTATGTTAACTAAAATAAGACACATGGACGTTCGTAGATACGTGGTTCACGAATCTTGAAAATACCGCATCAATGGTTGTACCATACCTCGTTGTCCCCATTGCTCTATCAGAAACAATATCTAAATTCAGTTCAGATTTTAAAAATTTTATTAATGTCAATCCGTCATCTTTGTTTGTCAAAGTTGCGCGACATAGGATGCGCACCAAAAACGTAATGAGGTCATTCATCGATAGATTTTACTCCTCACATTTTTCTCATATCGGGCCCCTTATATATGCAAATCGATTCTTAAGGAGTAAACTCCAAAAGGTATCAATGGTGCAACACCCGCTATCATTGGGACCGCGCATTTATTCCGGTTCACTGGAAGCCGTAATGGCCGGTGCTATGCAGCTAGTTTGCGATTGTGCTTATGGGCGGGCCTTGACTCACGGTGCGGCCTCAGCAAGCGACATCGCTCCAATAAACGTATTGTTCGATATTTTACATGCGTTTTTTTTATGTTATAGGCGGCATACGAGCAGACGGCTCACCTGATGGTAAGTGATCACCGTCGCCCATGGACACTTGCAACACCAGGAGTATCACAAATGCGATGCCGGCTCTTTTTTTGAAGGTTTTTGTGTCGTATTGGTCCGGAAACACTGCTGGCGACAATATATTCCACAGTTTTGTCGTACGTGGTAAAAAATTTCGATCAAAACGCACGGTTGTGGATAGCCACGCATCAAGATGATGGGGATGAAATTTTTGTCGCAATACGCGTACGATGGCGAAATGCAGCAGCTGGAATTAATCCGAACAATTCCTCAGAACACTCCCCGTGATAAATGCGATAGAAGATGCAGAGCGAAGCTACATCCCTACGCAAAGCCAAAGGATCAAGCTGATCGGAAAGGTCCTGGTCGTCGACGATTCGAGCCGCTCGGCGCTGGATGCGATCTAAAGGGAGAAGCTGGTACTGGGGTGCCCCCGCCCAAAGATAAGAGCAGTACTCCATGTGAGGCCGAACCTGTTACCGTTATTGTTTTTTAAAGCAAAAATATTAATATCATTTGCACCTGTGGCACGGTAATAATATCATACAGTATTCTATCTTCATACAAACGGTCGGAAAGCGAGTCATACCTACGCCACTCGAGCTCGATGTGCTCTCGGCGTGCACCCAGTCGCGAATGCGCCGCCGCGCCGCAACTACGACCGAACGGTCTGAATTGTTTTTTATGCAGTTAGCCGTGCTTAAACATGCGTTTTGTATTGTAAATATTTGATTTCATTAAGTAGATACCTACATAATTTAGTATGGAAAAGAACAAACGACGATCAATATCGTACAACAGCACAATTGCTGTTTTGGTTGCTTGAACTCTTCAATAACACATCCAGAGATATCATTTTTTAAATTACCTGAAATATTGTAAAGGTGTCTTACCTTTATATTATCTACTAGTACGTTATTTGTTTCTAATATTTAGGTATTTCGGTTTTTCCATCGGGCAAAATATCTGGAATAATATATAAATAAGTGGTTAGGATGAAAAAAGAGACAAACGAGTAATCTACCTACACTCGCGTTAAAAACAAAACTACATAAAATACTGTAGGCTGGCGGCCCTACCGCGTGCTAACGCAGCGCTCGGCCGTAGGCATTTATTTTCAAGGACAGGGCGGAGTCACAATACTGTATAGATAATATTACCGTGCCTGTGGCCTACCAATATCACAGACCACAAACGCGATATCCACTTGTGCTATCGAGCTCTGCATGAAGTGTATTTTGACAGATTTGTGATAAAAGAGAATGATTAGCTTTGAATAATCATCATCATCATCATCAGCCTATTAATGTCCCCACTGCTGGGGCACAGGCCTTCCCTATGGATGGAATAGGGAGCTTGGGCCATGACCCTCCACGCGGGTGCTAACGACTGCAGATGCAGCCGGGACCAACGGCTTAACGTGCCTTCCGAAGCACGGAGGAGCTCGAGATAGTAAATTTTTTGGTCACCCATCCAACGACCGACCACTGCGAAAGTTGCTTAACTTCAACGATCGCAGCCGAACGCGCTAACCACTTGCGCCATCGAGCTCCTCCTCTCGAGCTTTGAATAATAATTCACATTAACCATTATTTCTAAGATTCTTTGAACGAATGAAGCCACCTCCCTATAAGCGCGTTTTTAGTAGTAGCGCGTAGTTCGGTAATATCGCATGCGTTATTGCGATATTTTGTCATACTTCTATGTAATCAGACTAAGGGTGCGGCCAGAGTGCACTCAGATTCAGATTCAGATTCCGAAAACAAGCGCGAGAAATAAACAGTGTAGTGGAAGGGTACGGCCAGAGTGCACTCCTGATTCAGATTCAGATTCAGACTCAGAAAACAAAGCGCGAGAAAAAGCAGGCAACCTGCTTAGACTACACTGTTTATTTCTCGCGCTTGTTTTCAGAATCTGAATCTGACTCTGAATCTGAGTGCACTCTGGCCGCACCCTAATATTATAAAGCCGAAAGTTTGTGAGTGTGTATGTTTGTAACTCCTTCACGTCTACACGGCTAGAGCGGTTTTAATAAAATTTGTTATGGAGTTAGCCGACACCCTGGATTAACACATAGGCTTATATATATATATACCTAGTCAGGTCATAAATTCTGTCACATGTTTAATATAAAATAATTGAAACAAGTTTATTTCCCGATATTTTTTTCCCGCGTACCGCTTCAACAAAGCGCGGCATCTCTTCAGTCTCAGGTCCATTAGATGAGCATTCAAACGATGTCCTGTTTTTCTTCGATATGCCCGAAGCCCTAAGTCTTCATATATTATCTATTCTTCGTCTGAAGGGCCAACAGTTTCTGCTTACGTTTGGGATTTCTTTGAATTCGCGCCTTCACAGCTTTTATCACTGCTGGATTCCTAACAGACCGAGGGTGACCACTTCTTGACCTGTCATCTACACTAGAGTCTTCATTGTATCGTTTGATGTTACGATAAACGAATCTTTTGGTCATATTCAAATTTTTCAGTATGTCAAAAATTTTAATTGGTGCGCAACGATGCAACGCAATAACTGCAACACACTCTTCTTTAAGCGTCCACTCCATATTTAAAAATGAGTAAAATTCTAAAAAGCATATATTTTTATTTTCATGAACAATTCGAAATCCATAAACTTTTTTGTGGCCAGCATTCTAAAAGAAAAGTTTTACTGTACGACAGTACTTATGACCTGACTGTGTGTATATATAGGCATTATTATCAACTCATCTGTTATTATCGACCTTTATCGAGAAGGCATTACAACATGGTTTTGTAGGAAGGAAATAAAATTATTAGTACATTAGACCCCCTGTGCTCCAAATAGACAGCTAGTATCGTCAGCTAGGTGTCATAAAGCATCGGCACATTTGCGCCGGTAGCGACAGCGGCGGGCGGCTGGTACCGACGCCGGTACCTATTGGCATGTATTTGTGAACGGAGGTTGACGCCCGATCGGCTGGCAGCCAGCCAAACTGTTTTAAACTATACTATTATATTACCTACGGAAGATTTGAGACGAGCTAAGGTTTTAAGAGACGAGGCACAACACCACACATTTTCCGCTTGAATTGGAGCGCTCGCCTGGGGAAGCAACCTTCACCTTACAGAAGACGACAGCAAAATAACACTATGTTTTCGTGGTGCTGTTTCTGCTGATGAGTAGTCATTCCAAATCCTTGCTGGATTGAACCTGAAACATCCCCCTATGTCGTGCAGATTTGTGAGCTGCAACTAGTGTTGCCATCTTTTTTATGTCAAAATAAAGTACATTGGATATTAAAGGTAGAAAAAAAAGTACATTGTGTACAAAAAAAGTACTTTTCACTCCACTTTATTAGTAAGCTTAAAAATTTTATTTTGTGTTGCTTCTACCAACTATATTAATAAATAATTTGTGGCTACTAAAAATCTGTAGTTCTTATCCGCAATGGGAAAGACCATTGTAAAAAGCCATACAGCCGCGACAATGTTGCAGGAATGAGCTAAGGGCGACATATATATATACTGTTGTTTCGTTTTACGCAAAAAATCTTCCTATCATCTTTAATCCCCAAGTAATCATATCACATTAAATAAAGTATTTTCACGTACTTTATTGTTGGCATAAAATATAGAGTACAATTACCCGAAATATCGTACAATACTTTATAATAAAGTACGGGTAAAATCGGGTATAATAAAGCACTTAAAAATATGTTATAAGTTACGTAGCTGCCTGCAACCTTAAGTCGAAAGGGTGGCTAGCACCCATAAGGCTCGCCTGATGTATTGAGCAACTACTTACTTTGCCGATATCATACCCTGCCCCCGTAGCATGACTACCACAATTTGTATTTTATCAAGTTTTTTATCGCGCCTAGCCATCAAACTGCATGGTAATTTGACAATTGAGCGTGATAAAAACGCGTTATATATCATATCGCGCTTTTTTTTTGAGTGTGTATGCTGTTGGTGTCGAAGATGACCTTTACAGCGTCACCGTGTTTGGGGACGGCGAGATCCTAAGGGGATCTCAAGCCGAGAATTGGCGAGTGCCTCTAGAGGTATACCAGGCGGATGGCTCCCCACGAGGGGAGTCTCCTCTCCGTCTGGAGCCTCTTGACCTCTGGAACCTGAGTGGGTCGGCTCAACTAGAGGGCGTCTCTGAGACTCGGACCTCGGCTCTAGTTAGCCGTTGTCGTGGAGGAAAATATCTCTTACCGCTCAGTGAATGTAAAAGCTTTTCTCCAATGCCGAGACGACCTCCGTGGCCGAGTGGATTGTACGCCGGGTTTCATGGTGTCACCGACTCGAGAGGTCCCGGGTTCGAAACCCGGTGGGGGCAGATATTTGTGTGATGAATACGAGCATTTGTACTCCAGTCATGGATGTTTAATATGTATTTCTATATAAATATACTAATATATGTACAGTATATGTATTCTATCCGTTACCCTAGCATCCCATAACACAAGCCTTACAGTGCTTACTTTGGGGCTAGGCTAATTGGTGTGAGTGTTGGAAATATTTATTATTTATTATTATATTTACAACCGTCGTAAAAGACGAATACAAAATCAGTTTTTTTAACAACAACCAAAGATGTATTCAGACATAATATACCTAATTGTGGCTAATGTTACAAAAGTTCCACTTTAAAAACTCAGTAACAGTTAAGTATTGCAAATGAAATGCATAGAGTAGATTAGATTTCGTTAAGTCGCCGCGCCGCACGCGCGCCCGTTCAGTACATTTAATTTTGCTTCTACGTTAATGAAAATAGCAGCCAACGGGAATATGATTTCGACGCGTGGCATATAGTAAGCAATCAACTAGCCAGTTTACGCGCTCCTATCGTTATAGACTGTCTTAAACCGAACGTTTTACAACCTAATGCGCACACACAAATTACTATGTACAGTTTGTTTGCAATCCGGCCGGGTCGTTGCAAAGCAGAAACAATTACTTACTATGAGTCTATTATACTTATACGTCTAGTAAATCTTATTTTGTGATCAAATAAAGAAAATTGAATGTCCTTTTTTAATTTGTTCAAGCTACAAAACGATTCTCTCTAACTAACTAGTGATTGACGACCTCCGTGGCTGAGTGGTTTGTACGCCGGGTTTCATGGCGTCGCCGACTCGAGAGGTCCCCGGGTTCGAATCCCGGTGGGGGCAGATGTTTGTGTGATGAACACGAGCATTTGTACTCCAGTCATGGATGTTTGAAATGTATTTCTATATAAATATATATGTAAAGTATATGTATTCTATCCGTTACCCTAGTATCCCATAACACAAGCCTTATAGTGCTTACTTTGGGGCTAGGCTAATTGGTGTGTGTGTATGTTTTTATTTATTTTTAAGCATTTAACTGCTAGTTAGATGTTTAAATCTAAAGAAAAGTTTAGTAGGAAAAAAATCCACGCGGACCAGGCAGCGGACGGGACTCGAACCCGCACCCTTCGCAATCCGGGCGAATGCACTGACCATTATGCTACCGCGGCCCTCACGGACCGCGTCGAAATTCCTCTAGCCATTCTTATGCTGCAAGGCAGCGCCATCTCTTCGCATTGTAGGTAACCCACAACGTCAAACGAATACTTTTACAAGTATTAAACATTTGAAAGAAGAAATAGCAATTATAGTTATAATTTTTTTTCTAGTTCTATTTTCTTTAGATTTAAACATCAAGCAGTTACATGCTTTAAAAAAATATAAATTATAATTATAAAAACGTTTATTTGGCACAAATTACGAACATTATGAAATTTTCCTAGCCTTAAGCTGCAAGGCAGCGCCATCTCTTCGCATTGTAGGTAACCCACAATGTCAAATGAATACTTTTTCAAGTATTAAACATTTGAAAGAAGAAATAGCAGTTATAGTTATGTTTTTATTTATTTTTAACTGCTAGATGTTTAAATCTAAAGTTTACTAGAAAAAAAAATTCATTGGTTATGTTCTGTGATGCAGCCATTGCTAGTATCTGAGTACCGGCAATCTCTTTTATTTATTTCACAAATAATATTATTTCGTCTTAGCGTTGTATTTTTGCAAGAAAATGCAGACTATTTCCTTTTTAAATTTCTTATGTTTCTAAATCAAATTGAATCGAAATTCAAAGCTGTAGCAGCGGTTTTGGGTTGTGGCTCTTTTGCACATTTTTCATCTAGTTAAATATACTCTACAATTCATTTATTCATATAATTCTTATCAGATTGATTACTTGCTTAAAGTTATTAATAACGATATAAAGATAATATTATTTTTCTAGAAATATTTTAATAACGAACAAGTAGATTTAAACATCGAGCAGTTACTTGCTTAAAATATAATAAAAGAAATAAAATAAAGATTAGAAATTTGTGCCTTGTACTTTGTGATCCAGAGTCGACTGTTTAAAAACGATATTCTGATAAGTCTGGGACCGCGGTCCCAGTTAGGGTTGCCAGGCCATGAAATGCAAAGGCCGGATTGCGCACTATATAAGGCCTGACATTTTGCCCTCGAAGCCGGACATTTTTTTTTTCACGGCTCACGTCACGTTGCGCGCGCGCCAACAGTTTGCTCCCTTGTCCGCTCTTACGCTCGTCCGCCCATCGTCGTACGAATCGCCACTCTGACAAAAAGCCTGACAAAAGCCGGACAGGGGGCCAATCGCCTATCGGAAATGCTTTGGGAAACGCTAACGCTTACGATTTTATATTGTTATTTCTAGCCGCCTGAGGTTTTCGAATACCTCTCGCTCATTTTTTTAAATATTGTTATTACCAATGCAAAAGAAAAAGAAAGAGTGCGGGGCATTTGAATACCTCAGGCGGCCAGAAATAACAAAATAAAATCGTAAGCGTTAGCGTTTTCCAAAGCATTTCCGTTAGGCGATTGGCCCCCAGCCCAAACACGTACATATTTGGCCGGACGCGACCGCAAAAAGCCAAACATGTCTGGCTAAAGCCGGACACCTGGCAAGCCTAGTTCCAGTACCTCGTTATCGCACTCACCTCACCTTTGATCAACCAACCCTTCCAAAGGATATGACGAGAATGCTTTAATATATATCTGTAGGCGAGATCTGCGCTTACTCGACAAGAAAATCGGAAACCGTAGGCGAAGCAAAACATGCGGGCTTGCCTGTCGCAGGAAGCGTCCAGTCGTAAATTCCTTCCACGCGTCCACTTTATCGACATCGATATTTTTAGCGCGCAACACTATCGAGTTCACTAGCCGTTCTATATGAATTCTTTCTTCATAGGAAAATTCTTCCCGATGTTTATTGCGAACGACAATGCAACTGTTATCTTAGAGTGGTACAGACCGTTCGTACAAAGTGCCTACTTAATAAGTTATTGCAACTTTGAAATGCTTATTGCAACAAGAAAAGCGGTGAACCCATGTTTGTAAATTAACTTAATTAAATAAACTCTGTTTTAAGACTGCATGCTGAGATGGTATGGCATAGAATGAGAAACCTAGAATGCGGTTTCTATTAATTATTTATAATTTTATCAAAGGACTTGCTGGACTTTTAATGAGAAATGAAAGTCATGCGTGCTGACAAGTTGATCATAATGGAACAAAGGAATCTTACGACTCATTAATTAGGAATAATATAATTAAAAACATTATAATAATTGCTATTTCTTCTTTCAAATGTTAAATACTTGTAAAGGTATTCATTTGACATTGTGGGTTACGTACAATGCGAAGATATGGCACTGCCTTGCAGCTTAAGAAAGGTTAGGAAGAATTCGGCTCAGCCTACAGGGCCGCGGTAGCATAATTGGTCAGTGCATTCGCCCGGATAGAAAAGGGTGCGGGTTCGAGTCCCGCCTCCTGCCTGGTCCGTGTGGAATTTTTTCTAGTAATATTTTCATCATTATTAATGTTTACTGTAAATAGGTGCATTTAATGTGTTTACAATGGACTGATTCCATTGTCATTGTACGATAGTAAATCAATGAACTAATAAAATAAAAACCAATAAACTTTTTATTGACTCATTATTCTATCATAATGATAACCTTATTGATCTCTATGACTCTCTGTAGTGGTCATGAAAATGAATTAGGTATTAGAGGGTGCTTGTTAAGGAGACCATTTTCTGTCGGCTCTAGCCACGGTTTTACATCGTATCTACGTCCTGTCTGGGGGCCATTCGCCTAACGGAAATGCTTTGGAAAACGCTAACGCTTACGATTTCATTTTGTTATTTCTAGCCGCCTGAGGTTTTCAAATGTCTTGCACTCTTTTTTTTTCTTTTGCATTGGTAATAACAATATTGAAAAAAATGACCGTGAGGTATTTGAAAACCTTCGGCGATCAGAAATAACAAAATAAAATCGAAAGCGTTTTCCAAAACATTTCCGTTAGGCGAATGGCCTAGGTCGTCAGTTAGCTACGGAACCCTAAAAAAGACATGTGCAGCAAATTGAATGCAACGCGATTGGCTTACCTTGTTTCCAGTTAAAAAAATATCCCCACTTTGATCAAATATGGCGGCCTTGAGCCTTGGTTATATATTTGTTATAATGTCATTTTAACTGTCCTTCCGCTCTGCTAACCTCTGAAGTAAAATATTGTAGAACTTTAGCTTAAAGAACATATACATTTACACGTACATATCTTGTGTTCGCTATAAAAACTCATTTAACGTCGCGCTGCGAACGTATGTTGCACTGAAATGACATATTTGCACGTGCAAATCCTACTTAAATTTATGCGAGGTAAAATCCGATGTTTCTAAAAGCATCCGATTTCATACCGCATAGCCGGACAATGAATAGTGCCGTATTATTCTGCTGAAAGCTAATAAATCGCATTTGTTAGTAATGTTTGCGAACCGTTTTTACGTAGCGTTCATTTGGCGCGTTTTACTCCGGCTTTACGAGCGCCCGATAGCTATTGTTTTAGACACGGCTGGTTGGCGAGCTGAAATGCATGTGGAAATGGAAATAACAATAAAGTTATTATTAGCCGCGATTCGTTTTGAGTTAGCTTATCGATGGATTTGGTATTTTTTTGTCGCCGCCCGCACCTATATCGGTTTTACTCTATAGCGCAAACACATCGCTTTGTCGGCGAGCGCCGAAAGAAGGATTTTGTACCCTTGGTAAGCGATAAGCGTAACAATTATCGTCGAAACCGAATTTACGGTAGCAAATAAGAGGGTATTAATATATAATTACTATCGAATATTGGCGATAGCGATCAATAATTACCGCTGTTATCTTCGGAATTGTATTAAACAAAAAGAGATATGTTATTTTTTTATAAAGAAGCGCGGTGCGGTGTCTTGTGATAGTGGACGTGGTCAAAGATCAAACACATTGGTTTTAAGTTTATAAGTATAAATTAATAATAATAATAAATATTTCCAACACTCACACCAATTAGCCTAGCCCCAAAGTAAGCACTATAAGGCTTGTGCTATGGGATGCTAGGGTAACGGATAGAATACATATATTGTACATATATAAGTATATTTATATAGAAATACATATTAAACATCCATCACTGGAGTACAAATGTTCGTATTCATCACCTCTCGAGTCGGCGACACCATGAAACCCGGCGTACAAACCACTCGGCCACGGAGGTCGTCAAATCAACTATTCGATTTATCAAGTGAAGAAATTGTGCAGTGTCCGGTTGGCGGACAGATGTCTGTCCGGACTTGGATAGTCTTTTGGCGGGTCATTAAAAATCAGACAACACTTCGGTACGGTGGAACGGACGGACAGAAGATAAAGATCGCGTAACGTGTCAAATACAACTTTTTATTTCACATTTGGCGGCTTGTGTTTTTGCGTGTTAGTACATTTATGATTGACGTGTAACGTCGTGTTAAATACATTGAAACAAAAAGTGTAATAAATTAAGAGTCAACAACCTTTAATAGCTTTAAGCTTTGACGCGAAGAAAAAATGTGTTAGCGGGGAAAATGATTTCGTGTAATTTTTTGAGCTTTGAGAATTTTTTCATATTAGGAAATTGTCTGTTTAAGTGTGTTCGCTTTACGGAATTTCGGTTGATGAAAACATCCACAGGTAAAATCAGGGCCGGATCTACAATATGGCTTTTTGGGCTTCAGCCCAGGGCCCCGTTGGATTCAAGGGGCCCCCTGCTAAGTCAAAGTCAAAAATAGACGATAATGCGAAAGAATACATAATTTTATTAAATTAAACAGATCGGAAATTTAGACAGGCAGAAATCGCTGAATTTCCATAGCAGATATAATATTTTCAAAATAGATGTCTAAAGCTGAACTAGTGATTCACCAAAGAAAGAAAATTAAAATAGTTTTCTTTAAAACAGTATATTAAATGATTACATACAATGTAGAAAAAATACATTGTTGAATATAACCCCATTTATATTATTACCCCTAAAATGTAAAGAGCAAATAGGGATGACGACTAATTTTTTTTTCTTCGTTTATCAGGTAGATTATCAAAAAGTATTGGACACGTATTTTTTCTTTTTTCACAAAATATAAACATTGCAGAGATATATTGAATTGAAAAGTCGCATGACGTCACGTTTGAGTACACTTATAAGTAAAAATTCACGTCACGAGCCCCTATTCCCAAACTTTGACGCGCTGTAACTTTGTCATTTTTTGGTTGATTGCCCAAAGAAAAAATACGTGTCCATTATGTTTTGATCATGTAACTGCCGGACTAAATAGAATATCGTTTACTGTACCCCGTCATCACCCCTATTAAAAAATGCCATTTCTGCACTTTGCAGAAAGGTTGCTTTAATTACAAAGTCAGTTTATTAACGGTAGTATAACACTAAGGCATTTTAACAACACATTTTATAATATAAATTCAATATTTTACCCTCTCATTTTTATCTATACTTTGAGTAATTAGGTGGGCCCCTAAGTAGTATTAGCCCAGGGCCCCCAGAACTCACGGTCCGGCTCTGGGTAAAATGAAAGTTGCCCAGTAAAAAAATCTGCAAAGAAAGGTGTAGCTAGGTATTTGTCGAGGTTTAATACGTGTAGGAGCAAAGTTGTGCCCGTTCGCTGTTTCGCCTGAAATTGTTTTTTCTTCAGCGCCTAGAGGGCGGTTACCCTCTCGGTATATTGTTAAACTTTTCCGATGGCCGTAAAGCCTTTAATCCCCGCTAACTTTCCATGACTTTAAGAATGAGTCGTAATACAAAAAAATTGAAGATTACTTAATTTAATAAACGATGTGTCGTTTAAACGGTAATAGTAATCGTTGGGTGAAAATTAATTGGGTCATAGTTATATACAAAAACGGGGCTGGGATAGTTCGATAAGTACTATGTCATGGAATCCCTCTTAATTAATCTGTTGTATGTGGTAATTCTAGCTAGTATGTAGAGTATTTTAATTTAAATGGTATGAAGGTAATTAAATTTTATAATTTCCAGTTAAATTTGTAATTGTGTTCTCTCATAGTGGAATGAGGAAAATATACTTTAATAATTCTAAGCAAAAAAACAAAAGACACCGTTTCATTTAGACTCTTATATATATATAATATAATACTTAAAGTACTTAATAAGTATAATTTATTTATTTTTAAGCATGTTACTGCTCGATGTTTAAATCTAAAGAAAATATTACTAGAAACAACTCCCCGCGGCCCAGGCAGCAGACGGGACTCGAACCCGCACCCTTCGCTAACCGGGCGAATGCACTGACCATTATATAACCGCGGCCCTGATGGTCGAGTCGAATTCTTTCTAGCCTTTCTTAAGCTGCAAGGCAGCGCCATCTATTCGCATTGTAGGTCAAATGAACACCTTTACAAGTATTAAACAAGAAGGAAAAGCAATTATAGTTATATATATTTTTTGAGGAGCTCGATGGCGCAAGTGGTTAGCGCGTTCGGCTGCGATCGTTGAAGTTAAGCAACTTTCGCAGTGGTCGGTCATTGGATGGGTGACCAAAAATTTAATAACATGAGCTCCTCCGTGCTTCGGAAGGCACGTTAAGCCGTTGGTCCCGGCTGCATCTGCAGTCGTTAGCACCCACCAATCCGCACTGGGCCCGCGTGGTGGGTCATGGCCCAATCTCCCTATTCCATCCATAGGGAAGGCCTGTGCCCCAGCAATGGGGACATTAATAGGCTGATGATGATATTTTTATAAATAAACTTAATAGGAATTTATCCGCAAGTTAGTCTAGTTTTCTTTAAAAAAGATTGGCGACATATTACGGAGCTGGCAAAAATTCGTGCCTTGGCCCCAGATAATAATTCTATAATTTTGCGTACGTCGATATCTTAATAATTGAACGACAGTATTGTACTGTCACAGCTCACAGCGGCCACAGTATGGTAACACACACGCAAGTGACTCACCGAACTATTCCGAGAGCTAATTGCATTTGTCTCTGTTCTGTTACGTGATTAAAGTAGCGTACGTCCAGATAGAATGGACCACTGTTTCCAATCTGTTTATTTACACCGTGCACATAATAAGGAATAAATGATATTCCATTCAGTTCTGAGCGTGCGCTGCGCATTTCATTCAAACTAGCAAATTTTAACAAATTGAAAACAACGGTAACCTTTCCATTCTTCGAAGATAAAAAACCGGCCAAGTGCAAGCCGGACTCTCGCACGAGGGGTCCGTACCATTATCTATGCAGCATTAGACACTATATTATAAATAAAACTAGTTTTTACGGGTTAATAATGCACGAAACTTTATTTATTTATTGACGTTTCGTAGCATTTATAGTTTCGTTGGTAGTTTACGGTAGTAAGGGTCAAATAAATAAACTCAAAATTACAAAAATAAATTTTAAATAAAATACTTTATTAAGTAAATTAAATAATAAATTCATACATAGACAATAAAACTTTAAAAATCGAACAATGAAATAACCGAACGCTCAATAAAAGTCTTTCGAAGGTAGCTCGACAAATTAAATAAAAGTTTGATTCCGACGACGTAGCCTGTAAAGGCTACGAAACGTCAATAAATAAATAAAGTTTCGTGCATTAACCCGTAAAAACTAGTTTTATTTAATGAGTGATGTGCGTGAAAACCTAAGAAACAAATACTATATTATAATATCTTCTTTTTGAGTAGGTACTTATTTTTTTTGCGGTTTTTGTAATAAGTAATTTGTAAAAAAGTTTATAAAAAATGTGCTAATATGCTTTCAACTGATTAGTGCTTGTCGTGGCAGTTTGTAATTAAGGCCACACTACATTATTTTTATTGTACAACCATGGTAATTTTAAGATATTTTAGTGTGTGTGTCTTGTAAACTGTCCTTATATAGATAATATCGAGCATAAAATGCAAACAAATCACGTTTGTTGTATGGGAGTCTCCCTTAAATATTTATTTTTTATCTTAATTATTTATTGTTAAAATGAATATAGTACTAAATATTCTGTAAATATTTCAAAAGTCTACCTATTGTCGTTATCAATATTTATTGTCGTTTATTTTCCTGTATAGGAAAAAAACGTTTAAAAAATTACTTTTGTTATATGGGCATGGGAGCCTCATTTTATTCATTCGCTTGTTCTTAAAGCAGTCACGGGTATACATCATCAAAATTTCAACGGTCTAACTATCATGGTTCATGAGATACAGCCTGGTGACAGACGGACAGTGAAGTTTTTAGTAATAGGGTCCCGTTTTTATGTTTTCGATATGGAACCCTAAAAATGTAGTTTGAATTATGAAATGCCAAAGGACATTAGGCGTTTAGAACAAGTTTTGTTTTGATGTTGCGATTGCGCCTCGAAAGTTTGCGTTTTCAAATGAAACGGTTGACAAAATTCGAGGATTCGAGAGCCGAAAACACAATATAATTCCGTTATTTTAGTTGACAAAATCTTAGTTAAATTCGAAGTAGGTATTAATCGGAGTTTCATTATTAAGGTATGATATTTTTCTCACTCGTCTTGTACGGTGCGACTGCACTTTTGCGAATCCGCAGTTTATTTAGGCTAGTGTTGCCGATCGATAGTCGACTATCGATGATTAATCGATAGTCTATCGATAGCCAACCAATCGTATGATAATCGATCGGCTTATCGATAGTATCGATACTATCGATGACACAGAAAAACACTATCGATAGTATCGATACTATCAATAGTTTGTTATTAACGAAGTACAATAGTATCGATAGTATTGCACTCATCCGATAGTATTGCCTTGTTCTGAGCTATCGATAATATCGGTAGTATCGATTCTATTGATAGGCCTATCGATAGGGTACATGATTTTCGATGTAAACTGTCGATAGTTTTAATATCGATAGTTCGGCAACACTAATTTAGGCAGATACAATTTACGTCACTCACAAGATTTTACAATGCGGACGCGTTCTTGATCGCGCTATCAAATGTATCTTCAATTAGTTTAGCATTATCAATAATCAAATCAAAACAATTCTTCCTGAAGTCATTTAATTATTGTCTAAAGATCTTTTCATGATGTCTATCTAAACTCCATACTTACTAATTAAAATATAAATAAATATTAGTAGACTAATAAAGCTATAATTATGGAATAATTTAAAATTATAAGCTGTTGGTGTTCTCCATGAAACCAGAAAAACCGAGCGAGCCTTATAGTCCGGGAGGTAGCGTTGCAAATGTCATAGTAAGCCGGCTGATATTAACGTCGATAGTTGATATTATATGACTAATAAGTGAACCGACCGTCAGCTGCTCAAGTAGCGGTGGGTGCGGGTGTAGGAGGCTGCGAAAGAGGTAAAAAAAAAAAAAAGTAATAGTACGCTGGCTGATACTTTTTCCATAAATAGTTGATGTCATACTGAGCAAAAAAAAAATCGTCAGCTGCATCGTGGAGGGGGGATTATGCGTCAGCTGGCTGCATGAATTTGTAAAAAAAAACGTAAAATAAAGTTATAATACGCCGAATGAAATTTAACTACGCGATTCTTCAAAAAATTTAGAGTACGAAAACAACAATCAGCTGATTGTGTAGCGGTGGAAAGACCGTCAGCTGACCCAGTCAAGATTTAAAATTTTGGAGTATTGCTGTGAGGCTGTTCGCTTTCAAACACATATTTTGCGATACATTCTGGCCTTCCTTGAATCCATAACACGACCTTCGGGCTACCTAAGCCTCTCCCCAGTGTTGCCAACTCTACGTCTTTTTACGTAGATCTACGTATTTTAGGCCTTTTCTGGAAACCTACTAACTTCAGTCCCAGAATCTACGTATATTCTTATTTTTTTTCAAATTTGTAAAATAACTTAATTCACTAGAATAAAGAAGAATATTTTCCGTTACTTTACTTAAAAACTATACAAATGTTTATTTCTTATAAAGATGTATCTAAACACTCTTGTATCTTGTAGAAAAGGTTCCCGTTACCTATTGGTTTTGTTGACTAAATTAATGCTGGCCTCAGGATTTGTGAAAGCAGAAACGACAAAACTCTTTGACTTAGTAGGTACATTCATAACCTTAAAAACTGTGTTTTTAAACTTTTAATATTATCAATGAGCACCTACTCACATCGAATTGATCTTTGCAAAAAGAAAAGACTTTCAGTCGATAAAGTTACAGGATTTAGCAAGTTTTAAGCATATGTTCATGTGTAAGTATGTTTATTTCTCTTGGCAATTTAAACCACAACTTTTCTGGAGTCTTTTACCAAGTGTATCATGATAACTACTATATTTTTCATGTGATCTATTAGAAATCATGGTTTTATAATATTAACTTAGAAAGTTTATTTCCTACGTGCTTGCGAGTGTTTGTTTACAAAGGTTTTGACGTCATAGCATAGATAAGTCTATAGACTAAATAGCGTTTTTTATGTCTTCTAGGTAAAAATAATCTTAATATCCTTGTCATTCTCTATACAGAATGAAAAGGAGAGACTGATGTTAAATTAAGTTTTAAATTTAGAGAACCATCCAGAATAGTTTCTGTGTCTCTTCTCACCCACCAGTGTCTGTGTCTGATGGTAAATGTTTACAGCAGCGTGATAAATGCTTCCAATGCAGCGAACAAGAACATCAGGTCGAGAACTTGATGAAGACGAAGAAAACGATTTCCTGCAGGACAGTTCGGCCGATGATTCGTCATAGAACGACGACGACAGCGATACCATCGACGATGAATAATTTTCGCGATCTTTTTATTCCTATATTTCGATTTTGTTCATATTAACTTTTAATATATTTTGGGTTCTTTTCATTTTGCCCTCGATTTTCTTTTATTTAGTTACAAATAAAACGAAACGAAAATATATCGAGAAAGAGTCTGTCCATTGCTAGAATAATCTTTACCTTTACTGCGTCAGCTGACGGTCTTTCCACCGCTATATACGCAGCTGATTGTTATTTTCGTACTTATGATTATTTAAAGAATCACGTAGTTCAATTTCATCCGACGTATCATAACTTTATTTTACGTTTTTTTTTACAAATTCATGCGGCCAGCTGACGCATAATCCCCCCTTCACGATTCAGCTGACGATTTTTTATCAGCTCAGTATGATGTCAACTATTCGTGAAAAAAGTTTGAGCTGGCGTACTATTACTTTATTTTTTATTTTTTTTTACCACTTCCGCAACCTCCCAATTCCACACCCACCGCGGGTGCGCCAGCTGACGCTTGGTTCAGTTATAAGTAGTTCGCGATAAATAGTAAAGGAAGCCAAACAGTCGGCGTAAAATCACTGCCAAAAATGCAACGCTACCTCCCGGACTATTATAGTAGTCGCGTATGATGTGTAACATTTGAAACCTCACCTTATATTAGTAAAAAAAGAAATAAAACCTACTACAAAAGGAATAAGCCATTTGAACATTATGTTCTAAAATCAAATCAAATAGCGCGCGCTTTCACGACTTCCTGTTACACACTTCCGTCCCATTTCACGAAATCACTCATGTTACACATCAATAAATAATGGCTTTTTCGCAGAGTACTTGAGAGTAGGAACCCGCTTTAAAACAATACAACAGCCTAAAATGAATTATATCTAGACTAGAGTTTTATGTGCACGAAAATGTCGTTGCACCTCAATCTATATCTATAAAACTCAAAGTTGACTGACTGACATAGCGATCCATCAACGCACAGCCCAAACCACTGGACGAATCGGGCTGAAATTTGGCTTGCAGGTAGATGTTATGACGTAGGCATCCGCTAAGAAAGGATTTTGATAAATTCTACCCCCAAGGGGATAAAATAGGAATGAAAGTTTGTATGAAACTTTGTCAATTTTAAAACCGATCGGGCTGAGACTTTGCATGCAGGTATAAGATGAATCATAGATGAATATTATTGTGTATAATACAAACCTGAGAACAAAAACTGTAGTCTACACTTCAGCTCTACACCGAAGCGAAGCGAGGGCGGGCCGCTAGTGTATAATAAATATACAATGGTACTAAATCACAACATTGAGTTAAAACTACACAAAGCATTATGGGTTGGCCGGTCGCCTGCTGGTGTTTGCTCATTGCAGTTCACCTTGTAATAGATAACTATGCTCCATTCGAAATGATCTCGTCATCATACTGGGTTTATATCAAAGATAGTTTAAAAAGTTTTGCTGAAAAGCTGGGGCACAGGCCTTCCCTATCAGTGGCGGGGCAAGACCTAAATTTGATGTGGGCAAGACAGATTTCGCGAGGCCCTGTTCCGTGGCGACCTGAAGACGGAATTTATAAAATAATAAAAAAAGAAATTTTAAGCAATGCATAAAAATTTTTGGGGCGCGAGGCCCCTTGTACCGTAGGCCGTAGGCGGTGGCCCTTACGCCGCCTCTGTTCCCTATGCATGGAATAGGGAGATTGGGCCATGATTCACCACGCGGGTCCAGTGCAGATTGGCAGGGTCTAACGACTGCAGATGCAGCCGGGACCAACGGCTTAACGAGCCTTCCGAAGCACGAAGGAACTCGAGATAGAAGATTTTTGGTCACTCATCCAATGTCCGACCACTGCGAAAGTTTCTTAACTACAACGATCGCAGCCGAACGCGCTAACCACCTGCCGTCGAGCTCCTCAAATAAGTATTATCATAAAGTAAGTTTGAAGAATATAATTTGGAGTTTTAGTCAGTAAGTCTGACATTAAACCTGCAGCCAGTAGCCGGGTATCCATGAGGATTTCACACCCGCTCGCACGTCTGGCAAAAAATAATAAAACAACGGGTGTAAAGCTTTATGGTAGCATAAGTAGAGTGGTTTCTTTGGCTCCGGACGTAGGGGATGGAGTTAGAGTAGACAAGATTATTAACAGAACAGTAAATATGTTTATCTAATTAACAAATACATTCCAGAACATGTTGATGGCGTCATGCGCAGACAGAGCATATGGCAATATCATTACATATCTCGTGTCCTATAACGAAATGTAAGTACGCGACCTAACAGCGGAGCTAATGTTAGGGATGTCGAAAGGTGAAAAAATATCGATATTTTAAAAAATATCAATATCGGGTTCGATATATCGCGAAAAAAACATCGATATATCTTACCAATTTTTCCAAAAATATATTTATGACACGCGGTATAATAATGGAACAAAAATTATTTCCCTAAAAATAGACCCTATTTTCGAATGATGAAAATGATTGCAGGGCCTCTCAGGTGCCATATTTCGTAAACAAAACTAGACAGTCAGACTTTTACAGAATATATTATGGAAATCAGCACAACCAATTCACCAGCGAAACAGATTTACAAATAATAGACAATACTAAATACAGCACAGATCATAGATAATTATGTTGAATATCATTAATCTGAGATCCAGTTACGATTTTTCCAGAAACGAATTTAGTTAGATCCTGATATGCCGCTAATAATCAAAAAAATATCGTTTTTGATACGAATTTCGATATTGGTTATTTTGTAACGATGTATCGATATATCGAATCAAAATATATCGACAAAAAATATCGATATTTCGATACATCGATATATTTTCAACAAGCCTACCTAATGTCATCTGCTTTAGAAATTGAAACGTGATCTCAAGTGAGCCAGAATCTTTGATTCACAAGTAGGCACAGTCAACAACAGATCGAGTTAACCAGTACGCGACAGGTTTCCCCAACTGACTTTACGCTTTATCTTCCTCAACATAGGATTCGCAATCGATCGACAGAAATTGACACTAAGCTGAAACTTTATGCGGTGTCAACTGTACATATCTCGTCGGGACCCCAAACTTGGTGTCATCAAAGTTGAATTGGAGGCTCCACTGAGTTCTGATACGATTTCTTAGTGGAACATCTGAAGGCTGTTTGCAGAGTGCCATTAATTCGGGCCGTAACTCAATCTCGGGGTCAATGTTTTCGTGTTTCAGCCAATTTTCCGCTTCACAAAACGAACTTCGGCCGCTTTAACATGAATCAGAGTTGTGATTTAAACGGATTATACGATGAAGACTGGGCAGTCCGCTGTTTGTTTACTATGCAAATGTCAATGTGACCTTTATATTATTTACTTGTAGCTCTAGTTAGTTGCTTAGCAGAGCGAGTTAATTAATTATATTGGTCCGTTATTGACCGATAAGTATTCGTGACAACCCAGCGTGACAAACCACCGTTTGAAGTGAAACAAAAATATAGAATGTGCTAGCTGCAAACTCTTTGTGCAACTAATATAGGATTTCTAGAATAATAATAATGTTTATTCATCAAATCTTACAAGTATTACAATTATAGTTACAATTTTTAATTTTTTAAAGCATGTAACTGTCAAGCAGATCAAATTACACACAATATGATACGTTACAACTGTTGTCGATGTCTTTTTTTCTTTCTTAGTTTCATCTAGAGACGTGCTGTCACTTGAAATATTAGAGGTACAAGACGAGGTGTTGTGATAAAGAATTTTATCATACTTTGGGCCTTGCGCACACTGGTGCCGTGTTACACAGCACAGGATTTTATAGCCAGATTGAATTGAGTCCCGAATTCATTTGGGTAAGCTCACCACTGCAGTTTTGGCGGTTGGGGGCGTTAAATGCCACAACTGACTACGATTTCAGAGAGCGTTTATGAACGCTTTAGGCTTTATTTATTGGGAGAGATGCGTGTGTGCATAGGCACTCGTATTTATTTTAGTACACACACTACACCGAACCGAAGATCCCATCTCTACTCACGGGTTTAGTAGATAAAAAGAAACAGAAAATATGCGTTTCGCTTAAATTAGCATCAAAGTAAGTAACATGTATATATTTTTTTATTATTTTAAAGCATGTAACTGTTTGATGTTTAAATCTAAAGAAAATATAACTAGAAAAAAAACCACGCGGACCAGGCAGCAGACGGGACTCGAACCCGCACCCTTCGCAATCCGGGCGAATGCACTGACCAATTATGCTACCGCGGCCCTTTCTAGTTATATTTTCTTTAGAAGTATTACAATAATAATATATTTTAAAATAAAATAGGAATGGTTTCTTGATCTAGAACTGTCGTCAGTATTGTTTATGAAAACTATTTCATCTGTGTGTGCTGTGCAACGTGCTCATAAGATGTGTTGTGTGCTGTGATGTCATCAGCCTATTAATGTCCCCACTGCTGGGGCACAGGCCTTTCCCTATTGATGGAATAGGGAGATTGAGCCATGATCCACCTCGCGGGCCCAGTGCGGATTGGCGGGTGCTAACGACTGCAGATGCGGCCAGCGGCTTAACTTGATAAATACATGTGATCACTGTATTTGGCTAAATAAATTTACGGATAAATACCTACATGTGATCACTGTCTTTGGTGATGGAGCATAATATTTTTGTAATAAATAAAGGTGAAATCCTTTGCATTTGTGAAGAAGCTTTTTTGGAATCTGGGGCAGAGTTAATTTAATTTCGATAAGGGATTTATATTATGGAACCGAATAATATAATTAAATTAAAGCTAATAAAAATCTTATTTTTAAGGTGATCGGTGCGTAATAATGGTGACAAATTCCATCGCCAATATTGCTGCACTCATTTTGCAAGCGACAGGATTCCAGTTACCTGCGCAGCTATAAAAGTTGTTGTGGACAATGTCCAAAATATGGCTTTAGCCTACCTAACTGAAATAAAAGAAAGCGTAAAGCACAAAGGATTTGCAAGTGCCAAAATTAACGACAGTCCAAGACCTTGACAATTTGCAAATCGGTCCCTTTTCATGCTTTGAAAAAAAAGTCAATTGGCTAAGTCATTTTGTCCTAGTCATATACTTTTATGAAGGTCCACAGAATGGACCACTCCCCGCAGTAAAATTGAATTATTCGTGAATTTCGGAGTTATTGGTTGTATTGCCTCATTTGTTACATAATTACCCGCCGAAAGCAATTAAGTTAATAAATGGCGTATGCAAAATGACAAGCCGCGAGCAGCCTAGTAATTATGGCTGCTATAGATTATCACTATACATTCATAGCTTGAGAATATTGATCGATCGTAATTCATAAAGTCACAATACCTAAATGTTTGAAACGTGTTTATTATAGTTTATATGTCTCTACAATTACGCCGTGATGTGGCATCATTAAGCGCATTCTACCGACTATACCACAGCGAGTGTCCTGAGGAGCTATTCTCGCTTATCCCGCCATCACCTTTTATTCAGAGGACCACGCGCGCTGGCCTACGTTGCCACCGACTTACTGTGGCCACTATTCCTACACGAATAAAGAAATTTGGTGACTCATTTCTTTGTCGTACTATTTGTAAGTGGAATTCTTTACCCGCGCACATGTTCCCTCCTTCCTATAATCTGGGGTCCTTTAAGAGAGGCGCGAAGAAGCATTTTTGCAGGCCAGCAAGGTGAGGATGGTTGGTGTAGCAGTTTATAACTGCTGTACCAGCTATCTTCTCGTTTGGACTTTATCACCACTTAACATCAGGTGGGGTAGAGTCATTTGCCTACCTAGTTATATATATATATAAAAAAAAGTTTCTGACAATAGACCCAAATTTTTTGTAGCTGATGTGTCAAAAAGAAAACTATTTAGTTTTTGAAGATAAACACAATTATTTGTTCTAAAGATAAGTGTGATGTGTCGTATATGCAAGAATGTACCACATTTTCTACCTAAGAGAACCCTGATCTCGTAAGCTTCTTCTTATCTACAATCTGCATTATAATATTATTTGCAATCGTTGCTAAATCGTAGACGCCATTTTATAGCGAGGGTGATCGTTGAGAATGTCCGATCGTAGAATCCCGCCCTTCTCAGTGGTATAATACAGCCGTTTCCTTGAGCACTCGAGTGTCGCTGACTTCTGTTCCTGTGCCAAATCCAAATCTGGGAACTGTATTGACAGGCGATGATGTCATGTTGTTATGCATCTTAAATAGTCTAGTCCGGAAGTATTTTCAACGAATTTATATAGAACTCGGAGTTGCTACTCCTTGTTTCAGTGTAGACAATAGTTTTTTGTTCTCGATAAAAAACTTTCCGAGAAAACTGCATCAAAATTATTTGTGTGGTTTAAAAGCAGTTGTCCCACTGCCCGATGAGGAATTGACTAACTATCGGCTATTTTCTCGCTCAAGAAACTTATATTAGATATATATTCCATGTTAACAAAAGAGATGAATATATAAATAGTTGATCGCGGGCTGTTTAAACTGCCGGCGAGAATTCTCTACATTAGTTTCGTTGATCTGCGCGAGCGAGTCGCGCGAGTATTCGCCCGTCGTACTCGCACACTCGCTTAAAGAATAGCGATAAAACTATCCGAAGTGCACATTCGCTTCCCACTGCTCGCCAACTCGTTTCTAGTTCTACTCGTTTATCGTTCATCGTCGGCGATAGGACAGGTGCCTTGTTCGTGCTAGGGGTACAGTACCCTTAGGACGAACCAATATCGAATTCGTATCGCTTGCGAGTCCGAAATATCATTGTCAAATGTGTACTGATTTTTAGTTCTCGTTACGTACTTTGTGCCGCTGCTGTTCAAGTTTCCATTCAAAATTTGACATTGACATTTCGGTTTGCAAACTATTCGAATTCGATAATGGTTCGTGCTAGGGGTACAGTTAGGGTTCCCAACCCTCCCGGATTGCCCGAGAGACTCCGGTTATAATAGTTAACTTCCCGACCTCCCGGAGAGCAATAATTTCTCCGGTTTTTCTAAAACTTAAATGCAGATATCGCTATTTACTCGCTGTGCGGCCACAACATCTCGCGCCGCACCGCTACCGGTCTAAACCTTTTAGTCTCGATGCGTTACTTCCCCCAGCGGCTTGCCGAGTATGTCACACGTTTGTCTCTTGTTCTCAGTCTAATTAGATAAATCATTCAGTAAAATGCGTGTTGCGCTAACGGGAGGTACCTAATAAGTAATTTGAGAAAAATAAAAAAGTAGAATGAGTATTTCTTTATTAAAAGCATAGTTACAAGTACTAACAATACTAACATGTAAAAACTTTTATGATTTTGTGGTGAAAAATTGAGAAATATTAATAGCTACTGCTTGAAAATAAAATAAATTATAAATTAAAAGGATTAAAAGGAGCTCGATGGCGCAGGTGGTTAGCGCGTTCGGCTGCGATCGTTGTAGTTAAGCAACTTTCGCAGTGGTCGGTCATTGGATGGGTGACCAAAAATTTCTATCTCGAGTTCCTCCGTGCTTCGGAAGGCACGTTAAGCCGTTGGTCCCGGTTGCATCTGCAATCGTTAGAACCCGCCAATCCGCACTGGGCCCGCGTGGTGGGTCATGGCCCAATCTTCCTATTCCATCCATAGGGAAGGCCTGTGCCCCAGCAGTGGGGACATAAAGAGGCTGATGATGATGATGATAAATTAAAAAATTAATTACTGATTTTCTTTCAGTCCGATGTCCGGGTTGGTCTTTTCGAGAGTTGGCAACCCTAGGTACAGTATTCTCATTCCACAGGCAGGTACGTATTCCGTAGCCAAGTTAGAAATGTCACATCCGCTTTGTTTCAAACGAGGTTTTTCACGATCCCCTACCACCGCAGGTAGGTAACGCCCGATGATTTATTACTACACTGTTTGTACAAAGAATCGATCGAGAACAAAATTCGCCACTGCACCAATTGAAACCTTAAGTAGGAACGCATAAAGGTTACATTCGAATGGGTGGCGTTGGAAATTTATCAGGATCGTTGAAAAACTCCCAAAACGAAAACACCACGCAGAATCAAGAAGGTAGATCAGTGTACAATGTAGAGACGGGTTCGATAAAAATAATATTAATAAGTATTTTTTAATCTTTCTTTATACCTGAATTTTGGATAAAAATAATAAAATTCAAATTATATTTGTTTTTTTTTTATATTATGAAACAAAAAACAATATTTGACATATTTTCGAAGTACATTCAACAACTACACAACAGTACCCGTAGCACGAACCATTATCGAATTCGAATAGTTTGCAAACTGTGAATGTCAAAGGAGATTGGTCAAATTGGCCTAAATGCAAATAAAATATTGACATATACAGTAATTCTTGGCGTAATTTATACTTTATTTTACAGTCATTAGATTTTAACGGCCACCTTTAAATAATATATTAATTTTAAAAAAGGACTTCTATTTTTACCGGTTTGGAAAACATACGACTCATTTTTATTGGCTATGGGTGTAGTAACATTCACAAAGACTGATCGAGGTTGTTTATATAACATCAAAACAAATCTATTTTGTAAAGATTGATAAAATATATTTTTTTTTATTACACGGGTGGTATTAATATCCACAACTTTATTATCATTTTTACTACATGCAAATGTGCTAAGACAATTAATATAGATGGTAGGCGACATCATAAAGTCTATTGCCGTACATTATTTGCCAAACACCTAAATAAACACATTATAAGGTGTGATACACTAAAAATCTAAAATATGGTTATAATAAAAACATAACAAAAATAATGAAGCTGCTGAAGATATGGCTGTATAACCTACAGCTCTTAGCTTTCTTTGATTAACGAGAGTTTAAAAATTCTTTATATTATAGATATTAACGGGATTGTTACCATGTACCTTGTTTTTTATGAGTCTCCGATATTTCGGCACTGTTGCAAGCGCCATGATCACGGAGTAACTGAAGTAATTGCGGGTAGATGTTATTGGCAGACATATCGGTCTACCCTCTGACGTCGTCTTTTACTGCGTTCGATACTACCACTACCATTGGTCACATTCTCACTATTCACTCGCATTTGTTCCCGGCACACAATACTCACAGTATCAGATCGCGGAACGACACTTTTTTGATTTTTGCGGTTTTTACACATACGAACCACTGGATTCCACACACTAGACAATTTAAACCCATCCTCACGATTGAAATTCTTGTGTTTGGTTATTTCAATCGCTTCCCTGACCAATCTTGGTATGTAGTGGCGTTCTGTCGAGATAATTTGTGGCTTATGGAGCTCAATCCGGTGATTAGGACCCGAATCAATTAAATGTTCCGCGATGGCTGATTTTTGCGTATCATTATTTCTGACTGCTTTAATGTGTTCTTTCATTCGGCACGCTATTGTCCGCTTCGTTTGGCCAATATAAGAACTACCACAGCTGCAGTCGATCTTGTATACACCAGGTTTCTCCAAGGGGAAGTTATCTTTAGGAGACCGTAGAATCTGTGATACTTTTTGTAAAGGAGTGAAGACAGTATTCAGTGAGTACTTATTAAGTATGTTAGAGATCTTGTCTGTCACTCCTTTGACATATGGCAAAAATAGTGGTTGCCTGTCTACTTTGTGTTTCTGGTGTCTTAATTTGTGTTTGGGTGGAAACTTTCCCTTGTATCCGTTATTCTGTAAGACCTGCCGTACATGCTCCAACTCTTCGTGCAGGTGTTCCTTGTCACATAAGTCATATGCACGGTTCGTCAGTGAAGTGACTACAGAATTTAGATGTTTAGGGTGGTGATGCGAGGAGGCGTTGAGATAACGGTCTGTGTGTGAAGCTTTGCGGTGAATGGAGTGACTCAGCGAACCGTCATTCCGCACTCGAATCTTTACATCAAGAAAGGCCAGACTTCGGTCTTTTTCCATCTCATATGTGAACCGCATTTTGGTATGGACTCCATTCAAATTTGCCAAGTGTGCCTCGACATCTTCTTTGTTTCCTCTCAAAACACAAAATACGTCATCGACATACTTCTTCCATAGTGCAATTTCTGTGGGGGCGTGTGCATGCGGAATGACGGTTCGCTGAGTCACTCCATTCACCGCAAAGCTTCACACACAGACCGTTATCTCAACGCCTCCTCGCATCATCACCCTAAACATCTAAATTCTGTAGTCACTTCACTGACGAACCGTGCATATGACTTATGTGACAAGGAACACCTGCACGAAGAGTTGGAGCATGTACGGCAGGTCTTACAGAATAACGGATACAAGGGAAAGTTTCCACCCAAACACAAATTAAGACACCAGAAACACAAAGTAGACAGGCAACCACTATTTTTGCCATATGTCAAAGGAGTGACAGACAAGATCTCTAACATACTTAATAAGTACTCACTGAATACTGTCTTCACTCCTTTACAAAAAGTATCACAGATTCTACGGTCTCCTAAAGATAACTTCCCCTTGGAGAAACCTGGTGTATACAAGATCGACTGCAGCTGTGGTAGTTCTTATATTGGCCAAACGAAGCGGACAATAGCGTGCCGAATGAAAGAACACATTAAAGCAGTCAGAAATAATGATACGCAAAAATCAGCCATCGCGGAACATTTAATTGATTCGGGTCCTAATCACCGGATTGAGCTCCATAAGCCACAAATTATCTCGACAGAACGCCACTACATACCAAGATTGGTCAGGGAAGCGATTGAAATAACCAAACACAAGAATTTCAATCGTGAGGATGGGTTTAAATTGTCTAGTGTGTGGAATCCAGTGGTTCGTATGTGTAAAAACCGCAAAAATCAAAAAAGTGTCGTTCCGCGATCTGATACTGTGAGTATTGTGTGCCGGGAACAAATGCGAGTGAATAGTGAGAATGTGACCAATGGTAGTGGTAGTATCGAACGCAGTAAAAGACGACGTCAGAGGGTAGACCGATATGTCTGCCAATAACATCTACCCGCAATTACTTCAGTTACTCCGTGATCATGGCGCTTGCAACAGTGCCGAAATATCGGAGACTCATAAAAAACAAGGTACATGGTAACAATCCCGTTAATATCTATAATGTTAGTGACCATGAAAGTTTAAAACAATATATTTAAAAATTCTCTCTAATCTGTGGCTCATTCACAATCATCACACAGTTTCTGTTCGTGTTTTTAAAAACATGCACATAACTGTTATTTTACATGCTCTATATACCTGAATCTAATACATAATATCGGTAGGTACTTGGCTTGATTGCCCTATTTTCCTATATAGGTTATTTGGTTTTTATTATTCTAATACCTATGTGCCTATTTGCAAACATAACCTCAAAATCATTCAGTGTATATGGTTTATACAAGTTCTCAGGAGTGGCCGTCGATAATATTCGTTTCTACGGTAATTTATATATAATTTCGAATGTAGGAAACAATTTTTCATGGTTATTGGTTTTTAGGCCAAACATGTATGGAAGCTGAGCAATCTCCTTTGTATGGAAACTTGAACAGCAGCGGCACAAAGTACGTAACGAGAACTAAAAATCAGTACACATTTGACAATGACATTTCGGACTCGCAAACGATACGAAATTCTTGAATAATTAACTACACATTATGGGACTGCATTTCGGATAATTATTATTATTAAAAAAAATACCAAAAGCACCAAAGATTTAAAATTTCAAAAATAATTATTATGTACATCATAATATGTAGTACAGTAGTACATAATAATTTTATACTTAGTAGTATTAAAAAAAAAGGTAAATTTAAAAAATCAAAAAACCCGACTGCTTAATTATTATACTTCAAATAAAAACTGAAAAGAAAAAAACAAGTCCAGTAGTCTATAATTCTGTTAATAAGGAACAAAGCTACTTTAACAGTCGGGACCCATTAGATATTCAAGAATACATAATATTTTTCAACAGTGGGTCCCGACTGTTAAAGTAGCTTTGTTCCTTATTAACAGAATTATAGACTACTGGACTTGTTTTTTTCTTTTCAGTTTTTATTTGAAGTATAATAATTAAGCAGTCGGGTTTTTTGATTTTTTAAATTTACCTTTTTTATTTCACACTTTTTAGTTAGTATTTTAAGACGGTATATACCGTAGTCTTGTTACTTCAGTATGGGAATTAATATCGCGGGAATTATTAAGTACCTTGCGTCGGTCTAAAAGATTGATTTATTAAGACATATAAAGAGCGGGGTCAAGGCTACAGATGGGCCTCAATTTTCGCAAAAATGTGTGAAGTTAAATCAAGTCGTTACATAAATATCGCTAATGTATGTAAATTTTATAGTAAACTAGCACTTACTCAAAAAGTCATCTTTTGTTTATGTTTTTTTTTTAATAGTTTAGCAGTAAATATAAAATTCATTTACTTTTATTCGTCGACTATTTAAAATTGGCAGTGGCTGCATTGTCATGTCAATGCCGGACGTCTAAGACAATATACACAAATTCAGTGTCAGTCCCTAGTCTCATAATTTGATATACCTACATAATTCACAGAAACCCAATATGTAGATGCCAGAAGTTAACTTCAAATGTTTTTAATCACTCTATATACAATACCAATCAATGACGTTTATGTCGCAGGTTGAAGAAAGCAGTAATTCCTGTCTGTTGTTTTGGACAATGGAGGCAACTGCCTTAGATCACTAAATTAAATAATTATGCAATCACCAAAGCAAAGTTTATAATATTTGATTATACTAAAGGCGCATAATAAAATTTTCATAACGTAAGTTAGAGCACCATAGAAATCTCATTTATTATCAATTTATAGTTCTCTTTGTAGTTTTCTTTTAAAGCGTTCACATTTAACAGGTCATAGACTCTGTGTTCGACCCTTTTTTATTGGTAGTGTAAAGCTCGAATGAAGAGTACTCCCAGTAGCGCAATCATGGCAATTATTTTCCAAATTTTTTTTTGTTTAAAAAAATACCGAATAACGTGTCACTGTTAAACACAAATGCTAAGTAACTTTTACAAATATAATCAAAACAACCTATTACTTACTTTATTTTTAAATCTTTTTCATCATTAAATACTTATCTTATCCTAACTATCTATACTAATATTATAAAGAGGCAAGATTTGTATGTTTCTAACAAATAATCTTTCAAACTACTGAACCGGTTTCAAATATTAATTCATCATAAGGTAGCTACATTATTTATTATAACATTTTTCTTTATTTAAATACATTTTGTCCGAGTAACATAGGCTATATTTTATCCCGATAAATAAATTTCGCCCGTACAACGCCCGGGTGGATGACTAGTAAGTATAATATAATATTATAGATGCGAAAGTGAGTTTGTTTGTTGCGCTTCCGTGCCCTAATAGCTAAATCGAATATAATGAATTCCCATATAGAAGTAGATGGGAACTTGGTTCTTAGCTACAACATCGCAATACTTCTAGGCGTAGGGTGATGAAAGGGGTGATTTACCTATAAAAATCTACATTATTTACTTTGAATTTTGCAGAATTATTACAAAACCAATATTATCGCGAGCTGATTAATAAATACAGGGGTTCCAATAAGTATGTACTTACTAGCGAAAAATGGGTTATTTTTCATTATATTAAGTAAACCTTCTTTGTAACATTAAGTAATATCGTTAAAAAATGAAAAACAGTAAAATTCTGAGTTTTTCATTAAAATTCAATAATCATAAATACCTATTATGATAATATATTTTTCATCATTTAATAAGAAGGAACTGTATCACAGTTTTATTGTTAGTACTTCGTTTAGGATCAGCTACTGCGAATACCCCGTTTTTTTTTCTTTTACATAGTACACCGCGCTATCACTTTGTCATCGTTGTAACTTTTTAAATATTTGTCGAAATGACATAGTGTAAAAAGCAAAGTTTATCGTCTTTAAATATCAAAAGCGATAAAAGTATTTGTTTTGATAAAAAATGATTTTTTAATACAAAATGTGCATTTTGGAAATAGATATCAAATAATATTATAGTTTTGATTCACTATTTTAGCGGTAATGACTTACACATTAAAAATAGATATATGGTGTCACGGACTTTTTTTTAGAACTATTTAAGAGATACATTTTCACTCTACATTATATTCATGTAACTTTTATTGTTTTTGCAGTGCAGGCCAAAATGGCTCGCAGATGGGAGATTTTTTCCGTCTCACGTGACACCTTATTGTTATATATTGGCCAATTCACTCAATAACTACATAAATTATTATATATATGTAATTATCATATATGAGCTATATTACTGTTAAGTTTCATTAAAATCCATTCAGTATTTTTAGGTGAAAGAGTAACAAAGATCCATACAAACGTAAGATTGAAATTAAAAGCGCAAGTGGTTAATATACAACTTTAAAGCGTTGTAGATCCTAAACAATCACATAAAATGAAAAATAGTGTTAGGAACCTAAACATGATTTTTGATTATCTAGACGGTGATACCCCACTCGACATATTTTGTCAACTTATTTTTTTTACTTCGTCACAATATGGCGACTATTTTTGCCCATATTGAATTTTGATTACTATGATATCTTTAGTAGCACTCCCATGATTGAGACGAATCGATTGATGTATGAATCATCAAAATCGGTCCAGGCGTTTGGTCTCTAGTGTGCCACAAAGGAACAAACATACATATATAGACTGTTAAACACATAACCCTGTCTGCGCGTCGCGCTTCGCGCTCTTGCATTGCGCAGCCGGGTAAAAACCACTAAATAGTATTAGTTATAATTTTTATTTTTTAAAGCATGTCACTGCTTGATGTTTAAATCTAAAGAAAATATAACTAGAAAAATTTACTCCGTACTCTTCGCAATCCGGGCGAATGCACTGACCAATTATTTTAGAGGCCGTGGTAGCATAATTGGTCAGTGCATTCGCCCGGATTGCGAAGAGTACGGATTCGAGCCCGTCTGCTGTCTGGTCCGCGTGGAATTTTTTCTCGTTATATTTTCTTTAGTATTAGTATTATGAGTAGTTACTAATAGCTTATTTTGTTAGATAGTCAACATGATTCTCACCTCTAATATGAATGAACATCGTCGATTCTCTGTTAGTTCATTAGTATGCAAAACAGTGGGATGGTACGAACCAAGATGGATGGCCGCTGGCTCGGTCGAAGCGAGCGAATTAAAACTTGATTTATTACCCGGGACTATTTGCATTTTGCAAACTAATTAATTTCTATAGTCGTATAACAATATTCGAGGAGCTCGATGGCGCAAGTGGTTATCGCGTTCGGCTGCGATCGTTGAAGTAAAGCAACTTTCGCAGTGGTTGGCCATTGGATGGGTGACCAAAAATTTACTATGTCGAGCTCCTCCGTGCTTCGGAAGGCACGTTCAGCCGTTGGTCCCGGCTGCATCTGCAGACGTTAGCACCCACCAATCCGCACTGGGTCCGCGTGGTGGGTTATAGCCCAAAAACTCCCTATTTCATTCGAAGGGAAGGCCTGTGCCCCAGCAGTGGGGACATTAATAGGCTGATGATGATGATGATGATGATAACAATATTCCATTAATTCAATCCCGTACTGCAGTGAAATAATAGCTTACAGAACACTGTGAGAACACACTAATTTTTTAAGATTTTTTAAAAGAAATTTATTTGAAAAGAATTTTAAATAAATTTTAGACCGACATATTCAGCGGTGAAAAGTGAGTTGGTTCTTACAGTATAGACATGCTGGACTGGGAGTGTAAGAAAATATAGAATCTAAGATTGCAACGAAGCTTCTACTGCTGCCCACAGTTTTGGAAACTTTTGCCAGTTTAATCGCAACGTTATATTGTTTTAAACTTTCATGGTCACTAACATTATAGCTATAAATGGAAATATCGGAGACTCATAAAAAACAAGGTACCTATATGGTAAAAATCCCGTTAATAGCTATAATAATCGCAACGTGTATTAAAAAGTTCGATCAATGCCAAATAAAGGCGACGTTGAGGTGTGAACGTGAGAATGACATTTGTGATGATGAAATAATTAGGAACTTAATAGGCTAGTTGACTCATGTCGAATTGTATTAAATAAATGTTTATTTCTTAAAGTATTTGGTCTAAGGAACCTAAATATATCAATTTCACTTCATAAAAGCAGAAGATTGCTGTAGAAATTTTAATTTTAAAAAATATTTTTTAGTCTTTACTTTTTAAACACCAGAAACGCTGTGAAATTCGCCACATCCGCCATGATTGTGACGTCTCTTTGGTAGTAAACAACTAAATGCCATTCATACATAACCTTAAAACTTGTATTATTAAAACTGATAATAACTTCATATCATAGATAATCTATAGACTAAAACGGCCGACAGCGTTTTTGTATGTCCATGAAAAGTCTATTTTAAAATTAAAGATTTGTAGCTTTCTAGGTCTCAAAAAAATACAATTCATTTTTATTCGGTCTAATAGAACATTTATTAACCATTTAAAACCTTTTTCCAAAAAGGGTCAACTAGCCTATTCATCGGTTAAAAAGCGACGAACCTTTGTCACTCTGTCAAGCCCGCAAGTGATAGAACAACCTTACTATGTATTGGCTGTTTTAGTTTACTTCATTGTATAGTAGTGATGTAACGAATGTCATTTTTTGAACATTCGCGAATGCGAATGCGGATGCGAATGTCTGGTACCGACATTCGCGAATGCGAATATTATTATTTTTTTAAATTGGCGCCAATTGTCTATGGCATGGTGGCAGTCTCGTTCGAATTGCCGAGTTGATATGAACTCATCCGACTGAAGTGTCATTCCGCTCGCACCGGTCTTTCCGTAAACAAAACAAGTGAATTTTGAGGTTAGTGATTGTGAGTGGTAATAGTGATTTATTAACATGAGTAAATCGAATTCTAGTGAAACATGGACTTATTTCATACTTTGCGATGCTGAACGAGCTAAATGCAAACTGTGTAACAATGAATATTCAAGGAAAGGCAAAACTACAACTTCTTCAAATTGTTTTTTTCTAATATTCATATTCGCAAAACATTCGCAGAGATTTTGCGAATATTCAAAAATATGCGAATATTCGCGAATGCAAATATTCGTTACATCGTATAGGGATTCCTTATCGTTTAGTTATCACATGTATAATAGGTTATCTTAATCATGAATGCATTGCTCGTATTCACTTGTATTGCAATAGGGTTTTTCTTTAGTATAAATCACTCCGAACAAATAAATGTGGGACTATCATCTATCAGCGAATGATAACAAATTCGACTATGATTACGATTAAATACATTGCTCTGTCAAACTCATAAACATGAGTAGGGTATTTTTGTCTGTATTTTATTGATCCGGATATGCCAAGTAAATCAGCTTGTTACCGGGACGATTTCTAGCCGGGTCTAGGCACGGTTTTAAACCGTGTCTACGTCTGGTCACGGTAATATTATCTATACAGTATTGTGACTCGGCTCTGTCCTTGAAATAACTGCCTACGGCCGAGCGGGGCGTATGCACGCGGTAGGACTGCCCGCCTACAGTATTTTCATTTCATCTACATAATTGAGTTTCTTTCTAGTTTTGTGATTGCAAATATTTTATTTCATATGTTAAAAAAAATATGTTGTGAATGGATTAGGAAGTGTTACATAAAATATATGTTATTTTGATTTGAGACAGAAAAATATTTACGCCTGGACTGAGACGTACGAAAAACTTTAATATTAATTTTAATAGTATAATAAATACGAA
This sequence comes from Chilo suppressalis, assembly GCA_902850365.2. Taxonomy (NCBI): domain Eukaryota; kingdom Metazoa; phylum Arthropoda; class Insecta; order Lepidoptera; family Crambidae; genus Chilo; species Chilo suppressalis. The sequence goes on along the minus strand of OU963905.1, from coordinate 1,299,313 downwards.
TTCGTATAAAAAGTTTAATTATTAAAGAGTTCAATCAACTAAAAACAGCAAAATATCGACTATTGCTCTTTGCCATATTAAATTATGTAGGTATCTACTTAATTCAATCAAATATTCACAATGTACGGGCGCGCCCGCTAAATATGTTATTATCTCTTTATTACTTTATTTAATTTCATTTTAGATTTTTAATTAAAGTTTCATTTTTATTATTACAGATTAATTTTATTACACTAAAATTTAGTTATTTAGTGACTAAATAGTGGTCCGTGCCAGAAAAATAATAATGTAAAAGTGGTCCCTGACCAATAAAACGTAGGGAACCCCTGGTGTAGATTATGAGCCCAGCATATACATTTCTTTACCAGCAGTGGGGACATTGAAGCTGACGATTTTACAGACATCATCTCCTTATTCGCTTCTTCTTTTGTTTGTAGAAATGTCGGATTTTAACAATGTTCGCGGTAATCATGAGCATATGTAATATGTATGGTTATTACACGGTATAGTGTGTTCCCAGATTGTGCGATAGCAGCTGATAAGCGAGGAGCCGTATCTATTATCTGGCGAAATAAAACATGCTTCATTTTTTCACACTCCAAATGTTGGTCGATTCGCTTCGGGGCTGTGGCGTTTCGTAGGATATAAAAAATAATATTTGACAATCTTTAAATATAAAACTCAAAGGTGACTGACTGACATAGTGATCTATCAACGCACAGCCCAAACCACTGGACGGATCGGGCTGAAATGTAGCATGCAGGGAGATGTTATGACGTAGGCATCCGTTAAGAAAGGATTTTGATCAATTCTACCCCCAAGGGGATAAAATAGGGAATGAAAGTTTGTATGAAACTTTGTCAATTTTAAACCGATCGGGCTGATACTTTGCATGCAGGTATAAGAAGAATCATAGATGAATGTCATTGTGTATAATACAAACCTGAGAACAAACACTGTAGTCTACACTTCAGCTCTACACCGAAGCGAAGCGAGGGCGGGCCGCTAGTATTACATAAACAGCCCTGATCGCGAAAAAAAAAAAGTGTTATGGAAATTAGGGACCACGAAAGTTAATACCTATACAGCTGACACTACAGAACACGTGCTGAGACAACAAAGACGGTGGAAAAGAAAAAAAACGCTTAACCGCCATTTTGGCCGAAAAAAGTAGTATTTAGAATTAAGATAGTTATCATCGAAACCTCAGAAATGGCAGCATTATGAGAACCAATGAACAATGTTGTATTGCCAGTTGCCAAATAAAGAGTTCTACGACATACTAAATGGACAGTTTTATTGTGTTTAAATTTGGAACTGCAAATATGGTTTAAAAATAGCTTTTTATGCTGCTATGTTGCTTGTAAACGACTTAATAACTAACTGAGAGAACCGAGTACTTTCCTTGTAAGAAAGGATGTTTCCTTATTGGGAACCAAAATCACAATCTCTTTCTTGTACAAATAAAAAGACTTTTTAAAGAGTAATTCTTGTATTCATTGTTAGCAATTTATAAAAAAAAGAAAGCAGGGCTGTATGGACTCAGAATCCTTTGCCCGTCCCAACAGGGACAAATTAACCAAAAAAAAAAGAAAGCGTAAATTTACTGATTTTCGACGGGGTTTTTGGCGGCAGTTTATCATGTGTGCGCAACATGTGTCGCGTCGTAGTGATGGATGGCAGGCAGCTTAATTACCGGGGATGATAGTGGGTATCGATGATTTATTATTGCTCGATCGATGCCACCATACAGATATCTATAACGCGACAAATTCAAGTTCTTTGTCTAAAATGGTTATAAAAAAACGAGCGAACCTTACAGTAGTCGCGTATGATGTGTAACATTTGAAACCTCACCTTATATTAGTAAAAAAAGAAATAAAACCTACTACAAAAGGAATAAGCCATTTGAACATTATGTTCTGAAATCAAATCAAATAGCGCGCGCTTTCGCGATTTTATGTTACACACTTCCGTCCCATTTCACGAAATCACTCCCACAAATTGCAGGAAAGTGAAAGGAAAGATGTGACACTTAAAAAAAATTGTTACCAAAAAGTTTTTAAACGAAATTAGCATGACTTTTTGACTGGATCGGGAAGCGTCAAGTTTGCAGTTTTGTTTTTCTTGTTAAAAATTGTGTTGTGGCGGATGTTAGTGTCTAATAATGGTGGATTATATTAACCACTAAGTGTCCGGGAACATGCACAAGTGTTGGCAAGTGAAAAAAAAATAGCGGAAAGTGTCTTTCGACGTTCCCTCAAGAAGTCCACGGGAAGGTTTCAGTAAATCCCCACACTTTTACTGAAACATGGGGAAAGGGGGATTGACTTGACTGCTACTTGCTTTGACTTGACTTATTACTTTGACCACGAGTGCTATAGTATTTGTATACCTACATTTAACACTTGACATTGGCTAAATGCACAAACTGTGGGAAGCCATATAGAAAAAAAAAGAAAGAAATTAGCATAGTTTTTAAAACCAATTTCGCAAAACGTTTACGCAACGCATTCAAATCATTTTTAAATTTCGAATTTATAAGACGCACCGGAAACCAAATTTTGTTTATTCAAGTCACAGCTGTAATTTGAGTGTTGTATGTTGTTACAAGATTCTTGTCTATTACGAAGAAGAAGTAATTAAAATACATGTTTTATCATATGTTAAACAAAGCAATAACTAATAAGTTGACAATGATTAGTCGCACAGAAAATCTAGGCGATGACCTAATTTAAAGTTAGTATAAAAATCCTTATAAGTACTGTAAATTCATTCTTAAAAGTTGGTATTTAAGATTAAGTCGAGCATAGCGGATTATGTGTGCCAACAACAACGAGTTCGGTCCTTTTGCACAGAACAAGATAAAAATAATTTACTAAATATGGCTAATCCTTGGATTAAGAATTTATAATCTGCAGTTAATCATGACATACATCATTTAATGTCTAGATAGTGTAGTGTGATTTTCGTTATTAACGTAGCTCTACAAACACAATTACATAGTTAATTAAATAATCCTATTTTTTTTATCTCTATAACTCATTTTTATACGTTGATCTACACCCATGCTTTAAAACTTAAAGATTCATAGACTGATAGCTTATTGTCAACATTCAAACATCCAATGTCATAGTTAAAATAAACTACTAATAACAACAATATTGTACTAAATTTCAAAATAACATTCCTTTTTAAATCATAATGTATATCATAAAATCCTTAATAGCACAGAACAGTGAAAATTGAGGCTGTCTGATGAGTTAGCCCTTGACGCGGAAAGAATTTAAAAAGCGAAGGAGTGTTATTATGAAATTTAGTACAACATTGTAACACCTCAACATGTTTTCTAATTATGACATTGCACGTTGGCCAATATGGGAATCTCCAAGGCCGTAAAACTTATATAAAAAAAAAAGAAAGACATTGCACGTTTTAATGTTGGCAATAAGCTAACATTTAAAAGCGGTAATATAAAGTAAACAGTAAATAATATTACCCAGGAATTTTACTATTAAAGACTATTCTTTATCAAAAAAAAAATACAATAATAATATCATCTGCCATAAAGACATCTATAATTTATATTCGTTATAAGTACAGACGATAACTTTACGTAGAAGGCAAAGCAAATGAAACATGTTGAAAGTTATAGCCCATTAGAACATAATTAACAAGTCAAATATTTAAACAAACGCCATTGTGTAACGTTCCGAACACGTGTGACAGTTTAACAAGCACTTGTCTCTAATAATAATAAAGTGACATACTAAACTGCCCAGTTGTTTGTATGTAAGAGGTGTTTAACTACACTTGGTGAATGAAAAATAAAAAAGATACGTTCGCCCGTTTATTTAAATTGAATAATCATCATCATCATCATCATCAGCCTATTAATGTCCCCATTGCTGGGGCACAGGCCTTCCCTATGGATGGAATAGGGAGATTGGGCCATGAATCACCACGCGGGCCCAGTGCGGATTGGCGCGTGCTAAACTGCAGATGCGGCCAGCGGCTTAACGTGCCTTCCGAAGCACGGAGGAACTCTAGATAGAAGATTTTTGGTCACCCATCCAATGACCGACCATTGCGAAAGTTGCTTAACTTCAACGATCGCAGCCGAACGCGCTAACCACCTACGCTATCGAGCTTCTCCAATTTAATTGAATAATACATAATTATTATTACATAGTTTATTATTTAGACAACTCCCAATTTCACGGAATATGTCGATTTCTGGCTTCAAGTAATACTTAAACAGCTGTGACGGAATATTTATAATCGCCATTTGTACTTTTTGAATTCTGACTGATACTATATTCCAATTTAGATCACTTATAATATACTATAACAATGAAACGAAAACTAAAAACCTTAAAAAATAAAATATAATAACTAAAATAAATTATTAAAAGGAGTCCCTTTAGGCTAGGTTCCGAAGATACTGGCAGCGTTCCCCCTTTGGATAGCTAGACTAATTCTTTGTCCGAGGTAGCTGCCAGCTCTTCGGTCTCCTGTGATGTCGACTAATCTTTTTGCTATTTCTTTAAAAAGCCTTATAGCGCTAGGACCCCACGGACCAAGGGTCTCGACACCGAATGGGAAAACACTTATTATATATTTAATTTGATTATATTAGCTCCGTAAATATATGTGATCACTTGTCTTTGGTTATGGAGCACAATATATTTGTAATAAATAAAGGTGAAATCCTATGAATTTGTGAAGAAGCTTTGTAGTATCCGGGGCAGAGTTAATTTAATTTCGATAAGGGATTTATATTATGGAACCGAATCAGAAAATTATATCTGCTACAGTAATATAGCAGTCGAGTCGAGACGAAACGCGTATAAGCCGATCAAAATCATTTCGATTTAGTACACAATAAATGAACGTATTCGATTTAGGATTAAGACGGAAAGAAAAAATATTGTGAAGAAAAGGTACCACCTTACTTCTTTATTTATCAATGAAAATACATTTCATATTTTTTTTTTTTTATAAATAGGTCCGACAAATGACTCCACCCCACCTGATGTTAAGTGAAGGTGAAGTCCAGACGCAAAGATAGCTGATACAGCAGTTCTACCTGCCACACCAGCCATCCTCACCCTGCCGGCCTGCATGTTGCTTCTTCACGCCTCTTTTAAAGGATCCCAGGTTGTAAGAGGGAGGGAACACGTGAGCGGGCAAAGCATTCTATTTACGGATAGTGCGTTATGTTCTGCCATATTCGATAAATACCCTATTATTTAAGTAAGTTAGTTTTTCTTCTTTATAATTAAAGTCAAACAGTTATATTAATTAATATAACTCGAGATCTCTGTAGAGAGGAGAACATGATTATCTATTAAGTGCTTTATTTATGTAGATAAATAAATCCTAAAAAAAAAACACTAATTTTACTATCTATATATATAAAACTCAAAGGTGACTGACTGACATAGTGATCTATCAATGCACAGCCCAAACCACTGGACGGATCGGGCTGAAATTTGGCATGCAGGTAGATGTTATGACGTAGGCATCCGCTAAGAAAGGATTTTGATCAATTCTACCCCGAAGCGAAGCGAGGGCGGGCCACTAGTGTAAGTATATGACGTGAAATAGCTATAGTCGATGAAATCACTTCATTTTAAGTAATAGTTCAATTTGCTTGTACGCTGGATGTCAAATGTCATGAAAAATATAAAGAAAGGCGTTTTTACATACCCTGTGCATGTGTATATGGCTGTGTCGGAATTTGTCGAATGCTGAGATATCATCTGTCGCGTTTGGGTCGTTCTGTCTGTCTGTAGGATGTAGAAATCCTTGTAACCTCGCTGGGAACATTAAAAAGTCCGTTAAAGGGTCGCCCGTTGGCGATGGGTGGGCCGCATATATAAATATAAATAATTTGATAAATGGCGCGGGTCGGTAGCGCAGCGGGCGTGCGACGGAGCTCCTTCACATTGTTAAATACTCGAAACGGCCCATAGCTTCACCTTGCTGGACTCATGAGTATTTTGTTTGCTTACTCTGTCATGTATGGCGATATTGCTTTCGACCACGTGAATACGGAACCACGGTAATAATATCATTATTACCGTGGTTCCGTAATAATATTCTATATGTATAATAATATTCCGTTCGGTAATAATATCATTATTATATTATATGTAATAATAATATTCCGTTCGGTAATAATATCATTATTACCGTGACGGAACTGTTCAAAGGGAATAGTGAGAAAGAGATTAAGCTCCAGTTTTTACCTAATCTCTAGAATTTAGAATACATATTATTAAAAGAGCTTATAAACTTCATACATTTATAACCAACTAGTTAACATATCGAATCTCAAGCACAGCTCCGTTCGGGAGATGCGAAATAACATCTCAAAAATGTTATTAAAATGGTCGTATGACAGAGCAGAGAATCTTTTAAGAATAATGAGTTGATTATACACATACACATCAACACACAGTTACACACACACACACACAAAACACTTACATACAAACAAACATACGCGCGTACTATCAATGTTATTAAAATGGTCGTATGACAGAGCAGAGAATCTTTTAAGAATAATGAGTTGATTATACACATACACACCAACACACAGTTACACACACAAAACACTTACATACCTACTTACAAACATACGCGCGTACTATCAATGTTATTAAAATGGTCGTATGACAGAGCAGAGAATCTTTTAAGAATAATGAGTTGATTATACACATACACACACAACACACAGTTACACACACACACACACAAAACACTTACATACATACAAACATACGCGCGTACTATCAATGTTATTAAAATGGTCGTATGACAGAGCAGAGAATCTTTTAAGAATAATGAGTTGATTATACACATACACACACAAAACACTTACATACATACAAACATACGCACGTACTATCACCAATGTATCCATTCTTTTAAGTTGTTTGTATTTTTAGGCCGTAAGTTACATATTTTTCATTTTTTACTTCCCCCATAGGACGGGCTTCGCCTAGTATGGGTGACTGTTATGTCTTATTGTCATTCCGTTTATGAATAAATGGATTATTATTATTATTACTTTCAGTTGAGGTGCCCTATTTGTAGGGAATGTTCTAGCCTAGACTTTGAATCTCGGAAGTAACTACCAGGGATATTAACTCATTTGGAAAACCTAGTTTGTAGAGAGAATTTAAGTGTGAGTTTTAAACATATTGTTAGCACTATTAAAAACGTACGAATTAACGAATGCGATAGTCCAAGTTTACTATGATAATTAATTCCAATACAAACATTATTGTGAAGCCTCTTCTGTTACGAAAACAGGCGTCGCATTGAATGCGTGTGATCCGAGCTGTTTGCCCGTCGGGCATCGAACTCCACTCTTTTATATCCGCTCAAATAAGCACTAATTATATTTAATGCGTTTTACCTGTAATTAGAAGGTGTTACAAAATGTGAAACAGTGTTTAACGGTTTCGACACGGTTTTTAGTAGTGTTTACACTGCTATGTGTACGATTAGACTTCTTTATGAGATGTTTCCACCATCGCACCCACGCTACATCGCGAATACAAACAATCCGATGGGCGATGTAATGACTATCGTAAACATATTTCAACAAAGCCCCACTCTCACAGTTGCGTGATGTTTAGTTGGGATTTTATGACGGAAAACGCTTTGCTTGTAACGAATCACCTATTCAATTTAAATCAACTTTAGAATAATAATAGAAAAGAGATATACGATATAAAGCTTCGAAGTGAAGGTGCACAAAATCGTAATGTAATTTTAGAGAGGCCTATTGTGTTGACAATATAAAATTTACATTAGGCTGTTCAACTTTAAGTTCCTTTGTCAGTTAGCAGACAATAAAGACGAAACTAAAATGGCGCGTAAGTTGTGTGCGGCCATTAACATACTTGTGAACATTTCGCGGGTTGTCCCTCAGTTGAGTAAGTGAGATGAGAAGATGGCAAGGAAGGCTTCGGTCGTAAATAAATGCGTGAGTCAGTGGCCGATGGCGTTGGGTGAGCTATTTTCAACTTGCAAATGAGAAAGTGCACGGAACGGATAGCCTGTAGGTGCGGAGATATCGGATCGCCATCGACGAGGCTCCCGGCTAGGGTTACCATATCTCAGGATTTGTCCTGAGATTTCAGGATTTTTGGACTCTTCTCAGGATTGCGGCTGCATTTTGCAAATCTCTTGAAATCTCAGGATTTTTGATTTTTCAATAAAATACAGCTAACGTTTGAAAGATCTGTTGAATAAAATCTTAAACTAAAAATAATCTTCCTTTGATAATAATTGCACAGTCAAAATTAGTACTTATTTATCTAAGTAGGTACTTGATCAGTTTTATCATACATAATATGGGATGTGATGTGTATACCCATTATATGTGATGATACATTTTTAAATAGAGCTTTTTCTTTAATTATGGATTTATAAAATGTCCCACAAGTTAAGCTCTTCAAATTATATTGAATTAAAAGTATAGGCAGCATGTATATAAACGATAATATTACGACTTTTTTAAATTGTTAAGTACGTTTGAGAGAAAATTCTCAAACTGTAAAAATCTCAGGAATTTTCATTGGAAATCAAGCCTTTTCTCCGGACTTTTGATTTTTTCATCTGGTAACCCTACTCCCGGCGAGCTGTGGCTGCATTTTAGATTCAAATAAGTCTCAGAACTGATTCGTTAATACCTACTTTTCTTCCGTTATTTTGTAAGGTCTTTAGTTTCCTGTTACGTGGTGAGCATCTATTAGACTTGTTGTGAAATATTTACTATTTCATTTTTGATAGAATTAATATTGAATAGTGAAATATCTTTAGCACCATTGTGATTTGAGATTTGATGAAACGGGTATAGTATTTGACACAAGATAGGTATCCGTATTTTATCATTTACCATAAGAGACTGATAGTCAAACGGCAACGGTCTTGGGGTCGACACCAACTGATCGGTGGTGCGATTCTGAGCTCGGTTTTTTTTTTTTTTTTTACTTTTATTAAGCTATTTATTTATTTTTTATTATTATTTATTTTTCGAAATAATTTAGGTGTATTAAAATTTGCCCAGTGTTTTACAACACCTGAATAGTTAAGTGTTAAACGTTTGGCAGGTGCCTAAGTTGTTTATGAATTTTTTGACATTTTTGTATTATTTACTTCTATCGCATGTGAACAGCACATGTCGTTTTTATTATATATTTTTAACATCAATGTATTGTAATTCTCTTTTTAAAAATATTATTTTTCTATGATTGTGTCAAGTTCGCTAATTTTATTTCTTTTGAATTACCCAATATTTCGATAATTTCCATTAGTTTCATTCAATCTGAAAGTGCATAGTTTTCAAGACAAAAATGTATTGCATGTTATTTATTGTTCACATAAATAACACGCATTACATTCCTGTACCCTTAGTACGAGTTTGAGCTCACGAAAACTATCAGTTTTCGTAATTGTAAATTATGTTTCTATGTTCATTTTGGTGAAAAATAACCAAATATACTTAAAATTAAAAAAAAACGCAAATGATTTAATGATAGAATTTAAACACTGTTTATTTGTATCGAAACGAAAACAATAAAATAAGTGCCCTTAGTACGAGTGGGAGCTCACGAAAACTATCATAGTTTTCGTTATTGTTAGGGCTGCCATCTGTCCGGGTTTCCCCGGATTTGTCCTAGTTTACGGGGCGTCCGGGGAGCGTCCGGGCGGGGTTTTATTTGTAGTCCGGGTTTAAAAATTTACGGCAACGCATGAGTGGCCCTTGGTGCTGCAAGTGTCCATGGGCAGCAGTGACCACTTATTATGAGGTAGACTCTTATGCCTAGATCAACATAAAAAAGTTGATTTGTGACATTTTTGTTGTTTTTTTATTGGTCTGTCTGGGTTCTGTGCTTCAAAATCCGGGGTTATCACGCGTCTTATCCTGGTTGTCACATTTTAGAGATGGCAGCCCTAGTTATTGTAAAACTCGTACTAAGAGTACAGATGATACCAAATTATGTACAAGAAAAGTTAAGTGATGTTAAGTTAAAGACTGGATAACGTTTCACGTATGATTGGTAAATTCAAGATACATTAACATAGTAAATACCGATGGTAAGTTACATAATGGCGATCAAAAGTTTCTCAATCGAATATTGTACACATTTGTGTTACGCAGATATCAACAAGATACAAGTTTTGGACTTGGTAAGTATCAAGTCTAGTATTTATTCTATTAGAATGCAGAAAAACTTGTTAAAGCTGATGATGTAGATGTTTTTAAAACTAACGTGCTTTTGTAAGAGTAACTTAATTAATTACATACATCCATGCATATATCACACTAATATTATAAAGGCGAAAATTTGTGAGTGTGTGAGTATGTGAGTGTGTATGTTTGTTACTTCTTCACGTCTAAACGGCTGGAGCGATTTTAATAAAATTTGGAGTTGGAGGATGGAGTTAGCTGACACCCTAGATTAACACATAGGCTACTTTTATCCCGAAAAATGTTAGGTTCCAGAGGGATTTTCAAGAAACTAAGTTAACGCAGACGAAGTCGCGGGCGACCTCTAGTGTATTATAAATGCAAAAGTGTGCCTGTCTGTCTGTTACGTCTCCACGCTAAAGCCGCTGAACCGATTCAGATGAACTTTGATAAAGAGATAGTTTGAGTCCCGGTGAAGGATATAGGAGTTCTTATCCTAGAAACCATCCTTTAAGGGGGTGAAAAGAGTGTGGAAGTTTGTATCGGAAACTAATATGTTGACGCAGACGGAGTCGCGAGCTCCCACTAGTACTTCACGCCGTGTCAGTGTCCCCAGACTTTAAATATAGCCACAAAATCTATACATATAATAAAATGGTAGGAAAATCAAAACTGTACATTGAATATTTTTTAAAAGAATACTTGGGGTGTGGTCTACAATCGATACCAAAGCCAAAAATATAGTTTTTAGAATTTTTGTCTGTTTATATGTATGTACGTCCGGGATAAACTCAAAAAGTACTGCATGGATTTACTTCAAATTTGCCACGTATATTATTAAGAAGTTGGGTCAACATATAGGCTACATATTATCACGCTATCACCTACGGGCAGTGTTGCCAGGTCCGATTTTTAAAGATCGGGAGGCGTTATAGAAAAAAACAGTAGATGTATGGAAACAGCTACAAGAAAAACAGTAGATGCCCCCCCCCCCCCCCCAAGAAAAAATCAAGATAAAGACTAGTAACGAATGTGTTTCTGTGGCTTCTGCCGCACCTCAAAGCTATTTTTTCTTTAGACAATTACATTTATTTTATAATTATTAAGGTTATCTACATTATTAATGACGAAAAATGCAACTCAACATGCAATTTAAAAAAGAAAATCGTATTCTAAAAAAACAGGAGATTCATGTAGAAAAACAGTAGAACAGGAGAAATTTCAGAAAAACAGGAGATCTCCTGTAAAATCTGGAGACCTGGCAACACTGCTACGGGGAACGAGCAGTGAACCTTTATTTCTAACTAACTCCACGCGTAAGAAGTCTCGGGCGGCCGCTAGTAATAAATAAATAAATAATTTGAAGGTTTAGCAATAAAATTGAGAATATTTTAACGTAGGACGATTCATTTTGAAGACAGGGAGGTCTTTAAATCATCAATGCTCTCGTTAATTGATTCATTAATTGGTTAGTTATTCCGTACTAATGAATGAATGAACTTATCATTGATAATTCATTAAGATCCGTCTTGGACGTCACCAATTAGCCTAGCCCCAAAGTGAGCACTGTAAGGCTTGTGTTATTGGATACTAGGGTAACGGATAGAATACATATATAAGTATATTTATTTAGAAATACATATTAAACATCCATGACTGGAGTACAAATGCTCGTGTTCATCACACAAACATCTGCCCCCACCTTTCGAGTAGGAGACACCATAAAACCTGTATGTACCCTTATTACGAGTTTGCGCTCACGAAAATTTATCATAGTTTTCGTAATAGGGATGATGACTAATTTTTTCGTTTTCTTTCGTTTATCAGGTAGATTATCGAAAAGTATTGGACACGTATTTTTTCTTTTTTCACATAACATAAACATTGCAGAGATATATTGATTTGAAAAGTCGCATGACGTCACGTACACTTGAGTACACTTTTAAGAGAATATTCACTAAAAAGTGACGTCACGAGCCCCTACTCCCAAACTTTGACGCGCTATAACTTTGTAATTTTTTGGTTGATTGCCCAAAGAAAAATACGTGTCCATTATTTTTTGATCATCTAACTGACGGACTAAATAGAATTTCGTTTACTGTACCCCGTCATCACCCCTATTGTTTCTATGTCCATTTTGGTGCAAAGTTACCAAACATACTTAAAATTTTAGAAGATGCAAATGATTTAATGATAGAATTAAAACACTGTTTATTTCTATTGAAACAGAAATAATAAAATCAACGTAATTGTAAAACTCGTAGTAAGGGATTGGCGTACGAACCACTCTGCCACGGTGGTCGTCAAATTGATTGTTGAGAAAGTTTTCATTGATTTCATAAAAGGCAGTCAATTATTGGTTTATAATAATAATAATATCATTTATTGGCAGACAACATAGACCCATATGTTAGTATACAATATAACTTACAACTAAGTGTTAGTAGCCTATAATAAGTATTTACATATTCAAAATATTTATGCCTTTTCAATAGGTCATGTACCTTAGAGGCACTCCGCGCGAGCGAGCCAAGAAGAATAATTAGCTCCTATTTCAGTCATCATACGCACGGAATGCCTCCAAAATGGTGCATGCGGATCTCCTGCCACGGTTATAGGTAAAGATTTTACTAGGTACTATGTTTTGATCTTATTATTCATAAACATTTAATGACGATTCAAAAAACGCACCACCAGGCAGATCAATATAATAAGCATTTTTTTCGATATAAATTAGGTATATAATATTTATTGCCTATAAAAAATTGATAAATAATTAACTTCGTCGGCGAGATTTAAATAATTTCCTATTTTCCCTTTTTCACCCCCTTAAAGGATGAATTCTGGGATAAAAAATCCTAAGTCTTTTCCCGGGACTCAAACTATATTTATTCCAAATTTCAGTTTAATCTAGTCTGATTTAAGCGCCAAGAGGTAACAGACACACACTTTCACATTTACAATATTAGTATAAAGTACCTATATGAAGTATGGATTTTCACATACAATGTATGATAGTGATAGTGCATAATTTTATAATAGACTTGCCGGATAGAAGTGGCCCCATATAAAAGATTTTAGAAATAATCCTCGTTTTTATAATTTCCTGTAGGTAACATTATAATATTTGAAACCGGCCTGAATCAATTAAAATTATTTGTAATTCTAATAAATAAGTACCTAACTTACAATAAAATAAAACGCATAATAGGCAAGTAATTTTGTTTAGGTTACAATGTGAATAATGTCAGTACCTACCTACAATAGCTTTTTTGATACCTAATTATTTCATTAAAATACTTTAAATGACACACTGCGTTATCAACATCGCATTTTTCTTTTTATCGTGGACACAAACTCGGATTATTGTGTTAATCCCACGCCAAACGAGTTATGTTCGTCGTTAGGTATAACTTATATTATTATTGCAAAAATTATAGTCATAATTATTTACCAATATGGTCATAATTGGTACATCTTCTATCTATACTTATAATAAATCTGTAGAGAGGTCAATTCTGTACATGAAATATATTTTCAAAATAACTATCAGGGGATGATTAGTGATCGATACTGATTCCAAAAATGCAATCAGTAAAATTTGTGTCTGTCTGTCTGTCTGTGTGTATGTTCCTTATAGAAACAAAAACTACTCGACAGATTTTAACGAAACTTGGTACAATTATTCTTCATACTCCTGGGCAGGTTATAGTATACTTTTCATCACGCTACAATCAATAGGAGCAGAGTAGTGAAGGGAAATATTGGAAAAACGGGAGAAGTTACTCCATTTTTTAAGCTTCCGTCGCGTGTGCAGCTTTAATGGTTAAAGTTACATAGAAATCATGTATGACGGAAATATTCTACATAAAATTGTCTAAAAATATCCCGCAACAGCATACCTATGTCTATCTTTTATGGTTGACTTACAATAACACATGTAATTATATAAATAAAGTTATTGTTTATAACACAAGTATGAGAACAAAAACTATAGTTTACACTACAGCTCTACACCGAAGCGAAGCGAGGGCGGGCCACTAGTACGAAATAATTTACTGGAGGTGCTTGTAAACATTTTTGTTGCCGACAGTACTGTCACGACCATGCCTTTGCAAACGCTATGATAATTAATTACTTTGATCCAACGGGCTTCCTAAAAGCCAGCAATACACATTTACCTAAAGTAGGTAGGTACGTGTAATTAATTTATTTTTTAATTGATTTATTATACGAATGCGGCTTGTTTGTCACCACAACCCGCATAAGTTGTCAGTACACAGCTATCGTAAAATTAACTTACCGTTTTCCAAATACAGGACGAAGACACACACTTTAACAAACTGGCCACTATATCTCACCGTCTTCTAAAACAACACATAATTGAAACCATGTTATCATTAAAATATCGATCAGTCACACGCGGCAGAACGGTTCTCTGTGACGCGTATATTTTTACATTCGACTCGAGATATTTTCGATATAGTCGTCTGGTCTGGTTTACGTCAATCACTATTGGTAATGAGATTCGTTATTGCGGGTGTATTGTTTAAATTAGTCACTATGTAAAGTTGTATTTGTCACTGATCAGCTGAGCGATTGTTTGAAACAATAATATCGGCGTACGTGTACACTAATTCATCACACACGCGTTCTCCTTGGCGAGCGGGGAGCGACTGAGTGAGCGAGCGAGCTAACTGAATGGTCGGAGACGACGCGACGCAGGGGCGGGGGGCGCCCGGTGCAACGCACGCTACTAGAATTGCTGCCAATAGATGGCAGCACGCGCCTTTTTCCTTGCGTGCAGAGCTTTTACGAAAGGGGCGTTAATAATTACGGGCGGCGAATTTCTCGCCCGCCTTCTTATAAATTAGGAAAACGTTTTCAAATTATTCCCGTCAAACGTTTACTCTACGATTCGGAGCTTTCCCTCCGACGTCCGGATTCAATTTAACAGAATCCACTTTGGCGTTTTTTTCTTTCTAAATTTCCATCTCTCTATTTGTCGATAAACGTGACGTGAAATTAATGTGTACATTGCGTTTGCTGGGAGTTTAGAAAACGGAAATTATTCGTCACGAGTGGTAGGGTAATGTGAAAATTCTATTAAATCTTGGCTAAGCTTGTAATTGTGAAAAGGAATCTATAGGAATCGATTAAAGTTGGAGGAGTCTATCGAGGCGCGATCGTTTAGGGTCGTCGTTGTCGTCGATGGCGGGAATAAAGGAAATCTTTCGCATTGGACGACTGTGAGAGCCTTTGATGATACTCATCAGGGCAAGACGTTCACAATTATGTACTTTCCTAATGGAACTCTTTTGCTTACCTTGTATTTATTAAATTAAAGTAACCCGGCGCTTTGAAAGGCGCTCGGAAATTGAAAGTCTCGAAAGCCTTAATATTTTATGAACACAATGAAGGAAAGAGCTTTTTCTAACGAACGAGTAAAATATATTAAAATAATTAGGTAGTTATTTTTATTTTGTAGATGGGAGACAACAAACTTTTTCCGTTGATAAGTACCATTCGTGTGTATTTGACAATAAAGCTATTACATCATAAGTAATTATAGGTGCCACCGGTGGCGCTGAGGACAGTAAACAAGACATAGTATGACGGACGATTCGAGACCATAAACAATGGACCCGATAAAGATAGATAAAACTTGATTTATGGTCTATGCTCAGCGCTCAGCGCCTTTAAATCAATTATGGAGACCGGGCTGAGATAGTTCGGATGCGAGTTAGTGTAAAAAATACCAAAAAAAAACGCAGTAGAATGACTGCTCTGCTGACTTATGTTTGTTTAAGTATTTTTTTCTGTGTAACAAATGATTTAAGTTATATAAATACTTAAGCTAGGTTTGGAAAAGGGTAGTCCTGGGTTTTTGTTATTCTTCGTTCGAGTCTCGTAACTTCTTTTAGTTTTTGTCCGATTTACTTGGATATTGAAATTAAGATTAAACTTCAGATATTAGATTAAAATAAAATTGTTAATTAAATGAAGTCAATAGGCTACCTATTGAACAGAAATAGTGTAAAAACATGAGTTTCTGTACGCCTAGGGTTGCCACCCGTACTTTATTATAAAGTATTGTACGTTTTTTCGGGTAATTGTACTCTATACTTTATGCCAACAATAAAGAACGTGAAATACTTTATTTGATGTGATTTGATTACCTGGGGATAATTTTTTCATAAATTTACAAAAAGAGGTTGATAGAAAGAATTTTTGTGTAAAACGGAACAACAGTATGTATAATATGTCGCCCTTAGCTTATTCCCGCAACATTGTCGCGGCTGTATGGCTTTGAACAATGGTCTTTCCCATTGCGGATAAGAACTACAGATTTTTGGAAGTCCCAAATTATGTATTAAAAGTTGCTAGTAGCAACGCAAAATATATTTTTAAGCTGTGATGTTATATTCCCCTCCACAGCTCTTTACTAGCTTACTCAGAGCACCGGGGGAACAATAAAAGAAAACCAAAAAATTAAGATAATGTTATAAGTATATTTTATCCACTTTAGATACCAAAGCATAGGAATTCAGTAGTTTTAAGTTATTGCTTATATAAATCAACAAGTCCAACTATGTTTATTATTTATATAATAACTATGTTTCACTAATTATAAATATCTAAGCTGAATACAGTAGTTCAAAGTTAATGTGTATATAAACCAACAAGTTGTCATGAAAGGTTATAATTATAAGAATATCAGACATTCATAACACTTTACCATGTACTTACAATATAATACTTACTAATATTTTTTTTATCCACAAATACCACATAGACTATACTGAATAAGCTATTTAGTGGATTTCAGAGGTTCTACGGCTCGTTTGATCGATATTGGTGACAAACTTAGTTAATTCTAGTTCTCAGTGAGATAACCAGCTATATAGATATATGTAAATATATGGAAATGGGTAAGTCGGGGTCCAACCTCGCCTGTTGTTTCCTTTTCACGTTCACCCGGGGTTAGTAGAGAAATACCTTGGTTATGATAGGTTAAGCTGTGTATAATCTGTCTGCTGTTCGGCCGGGTTACATAAAACCGGAGAGCGGCTGGCAAATAAACTCCCGCGCCCCTTCTGGTCCGTGCACAGAACAAAAGTCTCCTTGTTAGTCCTCCAGTATTTCTTGAGGGGAACGTACAAGCCTGAAGTTCACATTGAAAAAAAATGATCAGATATGGGGAAAATACATAGATTACCACATCTGTGGTGGGTGAGGGAGTGAGGGATATTCACGGTCAATGTTTACACTTTAAAATTTGAATCAATACAGGACTGGGGGCCCGTCCCACCCGGTTTGAAGAAAATCAATTCCACGTTCACTAACTTGACAAGAATGATTAGGTATATTTGATGACAAGAATCACTATATTGTGCATAATGCAGTTCAATTAGTGCTAGGAGAATAAATATGAGATCAGATGATAGCTTACCGTTCGAAATATGAAACTATCCGTAAGTATTTTGTTTCCTATCACAAGTTACCGCCTTATTATTGCAATCGCCTTGCGCAAGGTTCGTGTTCGTCCACCTACGATACAGAATATCAACAGAAAGGTTATTTTCACAGCCCAAACTTGCAAATTATGTAGGAAAAAAGAGCCACTCCAATATACCTACGAAACTCAGTTCGGTTAGCGACTCCGCGCTTTTTCCGCCAATATCCTTCGGGATATAAACTTTTCGGATCTATCTCACGACTTCGACGACAATAATATGCCGTTTATTATACTTTGGGCAGAAGAAAAGATGAAAAGTTAACTGTACCACAAACAGATTGTGAAATTTTAAAAGTTGTTTTGACAATTGCTCATAGATGATAGACGAATCGTCTACTCCCCAACATGTGTCTATGATTTGTTTCCCACTTCAACTGAAGGCAAAGGCCACAGTCAAACAGACAGCCGCCGCATTCGAGACGAACCGAAGAATAAACTCAAAACTATATACCTACGCTCGCCGTAAGCTGAGGAAAAGGGAATACCTACCCAAATCAGCGAGGAAATTCAATTTCGAGTAAAATTCAAAATCGATTAAAAACAGCACCCGATAATGAGGACTCAAATCGATCTGGGAAAGACTATTCAAAATTCAACAACTGTCAAACTCCATCCATTCATCCACGCGCCCCCACAGAGATTCCCGCCTGATTACTTTTTTTTTTTTTTTTTTTTATAAGTCTCAAGGCGAATATTTTAGTCGAATAGGAAAATCGACTCTTCCCTCAAGGCTACCAACCCAATCAATGAAGTTTGACAGCTACGCTGACGTAAGCGGTTCGCTATCATAGACAAAACAGCTGTCCTACGTGTGTCAGTGTCACGCTCTGTTTAAAAACAAACACTACAAAGCTCACGAATAAAGTGGAATAAAAAGTACTTTATTCTGGACACAATGTACTTTTTTTCTACCTTTAATATCCACACGGACCACAACCACAAAACGCCGCCACCGGCATATTTCTTTTAGTTTTTATACATTTTATATGGACTCGCCACACACGGTACGCCGGTGGCCGCCACACGCTACAAATCGTCGTTGCTCGCTTCTTGTGGCCCGCACCGGCCACTTAATGCGCCGATACAAAACGCCACCACATGTCACTCGCGTGATTCCCCACCCCTCTCTCCCTTACCTTAGTCTGTGGCTGTGGCGTGTGGCCCGTGTGCGGCGACACTTATTTGGACATAAAAAAGGTGGTAACCATAGAGAAAACTTTTTTCATAGAAGATTCATGATTTATTTGGAATATTTTTCTGACTACCTTACATGAGTCTTCTCCAGTAAAATTTGCTATAAACAAGGATGTAACCACAATCTACCTACTATTACCCAATAAAAATAATACAATGCTATATTCCTTATTCCTCATCCTCACGAATATGGTAAATAATAATTACGATTGCCCATTAAACAAATACTATTTATTCATTATAGCATTACTAACCATTATGATAATAAGCCAGTCAATAGCTTACACAAACACCAACGATACGGTATCAATATTGTTAATAATATTAATAAACAGAGCACGCATTAATGAACCTATTAAACTGGCGACCATCAAATCGGTAATCGCTATTTTAGTATGCGTTAATTAATGAGAATGTTTTTATTAGAACGAAATCAATATTTATAACTGTGACTTTATAACGTTAAGAGAATATAAAAATAGTTTATAACATAATTTAAATTAAATGTTAGATACTATTACACAGAGAATCAGAATTTAGAATTTTTGGAGTGATGCAAGGGATGCAATAAATAAATAAATATTTCCAACACTCACCAATTAGCCTAGCCCCAAAGTAAGCACTCTAAGGCTTGTGTTATGGGATGCTAGGGTAACGGATAGAATACATATACAGTACATACATAAGTATATTTATATAGAAATACATATTAAACATCCATGGCTGGATTACAAATGCTCGTATTTATCACACAAACATCTGCCCCCACCGGTATTCGAATCCGGAACATCTCGAGTCGGCGATACCATGAAACCTGGCGTACAAACCGCTCGGCCACACACTCGGCATAAAAGATCTATTGTGTATTACCACCAAGTTAAAGTTTGTCTTATAGTCCGACAGCTTCCAAGAAGTTCAGAACGCTTCTGTCTTTAAGAGATTTGATTCCCTCTGTGCGTATTATATGTCGTCCCAGATGAATACTACGTTTGTGGTTAAGAGGCCCACAGGTGTTTTGGTGTTTTGTGCTCTTGATTGCAGTGTCTGCAAACATCAGTGACACTTAATTTCATATGAAATTGAGGTCTGTAGAGTATGCAATTTCCAGTCGCAGCTTTTACAAAAGCACGGAGGTTTCGCCCTGTTAAATTCTATTAACTCAGCAGTCCGTTTTTGCGAGTAACCTTCTATTAGTGATATAGCGTGTTGTAATCTATGTTGGTGTCACCTGTATGTTTGTATTTGTATTTATACTGTGTGACACAGCAATGAAAATGCAGGTGAACAATTTCACATTATGTAATGAAAGGTGACTTCATGAATCATCTCTGAAGTCATTTTTCAACTTGACGACTCTTTAAATGATAAAACAGGGAGAAAAAAACAGCCATTGCTGAGTTTCTTGCCGGTTTTTCTCAGTACAAGGTCTCCCGCCGTAGATTTACGAACCGATGGCGTAGCTTCTAGACATTCATATGTGCTTGTAACAGCCTAAACTGAACAAATGATTTTGATTATTATTATCAATTAGGGTACTTTTTTACTATCTAGAACGTTGAGGCGATCTAAGGCATGTAAACACACAGAATTATCTAACTTTGATTACATGTGATTAAGAATTTTTTGGACGGATGGATATAACCATTATAAAAATTCATCTTTTCAGTTTTCCCCTAATTTGCCGGGACCAAATTCATCAAAATTAGTTAGCAGGTTAGTTTTTATTTTATTTTAGGAACATAGAACAGTTATACACTAAATATTACATAAAATTATAATGTAGATATTAATTAGGTAAGTGTACAACCCACACCAATGTCCACAAATTAATGATGAAAGGAGAAGTTTATTATCTTCTCACTACGGAATAATAAACTAAAAAACCGCGATGTACCGGTACAGATACAAGTATGATACCAAATTCCATCAACCCGTTCTACTTGATAATGTTTCTACTACCATTTTTTTAAACTTTAATTTTGAGAACCCAAATATGTCTAATTTTCTTAAGTTGTTTTCTTATATGCCTAAGTAGGCAAATGACATGATGTTAATTGGTGGTAAAGTCCAGACGTGAAGACACCTGGTGCAGCAATTGTGAACTGCCACACCAACCGTCCTCACCTTGCCGGCCTGCAGAAATGATTCTTGACACCTCTTACCTTAAACCACAGATTGTAGGAGGGAACCACGAGGGCCCAGTGCGGATTGGCGGGTGCTAACGACGGCAGATGCAATCGGGACCAACGGCTTAACGTGCACTCCGAAGCACGGAGGAACTCGAGATAGAATATTTTTGGTCACCCATCCAATTACCGACTACTGTGAAAGTTGCTTAACTTCAGCGATCGCAGCCGAACGCGCTAACCACCTGCGCCGTCGAGCTCCTCTTTAAAAATACAGTGTAATATTCATGCATAATGTATTTTTAAGAATTTGAGGGCACATTAATCAATTCTCAGTCCTTGCAACCCCACTAATCAGGGCCCACGTAGTGGGTCATCATGGTCCGTTGTCCCAATGCCATCCATAGGGGATTATTAGTTGGTTAATGGCGATGTGTCTATGAGTAACAAGATCATTTTAATTTTCATTACATTAACCACCTAAGTCGTATTTCATATAATCACGATGAAAATATTAAAGACCGTAATACCAATTATTAAGTTAAGTGTGAAAATTGAGGCGGGTTATTCCAACAGCTGTTAAGCATCGGTAACGTCTGGCCGAGTTTAACTAATCGTTATTTATGGACAGTGTGGTTGCAATAATCCTTTAACTGAGGTGTGTGAGTTACTGCTCCACGCGAAGGGATACAACATGATTTGTTTGTTGTTTAATAGCAGATAATTGCTAGTTAGGGGTCTATTTTTAATAGCGAAAGTTGATTGTTAATAAACTTATCGCTTCAGACTCCCAAGCGATAAGTTCAATCAAAGAGTATTGGGTTTTTGAAGTGAAAACTTCTTTAGCGGCGTTGTACACTTTTTTTTGTATGGCTAAAAAATGTTAAACTCGCGTCAGGTTAAACACGTGGGCTGATCGCATCATGACACACAATAATATTGGAAAGGTTGTTGAGTTTCAATATATTGGACGAAACATAGTAATATTTTATTTTACCGTATTATAATAATAAGTCTCTACGTAGGACGTAGACGTGGCAGCTTTATTGAGAAGAAAATGCATTTTTTTACAATAGATGTCGCTAGGTGCGCTTAAATGTGATTCATGTAAGTTGATTTCCTTACAATAGATGTCGCTAAGTGCGCTTAAACGTGATTCATGTAAGTTGATTTTTCTGGGAGATCAACTTTTTTAATGTAATATGAATTGTCATGAATTAAGGTTTTTATTTTTAGATTTATTGTTCTAGTATTTATATATAGAGTAATTATGTAATTAGATAGAGACTTATTTGTGTACTTATGACATTTCAATATTGTTTTTGTGTATGAAATTAGCATTATTATATTAATATTTATTATGCTTGTCTGATAGATCTGAGTTTCCAATTATTATAAACGTATTTAGCAATTCCATCATTAAAATTGTCATGTTTGTGTACGATAACGCAATAAATAAATATTGTATTCTACCGCATACATGATAGTACTTCTATACCGATAAATTAAAGCAATTCGTGCAAAATTATTCCCTAACAATTCCAAAATATCAAAAATGCACAACGTTAATATTCAAGTTTTCACTTGTGCCGGCACTCCTGGAGTGCAACCCGTCGTTTTTTTTTTTTATTAACAATGCGGTTAACATGAATAGGTTAATTGTGTGTAATAGTTTCTAAATGTGCATATTAGTATATACACATGGAATAATTCCCCGAGATAAGTAGAATAAAATACCCAGATTATTGTTATAAAACAACAATTATTAAGGAAAAACTTGGCTTGCGTTTGCTTGCAACCACAAAACCACTAAACAATAAAGAAGCTTATTTATTAGTCACCGTTTTTGTACAGAAAACACTATAATTCATAAATCACCGATGCCATCCGTATTTTTTTTAGATAGGTACACGAATGTAACGTAGATAGTAAATCAGGTTGATTTAAAACTCGCGACCCAAAGTCCCGTTTGAGACAGCCTTGGATTCGTATGCAAAAGGACTCGTCCCAAAAACAATAGAGATGAAATTAAAAAGACAAGCAGGTACCTAACGGTTCTGTGGGTGCTGTTAATCCTGCACACATGCGGGTTGCGGTATGCGGGCGAGTTGGATGATATGATTATTTTTTATAAGAAAACAGGTGAATTTATCCTATTTTAAGTTTTTGTATGAAAACTAGCGGCCCGCTCTCGCTTCGCTTCGGTGTAGACGACAGTTTTTATTCTCAGACTAGTATGACAATGACTATGATTCTTCTTATAGGTGCATGCAGTCTCAGCCCGATCGGTATTAAAATTGACAAACTTTCATTCCTTATTTTATCCCCTTGGGGGTGCAATTGACCAAAATCCTTTCTTAGCGGATGCCTACGTCATAACATCTACCTGCATGCCAAATTTCAGCGATCCGTCCAGTGGTTTGGCCTGTGCGTTGATAGATCACTATGTCAGTCAGTCACCTTTAAGTTTTGTATATATAGATGATGCTTACTTATTTGTTTCTTACGATTTCACGCACATCACTCATCAAATATGTTTTTTGCATAACTCAACGTTTCAAAAATTTTTATTGTTTTATTTAACGATACCTACTTTGCCCACTGGTATAGGGTCCAATAATCTATAGTGGAACTTAGCTTCCGATGCCAACACAAACACGTTGGAATAACGAAATAAAAAGTTACCTAAGTTATTGCTTTGTCAGTAATTAGCTTTATTCGATGAAAAAAGCACAAAATACGTGTGTTCTATCTATAAAGTATGTACTCATAATATTAGCAATTAATTAAATATCTAATACAAATTGCAACCACGTAATATCTTAATTCTTAACCATGGTCTGCTCAAAACGGCCAGCGGGATCCGTCAGGGGTCCGTCGTCCAGTGTACTCCGTAATCCCCATTGAGATCGGGCGGGGCTCTGGAACCCGGCCCTAAGTCGTGAGGGATTAGGCGGATGAAAGGGCTGAGTTACGCCGGCGCACAGCACGCGAGCGAAGCTATAGCCAGGTATTCAACTGGCGTAATCTTTGTTTGATGTAGGTATCTTCGTATGACGAAGTTTAAAAAAAATACAAGAAAATAATAAGTAAAATATAGAAATATT
This sequence comes from Chilo suppressalis, assembly GCA_902850365.2. Classification (NCBI taxonomy): domain Eukaryota; kingdom Metazoa; phylum Arthropoda; class Insecta; order Lepidoptera; family Crambidae; genus Chilo; species Chilo suppressalis. The sequence continues at coordinate 1,275,154 of OU963905.1, read as the reverse complement.
TTTTATTGTATATTACAAAATTCAGTTCTCATATAGACAAAGAAACCAAGTAGAAATAGGAGAAATGGTTCTGAATTGGTTTAAGTACATTGGCATCATCAACTTTACGTCTATGTCGCACAGAAGTAGCAAAATAATAAGGAGGAGATGTTATTTGGGTTTTAAGTTTGAGATGTCTGATTCATTTTAGGCCATTCGTACGATGATGATAGTCACAAAACAAAAGACCGAAAACTGTTAAAATTCTACAACTGACTTTAAGCTTTACGTACCTTGATATAAGCTTTACAATGTATGGTGAAAATTTGACGATTTGTAGTAACTTTATGTGTTTTATTTATACTTCATAACATATAAGCGTTGAGCTTATTAAATTTCATTTTAGATCGTAACATAAGCCTTTGTTTCTTCGTGGTCATACTACTTAGTCACATCAGCATGACTACAAGCCTACAGATAGCCTCGTGGTCATTTAAAAAACAAAAGAAAAAGAAAGCAAAGGATTTAAACGTAGGCAGGAATAGAATAGAATAGAATAATAGAATAATTATTTATTTGCGTTTGAACAGGGTAATCAAGGTCATAAATAGTTACACATAACTATACTGTAGGTTTCACCTATTCAGCTATAGAACGTAGCATGCAAATTTACATAAGTTTTTTATCAAATTAATTAATACTATGTCACATGATTGAATAAAAATTACTTAACAGGTCACAAAATAAATAGTCAAAAATATAAAAATTCGATTAAAATCAGGTCATATTAAAATGTGAATCAAAAATATAATTAAATCAGTATATGTCACTCAAAATCTCATCCACCAAAATTACTATTATTTATATATTAGCTATCATAATTCAAGAATTCCTGGACCGAGTAGAATTTACGTTCAATGAGCCATCTACGTAGTGTTATTTTAAATCTACTGAAAGGCAAATCTCTTATTGAATGTGGAATATTGTTAAAAATTTGAATGCACATATAGTAACAGTTCTTTTTAAAACGTGTGCTTTTCGGGATTGTATCAATGACTAACCTTTTACCATGTCTTGTATTTGTAGGAAATATCTCACGGGCAGTTTTAAAGTAATTTTGATTTAACTTTACGAACTTAGATATCTCCAGGATATAGAGGCATGGCAGAGGCAAAATATTTAGGGGTTTGTAAAATGGTTTGGTGATAGGCACCTTTAACTTTTTTGTCAGGATAAGGGCCGTGATAACTGATAAGCATCTGTCACTGGAAGATTGGGTTAACATTGAAAGGGTTGTCACAAGGCGCGTTATCTTGTGTCCGTCGCGTGACGCGGCGGATTATAGCATACACCCGCGGCAGTGCCGGGTCCCGCCATTCACGCGACATCGGCCGGCCGCGGCAGCACACCCGCTCTAATGAGATATCAGCAAAGATAACAGAATTCAGGCATTGTTCCTGACCAGCCGTGTTATTCAGTAAGTACAATCTCACATTTCACACCGTGAAACCCACGTGTGATTTGAAATTAGAATACAACTAGCAAACTAGTGAACCAAATGTTCAACAAAACCTGATTAAAAAAAAAAATGTATTTAATTAATTGAGAACTTCGGAGATTTTGTGTGGTTTCGTTTGAAATTCGTGATTTCTCGAAAACCGGAAGTGCTACGTTACTCAAATCCGGTTTGTAGTCTTATCAGACTATTCTTAACTTATAACTTAAATATTCTCTTTATCTATCTCTTACGGTTTGGCCGCTGAAACAGCACCACAGACGACGGACGGACTTGTCTAATAGATAAGAGATTAAATAAAACAGCTTCAACGGGTTATATGCACTGAATTTATTTATTTATTGACGTTTTGCACGTTTTAAGGAATAGATATTCTGACGACGCATTTCTGAAAAGGATGCGAAACGTCAATAAATAACTAAATTCAGTACATATAACCCGTTCAAGCTGTTTTATTTAATGAGTGATGTGCGTGAAAGCCAAGGGCGGATCCAGCTTTGGCGCCAGGGGGGGGGGGGGTCATATAGTTGTGGTATATTAAATATTGAAAGTACTTAAATAAAATCCCCCTGGGTTTGGTCCATCTGTACCCAGCCCAGGGGGGGGGGGGGCATGACCCCCATGACCCCCCCTGGATCCGCCCTTGGTGAAAGCCTTATAAACCACGTTCCGTTCCGTTCCGTTGTGAAAAGAGAGCTTGTTCGTACAGAATGCGCTGGTTGGCCCGAATTCCTAACTCAGTCGCGGTTTAAGTTAGGAACTCAAAAATTTGCTAAAATGTGTTGAATTTGAAATTACTCTTCATGTTGTGGATCCTTTAATATAGGCTACGTGGTAACATAAGTCTTTTATGTTGTGACCACGAAATCTTTATAGGATTTATGAATGAATTCTTGAATTGCATTAAAATCATCAATTATCAGTGTTTTGTTATTTTTTGATGTGTAACATCTTTCCTCTCGCTTTCCTGCAATTTGTGGGAGAGATTTCTTGAAATGGGACGGAAGTGTGTAACAGGAACTCAGAACACAGAATTGATTTTAGAACATAATGTTCAAATGGCTTATTCCTTTTGTAGTAGATTTTTATTTCTTTTTTTACTAATATAAGGTGAGGTTTCAAATGTTACACATCATACGCGACTACTGTAAGGCTCGCTCGTCTTTTTTATGATAAAAGGTTGCAAAAAAGCGTATTTTAAGCGGCCGCCATAGCCTATAGATGCTTGTGATACCAAAAATATCACTCGAACCATATAAAAATCGTTAGTGTTTGGCATCCACTTGTCAGATAAAGGACCCAGTTGAAAACCAGCGCCAGTGCATACTGCACTGACATTATGCTGAACTGGGCCCTTTTCAGCGCAGCCGTGGATACGGAGTGATATCAGTCATTTTGTAAGTTTTAACTATAACTATTTTATCTGTATCCGTGTACTGTACTGAATAAACGATTTTGTTTGTTTGTTTGTTTGTTAACTATACTACCTGGCCTACCCTTTTTTTTTGCGTGGGGAAATGTGTGACGCGTTACCCGCTCATTAGAAAGTGAATAGGTTATGTCTGCCTACCAACCAGAGGAAATTTAACGGTTTTTTACTGCGAATTAAAATAGGCCTCGCGAACTTGATGTCGCCGACGTCCACATGTGGTCTAGCGCCGCCACTGCCTATGGATGGTATAGGGAGATTGGGTCATAACCCACCATGGCCCAGTGCGGATTGGCGGGTGCTAACGACTGCAGATGCAGTCGGGAACAACGGCTTAACGTGCCTTCCAAAGCACGGAGGAAATCGAGATAGAAGATTTTTGGTCACCCATCCAATGACCGACCACTGCGAAAGTTGCTTAACTTCAACGATCGCAGCCGAATGCGCCAACTACCCGCTCCATCGAGTTCCTCCGTTCTTTTAATGGTCAAGAGTAAATATATGCATTTTCCATTTCCCAGGTGCCCGTCTCTCAAAATATCTATTCTGTGTTATATTTAATTAGATTAGGAATATTTAGATCTAAAGAAAAGTTTACTAGAAAAAAATTCACGCGGACCAGGCAGTGGACGGGACTCGAACCCGCATCCTTCGCTATCCGGGCGAATGCACTGACCATTATGCTACCACGGCCCTATTAGCCGCGTCGAAATTTTCCTAGCCTTAAGCTGCAAGGCAGCGCCATCTCTTCGCATTGTAGGTAACCCACAATTATTACCCGATTTAAACATCTAGGAGTTAAATGCTTAAAAAATAAAATAAAATCATAGATTAGGAATATGTTTAAATCAAGCATCGATCGTCGCGTGGAGCATTTACATCTGGTAACACAGTTGTGTAGGAATTTAGGCGGCCATTGTTGAAGGCATTGTTTGCGGGGGCCCTGATTTGCGTATCCGGTTGGATAATCAGCCCCATTGTTATTCAATACACACGAAGACGTAGGATTTTAATCATCTCAGCTATCTTTGTGACAATGTTTGTTAGCGGCCGTACTAAGAGATTTCAAATAACTTTAATGTCAGTTAATTTTACGAATTGTCTTATACTTTTGTTAGCGCAAGAAAAAAAAAATGTGTGCGTGTACTAGTGTACACACGTAAGAAGTGAAACTTCTTTATGGCCTTATTTTTCGAAAAATGATCTACATGAATATGAATATGAATATATAATATAATATCTACATCATAAATGATCGCTGAGCGAGTATCGCTATGCGAGTTTGGCTGAGCGAGTCTTATCTTTAATAACTATTGTCACTCAGCTACAAACGAGTAGAGAGAGTTCTCGCCGGCGACAGTGTGATCATTCAGCTATCAACTATTAATATAAAAAAAGATGGCGCGTAACGGAAAAATGTGACGCGTAACCGAAAAAATGTGACGGTAAATTTTTTTCCAACGCCGATAAAGAAGTTTCACTTTAAAAGACGATTAATTCCCTGACTAATTCTTTTGGTTAGATTAAACAATTTAACTAAAGAAGTCGCCAATGAAGTTCGAGACAAGACATACGAAAAGTCACCTTTTTGATATAAGTAATAACTACTATTTTAATTCATTTACCCGTTTAATTTTCGACTGCGAAACAGACAAACGGCGGTATCCTTAAGATTTAACACACAAATATCTTTAAATTATATGGAAATTTCATAGCAAATGCTACTTTAATACTTCCCCATCCCATTTGCATAGAAAGCGAAAGAGAAAGAATTACTAAAAACGTGGACTGCGATTTTACGCAGCAATGAGAAAAGTTCCATCGCCGAAAGTTCCCGAGAGGCCACTCGGATTTTGTGACGTCACAACATCTTTCTGCCTCTTTTGTGCCGGAAGGAAAATGATAAAAAGCTTCTTCTACATAACCTTTGAATCGCACTTCTTTAAAAGCCTGGAGCCAGGGTACAAGTAATATAAAAATAAAAAATAAATAAAATAAAACTAGTTTTAACGGGTTAATGCACGAAACTATTTATTTATTGACGTTTCGCAGCCTTTTCAGGTCTGCTTCGTCAGAATAATGATTTTTTATTTAATTTTGTGGAGCTAGCTTCGAAAGACTTTAATTGAGCGTTCGGTTCTTTGTTAGATTTAAAAAACGAGGTTGGTATGATATTAATTTCATCATAGATATTACGAATTAATATAACTAGAAGAAAATCACACACGCATCTCTCCCATTAAATAAAGCCTATAGCGTTAATAAACGCTCTCTGAAATCGTAGTCAGTTGTGGCATTTAACGCCCCCAACCGCCAAAACTGCAGTGGTGAGCTTACCCAAATGAATTCGGGACCCAATTCAATCTGGCTATAAAATCCTGTGCTGTGTAACACGGCACCAGTGTGCGCAAGGCTCAAAGTATGATAATCTCTTATCTATTAGACAAGTCCGTCCGTCCGTCCGTCTGTCTCTGGTGCTGTTTCAGCGGCCAAACCGTAAGAGATAGATAAAGAGAATGTTTAAGTTATTAGTTATGAATAGTCTGATAAGACTACGAACCGGATTTGAGTAACGTAGCACTTCCGGTTTTCGAGAAATCACGAATTTCAAACGAAACCACACAAAATCTCCGAAGTTCTCAATTAATTAAATACATTTTTTTTTCTTTTTTTAAATCAGGTTTTGGTGAACATTTGGTTCACTGGTTTGCTAGTATTCTTTAACACAACACCTCGTCTTGTACCTCTTATATTTCAAGTGACAGCACGTCTCTAGATGAAACTAAGAAAGAAAAAAAGACATCGACAACAGTTGTAACGTATCATATTGTGTGTAATTTGATATTCGTGTGCGCGGGCGGGGATCGTATAGGCCGCGGCCGATCGTGGGCTACTCGACGCCTCTGCTGCGGTAATGGCCACCGCAGCCTTCGGTGGGTGACCGGAATTAATAAAATAGGTAGGTAAATGATAAAATAAAACCTACACGACTGAGTGTGTCCTGTTTTGTAACGGAGTCTAACTAAGTTTCTTCACGAGCACGGTTTGGATGTCTGTACCCTTAGTACGAGTTTGAGCTCACGAAAACTATCATAGCTTTCGTAATAGTAAATTATGTTTTTACGTCCATTTTGGTGTAAAGTAACCAAATATTCTTAAAATTTAAGAAGACGCAAATGATTTAATGATGGAATTCAAACACTGTTTATTTGCATTAAAACGAAAATTATAAAATCAGTACCCTTAGTACGAGTTCGGGCTCACGAAAACTATCATAGTTTTCGTAATTGTAAAACTCGTACTAAGGGTACTGTACCGTCCTTAAACCGTCGCAAGCGCACGTGTCGTTTAAATGTCCCATACCCATACCTAACTGACGCCTAGACGTAGACACGGTTTAAAACCGTGCCTAGACCCGGAGGAAAATTTGCCCGCGCACGTGTTCTCTCCTTCCCGCAATCCGTGATCAGAGGCGTGAAGAAGCATTTTTGCAGGCCGCCAAGGTGAGGATGGTTGGTGTGGCAGTTTATAACTGCTGTACCAGCTATCTTCGCGTTTTGGACTTTATCACCGCCTAACATCAGGTGGGGTAGAGTCATTTGCCTACCTAGCTATATAAAAAAATAAAACGATCGTCAACAAGCGCCCTTAGCTTACGCTGTGATAAGTTCTGCATCTTCCCTTTTAATAACAACAGTTTTACCGAGTGTTTTGTTCACATCACTCAAAGTTTGAATAGGGATGAAACGATACCATCTAGGTATCGATACTTTTACTCGTTATTGTAGAGGTCATAAAGTATCGATGCCTACTCGGTATCGAATGAAAAGTATCGATACTTACTTGTATCGATAAACTTTGACGAAAGATATAACAATTACAAATTCAGTAACAGTTTTAATTTAACGAAAACAATATAACGGCTTTAGCCACGCGATGAACGAATAACTGACTGAATAAATTGGAATAAATATAGATCATACGCAAGACTGCGCAACTGAACAGTAGAAAAGTTGCGTTCGCGAAAAAAAAAATCCAACTAGACACCTTACCATATAGTAAATAATCCACCTATGGGTTTTTTTTACACTTCTCAGTGAGTGACCGACCGAGAACCAATATAAGTACTTACTTCACGATAATACTTGTTACTCAGTTCTAAAGTATTCATGCCAAAAGTACTTGGTATCGAAAGAAAAGTATCGAGTAGTTACTTGTATTTACTCGTATCGCTTCATCCCTAAGTTTGAACGATGTAACCAAAACACTCGGTCAAAGGAGTTGTAATTTAATACAGTGTTACCAACCCTTACCAAGATTTTACCCTAAGTATTTTTTAAATTCCCCTAAAATCCCTTAAATATAGAAATTTATATGTACCAATTATCTTATTACCTAAATTCTTTCGTTGCTCATAAATTAAAACGTTACATATTTAATTGCAATAAATTATTTTATTGAATAAATACATTTTCCGAATGGAAAATCAAACGAAAATGAGCTGACAGGCTGTTAAATCTTATTTAGCTGTTTTGATTGGTGGAAGGCAAAGAACTTTAGTTCATACAGCCTTAGGAAACAACCTGCCACACAGTGAGTTCAGTCGTTTCATATCGTGGTGCGTTCCATTCTACGCACAAAACTGAAAGAAAACACACGCTTTGTTTTTCGATTTAATTGAAAGTTTTGTTAAAAGCCACTAAAAGAACCCCCAAAAAATTCCAGCCCCTCAAAAAGTCCGTTAGTTTTAACCCTTCTAGCCCCTAAATCTGGGGGCAAAACCCCTAAGTTGGGAACCCTGATTTAATAAACAGAGACTGCGTAACAGTCGCTGACTGATAATGCCAGTTGCCGTTGTTCAAGTCGTTAGAATCTATTAGTTTTACAATTTACAATGTCTACTGACTACGGTACAACAGCGCAGTGGAGGTCGGCTCGACTCTTGCGCAACTCTGGGCACGGTACTATTATCATTAAACATATAATCTGTTGTACAAGCCTTTATGGCTATGCTAATGAAAATAAATGAAGCAGCTAATTCGGTATTTTTTTTCTAGGCGCAGCAACATACCCATGTAGTTAAGTATAAGTGGAGTGCAGCCGTGAAGCAACTTGAAGGTGGCAGAAAGCTCTAGCCATTTTCTTCATCTATACCTCTTAGAGCCCCGGAACCTTACTTAACTAAGTTAGGCAGTAAAGCGTGAAAAGGGGATTAAAGGGTGTAAAGGGGATAAAAGGGTGTAAAAGGGGATAAAAGGGTGTAAAGGGGATTAAAGGGTGTAAATAGCATTCGAGGGTGAAAACAAGATTCTGGAGACACCCCTCTGGACCTGGGCGGGCTGTGGCGTCTATCTCCTTCGCGGCGAAGGGAAGATAGACAGACTGGCCCCGTAACGCGTTACGTAACGAAGCGGTTTAACCTCCCAAAAGAAATTATCACTTCAAAAATAGAACGTAACGTATAAGGTGGTATATGGGTATTTGCTTTTTTTAAGTTTTCTTTAGTTTTTATCCCGTGTACAAAAACAGCAGAATAACGGAAACATACAAACATCAGCTGTTAAATTTCCCGCAAATATTGAGAGTACCTAGAAACCTATATTAATTGATAGGTAGTCTCGAGAAAGTTAGTATTGTATATTATAAGATCAATGTATTGCTCCAGTTATTCCGCGATTATTGTACTTGCAACACTGTCGAAATATCGGAAACTCGCAAAAACACAATGCACCAACTTGGTAGCAATTTCATTAATCTAATGACTATGAATATTCAAAACCATATTATTATATCAAATTTTTATTACAAATTCTAACAATTCAGCTATATACTAAATGGCAACAGGAAATAATAAGGTAATATGCGATGTTATTAGCACACACAAATAATAATTATCGCAAATAAATTATGTCGGTAATTCGTAACGATCCAGTCCCCGTAGTATGAGCACCACAATTTACATTATATCACGTTTTTTATCGCGTCTAACTGTCACACTCCATAGTAATTTGACAATTGAGCGTGATAAAAACGCGTTATATATCATATCGCGGTGCTCATGCTAGGGGGGCAGGATTTCGGTTTGAAGCTTATTATTAGGTTACAAAAATAATTGTAGTTAGTAATTTAACTTTAACTAGCTCTGTGGTATAACTCACAATATAATATATTTAATCTTAATAAAATGAATGACCTTACTATAATGTAACTCATGCTATGGAAGAGTGGTTCTTTTTGGTACAGGTGTCTTACACTTAAAAAAAGACCTTTATCTATGTAACCAGATGTATGGTAAAGAAATAAAACAATTTTATTTATTACTAGTGGCCCGCCCTCGCTTCGCTTCGGTGTAGAGCTGTAGTGTAAACTATAGTTTTTGTTCTCAGGCTTGTGCTATAAACAATGACTTTATTTATATAATTACACGTGTTATTGTGAGTCAACCATAAAAAATAGATATATGCTGTTGCGGGATATTTTTTAGACAATCTTATGTAGAATATTTTCGTCATACATGATTTCTATGTAACTTTAACCATTAAGGCTGCACACGCGACGGAAGCTTAAAAAATGGAGTAACTTCTCCCGTTTTCCCAACATTTCCCTTCACTACTCTGCTGCTATTGATTGTAGCGTGATGAAAAGTATACTATAACCTGCCCAGGAGTATGAAAAATAATTGTACCAAGTTTAGTTAAAATCCGTCGAGTAGTTTTTGTTTCTATAAGGAACATACACACAGAGAGACAGACAGACACACAGACAAAAAATTTACTGATTGCATTTTTGGCATCAGTATCGATCACTTATCACCCCCTGATAGTTATTTTGAAAATATATTTCATGTACAGAATTGACCTCTCTACAGATTTATTATAAGTATAGATTATTTAATTGTGCCAACACACAGTAAGTGCATTCGGATGTTTCTCATTAATTAATTTAATTAAAACGAGAACTGTCATTCATTTGAGTAGGTACTCGATTTTAAATAAAGAGACACTTATCTTATCCCCTCCCTGGATGCGTCAGTGTTGTAAACCGTTAACTTTATCAACTGTATCCTAATGAGGATACTTACTTGTAAGTCGGTGTACCACAGCTTACAAAGCTAACTAAGTAGACTCGCGTGATTGTCCACAATAAACCAGACCAGATAAAGATATGTCTAGCTTTAAACACCTGAATCTAGATTAACGGCACGTGCGTTCGATAAAATACCTACCTCTGTACCCTACAAACACGGGTAATTGGCGCTTACATTTCAACCAATAATGACCGGCGACGTTCGAATCGCTGTTAGAAATTCGCTAATAGTCCTGCGCAGGCGCCGCCGATTTGAGGTTAGTCATTATAATTGCAGCGGTGTTCAATGTTCAATAGACGGATGTCAATTCGCCACTCTAATGGCGCGATTGCACTTGGTCACTAAGCCCGAATACGATTGCCAATGGATTTCGGGTAAACGACTTAGTGTATATGAGCGGAGTCGAATGTGCTTAATATTCGGGTAGATTTTCTTTTGTTTACCCGACAAAGTCATACTGTTAGCAAGTTCTCAATTACTAACTATTACTCGAGGAGGAGGAGCTCGATGGCGCAAGTGGTTAGCGTGTTTAGCTGCGATCGTTGAAGTTAAGCAACTTTCGCAGTGGTCGGTCATTGGATGGGTGACCAAAAATTTACTATCTCAAGTTCTTTCGTGCTTCGGAAGGCACCCGGCTGCATCTGCAGTCGTTAGCACCCACCAATCCGCACTGGGCCAGCGTGGTGGGTCACAGCCCAATCTCCCTATTCCATCCATAGGGAAGGCCTGTGCCCCAGCAGTAGGGATATTAATAGGCTGATGATGATGATGATGATGAACTATTACTAACATTTAAAATGTTATGTATAAGTGCAAAAGAAAGCGGTCAAGTGCGTGTCGTGCCACGCGCAGTGTAAGGTTTCGTAGTTGCCTGTAGTTAGCACAATATATTTGACCAGGAGTATTTATTTTCTATATCGCAAATTAGAAAACCAATTAATATCAATCTATGTATCTGAACTAGAATACCTAAATCAAAGTCAAACTGACTTTGATTTAGGTACTTTTCATCAATGATTTAGCGGAAAGTCTTACTTGTCCTTGCTTGTTATATGCTGATGATCTCAAAATATTTTGTACCATATAGGATATCCAAGATTGCCTTAAGCTGCAGCACAATCTGGATCTAGTAAATAGGTGGTGCTCCGATAACCATATGTTTATCAACTCTAGCAAGTGTTATGTTGTATCCTTTGGTTCTATTAAAAATAAACTCATTTTTGATTACCGTATCAGTGGTTTTACACTACAGCGTACATCGGTTATTAGGGATCTTGGTGTGTATTTCGATGAGGGTCTTACGTTTCGTCTACACTACGACTATTTGATTTCCCATTGCCATCAACACCTTGGTTTTATTTCACGTTGCACTAAGGAATTCACCAATCAGTCAACTCTGCTATACCTATACTTTTCATTAGTGAGAAGCAAATTAGAATTAATTATTTAATTTTTGTTTACAATGTACACGCTGAGCGTATTGAAGGAGTTCAAAGAAAGATTCTCAATATTCTCAGTTTCAGACTTAATTTAGGTGGAAAATATAAATTTTACGAGATAAAATTAGAAAGGTTCAAAAGGACAATGTTAAAATTGGCCTAAGAACCAACACCAATTTGGCATTTATGATAATTCTTAGTATATTTTTTGCGATCATTATCAGTATTTATATTGTGACGGACACTTCCAGTTAAATAAGCTAAATTAAAAAGTTAAAAAATAACCTGAGTCAATAAATACCATTTTATGTGTAATGTGTATGTGTGTATAATCTGTGGCAGCGCTGGAAAGAAAACACTCTTTCTTCCTAATGCCGGCACTTCACTTGGCTATTCGTATTTGCTATTTTAAAACATGACATGTCTGTCATTTTCATTCCTTATTAATGACAAGGACAAACTGTTGTCAAGTGAAGGGCCGGCATAAAACTCGTTACTCTGTGGTTGAGGTGCATGCAGTTTGTATTTGTAGTAATCTGTGGCATTCGTGCATTCCAAAGAGTATCTAGTATTATAAACCGGAAAGTGCATGCATTCTCGTTTCGGATTACCTGTTGTGTGTGTTTATTTGCGACTGTTTTTCCTTTAATTTAACTATTTCGGCTATCTAATATGCCATCGATGTAACCAAAGAGCAGAGCCCTTATTACCAAGTGAACCTGTGCCATAACATCCTGAGAGGATCATACTGCCAAATTATTCAAGAACACCTGATACACATTAACGATGCATATTTACACAATATACATGTGATATACAAATAAATACAATAAACAATATGATACAATTATTTGAAAAATCTTTAAAATCGCACCGTATAAAATCATACTAAATTCATAGGTTGACCTTTGTTTCATTGAATATTAAATATAACATAACCTCAAAAAAAAAATAGTTTTCCTAATAATTTAAGTTCTCAGAAGTGTCCTTCAATAATCTTTGTTTTTACAGTCATTTATTTACGATTTTGAACCTAGAAAATAATATTTCATGATTGTTGGTTCTTAGGCTAACTATGTATGGACGCTGAACAATGTCCTTTCTTACCTAGAATCCCGGCGCAAATATCACCAGTTAATTTACCTATATAAAATTGTACACTCACTCCTCGACTCACCGTTTCTTACCTCAACGCTTAATTTTAATATTAGATTTAGATCGCGCAATCCCACCCATAGTGTATATATTCTGTGCCCATAGGGTATTTGCTCTGCAAGTTTATAAAAACAACACATCCTTTAATAATCCAATCACAAATATGTGTCGTCAATACAATAACCTGCATAGGGATCATTCTTCCTTGGACATTTTTTGTAGTCGGCTTCTTGAATTTCGGAATGAAATCCAACGATTAATACTTCGTTAAAAAGAGAAAATCGGTTAATTTTTACTTTTATTTGTGTTTTTCATGTTGTATAATTGTTGAAATTCGATTTATATATTTTTCTTTAGTGTAAACTTCAGCCCATAAATTTTTCATCATGCTATGCCCACATATTAAGAGTTACAGTTTGGTTTTTTAATATTGTAATTGCATTGTTTTTTTTTAATATAATTGTAGTTTGTTTTGTGAGCTAATAATAAATAAAAAAAAACAAATTAATTAGATATTATTATTATTAGGGTTCCGTACCTAAAAAGGAAAAAACGGAACCCTTATAGGATCACTTTGTTGTCCGTCTGTCCGTCCGTCCGTCTGTCAAGACCGTTTTTCTCAGGAACACGTAGAGGTATCAAACTGAAATTCATATATAATACTCAGGAGTACTGTCCCTTGGAGCTGCGAAAAAATCAAACTTCTAAGCCAAAGCAATCAAAAGATACAGCCGTTTATGTCGCAAATTTTCGAAACTCGCACGGGAATCAAAACCTACAGGGTACTTCCCGTGAACTTAGAATCTTGAAATTTGGTACGAAGTAACGTCTTATAGTACAGATAAAGGAAAAATTGCGAAAACCGTAAATTCTTAGTAACATCCTATAATATATTTTTTTTTAATAATTATTAAAATATACCTAGAGGTTTGTACGGAACCCTCGGTGCGCGAGTCCGACTCGCACTTGGCCGGTTTTTTTTTTTAAATACGAATAACCGTCGTTTTTTTTTGGTTCCTTCACGGCGGGGGAGCGGGTATGAAATCCTCTTGGATACCCTACAGCCGGCTGCAAGGTTATGTCAGACTCTTACTGACTAAAATACACCTCTGCTCGGCTTTATCTGATGCGATCATCCCCTGAGAAGGAGATGAACAGTGGTATTATACTATGACCTCCTTATATAAGGTGGAAGGTCCTTGCAGCCGTAGGGATAGAGGGAGGGAGTGATTAGTTTAAGTTTTGCACACCACACACCTTTTTATTTGTTATTTAAGATATTATACATCTAATAACTTTCATTGTCTCTATTTATTGTCAATAAGTTATCACAAATTGGCATCGCAAATGTAGGGAATCGTAAGTACAAAATTTACATGAGTCATTGTTTTAACGCATGCTTATACGCCCGATTATTGAATGAGCACAATTACTTGCGGTCTAATAATATACTTGCAATATTTATACTAACTTAATACCTTATCATTATCGTATCGCATGAACTCATAAACAAATATCTTTATTTATACCGACATAGGAAAGCATTCTAAAATCAAGTTAATTATCGGCTCACCTAAAACTGTCTGGAAATATTTTAGAGAACGACTTCAAACGAATTTAGCTTTGTAAGCCGCAGGGCCGGATCTACCATATGGCTTATTGCGCTTCAGCCCAGGGCCCCGTAGATTCAAGGCCCCCAGCTATGTCAACTTTAGTCAAAAATAGACGATAATGCGAAAGAATCCATAATTTTATCAAATTCAAGATCGCATAGTTTGCAGCCCTGTGATTAATAAAACCCATTCAATTCATTAAATTCAAGTCTAGTTTCAGGTGTTGGTACTTCGAACTGGCAGTTAAAATGTTCCGTTGCCATTACACATTCATCTCAATCGTGCTCCGCTGTTTCCCTCCTAGACTCTGTCTCTTTCTATCTTGCTAGTATTATTTATAAGTACCATTATTTATCATTTTTAATTATTTAGAACTAGTATGATAGAAAGAAATAGAGTTTTGTTTTGGAGGAATGTAGCGAATCGTGATCCAGATTGAATGTGTAATGGCTGCCTACGGGTTGGCAACCCTGAACTCACGTTATGCATTTCTATCAAACGAACGGTTATTAACGGTTATATATGGTTATTATCGCGATGACGTGTAGAGAATAAATACAGAACGACGATGTCAAACATACGATTTAACCATTTATCCTTTTTGTCCATAAATGTTGATTTAACTAAGAACCTAGAATGTGAGAAGCAAATTTAAGACTGCTTAAAGAAAGTGCGGAAAGGTCATAATTTGTCAATTTATTTATGGTTGTATAACACTAAGGCATAATATATTATAATATAAATTAAATATTTCACAGTCTCATTTTCTATACTTTGAGTATTTAGGTGGGCCCCTAAGTAGTATTAGCCCAGGGCCCCCTAAACTCACAGTGCGGCACTGGTAAGCCGTGGCGTAAAATTCTCAGCAAAAAGAAACAGAATAACACTTGGGCATTAACGTCACACACTGAATAATTTTAAAAAGTGTTTTTAGTGTTTACGATATTAATGTCAACAAACAACGACGTTACTGTTTGGGAGACGCACACTCACGTCAGTCAGGCCGGATCGCGCGGAGGATAAGCGCTTAATCTGATCCCGGGTGACAAACGACCAAACTAAAGCAATGATATTTTCATTTCAATATCTCCACTGTATTTATAAATGTTATCTCAAAGCTTTAAGATAGCATTTATAAATACACCGGAGCAGTAAACTAATTAGAACAGCAGTACATTGATTGTACTTTATACTTATTATCTGTTCAAAAGTGTATTAATTAATTATTGGAGTTCCTAAAATCATAAGAAATATAATCTCTATATATATAAAACTCAAAGGTGACTGACTGATCTATCAACGCACAGTTCAAACCACTGGACGGATTGGGCTGAAATTTGGCATGCAGGTAGATGTTACGACGTAGGCATCCGCTAAGAAAGGATTTTGATCAATTCTACCCCCAAGGGGATAAAATAGGGAATGAAAGTTTGTATGAAACTTTGTCAATTTTAAACCGATCGGGCTGAGACTTTGCATGCAGGTATAAGAAGAATCATAGATGAATGTCATTGTGTATTATACAAGCCTGAGAACAAAAACTGTAGTCTACACTTCAGCTCTATACCGAAGCGAAGCGAGGGCCGGCCGCTAGTAATATATAAAACTTGAATACAGAAGAATATAACACAAAATACGGCTTATTTATACGGCGAGAAGAATGTAAGTAGTTGGTAATACAAGCTAACAAATCCCCAAAGCCAAAGTGTTGTACGGAATATGTTAATATTATTTCAAATTGAATTATTTAACGAGCGAATGGCCATCGGCCGGCGCGGACCCGCTGCGAATAATAATTTAATTTATTTGTTTAAGTAATATCCCAATAAATTATTATAACAGATATTTATGCCTGACGATTCCGATCGGGAGGGTTATGGCGGTATAAAGTTTTGAAATATCGCATGCCTTATTTGATATTTAGTTATAGGTAGAATACGAATGTAAATCGCCATGCGATCATGCGATTTGTTATTTAAATTATTATTCATAATATTGATTTGCATTCAAACGTGAAAATAATTTAGCATGACGCCTAACTGACTAAACAAAAATGGGTGCGTATACTTATGTAGGCGCGTGAGAAGTTATCCTTCTTTGGCATCGTTTAAAATTAGTTTTTAATTGCATGCAAATAATTAATTACAATAAATTAATAAAAAGTCTGGAAAAGGACACAGTCAATAAAGTTCAGTTTTAATTTGAAAAAATAAATAAATAATCAAAATATTCAATTAAAATCGCTACTGAATATAATTTATTAGAACATATGTGATTTGCACTTGTATGAAACTCAAACACGTATTCCGAATATACAAACTAGAAAATGTGGATAAATATTATAAATATGAATACCTATAACTGTTACTTTATTACAAAAAATAAAGATGTGGTTTTTGGTTCTACTACACCAATGGTCAAGAGATGGCGCTGTAGTCTCCTGAATCGCGCTTTGGTTCCGTTGTTCCAGATTAATAAATACTTTTTGTTACTTTATTACAAAAAATAAAGATGTGGTTTTTGGTTCTACTACACCAATGGTCAAGAGATGGCGCTGTAGTCTCCTGAATCGTGCTTTGGTTCCGTTGTTCCAGATTAATAAATACTTTTGATAGGCCTTCACAATGCAGTCGTTAGCACCCACAAAATAGAGATTCTATTTCTATTTTGTTGGTAGGTAGATTTTCTTATTGTGCGGTAAACACAAAAGTAACAGCATGAAGTTGGTTAGCGACCAACTTCATGCTGTTAATTTTTTGTGTTACAGTGATGCGCGCGCATTTTAAAATTTCACTCTCATCATTTTTTCATAACGCGCCTAAAGAAGTATAACTTCAAACAAAAATCTTTTTCCTAATGAGAATGGTTTTTGATATTACGCAAGTAGTACCAATTTAACATAGTAGTTGAATTGATTTTTTAAATCTATAGTTTCTTAAATATACGCTTATAATTTATCAATGCAAACCATTACATATTCAGAATTCCCTGAAAACATCAATACTGAATATCAAGTTAAACTGCAACGATATTGATGTAATAAAATATTGAATTGTAAATATGGTAATGTATCGAACATCTGTTTTAAACGTTTGCATTTGCAGTTTAAAAGGAAGTTTCATAAAACGTTGATATAGTATAAAGAAAATACATAGTCTTATATATAGAATTCTCGTATCACAATGTTAGTTACCATACTCCAACAAAACGGCGTGGCCGATTTTTATGAAATTTTATATGCATATTCCATGGGTCTGAGAATCGGCTACTATCTATTTTTCATTTCCTTAAGTGATAATGGTTGTCCACCTGTAACGTAACCTGCAAAAGGGCCTTCGCACCAAAATTCGAACTATTGGGTATTGTAACGTAGTGTTCTCATATGGGTTAGGAGGAATGTTATCCCAGGAAATTGATAGAACACTACGTTACACACCCCTAAAATTTTTTTTGGAGTTTTTGTTTTATAATGTGGTATTAAAAAATACATACAACCCTAAATTTTCTCTTCTACCAACTGCCCCTATTTTTATGGCGGTACGAAGTTCGCTGGGTCAGCTAGTATTTATATAAAATTCGACTCACTTTTGTATTTGTTTCTAAATAATTTATGATCTTTCATTGCATAATCATTATCTCTAACATGGCTTTGACATTTCTCTACCGTATTTCTATAACTGTATTTGTTCATTCGTGTATCTATATCATATGGTTGTCTGCTGCTGATGTTGTGTTGTAAGGATAACACACTGACTTAATCTAATAATGCCGAATTAGTGTAAAACATTTTATGCTTTTTCCATTTTTTGAGAATACTGCATAATGAGTACGGAATAAAGTAAAGTTGGTACCTGATTGACACTCTTTGCTTAATTAATTATCTGATCATATTCTTTATGTATACGACAAGAATCACACGAGAGCAGTTAAACTATTAAGTTGTTTGATTGTAATTTTTAGGACAATATTTTAATTAATGATAATTAAAAAAAATTTACAACAGAAAATAAAATCATTACTAATAGTATTTTGGCAAATTCACTAGGAATAAATGAACCCGCAAAGGTGGATTATATCAATGAATAGTACTACTAGCATATTAGTATCTTGTAATTTAATAAAACTAAATTTTCAATATGTTCTTGACCTATACGAGTTTATAAAAACCCCTTCTCTCTTTCCAAAAAAAAAAAACTTATCCATTCACGTCATGTCAGGATAAGTATTCGTTTCATATCGTCAATTCTAGAAGTGCTGTTATTTATTTTCTATCAATATCAGCCTATTAATGGCTGGAGTACAGGCCTTCTCTATGGATGGAATAGGGAGATTGGGCCACCCACCCACCCACGCGGGCCCAGTGCGCATTGGTAAGTGCTAACGACTGCAGATGCAGCCGGGACCAACGGATTAACGTGATTTCCGAAGCACGGAGGAGCTCGAGATAGTCATTTTTGGTCACCCATCCAATGACCGACCACTACGAAAGTTGCTTAAGTTCAACGATCGCAGCCGAACGCGCTAAACACTTGCGCCACCGAGCTCCTCTATTTTAATCTAGTATTATAATTTAGTATTTTCCATCAATATAAAAAAAATCCTAGTTTATGGACACGGCAGCCCTACATAATGTACCAGGCGCCCAGAACGCAGCAGGAGTCATGCCGCGCGCGAGTCGAGTCGATAGTAATCGATACCAGTTCCACCATATTCACTTTCACGGCTGTTTACGAGGACTCGATATGTAAATCGTTTATTTTTATTCGCTTCCTACGCGTCGCTCGAGAGTGCATTGCGCTGGCCACGTCAACTGGAAATTGTTTTGTCTCACATTTTCACGCCAACGCTGCGGTGAGATGAAAATGTATAGGGTTTACAAATGAAATTCCTATATGATTTTAAAACTAGCAAACCAGTGAACCAAATGTTCACCAAAATCTGATTAAAAAATGGTTGCCTGTAAAGTCGGTTTTACGGGCGAAGATTTTACGTGACAACGTCTTTTTCTCGGTAGAATATTTATTGATATGAATATAATTAAATTGCACAATAGGAACAAGGAATTGAATGAAAATAAGAATTGCACAAATTTTAACTATAGAAATATATTTTGTTTACTAAAACATTGTACATGTAAACTTAAACTTAACACGAGAGACTCATCGTAACGTTACCGAGCGTTACACTTTTTCATAAGTGACTCCCAGCCGCAACCTAATTTAAGACGTTGTCACGTCAAAAAAATGTATTTAATTAATTGAGAACTTCGGAGATTTTGTGTGGTTTCGTTTGAAATTCGTGATTTCTCGAAAACCGGAAGTGCTACGTTACTCAAATCCGGTTTGTAGTCTTATCAGACTATTCTTAACTTATAACTTAAATATTCTCTTTATCTATCTCTTACGGTTTGGCCGCTGAAACAGCACCACAGACGGACGGACTTGTCTAATAGATAAGAGATATGTGTCAAACGACATTGTGAACTAAACTGTACTTTCAGCCAGAATTAACGGCTTATCATGCGTTCTGTAGCACGGCGAAGCTGGACATAATAAAAATTTGAGTCACTCAATTTCGTATGAGTGTTTTTTTTTGCTTACTCTACGTAGAAGAAAAAAACGAGCGAGCCTTACAGTGGTCGCGTATGATGTGTAACATTTGAAACCTCACCTTATATTAGTAAAAAAAGAAATAAAACCTACTACAAAAGGAATAAGTCATTTGAACATTATGTTCTAAAATCAAATTTAAATAGCGCGCTCTTTCGCGACTTCCTGTTACACACTTCCGTCCCATTTCACGAAATCACTCCCACAAATTGCAGGAAAGCGAGAGGAAACATGTTACACATCACTACATAGTATAAAACAAAGTCGCTTTCTCTGTCCCTATGTCCCTTTGTATGCTTAAATCTTTGAAAACTACGCAACGGATTTTGATGCGGTTTCTTTTAATAGATAGAGTGATTCAAGAGGTAGGTTTATATGTATAATAGATGCATAATATAGTATAGAAACACTGATAATTTTAGAGGTTTTTAATATAAGGTCGTAAATAAACACATTTTTTGCGCTTACATTGCAGACGCTGGCTGAACCCAACGAGATAGATCAAAATAATGTACTACAGTATTGTACACCTTAAAAAAGTCTACAAAAAAGTCCGCGATGGTATATGCGTATCTCTTTGGTATAACCCACAATAACGATTTTTTAATTACTTATTACGAGAAAATAATGGCTTATTTACGAACAAGCGATTTTAAGCAATACAGCATTAATCCTTATCCAATTAAGTACCTTAAATACATTGTGCGTGTAATATAGATCAATATAACCCTCTATAGCATGTAATTTAAATGAATATTTTCGAAGATATTACAGATTTAAAATGCAGGAACATACCGGTTCGGGCAGTAATTAGGTATTTAAAGAAAGTCATTGTGTTTAATACAAACCTGAGAACAAAAATATAATCTAAACTACAGCTCTACACCGAAGTGAAGCGAGGGCGGGCCACTAGTCAATTATATTCGAAAAAATGTACAATGTGTTCTACATTGTAACAGAAATATTTGGTAACCTTTCGTGTACTTTTTTTTATTTAAATAAACAAAAAAGAAATGTAAAGCAGTAAATCAAAATCCTGGCCACATTGAATGCAAGCTAGCAACCCTGTCTAATTGACAATAATGATAATTAGTTACATGGAAGGATCAATCGAGTTTGACTGCATTATCGATTTTGCTGGTATTTTATCTTATGAAGTCTACTCGGAACCTACGCCTGCGCCATAACAAGATAGCTTGCATAGTAGGTAGGTAGTTATGCATTACGATAAGTAGTTTTACGCTGTTAAGGCGTTGGCAGAGTGTCAAAGACACCTTGGCAGGAAAAAATATGCGCAAATTTCATCATAGCTTGTGTTTCAGTGTTTCAGTTTTTATAAAATAATTTATCAACTTTTTATTTATAGGTATGTCTTTGGATAATTTAAATTTAATTATTTCCTAAATAAAATAACATAGTTATAATTTTTATTATTTTTAAAGCATGTAACTGCTTGATGTTTAAATCTAAAGAAAATATAACTAGAAAAAATTCCACGCGGACCAGGCAGCAGACGGGACTCGAACCCGCACCCTTCGCAATCCGGGCGAATGCACTGACCAATTATGCTACCGCGGCCCTCACGGACCGCGTCGAAATTCTTTCTAGCTATTCTTAAGCTGCAAGGCAGCGCCATCTCTTCGCACTATAGGTAAACCCACAATTTTTTTTTTTCTAGTTATATTTTCTTTAGATTTAAACATCAAGCAGTCACATGCTTTAAAAATAATAAAAATTATAACTATAATTGCTATTTCTTCTTTCAAATGTTTAATACTTGTAAAAGTATTCATTTGACATTGTGGGTTTACCTATAGTGCGAAGAGATGGCGCTGCCTTGCAGCTTAAGAATAGCTAGAAAGAATTTCGACGCGGTCCGTGAGGGCCGCGGTAGCATAATTGGTCAGTGCATTCGCCCGGATTGCGAAGGGTGCGGGTTCGAGTCCCGTCTGCTGCCTGGTCCGCGTGGAATTTTTTCTAGTTATATTTTCTTTAGATTTAAACATCAAGCAGTTACATGCTTTAAAAATAATAAAAATTATAACTATAATTGCTATTTATTCTTTCAAATGTTTAATACTTGTAAAAGTATTCATTTGACATTGTGGGTTTACCTATAGTGCGAAGAGATGGCGCTGCCTTGCAGCTTAAGAATAGCTAGAAAGAATTTCGACGCGGTCCGTGAGGGCCGCGGTAGCATAATTGGTCAGTGCATTCGCCCGGATTGCGAAGGGTGCGGGTTCGAGTCCCGTCTGCTGCCTGGTCCGCGTGGAATTTTTTCTAGTTATATTTTCTTTAGATTTAAACATCAAGCAGTCACATGCTTTAAAAATAATAAAAATTATAACTATAATTGCTATTTCTTCTTTCAAATGTTTAATACTTGTAAAAGTATTCATTTGACATTGTGGGTTTACCTATAGTGCGAAGAGATGGCGCTGCCTTGCAGCTTAAGAATAGCTAGAAAGAATTTCGACGCGGTCCGTGAGGGCCGCGGTAGCATAATTGGTCAGTGCATTCGCCCGGATTGCGAAGGGTGCGGGTTCGAGTCCCGTCTGCTGCCTGGTCCGCGTGGAATTTTTTCTAGTTATATTTTCTTTAAAATAACATACTTAATAAATATCGGATTAAATGTTGGCAATGGCCGCATTTGTTTTAAGGTATATATCTTATATATAAAATCTTCGTGTCACAATGTTAGTTACCATACTCCTCCGAAACGGCTTGACCGATTTTTATGAAATTTTATATGCATATTCCGTGGGTCTGAGAATCGGCTACTATCTATTTTTCATATCCTTAAGTGGTAATGGTTGTCCACCTGTAACGTAGTGTTCTGAAACCTACAATGCGCCTTCGCGCTGAAATTCAAACTATTGGGTATTGTAACGTAGTGCTATCATATGGGTTAGGAGGAATGTTATCCCAGGAAATTGATACTAAACCCCTTAAATTTTTTTTGGACATTTTTTTTTACCCACCATCCCGCACTGGGCCCGCGTGGTGGGTCATGGCCCAATCTCCCTAACCCATTCATAGGGAAGGCCTGTGCCCCAGCAGTGGGGACATTAATAGGCTGATGATGATTTATTTTTTTATAATGTGGTATTAAAAATATGTACATACAACCCTAAATTTTCTTTTCTACCACCTGCCCCTATTTTTATGGCGGTACGAAGTTCGCTGGGTCAGCTAGTAGTTTATAATTTTCATTATTACTAATTACTTTTACAACGAAACGATAGTTGAAAATGAAATTAAAGTAATTTTGGTTTCGTTGCGACTTTACTTAAGACATTGTTTGTCCCTTTTGATAACATCTCATAATGTCATTAGAGTGATATGAACAGAATACTGCGTTAAAACTCTGTTTATTTAATTAATAAAGGGGCAGGAGTACAGAGCACGGACTAAACCTTAATCTCTAAATAGAAACGAGAATCTTCTTGGTGAAAATTACACAACACACTTTACGATCTCCACAATTAAAATCATCATTTTGGATTTTGAGCTACCTATCGAATCGATCGCTTGAAACGTAAAGAGGTTTGATGAAATCAGTTATGCAGGCTTGGGACATAGAGTAACATAGAGTTTCTTCAATATAGTACGATACAACACTAGATTAATACTTAATTTCTTTATAGTCAGTCATCCGATAAAATGTTTCAGGAAACTCACTCGCATGTCATTCTGTTTTGCAAAAGGAAAACACTTGGCGCTATATCATCATCATCATCATCAACAGCCTATCCTAGTCCACTGCTGGACATAGGCCTCTCCAATTGCACGCCACTCAGATCGATCTTGGGCTACTCGCATCCAGCTCCTGCCAGCCACCTTGCGCAAATCGTCACTCCATCGTGCCTGAGGACGTCCTACACTACGTTTGCCTAGACGCGGTCTCCACTCCAGAACTCGTCTACCCCAACGGTTATCGGTTCTTCGGCAAATATGGCCAGCTCACTGCTACTTCAACTTGCTAATCCGGCGCTATATAATGCGCCTCATTCCTTTTATATTTACACTTACCACAGAAGTGGTTGATATTCAGCATCTCAAACTCCAGTTTTTCTCCGAAATACTCAGGATGTTTAGCTGATCCTCACCGGAAGCGTTAATAGCAAATAACAAAGTGATATGACTACAAGATAAGACTTTAACGGCGGGCAACCACTTGCTATTCAGTAGCCGCGTGTGTGAATAATATATAAGCAAATAATAGTACATGTCTGTCTGGCTGGTTCGCCGTTTGTCGTATATTTGCAAATTAAATAATTTTAAGCAGAGCCACCCTTGTGCTTCAATCTAGTCATGTGATCCAACATAAATGCCAATGTTATATTTTGCAAAGATTCAATTATTGTATGTCAACTTTTTGACGTGACAACGTCTTAAATTAGGTTGCGGCTGGGAGTCACTTATGAAAAAGTGTAACGCTCGGTAACGTTACGATGAGTCTCTCGTGTTAAGTTTAAGTTTACATGTACAATGTTTTAGTAAACAAAATATATTTCTATAGTTAAAATTTGTGCAATTCTTATTTTCATTCAATTCCTTGTTCCTATTGTGCAATTTAATTATATTCATATCAATAAATATTCTACCGAGAAAAAGACGTTGTCACGTAAAATCTTCGCCCGTAAAACCGACTTTACAGGCAACCATTTTTTTGGTTTTTTATTTGAAAATTCAATGAGGTAACGCTAAGTGTCGCCGCACACTGGCCACCGACCACATTTATTGTAATTTTCATACATTTTATATAGACTCGCCACACACGGTGGCCGCCATACGCAATAAATCGTCGTTGCTCGCTTCTTGTGGCCCGCACCGTCCACTTAATTCGCTGATACAAAACGCCGCCACGCGCCACTCGCGCGATTCCCCACCCCTCTCTCCCTTACCTTAGTCGGTCGCTGTCGCGCGCTTCAGCCACTTTAGTAGCCGCTTCTAGCTTCTCGTGGCGGCGTTTGTGGCTGTGGCGTGTGGTCCGTGTGCGGCGACACTAAGATGAGTTGTGCATTAGCATAATTAAAACACTATCATTATACCTACATTCATGAGCTTTGAATCTTAATCAACCGTGCTTGTAAATTTTTTATTAAAGAAACTTTAATAAAAAAATTACAAGCACGGTGAATCAACTCGTTTCCATTGATTTTCAAGTATGTACAGTAGACGTAAAAATACTCAATTGAGCCTGTACCCTTAGCACGAACCAATATCGAATTCGTATCGTTTGCGAGTCCGAAATGTCATTGTCAAATGTGTACTGATTTTTAGTTCTCGTAACGTACTTTGTGCCGCTGCTGTTCAAGTTTCCATACAAAATTTGACATTGACATTTCGTTTTGCAAACTATTCGAATTCGATAATGGTTCGTGCTAGCGGTACTGACCACTACTCGTGAGAAGAGTATAGTCGACAAGACACTTCATCATATGAGCCCGAATCATCGTCTCTTGTGGATATCTGAGAACCCTACCAGGAACCCAGCACTATTAAATGATAAGTTAAAAGAACAAATATATATGCAGCACCTTTTTTAAACGGTTTTATTTAGCTCACCCCGTTTGTTTTAAAAATAGGTAAAAAAACTTTTTAATTTAAACGGTTTTATGTTAAACATACATTGCAATGTTTAGGATAAATGTACTAAAAACCAAAAAATAATAAAATAGATACAGTCGTGGGAATTATAAACATATGCGTAGACTAGACTAAAATAAAACCGAGGGGCACGTCAATTGAATCATCGTCTCTTGTGCATATCTGAGAACCCTACCAGGAACCCAGCACTATTAAATGATAAGTTAAAAGAACAAATATATATCGTCGCCCAGCAGTGAAAACCTCGGATGTCCCATTTCCTCAAAAAAAATTTTATTTGTTCTTTGGATTGATAAACTCGGTAAGCACAGATTACTCTGGCAAACTTTAGAATCAGCTACTCCTAGCGCCATCTATGACGTGCTATGAGAACCTTGTATCGAAATTGGCTCGGCCATTTTCGTCTGAGAAACTCGCCAGTACGGTTGATCATAGCGTTATTCCGGATTAAAAATTGAAAAAAGTGTGTAGAAAGTGTCCAATTTGTGTTGTAAAGTGTCAAACTACAGCGAAAAGTAAGTACTCTTTATGATTTATTAAGTTTTATTAAGAATTGACTACGTTTTCTAACGATTTTGTCTTGAAATGTATTACTAACCTCGTACTCGTTGTATTATACCTATGAAAAGCTTGTAAACTTGGTGACGGGTTTTTCACTGCTATCATACCACTTATAGATAATCTTGTATGACCCTTTACGAGGTTTTCACTTTGAATACTACCACGTATAAGCCTTAACAAGTTATTCACACTTATAGATATAATCTTGTATGACTCTTTACGAGGTTTTCATTTTGAATGCAGCCGTATATAACAACGTATAAGTCTTAACAAGTTATTCACACTTACAGATATAATCTTGTATGACCTTTTACGAGGTTTTCATTTTAAATGCATCCCTGTATAACTACGTATAATCCTTAACAAGTTATTCACATTTATATTTGGAATCTTGTATAAACCTTTACGAAGTTTTCATTTTAAATGCAACCAAGTATACGCCTTACCAAGCTTTTCACACTTCCGGATTTTTTTACACAAACCTCGTATAGGTATATACGTAATTTCCTAAGATAAAATCACAAAAATTAAATAGTCGTATGGGCAAATGCGCGTTTTTTAGCGATTTAAAAAACTCACTTGTACACATCCGAGTTCTGATTTCTTATTATTTCATTACAGAATGCAAGAGTCTGAAATAGAAAGTGAAGAAAATGATCAGAATTCCTACTTTGTTAGTGACGAGGTTACATATTTGAAGGACTCGGGCAAGGAACCATCTATCAATACATTAATTCAGCAAGATTTAATGCAGTTCCAACTTCCAGAGCCCACGTTAGGTTCCGCATATTTTATTTCTTCAAATCGTACTGATTCGCCAATTTCTGAGGAAATATTACCATTTTCAAAAAAACAGTGCTCTATTCAAATAAAACCTACGAATACATTCCAAAAATCTAGTTCACCTGATGTAGAAATAAAAGATCAGACGAAATCTTCACAGTCACAAGCTTTGATTGAAAAACAGCATAATATCGACTATCACATCACAGACACTAATAACAGTACACCACAACCAGAAAAAAATAATCAAAGATCATCCACCCTCATACCTATTTCAATAATTACTGTAAATGCCCCTCACAGCAGTAGTTTTGTCGTGATTGTTGATGAACTTCCCTTAGATTTGAGCATGAAAGAATATATCACTCAGGATAATATCAACAATAACCATCAACACCTATCTATATGTGAAGGAAAAATGCCAATACCGCCAGTCTCTTTAACTTTCCACACGCCGTCATCGCTTATTTCATTATCGCTTGCAGCAATTTCAAAGGAGTCTTTGTCTTTGCTAGTGCACTCTTCAAATGACGTATCAGCAACGGTTGGAAAAGAAAGCTGTCCTATACCTTCTACTAGTAGAGCTGATTTGGTGTCTCCACGTCCTTCCTTCCACTTTGATGACCCGTGGGATGGTGATTTTTCTCCCGACGATGGGGATACTGACTATCAACCAAGTGAACAATTAAATACTTCAGATGATTCGTTGACCCTGGAACCAGATGATGAGACAAGAGTGAAGCGAAAACGTGCCAAGCGAGGCAAAGCAAATAAAGAAAACTGGACTTATAATCAAAATAAAATTAAAAGAATGAAAGGAGACAGTTACAGTGGGAGGAGGAAAACAGAAGACGGAAAAATTGTGTTCGATCTTGAGAAAAACGAGCGCAGTGTTCAGCCTCGTTGTGATCATAATGATCGTTGCAAATATTTTGAATGCTATAAATTAACAGAAGAAGGTCGAAATATGTTATTTAAGAAGTACTGGAAGCTGTCGTGGGAAACAAAAAAGATTTGGGTACAACAAACTGTTCAAAAACAAGGTGTTTCCAAACGGAAGTGTTTTCGCAGAGGGAATACTTTCAAGTACTCATTTAATGTGTTGGGAGAAAAATACAAAGTTTGCAAAAAAATGTACTTAAATACTTTGAATATTGGCGAATGGTAAGTACACAACTGGACCAAAAATGAAGACAGAAATGAAGTGGCGTCGGAGTCTGAAAAAACCCGAAGAAATAACGGCGTAAAAGCATTCGAAGACATTGGAAGAAATCATGCAAAAGAGTTTTTAAATAATTTACCATAATTAGAATCACACTACTGCAGGAAGACGACAAGCAAACTTTATTTAGAACAGATATGGCAAAGCAAAGAACAACTATACAGAGAATACGTCAAGCAACTTTCAGACAAAGGCATTAATGAATATAAAGTTTCACAGAAGATATTCTTTCAAGAATTCGATGCTATGAATTTGTCACTCTTTTCACCAAAAAAAGACCAATGTGACGTGTGCTGTGCCTTCAAAGTCGGGAACATTGCAGAAGATGTATATACTGCACACAGAGAGAAAAAAGAAAGAGCAAGACAAGAAAAAACCGCAGACAAAAATAATCCTGATCCGGAGACAATGGCATTTACTTTTGACTTACAAGCAGTGCTTCTATCACCCTCATTAAAAGCATCTGCACTATATTATAAAACAAAACTCAAAGTACACAACTTTACTCTGTTCGATATAAAAAATAATGACGGTTATTGTTATATTTAGCATGAATGTGAAGGTGGTCTTTCTGCAAACGAATTTTGCAGTATATTGCAGCACTTCATTGAGCATTACATTCCACAAAACGTCAAGCACATTATTTTTTGGAGCGATGGATGCACGAATCAGAATCGAAATGCTATACTTGCAAATGCTTTACTGCAAATTGCTGTCCAAAAAGAAATTACGATTACCCAAAAATATCTTGAAAAGGGACACACACAAATGGAAGCAGATTCGATGCATTCCACAATAGAACGACAACTAAGGAATCGAGAAATATACTCCCCAGCCCAGTACATAGATATCTGTCGAAATGCACGATTAAATAAACCGTATGTCGTAAATTACTTAGACCACAGCATTTTCCGAAAGTTTAGCTCAATGCCATATTTAAAATCTATCAGACCGGGTAAGAAAGCAGGAGAAGCAACTGTGTTTGATTTGCGTTGCATTGAGTATAGAACTAACGGAACTATTCACATAAAACAAGAGTTCTCTGAAGAATTCGAACAATTACGCCGAAAAATTAAAAAACCAAGAGATTCAGACTCAATGCCTCGTCTGTATGACGCAAGGATTCCTATACCTCGAACTAAATACATCCATTTGCAGGAACTGAAGGAAGTTCTACCCCAAGACGTTCATTTATTTTATGACAGTTTACCCCATGAGTGTCCAGATAACAGGAGAAATGGAAATCCCTGCTCGTGCAGAAAAGATGTTTTGAGCGAAGAGTCTTAAAATATTATTAACAATGAG
This sequence comes from Chilo suppressalis, assembly GCA_902850365.2. Taxonomy (NCBI): domain Eukaryota; kingdom Metazoa; phylum Arthropoda; class Insecta; order Lepidoptera; family Crambidae; genus Chilo; species Chilo suppressalis. Next base: position 1,245,843 of record OU963905.1, on the reverse strand, counting down.
ACTGCTTAACTAAGTCTGATTATTTGAGATTAATACTAGTTCGTGCTATTGATTGATTTAATTAAGAAACCTTAATGGATCTCACTATTATAGTTAGTTGTAGTACTCGTAATAGAGACTGCTATTTTTTATTCCTGGTTTGAAGCTAAGGTACCCACCTAAACTTATCCTAGGTAAAATGTTCATAGTCAAGTAAATGTTTTTTAAGGCTTGGTGAGTTTATGAAAGGTGGGCGTTGGTTTAATTTTATATTATTTGTAATAATTTCTAAAAATGTTTTCTTTTATGATCTTTTAATAATATGATGTGATAATGATAATGTTTACGCATCTTTGCTAGATAATGGAGACATTTAATACTTTGTTTTCTTTTTGTTCAAAGTTTATACTTTTGGAAGACGTCCTTTATTGTGTTTTTCTAAACATTTTATTTTGTTTAAATAAAATGCGTAAGTTTTTACGCATTAAAATATTGTAGCTAGATTAAGTACATATTAATACGATATTTAAATGAAGAAATTTAAATATTTTTTCTTATTTTGTTTTGTTCAAGTTTATACTTTTATAAGAAGTCCTTTATTGTTTTGTTTCTTTTATAATGCCTTTAAAAAATGTTATTGTGTGTCTTATTGTTCCTTTACGTATATTATTATTTTTTGTAGACATGGCAAGAAAGTACAAACTGATTACCAAAGCTGTACCTACATTGTTTTAATTTGAAAACCTTACATAATCTTACTAAAAAATATTAAGTTGTGATGAAAACCTTGTAAGTCACATCAAACTTATTTAGGCACACGATATTAGAATCAATGTGATACGTACCTAAGGAATGAATTAAATCTAAAAAAAAACAAAAGCTTAAACCTTCCCCACCCATACATTTTTTTTCAGTAGACAGTTTTTTCTTATTCCTGTAAAATTTTGTTATAAACACTTACGTGGTTTTCACTGCTGGGCGACGATATGCAGCACCTTTTTTCTTTTTTTTTTGTGACGAGGGGAAATGCAATATTTGCAGCACCTAGCAACTTACAAAAAATTATATTTTCCTGTTGTCTTGAGAATATTTAAATTATCCTCAAAAAATACTCAGTTATCACCTAAAATACAATTTATTACAGTTTGGTTATGTTACCACTTTATATTACATTAAAAAAGTTTATCTCTCAGATTATTATATACAAATTCCTAAAATTATATATTATTTAAAAGCACAAAATGGATTAAAACTACTAAATAAACTAAATACTTATATCAAACTAAAAATAAAACTATATTATATAAAAAATCGAATAAAATAAAATCTTGAGAATAGGTTTTTTTTTTCAAATTCAAAATATTTTTTGACAACATAATGGATACTTAAAAAGGTAGTCGTTTGGTCACGAGCGGATAATTTAGATTTTAAGTAAGGACATTTACTTTTATTTTGTTTAATAAAACTGGCTTATAAGGTCTTACTTTATCCTATAGCATAAAAAACCACAGAGCTAATATTGTATTCTGGTCGATACTTTCCTACGTATTCTATCGAGTGAGCTTTTGAAAAAAACGAATGAATAATGCAACATTGAAGTCGATGTACCTGTTCGATATTGGGAATTGTGTCGTTATTTAGTGTGGAGCGCGCGAGTTGAATCGAATTTACTAGATTAATGTGGTCGCTCTGATGACGTCATCTGCTTTAATTGCCGTCTACAAGATTGCGAGGAACTTGACACTAAGATTTTAATTTGACCTGTCTTTTAAGATGTTGATGTGTTTTGTTTAATCTCAGCAGGAAGAGATAATTTTTAATGGGTATTCTCCGTTTTACAAAAACATTTCCATTTAAAGCAAATGTGTATAGGTATATAAATTTACACAGATAATGACAACCGATTTCCTTCAGGCAAAGAACACCCGGCATTATGTGCCAAAGTTGTATACTTTTTTAATTTTTTTATCTGTGTTTCATAATTGGGTAACGTAGTCTGGCAATATTTGTCATCAGCAGCTAGCTGTCAATGTCAAATACGTAGGTTTGTCAATATAACCTCTATATGATTTTTTTTACCACGTACGACAAAACTGTGGAATATGTTGTCGCCAGCAGTGTTTCCGGACCGATACGACCCAAAAACCTTCAAAAAAAGAGCGTACTCCTTCCTTAAAGGCCGGCATCGCATTTGTGATACTCCTGGTGTTGCAAGTGTCCATGGGCGACGGTGATCACTTACTTACATGTAGCCGGGTCGTCAAGAATTTTTTTTTTTGTTTGTATTTTAGGATTGTCAAATTGACATTTGGTTTTTTATTTAGAAAAAGCAAAGGAATCATGGTTTTTACAGTCACTTGAGTAATATTTTGAAGTATAATTCTGTCCCTTGAAGATTTAGGGTTTCCATATCAAAAAATATTAATCATTATATAAGTTCTTTCCACGATTCACTAAAAATAAGGCAAAAGTAGTTTTATGTAGCAAATAATTTTGGCTTTATTTTGAGACCAAATTCAACTGTATACAAGTTTAGCATATTTTCTATGAAAAGTGCCGGGTCTCCTTTAAAGATTTATTTGATAATAAGGTGTACTTTGTGATCTTAAAAATTGTTCAACAATTTTATTGTTTAATACAATACAAGCCATATTACAAAATATGCATGTGTGTCAATTTACCCTTTTCACTTGATAAGTAAATGAATGAATTTAGTCGATTAATATTATCGATAAGCGCAATGTTCTGACGTCATCTCCCTTAATTGGTACAAATAGTCAGCCCGGATAAGATTGTGTTGAACTTGACACGAAATTGTTATTTGACCCCTCCGTTGGTTATCTGTGCGGTATTTGTGGGTTTCTGTCGAGAAGAAGAATATTTTTTCAAATTCATAAAGTGATCGAAATTACGATAGAACATTAACTTTAGTGATTTCTGTAATTTTACTGATCCACCATGATTATCAGCCTATTAATGACTCCACTGCTGGGGCACAGGTCTTCCCTATGGATGGAATAGGGAGATTGGGCCATGTCCCACCACGCGAGCCCAGTGCGGATTGGTGGGTGCCAACGACTGCAGATGCAGCCGGAACCAACGGCTTAACGTGCCTTCCGAAGCACGGAGGAGCTCGAGATAGTAAATTTTTGGTCACCCATCCAATGACCGACCACTGCGACAGTTGCTTAACTTCAACGATCACAGCCGAACGCGCTAACCACCTGCGCCATCGAGCTCCTCATCCAAAGTCAGTATAATTTAATTACAAATGAATTAAAAAGTCATATACCTAGTATGATTGATTTTTTTAATTACATATATATAAGCAGTAATTTAAAAAAAATGTTTGTATTTATTTTAATGGAAAAAAGTATTTGAAAGCCAAAATGTATAACTTACCTATCAAATATATACACAAAGAAATAGAAGAGACAAAGTGACGGCGACTGCAACTAGGGTTGCCAACCCTACTATATAATATAGTATCTTACTATATAATATAGTATCTTACTATATTGGGGGATAAAATACCTACTATTTTTCTAAAAAAACATATGTAGTAGACGAAACTACTACATTTTGCTTAAAGCAGATTTTGCCAGTAAAAGAGTTTTTAAAAATAATCATTTGATTATTAAACCATAGAGCAGCAAAAATATACACACTTCAAAAATAAAGTAAATATTTTAACCACATACAACATTTTGACAGGTACTATATAGAATACTATATTTTAAGAGGTAACAGCTTCGAAAATACTACATTTGATAGCAAAAAAAATTGGTAACCCTAACTGCAACTCTCAATGTGCTGCCGATGGTACCTACGTAAGAAACAAATTGTCACACGTGCCTTAGCCCGACTCGTGTTAATTTATATTAGGTTTAATTAAAACAGCTCCCGGGCTATAATCACCCAGCCCTATATTACGAATAAAGCCTTCGAATGGTAAATGTAGGCAATCGTTTTTGAGTAAACGTTAAAAGCGATTATTGTCGCAAGACTGAGAAAAAGTCTACGGACCCCCCTCCCCCCTGCCCTTTCCTCTTAAGTGGGTTAACAATTTTTTCATTTATCCTTTGCCTATACCAAATTTATATCTGCGATTTTTTTTATTATTTACACATACATATTTATATTTAAATAACAAAAACTTAAAAACTACATGATGACTAAAATTTACATTCCAAATTACTTTAACCTACTTAACTACTTGAATAATATATAATTTCATCATCATCATCATCATCATCATCAACAGCCCATCATAGTCCACTGCTGGACATAGGCCTCTCCAAATGCACGCCACTCAGATCGATCTTGGGCTACTCGCATCCAGCTCCTGCCAGCCACCTTGCGCAAATCGTCACTCCATCGCGCCTGAGGACGACCTACACTACGTTTGCCTAGACGCGGTCTCCACTCCAGAACTCGTCTACCCCAACGGTTATCGGTTCTTCGGCAATATATAATTTACAAAATTAAAAATATGTCACCCCCCCCCGCCGCCGTCAGGAATGGTGCCCAATAGGCTGGCAGAATTGTCACGTTGGAGGGTAATGGTAATCCGTTGTCCAAGATGCCAGCCTTTTGATCACCAGTCGCCTCAGTGAGCCTCTTGGACAGTTCCTTAAAAAGGGAACGAGCGCTTGGACCCCATGGGCCCAAAGTCTCAACACCAAACAGCACAAATAATGTAGTTGCCATTGAGAGCTGAATATTTGCGCCGCTTGGAGCACTCGGCAGAGGCCGCCGCTGCTCCTGCAGCTAGGGAGGTACTATATATTGTTTCAAACTTTCATGGTCACTAACATTATAGCTGTTAACGGGATTGTTACCATGTACCTTGTTATAATTTTATTTTTTTTAAAGCATGTAACTGCTTGATCTTTAAATCTAAAGAAAATATAACTAGAAAAAATTCCACGCGGACCAGGCAGCAGACGGGACTTGAACCCGCACCCTTCGCAATCCGGGCGAATGCACCTTGTTTTTTATAAGTCACCGATATTTGAATTCCGTTTGATTTCCGACACTTGAATCGTGAGAATGTGACCGGTGGTAGGGGTATCGAGCGCAGTAAAAGATGACGTCAGAGGGTAGACCAATATGTCCGCCAATAACATCTACCCGCAATTACTTCAGTTACTCCGTGATCATGGCGCGTGCAACAGTGCCGAACTATTGGAGTCTCATAAAAAAATAAAGTTACATGGTAACAATCCCGTTAATAGCTATAAAATCCTTTACCTTTTAAGATATCTCCAGATGATGAGCACTATATGAATTGATAAATATGAAAATGCCCGTTTGAATGAGTTATCATATTGCATTGTAGCATGTACTGCCGTACTCAAACTAAAGTGCGGCTAAGTGACATATGGTTGATTTTTCAGTCTTAAATTGCATCTTATACAGTTTTTAATTCTCTATCGATCTGTCTTTATCAAGTATTCGTATCTTTTATAATTTAAATCTAAAAATCCTTCATGTGATGAATGGTTACAAAATAGCTATAATTTAAAGTTTACACGTTGTTTTTTGGCCATATCTCAAAAGTGGGTTTTGTCATTTAGCCGCGTTATAGCTTGAGTACAGCAGTGTAGTTGGCGTGTCATTTGCATCGATTAATATACTATTTGTGTGTGTAGGTACTGTTTTACATTAAAGAGTTCCATCGCTTATATCCAACAGTTACAATCAGATATCCTCAAAAGCGTATAAAAACAATTTTGAAAGTCAAATGATGAAGAGTAAAATGAAAACTTAAGAAAACATTGAGATAAAATCATTTTTAGTTTGATTTTGTAAATCAAACAGTTTTTTTTTATGCAGAGGAGCTTGATGTTCGTCGTTGCAGTTAAGCAACTTGCGCATTGGTCGGTCATTGGATGGGTGACCGAAGATCTACTATCTCGAGTTTTTCCGTGCTTTGGAAGGCACGTTGCATCTGCAGTCGTTAGCACCCGCCAATCCGCACATATTCTATCCATAGGGAAGGCCTGTGCCCCAGTAGCGGGGACATTATTAGGCTGATTATGAAAGAATCAGATATCCTCAAAATTATATATAGAACAACTTCGAAGGTCAAATGATGTACAGTGAAAAGAAAAATTTGAGATTAAATAATTTTTAGTTTTATTTTGCAAATCAAACAGTTTTATGCAGAACACAACGAAAATGGAATCTACAAAATCGTATATGAACTCGAGAGTAATACTATGTAAATAAAAAAACCCGAACAATTGAATCATCATCATCATCAACAGCCCATCATAGTCCACTGCTGGACATAGGCCTCTCCAAATGCACGCCACTCAGATCGATCTTGGGCTACTCGCATCCAGCTCCTGCCAGCCACCTTGCGCAAATCGTCACTCCATCGTGTCTGAGGACGTCCTACACTACGTTTGCCTAGACGCGGTCTCCACTCCAGAACTCGTCTACCCCAACGGTTATCGGTTCTTCGGCAAATATGGCCAGCCCACTGCCACTTCAGCATACTAGACCTGACGTCAATAACATAAGAGAATAACTGAATCATCATCATCATCATTAGCCTATTAATGTCCCCACTGCTGGGGCACAGGCCTTCCCTATGGATGGAATAGGGAGATTGGGCCATGACCCACCACGCGGGCCCAGTGCGGATTGGTGGGTGCTAACGACTGCAGATGCAGCCGTGACCAACGGCTTAACGTGCCTTCCGAAGCACGGAGGGGCTCGAGATAGTAAATTTTTGGTCACCCATCCAATGACCGACCACTGCGAAAGTTGCCTAACCTTAACGAACGCAGTCGAACGCGCTAACCACTTGCGCCATCGAGCTCCTCGATCAATAACTGAATGCTTCCTACTTTTCGAAGTGATTGTGACATATTACTGAAAATGTTACTCCGGCGGTTGTAATTTTTCAGCATGATTATTGATATGAAATGAAATGAAAAGTCATTTATTCAGTCTAGGCTGTTACAAGCACTTGTGAAGGTCAAGAAGCTACGCCATCGGTTCGCAAAACTACGGCGGGAGACCTTGTACTGAGAAGAACCGGCAAGAAACTCAGCAAGGGCTGTTTTTTCTCCCTGTATTGTTATATACAGAGTCGTCAACTTGAAAAATGACTTCAGAGATACGTCTGAAGTCACCTTCCATTACATCATTTATATGTAATGTAAAACTACCAAAAGCTTCTATCAATGAAATGGTCGGCTAAAAAAATCGACTCGATTCGAAGAGAGCAAATGTTTGATTCTCATACATGTCCCTTCTGTTTGCTTGAACAGCAACTATGTACACATTGCTCGGTGTTACAACTGTGGTCCCTGAGGTAACCGGATCGTAGTCAGTTAGCTAAAATCGACAGCAAGTCAAGGTAGCCACAAATTGTAAGTAAAACATTTCCGATCGAATTTCAAATCTACGTCAAACAATTTAAGGTCTGAAATCGATTGGGAATTGTCAACTTTGTGTAACCGGTGACAGTATTAGGTCGACATAACGATCTATTTGTGTTAAGTGTGTGCGCAGGCGACGGTAGTCAACTGATTAAACTTATGCTCCCATTGGTATGGTGTATGTATGCAGTCTGCTTTCCGATATTAAAGGGAATCGTGTTCGGTGAATTTTTAATGTTAAGTTAGCTTGGACAGTCAAGTTGTTGTAAGTCTAGTAGAGTCTGTGCGGAAAGAGAATGGGCGTGGCGAAAAACGGAACTAACATTAAGATCTTTATTTGACAATCAAACCCAGCCAGCAATCTGTAAAACTTCAAAGTTTTGTATTGATACGGATTTGTTTGTTGTTGTGATTTCTTGAGGTTTTCCGTATTTAATCATGTCTAAAAGGGGTAAAACCTTACAAATATGGTAGAAAAGCACTACAGCGCCCTCCAATTGAAATTCCATTCTCTTTCCGCACAGACACTAGTGATACAGAAATAGGGAAGTCAAATGCCGCAAGATACATCAGAATTATTATAATATTTGTTTCTTAGGTTTTTACTCACATCACTCATTAAATAAAACTATTTTTTACTGGTTAGATGTACTGAATTTATTTATTTATTGTCTTTTCGTATCCTTTTCAGGAATTTTCATTATTCCGACGACGCATTCCTGAAAAGGTTGCGAAACGTCAATAAATAAATAAATTCAGTACATCTAACCCGTAAAAACTATTTTTATTATTATAATAGTCTCATTTTAAGGGTACAATAGGGTATTAAGTCGGCAAAACCATTTATTTTTTTATTAATTGTATTTTAATTCGAAATAGTTTTTGAATTATAGCAACTCATGTCGTCAATTTCTAGGCAAAATTTATGATTGTGAGTTTTGTAAATAGTATTAAGTTAAGGTATTGTATATTGCCTATTGCCCGTTCGGATTAATACAAGTTTGAAGTTTTATTTAAATTAATACCCTCTGGCATGCTCAATTTTATTTAAAATGATATTTTCAGCGAAATTATTTTAAAATGATACTTGTTTTAATTTTAACATGAGCCATTTAAGCCATTTCAACTGCATATAGGGTATTCTCTTTACCCAGTCACATAAAAGTACTTTTAAAATAAAAACTACTATTGATACACTAACTAAACTTACTCAACACAAAGAAGGATAATGTACGTTTAAACCAAGGTATCATTTTAAACATTTGAACAAGTAGTTCCGATTCTATAATTTTTTAAAACTTCAAAACGCGATATCTCAAAACACTGATTTTGAAGATAAACCCTTTTGTTTGTGACGTGTGACTTAAAGCCTCCCCTATATGCCTGTTCGTCCTTCTGTCACAGGACAATTTCTCGAAGTCATAGATAAAAAGTTCCAATTTCACAGAATATGTATTGCCACGTTAAAAAAAGAACTGTTTTTAAAATTAAGAATTAAATGGAGCCCTCATGCAAGAAACGTATTATGGCCATAGTGATTCACAAGTGGAAACGGCAAATTATGTCAAAGTATTGTCTTATATTAACAAATTACTTTTTATTAGCAAACCAGTGAACCAAACGTTCACCAAAGCCTGATTTAAAAAAAAAATGTATTTAATTAAATGAGAACTTCGGAGATTTTGTGTGGTTTCGTTTGAAATTCGTGATTTCTCGAAAACCGGAAGTGCTACGTTACTCAAATCCGGTTTGTAGTCTTATCAGACTATTCTTAACTTATAACTTAAATATTCTCTTTATCTATCTCTTACGGTTTGGCCGCTGAAACAGCACCACAGACAGACGGACGGACGGACTTGTCTAATAGATAAGAGATTCTTATTGTTTGGGTTTGGGCAGTTTGACATAGGAAGGTATCGTCAGAAGCAGTTACCGAAACTGCGTGTTATAGATATACTTAATGCCAATAAAGGCATGTTAATTAAATTTTTATTTTTTAAGCATGTAACTGCTTGATGTTTAAATCTAAAGAAAATATAACTAGAAAAAATTCCACGCGGACTAGGCAGCAGATGGGACTCGAACCCATTTGACATTGTGGATTACTTACAATGCTAAGAGATGGCGCTGCCTTACAGCTTAAAAATGGCTAGAAGAATTTCGACGTGGCCATCGGGGCCGCGGTAGCATTATTGGTCAGTGCATTCGCCCGGTTAGCGAAGGGTGCGGGTTCGAGTACCGTCTGCTGCCTTGCCCGCGTGGAATTTTTTCTAGTTATATTTTCTTTAGATTTAACAAATTTCTTCATTTATCAGGTAGATTTTCAAAAAGTATTGGGCACTTATTTTTTGTTTATTCATACAATCAAAATATTATAGAGCATGACGTCACGTCTTGGTACAATTTTCACTTAGAAGCTACGTCACAAACTCCCAACTCTCAGACTTTGACGCACTTCGTCGTCGTCATTTTGTGGTTGATTGACAAAAGAAAAAATACGTTACCATTATTTCTTGATAATGTTACTATAATCGTAATCACCCACCAACCCGCACTGGGCCCGCGTGGTGGGTCATGGCCCAATCTCCCTATTTCATCCATAGGGAAGGCCTGTGCCCCAGCAGTGGAGACATTAATAGGCTGATGATAAATCATAATCAAAATCATTTATTCAATTTAGGCTGTTACAAGCAGAGATGTAAAAAATACATTAAAGTATCTGAAATACAAAATACAAGATACCAAGTAGTCAAATATTTAGATAACAGATACAAGATACCTTTGTAAAAAGTATTTGAAATAAATACCAGATACAAGATAGTTATTTTCAAAATACTTTTTTTAAGATAAAGATACTTTTTGAAATAAAACATGTTAGCAATATAGTCAGTCCGCTGTGCCTGTTTTTGATAACAAAACTGTTAGGCCACGAACCTAAAGACGTGGTTTTTCATCATCTTACGATTGATCTTACTTGCATTCATTATCAAGAACTATGAATTAATGATAGTATCAGTGTAATTTTTTTCTCTATATTCTGAAAGTGCAGGGTGTTTATGATTGGTCAGGTTAAGGACGGGTGTCCATGATTATGAATATGCAGGTTGTTTACGATTGGTTGGGTTTGGGATGGGTGACTCCGATTATAAATAATATGCAGTGTTTACGAATGGTCATGTTCAAGAGATGATATCATTAATAAGCACCGGTCTGTCTCTCTAATAATTGTAAAAATAATCTGGTTATGATCTTCATTTCACTCCATTACAAAACAGACCAAAGAAAATTGACACAAATTTCAATTGCTCTTCTGCCTCTAGTAAATGCTAACATAAAATACGTACCTTTGGGGAAGTTACGTATTTGTCTTCACTACCGCCTAACCCATAACTTTAGGGTGCACTAGACGGCAACATATGAACTTACGATTTTCTTTTCACCGTGAACAAAGTTGACAAAAAAGTAAAGCACTTAGGCTTATAATAGCAACATTGCGCTAAGTAACAACGATGCATGCGTTTCAAAATCAATGTTGAAAATTATATAGGAAAAGAAAAAGTAACTTAGTAAAAAAAGTACATTCAAAATACTAAGATACTAAAAAAAAAAATATTTAAATACAAGATACAAAATAAATTTCAAAAAAGTATTTGAAATATAAGATATATATACCTTATTTTATATCTTGTATCTTAAATACTTTTATCTTAGATAAGTCACATCTCTGGTCACAAGCACTCATGAATGTCTAGAATCTACACGAATGTTCGTAAATCTACGGCGGGAGACCTTGTACGGAGAAGAACCGGCAAGAAACAGCAAAGACTATTTCTTACTCCCTGTTTTATTATTTACCGAGTCGGCAAGTTGAAAAATGACTTCAGAGACGATTCATAAAGTCACCTTTCATTACATAATGATTAAATATACAATAATTGTTAACCTGCATAATGATCGCTGTGTCATACAATATAAATACAAATACAAACTGACGGACTAAATATAATTTCGTTCACTCTACCCCGTCATCAACCCTATTCATTTAATTCGACGTTGTTAACAAATTTTGGATTAACCGTGTCCATTTAAAACATTATGGCACAACAAACGGTTGTGTAAGACCCAATTAAAACGGGGTATTTCTTCCGGCGTTCCATCCTATTTTGGTTATTTCCCGATCGGCTTTCGTGCACGAGATTTACGAGCGAATAATCCTCTTTTCTGCTTTATTTTACGTATTTGCCGACGAAACACCTTTCCAGTTTACTACAGACACGTTAATATGAAGGTAAATAATGCCCGTACTGATTTATTATAAGGATTTCCTTTTTTATAAGAATTTTATTAAATGAAAATAATTAATTTCTATAATTTGCACAGGTTGTTAGCCCATTCGCTCATTGGATGGTCAATAATTTATTATCTCGGGCTCCACTGTGCTTCGGAAGGCACGTTGAGATGTTGGTCCCGGCTGCATCTGCAGTCGTTAGCACCCACCAGCCACTAATCTGCACTGGTGGGGCATGGCCCAGTCTCCCTATTTCATACATAGGGAAGGCCTATGCTACAGCAGTGGGGACATTAATAGGTTGATGTAGAAGATGAATGCCTATAATTCAGAGTTGATGTTTTCTATATCCAATAAGAAATATGCTTATTACAGTTAAGTTAGTATAAATCGTTAATTTCCAAAAAAATATTAAAATATCTAACGTAATCGGGAGTTAGTAGACTCTGAACTGTTTATACTAAAATTTAGAAAAAGACAATGCTTAGAAAATTAAAAAATGCTTTTAGGAGTGTTAGTTAAAAGTGTCTCACCCAGAATTATATTCCGGGAACTTTTCAGGAAAAGGCAGCAACGCTGAATTTGTTCCTGGAACAATAAATTGATTTTATAGTTTTTATTATGTACCATAAACGCAAATGACAAACAAATGTTCAATATTCCAATAACTTACGAATCAATTAACAGAAGTCCATAATTTAAAGTTACCTATTACTTACCACACCTCAAACGCTAACTGAATAGAAAATAAAACGACTGCTTAATAATTTTCCATGTAATGTAATAAACTTATTCAATTACCAGAGACTAAAAACCGTTCATAGAGCGAGTCTATTGACTCTATTATAGCAATACCATAACACAGATTAGAAATGGCCATAAAGTAAACACTTAAACAAGCGTCCACCCATAAAACGAGGCTAGCAGCACTTAAAATTCATTTGATGCATCATTTTAATATGGAGTTATTTACGAACCGCAATTAGGTAGGGATAGTTTTAGATGGAGTATGAATTATTTATTAAATGCTATTGACACCATTTTGAAACTGGTGGGCGGGCGTCGGAAAACCGATTGATACCTTACCAGTTTAAGAGATCAACAATGATACCTATTTAATTGATTGGTTTGATATAAAATTTTAATTAAAGGCAGGTAAGTAGACGTGTGTGCAACGCATATTATTAATGCAGCTATTGGCATAGCTCTGTGTTACCATAATCAATCAATCAATCAATCAAAATCATTTATTCAGTTTAGGCTGTTACAAGCACTCATGAATGTCTAGAAGCTACGCCATCGGTTCGTAAATCTACGGCGGGCGACTTTGTACTGAGAAGAACCGGCAAGAAACTCAGCAAGGGCTGTTTTTTTCTCCCTGTTTTATTATTTACAGAGTCGTCAAATTGAAAAATGACTTCAGAGATGATTCATGAAGTCACCTTTCATTACATAATTATTAAATATACATTAATTGTTTACCTGCATTTTGATTGCTGTGTCATACAGTATAAATACAAATAAATACATACATTAGCAAAATAAAATATGTTATGTTTTTTTATTACAGAGTTCATATGAGCAAACGGCTTGATGTTAAGTGATCACCGCTACCCTTCCGTAACACTGACCTTTACAGAAGTATTCCCATTTTTATTAAGGTTTTCGGTTTGTTATGGTTTCGAACCACTTCTGGCTACAATATGTACTACAGGTTTGTCGTACGTGGTAAAAAATTCGTCAAAACTGCATGGTTGTGGATAGCCACGCATTAAGATACAAGATGATGAGGATGAATATTTTGTAGCGATGTATTTGGCGAAAAGAAGCAGCTGGAATCGATACAAACAACACCTCAGAACATTCCACGTGACTAATGCGGTAGAGGATGCAGGGCGAAGCCACATGTATGCAGAACCAAAGGATCAAGGTGATCTTAAATGTTCTGGTCGTCGACGATCTGAGTCGCTCGGCACTGCATGGCATCCAGAGAGAGAAGCTGGTGATGGGGTGACCGCGCCTAAAGATGAGAATAGTACTCCATGTGAGAGCGAACCGAATGTGTATAGTTAACACTGTTTATTTTATTTGATTTTTAATTTTTTTTTGTTATAGGGGGCATACGAGCAGACGGCTCACCTGATGGTAAGTGATCACCGTCGCCCATGGACACTTGCAACACCAGGAGTATCACATATGCGATGCCGGCCTTTAAGGAAGGAGTACGCTCTTTTTTTGAAGGTTCTTGGGTCGTATTGGTCCGGAAACACTGCTGGCGACAACATATTCCACAGTTTTGTCGTACGTGGTAAAAAATTTCGACAAAAACGCACGGTTGTGGATAGCCACGCATCAAGATGATGGGGATGAAATTACAAATTATTAAATTAAACTTACGTTCCATTTGTGAGGGATCACCGTGATCTAGTAGACATTTGCAACTCCAGCATGCTTATGGATAAATAAACAAACAATAAAGTCGAGCTTTATTTACAACAAATGAAGATTCGACGTACATAGACAAATGACTGCGTTACTAGTTCAAAATAAGGGGCAGGGGTGTTACAAACGCCCTGTAAAACTACTCATTACGAATATTTTTATTATTCCGTCCAAAATCAGTGGTTCAGATTGCCAATTTGTCATTAAACCTCTCAATAGTTTTTACAGCAGTGTCGCGTCATATTATAAGGGAACCCCGCAAGTTATTACCATTCGCATAACTATTTTTTTTTCGAAACAACAATAGTTCACAAGCGATTGCTTCATTCATAATTTTTGCATCGAACGCACAAACGGCAGCTGCTGTGATGAGACCGGTATGTTTTGAGCCACCCTATGCATACCACGTTGGGGCGCCAATATTAGGCGCGACATTTTCGTGGCTCCACGTTGTTTGGTCATCACTTGGTATGCAGCCGATGGATGGTTAATTCACTCGGATCTAGATAATTAGTATTCCGTACGTGTGAGCAGACGTGAACTGCCGTGAGCGAGCGAGTGAGTAAATTTGGTTATCGATAAAAAGGTGGTCATTATGATTTAAATGACTCACCGATTGTCAGTCGGCGGCGTGCATCGCGAATATATTATTGACACGAAAATCGTTTGAATCTGCTGTATTAATATTACCCTTCATAACACTGTACAAAATATTCTCAAACTCAAACTCATTTACTCAGTCTAGGCTGTTACAAGCTCTTGTGAAAGTCAAACGCTACGCCAACGGTTCGTAAATCTACGGCGGGAGACCTTGTACCGAGAAGAACCGGCAAGAAACTCAGCAAGGGCTATTTTTTCTCCCTGTTTTGTTTCATACAGTGTCGTTAATTGAAAGATGACATCAAAAACTAAAAACATGTGTTGATGTCATATTTCATCACATTAATATTATTAATTAACAATAAGTTAAGTATAACTAACAATTTTCAACCAAATTAGCAAAGTAAAACGACTTAGTCTATTATATTAAGCCCAAGGTGCCTTATCATTTATAAAATCTTTAACTGTATAGTAACCTTTCTTAAGGAGACAAGTTTTTATACGCACTTTAAACTTATTAAAAGGTACATTTATTATTTCTTTTGGTATTTTATTATAGTAACATACACCTTGACTCACAAATGAACCAAGAACCTTTTGGAGTCTCAACGGTGGCAATTTGAGTTTATCTTTTATTATAATATGTATTACGAAAAGTAAAATTGGAAATTTGAGTTGAAAAATCCAAAATTATTTTTTGGATTTACGCTTGCATATTTGCAATAACAGCAGGATTGTTAAGTTCTGCCCCCTGCTGCTTAAATACTTAAGCTTCAGTTATTGTCTATTCAATAGCAATATTCAATAAAGCTGTTGCAAAATCAATTCGCAATTTAATATCTATGCATTTACGTGGGTGACTGACAAGTTACAGCATAATATCGAATGCTCAATTAACTCGCATAAATAATAATCTAGATCGTTGTAGGTAGCGGACAGCGGTTAACTTACATTAATATCGGAACCAACCTTCGAATGCTTACAATTTCGTTGGACAAAGTGCATATTCCCATATACAAACCGCGCGTAGGCAGCGGACTGAACTTCGGCCATGCGGCATAAAATGTCGATATAAATTCAAATATGGAGAGGAACCTTAAATATTGCAAACAATATCACACTCAACACGGCAGATGATGCTGGCCTATAGTGGTGCCAGTTTATCGATATCGTGGGCCTAATTATCGCACTAAATTGAATGGCAATATAATTTTACTATACAGATAATGAATAGGAGAAACTGCTAATAAGATCACTTTTTCGGCGACCCTCTTTGGGTCCTTATTTGGGTATTAAAGTAAAAAAAAAAACTTCTTAATATTTTGGACTCTACACACTCTGCGGTTACAAGAGATTATGTCTTTGGCATTTAGAGTTCATTAACTTTCTTATGAAATCATATATAATTTCATTTGTGCCACATCATCATTCGTCATTAATTAGCCACGGGTGCAACATTTTCATTAGAAAATCTTTTGTATAGAAAGCGTAGTACATTACCCCCACTCCACCTATTGTGAAGTATAAAATTAAATGAAGTCCAATACGAAGGTAGCTGAATCTTGTCGCTCCAGCGATTCGGTATGTATCTTATCCTCTACCAATGGAGCAATGAAACCTACTTTATTGACACTTGTCTTCTTTTCTTAATTTTGCAGGCTATTTGTAACAATAATAATAATAATATTTATTTAGACCAGCATATAAGTAACATTACGTCTTATAAACTATGGACACCATATATGAGCTTAAGAATATAAAAGACAATCTTTAGCGTCTGCTGCCGAACTAGGATTTTCATCCTGTATTTCTGCTTCCAAAGTTCCTCAATCCTCAAATTTAGACAATCACTTGTATCCTATAAGCTAGTGAAATAAGTTTCTTGTAATACTGATATTACAAGAAATACTTATTTTGATTTTATAAAACTGTTAAAATAAAAATTGTGAAAGTGAATGACCTCTCTGTGTGTATTGTGCAAGTGAATGGGTGTATGTGAGAGGATGTGTAAAAGTATGCATGAAAAAGGTCCAATGGATTCTTAACGATGACAAAATTTCGTTAGTAAAACATCGTTGGTACACAGGTGGCCAGGCCTTCCTTTGGGGGCGTCCATAAATTACGTGAGATGTTTAAGGGGGGGAGGGGGTCGAGTCAAATCTCATCTAATCTTACGTTGGAGAGAGGGGGGGGGGGGGTCGATTTAAATATCACGCTTTTTTTCTGACTAAAACAAAAAAAAATACTATTTTTGTACATGCTTAAAATTTAATCTTAAGCGTAATCGTAATACGATTAAGATTATTCACTATTTCGTTTGAAAGAAATAACTCTCAGCAATATTGATTACTAGTCTTAACTAGTCGTAAAAAGCACGAAGCATTTTTTTTTCTTTTAACAATAACAATCCAACGCATTTAAGTAAGAAACCCACATTTTGGAAAATCTCACGTGAGATTGGGGGATGGGGGAGGGGGTTGAAAAAAATCTCACGACATCTCACCGGGGGGGGAGGGAGGGACAGAAAATTCAAAAAAATACCTCACGTAATTTATGGACGCCCCCTTTACTGAATGTCGATATTATATTAGTAGCATCTCTATAGTGCCTGCGTGCGGCGACCCCCGGCCGTGTACCACGTAATGGAGCCGTAAAACTCTTGGCCGTTTGCTCTAGTGGTCTTGCGAAAAACAGAACTTTATCGGCAAGTTTTACGAGCAGTTTTTAATTTAGATATTTTTGACCAGATTTCTCGTCGCAGAGGAGGTCTGTTTGTAACAACTATCGTCTCACAATGGTGTTGTGACAACAAAAGCACAGCGAGAGATGTTGACTTAGGGCCGGACTGCGATAGAGACCACCTACGCCATCGGATGCACAATGCTTTGTCGCCCATAATGAGACGAGATTGTAACGATACCAGTTATTACCTACTCACTCTCTATCGAAAAGTTTAACGAACTTTAGTCTTATGCCATAAACATATCTCTTTTTCTTGCTACACTTCAAGAAAACAACGCATTTGGATTTGGTTGGGTTTGAGATGTCCGGGAGCAATATACCTAGAGATTAGGTACCACCAAAAATTTTTTCTACTAAACGTTAATCTTATATGTATATATAAAACTCAAAGGTGACTGACTGACATACTGATCTATCAACGCACAGCCCAAACCACTGGACGGATCGGGATTGAAAGTTTGTATGAAACTTTGTCAATTTTAAACCGATCAAGCTGGGACTTTGCATGCAGGTATAAGAAGAATCATAGATGAATGTCATTGTGTATAATACAAGCCTGAGAACAAAAACTGTTGTCTACACTTTAGCTCTACACCGAAGCGAAGCGAGGGCGGGCCGCTAGTTTATTAATATGAATTTAATGTAATGTTTGCAGCATTATATTTTTCTCTTATACCCAGCCACAGGACATGATTCAATCATAATAAATATATACTTCCATAATCGCATTACATTCAACTGTCCCGTAAATTGTTTCAAACACAATCTAATTAAGTATAAACGAGCAGAGAGCATGCACGTTCAATTAATTCGAGTGGCGACAGACGACGACGAGACGGTTCAAACGGCTTCTCGATTATCGATTTCTCATTTAAAACGGACAACTCGCGAAATTCGTGACAGATTTCAATCGATTCGTGAGCTCCCGATGCCGTAATTGGTTCGAGATGCATATAGGGTTACCATATCTCAGGATTTATCCTGAGATTTCAGGATTTTTGGACTCTTCTCAGGATTGCGGCTGGATTCTGCAAATCTCATGACATCTCAAGATTTTTTGATTTTCCAATAAAATACAGCTTACGTTTTAAATATCTCTTTAGTAAAAAGTTAAACAAACAAAAAATAATCTTCTATTGGTAATAACTGCACAATTAAAATCAGTACTTTTTTATCCAAATCGGTACTTAATCAGTTTTATCATACTTGATATATGAAGATACATTTTTAAGTAAGTTATTTTCTTTAATTATGGATTCATATAATGCCCCACATATTAAGCTCTACAAATTACATTGATTTAAAAGTATAATCAGAGTACAAACGATAATATTACGAAAATTTTGAAACTGTAAAAGATCTCAGTATTTTTCAATGGAAATCAAGCTTTTTCTCCGGACTTTTGATTTTATCATCTGGTAACCCTAGACGCATACCACTCTCGACTCAGACATGATTTTTATTTTTTTCAAAGGCAAAAGAGTCGCCTGCATTAGTCCTAATTAGCAGGCGCCATACAGCCATAATGTTTTGGCAAGCATTAAATCACCATTGAAACTTTACACTTAATAAGAGTAATTGTATCCATCCGAAATGTCACTATCAGGGTGGTGGCTCGTCGTTACGTGAAATTGATGGGAACACCAACAGACCAGGCGCTACTCGAGACGATCAAGATGCCAAAAATAACGGATCATTAATCAAACTTCATATTAAGCCTATAGCAGACGCTCGTATCTTGTAACGTGGGCGTCAATATTATGATGACGTTGTCTCAAATTGAATACAAACATTAATAAAATTATAATATCTAATGAAGAGAGTTTACGACAGCCACAATAGCACCTTGATGGTTGTAGGGGGTAGGTCCCGAGTGTCCTATAAGCAAGGCCTGAAACCGGTTTCAAAAATACCGGTAAATAAAGGTTAATACCGATTTTTAGTAAAGGTTTCGTTCGGAGCGCGTCCGAAATGAAAGTGGTACCTAAAACCTTAATAAACCGGTTTAATCTAGAGCGACACGTACACGCGTCGGCATCGCTTGAAGTTTGTTTTGTTTGAACTAAACAAGTCACAACTTGTTAATGCTCAGAGATTGATGCATTTATTGACACGTTTGCTAGCGTCTAGTGAGGCAAGTTATTCATTTTGTAGTTGTGTATTTATTTCTGCTGTCAGTAAGAGCGAAATGAAACCCTTTAAAAACCGCTAAATTGATTCAAAACCGCTTTGATTTCGCTTTTTAGGAAAACCGGTTTTTTAAGGTTAAGGTAGAGCCAAACCTAAATAAAACGCTCCTAATGTACTTGACACTGATTTAGGTTTGAAAATTAACCGGTAAACAAGCCCTGTCTACAAGTAATCACTGAACAACAGCTGTACTTATAGAATTTAATAAAATTAAATAACTTAGTAATGTAATGAATGAATTTGTAATTTTATAAATTTAATTTTGTAATTTTTCGTTGACTTTTGTATTTATTTATTTTGTTTTTGAATTTGTAATTTGTAAGCTGCTATTATTATTATTCTTGTTTTTATGTAATTTATATGGCTAAATGGTTGAAATAAATGAATTGAATTGAATATATGGACGTGTAGTATCTTCTCCAACCAAAACAAATATCAGATGTAGCTCAAAAAATGGTTTATCTATAAGTGCTCCTTCCTGTTAACAAAAAGTCATTATGCTTTTTCTATTATAGCTATGTATTTTGATTTAATACATATAGCTTATATACTTTTGTGTGCAAACCTTGCATCTGCAATAGGGTATTTGACAAGTTTTAGAAAACTATCTCACGATATTTACTAATGTTTATAGAGTCCATAAAAAGGATATTCATCATTATGTTGTGTATTTCGGTAAAAAAACCAAATCAAAAACTCTATTTTCAAGTTGCCGCTGGACTGGAAAAACGTATCTCTGGACAATACGGCGTCGCACTGGTGTGTGACGTCACACGACTGTTATTAAAACGTCAAATCATACAATCAAATGTCACTTAAATCGGAAGTTTACTTGCGTGTGACGTCATTTTAGGTTCCACCAATCCCTAGCGTTTTGGGTCACGTGACAATAGACAAGAAAACTATTATCTTTATCGTGGGTTTTTAGTAAAATTATGAATATTTTTTCTGTAAATAAAAAAATAGTAAAAACTCCTGCCAATATTCATTCTAAATACAGATGCTAACAATTGGCATTTTAATTTTAATACTGTCAAATACCCTATTCAATTAATAATAACCAAATACGTAAACATTACCGTAACATTCTGGAAAGGCAATCACATATATTTTATGTTTGTTAATCTAATTAATAAAATAACAATAAAAGACAACTGAAACAAATCATTAAATTTTATTACATTGTTGTCTCTGAGTCAGAACGTTAATCTCCTTTCAACATCAATATATTTGACTTATAAATCAACAGGTATAAGAAACGCGTAGAAACAAATGAAACAAGAAATCCGTAGGTAATATAAAAATGACGGGAAGACGAAAATACATATAGGTAGTTGTATAATTGTATTAATAATAATAATAATCTTCATTATTTCTTAAAATACATGCATAATCAGTAAATCTACAATACAGTATTATAAGAAAAAGAGAGAAATACCTTAATAAGTACTATGTTTTAAAACAAAACCATATTTAATTGTTGCACATACTCGTAACTACTTAAAAATATCATAGCACTTCAACATAATAAAATAAAAGTAACTTGAAGCATCTTAATATGCTATTAACTTTAAAATATCCTACGCGGTACATAGTATGAAGTTTTGAGACTATGTGGGTTTTACGAATTTGGGTTTCTGGTATTAACACTTCACTCACTGTATATGGCACTAAGTATTTACCAAACAGCATTTTTATAACTATTAAACAGTAGCATTGTCATTAAATTCTTAAAATATGATTTTTTTTTTCTGTTATGCAATTTTTTAAGTATTTACCTCCCGTGCTAGTTAAAAACTGTGTTACGGAGAAGTAAAAAATGCTCTTTCCCAGAAACGGTAGCGTCGACGTGTAAGATATTTCGTGTGATAATATTAGTTCTGTCGCTGCGTTTCCATGAACCGGCGACCCGTCCCAGGACTCGTTGACATATTAATTACAAAACTGTTGGAGTCACAACGCACTTGTGTACGACATTACACGACAGTTCAGTTATTAGTTGCACTAATACGCAGTGTTTCCACTTTAATGATTTCCTTTCCCCACGCCTCAATGCAGATTTCCCCTTTTTAGGACATTTTTCCCCTCAAAAATTATCTGCTGTAGTTTTTATCGGCACTAGTGTTAGTAACTAAAGAAAAAAAGGTCTTAATCTATCTTATTCTATAATAGATAAATAAAATCTGCACGTGTTGCCACAGTTTCTTTTATACGGCAACACTGTAGTCCACGGTATAGTCCATAAAAAATTTGTTCCGTGCCGCATTATTTTAAGCTAGGCTTTACCCATAATTTTCCGCAATTTCCCCTTTTTCTTCCCTTCTGGACCCTAATTTCCCCTTAAAAGGGGAATTTCCCCTCATTGTGGAAACACTGCTAATACGTAACTAAGTACAGTAGAATCCGTTTATTATGACATCGATGGGAATTAACAAACACGTCATACTAAGCGGACGTCATATTGTGCAGTTTAGTGAGAAAAGAACAACATTTTTTTAGGTAAATACTTAATATGACTTATTTATTTTAATAGAAAAACAGCATATTAAATCAAAATAAAAATTGCACATAATACATGTATGCAACGGCTGATTATGATGATAATTAAGGAAGTTTGTTAACGATATAATGAGCTCGATGGCTCGATCGTTGAAGTTAAGCAACTTTCGCAGTGGTCGGTCATTGGATGGGTGACCAAAAGTTAATCATCACAAGCTCCTCCGTGCTTCGGAAGGCACGTTAGGCCGTTGGTCCCGGCTGCATCTGCAGTCGTTATCACCTACCAATCCGCACTGGGCCCGTGTGGTAGGTCATGTTCCAATCTCCCTATTTCATCTATAGCGAAGGCCTGTGCCCCAGTAGTGCGAGCCAGAGGAGGAGTTATTTGTATTGGATAAACAACAATTTATTAATAAAAGGTTTTTAAGTTTGGTTAAACTATCTTTTTATTTCTATCAAAGTTCTATATTACATTCGCCTTAGGATTGAATTATTAATTTTTCAGAAAGTGTATTTTTAAATAGAAAAAGATGTAACGTAAACGTTTTCTCTTGATTAAGTTAATTTTTGAAAATATATCAGCTTTTGCAAGTGATCTCAAACTTTATTTGATGTGTGTATGTTGTGACTTAGTTACGTATTCATCATCATCATCATCATCAGCCTATTAATGTCCCCACTGCTGGGGCACAGGCCTTCCCTATGGATGGAATAGGGAGATTGGGCCATGACCCACCACGCGGGCCCAGTGCGGATTGGTGGGTATTAACGACTGCAAATGCAGCCGGGACCAACGGCTTAACTTGCCTTCCGAAGCACGGAGGAGCTCGAGATAGTAAATTTTTGGTCACCCATCCAATGACCAACCACTGCGAAAGTTGCTTAACTTCAACGATCGCAGCCGAACGCGCTAGCCACCTGCGCCATCAAGCTCCATTTTTTTCTATTTTACATTAAAATAGTAGAAGTAGCGCATTCTATCTTTTCCATCACTCCCAGTCCATTATGTGTGACTACTTTTCTATTAGCATTGGAGGAAGCTTCTGCCGCGGTGTAATACATATATGTTTGCGTCACTGGAAGATAACTATAAAATACGCTGAGCAATAAATTGTGAATGCTGATGTCTGCGGGTTACGGGTGACGTTAATGGAAGATTGGATTGATTTCAGATATAAATATACATATAAACATGTTTTCAAATGTACAAGATGATAGCTTGGCATTAAAATGGAGCTATTGATATTTTCTAAACTACATATCTTGCCAGAGCTTGAATCTACAAACGCATCTGATACAGGTTATGACACGATATGTATTTTGTCATTGAACTCAGTCAAGGCTTAAGACCATATTTCCGAATGGTACACCAGGAGCTTGGTTGAGTTAATTTTTTTTTTATAGATAAGTCCGACAAATGACTCCACCCCACCTGATGTTAAGTGAAGGTGAAGTCCAGACGCGAAGATAGCTGATACAGCAGTTCTACCTGCCACACCAGCCATCCTCACCCTGCCGGCCTGCATGTTGCTTCTTCACGCCTCTTTTAAAGGATCCCAGGTTGTAAGAGGGAGGGAACACGTGAGCGGGCAGAGCATTCCATTTACGGATAGTGCGACAAAGAAATGAGTCTCCAAATTTCTTTGTACGTGTTGGAATTGTGGCCACAGTTAGACGGTGACAACGTAGGCCAGCGCGCGTGGTCCTCTGAAGGAAAGGGGAAGGTGGGATAAGGGAGAATAACTCCTCGGAACATTCGCCGTGGTACAGACGATAGAACGCGCTAAGAATGCTAAGAAAACCCAGGTTTGCTCTTTCACAGCAATAATGTCGCCTTTCCTTCCCATTCCTTCTCTTCAACATCAAACCTTTTATTTTTCCACTCATCATCAGCCTATTTAAGCGGGGTACAGGTATACCCTATGGATGGAATAGGGAGATTGGGCCGTGACCCACCACACGTGCCCAGTGTGTAGGGCGCTAACAACTGCAGATGAGGCAGGGACTAGCGGCTTAACGTGCCTTCCGAAGCACAGAGGAGCTCGAGATATAAGTTTTTGGTCACCCATCCAATGACCGACCATTGCTTAACTTGCCTATCTTTCACGATCGCAGCCCGAATGCACTAACCACCTGCGCTAACGAGCTCCTCAATGCACTATGGACTCAAAAAAATGATATATTTTTGTAGCACAGCAGACAAATTGAAGCTGTGTAAAAAATGGCGTTCAGCTGTGTAAAAAAATATTATTAGAGTGGCGTGCTTGCTTCATAGCCTACGAATACCGAGCTTAGAAGGTGATTTAATGAAAACAATTAAAACTCAATGTTTATCTCAAAATCTACTAAAGAGCTTTTGATGATTCACCATCAGGTACATAATTTTTCACTGGAGTTTTATGTAGGTACATAACACAAGCCCTTGTACAGACAGTGGCGGCGCTAGGCGTCGGCGACGTCGGCCACCGCCGACGGCCTCGCGCCTGAGGGGGCCTCGCAAAAATTTTTTACAAGTTACCTATTTATTTTCGTTTCTGCTGGCCTAGCTTAGGTAGCCGACCCCGAACAATTCGGGGAAAAAGCGAAGCAAATGATAATGACTTTTATTATTTTCGAACACGTGCGTGATGGAAGCGAGTAGTACCTACTTTACGGGTATTCAGAATCGTCTGTCTGGCAACACTATTTTTGTAATTAAATTTCTATTTTTTAATTTTTTTTGTCATCATGTGATTATCAACAATAAAACTCGTTTACTCATACGTTATTTTATAATTTGGCTCACTTAATTTAACGGTTTTTTACTGCGAAGTAAAATAGGCCTCGCGGACTTGATGTCGCCGACGTCCACATGTGGTCTAGCGCCGCCACTGTACAGAAACTCGTTTTAAGCGAAGCATAGCGTTGGCACACATACAAAAAAAAAACGCTTAAATAAATAAAATTTGTATGCCAATTGAACGAAGCAATCGGTCAATTGGACAGCTATAATATAATGGGAGTTTACACAGGAGTGCGGAAGCGATCGGTCACACAGGTACCTGGCACCCAGCGCATCCTTCTGGAGTCATATTTTTGAATCGCACGTTTGAACTCAAATAAGACCATCCAGACCAGAAAATGTAGTACCTAGCTATACTTAACTTAATGTGATGGAAGTTGACATCAACACATGTTTTCAATTTTTGATGTCATCTTTCAATTGACGACACTGTTTGAAACAAAACAGGGAGAAAAAAATAGCCCTTGCTGAGTTTCTTGCCGGTTCTTCTCAGTACAAGGTCTCCCGCCGTAGATTTACGAACCGATGGCGTAGCGTTTGACTTTCACAAGAGCTTGTAACAGCCTAGACTGAATAAATGAGTTTGAGTTTGAGTTTGACCGCACGCCCTATCGGGGCTCGCTCGAAAAATACATCGCACGGTCAAACACCGCACGCCCCGTTCAGGGCGCGCTACCCACGGGACTATAAGCCGTTTGTTGTGATAGTTAGAGCCTACTTTTGTATGAAGAAGTTTAACCATAGATTAACTTGGCGAAATGACCTATCTCTAGAGCAGTAAAGTTTTAAATAGCCCGCAAATACTGGTTACGCGGACCCCAAGCAGTGAAATAACATATCCGTAAGGAACTCGTTTTCAAATAAAGTTTCATAATAAAGAATTATTTTGGAAGAATAAATTATATAGTTATTTTTTTTTTGTATTTTATAGAAGGATGATGACGGGGTACAGTAAACTAAATTCTATTTAGTCCGTCAGTTAGATGATCAAAAAATAATGGACACGTATTTTTTCTTTGGGCAATCAACCAAAAAATGACAAAGTTATAGCGCGTCAAAGTTTGGGAGTAGGGGCTCGTGACGTCACTTTTGAGTGAATTTTCCCTTATAAGTGTACTCAAACGTGACGTCATGCGACTTTTCAAATCAATATATCTCGGCAATGTTTATATTATGTGAAAAAGGAAAAATACGTGTCCAATACTTTTTGATAATCTACCTGATAAACGAAGAAAAAAAAATTAGTCATCATACCTAATAAAATATCTCTTATCTATTAGACAAGTCCGTCCGTCCGTGGTGCTGTTTCAGCGGCCAAACCGTAAGAGATAGATAAAGAGAATGTTTAAGTTATAAGTTAAGAAAGACTGTTCTATATATATATAGATAAGACTACAAACCGGATTTGAGTAACGTAGCACTTCCGGTTTTCGAGAAATCACGTGATTTCTATTTCAAACGAAACCACACCAAATCTCCGAAGTTCTCAATTAATTAAATACATTTTTTTTTGGTGAACATT
Source organism: Chilo suppressalis (assembly GCA_902850365.2). Lineage (NCBI taxonomy): Eukaryota > Metazoa > Arthropoda > Insecta > Lepidoptera > Crambidae > Chilo > Chilo suppressalis. The sequence goes on along the minus strand of OU963905.1, from coordinate 1,219,402 downwards.
TGGTTCACTGGTTTGCTAGTTATGCTAGTCAAACTCGACTTCTAAGTCGCATTAGGCCCTTTGTTTGAAATTTTTGAATGGTTGTTCCCATTGTTGAAGGATAATGCGAAATATTGTTTCTCTTAGAAGAAAACATAAATACGGATACATAATAATATTACCACTATGAAATCTAGACGTATTTTAATAGAAAAAACGAAATAATTAAGCGCTAAATAACGTTATTAAAGTTTTCGCCTATATTTATCTTGAGGTGCTTTTAAGAAGTTTAGTTATTTGTGAGTAAAGATTTTATACTTTGTTTAGATATTTAGGTTTAAATAATCTTTATGAAATAGAAAAGGGAGAAAAGAGCAGCTCTTGCTGAGTTTTTTTACGGTTCTTCTCAGTTCAAGGTCTCCCGTCGTAGTTTTGCGAACCGCTGGCGTAGTTTTCGACTTTCACATTTGAATTGAATTGAATAAATAGTGTTTTTTTAAATATTTATAATTTCGATGGTAGATATTTATCTTATAAATTAAAGAAATCCGGGTCTATTGTACAGTTATATTTCAATTCTATTTCTTTTTATTACTTTATAGAAGTTTCAAAGTGTTTATAAAATAAATAGGTAATGAAATTATAACACGTTCGTCTAGCACCGAGTAGATAGTACTCATTGCCGTCTAACGTATTAGACATAGGGTTTATCGTATGGCGAATCGCCTTACGAAACTTGTAGACGAACGATTCATAAATGAAGCCCCCGCAAAGCAACCCAACCACTCGGCCAGTCACACAGGCGAGCGTGCCCTATCTTCGTATCGCGCCATAAAATTGACTTTGTCACAACCTATAAATCTTCGCTAAAAGCGATAGAAGAAAGGGCAAGCCCGAATAAGAGGTCCTTTTGCGCTGGTTCCGTAATAAGTTTGTTTTAAGATGTACGTACAGACTGAGACAGCTTCATCTTTCTTTTCATGACATCCTCCAGCCTTCAATTGCGAAGATTAAGTAACTTTTGTAAGGTCAAAACCCCTAGGATTATCGCGAAAATTCGATTTATTAAATCATCCTTTCTGTAAATACACAAACATCATGATCATGTCGATTTTCAATGTTTAAAATTATTAAGATTTTTTCTTTCCCACTAATATTTTCATAGATCACGCTTTCGCACTTCACTTGCACTATATATGGCGGGCGACTACCTACTTACTTAAAGATGATTGTCTTGTTTTATATTTTGCATTTAATATATATATTATTCTACTAAATACCTATTTTTGTTAACTGGCTACAAAGGTTTTGGAGCGAAACAAGCCCAACACAAGTATTTTACAATTACTTACTGGGACCATTTCATCTTTGTTTAATTGTATGCACTTATGTTAATAAAAATACTTTTTATTTTATTTATTATTTATTATAAAAACTTTAATTTTATCAGCATTACAGATCCCTAAATCAGCCCTGCCGCGGCGTTCGCCACCCGTCGGCCAGCCCTGGATCCCGGGTCTCGGCCTGCGGATGTTTACACAACAGCCGGTTTTTTGCGAATTTACTTGGAAATGCCTTTATATTGGCCTGGAGTGGTACGTAAAACACATATTCACTGCTCAGGAATCCATCGATGGAGTTGTAACCATGACACTTTTTTAGATACATCCGTATTGACGTTAACGACTTCGTTTCCATTGATAAAAATTTACTTGGATAAACTCGGATTCAACGAGTCTTTCATTTTATTCTGTGTTTTATTTTTATTTTATTTATTTATTTGATCACCAACAAAGTTACACTTACACATTTATTATTTACACATTTATAGTACGACACATTATTAGTGAAACTTTAATTATAGGCGATTACGACATGCAATTCACACTTAACTAGCAATTAAATCTTATAAAATTTTGATAATTACATTAATTTCAGTACAAAACAATTATGAATAAAAATAAAATTTTAAATTGTTAATAAATAAGTAAATTTATGGAACAATTAAATAACAACAATTAAATAAATTTGTGAATAATAAATTAATGAAAAATAAATCAATGAAAAAACTATGTGGGCACAACCAAACATAAAGATTTTATTCTGTTCAGTGTATCCGCGAAGATGTCCATATCGGTCGACTTTGACAGTGAATTGTACTGAGAGAGCATTCTATTTATAGGAGAAAATAAGCCTAGTTTCGTTCTGGAGCTTCTCGTCGCAAACAAATTATACCTTGACCCTCTTGGAAGTTTTAAGGGGATATTAAAATATACTCTTGAGAGCAAATCGGGACAGTCCATAGTACCATTAACGAGCTTATGCAAGAAAACATTATCTAAAATAAATCGGCGATCGCTTAATGAGTCCATTTTAAAGTATCGTAGCCTATCTTCGTAGTGTGGAAGCTTTTTTGCAAGATTGAGGTTGTAAGAAAGATGCCATAAAAACCTTTTTTGGACGCGCTCTATCTTTTTAACGTATACATCATAGTGTGGATTCCACACCACACTACAATATTCCAATCCACTACGTACAAGTGCGTTATATAGTGTTATTTTAGTTTGTGGACTTTTGAATTCCTTTATGTTGCGCAAAACGAAACCAAGCGCTCGGTAAGCCTTAGCCACCATGTCATCAATTTGTTTGTTAAATCGCAACCCTGCATCCACAATAACTCCCAAATCACGAATATAATCCACGCTTGCAATTTTATTATTTTTTAAGACATATTCTCCAGCAAATATTTTTTTACTGCGTGTAAAGTGAACCACAAAACATTTCTTCGTATTAAGAGACATGCCATTTTCATCGCACCACTCAACCAGATTGTCAAGATCCCTTTGAAGAAGAACCACATCGTCGGGCGTAGAAATGTGCCTTAAAATTTTAAGATCATCAGCGAACAAATAGCATTTGCAGTTGTTAAAACGCTTATAGATATCGTTGATGAAAATATTGAAAAAACACAGGGCCAAGGATCGAACCCTGCGGGACACCACGATGGGCACAGAAAGGGCTCGACTCGTAGCCATTCACTACAACTTTTGAACTTCGGTTGCTTAAATAAGATTTACACCATTTTAATAAGTTACCGCTGATCCCAATAGACGATAGTTTTTTGAGTAGCACATGGTGGCTAACCCTATCGAACGCTTTACTGAAATCGGTGTATATGACATCAGTAGAATTTCTTTGATCTAAGGAACTGGACAAATCGTCTATAAGAGTAATCAGGTTGGTGCAAGTAGATCTTGCCTTAAGGAAACCATGTTGCTGTGGTGAGACTAGTTGCCGAAAATGCTGAGAAATAATAGGGCGCAACATTGATTCAAAGACTTTAGCAAATGTGGGAAGTATGGAAATCGGTCTATAGTTGTCAATTTGACTAATGTGACCTACTTTATGCAAGGGTAAGACCAATGACACTTTCCAGTTAGATGGAAACACACCAGTGCTCAAAGATTTGTTAAATATAATCGAGAGGGGGTAAGCGAGGACATCGGCACATCTATTAGCAAAAATAGAAGGGATTCCATCCGCACCAGCACCCTTAAATAAGTCAAGTCTCTTTAAAACTTTATATACCTGATCTTTAGTAAAGTAGATGGAACTTAGGCATTGAGTATTAGTATCATCACTAGCAACTGTATCGATACCTGCATGGTGAGTAATGCCATCGTATACTAATGAAAAATGTGATGCAAAGAGATCGCAGATTTCCCCTCCCCCCGATGCAGCTCTATCACCTAAAAACATTTCTGCTGGGTACGCGCTTTTACCTTTTTTTTTGCGTTTGATGAAAGACCACAACAGTTTAGGGTTACTAGTTAACGTTTGTTCTAAACGAAACATGTATTTATTGTAAGCAGCCGTCAGCAACTTTTGGCATCTGAGTTTTAGCAATTTTAATGCCAAAACATCACGCGGGTTACTATTGAACTTGCGAATTTTCATTCGATATTTGTATTTCTCTTTAATTGCTGCTATCAAACCTGATGAAAACCACGGTGGGTATTTGCTATTCCGAGGCCTAGATTTTGGCACATACTTCTCCACCACAGAACGAAGGATAGAATGGAATTTAGCCGTCATCAAATCCACGGTCAAGCTGTCCAACAGTACTTCATCCCATGGTATCACCTGCAGCTCCTCAATAATCCTGGCATAATTTGCCTTAAAGAAGCAAAATCTTTCTTCATTATTTGGGGATAAAGTTGTAGGACTAATATTAGCTATTGAGAATTGCAATGGTGGATGCAAGGGGTCAACTGAAGTTAAAGGATCGATACTCTCAGTTAAGTCAATAATATCCACTGCACTGAGCACCAAATCCAAAATCCTTCCCTTATTATTTAGGATACTATTGTATTGCTCCAGTGTATTCAAACTCAGGAAATCCAACAACTCCTGCCCAAACCTGCCGCCTGTGCTGCAACCTGTAAGTGAAGTTGACCCTCGACTTGGGCACCATGATACACTGCTCAAGTTAAAGTCACCCACAATGATTGCATGCCCCAAACCATGGTTGGAGGAAATAATTTGGTTTGCATTATCAATGAAGTGATCCAAAATGTGGGCCTGAATAGGGGGAGGCAAATATACACAACAGATAATAAGTTTTTCAACTTCCTTGTGATTGGCGACATCTATGGATACCCAAATATCTTCACAATTAGATTCTAAATTACTTAAACGCATAGATTTAAATCGGACTGAAATTGCCACGAGAACACCACCACCATCCTTATGGGAATGGAAGCCGCTACTCTCCCTATCTCTCCTATAAATAACGTATCTAGGATCAAAAAGCTCCGAATCATAAACACTAGAGTTAAGCCAAGTCTCAGTAAATATGATAACATCAAATTGATTACAAACTACGTTATTAAATAAATCCACTGTCTTAGTCCTTAAACCTCTAACATTCTGATAGTATACTTTTAAATTATTGAATTTTAATATAATATATGTCAACGCATGGATAAAAGCAAAATAACACAATAAAATAAAAAAAATTAAGATAATTTTTTTAGGGTATCGTGATTTCGTACGTAAATATAATTAGATTCATCAGACTTTCTCATAAATATCTTGCCTTCCCGAACCCAGACAAACTTAAATTGTAACTCCTTTGATTTACGGCGAGCAGCAGCGTGAAGCTCTTTATTTTCCAGTGTTAGATGTTCCACTACGAACACAGCACTCTTTTTCTCTTCTCCTAAGCCGAGATGACTTGTGTTTAACTTATTATCGGGGTTATTCTTATTAAATGTTGATGTTGCAGCCAAAAATGATTCCCTCAAGCGTGGACTCCTGAATTTTACCAATATGGACCTCGGTCGTGTATTGTTTGTATTCATCTTTGCCACTCTAGAGCAATAGTAGATATCGGTATCGGTTATTGGACATTTTATAACTTTTCCCAATTGCATTACCACATTCACCAAATTTTCCTGCTTGTGCTCAGGCACGCATTGAATCTCTAAGTTAGCCGCGCGAGTTTGTTGATCAAGCTGACGTACCCTAGCGGACAATTCTTGTGTCGTATTGCGTAGAAATTCGTTTTCTTTACGGAGTGTTTCAATGGTGTTGTTTTGGGCAGATGTGATAGCCTTTATTTTCTCGAATTCCTCATTATAAAAAGACAAACTTGCCTCAAATGAAGTCATGCTTTTCTCAATTTTCTGTAGGTCAGCATTTATTTCGGTTTTTATGTGACATAACTCCTCCCTTATAATAGTTCTAATATCTGACGCTGTGAGACATGAGCAAGGGGAACCCCGAATCGGAGCAGTAGTCCCGGAAACGGATACCTTCTGTTTAGTACGCAAAGTAACATTGTCGTAGTGAGAGACAGTTGAACTCAATGGCTGTGTCTGTGATGCCGGACGGACCGGTGTATTACAATTATTACCGCTTTTCGGTTCTTTACATCTACATGCGGGGCAAATCCACGAAAACTTAAACTCAGAAGAAAAGCCTCTAAAATCATCTGCTGTAAAATTCATACATGTGTAATGATATTGCTCTTCACAACGACAACAACGCAGAAATCCGATATTCTTCAAAGTATTTGGGCAGGCAGCACAAACATTATTCTTATTAGGCATTGTTTATTTATAAAAAACAGATGGTATTGCAAGTTGTAGGTAAAGTAAACTTTATCAAACAATCAGTTAGAAACGTCCTCGAGCACTGATAGTAGTTGCATGCGGTGGCGACGAAAAGGTCTTAAGCGCCGTGGGGACCGCGTCACTTACGCGTATTCTTCAAAACGACGTATTCGGAGATTACACACCACAAAGTTGTTTGTTTTAGGAATTTATAATTTCGTTTTTAGTAGAATAAATTTCACGTATAAAATATTAGCACTTAATGCTTCTTTTGAACCATTTTTCACTCAATAATTCACGTTATTTACAGTCAAAATTATTAAATAACTTGAGAGCAGACAAATAAACTGTTGCTAGTTACAACTACCCGGTCGAGTCTCGAGTCGAGTCTGTTATTTTACTTTTTGAATAACTCTACTCTTCTTAAAGTTTTTCGTTTGCATCTTTAAACGTGAAGCATCCAGTGTTACACTAAATTGTTTCGCTTTATTTATTTCAATATAATAGGGTATTTGACAAGTTTTGTATTTCAGTAAAAATAACCGAATCAAAAACTCCATTTTCAAGTTGCCGCGAAAACGTTACTCTGGACAATATGGCGTTTTACTAGTGTGTGACGTCACACGACTGTTATGAAAACGTCAAACGATACAATGTAATGTCACTTTAACCGGAAGTTTACTTGCGTATGACGTCATTTTAGGCTCCGCCAATCCCAAGCGTTTTGGGTCATGTAACAATAGATAAGAAAACTATTATCTTTTTCGTTAGTTTTTAGTAAAATCATGAATATTTTTTTTGTAAAAATAGTAAAAACCCCTGCCAATATTCATCTAAACACAAATGCTAACAATTGGCACTTTATTTGTAACACTGTCAAATACCCTATTAAGTGAAACAAACTTTTCGCTTGTTCAAATATTTGTTTGCATATTTTTACTTTAACAATCATCATATCAGCCGTACGACGTCACAGGACATCGCCAAAGATTCCCACAACTATACTATGAAATTATCTAGTATTTTAATGATTTTAATAAGAAGAACAAGAAATAACCCTCAGAGATCGATAGATTAATGCCCTGCTTATTTGTTCTTTCTTCGCATGAGAGCGTTTCAGTTCAGATAAAGAAAGATAAGAAGGCATACATGAATACTCGACGGTATCAGCTACAATAATAAAGTTTACATAAAATACATAATAGATCAAACGTTGAACCGACTCCCAACATATTTTTCGTCGGAAGATTTACAACTGTTGGTCGTAGCGTTGCTGGCGTCGACGTATGCCATTATCGTGAAAATATGATGTTTTTTAGCTGAGCAATGAATGAATGAATTAATACGGACCCGATACGGACCTCTGGAGTGGTGCCAATAAAGTAGTTTAAAGGCGAACTTTCTGCGTGCGGGTGGCAGCAATAATTCGTCTCGGACAACGATAAATGTCCCGGACGCGCGGGACAGCATTATCGCGCGCCGGTTTCGCATGGAATATCGAGTGTCGCCATCTCGCGGACGCGACGTCTCGGTTTTGTGCCAGGCGATGTTTTTGGAGTGTTTATGTGTTGGGCACCGATGGACTGCGGGAGACCTGATGGACTCTCAAAAACTAAAATTAACGCGGGCGAAGTCACGGGCTGCCGCTAGTCCTATACTACTAATATAAATGTGAAAGTTTGTATATTAATCACACAAAAACTTCTGAACGGATTTTGATAAAATAAGTAGTCGAAGACCATTGAGATAGTAGTATTAGATAACAGTAGTATAAATAGACCATTGAAATAGTAGTATGTAGACCATTGAGATAGAGATAGTAGTAGTATAGTATTTTTTTCCCGGAAAAATGTTAGGTTCCTGTGGGATTGCGCTGCCATTCGGAGACGGGTTCCGCGACCACACCCGCCCCCTCGGCATGCACTAGGGGGACCGCGGTCCTCATAGTGCGTGTCGGGTGACGGTGCAGGAGTATTATCCGGTTTTTAGTGGCCCTGTTCAAGGCGTAGGTAGGGCCCTGTTCACATCAGCGAGCTCCAGGGCTGGCTGAAGAGGACAGGGAGGAGTCTTACATACCTTCTTCTCGCTCCCCCAGTTGTTGAAGAATGCGTAAGGCATTTTCCAGACACAAAAAAAGGGTCCTGTGGGATTCTCACAAAACAAAAGTAAGTAGTAATGCAGACGATGTCGCGGGAGGCTGCTAGTATTTAATATTTATTTTGCATTTATACAAAAATAGTGGGAATAAAGCCGTTCGATTTCGGCGTGGTAACTTTTAAACGAATAAAACTACTGTAAAATTTGTGATGCACACCATTTGGGTGACCGCAAGACTTTTTCTAATTTTTGAGTCGTGCGGACTGAAAAACGACTAAACGCGCGTGTGGCGGGCGGGTGCGGACAGGGTTACCGACTAGCTTTAATATTAAGGTACGCAAGCGACTGAAATGATCGAAACGAAAATATATTTCATCCAAATTGACTCATTGAAAGTCCATTATTTTTTCTATGGTATTTTTTCTGTAGATTTTTTTTTTATAGATAGGTCCGACAAATGACTCCACCCCACCTGATGTTAAGTGAAGGTGAAGTCCAGACGCGAAGATAGCTGCTACAGCAGTTCTACCTGCCACACCAGCCATCCTCACCCTGCCGGCCTGCATGTTGCTTCTTCACGCCTCTTTTAAAGGATCCCAGGTTGTAGGAGGGAGGGAACACGTGAGCGGGCAGAGCATTCCATTTACGAATAGTGCGACAAAGAAATGAGTCACCAAATTTCTTTGTACGCGTTGGAATTGTGGCCACAGCAAGACGGTGACAACGTAAGCCAGCGCGCGTGGTCCTCTGAAGAAAAGGCGAAGGTGGGATAAGAGAGAATAACTCCTCAGAACACTCGCCGTGGTACAGACGATTGAACGCGCTTAGTGACGCCACGTCACGGCGTAATTGAAGAGGCTCAAGGTGTTAAGTCACCTCCTCATCGCCTATGATGCGGATCGCGCGCCGCTGTAACCTTTCCAAAGCATCGAGCAAGTACTTGGCGGAGCCATCTCAGAATGCCATATGAAGAGTCGTTTTAGTCTACACTATAGCTCTACACCGATGCGAAGCGAGGGCGGGCCGCTAGTGACATAATAAAATCATAATTCAGAAGACGCATCTTGAAAACGTCAATAAATAAATAAACCAGTGCATCTATACCGTTGAAACTTGTTTTATTTAATGAGTGATGTGCGTGAAAACCTAAGAAACAAATAAGTATATTTAGGTCTGAAAAGGAATATAAACAAAATTTTAGAAATATAAACATGGTTTTATTGTTTTAAAGACATTATTTTGTTATTGCTTCTCGCGTGCTAGGAATATTGATGCGGAGCAGCTATAGTGCTAAAAAAACTCATGTAAGAAAGAAAGAAAGAAAAATCATTTATTGGCCTTAAAACACAAGTATGTAACAATAAGAAATTATATACCCATAAAAATAAAAACAAACGGACAACAACAATATGCAGAAAGAAGAAAGGCCAATTGGGACCCAGCCTCAGCTTAATGCTGTTACAATGGGACGGGAATATTCCCACCGTAACAGCGCTGGTATTCTGGCAGTAATTAAGAATACGGTACTCAAATATATGGTATTGAAATAAATTTCAAATCACACCAGAGGAATCCACGGTATAAAGTGAGTTTGTTCCGGCATAGCATATGATAACAGTAATTTTCATACTTGTTTTTTGTTAAACAGTACAAAGTATAATGTGTTGATAAATAGTTTAATACTGGTTTTAACAGTACAGGTGAGCACCCTAGCCGCGGTATTTTTCATACTTGTTTTTTGTTAAACAGTACAAAGTATAATGTGTCGATAAATAGTATAATACTGGTTTTAACAGTACAGGTGAGCACTCTAGCCGCGGTATTTTTCATACTTGTTTTTTGTTAAACAGTACAAAGTATAATGTGTTGATAAATAGTTTAATACTGGTTTTAACAGTACAGGTGAGCACCCTAGCGGCTGCGGTTAGTTTGTTTAAGTTCGGTTTACGATAGTCCCCGTTTTGTCCGGGCTATTTTAAACGTACCCGGGCTCGATCCACTAATTATGCCGAGTAACTGGATACGTTGAGGGATCGTGTTCTGGATCTGGTGTGGTTAGTTAGTGGTTTGTTAATCTTCACTACATAGCTACTAATTTCATTATTTGATCCAACTGCTTTCTGAAGCCTAATTATGTACATTTCTCTTAAGAAAAGTTTTACTAGAAAAAAACAAACCACGTGGACCAGGCAGCGGACGGGACTCGAACCCTTCGCACCCTTCGCAATCAAGGAAAATTTCGACGCGGCCACCAGGGCCGCGGTAGCTAATTGGTCAGTGCATTCGCCCGGATTGCGAAGGGTGCGGGTTCGAGTCCCGTCCGCTGCCTGGTCCGCGTGGATTTTTTTCTAGTAAACTTTTCTTTAGATTTAAACATCTAGCAGTTATGATGGTTAAAGAAATAAAAACATAACTACATTTCTCTTTCTACACATCTTTTCATTTCATAGTACATGGTTTTCATTTGTATATATATATTATATTAAACCAACACACACCAATTAGCCTAGCCCCAAAGTAAGCACTGCAGGCTTGTGTTATGGGATACTAGCGTAACTGATAGAATACATATACTGATACATATATAAGTATATTTATATAGAGATATATAATAAACATCCATGAATGTATTACAAATGCTCGTATTTATCACACAAACATCTGCCCCCACCGGGATTCGAACTTTGCGCCAGGTTTCGCGTTTTAACCACTCGGCCACGGAGATCGATATTTGTACTATATGACACAGCAATCTAAATGCAGGTGAACAATAGGGATGATGACTAATTTTTTTTCTTCTATCGATAAGTATTGGACACGTATTTTTTCTTTTTTCACATAATATAAACATTGCAGAGATATATTGATTTGAAAAGACGCATGACGTCACGTTTGAGTACATTTATAAGTGAAAAATCACTCAAAAGTGACGTCACGAGCCCCTACTCCCAAACTTTGACGCGCTATAGGGATGTTCGATGAACATCGATGTTCGATGATCATCGATGTTGAAAGCAAAAACATCGCTGTTTTAACATCGATATTGCTATTCGAAAAATATCGTAACATCGATGTTAACGGCATCTATCATCGATGTTAACTCACGGCCTCACGCACGACACGACCAATGCAACTTACGAAACAAAATATGTCTTTTATGAACGCATCCACAAATCAAACGCGTATTCATTGAGGGCGCACCGGTCGTTCGTTCCTTTCATTCGTACGTTCTTCGTCGTCTCCTCGCTCGCCAGATTATAAACAATAGAACATTATAAACTTGTAAATGTCAAAAACTCTACGCCTTCCCCTCATGATCACGAAATGCCTTCCGAGTTGAGCTACTTTTTGAAAAATCCAGTATCTGATCTTAAACAAGATCCTATCCAAGTTTGGAACAATGTCCTCGGTTCCACTTACCCGAAATTGAAAAAAATAGCGGTGAAATATTTGAGTACTATCGCGACATCAACGCCATCCGAAATACTGTTTTCAAAAGCTGGCTCTACTCTTTATCAACAAAGAAATAGATTATAAGGTTCTTCATTATCAAAATTACTCTTCCTTCAGTCAATTGATACAAAATATTGGAATATGTAATCATTTGATCTGTTTCTTAATAAAATAATCCCGAACTTTTACAGTGTTTTATTTTTTTGTCAGTTATTATTGCATAAATCATCGATGGTATCCAACATCGATGTTCGGTTTTCGATAAATATCGAACATCGATGTCGGGCTTTCGATTATGGCATCGATGTCAACATCGATGTTTTTCGAATATCGATCATCCCTAACGCGCTATAACTTTGTCATTTTTTGGTTGATTACCCAAAGAAAAAATACGTGTTCATTATTTTTTGATCATCTAACTGACGGACTAAATAGAATTTCGTTTACTGTACCCCGTCATCACCCCTATTGTAAATAATGTAATGAAAGGTGACTTCTTGAATCATCTCTGAAGTAATTTTTCAACTTGATGATTCCGTAAATAATAATACAGGGAGAGAATGAAAGAGCCCTTGCTAAGTTACTGGCCGGTTCTTCTTAGTACTGTCACAAACACTCTCGATACGGAACCGCGAAAGTGCTAGAGATCGAATTTGCCAGAGCACCGCGGGTCGCGATAGAGGTCGGGTAATGCGGCTCATTCTAAAATGAGCCTTATGCAGTGCGGCGTAAGGGAGAAAGTGCAACGACATCTGCACTTGTTTAGAAGTTATGCGCGTTACCTGCGTAGGTATAAGTAGGTACTTCGTACTCGCGGGTGCTAGGTAATTCTCAATTTAACAGGTACTTTCTAGAATGCGTCGATCGGCGTATATAAGCGGGATGACGCCGCGCAGAGACAGTTGAGTTTCAATAGCGATTTCGGAGCGAATCCAAAGGCGATCAAAGTGCAACAAAAGTATTCCAGTGCGATAATTTAGAGACTTGCATAGTGAAATACAGTGTTTAGTGAGTGTTTTGCAATTAACATTGTGTGATAATTGTGTGAACTGAGTGGTGAATAAAGAACTGTCAAGCGTAAACTGGCATATAATTTCAAACCCCATCCCCACACGTAACAGTACAATAAGGTCTCCCGCCGTAGTAGCGAACCGATGGCGTAGCTTCTAAACTAGACATTCATGAATACTTGTAATAGTTTAAAGTGAATGAATCATTACCCCCTTATTATTAAAAAGCAAGGAATAAGCTAAGACTAGTTACGCCGTGTAGCACTTATGTAGTTTTTTTTTATAGATAGGTGTGACAGATGACTCCACCCCACCTGATGTTAAGTGAAGGTGAAGTCCAGACGCGAAGATAGCTGATACAGCAGTTCTACCTGTCACACCAGCCATCCTCACCCTGCCGGCTTGCATGTTGCTTCTTCACGCCTCTTTTAAAGGATCCCAGGTTGTAAGAGGGAGGGAACACGTGAGCGGGCAGAGCATTCCATTTACGGATAGTGCGACAAAGAAATGAGTCATCAAATTTCTGTGTACGCGTTGGAATTGTGGTCACAGTTAGACGGTGACAACGTAGGCCAGCGCGCGTGGTCCTCTGAAGGAAAGGAGAAGGTGGGATAAGAGAGAATAACTCCTCAGAACACTCGCCGTGGTACAGACGATAGAACGCGCTTAGTGACGCCACGTCACGGCGTAATTGAAGAAGCTACTGGAAAGTTTGGACACGATAGAGGCTACTGGGTTGCGTTTTGTTTCTTTACTTGTACCTTTAGCACAAACTAATAACGAATTCAAACTCAATATACGTAAAATGTTTAGAAGTTGTATAGTTCGACGCTATCAACGGTAATGTTAACAGCTGTCACGTTCCCTATTTTACTTCCTCTCCCAGTCTGAATCGGGAGTTAATAACACTAATGATGTGCACATCTCATTTATACAGTTAGGTTTAGTTATTAACGCCAGTATTACCTCGCCAATGGGTATTGATGAGTCGTTAAAGATTTATCAGCTAGCGATTTTATTCGGTGTTGTAAAAATGTTGAACCTTTGGTAAGTAGTAAATATAAACAGCTGAAATGAAATGAAAAGTCATTTATTCAGTCTAGGCTGTTACAAGCACTTGTGAAGGTCAAGAAGCTACGCCATCGGTTCGCAAAACTACGGCGGGAGACCTTGTACTGAGAAGAACCGGCAAGAAACTCAGCAAGGGCTGCTTTTTTCTCCCTATATGATATATACAGAGTCGTCAAGTTGAAAAATGCCTTCAGAGATACTTCTGCATAGCTACTATATAGAAGCATAGCTGACTACATAGTGTTGGGTTGTAAAATAGTAATTATATAATGTACTGCTAAACTTCTATAAAGCCCTTACACAATGATAAGTGGGCGATATCGAAGAGGAGCTCGATGGCGCAGGTGGTTAGCACGTTCGGCTGCGATCGTTGGAGTTAAGCAACTTTCGCAGTGGACGGTCATTGGATGGGTGACCAAAAATCTTTTATCTCGAGTTCCTCCGTGCTTCGGAAGGAACGTTAAGCCGTTGATCCCGGCTGTATCTGTCGTCGTTAGCACCCGCCAAACCACACTCGGCCCGCGTGGTGGTTCATGACCCAATCTCCCTATTCCATCCATAGGGAAGGCCTGTGTCCTAGCAGTGGGGACATTAATAGGCTGCATAATCTGCATACTTAATAGGTGCTCCCCCGGGGACATATGGAATAGCGTCATCCCGGGACTAGGTCTGACAAATCAATGAAACAAACGAAAGACATATCTATACTTATAATAAATCTGTAGAGAGGTCAATTCTGTACATGAAATATATTTTCAAAATAACTATCAGGGGGTGATTAGTGATCGATACTGATGCCAAAAATGCAATCAGTAAAATTTTTGTCTGTCTGTCTGTCTGTGTGTATATTCCTTATAGAAACAAAAACTACTCGACGGATTTTAACGAAACTTGGTACAATTATTCTTCATATTCCTGGGCAGGTTATAGTATACTTTTCATCACGCTACAATCAATAGCAGCAGAGTAGTGAAGGGAAATGTTGGGAAAACGGAAGAAGTTACTCCATTTTTTAAGCTTCCGTCGCGTGTGCAGCCTTAATGGTTAAAGTTACATAGAAATCATGTATAACGGAAATATTCTACATAAAATTGTCTAAAAAATATCCCGCAACAGCATATGTCTATCTTTTATGGTTGACTCACAATAACACGTGTAATTATATAAATAAAGTCATTGTTTATAGCACAAGCCTGAGAACAAAAACTATAGTTTACACTACAGCTCTACACCGAAGCGAAGCGAGGGCGGGCCACTAGTACGACATAAATCAGACCAATGGAATAAAGTAATTAAAACAGAATAATAAAAAAAAAATAGTCAGTGCTATGCATGTTGATAGATCTCAGTTACCTGTAATTAGTTTAAATAATTTCATCTTAGGTTATTTATTTAATGCTTGGATTGGTATGGCGCCGACTCCAAATGTTAGTTTGATTTTAAATATACTTTTCAACACACTTGCTCAAAAAAATCATTTACGGAGATTGCATACATTGTTCGAAAATTACGGGCCATACAACGGCGGAGCGTACGGTAAAACGTTTTACCGCACGCTCCAATACCTCGGCCATAATTAATTTCGGCCGAAACTCCTTGGAATGTCTTTTAATCTATACCTTTGTTTCACTTGAATACTAAAAAGAAAAAGAGACGAAAGATGTACTTAGTTCTAATATTCATCATTTGGAAATGCGCGCCTTTTTTATTAGAAAAATATTGCTTCATTACTTAAATTAGGTACTATTTTCTCGCAAATGTGTTGAAAAACATTGTATGACATTCGTGCGGCTTGGTATTTACAAACTCTTACCTATGGTAAGCTAGAGACAAACGTCTACTCGTTTGTAATAACCAACTAAATATCATAAATATACTATCTATCTATATATATATATAAAACTCAAAGGTGACTGACTGACATAGTGATGTATCAACGCACAGCCCAAACCACTGGACGGATCGGGCTGAAACATGCAGGTAGATGTTATGACGTAGGCATCGGCTAAGAAAGGATTTTGATCAATTCTACACCCAAGTGGATAAAATAGGGAATGAAATTTTGTATGAAACTTTGTCAATTTTAAACCGATCGGACTGAGATTTTGCAAGCAGGTATAAGAAGAATCATAGATGAATGTCATTGTGTATAATACAAGCCTGAGAACAAAAACTGTAGTCTACACTTCAGCTCTACACCGAAGCGAAGCGAGGGCGGGCCGCTAGTTAGATATAAGTATAGAATATGTATTATTTGTTAACATTTTAGTGGTTTCGTTTTAATGAAGTTAGCTTTTATTTTTGTTAAAACAGTTTTTCTACATAACTATTCCTGTGTTTTGCTCTACCAAAAACTACATCTACGACGACCTCCGTGGTCGAGTGGTTTGTACGCCGGGTTTCATGGTGTCGCCGACTCGAGAGGTCTTGGGTTCGAATTCCGGTGGGGGCAGATGTTTGTGAGATGAATACGAGCATTTGTACTCCAGTCATGGATGTTTAATATCTATTTCTATATAAATATGTACAATATATGTATTCTACCCGTTGCCCTAGCATCCCATAACACAAGCCTTATAGTGCTTACTTTGGGGCTAGGCTAATTGGTGTGAGTGCTGGAATAAAAAAAAATCTAATAGTCACTCTGGTACGTCCAGTGTGTGGGCCGTAGACATCCCAAGCCTCCCGTAAAGGTAGCAGTAATGAACACATTTTCACTAACTCATAAAACAAACTATGACAACCGAGAGACGAGTCTCTAAAAATACAGACGTCACAAAACATGGCCCCGAATGATTTATTTAACGCAATGTTTATGTTCCCGACAGGACGTGAATGGTGTCTGTTCCTTTCAGTTTACATTACATCGCTTGCCATGCGGCTTGAATTACTCTGTGGTTTCTTCCCCAACCCTTTTTACAAGGCGGTAAAGTTCCAAATTTGCTGCGTGACTTTTTCTACTCCGCAACTTTTCCTTTACTGGAAACTTAGCTTTAAAAGCCTTGAGCATAAGGTTTATTATCTAGTTTCGTAGGTGTTTATGAGGTGGTACAACGCCCGTGGGTGGGGGTAAGGTGCGCGTGGGCATACAAGTCGTTTCACCTTCGCATTTTTACTCTCACATTATGCATGCAGATTGTGATCTATAATAAATTCGTGAAATATAGTTATTGGATGTCGTTCGTTCCGCGGGTGGTGTGAAACTCGACGCGTTTATGGGCCGACTTCTTCGGAATACCAATACGCTGGCGACATTAGAAAGAAGAATTGATTATTAATTAGTTACTGGAGTTATTTATGTTTATCGCTCGAGATTGAGTTGTATTCAAAATGTCGTCGTTTCGTTAAACGGAACATTGGATTATTTAATTGCGCGCGCCGCTGTAGGATGAATGGTATCAACGGTTTAACTCATAAGATAATTTTGTGTTTATGGCCCTACTGATTAATTAATTAATTCGGATTATTGATTCAATAAAAAGTACAGCTTAACGGATCTACTGCTCGAATTGGTGAGCTTGTCTAAGGATGTAACCTACACTATGCTGATTACCGTTATCTTTCAAATAAGTATCTGCAGAACCGTCTTTCCCAGTGGGCACTTTGGGCAAGTGCCTAGGGCCTCGCGATCGATAGGGGCCTCAGATGAAATACAAATGTTCCTGTTAAATCACCAAACGGCATTCATAGGGGGCCCCATTATCCTAATATGCCCAGGGCCTCCAATAGGTCAAAGACGGCACTGAGTATTTGCTCATCTAACTAAGTAGATGAATTTTGTAGATAACGAATTACGCCAGAATAGGTAAAATGTTGTTTAGGTTGCTAAGTAAATTTAATTTTAGGAACGATTCAAAGAATCAGTAAAGTTTGGAGAGTGGTCATAAACTAACAGACTGAGAACTCAGTGAACTTCGTATAGTTAGGTAATAACAGTAGAATCAGAAATATGTTGTGTAAAATGCAATTGGGAATTAAAGAAACGCCAAAGATGCTGGACGCCTAACTGAATCAGTTCAACATGTTGCCGATCGATAGTCGACTATCGATGATTAATCGATAGTCTATCGATAGCCAACCAATCGTATGACAATCGATCGGCTTATCGATAGTATCGATACTATTGATAGTATCGATACTATCGATGGCACAGAAAAAGCCAATACTATCGGATGTGTTAAATACTATCGATACTATCGATAGTATTGTAGTTCGTTAATAACAAACTATCGATAGTATCGATACTGTCGATTTTATTTGCAACCATACTATCGATAGTTTATCAATTTGCAATAGTATTGTTTACAATTTTCAGGTATTATAGTCAATCACAAACTTTAGTCTAGAACAATTGCTAGTGTCGATACTATCGATAGTATTGTTGCAGATAAAATCAACACTATCGATAGTATCGATACTATCAATAGTTTGTTATTAACGAAGTACAATAGTATCGATAGTATTGCACTCATCCGATAGTATTGCCTTGTTCTGAGCTATCGATAATATCGATACTATCGGTAGTATCGATTCTATCGATAGGGTACATGATTTTCGATGTAAACTGTCGATAGTTTTAATATCGATAGTTCGGCAACACTCAACTCATCTATAGGAACCGTCAAAGGAAACTTAGTTATATATACGAACTATCATTAATATCATAGTAATATAAGTTATTTACGGGATTGTTACCATGTACCTTGTTTTTAGTGAGTTTCCGATATTTCGGCAATGTTGCAATAACAGCCTACCCGGAATTACTTCAGTTACTGCGTGATCATGGCGCTTGCAACAGTGCCGAAATATCGGAAACTCGCTAAAAACAAGGTACATGGTAACAATCCCGTAAATCTAATTATAAAATTCTCGTGTCGCGGTGTTTGTGGTTAAACTCCTCCGAAACGGCTTTCCCGATTCTCATGAAATTTTGTGTGCATATTGGGTAGGTCTGAGAATCGGACAACATCTATTTTTCATCCCCCTAAATGTTAAGGGTAATCCACCTCTAATTTTTTTTTTCAATATTGGATATTTTTTTTAATTTTTTTTATGATACAGCATTAGTAAATACATACAACCCTAAAGTTTCACTTTTCTACCACCAACCCCTATTTTTTTATGGCGGTACGAAGTTCGCTGGGTCAGCTAGTAACTTATATTACTATAATGTTAGTGACAATTAAAGTTTAAAACAATATATCATTAATATCTCCGCATTCCTCGTATTATAATTTATAATGTGAGTGTGTCAGTGCCGTGGGTGGCGCGCCCATTAGTACACGTCACAACGTGAACATCTCGAGCTGACGCCCTTCGGGAAACGATTGTCATCCCATGTGTGTGTGTGTGTGTGTGTTTGTGATTGTTTGTTTGTTCTGAGCAGAGACTGTTCGACATCTCATCTCACCAATGCAACCGTGACAAGTGACTTTTTTACAATTTTTCGGGTTCCGTGCCTCAAAAGGAATAAACGAAACCCTTATAGGATCACTTTGTCGTCCGTCCGTCCGTCCGTCTGTCAAGACCGTTTTTGGAGTTCACTCCTTAAGAATCGGTTTGCATATATAAGCGGCCCGGTATGAGAAAAATGTGAGGAGTAAAATCTATCGATGAATGACATTAATGACCTCGTTACGTTTTTGTGCGCAACCTCATCTGCGCACCTTTCACTTTTAGCCATGGCAACGGATAAAAAACATTAAGTTGTCACAAATGTCAATAAAATAAATAAACTAAAAATAGATAAAATCGGAACAAAATTAATGAAAACAAATAAATAACAGAATATAGAGAAATGCCGGTAAGTGTCCAGCACTCTGGAATAGTGATTTTCAGTACAGGTGGAATTATAATACATATCTACAAAAAGATGACTACTAGTGTGTGATATTTTTGAAATTGTGTGTTTCCAGAAATACATAATAAAATATATGATGAATATCGCTGATGTTAGATGATAAAATGTGTGACATAGGTTCCATGATAGTCGAAACCATGGGACGATTCCTGAGGTATCTCTACTTGTAACCGACTTCTTGGGACTTGATTTTGTTTTGTGTCTGTTCAAAGACAATCGTTTTTAGAGTGTAAACTCCGGTCGTGCGTCGGAGCTGACACACACAATTTTTTCTCAGGAACGCGTGTAGGTATCAAATTGAAATTCATATCTAATACTCATGTTTACTGTCCCTTGGAGCTGTGAAAAAATCAAACTTCTAAGCCAAAGCAATCAAAAGATACAGCCGTTTATGCTGCAAATTT
The DNA here is from genome assembly GCA_902850365.2 of Chilo suppressalis. Lineage (NCBI taxonomy): Eukaryota > Metazoa > Arthropoda > Insecta > Lepidoptera > Crambidae > Chilo > Chilo suppressalis. Next base: position 1,199,412 of record OU963905.1, on the reverse strand, counting down.
TCGAAACTCGCACGAGAATCATAATCTACAGGGTACTTCCCGTGACCTTAGAATCTTCAAATTTGGTATGAAGTAACGTCTTATAGTACAGATAAAGGAAAAATTGCGAAAAACGTAAATTTTTAGTCACATCATATAATTAAATTTTTGGAACGAAGTTCCTTACGGCAGGCTTGGAGGGGATAGGGATTTTGCTGCGCGACCGAACTGAAAAAAATGTGATAGTAAAACCGTAAGAAAAAATCCGTGGAAAAAAGTGCGTGGAATAAAACCGTTAAATGAGACGTGCGAAGGCGCGACAGTCGCATACACAAGCGAGTTTGCAATTTGTGTCGATTCTACATTAGCCGAAGGAACTTCGTTCCTACCTGGTGTCCCACGACACCATATCATTATTTTTTTTTGAAAATTTTAAAGTTACTACCTCTTTCCTCATGAAAGCGTAGAGGTATTAAATTGAGTTTGTACGGAACCCTCGATGCGCAAATCCGACTCGCGCTTGACCGTTTTTTTTAACATGAATAACTTTATCTTGCAACTAAGTACTTCAAACTTACAACAAGCTCTACCTACGGCTTAACTAAAACCAATATACACTTTTAAGTTTCACGAAGGAGCTCGATGGCGCAGGTAGATAGCGCATCCGGCCCGCGATCGTGAAAGTTGAGCTACTATCGCATTGGTCAGTCATAAGATGGGTGACCCAAAACTTTAAATCTTGAGCTCCTTCGTGGTTCGGAATCAGCCTATGAATGTCCCCTCTGCTTGGGCACAGGCCTTCACTATGGATGGAATAGGGAGATTGGGCCTTTACCCACCACGCGGGCCCAGTCCGAATTGGCTAACGACTGCAGATGCAGCCGGGACCAACGGCCTTATGTGCCTTCCGAAGCATGGAGGAACTCGATATAAAAGATTTTTGGTCACCCATCCAATGACCGACCACTGCGAAAGTTGCTTAACTTCAACGATCGCAGCCGAACGCACTAACCACCCGCGCCATCGAGGTCCTCATTTTTTTCACAAATATGTATAGCGATATTAATACAGTAGTGGTAATTCAACGGGACTTTACATCAAAATTGTTAATTGAAAATCTTACCTTAATAAAGCAAAATATAGGTCTTAAACTACCACGAAGAACTAGTGACAACATTATATTGTTTTAAGCTTTCATGGTCACTAACATTATAGTAATATAAATTATTTACGGGATTGTTGCCATGTACCTTGTTTTAAGCGAGTTACTCCGTGATCATGGCGCTTGCAACAGTGCCGAAATATCGGAAACTCGCTAAAAACAAGGTACATGGTAACAAACCCGTAAATAACTTATATTACTATAGTGACAACGTGTTCCTCGTTTACATAACTGCCCACTCGTTCACAATTGGCACTTCGAATGAGATCTCGCCACCGGCAAGTAACACGCATTATTGGCAGCGGCTGATTGTTTGTTTTCATCGTGACAGCACCGCTGAACCGCGTCCGTGCTCAGGAGCCCTATTATTCAACCACTCGCTTATATCTTCTAATAATATTACAGACTAGCGGCCCGCCCTCGCTTCGCTTCGGTGTAGAGCTGGAGTGTAGACTATAGTTTTTGTTCTCAGGCTTGTATTATATACAATGACATTCATCTATGATTCTTCTTATACCTGCATGCAGTCTCAGCCCGGTCGGTTTAAAATTGACAAAGTTTCATACAAACTTTCATTCCCTATTTTATCCCCTTGGGGGTTGAATTGATCAAAATAAACATAACAGATGCCTACGTCATAACATCTACCTGCATGCCAAATTTCAGCCCGATCCGTCCAGTGGTGTGTGTTGATAAATCACTATGTCAGTCAGTCACCTTTGAGTTTTATACATATATATGAGAGATTAGCAGATTGGCAGTGAATAATATTACAGATTGAAAATGACTTAGTCCTAATTTTGAAAGTTTAGTTATGTGTCAACGGTATAAATGTTACTCATCCTCTTCAGAATGCGAAACGTCAATATATAAATAAATCAGTGCATCTATACCGTTGAAACTTGTTTTATTTAATGAGAGGTGTGCGTGGAAACCTAAGAATTTGTTTCTTAGGTTTTCAAGCTTAGTTAGGTATGGCATCATCGAAAGTTTCTTTGAAAACTAAGATAACTAAGCCCTACCGGACGTAAGAAAAACTGGCTCTTTCCATACAAAATTTGCCATCCAACCATCTATAGATCCTTCTTGGGGTAATGCTAAATTTCCCGCGCAAACACAGTACACGAGTATCTACAATAAAAAAGCAAACTTGAGTGTACTGGAACACACAATACCTTTTACACTATATTTTATTCTACCATTTTGTCGGCGTGGCTGATATAATAATAATAATAAATTTATTTATTGTCACATAAATTGATTACGCACTTCCGAATACATAGATCATAACTATTTATGTAACAAAACAGTTTTACAATAAGACATATATTATTGAAATAATTTAAGCAATCAGAATAAATAAGTGCGCGTGAGTGTCCGTATGTACGTGTGTGTGTGTGCTTGTGTGTGTGTATGTATGTGTGTGTTTTAGTAAATCTGCGTGCAAGTCAAAAAGTAGGGAACTTAGTTCAGCAACAAAGATTCGGCATAATCATAGTTAAGGGTAAGTAACCATATATTTATATCCACAAAATTACAGCTCTCTTATGCAAACATTGCCGTTTTTTTTTAATATAAATATTAGAATTTAAAATGACAAAGTTATTTATTGGTAATTAGGAAGTTTGTTGCCAAAGCATCAAATATATTCTATTCAATAGGTAACTAAAGCTATGATAAAGATTCTGTTCATCTCTCATTATGTTATTAGGTATTTTGTGGGTACTGAATTTCAAGAAAATTCAATCAAAAATTGGTACAACAATTTCACTACGATTTCACGTGAATCGGACATAAATGGACTGATTGACATTTTACAATGATTGAGTCGACGTTGATAAACTGCTACAGACTGAAAATATAACGTTACCTATGATGAAAGGTCGGCCAGCAGCTTACGAAATTGTTAAATTTTTAAACACGATTTAAAATGAATCGGAAATAAATAAAACATTATAAATTTATTGTTTTAAACTTTCATGGTCACTAACATTAGAGCTATTAACGGGATTGTTACCATGTACCTTGTTTTTTATCACGGAGTAACTGAAGTAATTGCGGGTAGATGTTATTGGCAGACATATCGGTCTACCCTCTGATGTCGTCTTTTATCGGAGACTCATAAAAAACAAGGTACAAGGTAACAATCCCGTTAATAGCTATAAAACATTATAAATATCTATTCATATTATAACATAAAATAAGCTTTCAAATGATATATGTTACATCGCTACCGAAAACCAACTACCACTTTGGAACTTAGTAGAAATCAGACGCTCGCTCGACCCGCGACGAACGATTCCAGAATAGTGGTCCAGTTCCATTCACTCTGTTTACTATTATTCGAGTGTTTAGTTAATCGACCGTCCAAAATTCGAGTTCAGTTATATGGACGCTCGTTATTGTGCCATAGAGGTCACCAGCCACGACTATTGACGATGCGGCAAATGGTTTAAATTCATTTTGAGTTTACATTCTCAATTTTTAATTTGGGGAAGTTGTATGAAACAGTCCGTAACCCGAGAGATCGTCTCCAAGTCACAGGGCCACTCTTACTGTGTAGAGTTCCCAGCATTTTAGTATTTATGAATTTTTATTTCATTCGGGGAAGAAGTTTTTGTTACAATGAAACAATTCATAACCGGAGAAACCGTCTCCAAGCGACAGGGTCACTTTGACTCAGTGGAGCTCCTAGCATTTAAGTATTTATAAAACTTAACTTTATCTTCATATTGCTGACTTAGCATGTTTCCCTAGAGGCACGGGTTAGCTCCAGATAAGGAAGAACGCCCATTTTAATCGCTTTACTCTCACAATCAATGGGCGAAGACCATCTCATATTTTGCTCAAGGTGGTATTTTGCATAAATCAATATAATAAGCTAGAATCTCTTATCTATTAGACAAGTCCGTCCGTCCGTCCGTCCGTGGTGCTGTTTCAGCGGCCAAACCGTAAGAGATAGATAAAGAGAATGTTTAAGTTATAAGTTAAGAATAGTCTGATAAGACTACAAACCGGATTTGAGTAACGTAGCACTTCCGGTTTTCGAGAAATAACGTGGTTTCTATTTCAAACGAAACCACACAAAATCTCCGAAGTTCTCAATTAATTAAATAGGAAAAAAAACTAACTTACTTAAATAATAGGGTATTTATCGAATATGGCTTACATTTTTTTTGGTGAACATTTGGTTCACTGGTTTGCTAGTAATAATCTAATACTTTTACGTAACTTGCTTACGAAACTTCGTTCACACAACTTTACTATTTTTTATCGTAAAAACCTTTCACGCGGTTAAGAAAAAAAGTAGGACGGAATCGGATATTCAGTCAGAATGTCTTGCGTCGTCATTCGATTCGTTTCTTTCGACGACCTCCGGTGTCGAGTGATTTGTACGCCGGGTTCTATGGTGTCGCTGATTCGAGAAGTCCCGGGTTCGAATCCCGGTGGGGGCAGATGTTTGTGTGATGATTACGAGCATTTGTACTCCAGTCATGGATGTTTAATATGCATTTCTATATAAATATACTTATATATGTACTGTATGTGTATTCTATCCGTTACCCTAGTATCCCATAACACAAGCCTTACAGTGCTTACTTTGGGGCTAGGCTAATAGGTGTGAGTGTTGGAAATATTTATTTATTTTAATTGAATTGGGTTTCGCTGAATTCATTACATTTCCGTATATTTTTGGTGACATCTGAGAACATGTACCATGCACAATGCAAGGCTCGTGAACACAAAAGTAACAGTCAAGTACACACAGTAAATAACTACGAAAAGGTTTTGTCATTTAATTTTTTTCTTAAAGGAAGTTAAAGTTGAAACCGTCACCGAGTCTCAGGGTCACTCTTATTGTGTGGAGTATCTAGCATTTTAGTATTTATGAATTTCACTTCATTAGAAAAAGAATTTTTTGTTAAAATTTGGTATTTGACAGTATTAAAAATAAAGTGTCAATTGTTGGCATTTGTGTTTAGAATGAATATTGGCAGGGATTTTTACTATTTTTACAAAAAAAAAAATATTCATTATTTTACTATAAACCCACGAAAAAGATAATAGTTTTCTTATCTATTGTCACGTGACCCAAAACGCTTGGGATTGGCGGAGCCTAAAATGACGTCACACGCAAGTAAACTTTCGGTTAAAGTGACATTACATTGTATCGCTTAACTTTCACAATCAATGGCCGAACACCTTACAATTAAGCGCCTTAACCACGTGAAATAATAAGATTAATAAGTTAGCATATCCTACCGTGTAGCCTAACTCGATGGGTTGGCACATAGCTCCAGGCATCAGTTACCCATAAAGTGCGCAACATAGTTCGATTAAAGATTCTTATAACATAGCTAGCTACCTGCATCCGCCCACCAGTGGGTTCTCTATTAGTTTTGCACAATCAATTTGTATGCAAAGGACATTGTTCAGCGTCCATACATAGTTAGCCTAAGAACCAACAATCATGAAATATTATTTTCTAGGTTCATAATCGTAAGTAAATGACTGTAAAAACAAAGATTATTGACGGACACTTCTGAGAACTTCAATTATTAGGAAAACTAATTTTTTTTGAGGTTATGTGTAATATTCAATGAAACATAGGTCAACCTATGAATTTAGTATTAACTCAGTATGAAGTGAATTAATATTACACCTAGTTAATTCTTTTTATTCGGTGCGATTTTAAAGAATAACTATTAGGAAAAACTTGGTTAGGTAGGAATCATGAATAAAATAAAAACTGTAGTTTTGCTTCTTATTTACTGACTATTTTTCACATAGTTGTATCATATTGTTTATTGTATTTATTTGTATATCACATGTAGGTATATTGTGTAAATATGCAGCGTGAATGTGTATCAGGTGTTCTTGAATAATTTGGCAGTATGATCCTCTCAGGATATTGTGGCACAGGTTCACTAGCACTTGGTAGTAATGGCTCTGCTCTTTGGTAACATCGATGGCATATTAGATAGCCGAAATAGTTAAATTAAAGGAAAAATAATCGCAAATAAACACACACAACAGGTAATCCGAAACGAGAATGCACTTTCCGGTTTATTAAACTACTCTTTGGAATCACAGATCACTATAAATGGTTTGGAATGCACGAATGCCACAGATTACTACGAATGCAAACTGCATGCACCAGAACCACAGAGTAACGAGTTTTATGCCGGCCCTTCACTTCACAACAGTTTGTCCTTGTCATGCTTAATAAGGAATGAAAAGGACACACTGATATCATGATTTAAAATAGCAAATACGAATAGCCAAGTGAAGTCCCGGCATTAGGAAGAAAGAGTGTTTTATTTGCAGTGCTGCCATAGATTATGGCAGCTAATGGTATTTATTGTCTCAGATTATTTTTTAAATTTTTAATTTAGCTTACTTATCTGGAAGTGTCCGTCACAATCCAAATACTGATAATTATCGCAAAAAATATACTAAGAATTATCATAAATGCCAAATTGGTGTTGGTTCTTAGGCCAATTTTAACATTGTCCTTTGAGTGGCTCTTATAACGAGGAGATGCCATTAATCAAGCAGCAACACTTACGATAATTAAAATTAATTCGCATTTGTTTATGAGCCTTCTTGGAACGCCTCGGCTTTTTTGATGTGAGGCGGGTTTGTGTCTGGAATTTGTTTTGTTTTTCTAGTAATTGAGTAAGTTATTCTTCGATGTTGCCAAACAAACAACATGTCGGGGAAGTGTGATGCTTAAATGAAGTTTATGTTGCTTTTAGGTCATGACTGATGTCAGTCATGACCTAAAAGCAACATAAACTTTCAATTAAAAAAATCATTCATCTGTTATTATCGATACATAATACTGAGTTTCGCAAGGCATTTTTTGTTTGAGTGCGTATGCTGTTGGTCGCAGATGACCTTTACAGCGTCACCGGGTTTGGGGACGGCGAGATCCTAAGGGGACCTCAAGCCGAGAATTGGCGAGTGCCTCTGGAGGTATTCCAGTCGGATGGCGTCTCCCCACGGGGGGAGTCTCCTCTCCGTCTGGAGCCTCCAGACCACTCGAACCTGAGGGACCCCCTCAACTAGAGGGCGTCTCTGAGACTCGGACCTGTGTAGTAGGTACCTGTGCCTGGTATAGCGTGTCGTGTGTAGACCGGGTCTTCGCACTCTTATCCTACGGGTGCGGTGTCTGCCTAATGCTAAGCTAGTGTGCAAGTATGCTAGCTGTGTAATTAAGTGAACTAGAGTTAAAATAGACTGCATGGTCCAATTAGTATTTTAATACTGATAAATATTCGAACTTTTGTTGTAGCACACACTATTACATTTAATACAAAAATAAATAAATTATTACTTACAATGTGTCACTGGACGATAGAAGAGCAATTCAATCTGTGAACAAAATATAATTCTTATTATTACAGAAGTAATCGGTTATAGAAGAGAGACGCAAAAAAATATAGAGGTATTGTGTCAGCTGACAGTGATGAATGAAGAAATTTCAACCAGTCAAAATTAGCAACGATCTATATGAAAACACCGTAAATCTTGAAGTTCCCAAATCCTCCTGAATGAGATGTTGATAAAGTAAAGGAGATGTGTTTTACAAAGGCTGTAGCAAATACGGATCAAATTGTTTCTGGAGGAACACATACGTGACGTTATCTAAGTAATGCAATAAAGGGCATTGTTAAAAAATCTTCTACAAAGAAACTATTATTCTTTAAGCTTCTAGTTAGTAACTTTCTCGCAGGCATAACAGTAGTTCCACATTTAATATGTTCCCGTTACGTAAAACCAAGTCGAACTGACAAAAACTTGGCTCCAATTAACCGGAGTTCAGCCGGAGCCGGCGAGCATTCAAATATCGGAGAACCGGAACTTCCCGGTGGTAATACTTAATTAACGTTCCGGTGGAATATGCCATCATGCCTGGAGTACGTATACTTCTAATTAAAATTTGTAATTAGCTCAAGATATTGTATTACTTTTGATGATGACTAATAATGGAGTGTGGTTTCAATATCAGCATTTTTTATTGAATGTTTTAATATTCAAAGCTGTCACTCCTTGCTTGAACGTGTTCTTATGTTCCCAAACTCAATATGAATATGGCCAGACCCCTATGAAAATCCAGAACAAAGCTCACATTAAACGGAGAAAGGACATTCCGTGAAGTACTCAATGGATTTACTGGATATATTGCCTTAAATTTTCATGGTCAAATAATATACAGTAATTTTTATTATTAGCGGAATTGTTACCATGTAGTTTCATTTTTGCGAGTTCACGATATTTCGGCATTGTTGCAATCGCCATTATTTTTTTGTCTTCAAGGTTGAATAATTTCGATTAAGTGTGTCTTGAATTCACAAACTTTATGAACATTTATACATTATTTATTTATGTATTCTTATTTGTTTCTTAGGTTTTCACGCACATCTAAAAAACTAGTTTTATTTATGTATTGTTACTGATTTGGTTCTATATTTGTGTTTCTTCTTAATAAGCTATTATTTTGTATATTTATTTATCAAACTGAAAGTGTGTCAGTAGTTGCAGGTCTATATTTCTGACAGACTATTTTTCGAGCTATTGTTATAGAATTAAGAAATTGAATATTTCTCACCTGCTGTATTCATGGGACAGATACGCAATTATAATTTTGACGTTAGTACATTATATACTTTATACAGCGGAAGATATTTTGTACTTAGTACTACCTAGTGTATCTTTGATGGGAAAACACTGGCTTCTGTAATAAATTTATATTAGTTTAGAAGTCAAAATCTAATATAATTGTAGTTTGGTATAATTACGAATAAAATTATTATTTTTATTACATAGAGATCCTGTCGTATTAGAGCTTTCTCACGTTGTTATTTCATATAAGTAAATATGTACTTAATTAATTTCTTAACAAATCATATATCGCTTCAAAATTTAGATTATGAAGAAACTGACAATTTAAAAAATCGTTATTAAAGAAAAAAACACAATAACGATTAGAAGCACCCCGAAGAAATAAAATGCACCTTTTATGCACTCAAATCTATCACACGAATCGTTAAGTTTTTTTGTAAGCTTTATGAATCATTAGTGAACGCACGTCTCCATAAGATTTCCGTCTCAAAACCTACACCAACTGTCGATGCCAAAAAGCGATATACCCTTGGCATCTCCATTTTTTCTCGATCCCAGCTGCCCCTCCGCGGGGCGTCTTTTTTACCACCATAAATATCAATTCCCACAATCCGGCAAACTGTATTTGTATTTATTTTGGTGTTCCACAGGGCTCGCGCTTGGGACACATTTATTCCATTTGCAAATTTCGGGACGTGCTGTGTGAATGATAACACCGGGTTTTACATTTTATAAACCTTTTTTTATTGACACTCAAAGGGTTTTATTAACCCAAACAATGTTGTTTGAAAAAAGAATAAAAAGTAATGTTTTTCCGTAAAGTTCAAGTTACGCTCTGTTCACTAAGTTTCTCAGATAATCGTATTATCAGAGATTTAAATCGTTAAATCTCTGCGTATTATTGTATACGCATACGCATGTATCGTAAGTGTTGAAGTGTTATCGACTGTTGTTAAATCTGCTTCACATAAAAATATTCTTAGATGAATAATCATTTCTTAGATGGACTATATCATCACCTAAACCTGGGGGGCATTCGCCTAACGGAAATGCTTTGGAAAACGCTAACGCTTTCGATTTTATTTTGTTATTTCTGACCGCCGAAGGTTTTCAAATATCTTACGCTAATTTAATTTTAAGAAAAATAAGTGTTTTTTTTAAAACACTTGGTCACACACACCAAAACTAGAAAAAAAATGTAAACCGAAGAATGTCAAATGTCTATTACAGTGCAAAGATACGTTACTTACGCCATAAGGAATCCTCATCTAGCCACGTAAGAAGGTATATCGTGTTCAGTGTTTCCACAATGAGGGGAAATTCCCCTTTTAAGGGGGAATCAGGGTCCAGAGGGGAAGAAAAAGGGGAAATTGCGGGAAATTACGGGTAAAGCCTAGCCTAAAATAATGCGGCACGGAACAAATTTTTTATGGACTATACCGTGGACTAGAGTGTTGCCGTATAAAAGAAACTGTGGCAACAGGTGTAGATTTTATATATTTTATTTATATGTTATAGAATAAGATAGATTAAGACCTTTTTTTCTTCAGTTACTACACTAGTGCCATATCTAAAAACTACAGCAGAATCATTATTGAGGGGAAAAATGCCCTAAGAAGGGGAAGTCTGAATTGAGGCATGGGGAAAGGAAATCATTAAAGTGGAAACACTGATCGTGTTCGTATTTGAGCACCGATGAAACATCAAAATATCAATAATTCATAAAATATTGACTGCAGACAGAGAGCCACAAACTGGCATAATCATTCTGGCACTTTAGTCCCGTCGCACCGTCGGTGAATCAAAGGGTATGCAAATAACTTTAATAAAAAAGTATGATGTTTTGATACCGGTCGCAATTAATTAAATATACTTATTATAATAAACCTGAGTAACATTAGTTTATTTTTATCTTTAATGTTCACAATAAAATGTATCTTTGGATGTAAAAACTTGTATCGGCAAATTAATGTTATTAGAAAAAAGTTGTCAGGTTGTTCAACTAATTGAATATTCCGCATAATATATTAAAATGCATAATTCCCTTTTGGAAAAAAATGTTTACCTAAAAGCAATATTTAAAACATTTGCTCTGCCTCAAACGACATGTTTTATCTTACATGTTTCGTGTAGGAGAATATAAAAAAAATCTACGATGTTATCGCCGGGTTTATCTGAATATTCTCACCGGCTAATGTTTCCGTTGGCATTTTTTCGCATTTAGGGGAACAGCCACGGACTCCCAGCACGTTCTTGCTTCAAAATATTGACACTATGATATCAAAAGGGCTTCGTGGACCAAAGCGTTCCTGGCTTGATTCTGTTTACTGAGCTTTGCAGCGATTCAAAGCTCGGCAAATTATTATTTGTAAACAAACGCTTCAGGAAATTCCCGATTTAACGACGCACGTGCGCCGCGTTGTTTTCGCTACGCCATTTTGTCGGCGCGGAAACGCGAAATGGCCGCCGTGGCCGGCGCTTCGGAGAATTTCTAGATTAATGACTTAATAGTTAAAGTTTAACAGTTAAACGGTTAAGTTTGAATGGGTGATCGTTGAATGGAAAGTAATGGCTCGGATAATTGTCGCGTATTGAGCGTTTCGCTTTACCGACCCAGCGGCAGCATTCGATTCCCGAAACACTGATAAATTTCGAATTTCCCCTTAACGTAAAGACGTTTAAAATTTGTATTGCGCGCAAAGTTGAAAGTTTGGGGAGTTGACAAATTGTGCGGATATAAACTCGATTCAATTATTTGCGTACTTTGTACAAACATTTTTGGAATTTAATTTTTTTTTCGCTCGATTGAGTAGTTTATTTAAAGGAATTGTTATCTTGGTCTTGACCTGAATGTCACGTACGGGAATGATAAACTTTTGCTTATTACGTATATTGTGCGTTTTACGGCTCAAAGATTATCAATTTATCAATGGGTCACTAGCCGGAGTTAATTTAAAGTCACATTGACAAGTGCATATCATAATTCTACAAACTTGAATGGGATATGGGTAAACAATAAGACCTTTGAAAAGGCAACTTCTTCAATAGAAATACCTTTGTACTGTTAAGTAACAACCTAATCTGTTGGAAATTTCAAAGATCTTCTGATTATTACCGAATGAGCAAACTCTCCAGTCATCATCATCATCATCATCATCAGCCTATTAATGTCCCCACTGCTGGGGCACACGCCTTCCCTATGGATGGAATAGGGAGATTGGACCATGACCCACCACGCGGGCCCAGTGCGGATTGGCGGGTGCTAACGACTGCAGATGCAGCCGGGACCAACGGCTTGCGGAGGAACTCCAGATAGTAAATTTTTGGTCACCCATCCAATGACCGACCACTGCGAAAGTTGCTTAACTTCAACGATCGCAGCCGAACGCGCTAACCACTTGCGCCATCGAACTCCTCACCTCAACTCACCAGTGCTATAGGGTATTTGACAGTATTAAAAATAAAGTACCAATTGTTAGCATCTGTGTTTAGAATGAATATTGGCAGGTTTTTACTATTTTTACAAAAAATATATTCGTAATTTTACTAAAAACCCACGAAAAAGATAATAGTTTTCTTATCTATTGTCACGTGATCCAAAACGCTTGGGATTGGCGGAGCCTAAAATGACGTCACACCCAAGTAAACTTCCGGTTATAGTGATATTACATTGCATCGCTTGACGTTTTAATAACAGTCGTGTGACGTCACACACTAGTAAGACGCCATATTGTCCAGAGAAACGTTTTCGCGGCAACTTGAAAATAGAGTTTTGACATGGTTATTTTACTGAAATACACAACAGAATGATGAATATCCACTTTTTACGGACTCCATAAACATTAGTCAATAACGTGAGATCGTTTTCTAAAACTTGTCAAATACCCAATTCTGTAAAATAATCCGTTGTGGATCCGCGTGGATTCATATCGTAACCGTGAATTTTTTTCAGAATAGCAGTGCTGCACAGGCGCGGTCAGAAGGGGGGGGGGGGGGGTCACAGGGGACATGACCCCCCCCCCCCCCTAAATCCTATAATATCCTAGCAAAATCGATATTTGTCGTTATGATAAAGATTGTATAACAATATTTTATAACTAATGTATAAACAAAATTGTGTCTTGTGCAATAATGTTTATTTTATTCCAGATACCTATTACTGCAGTGAGTGACCCCCTACAAAATTTCAGGCTGCGACCGCGCCTGGTGCTGCACGGCATGGTACTGAGGAGTTCTAGCCAGAGTGGATAGAACTCAGGGAACGTAGAGACTAATTAAAAGAAACTTGACTGTTAAAGTTATTTATTTGATTCAGGCGAATATAATTATTGAAGTTATACTTCTTTAGGCGCGTTATGAAAAAATGATGAGAGTGAAATTTTAAGATGCGCGCGCATCACTGTAACACAAAATTTTTCATACTGTTACTTTTGTGTTTACCGGACATTATGAAAATCTACCAACAAAATAGAAATAGAATCTCTATTTAGTGGGTGCTAACGACTGCATTGTGAAGGCCTATCAAAAGTATTTATTAATCTGGAACAACGGAACCAAAGCGCGATTCAGGAGACTACAGCGCCATCTCTTGACCATTGGTGTAGTAGAACAAAAAACCACATCTTTATTTTTTGTAATAAAGTAACAGTTATAGGTATTCATATTTATAATATTTATCCACATGTTTCTAGTTTGTATATTCGGAATACGTGTTTGAGTTTCATACAAGTGCAAATCACATATGTTCTAATAAATTATATTCAGTAGCGATTTTAATTGAATATTTTGATTATTTATTTATTTTTTCAAATTAAAACTGAACTTTATTGACTGTGTCCTTTTCCAGACTTTTTATTAATTTATTGTAATTAATTATTTGCATGCAATTAAAAACTAATTTTAAACGATGCCAAAGAAGGATAACTTCTCACGCGCCTACATAAGTACACGCACCCATTTTTTTTTATCTAAGCTACGCAAGGGTTGGTGCCTGAAAATCGTCTCTTGTATGGAACCTTCTATCAAAAGACAGACGATTCCTTATTTCAAATCTTAAAATCATGATATTAACTTTTTAATATAACTGCCAACCGTAGGCATTGCAAGAGCAAAGAGTTTACCTAAACAAGGAGGCTGTAACGTAACGGACGTTACAGTACTTACATTCCTGATAAACTTGTACTAGTCAAGGTTTGGTCTGTGGCGCCATACTACGACCAACGTTTACATAACAAGTTTATGAATAACGACATTGATTACTGATAGAGTGACAGGGCCTCGTGGGTCGACCAACGACGTTGATCGAATCAACTGATTACTGGCTAATTCTGTCACCTAGCTGGGCTATCCTGCTCCCAGACAAGTACAAGCGAATCTCGCCTATAATGTAATCATTATAACATCTACATTCCTGTGGCTGCATCCTTCCGGATTAACAGGAAGAGCTGAGAAAACTCTACCTTGCAACATAGTCTTAGAGTTCATATTCCTTGTAGGGTACACAAGGTTTAATGGATGTGATTTCGAAATCAGGGATATAGGCAGGCTAGTATTGCCGACAATATTGTAAATGAGATTAAAATGATTTTAGGATCTTGTAATTGAATAAAGCATTAACCGACATTATGTTTAAGCGTCGTGTGAAAATTTAAAGGAATTTCCGTTTCCGGAAAGAAGAAATGCAAAATGAAGTGATGGCAGCGTGTATAAAATAAAGGTAAATCGTTTTTTCATAATAGTTCGTGGCAGAGATAAAGTTTGATAGATTTATATTTTTTGGTTCATAAGAATTGCACGACCAAATGTCCAGCTTATTGCAATTCCACAAATACATCCAGGAGCTCTATTTTTGAATCACTCGCCTGACATGGTATCGACGAATGCGACATAAGTCACCGCTCTCTCAAGTCGCATGATACTGATTTTCCGTATTTTTGAATCGTTTATCTACAGTTAATACAACAATTTAATTCCTATTAAAACGGAAAAAAGACGTTTAAAAAGACAATGAGCAGTCATTGCCGCTGTGAAAAATAAACGTATAATTCTCAATAACTGGTTGTTTATTCTTTTGCCTTTTTTGTAAAAAAAAATGATCAAAACGTCGCAAAAAATCGTCATCTTATCTGTATTTTAAAAAGATTGAGAAAAAATCTTGAATATATCTGACATTTTGAAGATTATTCTACCGTTCGCCTCCACCTTTCGCCAACGGGCAACGAGTGGTCGAGATCGCTCGTTGACATCGAGCGATTCAAAAATACGGAATTAATTATGTCGAAGGAAAATTACTAGAAATCGAGCGTTCGACGCTAGGCGAGTGGATCAAAAATAGAGCTCCAGGACATAGGTGAGAGTAATTGGAGACCGCTATGGAGCTCATGTACCTCATTAGTATGCGGCCTAATTGAGTAGCTCTCCTGAGCAATTGCCTCCGCTGCTCAATTCGTGATCACAAAGCCGCAGATGCCTACTGCGTGCTGACTATTAGCAGACAATTCGCTTAATAAAATAGATACAGTCGGTAGATTGTCCTATTACTGGTTTTTTTCTTTATTCACATAGTCAAAACATTACAGCGATATGTTTGTGTATATTAATTTGAAATGTCGCATGACATGTGTCATGCTCAAATGTCATGTGTCAGGCTCAAAGTCACCCAAAGGGCAATGGAGGGGCTATGCTCGGAGTTTCTCTGCGTGATCGAATCAGAAATGAGGAGATACGCAAGAGAACTAAAGTCACCGACATAGCCCACAGAATTGCAAACCTTAAGTGGCAATGGGCAGGGCACATTGCTCGCAGGACCGATGGCCGTTGGGGGGGAAAGGTCATCGAGTGGCGACCGCGTACCGGGAAACGCAGTGTTGGCAGGCCCCCCACAAGGTGGACCGACGATCTGGTAAAGGTCGCGGGAAGCCGCTGGATGCGGGCAGCATGGGACCGATCGTTGTGGAAATCCATGGGGGAGGCCTATGTCCAACAGTGGACGTCTTTCGGCTGATGATGATGATGATGATGATGATGACATGTGTTAACGCATGATTGAAGCCCGTCACAGACGTAGCTATAATATTTAATATGAATCACAGCAAGACATATTACAACATATTTTCAATATAAATTTTCGAGTGACCGCACACGCAGCTATAATATATATTTCTATGACGTCACCAAAATATGTCGACTGATATATTTCGGTATATTACGGTACATTACGACCGCAGACCGAGTGAGGGCAAAATATATATTATAGTATAGCTCCCGTTTGTGGTAGTTTGCTATAATATAATACATATTTCGATATATTAATATATATTATAGCTACACAGATGTAGCCGGGCTTAAGAAGTTCTGCCTACACCGGAATGTCGCTCCATTTTACCAGTAGAAGCAGCTTTGACCCACGTGATCAAAAAAAGCCCCCCTCTATACCTGTCACTCTCTACGCAATTCAAGTTTTATACGCTCAACTTTCTTTCGCAATTTTCATTTTATTTATTTTATTTTGTAATGATATTCGCAATATACGCATTATTCAAGAAACAACTGAGCTTTATTGAAGAGTACGCATAGCGCCGATACAACATGCATGAAAAAATTTACTAAGACGTCACGTCACGTCTTGGTAATTTTTGAAGTTATACTTCTTTAGGCGCGTTCTGAAAAATTGTTGAGAGTGAAATTTTAAGATGCGCGCGCAGTATGTAACACAAAAAATTAACACCATGAAGTTGGTCGCTTTAGCGACCAACTTCATGTGCCGCGCTGCCATTACCGCGTCGCCCGCCGCACCGTACGCATGCGCGGCCACTCGCGGTCCTAGCGCGGGAAACACGTGCAACAAACATCGGGAAAAGTTACGAGTTTTGAATTTAGAACAGAGACTGTTTTCATATCTATATATATAAAAATGAAACCCGTTTTCCGTTGTCACGACATAACATTAAATCGGCTTGACCGATTTGGCTGTTTTTTTTTTGTAGTTTTCTAATACTCTATACAAGGTTCTTACGGAAAAAAATATAAAGAAAATCCCAAGGGGATAAAATAAGGAATGAAAGCTTGTATGAAACTTTATCAATTTTAAACCGATCGGGCTGAGACTTTGCATGCAGGTATAAGAAGAATCATAGATGAATGTCATTGTGTATAATACAAGCCTGAGAACAAAAACTGTAGTCTACACTTCAGCTCTACACCGAAGCGAAGCGAGGGCGGGCCGCTAGTTTATAATATTTATCCACATGTTTCTAGTTTGTATATTCGGAATACGTGTTTGAGTTTCATACAAGTGCAAATCACATATGTTCTAATAAATTATATTCAGTAGCGATTTTAATTGAATATTTTGATTATTTATTTATTTTTTCAAATTAAAACTGAACTTTATTGACTGTGTCCTTTTCCAGACTTTTTATTAATTTATTGTAATTAATTATTTGCATGCAATTAAAAACTAATTTTAAACGATGCCAAAGAAGGATAACTTCTCACGCGCCTACATAAGTACACGCACCCATTTTTTTTACTTAGAAGTGACGTTACGAACCCCCACTTCCAATCTTTGACGCGCTTTATCATTGTAATTTTTTGGTTGATTCACAAAATCAAAATACGTGTCTATTCTTTTTAAAAGCTTTTATTTAACTTGCAATGTATGTATGTATGTTTGTTCGGGTGAAATTTTGCAACTCAATTTGGAAGCAGACATCTTTATTCGATTGAGCTGAAATTATGTATATGTAACACGTTCACTTCAGATGACAATGCATAGTTAGACGTGTGATGTAATTCTAAATCCAATATGGCGGAACATACAGGCTGGGGCGGACTAGTTATTTTTGATGCATTCATACAATATGGGAATGAAAGGGCTTGCTAAGAATAGTGGGTTTATGTAGTTCTTGCTTATTTCCAGTGATAATCAAAAAGAAAAAAAAATCATATATAAAAAAAAAAATTAAAATGTTTTTAAAATAATAAAATACATTTTTCCTTTTCTCAGACCACTTGGTCTGAGTTCCAATAAAACTTTTCTTATTATCGAATGTTACTTAATCGCATAGTAAACGTTAGGTTAGGTAACCATTTTTTTTGAGGACTAATTACTATTATTTGATGATAATTTCAATATGTGCCCTATAGAATTACTCCGTGGTTACTCCATTCAAAGAACTGTCTCCGCGGCTTACCATTCAAAGGCCAATCAATATAAAACTTAAAGCACATTCCCCAACCGAAGATGTCATTGAACGACCACAAAAATATTAATAAGCGCGCCTATGTCCAAGCAATGTCAGATACTATCTGCTGATATATGGCGACAGCGCCTGACAAACTTGCTGCAAACAAAAAAAACACATTCCCGACACCCAAAGAAACATTTTCAACACGCTCTAAAAGACGAAATACTATCGTTTGCTGTCAAAAAGCAACGCCACCTTTTGTTGCAACCACAAATACAGCAATGGATAATCTTAAAGCTAAAGAACACACAGTAGTTTCAAAATTTCGGACGCATGGTGAAGGTGTAAGGCCGAAATATGAAATCGAATGATCAACACGAGTGGCCATCGATCTCGAGATAACATCGACACCCGATACTTGCCGCGTGGGTTCCGATCCGACCAACGACTGTTGGACATAATTTTTTATGGATCTTTAAATAATTGGACGTTTAAGACTGGGACTTGAATGTTTATAAATACCTATATTGTAAGTATATTTTGATTATCACTTGGTTACTAAAAAGATATTTGTGTTAGGAGTAACTGATGTTGATGAATGATGGGGCAATGTTGAACAAACAAAAGGATTCATGATTTAAAACAATTTAAGTCTTGTTACTAAAATGTTGTCCCGCGTTTTCAATTGTATTGCCATACGCTTTTCCCTGTCCCCGGCATCAAGTAGATATGTTATTTATCTTAGTTTTACATTATTTACTTAAGGATCTTTTAAATAAAACTAGTTTTTACGGGTTAATGCACGAAACTTTAGCAGCCTGAAAATGCTGCGAAATGTCAATAAATTAATAAAGTTTCGTGCATTAACCCGTAAAAACTAGTATTATTTAATGAGTGATGTGCGTGAAAACCTAAGAAACAAATAAATTAAGGATCTTTTTTCTTCTTTTTTGCACATGCACAGTATAGGATCTTAAACAATTAGTTTAGCATGGTATATGACCCTGTCAGCGTGTTGCAAGTATAATATCTATATCTAGACAACTATTAAACAGTTTCAAACAAACATGTAAGTGACTTTTCCATGACGGTTTCACTTATCATTCCTAAATTCATTTACCGAATAGTATGCTTTTTTGATAAGATGTTGTTTGAGTTTCCTTTTAAATGTATTTATGTTGCTTTCTCTTTTAATTTCGATCGGAATTGTATATTTTATTTTACTTTGTCTATGATAATACCGATTATCACAGTTTTACAGTGATATAGTATTTACCTGATTTTATTTGCACCCAGTTTTAGGCAAATAGACTTACGAAACTCACATCATAATAGAAATTGAAAGTAATACTTAATAATAATAATAATAATAATAATACTAATAATAACGTTTATTTCTGAACAAGCAAATACACCTTGTGGAACAGAATTCCCGGTAAGTATTTTTAAGTGGAAATTCTGGCTCCCCCTAGATCAATTGACACCAAACCATTTGTACAAGAAATAAACAGCTATGAAACTATAAACAAAGCCTCTTATATGTAACAAAAACAGTAGGTATGTCATTTTATAGATAACTAACATGCTAAGAAAATCACAAAAACCCTTAATCACCATTAACAGCCAATGTAACTAAAATTTACAATTAATTACATAGGAGATCCTGATGTACGATTATTTACTAATAAGATCAAAAAGTGTACTTAGTAACAAAAAATAATTTAACTTTCACACCCACTTTTAGCTCGGTATAGTACACATAGCTTGCTACATTACACTTAAGCCAGTCATTATAATAATTATAATAATAACACTGTCAAAAAAAATTTTTTTTCGGTTAAGTTCTCCCTTATCAAAGAAGGCAAGGGGAACAATGCCCATACAGCCTAGTCTTAAGTTAAATTATTCTAAAGAAAAGTTTACTAGAAAAAAATCCACGCGGACCAGGCAGCGGACGGGACTCGAACCCGCATCCTTCGCAATCCGGGCGAATGCACTGACCATTATGCTACCACGGCCCTCTTAGCCGCGTCGAAATTTTCCTAGCCTTAGGCTGCAAGGCAAAATTATTCTGTTTTTCTTTTTACATTAGAATGTCGGTGTGACGCATTCTAATGTTTCTTGGAGTGTTTGGCACGAAATGTATCGAGCTGGCTTTTTCGAAAAGCTTCTGTGAGGTAGTCAATACTACAATAAAATTCTCACGTCCACTTGACCGGAATAGCGCATATTTTGACGATTCTACTAATTCTTCAGTAACGCAGAAAGTTGTAACACAAAATCACACCAATTTTATTTCACAATATCCACTATGAACGAATTTAAGAATAATTAAAATAAGACGCCAACCACACTCGATGAAATCCTGCCAAAAACTCTTTTTTTTTTAAGTATGTCAGGAAACTACCTCAACAACTAACAACAGTTACTATTTAGCAAAAGCAAAAACGTTATTCAAAAACGGAATACATATTCCGTTTTCGAATAAGTAGCTTAAATATATTTTCCTTCTTCATAATAATTTTCTCTTAAAACCCTAAAACATTAAAGAAAAGAAAAAAAGAGAACTGATGTTCGTTCGTTTTAATTTCCCTCATTCTATCAAAAGATCACTCCGCCATAAAGCCTAGAGTTAAAAGCGGCAAATTAGAAAATTTCAAAAGCCTATAATATCTCTAGTGTAAGGTTCAAAATGAAATAGCGTCTCATATGAAAAGTGCTTTTGAAAAGGCCAGTTACGTGGGAGTACGCAACTCATTAGTTGGAGAACAAAAATAATACGTATACTAATGTGGAATCCGTCTACGAAATTAGGAACCATTTGCCCCTTAAACTTGTTCAAAAGTGGATGAAAGTATTTACCCTTGACTCGTACTTTATTACTAAGCTTAATTATTTTTATTTAAAAAAATGTTATTTTTGTAGGATTATAAATCTTACGACTTATTTTACAGTTTTGTTTGACTGTTAGTAGGAGATTTTTTATCCATTTATCTTAAAACGCGGCAGCTTTTTACGAATTCCAGTTTTGCATAATTTGAAAATTATCACATTTGTGTCGTTTAAAATGTGATAATTTTCAAATTAGACATGATAGGCAAAATAGGCATTTACTTTGGGGGGTGAACAAAGAAGCAGTCGTCCTACGACGGCTGTCACCGAAGACAGTGTGCTGGCAGTAAAAAAATAATTCAAGAAAATAGAGGAATTACGTTCACAACATATTTTATGATAACCATTGAAAGGGTTAATCATGAGGATTATATTTTGCTAAGTAACATAGCATTTTAAATGAAAGAAAAGTAATTAAATTTAACATTTTATTTCAAATTATTTAACACAAACTAATATAAAATCGGATATGCCCCAAAGTAAGTTAAAATGTTGAGTTCATCATCGTTGACGTTTATCATCCGCTGCTGTGGTTTCTGTAAGCGCATACCAAAACGTCCTAACTTTCTTAAAGTACCTACTAACCTTTTCAGAGGCGGATCTACCATATGGCTTTTTGGGCTTCAGCCCAGGGCCCCGTGGATTGAAGGGGCCCCCAGCTTAGTCAAGTCAAAGCCAAAAATAGACGATATTGCGAAAGACTCCATACTTTTATTAAAGTAAACAGATCGGAAATTCAGACAGGCAAACATCGCTGAATTTCTATAGCAGATAAGTATAATATTTTCAAAAACGATGTCTAAAGCTGAACTAGTGATTCACTAAAGAAAGAAAATTAATATTATTTTCTTTAAAGCAGTAGATTCAATGATTAGAAGTACATTCAATGTAGAAAAAATACATTGTTGAATGTAACCCCATTTATATTACCCCTAGAATGTGAGGAGCAAATTAAAGAATTTGCCATGTCCGCACTTTGCAGAAAGGTTGCTTTGTAATTTGACAATTTATTAACAGTAGTATAATACTAAGGCATAATCTAATATATAAAATTCTCGTGTCGCGGTGTTTGTGGTTAAACTCCTCCGAAACGGCTTTCCCGATTCTCATGAAATTTTGTGTGCATATTGGGTAGGTTTGAGAATCGGACAACATCTATTTTTCATCCCCCTAAATGTTGAGGGTAATCCACTCCTAAATTTTTTTTTCAGTTTTAGATTTTTTTTATGATACATCATACACAAATACATACAACCCTAAATTTTCACCCTTCTACTACCAACCCCTATTTTTTTATGGCGGTACGAAGTTCGCTGGGACAGCTAGTATAATATAATATTATTTTTTTCTGTCTCATTTTTTTCTATACTTTGAGGTGGGCCCCTAAATAGTATTAGCCCCCTTAACTCACGGTCCGGCTCTGAACCTTTTAAACACATATCGAGAAGGTACGTCTCTATCAGGTACCACCGCAAAGCTAATATGTCTTTGTGGTTCATAAAGTAAGCTTCCATTAAATCCATTCTATTTTGATACGCAATGGTAAGTAAATTAACAAAAAAATTGCAAATAAATGAAAATGAAACTCACAAAAAACAAAAGAACAGACGCTTGAGAATTTATGTGTTCCATTTTGGAATTATTATTTTAATAAATTTCAGCCAATCGCATTGTAACTGTGAGTTCAAAAAGAAAGCATACGTACTACAGTTTGTCACTTTATTATTTTCACGTACTTAGAGATTCAGCATAGTCTGCAGATTGTTTCAGGAGGTGTTCACAAGATTTTGCACGAGCACCTTTGCGTAAGGAGGATAGTTTCCCGCTGGGAGCCGCACAACCTCAACGCAGCTCAGAACAGGCCCGTGTGGATTGGTGCAGTTATATGATACAAAAATTTGATGCAGGCTCGTCACGGCACGTTTACGATATTGTGACAGGTGACGAATCCTGGATTTATCATCTCGACAGTTAGACTGTTTCAAAATGAACCAACGCCTACGAAGGTGAAGCGATCGAGGAGCGCAGGGAAAATTTTGTCGCTAGTTTCTTCATTTTGACGGGGTACCTAATTTCAATTCTACTTCGAGACCAAAGCAGCATCAACGCCGGATGGTATAGCACAAAATGCCTGCCAGAAGTTTTTTCTGCAATGAGCAACAAGCGACCTAACACCGGGCTACGCGGGGTCCTTCTTCACCACGACAACGCGCCCACGCACTCTGCGATCAAAACGAAGGACTTCATGGACTCCACACCAGTCAGAGTCTTAGGACAACCATCTTACAGTCCTGATTTGGCTCCGTGTGACTTCTTTTTATTCCCTAAAATAAAAAATCAGCTCAAAGGGATACAGTTTTCATCGCCGGAAGAAGCGCTAGCAGCGTTTGAGAAGGCCGTGGAAGAGGTGACTGCGGAGGAGTATAAAATATGCTTTGAAAATTGGTTCAGATGCATGAAACTTTGTATAGAGGCTGGTGGAGAGTTCTTTGAAGGTTTTATATAAATATTTTTTTCATGATAGTCTGTTTTTTAGTTTCTCAAAACTTTCTGAGTGTCCCAAGTATTTTACCTCTTGTTGTGATCACGTTTTACGAAGCTTATAATTTCCCGCCCATGCGTTTATAGGACCAATAAAGAAAAAACAAAAGCAACTTCAAGGAGCTTTGTAAACAGCCAGAAACATTAGTCTGAGTTAGTTTAATTAACAAAACGCTTTCGCGTGACAAGTGTATATAAATGAGGTGATAATGTAACCTTGGCGGCTGATTTATAAGTTTCTTTGATCGAAACACGAGGTCGATGTTAGCCGTTTACCCATTGATTTGTTGCCAATTCATTTGTTTTGTATTTACGATAGCATTGTTCAGGATATTACTATGATAAATACGAGGGCGGGATGATAAGTAACTAGCCTCTGCTATTTAAAAAGTTAAAATTTTAAAAATATATATGTCATTTTTAAATACGTATCTCTGGCCACCTGTGTTCTAAATTTGAATTTGTTGGCGCGAAAATTTTATTGATTTTTGTCATTTGAAAATATATTTCGTCAACTGTTTTCAAAATGGATGAAATTGAACATTGAGTCCACTGTTTTGATTGAATTTTTGATTCTGGCGTGTAATGATGAACCCATGTTTCATCTGTTGTTACAAATCGACGTAAAAAATCTGCCTTATTACTCTGAAAACAGAGGCTAGTTACATATCATCCCGCCCTCGTATATAGAAGGATTGCTTCGAATAGCCTGCCTGTTGTAATTCTGTAGGTACATCATAAAAGTTTTTTAAGTGAAACTAAACTTTTATTAAATCGCCACAATTTTTTCGATCAGTTTTAGCATGTCGTATTACATTAAAAAAAAACAGACCTTTTCTATAGGTATGGGTGGTTCAGTGGTAGGAAGCTCGCCTATCACGGGGGCTGCCCGAGTTCGATTCCCAGCCGAGTAACTTCTTTTTTTTTTAAATTATTTTAAATGTTTAGGTTGCATCGTCGTTTTATAAAAGCTTAAAAAAATATAATATTTAAAAATCGAACAATGAAATAACCGAACGCTCAATAAAAGTCTTTCGAAGGTAGCTCGACAAATTAAATAAAAGTTTGATTCTGACGACGTAGTCTGTAAAGGCTACGAAACGTCAATAAATAAATAAAGTTTCGTGCATTAACTCGTAAAAACTAGTTTTATTTAAATATAATATTTTAATTTTTTTTATTTAAGCTCAATTTTATAAGTTACTAAAAAGTTTTTTATTATTCAACTCTGCCAAGAGTTATATTCGGCAATCCGAGTGAATGCATTACATCACTAATCGGTAGCATAGTGGTGCATTCGCAAATCTTAATTCAGAAGCTTTCGTGGCAACAGTAGCTGTCAGACACAGCAAAGATTTTAGAATAGAATAGAATAATCTTTATTTGCATTAAATAGGGTTGACAAAAGGTGTTTTCATATAAAGCATATGTTAAAAGCTAAGAATCTTAAACCTATTTAGCCATATTAATAGCATGCAAAAAATTCTAATATATTAAAACATAACAGTCATATTAAATTTACCTATCATTCATTTAATAACAAGTATTTTATCATTATAATTTAAATTCAATTTTGTGTTTGATATCTATATATCTAAATATATAAAACACAAAGGTGACTGACCAAGGGCGGATCCAGCTTTGGCGCCAGGGGGGGGGGTCATATAGCCAGCTTTGGCGCCAGGGGGGGTCATATAGTCGCGGTATATTAAATATTGAAAGTACTTAAATAAAATCGCCCTGGGTTTGGTCCATCTGTACCCAGCCCAGGGGGGGGGGGGGTCATGACCCCCATGACCCCCCCCCCCCCCTGGATCCGCCCTTGTGACTGACTGACATAGTGATCTATTATATCAACGCACAACCCAAACCATTGGACGGATCGGGCTGAAATTTGGCATGCAGGTAGATGTTATGACGTAGGCATCCGCTAAGAAAGGATTTTGATCAATTCTACCCCCAAGGGGATAAAATTCCGAAGCGAAGCGAGGGCGGGCCACTAGTTATTTATATTTTCGCCAGTAGGAATAGCTCCCTCTCCAGTGTAGCTTGATTTTGTAAATTTTGATTAGGGTATGATGAGACTGACAATAAAGCCTTATAAGCATAAAAGCTTTATAGTAATATAAGTTATTTACGGGATTGTTACCATGTACCTTGTTTTTAGCGAGTTTCCGATATTTCGGCACTGTTGCAAGCGCCATGATCACGGAGTAACTCTCTCTCTCAGTTACTCCGTGATCATGGCGCTTGCAACAGTGCCGAAATATCGAATATATATTACTATAATGTTAGTGATCATGAAAGTTTAAAACAGCATAAAAGCTTAAAGATAAATATATTTTTTTTACAGTTAGGAATGATCTAAAGGTGCAGGTTAACAAATTGAGAACGCAAAAGCGTAGAACAAAGTCAAACAACCCTTTTTGTCCCTCTGGTAGGTTCCGCAACTAATCAGAGGAGGAGGTCGCAAGCCTTCAACCACAAAACAGATAGGTACAGAAGACAATCACATGTACATACTTCACTTTTCATGAATTGAAGAGTCTACTTTCAAAACCCGCTAAAACGGTTTTTGACAAAAAATAGTTAGTCTTCCAAAATATTTCTGAATATTTATTATTCATATCCACGAAATATTTTGCTGCAAAACCCGCTTAATTCTATAAAAAAACAGTGATCTAAAATTCGTATTCTTTGCAAACTCCACTATAATCCACCAAAAATACGCGGACCAATCACAGCGCAGGATTCAAATCACGTGAACAACTTGGTGATGTCTGTTAAAAGGTGTTATGCAGAATGATGCGATGATGGGTAAAGGCGTAGGATCCAACACAGTACATGGCACCAATTAATAAAATTGAGTTGTTTTAAAACATTGAAGTTTGCAAAGCTAGGGGGCATATTATATACATTTCTTCATGTGTTGTGAACTTATTATTTTTTCAAAAATTATCAAACGCACGTGCATTAATTATGTTGCTTCATAAAAAAGTAGTTGATGAAGAAAATATGTGTGAGCATGTTGGGGAAGAAGTTAATTTGCAAGTTTAAATGTATGTACCTATGATTTTTTTTAATTTATGTTTGTTAAAAAAATACTTGTTTGTTATTATGGGTTTCTACCAGATAGTACCAAAAAAAAATATTTTAACAAACCCTAACTTTAATATTTACATAAGAATATCAACACAGTGGATTATTTTAATTCGTGCATGTAGGATAAAACCATTCATACCTCAAAATCTATTTAAATCAAAACCCGCCAAAATTTACAATAGTCGTTGCATATCCCGCTATAATCAAAGGTTCTCATCAAAATCCACTAAAAACAAAATTCTTTTAGCACTTTATCAGTTATAATCCATGTTTTCCTTGGTGAATCATGTTAAAAGTGTTTATACAGCACAAATTAAAAATGTATGATGCTTACTTTAATTGAACTGACCTTTTATTTAAAATGAGGTGTTTTTTTTGCTAGCTTATATTTTCTGAAAAAGATTTTAGTGGATCTTGAAAGTAGACTCCTCAATTACGCTCAGCGATTTTGCTAGGTTTGTCAACTTTGTCCGAGAAGCTGCCAGGCTTAGGATATGGTAGACTCTCTCAACGGGGATCCCATGTTGACACTCCCTCAACAGTTGCAGAGGTTATTTGGAGGGTTTTTATGCGTATAGTATGCCGACGCGCTTGTAAGGCAAGTGGGTTGCTCCAACGGCGATCTCCGTTTTTGCGCCCGTGAGACTTGTAAGATGCTAGTGAGGTAGTTCCCTGGTATCCCCCCATGGACGCTAGTGTCTGTACATAGAGGTTTTGCCTGCGTTAACTACAAACAGATTGGTCAACTTTGGCTAATGCACAAAAATTATCGTGGCAGTAGCACTTGTATCTAATTGTTCGATTTATTGTTGAGAATTGAGCAGGAATAATGGAGGGATAAATAAATAATAAATAAAAACCTCAATTCATCGATTAACGTTGAATTTAAACAAATGAACAGTTCCAAAACCTTTATTTTTTTTGCTTCATTTTTGCACAGAAAAGTTCACAGACGCGTGTCTCAAGTGAATGTGAATCAATCACTCTCGCTCGCACTGACCGGTTCGAGAATATCGTGTATGTGAGCGGTGTCTATGTGTGTGTGTGCCTTGCTCGAGCGCACTTTGTATGTAGGTTGACTTCTGTACCTATCTGTTTTGTGCTCCAACTTCAGATAGTTCCAATCGATAGTTGTGATCCTGGTAAGCCTGATTTATATT
Source organism: Chilo suppressalis (assembly GCA_902850365.2). NCBI lineage: Eukaryota > Metazoa > Arthropoda > Insecta > Lepidoptera > Crambidae > Chilo > Chilo suppressalis. The sequence goes on along the minus strand of OU963905.1, from coordinate 1,171,759 downwards.
CCGTTCGGAGTCGCGCGCCATTTTTGTTTCTTAAGTGGATTTCATTGGATTTATTGTTGGACGAGGACGCACACGTGTTTTATGTCGTTGCGTTTTGTTTAGATTTCATGACATCACATTTGTGTTTCAGATTTCCTATGCTAATCGAGAGATGTCTAGAGTCGACCTTCGTGGTGGAGTGATAAGGACGTACACTGATTTCATTGTGTCGCTTATTCTTTCGCTACCGGGGTTCGAACCCAGAACCTCAAAATAGGCGAGCAATGGTTGTTTATTATATTTCTACTATAAAACCTACTTAATTGTTTTTTTATTAAATTTATTTTACTTTAAATATCTAGTAATTGAATCTAAAGAAAATATAACTAGAAAAAATTCCACGCGGACCAGGCAGCAGACGGGACTCGGCAAAGGCAGCGCCATATCTTCGCATTCTAGCCTTGCAGCTTAAGAATGGCTAGAAGAATTACGACGCGGTCCGTAAGGGCCGCGGTAGCATAATTGGTCAGTGCATTCGCCCGGATTGCGAAGGGTGCGGGTTCGAGTCCCTGGTCCGCGTGGAATTTTTTCTAGTTATATTTTCTTTAGATTTAAACATCAAGCAGTTACATGCTTTAAAATAATAAAAAATATAACTAGTAATTGAATGCTTTAATAAATATACGCTAATATAGTTTGCGCCAGCCACTCATACTCTCGTAAGCATTAAGTTTCAACTAATTTTATTAATTTATTTTCACCATTGACATCTATATTATTGTAGATAGTGCTCCATGATTTGCAGCCATTTGGTAATTTATCACTGCGACACACGGCCTGGCTTGTCAAAATGTTATTTATATCAATTCCCGGTGAGAATGCGCTTAGTGATAAGCTGTAGCGGTATTTCATCCTACCACTGATTTCATGTTTTCCTACCTAACATTTCCATCCTACCAAATACCAAATCCTACCAAAATAGTAAAGTCTATGATTAAATATGACGATCTTCGTGGCCGAGTGATGGGTTCGAATCCCGGTGGGGGCAGATGTTTGTGTGATGAATACGAGCATTTGTACTCCAGTCATGGACGTTTAAAATGTATTGCTATATAAATATAAGTACTTATCTATGTATTCTATCCGTTAACTTAGTATCCCATAATACAACCCTTACAGTACTTACTTTAGGGCTAGGCTAAATGGTGTGAGTGTTGGAAATATTTATTTATTATTTATTTAATTAATATACATTATAAATTGACTGTAATGAAAGTGTTACTTATGTGTTGTTTCAATTAATGAATTAATAAACTCTGTCTGTTATCCTGTCACGCAAGGATAAAAATAGTCTTCTTTAAGATTAATTTTATCGTCAGTATTGTAGTTTACGTGACCACGAAGAAATGGGAAATGGTAGTGAAAATAAACAGTGACGTTTTCGCAATGTAGTAGCGTACCCCTTTTTTTTTAAATTTCTTTGAAGAGAGAAAAAAAAATTGTGTGTGTCAGTTCCGACGCACGAACGGAGTTCACACTCTGAAAACGATTGTCTTTGAACAGACACAAAACAAAATCAAGTCCGAAGAAGTCGGTTACAAGTAGAGATACCTCAGGAATTGTCCCATGGTTTCGACTATCATAGGTTCCATGTCACACATTTTATCATCTACGAGTAACATCATCGATATTCATCATATATTTTATTATGCATTTCTGGAAACACACAATTTCAAAAATATGTATCACACACTAGTCATCATTTTGTAAATATGTATTATAATTCCATCTGTACTGAAAATCACTATTCCAGAGTGCTGAACACTTACCGGCATTTCTTTATATTCTGTTATTTATTTGTTTTCATTAATTTTGCTCCGATTTTATCTTTTTTTAGTTTATTTATTTTATTGACATTTGTGACAACTTAATGTTTTTTATCCGTTGCCATGGCTAAAGGTGAAAGGTGCGCAGATGAGGTTGCGCACAAAAACGTAACGAGGTCATTTGTTCAGTAGATTTTACTCCTCATATTTTTTTCATAGCGGAGGCCTTATATGAAAATCAATTCTTAAGGAATAAACTCCAAAAACCCGGTATAGTGCGAATCGGTTTCGCGCACCGAGGTTTCTATACAAACCTATCTCTATCTATAGTATCTCTTATCTATTAGACGAGTCCGTCTGTCCGTGGTGCTGTTTCAGCGGTCAAACCGTAAGAGATAGATAAAGAGAATATTTAAGTTATAAGTTAAGAATAGTCTGTTAAGACTACAAACCGGATTTGAGTAACGTAGCACTTCCGGTTTTCGAGAAATCAGGTTTTGGTGAACATTTGGTTCACTGGTTTGCTAGTATAATAATAATAAGGGAAAAAGTGATGTAACTAAAAATTTACGGTTTTCGTAATATTTTTCTTTATTTGTACTCAGAGATGTTGCTTGTAACAAATTTCAGGATTCTACGTTCATGGGAAATAGATACCCTGTAGGTTTTGATTTTTCTCGAGTTTCGAATATTTGCGGTATAAACGGCTGTATTTTTTTCATTGCTTTGGCTCAGAAGTTTGATTTTCACAGCTCCAAGGGACAGTATACCTGAGTATTTGATATAAATTTCACCTTGAAACCTCCACGCGTTCCTGAGAAAAAGGGTCTTGATAGACAGACCGACGTACGGATAACAAAGTGATCCTATAAGGGTTCCGTTTCTCCCTTTCGAGGTAACTAGGTAGGAACCCTAACTACCCGCTAATCCATACTGGGCCCGCGCGGTGGGTTACGTTATAGCCCAAAATCCATATTCCGTCAAACTATTAAACAAAACTTTAAACCAAATTCGACCTCCGTGGTCGAGTGGTTTGTACGCCGGGTGACATGGTGTCGCCGACTCGAGAGGTCCCGGGTTCAAATCCCGGTGGGGACAGATGTTGTGTGATGAATACGAGCATTTGTACTTCAGTCATGGATGTTTAATATGTATTTCTATAAAAAAAAATACTTATATATGTACAGTTTATGTATTCTATCCGTTACCCTAGTATCCCATAACACAAGCCTTATAGTGCTTACTTTGGGGCTAGGCTAATTGGTGTGTGTTGTAAAAAAAAAAAAAAAATCGTAGCCACTGCTCGCCGTCATCCACCCAGCTGCCCATCTAGCTGCCTCGCTGGGTTGTTACGGAAAAAGTTTTTTTTTTTTGTCTAGCCTCCATTCGCCGCATCCTCCGAAAAGGAAGTTTGTTTCCAAAAAAATACATTGAGTTAAACGTGGTTCTTGACAGTAACATGAAATAAATAATAATGTTGTCCACTCCGCTGTCTCCTATACAATGAAGTCACAGTCGCATCTGTGGGCGTCGTCGACTTCAATAAATGTGTAATTAATAACAATAACACCTCATACAGACACACCACACAATAGATAGTACAGAAGGTAATCCCATGCATGTAAGTATGTACTATATTCTTCAAACCTACGATCGGCGAACGCGCTAGGAACCTTGGCATGAGCACAAAAATTGTGGTAGATAGTGTTATTCGTACGTACCTATTTGTTTTATTGTTGAGCATATAAACCACTAATAGCTAAAATATTGAAATTTTTATGTTATTGTTATATGAGATACAAAAAAAACCGTTTAATTTTTAATTCAAACAGCCGTCTACTATATAGTTATTATGACTTTTGTTATGTTACTCCAATATTGCAAAAAATAAAAAAAACACAGACGCGTGTCTCAGGCATTGCAATACAACGCGATAACGCGAATGAGCGATGCAATCATCGTACGAGTCGAAGATCAAACATATTGATCTAGAATAGGTGTCCTAATAGGCGATCGCGCGATGCATTCGCGCGACTAAAATGTTTAAAAATCTATTATTAATGATGAATAGGTGACCTAACTGAAGTTCGCGCGATGATCGAGTCACGTCGATAGGAAGCGGGGAGAGGGGCAGGGCTAACCCGACCAAACTGTGTGTCAATCGTGATCGCGTATTCGCGTTCTATTAGGACACCCAGTACCTTTAGTACGAGTTTTACAATTACGAAAACCATGATAGTTTTCGTGAGCTCGCACTCGTACTAAGGGTACTGATTTTATTGTTTTCGTTTCAATACAAATAAACAGTGTTTAAATTCTATCATTAAATCATTTGCGTTTCATTTTAAGTATATTTGGTTACTTTTCACCAGAATGGACATAGAAACATAATTTACAATTACGAAAACTATGATAGTTTTCGTGAGCTCAAACTCGTACTAAGGGTACAGTTCGCGATCACGCGATGGTCGCATCGTTTAAACGCGCGACAATCGCGTTATCGCGTTGTATTAGGACAATGCCTCAAGCGGATGGAACTCGCGCTCGCATTAGGTAGTCCCAACCGGGTCGAATTATCTTGCCCGTCAGTGGTGTTTACGAGTGCGTTGTTTGAGCGCACTTTGTTTGTAGTTAACCTTCTGTAGTATCTATTTTGTGGACACACGGTGACTCAATCAGGGCCATCAGAAGAGGTGGGGGCCCTTCATCATATTCAAGTAGGCACAAAAATAAAGCTTCATACAATGAGCGTAGGAACAGTATTTAATTAATTTTATTTTTCAAACGTAGATTTTTTATCTTAAAATACTTACGTCATAAAAAAAATAGCTCAAATCCGCACAATTACATTTAAAAAAAATACGTAAAAATAGCCACGCTTGCCTTGCGTGAAAGCAACTTGAGCATCAAGGTGATAAAGTGTGGTGTGTGAGCGCGGGCCGAAATCTCTGTCGGATAAGATGACGTCACGCGGCTCTTGACAACACACGCAAAATAAGCGAGCTAAAGTGTTTTAACCAAATGATCATAAACTGTAACTTTGTTTATCCGTATCGTTTTGAAGTGAATTAAAAACTATTGGGTTTTCCTTAATGCAATCAAAAATTATAAATGGTAAAAAAACCCAAGTTCATTGCGCTTGAGTGAGGATTGCGCCTGTCGAGTACGCAGAGGAACATTTCTATTGGCGGCGACAGGCTGCCAATCTAACGCCGTAATAACATTTAGTCGTTAGCCCGTAGTCCGGTGCACGAAAGACATTACTCGAATTCGAGACCCCGAAGCAATATTTACACTGGAATACTTGCTAGAAGACGGTGACGGGTAAACGAAAGGTAATCTACCCGAATATGAGCGTTCTCGACTCCTTTAGCCGGCCGGCTAGCCGACGGCCTCCCAACCTTCAAGCCCAGTCCTCATAATCAAAATCATTTATTCAGTTTAGGCTATTACAAGCACTCATGAATGTCTAGAAGCTACGCCATCGGTTCGTAAATCTACGGCGGGAGACCTTGTATTGAGAAGAACCGGCAAGAAACTCAGCAAGGGCTGTTTTTTTCTCCCTGTTTTATCATTTACAACAGAATCGTCAAGTTGAGAAAATGACTTCAGAGATGATTCATGAAGCCACCTTCCATTACATAATGTGAAATGATACATTAATTGTTCACCTGCATCTTGATTGCTGTGTCACACAGTATAAATACAAAAAGAGTTATTTATAATAATAATAAATAAATAAATATTTCCAACACTCACACCAATTAGCCTAGCCCCAATGTAAGCACTGTAAGGCTTGTGTTATGGGATGCTAGGGTAACGGGTAGAATACATATACAGTACATATATAAGTATATTTATATAGAAATACATATTAAACATCCATGACTGGAGTACAAATGCTCATGTTCATCACACAAACATCTGACCCCACCGGGATTCGAGCCCGGGACCTCTCGAGTCGGCGACACCATGAAACCCGGTATACAAACCACTCAGCCACGGAGGTCGTCCTATAATAGGTCGTATAAATTAAACATTTACATCTTAAATATCAAATTAGTTAGCGCAGACTCATCTCCGCTGGCAGCACCCGTTCACGAGCATGACGTATGAACCAGCCATGGCTTCGCTCAACCATATTTTAGGGAACGTAACGACCCGCCTCACACGACACCTCAAGCCTCTACTTCGAAGATAACCGATGACCCACGCCCATTACATGTCAAACTACACACATCTCCTCACTTCTCACCATCACACTTTCTTCCACACCCCATTTCTTTATTTTTTTTATTTGTACATAGTTTCATATTTATTATTCTGTAAATAAAGTATACATATTGGCTTATCTTTATTATTGGTATTGTGGCGGCGACATCTACACGCCCCACATATAACTAAAACATAGAGGAAAACAATCTTACGCCTCCTCAAGAGATAGCGCTAACGGCGCTGCGTTCACAACGTAAGGAAGCCTACATCGCGCAAATGAAATTCGGAGGCTAACTCTTCATATATACGATGCCCGACCAATATCAGTTGGGCCGCGGCCCCCGAGCTACCATCACCCAGCTCGGAGGAAGATCTTCCCCTTTGGCCTTCCTACAGTATGTTGAAATAGCCAAAGCGCTAATAAAATTAAAAGTTTCAAAATGTACACTTTGGTCATGTCACCATAGATAACTATCAAGACTTTATAATTTTTATTTTTTCTAGTTAAACTTTTTTCTAGTTATATTTTCTTTAGATTTAAACTATCAAGACTTCCGTTTCCTCTCTCTGTTTGCCGGCTCTCAAAACTGTAGTTAGTTACGTTTCATTTAACGCTGCTTTTAATTAATTAAATAAACGAAATTGAACCTCATCGGATGTTTGATTCTCATAACCCATCAGTTTAGTCCCATCAGACATGCACCATAGATTATCTCACAGGCCCCTATTGTTATTAAAAGAATGTTTATTGCTACAAATTGAGTAGGATTGCAGTAAGGCTTTTCTTTGCACTATTCGAGTCGGATAAGAATACATACTGACCAATGGCCATTTTGAATATACATATATTTTAATTAAATCAAGTCGTATAATAACGATGAATGCAGCAGTATAACTTAAGAAGTTGTAGTTAAGTTGTGCTCTTTCAGTGCGATACGAATACTCTTTCAACTGAAGCGGCTGAAAAAGCAAAAGCATGCAAATGCAGGGGTCTAGGCTCCGAATATGATTTTGTCCCATTCGGTGTCGAGACCCTTGGTCCGTGGGGTCCTAGCGCTATGAGGTTTTTTAAGGAAATATCAAAAAGGTTAGTCGACATCGCTGGAGACCGCAGAGCTGGTAGCTACCTCTGACAAAGAATTAGTCTAGCTATCCAAAGGGGGAACGCTGCCAGTATCTTCGGAACCTTGCCTAAAGGGACTCCTTTTAGTAATATATTTTAGTTATTATATTATATTTTTTAAGGTTTTTAGTTTAAGGTTCATTGTTCCTGTATATATTAAAATACATTGCGATATCCTACAAGGTACGTAATGTACTTTTTATCTGTTTAAAATTCCCATCTTTGTATCGCCATTATGGTCTGCAATAAATGTTGAATTGAAATGAAGTTATAAACGTAGAAATCAAAATGCTCCTTCGTGCTAAGAACACAAAGCCATTGTTGCATCTACAGTCTTTGGCACCCATCAGTCCGTATTGGACGCCAATAGTGGGATATGGACTCCTTTTGCTTCCACAGATGAAAGTTATGCAGCTACAAAATAATCTATCTATATACATAAAACTCAAAGGTGACTGACTGACTGAAATAGTGATCTATCAAGCACAGCCCAAACCACTGGACGGATCGGGCTGAAATTTGGCATGCAGGTAGATGTTATGACGTAGGCATCCGCTAAGAAAGAATTTTGATCAATTCTACCCCCAAGGGGATAAAATAGGGAATGAAAGTTTGTATGAAACTTTGTCAATATTAAACCGATCGGGCTGAGACTTTGCATGCACGTATAAGAAGGATTATAGATGAATGTCATTGTGTATAATACAAGCCTGAGAACAAAAACTGTAGTCTACACTTCAGCTCTACACCGAAGCGAAGAGAGAAGCGAGGGCGGGCCGCTAGTATCATATATAAGTCAGTCAAAAACAAATTCACTTTGCAACTTCAATAAAAACAATTAGGTATTTACCGTGCAGATGTCACAAGTGCTCGTTAACAGCTTAAGCGACAATTAGACGTTGAAACCTTAGCCAGTGTTAAGAAGGAAGCTAACCAGTAGACACCTTTATAACGAGTCGTAAACGTTATTGAAGGGTGTTAGCCTGATGTATTGGCAACATTATTCCTGGCGTGGAAGCGATCATCATTACGGGGAAGGTAAACACCAGCCCTGGCTCCGCTCTGATCGAAATAAACTCTGCTAATGGCAACTGGCTCAGGGATGCCACTCAACTAGTATTTTAAGATCGGTACAATCTACGATGTTTTCTACTTATAGATACTGTACAAGCCGTTTTAATTATATTTGTTTCTTACGTTTTCACGCACATTACTTATTAAATAAAACTAGTTTTAACGGGTTAATGCACGAAACTTTATTTATTTATTGACGTTTCGCAGCATTTTCAGGACTGCTTCATCAGAATGGTTTTATATTTAATTTTGTTGAGCTACCTTCGAAAGACTATAAAAAAAAGACTTTCGAACTTTAAAAAAAAGTCTTTCGAAGGTAGCTCGACAAATTCAATAAAAAATCATTCTGATGAAGCAGACCTGAAAATGCTGCGAAACGTCAATAAATAAATAAAGTTTCGTGCATTAACCCGTTAAAACTAGTTTTATCCATTTTAATTATATTTTACTAGCTGTTACCCGCGGCTACGCTCGCGTGGTTTTCCTATTTGAGGCTATCATCCTCTTTTGACATAGTGAGTAAAAAAGTAGCTTATAGCAACCCAAAGCTTCAACCTATTAGTGCAGTCATTTAAGCGAAAAATACAAATACAAATACAAATTCTTTATTTGTATTTGAATTAGGCTCACCTTACCCTTAACTTCAAAAGCGAAAATGATCTGAACTCCGCCTATTATTTTTAAGGGGTGTAAACAACCCCTTAATGGAAAAATTGACATTGAGCCATTTTATAGCTAGAAAACATGTCTAATAGTAAGTGATGAAATTGTAAAGTATTTTCTAACATAATTACCCCATATTAAAATCATTTTCAATCCCTTGAAAATCTTACAACCCTTGCAAACAACCCCTAAATTGAAAAAATCACAAAAAAATACTTTGGTATGACATAAAAAGATTTTGTATTAGAAAAGAAAATTTCAGACAAAATAAAAAACGGCTTTGATCTTTGATATCTAGCTTAATATTGCACTTAGAATACTCTATAAAAAAACCAAATTGTTCATTGTTTTACCTGCTACAATTTTGTTCTTTATAAAACTTTCGATAAAACTTACATTTTTGGAGATATTTGCAAAAAACCAATGAAAAACGGGAAAAATTTCAAATTTTCAATTGCCAATAACTTGAAAAGTATTCGATTTTTTGAAAAACTTTATAGATGATTTTTTGCTTAAAATTTATTACAATACTTATTTCGAAAAAAAAATCACCCCCCAGAAGGGGTGGCAACCATCATTTTCACTTTTGAAGTTAAGGGTAAGATGAACCTAATTCCAAAATTGTATGCAATTCGGTTCACAGTAAAAAAATTCGGAGTAATAATGCTTCAATGCCTGCACTATATATACTTACCAAATTTCAAAGTGGTTTAGGCTTCGAGGAAGGATAAACAAAACAAACACTCTCATAATAATACCTAATACTACTATGGATAGTACGTAATAAAACTTCAAAATGTAAAAGCATTAGTATTATTAGAATAAAGACATCTCTTCAGTTTCACACGCAACAGCTTGGTTTTCGAATTGTTATTCGAGTTGGTAGCGCCTACCTCTACTCAACATCCAGGATCATCTCCACTTGAAAATTATTGGATAATACTCGATTAAGGGACTAAAATAAATCATAACAGCTGTTTATTTAATATCTGTCTACTGTAAACAGCTGAGTATTTAATATCTATTTGATGTTTATAAGATTTTCTGGTAAGATATTAGGACACTGAAGGAAGTCGTTTTTTTTTACTAATATTGTTTTAATTAAAATATCTACCTACATGACGTTAAAATTAACAATAAATATTAAAAAGTCATGTTCATAAATAGCGCGATCTGAAAAAACGCAATATCACAACTCACATTTTTAGCAATTAAAAATTCTCGATATTAAAGACGGGTGGTGCCATCTGATAAGTTACTCAGAAAATATTATTTCAAGAGAGACTACTCGGTTGAGTTGGTATTCGAGATGGTAGCGCCATCTCTATCTATAATCACTCGAAAATGATATTTTTATATTATAAATTTGGAGTAGTATTTGCTAGATTTAATTTTAAAAATAAGATTAGAAAGAAATTGCGTAAAATTACCTTTATTGCGTATTTAATAAATGAAACACTAACACAAAATACTCGGTATTGAACACGAGTGGTGCCATCTCGTATTAAGATAGCAACTTCCACATTTCAAATTTAATCTGTCTTCGTGACAGTAGCGCCATCTCTATCGGGACCAACCATGAAAATGATTAATTTAGTTGAAAATTATGTAAATTCGAATATATAAATTAAAAAAAAGTAGCCTATAGCAGGCTCATAAGTTCAAGCTATACATTTACCAAATTTCAACACAATCGGTTCAGCGGTTTAGGCGTGAAGAGAAGACAAACAAACAAACAAACAAACACACTTTCCCATTTATAATATTAGTATGGATTAAATTTGCATTCCGAGTCGATGCACTCTAAACTGCTGGCACAGTTGAACCTAATTGTTTCAGGAACAATATTGTACATTATATGACAGTGCAATAGAGGCACCGACATCTTAATGACGTATTTGAATAATTATCTCCTGACGACGGCGTCGGGTCCTAGTAACGGCCCCTACAGGTACGTCATACATGTGTTATATATTCCAGAAATATAAGGACGATTCAAAAATTCAAAATCGTGGCAACCCTGGGCGTGTTATGCAGGGCCTGCTCCGGTTTCACGTGCACACGTGTTGAAGTGATTGTTGCGTTCATTTACTGTTCAAAATACGTAAAATCGAGAATTAAGAAATTAACTGTGTTCGGTTCAAGAATAATAGTTTTGTGTCACATTTCACAAGTCAACGCGCGTATGTGCCGTTAGATACCCAATAATTAGTATCTAATAATTATTGGTTACGTAACGATTGTATGAGTACATTGTATAGGGATGCCTAGTATTTACCTAGTATTAATCATACAAACAGTTGTTCCTACCATGTAGTGAACCCAGTACCTCCGAGTAGTCGATACCTGGAAAACTGGTATACAAGTCCGTCAATCTCAAAAATTTGCCAAATAATAAAAGGAAATTTCTAGCTATCTCCTAACAGCGATAAATTTATAGTTTGCTGACATCTAGTGGTGTTTTTATTGGTCTGCGCAGACGCAGGACTTTACTGCGGAGGACTTGTCACGGACTCAACGCACACGATGTGCGAACATTGGTCCCCCGAAAACTTAGAAAAGTGTTCTCTATGGAATAGGGTATTTCACAGTATTGACAATAAAGTGCCAATTGTTAGCATCTGTGTTCAGAATGAATAATGGCAGGTGTTTTTACTTTTTTTACAAATAAATATTCATAATTTTACTAAAACCCACGAAAAGGATAATAGTTTTCTTATCTATTGTCACGTGACCCAAAACGCTTGGGATTGGCGGAGCCTAAAATGACTTCACACGCAAGTAAACTTCCGGTTAAAGTAACATTACATTGTATCGTTTGACGTTTTAATAACAGTCGTGTGACGTCACACACTAGTAAGACGCCATATTGTCCAGAAAAACGTTTTCGCAGCAACTTGAAAATGGCGTTTTTGATTTGGTTATTTTTACTGAAATACACAACAGAATGATGAATATCCAGAATTTTTACGGACTCCATAAACATTAGTCAATAACGCGAGATCGTTTTCTAAAACTTGTCAAATACCCTATTAAATATTTTCGGTTATCGTTGTATTGTAATTAACATGAAGCTTAAGAAAAATATAAGACGTTTTAAAACTGGTGTATCATTAATATAATAACATCTACACTTTTAGTTAGGTGTTATACTCCACCTGTATGGGTGTTTTCCTAAAAATATCAAAATGTGCGGTATGTTTACGCAAAAGCGGAACGCTGAATAATAAACTACCCGCAATCGCATTATATCAAAGCTTCAATTGCAACGAGGTGTACAATTCCCAAACATACATTACTAGCACAAAGGCATTGCACAAAATGGCGTCGCATTGTCTACGGAATGGCGGCCACACGCGCGCACAATGCTTCTGGCGGATCTCCAACAAGGACTGGCTCTACTCTTGGCTCACCGGGGCTTTTATTTACTTGCCTTAGTATTATTTTTATTTCCACAAAAGATTCCGAAAAAAAGGGACACATTACAGGAAAATGTTTTCTTTGAGTTACCATTGGTCTTAGTTTACTATTTCTCTATTTCTTACCACACACATGGAATTGTTAATCATTATTTAACCAGAGGAGGAGCTCGATGGAGCAGGTGGTTAGCGCGTTCGGCTGCGATCGTTGTAGTTAAGCAACTTTCGCAGTGGTCGGTCATTGGATGGGTGACCAAAATTTTATATCTCGAGTTCCTCCGTGCTTCTGAAGGCACGTTAAGCCGCTGGTCCCAGTTGCATCTGCAGTCGTTAGTCCGTAATCCGCCCTGGGCCCGCGTGGTGGGTCATGGCCCAATCTCCCTATTCCATCCATAGGTAAGGCCTGTGCCCCAGCAGTGGGGACATTAAGAGGCTGAAGATGATGATGATGATTTAATCAGAAACAACGAAATGAATTATTTGAAAGAGGAGATTAAAAATAAACTTTATAGGTTTACCATTAGCTTGTTTCAAAACGTTTTATTTAAGATCGAACAAATGTCTTCATACTTTGTCCGAGTCGTTAGCAACTCCAAACCAAATGAGGTCTAAGCACAAATTTTGACAGCTCCATAATCGTATCGAATCGTCAGTTTCTATGAAAATTAAGCAGCGTCCGTACCAAACAAGCACGCAAGAAAAAACTAGCTCCTTCCTAGGGATGAAACGATACCATCTAGGTATCGATACTGTATCGGTCATAAAGTATCGATGCCTACTCGGTATCGAATGAAAAGTATCGATACTTATTTGTATCGATAAATTTTGACGAACGATATTACAATTACAAATTCAGTCACAGTTTAAATTTAACGAAAACAAAATATCGACTCACGCTACGCGATGAACAAATGACTGACTGAATAAATTGGAATAAATATAAATCATACGTAGGGCTGCCATCTCTAAAATGTGGCAACCAGGATAAGATGCGTGATAACCCCGGATTTTGAAGCCCAGAACCCGGACAGACCAATAAAAAAACATTTAAAAATGTCACAAATCAACTTTCTTATATGTTGATCTAGGCAAAAGAGCTAGCGGTCTACCTCATAATAAGTGGTCACTGCTGCCCATGGACACTTGCAGCACCAAGGGCCACTCATGCGTTGCCGTAAATTTTTAAACCCGGACTACAAATAAAACCGCGCCCGGACGCTCCCCAGACGCCCCGTAAACTAGGACAAATCCGGGGAAACCCGGACGGATGGCAGCCCTAATCATACGCAAGGCTGCCAAATGAGCAGTAGAAAAGATGCGTTCGCGAAACAAAAATTCCAACTAGACACCTAACCATAGAGTAAATAATCTGCCTATGAGTTTTTTTAAACTTCTCAGTGAGAGACGGACCGAGTACCGATACAAGTACTTACTTCACGATACTACTTGTTACTCAGTTCTAAAGTATCGATGCCAAAAGTACTAGGTATCGAAAGAGAAGTATCGAGTAGTTACTTGTAATTACTCGTATTGTTTCATCCCTACTTCTTCCAAGCAAAATTTTACAAAGTTCGTAAATTGAGCCTCAGATCTCAAAATAAAGTGGAGTGGATTTTGAATGTCAAATAAACACACTCAGGCGCCTCACTAGCCACTCTCCAACAGAGTGCTTCTTCATGCCTCGTTTGAAGGATCAGCGAATTTACATGAAATGTTCAAAACGATACTTAGGTAGGTGTCTCTTTAAAGGCTCACTCTAAGTTGCAAGAGGTCTAGTCGTCACGTACAAGTTATTCCAGTGTAACTCTGAACCGTTCAAACTCAGTTAAAGTGCCAGTGTGCTACGATAAAGAGTTCAACTTTGGTTGAATGTGGGGCCGCAGTGATAGCGGATGAATGTCCAACGTTGATAATATTGTTACTTGACGGAATGGGGTTTGAAATTATATGCCAGTACACGCTTGACAGTACTTTATTCACCACACAGTTCACAACGTTAACACAGAATGTTAATAACAAAACGCTCATTAAACACTGTACTTCACTGTACAAGTCTTCGGACGGACTTCCGAGTCCGTACGGTTGAGCTGTATTGTTGTCCTTTTCTTGATAACAAAATGGCCATTACCTAAATAATATTAACGTTTTGAGAAAAAAAATGAGTTTACAGCTTTACGAATGAAAAGTTCGAGGCATTTGTTATTTGATTTTGAACTGTATATTTATGTCCTTTATGAAAGCATCGAAGGCATTGTTTTATCTTTAAAACACAGAATAAACGTAATATTGTTATATTGAGTGCACATGCAGCGTATTTGAATGTCCAATTGTGACTAAAGGGAATTGTGGTCATGCACCACTTTTTAAGCGGATCACTTTTGAACCGCAAGTGCCGTGTTTTCCCTTTTTGTTTTTATCTAAGAGTTTAAGTTATCACTTCTGTCGTGTGTCCCGAGACGCACACGCGTTTTTTGAAGTTATACTTCTTTAGGCGCGTTATGAAAAAATGATGAGAGTGAAATTTTAAGATGCGCGCGCATCACTGTAACACAAAATTTTAACAGCATGAAGTTTTTGTGTTTACCGCACATTAAGAAAATCTACCCACAAAATAGAAATAGAATCTCTATTTAGTGGGTGCTAACGACTGCATTGTGAAGGCCTATCAAAAGTATTTATTAATCTGGAACAACGGAACCAAAGCGCGATTCAGGAGACTACAGCGCCATCTCTTGACCATTGGTGTAGTAGAACCAAAAACCACATCTTTATTTTTTTCAATAGTAATTTTAAACTTCTTAAGTTTCAGGCATACCAATAATTTTTATACAGGTATAACGCGCGATATATCGTTTTTTTTAATGATTCCTGCGTTCTTGATCATTTACACGTGGCTACGGAACTTGAAGCAATTCTGGTGTTTAATAAAATTGTTCTGCTATCCTCGCTGTTACTGGGACCACGTAGTTAGGGGGAGCACTTATCACCCAAGTTTTAATGGTGCTACGTACCTTAATGCCACTACCAATATACGGTGGAGTGCTAAAATTTTACCATGATAGTATTGGCTATTAACTCACATTCTAGGCACGGGCTTGATGGCGGCCTAACTGAGAAGGGAGCTCGTAAAACTTGAATGTAATCTTTAGGCAAGATCTTAGTGTC
The DNA here is from genome assembly GCA_902850365.2 of Chilo suppressalis. Taxonomy (NCBI): domain Eukaryota; kingdom Metazoa; phylum Arthropoda; class Insecta; order Lepidoptera; family Crambidae; genus Chilo; species Chilo suppressalis. The sequence goes on along the minus strand of OU963905.1, from coordinate 1,156,295 downwards.
TCATTCTTGATAAACACTTCAGACAACAAATTTAATACGCGTGATTTTCAAGGTGCTATTTTGAATCTTAATAACGTAATAAACGGAATATCTGAAACAAAACAAAGGTTGTTAATCAATGCGTTTTTAAAAGTATTTAAACAAATACTTTAATTTGTATCTTGCATTGTCATACTTTCTTATTTATAACGCCGAGTAAACAGAGTTCCCAAAACTGTGTTTACCGACACGAGACATGAACCTTTAAGAATCTTGTCCCATCGCCTTTTTTGCTTTAATGTAATAAAGTAATCAGGTCGAAATCCCAAGGAAACCTCAATAGATGTAACATTGAATGTACAATAAATTGTACAGCTTCCAAAGGCACACACTACACCAGAGGTTCCCATACTTTTTTGTGTCGTAGACCCTTTGCATGTTTTTAGGTTTTGGGTAGACCCCTACTTACCTTATATTGATTTTTTGTAATTTTTTATCTGGAGGGAAGTTAGTGTAACAAGATGATACTGGCTTATATTATATGCAGGTTTATACAACTTCAAAATGTATTGCGACCACAAAGCGAATATCTTACAACTTACAAAATTTTATACACATATATATAATATTTTTTATTATTTCATAGGTAATTTAATAAATAATGTATATGTCTTTTTAATAGAAGATAGCATAATGTAAGTAAATAAGTACTATCAGTGTATATTTGTTTCTTAGGTTTTCACGCACATCACTCATTAAATAAAACTAGTTTTTACGGGTTAATGCACGAAACTTTATTTATTTAAGAATTAATGAAGGTAGCTCGACAAATTAAATAAAAGTTTGATTCTGACGACGTAGCCTGTAAAGGCTACGAAACGTTAATAAATAAATAAAGCTCGTGCATTAACCCGTAAAAACTAGTTTTAACTATCAATGTATGTTGAGAACTATTATCGTGGACCCCCATTTTCATTTCATGGACCCCCAAATTTTTTTTCGCTGACGTAGACCCCTAGGGGTCGATATAGACCACTTTGGTAATCACTGCACTACACAAAATGAAATGACACGACGACAAGCCCTCCAATCCGCTTACCTCCCCGGATTAGAACCGTGAACCATTTCTTATCAATATTGAATCGACGTGAGCGATGAATTACTTTATGATTATGTACATTATTTATTGTTGGTACTATTGAGGATTTCGTAACCTTTGCTACTTTTGTCATGGAACGTTTATTAAAGATAAGAGAGGTAGGACATAGTGAAATGTTGCTAGAATAGGAGCGCCCGACTACAAAAGTAATTACACATTCCAATTTTAAGCATCTAACTGCTACAATTATAAATCTAAAGAAAATATGACTAGAGAAATTTCCACGTGGTGAAAAAAGCCCGTCTAATGCCTTAGTTAGACTAAGACTGTTAGTAAGTAAGCTGTAAGTCTCTAATTATAGTAATATAAGTTATATACGGGGACAGACAGACATACGGTCATGACGATACTATAAGGGTTCCTTGTCAGGATTACGGTACCCTAGCAATGACGGATGTATATAGAAAATAATTTTGTGCATTCTTTTCTATTTAAACATCCGTATTTTTTTTAAATTAATTTATTGTATAATTCATAAAATTACATTTTATCACAAGATATTTTGAATTTGAGAATTATGGCGAGATTTGGTCATATTTGAATTTTAAAATATTTTTTTGCGATAGAGGTCAGTAAACTGTCAGATTGTCGTTGTAGTATTTTATAATGCATGCTTATTCAAAGCTAAGTTCAAGTCACGTTAAGTTGAATAAATTTGGAAGCTATAAAATAGACATAAGTTATGTTTTGCATATGAATTGTCAATAGAATTATGTTAAATATGCAACATATTTTTTGGACGTTTTTATTAAAATATTTTGTAAAAGATTCTCTTTTACTAAGAAACAACACTATAGACTTAAAATATATAAAAAGAGCATAAAATATGCTAAGTAGTTTTTAACAAATACGTTAAGCTTTTTCTATTAAAACTTTTCTTTAGATTTAAACATATAGAAAAACTTAAAAAAAAAACTTAATTATTTGCTATTTCTTCTTTCAAATGTTTAATACTTTAAAAAGTATTCATTTGACATTGTGGATTACCTGCAATGCGAAGAGATGGCGTTGCCTTGCTGCTTAAGGTTAGGAAAATTTCGACGCAGCCATCAGAGCCGTGGGTAGCATAATTGGTCAGTGCATTCGCCCGGATTGCGAAGGGTGCGGGTTCGGGTCCCGTCCGCTGCCTGGTCCGGATTTTTTTGTAGTAAAACATTTCTTTAGATTTAAACATCTAGCAGTTAAATGCTTAAAAAAAAACTAAGCTAAGTAGTTTTTAAACAAAAGTATGAAAAGTATAAAAGCGTGGAATATTGTTCCAAAAAGTAATATTATGAACAGATCTTATACATTGTTTTAAACTTTCATGGTCACTAACATTATAGCTATTAACGGGATTTTTACCATGTACTACCTTGTTTTTTATGAGTCTTTCTTGTATGATTTTCGGCATTGTTACAAGCGCCATGATCACGGAGTCTCCGTGATCCGTGCACTGTGATAATCCCGTTAATAGCTATTAAGATTTAATACAAATTGTTAATGTTTTAAAATGTAAAAACAAAACTGAGTTAATAACGTAACTTAATTCCGAAGTATAAATTGATTTGTACAGCAACAGGACGATAATTAATGCAAACATTTCAACTAAACTAAACAAGGTTGTTAGAATTGTTAACAAATACAAATCTTTGGTTACTCAATTATTTACTAAATCGAGTTTCGAATTGTTTGTTTACTGTAAGCCAGGAGATAGATACAATAAGTATTACCGTATTTGGTAGTCAACAATACAAGAGATAGTAAGTCTTAGTTAGAAGTGGTTTATAGTGCTATTCTCATATGTAACTCGCTGTTGACTTCGACCGCGTCATTGCCTAAAAAGCAAAGATGTGCAACACAATAAGGCGCTTTGCAGACGGCGGGGCGGTGCGGGCCGGTTAATTTCGCCGCGAACGATAGCAATCCTATACTACAAACGCACACAGAGGGTAAAAAGACCGCGCCTTGGGTGCCTGGCGGGCACTGGCGGCGCGGCATGTCCTCGGCTGCCCGCCGTGGATCATACAAACCAGTTTATATGCAGTAACGCAGACGGCGGCGCGGGGCGGCTAGCTCAGTCCGCGCCACCCGCTTTTTAGTGATTCACTAGAACGAACGTCCCGAACTGACTGCCTCTGCCCGTCGTGTGCTTTGTGTACGCGGCGAGGGCAGCCGCAGACATCGACGGGCAGACGCGGTTTTTATTGCTTCGCGGACAAAAAGCCCGCCCCGCCCCGTCGTCTGCAAAGCGCCTTAGTGTCGCCGCACACGGGCCACACGCCACAACGACAAACACCGCCACGAGAAGTTAGAAGTGGCTACGAAAGTGCCTGAAGCGCGCGACAGCGGCCGACTAAGGGGAGAGAGGGGTGGGGAATCGCGCGAGTGACTTGTGGCGGCGTTTTGTATCGGCGCATTAAGTGGCCGGTGCGGGCCACAAGAAGCGAGCAACAACGATTTGTAGCGTGTGGCGGCCACCGGCGTACCGTGCGTGTGTGGCGAGTCCATATAAAATGTATGAAAACTACAAGAAATATGCCGGTGGCGGCGTTTTGTGGTTGTGGTCGGTGGCCCGTGTGCGGCGATACTAAGTGGTTTCTGGCGACCTCCGTGGCCGAGTGGCTTGTGGTTTGTACGCCAGGTTTCATGGCGTTCTCGACTCAAGACCCACCGGGATTTGTACCCGGACGATTCTGAGACGAATCGAGCATTTGTACTCCAGTCATGGATGTTTAATATGTATTTCTACAAAAATATACTTATATATGTATTCTTTCCGTTAGCCTAGTATCCCATAACACAAGCTTTATAGTGCTTACTTTGGGGCTAGGCTAATAGGCGTAAAATATTTATTTATTTATTTTACTCCGTGGGCGACTTAATCAGTAGTTGCTTAAAGAATTCTCATTTTCGATCTTATATTTATCGCACCCTACAACGCACAATCGAAGCGGCATGAGTAGACACTATCGAAAACGTTACTTTAAGTAACAATGTCTGTGTGATAAAACGCATTATGTGCGAAATTTATTCTCATTCCTACCCTTCTTTAACATGACCTGACACTCCGTACGTACAATGAAGGGACATGCGTTGCATATGTTATTTATTTATTTATTTGATCACCAACATAATAAACATTGACACAGCAATCAAGAAGGTAATGATTAAGTGCTTAAGCTTAATGTCATTATAATTATAGTTGAAGACCACCTGCGTTATAGAATAGAAGCAACAAATGCTCGTAAACTGTCAATGAAAAAGCCTTCTAACCAAGATTAAAAAAAATACATTCAGTTAACAATGTTCCGGTTAAAACTAATGCATAATAAGACAAATTACAATCGAATAAAATCAACATCATCTGTCTAAAGCAGTGTTTCCTAACCTATCCAATACTGCTACCCCTGTAACCTATTAGGGAAACAGATTTTACCCCGACTTTAAAATGTTATCATCAGTCCAAGAAATTCCAATTTGGCCGCTACATCTTCGTCTCTAATAATGTCATCATCAGGAGAAAATCTCGCCCCGCTTCCCGCACTCAGCACCCCGCGGGCTCGCTAGCAAGAAGGAGCGCATGCTCTATTCAGTAGTATTATTATATAGTATTTTCTTATTATTTAGTTTTGACCAAATAATTAGGTTCTTTGTTACCCCCAAATTATGGCTAATTTACCCCCGGAGGGATAATTACCCCCAGGTTCGGAACCCAGGGTCTAAAGTTTGTTTCATGTTCGGTGAAATCAAGAACGTATTTCGACGATGCAGCAGCGATGTTACCAAGGTTGTCAGCTTTGAGAATAAACTGCTGGTCAGTAACCAGGTCACCGAGGCAAGGGCTGTTATCCTTCATCTTAACGTCTAAGAGATCATTTGATACGGCCCGGGGTGAAGTAGGAATGGTGCTAGACATAAGCGTTTACGATTCCATATTCTAAAAATACCAATTCTAAGAAAGATCTCTAAACTCGCGCTACTGATTTCAAAAATTTGGAAGCTAATATCAGTTTCCCATCTTTCCTTCCCAACTTTAAGTCTTCTTCTCTTGTCTCTCTCTTTGTATATATCTATTGCATCATCTTGCGTGCTCGCTCAGTGCGACAAAATAGATGTATATGCCGACCATTTCGAACATATTATTAAAGAAGGTTGTAAATGCCTAGTTAGTAAATATTGACATTGGACTAAATTTAATTAATTTTATTGTATTTATTAATTTAATTTTGATTTTATTTTTATGTACAATTTGTTTTTGATTTATAATTTTAATGAATGTGACCTGCTGATGCGTTAGTTTCAATTAATTTTATTGTATTTTTTTTTTTTTTTTATTTTATTGTAATGTATAATTTGTATTTTATTTATAAATTGAATTAATGTGACCTGCTGATGCGTTGGAACTAGTTCTGTAAATCAGCATGTATATTGAATAAATAAATAAATAAAATCTATTATACATTATTTATTTTACCATACCTGCTACATCCCCCCCCCCCCCTTCTTGTTCCTCTTATTTATTTATTCCACTGTCATGGGTTGCCTGGAAGAGATTGCTGTTTAGCAATAAGGCCGCCTATTGTGTACGTTTTCACTGTCATGTTTAATGTCTTGTATGTCCTGTGAGGTGTATGTCAATAAAGAATATTATTATTATTCTTTTGTGAAAGTAAATTCAAGTTCGCAAAACCTACATAAGTTATACCAATTTATATATCTTTTCCATCTTATTGGGTGGTTTAACAAACTATTGCAAGCGATTAGCCGATGTGTGACAAATGAGATCATCATTAGCCTATTAATGTCCCCACTGCTGGGGCACAGGCCTACCCTATGGATGGAATAGGGAGATTGGGCCATGACCCACCACGCGGGCCCAGTGCGGCTTGGTGGGTACTAACGGCTGCAGATGCAGCCAGGACCAACGGCTTAACGTGCCTTCCGAAGCACGGAGGAGCTCGAGATAGTAAATTTTTGGTCACCCATCCAATGACCGACCACTGCGGAAGTTGCTTAACTTCAACGATCGCAGCCGATTGCGCTAGCCACTTGCGCCGTCGAGCTCCTCAGAATATACAGAATAAAAAATAAAGGTATTGTTAGGAGTGTCGCGCACCTTTTTGGCTTCGCCAGCATACTCATGATAAAGTTGTATGTATGAATAGTTAAAGGAGATTGCTCAGTTTCCATACATGTTTGGCCTAAAGACCAATAATCATGAAAAAATGTTTCCTAGATTCGAAATTATATATACAGTGGATCCACGGTAGTCCGACAAACATTTTGCAGGGCAGTGTCGAACTATCGAATTTGTCGGATTATAGAGTACTGCCTAAGACCCCCTATAGTCCGAATTTTTTTACAAAAGAGTACCTTGTATAGCGACAAATTACAGATCCAATGATAAGATTATAAATCATACTTTGTTATGTATGTCAAATTTAGTAAATTAAATAACACAATAGAAAGATTACGTTTTATTATAAAAGTAACATCATTAATGCTATAGAATTTACAAAAAAAATATAAAAAAATACCCTACGCGTCGAGCACAATAGTGATGGTGCGTACAAGTTGTAACTTGTTCAACCGTGAATTACTGAATACTTGTATGTAATAGACGATGTCGGATTATAGGGGGTGCCGCATTAGCCAGGGGCCGGATTACCGGGGCTCCACTGTAAATTACTGTAGAAACGAATATTATTGACGGACACCCCCGAGAACTTCTATAAACCATATACGCTGAATGATTTTGAGATTATGTTTGCAAATAGGTATTGAAATGATGAAAAACAAATAAGTTACATTATAAACTAGGGAAATCAAGCCAAGTACCGATATGACGTATTAGATTCAGGTATATAGAGCATGTAGATTAACAGATAGTTGCCTGTTTTTAAAGTTAATGCATAAGAGTAACTTTTAAAATCAGGTATCATCTATGCATTTCCGGTTATAATAAGGTACTCTGTGACAGAAACTGTGTGGTGATTGTGAATGAGCCATAGATTACAGAGAATTTTTAAACTCTCGTTAATTTAGTAAGTTAAGCTTCATTATTTTTGTTATGTTTATTTATAACCATATTTTAGATTTTTAGTGTATCACACCTTATAATGTGTTATGGAGGTGTTTGGCGAAAAATGTATGGTAATAGACTTTATGATGTCGCCTACCATCTATAATAATTGACTTAGCACATTTGCATGTAGTGAAAATGATAATATAGTTTTTTTTATTCCTTTATAGCCTGCACGGTTTGTGCGTCAGCCAGTTAATATAGTTGTGAATATTAATACCACATTGTAATAAAAAAAAAAGTGTTATTTTATCGATCTTTACAAAATAGATTTGTTTTGATGTTATTTAAACAACTTCGATCAGTCTTTGGCTGAATGTTCTACACCCAAATCTATAAAAAATATTCGTATGTTTTCCAAACCGGTAAAATTAAAAGTCCTTTTAAAAATGAATATATTATACAAAGGTGTCCGTTAAAATCTAATGACTGTAAAATAAAGTATAAATTACGCCAAGAATTACCGTATAATATGTCAATATTTTTTGTACATTTGGACCAATTTGAGCAATCTCCTTTATTTACATACGTGAAATTGTTGGAACTAGTTCAAACTCAATGGTAAAAGCAATCACAAAAGGCCTCGCCTTCGCTTTGGCACCAACGTTCATTGCGGGTTCGCAGTTTTGTTTAATCAGGCCGCATTAGGCTAAGTTGCACAATTAGCGATGTTACGAAAAAAAACCCAAAAAAAACATGTAATTAACTCCGACTAAAGCTACATAGGAGCTCGATGGCGCAAGTGGTTAGCACATTCATCTGCGATCGTTGAAGTTGAGCAACTTTCGCAGTGGTCGGTCATTGGATGGGTGACCAAAAATTTACTATCTCGAGTTCCTCCGTGCTTCGGAAGGCACGTTAAGCCGTTGGTCCCGGCTGCATCTGCAGTCGTTAGCACTCGCCAATCCGCACTGGGCCCGCGTGGTGGGTCATGGCCCAATCTCCCTATTCCATCCATAGGTAAGGTCTGTGCCCCAGCAGTGGGGACATTAATAGGCTTATGATGATGATGATGAAAGCTACATAGGTACAGTCACCAAGTACAGTAAGGTAGTAGCGACTGTGTATGATAAAGAAATCGCTGTACTAACTCATTTCTGTAAACGGTGTGAAGCAGTTACTCGGTATCGACAAACGCATTATTTTCAACATTTGCACGCAAACTAGAAAATTTTACGAAATAGAGCGGGAATGATAATGTTATCGTATCGTTTTACTATCGACATAGGTTTACGAACTTGCTGGTATCCGCGGTACTTTATAAAATTTGCATTTCCAACTACACGTAAAATGAAATTATACAGACTTGTCTAGTTAGATTCGATTTCACTATTTTCTTAACAAGGCTTCGTAAGGTTTAAAAAGAAAAGATTGTATGGTATTGTAATGTAAATTTTATTTAAAACTAGATGACCTACCGAACTTTCTACGGCCATATTTTTTTGGAGTTTACTCCTTAAGAATCGATATGCATATATAAGGGGCCCGGTATGAGAAAAATGTGAGGAGTAAAATCTACTGAACAAATGACCTCATTACGTTTTTGTGCGCAACCTCATCTGCGCACCTTTCACTTTTAGCCATGGCAACGGATAAAAAACATTAAGTTGTCACAAATGTCAATAAAATAAATAAACTAAAAATAGATAAAATCGGAGCAAAATTAATGAAAATAAATAAATAACAGAATATAGAGAAATGCTGGTAAGTGACCAGCACTCTGGAATAGTGATTTTCAGTACAGATGGAATTATAATACATATTTACAAAATGATGACTAGTGTGTGATATTTTTGAAATTGTGTGTTTCCAGAAATACATAATAAAATATATGATGAATATCGATGATGTTAGATGATAAAATGTGTGACATGGATCCTATGATAGTCGAAACCATTGGACGATTCCTGAGGTATCTCTACTTGTAACCGACTTCTTCGGACTTGATTTTGTTTTGTGTCTGTTCAAAGACAATCGTTTTTAGAGTGTAAACTCCGGTCGTGCGTCGGAGCTGACACACACAATTTTTGTGAATATTTTCGAAGTTAGTGTTTTGTCAATATGTTGAAGATCATTTATAGTCTTCTGTGCTATTCACTTACAGATTTTTCATAATACATATCTGATTTTAAAAAAGTCTGGATGTTTTTTATTTATATACAACACCCTTTCCCAACAAGAAACACAATATTTGACGACCTTCGTGGCCGAGTGGTTTGTACGCCGGGTTTCATGGTGTCGCCGACTTGAGAGGTCCCGGGTTCGAATACCGGTGGGGGCAGATGTTTGTGTGATGAATACGAGCATTTATACTGTTTAATATATATTCTATATAAACATACTTATATCTGTACAGTATATATATTCTATCCATTACCCTAGCATCCCTAACACACAAGCCTTACTTACTAACTATCACTTCACTCTATATATTTGAAATTTGTAAATTTGTAAAACAAAATCCTCCATTATTTACCGAAAAATAGGACTGTTCTAGTACATCTATAAATTTGAGATACAAAGATAATATAACCGTAGAACAAAACGTAAAAAAGTTTGCACAAATTTTGAAACAATATTAATTGAATATAAATATACCTTCTTTTATATGCAAGATTTTTGATGAAAAATAACGTGCTTGTAATCTAGAATTTTTACTGTGATTGATTATACTAAATGTGTATTTTATTTATTTTTTGTATGTTGATATTGTAATGCCCTTTCAGGGTTCATGTTTGGATCTGAAACTAAATCTTAAAAACTTTTAATTACCACATGAAACAATAAATATATTGAACTAGCGGCCCGCCCTCGCTTCGCTTTGGTGTAGAGCTGAAGTGTAGACTACAGTTTTTGTTCTCAGGTTTGTATTATACACAATGACATTCATCTATGATTCTTCTTATACCTGCATGCAAAGTCTCAGCCCGATCGGTTTTAAAATTGACAAAGTTTCATACAAACTTCATTCCCTATTTTATCCCCTTGGGGGTAGAATTGATCAAAATCCTTTCTTAGCGGATGCCTACGTCATAACATCTACCTGCATACCAAATTTCAGCCTGACCCGTCCATTGGTTTGGGCTGTGCGTTGATAGATCACTATGTCAGTCAGTCACCTTTGAGTTTTATATAATTATATAGATTGCATTGGACTACTTTTTCGAATCTACCTATATACCCGGGTTAAATTAAACAAGTTTCAACGGTACAGATGCACTGATCTATTAATTTATGGCGATTCGCATCCTTTTCAGGCTGCGTCGTCAGGATTATGACGATTTGCAGCCTGAAAAGGATGCGAAACGTCATAATAAAATAAATCAATGCATCTCTACCGTTGAAATACTACAGAGTAATTTTTATCCTTAAAAATTTTACTATGAACTTATAACATTATTACACAATTTATATAATTCAAAAGCTACATACGAATAAATTCAAATAACTATCGTCAAAAGTAGAACCCTACTTTTGTAATTTTGTAAATTACAAAAGTAGGGTTCTACTTTTGTAATTTTGTAAAGTACAAAACGGAAAAAAAACTTGTATGTTTTTCTTAATTTACGGGGGAGGTGTGATGTGTCTAGTAACTATATATCAATATTTGCACACACTCATCTCCGTCCCATATATGTCCCATAGAGCATCGTAAAAGAGCTCTTAACAGTCAGTCTATCATTCGTAGCGCCCTCAACAACCACCATCGCATAGTCGCCCAGAGACGGTCACTTGAACTTTTATTTTGCGCCGATACTATACAAAATGTATGAAAAAACTCGTCAACAACAGGACGCGTTTCATCATCATTAGCCTATTAATATCCCTACTGCTGGGGCACAGGCCTCATGGAATAGGGAGATTAGCACATGACCCACTACGCGGGCTCAGTGCGCATTGGTAGGTGCTAACGACTGCAGATGCAGCCGGGACCAACGGCTTAACGTGCCTTCTGAAGCACGGAGGAAATCGATATAGAAGATTTTTGGTCACCCATCCAATGACCGACGACTGCGAAAGGTGCTTAACTTCAACGATCGCGCTAACCACCTGCGCCATCGAGCTCGTCCACGCGTTTACTGGCCGCTAATAGTGGCTCAATATTCGCTTGTTCTAAGTTATATTAAAATATTGAACTTACACAGCAGATGTGTGCGCAATAGCCTTATCGACTTGTATCTGCAACAAAACGAAGTAAAATTAAATAAAACTTTCAAATTGTAATTCTATAACATGTCATTATGAATGAGGCTATTAAAAACTGGTCGGGCGGTGCGAAGGAAGATATCCAATCAAGTGATTAGTAATGTAAATACCTGCATCACACCTCCGACAGAATCAATAAAATTAGCAATAATAGCCTCCCGTAGAGACACCATCAATTCTAATTTACGAGGATAGCTGCGGTTGTTGGCTTCAACGGCTCTAAGATGTCACTAATTAACTACTTTTAGGTTGGCCAATCTCTTATCTAATAGACAAGTCCGTCCGTCCGTCCGTGGTGCTGTTTCAGCGGCCAAACCGTAAGAGATAGATATAGAGAATGTTTAAGTTATAAGTTAAGAATAGTCTGATAAGACTACAAACCGGATGTGAGTAACGTAGCACTTCCGGTTATCGAGAAATCACGTGATTTCTATTCCAAACGAAACCACACAAAATCTCCGAAGTTCTCAATTAATTAAATACATTTTTTTTTGTGAACATTTGGTTCACTGGTTTGCTAGTAGTATTATACTAGCAAACCAGTGAACCAAATGTTCACCAAAACCGGATTTTTCGAAAACCGGAAGTGCTACGTTACTCAAATCCGGTTTGTAGTCTTATCAGACTATTCTTAACTTATAACTTAAATATTCTCTTTATCTATCTCTTACGGTTTGGCCGCTGAAACAGCACCACAGACAGACGGACTTGTCTAATAGATAAGAGATTATTCTGCACTATTCAATAGGTCCAAATTGTTAATGTATCTTTGTTTCTGAGATCAAGAACGCCAATTTACGCAAAAATCACAGTCGAGATGTAATATGCCTCTTAAGGTTTGTAACAGAAATAATATTAAAAACTGGCTTCATAATTGTTTGGTATAGCTAAATTAAACGACGTTTCTCACCGAAATCTCTTTATTTGATGTAGTAACTGTTAACAATTACTAGCAAACCAGTGAACCAAATGTTCACCAAAACCTGATTTAAAAAAAAACGTGTATTTAATTAATTGAGAACTTCGGAGATTTTGTGTGGTTTTGTTTGAAATTCGTGATTTCTCGAAAACCGGAAGTGCTACGTTACTCAAATCCGGTTTGTAGTCTTATCAGACTATTCTTAACTTATAACTTAAATATTCTCTTTATCTATCTCTTACGGTTTGGCCGCTGAAACAGCACCACAGACAGACGGACGGACGGACTTGTCTAATAGATAAGAGATGATGCACACGTTTTTGTACGCTAATATTATGGTATTCTAATTTAATCAATAATAATGTGCGAGATCAGAAGAAGTAACCTTAAATAAAACTTTCAAATTGTAATTCTATAACATGTCAATATGAATGAGGCGATTAAAAACTGGTCGGGCCGTGCGAAGGAAGATATCCAATCAAGTGATTAGTAATGTAAATACCTGCATCACACCTCCGACAGAATCAATAAAATTAGCAATAATAGCCACCCGTAGAGACACCATCAATTCTAACTTACGAGGATAGCTGCGGTTGTTGACTTCAACGGCTCTAAAGCCCACCATTCACTACACGCACCGCGAGCCGAACCCCGAGCCGTACCCATCCGTGGACAAATCCGTCATTGCCCACACACTACACGAGCGCCGAGTTGCAGTCCAGTCGCTTGTGTACTTTGGTGAGCCTCGCGCGTATCGTTCTTCCCTACCCTACCATGCCACCGGTGCTTTCCAAACGCACAAAAGTCGCTTTAGTAGTCGGTGCAATACTTTTAACGGAGAATAAAAAGAAAAAGAGCGTCTGAACATAGGAATGGCTGAAACAACGAACAAAATATACTCATTTAAAATTGCTGCAATGCATTCAGTCCTGTAAACCACCTGCTTCTCTTTAGTTTTCTCTTTAAACAGCAGGATAAATTCTTGCCAAAACTCTTTATGATCGCCGAACGATATGTTATTATACTCGTTTACTCGTTCGTGATACAAACAACACAACTGCAGGCCAATTATGCTCGCTAATTGTGATATTATGTATTGGACTTGTCGCCAGCGACAAATCCGGCGAATTGGTACGCCTGTGAATGGTAGGCTTAAGATGCCACTAATTAACTACTTTTAGGTTCTTATTTATTTCTTAGGTTTTCACGCACACCACTTATTAAATAAAACAAGTTTGAACGGTATAGATGCACTTATTTATTTATTTATGACGTGAAATATATGAATTATTATTAAGTAAATAAAATTTTAATTCTGACGACACAGCCTGAAAAGGATGCGAAACGTCATAAATAAATAAATCAATGCATCTATACCGTTAAAACTTGTTCTATTTTTTACATTTAGATTTTCTGGAGATTTTCACTTGATGTATGCACTTGTAAAACCAAATTATATTTGGGCTCTTAAATATTTTTTTTAAATTTAAACGTTGCATGACCGCTGTGGGCACACTGTTGTGACTTTGTATGCCATTGCAATTCCAACTGCAAAATTGGACGCAGTTTTGAAACAATAAAAGCTATTTCATTTTCTTCGCTTGTTTGGGTATTGTTTATATTGGCCTTTGAACAATTTAATTTAACTAAAGTTATACTATTATCTTTCAAACACATTTTTTCATAATATTTGTATAAAATCATTATGATCTAAATTGATGAAAGGGGCTTAACTGAAAACAATGTAATTTAATATAAAGAGGAAAAAAACTGTGTGTAACTTATCGGACTAGATAGAAACAAAACCTTATAATTCTTTAACGCAGAAGTTTCTCTGAGTATCTTTAATGATGGTCACCGTACAGGGCAGACCGGATAACAGCTCGGGCACTCAAGGCACGCACATAAAAACGGTGGGCAGTGGGCGAATCACCGTGTAATTTGTCAGACCTCAGATAATTCAAAGTTCACCTTGATTTACGACCGTTTGTTTGTTTTGAGCTAACGGAACACACTACTTAATACGGAATTAGTAGATGATTATGGTGTTTATAAATCGTGTGATTCATTAACCTGCTTCATGAACAGGCTCATCTATGTTAAGTATATTTATTTTTGGCAAAGGGCGATGTTGGAAGGCCAAAGGGGAAGATCTTCCTCCGAGCTGGGTGATGGCAGCTCGGGGGCCGCGGCCCGACTGATGTTGGTCGGGCATCGTATATAGGAAGAGTTAGCTTCCGAATTTCATTTGCGCGATGTAGGCTTCCATACTATTATGATCGCAGTGCAGGTAACGCCATCTCTTGAGGATGATGAGTAATGATTTCCTCCATCCGTTGTCTATATGTGGGGCATATAGATGTCGCCGCCACATCACTCCCCTCCGAGACCGGAGGTTGATGGTCAGTGTTTTCAGCAGTCAGTGCGTCAGTCGAGCTTGCAAGTGCCAGTGTGCTGCAGGATGCCCCAGCCTGCGGTGAGTCGAGACGGGTGGGGTGAAGGCGCGTCGCCAGTGCTTCAGAGTTGCTCCAGTCTACGGTGAGTCGAGACAGGTGGAGTGTAACGGTGGGTCCGAGCTGCTGGTGTGCAGGGCTGCCACGCCGGTGTGCTTGCGGCCGACAAGTGAGGTACCGGTCGTGGGCTGCGGAGACCAGGTCGGGATGATGCCGTCGGGTGCTGCCGAAGGTCCAGGAAGCGTCGTTGAAAGCTGCGATGGAACCTTGAGGCTGATGCTGGCTGGCTGTGTGGCTGCTGATGCTTGACCTGATGAGGAAGGGTATGATGATTGATGGTTGGCGCTGCGATGGTTGAAGGTTGCTTGCTGCTGCTGTGCTCAGTCGAGGGTCACCAGAGTTGAAAGGCCAAAGGGGAAGATCTTCCTCCGAGCTGGGTGATGGTAGCTCGGAAAACGGGCTTATCTATTTCAATGAAGCACCTACTTATATTTGCTGCGATTTTACTTTCGGCATGTGATTAAGTGACTCATGTACATTAATTATAACACACGTTATTTCGTGAAACCCTTTTTTAATGCTGCGACAAAATTATTGTAATTCGTTTATATTTCATTTTTTTTCTTTCTGTGGCGTTCTCCGTTTTACACAGAAATTTCGCCAATGTCCAGTAGTGAGAGAGACACGAGAAAGACTGTTCAATAGAAACAGTTTGATGTGATATAAATTAAATAACCGATTATACGTTCTTCCTTCAGTATTTCACTTTTCTGAAAGCACAACACAACAAACATACACAAAGACGTCACAGGTTAAACAATATTAATTTATATGACATGGGTAGAGCAGTTTTTATTTCCAAATAAAAAAAGAAAGGTTAATAAAAGTTAGAGTTTGATACTGTATTTTTTTATGAATTTACAAAGTCAAATAAAAATAAATTTGTCGCACTGCACTGACAAAAGATTATACAGTAAATTTAGATAAGAAAAGAGAAATCTGAGTCACAAAAGATCACGCTTGCCACTTTTCAAATGTCACAGACGTCTCAGACGATTATCTCGTTTCTATTGAAATTCCAACAAAAAATTATGTCAAACCGCATTGTCGAAGGAGAGTCGTCATTGTAATAATCCTTTGGTAACGTCAAAACATTTGACACTTGGGTCTTGCTTACCTGGAGTTGGGGGAAAAAAACTGACGTTTTTAGGGTTCTGTACTGAAAGTTGCAATACTAAAAGATTCTTTTATTTATTTTATTATCTAAAGAAAATATAACTAGAAAAAATTCCACGCGGACCAGGCAGCAGACGGGACTCGAACCCGCACCCTTCGCAATCCGGGCGAATGCACTAACCAATTATGCTACCGCGGCTCTCACGGACCGCGTCGAAATTCTTTTAGTCATTCTTAAGCTGCAAGGCAGCGCCATCTCTTCGCATTATAGGTAAACCACAACAGTTACATGCTTTAAAATAATAATAAAAAAATATATAAACATTTTATTAATTAATGGCGATTTGCTTTGGTTTTGTAAAATCGATTTAATTGTGTAGACTATGTCACTCAGCAATATTTATTATAACCTTTTACCGATGAAAGGATTTTTAAATTCGATTCAGTAGCTCCAGAGATTAACTTCCTACAAAAAAGGCAAACCTTTTATATTATTAATATTTGATACTTAGACTTCGCGGTCAGTATGTCTGTCTACTTATTTAAGGGCTACTGCACCTAACACATGAAATTAAATTGTTTTAAATAAAGTTGTTATGATCACTCTTTTTTAAAACTAAAAGCTTAAAAAAAATGTGAATTTTGGTATGAAATTTAATTCTTTGTTTTTTTGTAGAATACTAGCGGCCCGCCCTCGCTTCGCTTCGGTGTAGAGCTGAAGTGTAGACTACAGTTTTTTTCTCAGGCTTGTATTATACACAATGACATTCATCTATGATTCTTCTTATACCTGCATGTAAAGTCTCAGCCCGATCGGTTTTAAATTGACAAAGTTTCATACAAACTTTCATTCCCTATTTTATCCCCTTGGGGGTAGAATTGATCAAAATTCTTTCTTAGCGGATGCCTACGTCATAACATCTACCTGCATGCCAAATTTCAGCCCGATCCGTCCAGTGGTTTGGGCTGTGCGTTGATAGATCACTATGTCAGTCAGTCACCTTTGAGTTTTATATATATATATATAGATTTATTTGTAAATATAAAGCAACTTATGTATAGAAATAAATATATTGTTTTCGTACGCTTGTACGGAATCTTTAGTATCATTAGTTCGACTCACCTCTGTCTGGTTTTTTGTCCTCATATTCTCCAACCAGATTGTTACCTTGTTAGCATTGAATGCGGGTATTATTAGCACCAGTTAAGCTTCTTGGAAGCTTTTTTGTGTGGTTATTAATTTATTGTTCTGTTCCTTGTTTGGACAGTGATGTAACGTAGCGTATAATATAGCGTAACATAATCGTATAATCATTAAATTTGATGATTTAATATAATAATGTTAGATAGAATTGAGATATTATTTGTTAAGTATGTTTATTACAGTTATGATTTTATTTATTTTTTAAGCATTTAACTGCTAGATGTTTAAATCTAAAGAAAAGTTTACTAGAAAAAAATCCACGCGGATAAATAAAAAAAAAATCATAACTATAATTGCTATTTCTTCTTCCAAATGTTTAATACTTGAAAAAGTATTCATTTGACATTGTGGGTTACCTACAATGCGAAGAGATGGCGCTGCCTTGCAGCTTAAGGCTAGGAAAATTTCGACGCGGCTAATAGGGCCGTGGTAGCATAATGGTCAGTGCATTCGCCCGGATAGCGAAGGATGCGGGTTCGAGTCCCGTCCGCTGCCTGGTCCGCGTGGATTTTTTTCTAGTAAACTTTTCTTTAGATGTTTATTACAGTTTGTTACTAAAAATAAGTTAGTTACGTAACGTGTATAATGTATGTATTTATACTTAAGTTTTGTATGAGACGGATATAAATAAGTCAGTCGACAAAAAAAGTACATATTAAGTAAACGCCATTTAAAGTTTATTTTTTCGCACTTCCAAGTTATAGTAAATTATTGTAAAATAATTTATAACATGAAATATTTTTTGTTGAATTTAAAGTTAAGTACTTAACTACTATGGAAATCATCATAATGGATGACGATGTTAAAATAAATTTCAATTGATATGAAACACATTTAGGCATATACATATTACATATGAATGTTTGTGCTCTGAGCGAATTCACAAAACTAGCTGAGTGGATCATCAGTTTTATTTTTATTTATTTATTTATCTTTAACAAAGTTTCTACAGCGGTTTTTGTGAAATTTAATACAATAAAATATAGATATAATCTTAAAGCCCATTACAGAAACTCATTACGTACACATTAGATATTAACGGCGTTATTATATGTCAGTAATTATTACATTTAATTTAATTTAATTTTAAAAATTGCATAAAAGTCATATAATTCATTAACATAAAAATAAAATTAAATTAAGATTGGACAAATACATAACATTTATAAATTATTTTTCCAATGTGTTTGTTAATAAGTATTATAATGTAATTTATAAATTTATGTCTCTATTGCCTTGGTAAATACCTGTTATGATAGATATAAGTCATCATCAGCCTATTAATGTCCCCACTGCTGGGGCACAGGCCTTCCCTCTGGATGGAATAGGGAGATTGGGATGACCCACCACGCGGGCCCAGTGCAGAATGGTGGGTGCTAACGACTGCAGATGCAGCCGGGACCCATGGCTTAACGTGCTTTCCGAAGCACGGAGGAGCTCGAGATAGTAAATTTTTTTTTTTAATAGTAACGCGCTAACCACTTGCGCCATCGAGCTCCTCAGATATAAGTATCTGATATAAATAAATAAAAACTGTAGAAGCAAAGACAATTAATAATTCACTTCACTATATAATGTGTCTCTGGCAAAAAACATTACTGTGGTTTTGTGTGAGTTTTTTACCAACTCTCATGTGAAGAATATCAACTCGGCGACATGTTGGTTGTTCATTTAGAACCCTTGAGCAGAGTTTATTTACACTGCTTGTTTTCAACTATATTTTTAACAAGAATAATAGGGTATTTGACACTATTAAAAATAAAGTGCTAATTAGAAAATAATCCACGCGGACCAGGCAGCGGACGGGACTCGAACCCGCATCCTTCGCTATCCGGGCGAATGCACTGACCATTATGCTACCACGGCCCTATTAGCCGCGTCGAAATTTTCCTAGCCTTAAGCTGCAAGGCAGCGCCATCTCTTCGCATTGTAGGCAACCCACAATGTCAAATGAATACTTTTTCAAGTATTAAACATTTGAAAGAAGAAATAGCAATTATAGTTATGGTTTTATTTATTTTTTAAAAAATAAATAAAATCATAAAGTGCTAATTGTTAGCATCTGTATTTAGAATGAATATTAACAGGGGTTTTACTATTATTACGGAAAATTTATTTATAATTTTACTAAAAACCCACGATAAAGATAATAGTTTTCATATCTATTGTCACGTGTTTGAAAACGCCTGGGATTGGCGGAGCCTAAATTGACATCACACGCTAGTAAACTTCCGGTAAAAGTGACATTACATTGTATTATTTGACGTTTTAATAACAGTCGTGTGACGTCACACACTAGTAAGACGCCATATTGTCCAGAGAAACGTTTTCGCGGCAACTTGAAAATGGAGTTTTTGATTTGGTTATTTTTACTGAAATACACAACAGAATGATGAATATCCTCTCCATAAACATTACTCAATAACGTGAGATCATTTTCTAAAACTTGTCAAATACCCTATTGAATCAAACCATAAAAAAACGACGCGAGAGCTCAAATTTTCTTTATTATTGAATTATATATATATATTTTTAAGATATCAAATGCTTTCATTTATTTCACAGGATCTAGCTTAATTCAATAAAGCAGTCGCTTAATAAATAAAAACAATAATACTTAAATACATTTAAAACCTGAATGTAGTTACAAAATTATTAATTCTCAAAAAATGGGTGCGTGTACGCGCCTACGCGCGTGAGAAGTTATCC
The DNA here is from genome assembly GCA_902850365.2 of Chilo suppressalis. Lineage (NCBI taxonomy): Eukaryota > Metazoa > Arthropoda > Insecta > Lepidoptera > Crambidae > Chilo > Chilo suppressalis. The sequence continues at coordinate 1,136,426 of OU963905.1, read as the reverse complement.
TTCTTTGGCATCGTTTAAAATTAGTTTTTAATTGCATGCAAATAATTAATTACAATAAATTAATAAAAAGTCTGGAAAAGGACACAGTCAATAAAGTTCAGTTTTAATTTGAAAAAATAAATAAATAATCAAAATATTCAATTAAAATCGCTACTGAATACAATTTATTAGAACATATGTGATTTGCACTTGTATGAAACTCAAACACGTATTCCGAATATACAAACTAGAAACATGTGGATAAATATTATAAACTAGCGGCCCGCCCTCGCTTCGCTTCGGTGTAGAGCTGAAGTGTAGACTACAGTTTTTGTTCTCAGGCTTGTATTATACACAATGACATTCATCTATGATTCTTCTTATACCTGCATGCAAAGTCTCAGCCCGATCGGTTTAAAATTGATAAAGTTTCATACAAACTTTCATTCCTTATTTTATCCCCTTGGGATTTTCTTTATATTTTTTTCCGTAAGAACCTTGTACAGAGTATTAGAAAACTACAAAAAAAAAACAGCCAAATCGGTCAAGCCGTTTTCATGTTATGTCGTGACAACGGAAAACGGGTTTCATTTTTATATATATAGATATGAAAACAGTCTCTGTTCTAAATTCAAAACTCGTAACTTTTCCCGATGTTTGTTGCACGTGTTTCCCGCGCTAGGACCGCGAGTGGCCGCGCATGCGTACGGTGCGGCGGGCGACGCGGTAATGGCAGCGCGGCACATGAAGTTGGTCGCTAAAGCGACCAACTTCATGGTGTTAATTTTTTGTGTTACATGATGCGCGCGCATCTTAAAATTTCACTCTCAACAATTTTTCAGAACGCGCCTAAAGAAGTATAACTTCAAAAACACGGTACTTTTTTTTTCGTTTTGAGAAACACGTATCACATAATTTAACATCATAAGTAAGTTACACTTAAATGCGATGCAGTGAAGAAGAAAAGGTTTTTATCAAGAAGCAACTCACTCAATTCTCTATTCAAACTCCATCCTCTCCTCCTGATGCTAAGAAGTTCGTCTCTCTCTTATTATTTTGAACTAATATGTATGTATAGAGAAATATGTATATAGCTTGGGGGCCGCGGCCCGACTGATGTTGGTCGGGCATCGTATATATGAAGAGTTAGCTTCCGAATTTCATTTGCGCGATGTAGGCTTCCATACTATTATTGATCGCAGTGCAGGTAACGCCATCTCTTGAGGATGGGTGAGTAATGATTTCCTCCATCCGTTGTCTATATGTGGGGCATATAGATGTCGCCGCCACATATCTTTTCTGTTTCAACTAACAAGCACACTTTCCAGCTGTCATCGGTACTAATATTCCACTCAAACATCGTAAAAACATGTTCGTCAGTGATTTCGTTATTCAGTCCCCATTACTTATGGTCACATTCTTTTTATGGCATTTTATAACTAACTCTGTGATAAGCTTCTTTCTAATCCTCTCCAGCCAAAATTGTATGGAGGAGATCGCTTTTGGCGATAACATTTCCCACTGTGACAACGTCGCGCGACGGGTTAAGCAATCATGTTTTGAATGTTTTTTTGTGAAGTGAGTAGATTTATGATGAAAGTGTTATGTGTAGTAAAGATCACGAGCGCATTCGATAATTAACATTCATTTCCAGTTCAGCAACGGATAAAAAAAAAGCAAATTTAGAGAATTTTTAGATTGAATTAGCTAAATGTTATCCAGTTCAAGGTAAGTTTAAGGGGCTCGATGCAGCCGTAAGTGCCCCGGCTGCATCTGCAATCGTTAGCACCCACCAATCCGCACTGTCACTGCCCAATCTCTATTCCATCCATAGAGAAGGCCGTGCTGCAGCAGTGGGGACAGAAATCAGAAATCAATATATCTTTATTCAAATTGGATGTATAGTACAACGCTTTTGAATCGTCCAAGCATTTTTTTCCCTACCACTCGTTATTGGACATATTTTTTAGCTGCGGAGAAAAACGAGCGAAAAAAACTCCACAACATTAAAAGCATAATGTAACAACATTTACAAATCATTATGTTGTTACAACGTCAATACAATCATGATTTATTTAATATAGAAAACCTGTTGGAATGATTGGAACAGTACAAACCCAATCATTTTTGTCTGTAATATAATCAGATACTTTGTTATAATTTTTATTATTTTTAAAGCATGTAACTGCTTGATGTTTAAATCTAAAGAAAATATAACTAGAAAAAATTCCACGCGGACCAGGCAGCAGACGGGACTCGAACCCGCAACCTTCGCAATCCGGCGCCTTATAATAATAATGCGAAGAGATGGCGCTGCCTTGCAGCTTAAGAATAGCTAGAAAGAATTTCGACGCGGTCCGTGAGGGCCGCGGTAGCATAATTGGTCAGTGCATTCGCCCGGATTGCGAAGGGTGCGGGTTCGAGTCCCGTCTGCTGCCTGGTCCGCGTGGAATTTTTTCTAGTTATATTTTCTTTAGATTTAAACATCAAGCAGTTACATGCTTTAAAAATAATAAAAATTATAACTATAATTGCTATTTCTTCTTTCAAATGTTTAATACTTGTAAAAGTATTCATTTGACATTGTGGGTTTACCTATAATGCGAAGAGATGGCGCTGCCTTGCAGCTTAAGAATAGCTAGAAAGAATTTCGACGCGGTCCGTGAGGGCCGCGGTAGCATAATTGGTCAGTGCATTCGCCCGGATTGCGAAGGGTGCGGGTTCGAGTCCCGTCTGCTGCCTGGTCCGCGTGGAATTTTTTCTAGTTATATTTTCTTTAGATTTAAACATCAAGCAGTTACATGCTTTAAAAATAATAAAAATTATAACTATAATTGCTATTTCTTCTTTCAAATGTTTAATACTTGTAAAAGTATTCATTTGACATTGTGGGTTTACCTATAATGCGAAGAGATGGCGCTGCCTTGCAGCTTAAGAATAGCTAGAAAGAATTTCGACGCGGTCCGTGAGGGCCGCGGTAGCATAATTGGTCAGTGCATTCGCCCGGATTGCGAAGGGTGCGGGTTCGAGTCCCGTCTGCTGCCTGGTCCGCGTGGAATTTTTTCTAGTTATATTTTCTTTAGATTTAAACATCAAGCAGTTACATGCTTTAAAAATAATAAAAATTATAACTATAATTGCTATTTCTTCTTTCAAATGTTTAATACTTGTAAAAGTATTCATTTGACATTGTGGGTTTACCTATAATGCGAAGAGATGGCGCTGCCTTGCAGCTTAAGAATAGCTAGAAAGAATTTCGACGCGGTCCGTGAGGGCCGCGGTAGCATAATTGGTCAGTGCATTCGCCCGGATTGCGAAGGGTGCGGGTTCGAGTCCCGTCTGCTGCCTGGTCCGCGTGGAATTTTTTCTAGTTATATTTTCTTTAGATTCAGATACTTTGTAATAAGCTTTTTTAATAAGTGCTTTTTTATACTCTCTTTGAATTTATTTATGCTTAACTCTTGGAATTTGCTTGGGACTTTATTGTATAAGCGAACACAAAGACCTTTAAATGAATAATAACACTAATAGGCTGTGATGATGATGATGTGTAGTTGGCCCAATTCGCGAAGATAGCTAACGCGTCAGAAAAGTGTGCCTCTCCAGCCATCGTCACTGTCATGGATTCACGTGTGGAGCATGATAAAACTTTTTGTTAAGTATATGCTCTTTTTAGTGATTCGGTTTTTATATATTTTTTTTGATAGCTGTCAAGAAGAAAAAGAATGTTTTTTGTTTCCCATTGAATTTAATATTGGTTTTTTGTGATCTTTAATATATGTAGTTATTTTATCCCAAAGGACTATTTTATTTGTGTCTTGGGCAAGGTGTAAGCCAGGTAATCATCCAAAAGAACCTGGAAGAAGCGAACAAAATCTTCACAGTCACCTTGCTGACTTGAATCCTATACCTTAACCCGTGCAGCTCTTAAACCTTACTTACCAACAGCATAGGTATTAATTGTTATTATTAATATTAATAATATTATTAATTTATATTAAGTAATGCATATCAAACTAATGTCTAAAATGGCAGCTACCGAAATCGGCAGAGATATTTTATTTAACGGAATCTTCTTACGGATACAACAAATACTTACATAAAGTATTATAAAGATAAGGTAGTGTCATATATTTGAGGTCTTCTGTAAGGCGGAGGCTTTGATTAATTGCTAAGACGAGTATTTTAATTCCAGCGGAAATTCCTTCAGTATATTGTTTTTATTTTCATATTATTTTTGGAATCCATGAACAACTACATTCTGTTTAACATGATTTAATTTAAATTTTATAAGTAAAAAATAATACAAAATTGTAGAAAAGTGCTATTTTAATTTGCATGGTGCTCAGTTGAGTGCAAAACATTTCGTTTGTCACTGAGCTGAATTAAAGCTAAGCTGTGAAACTTTACGAGAAATTGAACAAAAAGCCCATTACTGTACTTATAAGATTAGCTTCCCAAGACAAACGCTTATCCTTCAGTGTGTACTGGCTATCTTCCACGACATTGGACATCCGGTAGCGATAATCACTTCTGAATGAGGCAACCAAACTCGGAGCCCATAACAAAAAAAAAACAAACAGAAAATTAAAAAAAAAAAACCCCGAGCCCATAGACAACAGCTATCTGTTGTCTATGTGTTTTTTTGTTATGGTATAGCATAAAAAATGTCCTCCGGAAGCACTCAAGAAAGTCAAATGTTTTCAAGTAAATCTTTCAAGATTCATATTATATAATATCAGTGCTTCCATCCTTATCAAAACTATTAGAAAAAATTATTAACAAAAGGCTTATTGACTACCTGGAAAAAAGTAACTATTTGTCACCTACGCAATTTGGTTTTCGGGCAAAGTTGTCAACAGCAGATGCGGTACATAACCTGACTAACTATATTACTCAGGAACTAGGCAAAGGAAAGCATACTCTAGCTGTTTTTCTTGATTTCGCAAAAGCGTTCGATACCGTTTCAATTCCGAAGCTTCTAAAAAAGTTGGAAGCATTGGGTATTAGAGGAACGCAGTTAAAACTGTTTGCAGATTATTTAGACAATCGATCTCAATGCGTTAAAAATGGAAATATTAAAAGTGATTACCAGAAAATGACCTGCTATGGTATTCCCCAGGGAAGTATAATCGGCCCTACCCTTTTTCTCGTTTACATCAATGATTTATGTAACCTTAATTTAAAATGTGGTAAAATTATATCTTACGCCGATGATGGCCTTGATTTTTAGAGCCAATAGTAGGTCAGAATTATATGAGGTAGCTCAACTTGGTCTTAATGGTGTAAATAACTGGCTTCGCTGCAATTTACTAACACTGAATACTGACAAAACCAATTATATTCACTTTTCTATGCGCCAGCCTTGTCATGGGTTTACAAATCCTAACTTATACGCACACCAATGCCAATATCCTTCAGTCAATAAATGCGATTGCCCTTTAATACAGAACACATCCCATATAAAATATCTTGGTATCTTAATTAACGACACATTATCTTTTAGACAGCATATTGCAAATCTAGTAGTCAGGATCCGTAAATTTATGTATATTTTTAAAAAATGACGTACCATAGCAGATCCAAAACTAATTAAACAGGTATATCGGGCCTTATGCCAATCAGTAATTCAATATTGTATAACTTCATGGGGTGGAGCTCTCAAAACTATTTTAATCCCTCTCGAGCGAGCTCAGAGAGCCATTTTAAAAGTAGCCAATTCACTTCCCTACTTATATCCTACGCATCAACTTTACAAATACTGTAATGTGTTAACTGTTCGCCAGCTTTTCATTATGCACACCATATTAAAACAACACACCATTTCACCTTTTTGCTCTGATATCACTAACAAAAGACCGAAAGATATAGTCTGCATCTCTACACATGATTCAAAATACATCTTTTCACATAGATTCTCTACTTTCCTAAGTCCTTTCTTATATAATAAGTTAAATAGAATGTTAGGTATTTATACATTAAACTATTTTAACTGTAGAACTGTAGTATTTAATTATTTGCATAGCCTGACATACGAGCAGACCGAAGAATTACTTCTTATTTGTAAATAAATGAACGTAACTCCATAATTTACATTTACCAACATTTATATAACGATTACTTTAAGTTCTGTTTTAATTAATTTGTTAATTTATTAATCATTCAATGTATTATTTAGATCATAAAAGCCTGAAATACAGGTACAATTTTAACTGTAATCTAGTTCAGGCATCCATTATTTTGTACTTTATATTGTTATTAGTATTATTATGCAATGTATGACCTTATTTGAATAAGGATATATTTATTATTATATATTATGACGATCCCTTTCTGTATGATAGTTTTGTACATATATATCTTTATATATATAATTCTTCTGTGAGTGTGTATGTCACTGAACTTCTCTTAAACGACTGGACCGATTTTGATGAAATTTTTTGTGTGTGTTCAAGGGGATCTGAGAATGGTTTAGATTCACAATTTTGTCCGCTGGACAACCCCTATTTTTTTAGGGCGGTACGAAGTTCGCTGGGTCAGCTAGTATATATATAAAAGTCAAAGGTGACTGACTGACATAGTGATCTATCAACGCACAGCCCAAACCACTGGACGGATCGGGCTGCAATTCGGCATGCAGGTAGATGTTATGACGTAGGCATCCGCTAAGAAAAGATTTTGATCTTCGGTGGTGTCGTGTGAGGCGGGTCGTTACGTTCCCTAAAATATGGTTGAGCGAAGCGATGGCTGGTTCCTGCGTCATGCTCGTGAACGGGTGCTGCCAGCGGAGATGAGTCTGCCCTAACTACTTTGATATTTAAGATGTAAATGTTTAATTACACCAATTATAAATAACTCTGTTTGTATTTATACTGTGTGACACAACAATCAAAATGCAGGTGAACAATTAATGTATAATTTCACATTATGTAATGAAAGGTGACTTCCTGAATCATCTCTGAAGTCATCTTTCAACTTGACGACTCTGTAAATGATAAAACAGGGAGAAAAAAACAGCCCTTGCTGAGTTTCTTGCCGGTTCTTCTCAGTACAAGGTCACCCGCCGTAGATTTACGAACCGATGGCGTAGCTTCTAGACATTCATATGTGCTTGTAACAGCCTAAACTGAATAAATGATTTTGATTATGATTATGATTATAATCAATTCTACCCCCAAGGGGATAAAATAGGGAACGAAAGTTTGTATGAAACTTTGTCAATTTTAAACCGATCGGGCTGAGACTTTGCATGCTGGTAAAAGAAGAATCATAGATGAATGTCATTGTGTATAATACAAGCCTGAGAACAAAAAGTGTAGTCTACACTTCAGCTCTACACCGAAGCGAAGCGAGGGCGGGCCGCTAGTTAAAAATATGCTCAAATCAAACTCTCTACTATAAGATACGCAAGACGGTCATATGCATCAAGCACCCTATCCACATAAAATATTCAGCCTTTTTTATGATTTGTACACTTTTATAAATTCATCGTTGTGCTGAATTCTACAGCAAATCTTTTGTCGTTGAATATTTGCAGCTGTAAAACACCAAGTCGGAATGGCTTTACATTGGCATTCGCCAATGTATTTAATTTAAACGGTTGAGCTGTGTAAAAGCGTAAATAGAGGCAAGAGTGATGTTAGCTCCGTCTAGACTTATAGTCTGCAGACTTTAGCAATCTTTAGCTGATATCGCAGGCACGCCCTTACATCACCGTAATGTGTCGTGGCACGCTATAATGTCACTTTGGGTGCTTTACTCAGCTTCAATTTATATGCAAGTGTTTCAATTTTAGCAGAATTAATGTAATCTTTATTACAGCAGTAGGGTTTAGTGGCCAAAGGGTGATAGTTAAATTTGAGCTGAAGTTCTTTCAAAAATATAGTTTAATTTATAGAGATAGAGAACAAATCTTATTGATGAATTTAATTATTTATACTTTATTGCAAAAAAAAACAGCAAATGGCGGACATAATGCCATAAGGCATTCTCTACCAGTCGACCAGTAAGAGCGTGAGAAATAAAAATACGGGGGTGCAATAAGGATATATGTTAAATAAACCAGGTAGGTAATATATATGTCGGCGAATGGCGTCTCGCTCGCTCCTACGAAACGCAAAACCGACAACAAATGTCATCTGTCAGTGTACCATTGCTTTGTGAAACGTCAAGTAATGACAGTGACAGCTGTCATCACTTGGGAGTGGTCTATGCTAAGGGTAGTATTTAAGGGGCTATGCTTCATTCATTGGAAGGGGCATTCGGCATTCGGCATTCAGACGTGAGCCGCGATAGTGAACGGACGTTAGCACAGAACTCTCCGCGCTTCACAAAGCAATCCATTTGTATCCTTGTAATCATAACATATTTTGTAAAGTGATTTAAAGATTTAAATTAAACATTAGCTTGGTTATTAGACTACAGTTTCATTTTCGGAAAATAACATCGAATACCCAAGATGGCGGATCAAGACGAACCACGTGGCCAACCGTGGGATATAGGTATATCCCGCTCGCCCATCCGACATATATATATATATATATATATATATATATCAATAGAATACACAAATATTAAAATATATATACAATACATACATAAAAATATCAAAATATATATATAATACATACATCTAAATATATATGCTATATCTACAATACGTACATAAACATACACATAATTATGCCAGTCAAATATGAGAACGCAGATTAATTATATTAAGATAATGCTCACGAATCAATCCTTTAAATACAAGTTTGTTAGGAGCTTTACGTATATTAGGGGGCAAGTCATTCCAGAGTCGTACAGCAGTGATGGTAAAAGAATATGAGACAAAGCCAGAACAGTGGACGGGAGTATGCAGAAGGAGGTTGTCATTTAAGGCAGCTCTGTGCGAATCCGGTCGATATAATAAAAAAACCATGATTCCGAATATATGTATGTTGCTTTGTTAGAAACTCTATGTAGGTATGTAGTTTTTGCATTCCTTTTAACTGACTTAAAATAAAATAAACATACGGTTAAAAATAAACTTCTAAATGTTTAATCAAAAGAAAGAAATAATAGTTTTGAGGTTGGTGCCAGCGTAATAATACTCATAGAACGCGACGAATGTAGATGAGTATTAAATCTCAAGTTGCTGGAGTCAGGCGCGGTCCGAAGGTCCGAAAGGTCCGGAAGGCCCCCCCCAAAATCTAAGGTCAAATTGAAATTTCTCAAAAATTTGCCAAATAATAAAAGGAAATTTCTACCTAGTTTAGAAACAAGGAACCGAACTATTTTGGTGATCGTAGCAAAATCGATATGCGTCGTTATGATAAACAATGTTCAACAATATTTTATGAGTAATGTATAAAATAAAATTGTGTCTTGTGCAATAATGTTTATTTTATTCCAGATACCTATTTTTTATTAGTGTAGTGAGTGACCCCTTCCAAAAGTTCAGGTTGCGACCGCACCTGGCTGGAGTCGACCTTTTTTTGGAGTACATATTAATGGGCTGATATTTTTTTATTTCCTTTTCACAAATTATGCGACAACGATAAAAAGTTATTTTTTGCCTAACCGAAACATTCATAAGACAGATGAATACTTGATTTATCATTCGTGTGTTCGTTACAAGTAAAATAAAACTTTAGCATGACGAAATTACGAAGAGAGCCCATAAAAGCTTATCGGAAGCACTAAATGTGACGGAACTCAGCGAAATTTCAATAGTAATATATTCCCGAAGAAAAACAGGTGAAAAACAATAGTAAAAATATTCTGCGCAATCATTTCTCCTCGTGTAGTAGTGATTTCTATGAAAATGCTTTCCGCAGGCGGGTTATTGTTGTATGGGGGAATATATTACCCCGCGACAAACGTAGTGCGTGTTGTGTGGGGCGAAGAGAAAGGAAAATGTATTGCACACGCTTTATTCTTGGTCCTAAAGCTTTTTTGGTTTAAAGGAAAACCGTGAAACAACGCATAAGTGTATTTAGATCTTTTATACCTTACAAGATGGCAAATCGTTAATATAAGAAAGGTAGAAAATATTTATTTGTTTCTTAGGTTTTCACGCACATCACTCATTAAATGAAACGTCAATAAATAAATAAAGTTTCGTGCATTAACCCGTTAAAAACTAGAAAATATTTATCGATTATCCTTCAAATTGGGGTAATAATCCATTCAAGGTAATTATAACCTTGAATTTTCTACCATCATACCAAATATTAATAATACCAGTGTTAAGGTGAGGAATTTTCTTTTCCGCCCATCACACTGTGTCAAACTTATATAGTTCAGTGTGAAACCTCCACCTTTTAAAACACAGTGAAATAACACTACTGTTTGTTTGTTATGTTGTGATTTAGGTTCCAGGGCTCCAACAAAACAAAAACACTGCATAGGATAAAATAAAATAAATAAACAATTAGCCTAGCCAACACTCACATCAATTAGCCTAGCCCCAAAGTAAACACTATAAGGCTTGTGTTATGGGATGCTAGGGTAACGGATAGAATACATATACTGTACATATATAAGTTTTTTTTTATAGAAATACATATTAAACATCCATAACTGGAGTACAAATGCTCCTATTCATCACACAAACATCTGGCCCCACCGGGATTTGAACCCGGGACCTCTCGAGTCGGCGACACCATGAAACCCGGCGTACAAACCACTCGGCCACGGAGGTCGTGGGGAGAAAAAGGCGGCAGAAGATGTCGATTTTTCATAGTGCAAGGTTGTACTGCAGATTTGGGATTTATCAGAATTTTCGCTTTGATCCAGGAAGCCTAATCCTAAATGATTTTGTTTAAATCTAAAGAAAAGTTTACTAGAAAAAAAATCTTTAGATTTAAACATCTAGCAATTAAATGCTTAAAAATAAATAAAATCATAACTATAATTGCTATTTCTTCTTTCAAATGTTTAATACTTGAAAAAGTATTCATTTGACATTGTGGGTTGCCTACAATGCGAAGAGATGGCGCTGCCTTGCAGCCTAAGGCTAGGAAAATTTCGACGCGGCTAAGAGGGCCGTGGTAGCATAATGGTCAGTGCATTCGCCCGGATTGCGAAGGATGCGGGTTCGAGTCCCGTCTGCTGCCTGGTCCACGTGGATTTTTTTCTAGTAAACTTTTCTTTAGATTTAAACATCTAGCAGTTAAATGCTTAAAAATAAATAATATCATTTTGTTTATTTAGATTTGGAATATAGGTACTCAATACTATTAAAGTGCCTTCAGAAATTTTCTTTCAGTGTATGTCACCTCCCTAGAAAGATGTATCAATACAAGTGAAAAATCGTGTCCTCTTTACCCCTTTTAACTCAACACTTTTTTCACAGACACCTCATAATTATCGCTCCGTTTATTCGTAAATATTAAAAGGACAAGCCACTCCAACTCATTTACTACGAACATTTTACATGAAAATGAATGAATAAACTGCTCGATTTTAATTCCGAAAGCGTTCGAACAGATGGCGCGCCAAATTAATTGCCACCATAATATCTCGCACAATATCGCCATTCGCAATTTAACCTTATTCCGTTCACCGTGTTACTGATTCTCGGTATAATAGATACCATGTTGATATTTGCGATAGTTATTAGCGATAAAGTGTCACGCACATATAACGCAGAAACTTATCGTTGTTATGCACCATTTATCAACGTTATCATTAAGCTGGATACAGGCCTCATCATCTGGGTATTCCACACAAAGGACATGGCTAAGAAACTGCCCTTAACGTGTATAATTATTTCACACTAGCCTGTAACATTATAATATTGTTTTATGAATTATTACGTGTTTATTATTCTCATATAACTTTCAAGAAAAAAAAAATCAAAAATTTTAAAGTATAAAAATTTACTTCATGTCTGTTTAAAAAGGAAAATGTTCCGTTTTACAAAATATTATGAGCAATAAATGTATATAAAAAAAAATGGGCGCGTGAGAAGTTATCCTTCTTTGGCATCGTTTAAAATTAGTTTTTAACTTTTTATTAAACTTTTTATTAATTACAATAAATTAATAAAAAGTCTGGAAAAGGACACAGTCAATAAAGTTCAGTTTTAATTTGAAAAAATAAATAAATAATCAAAATATTCAATTAAAATCGCTACTGAATATAATTTATTAGAACATATGTGATTTGCACTTGTATGAAACTCAAACACGTATTCCGAATATACAAACTAGAAACATGTGGATAAATATTATAAATATGAATACCTATAACTGTTACTTTATTACAAAAAATAAAGATGTGGTTTTTGGTTCTACTACACCAATGGTCAAGAGATGGCGCTGTAGTCTCCTGAATCGCGCTTTGGTTCCGTTGTTCCAGATTAATAAATACTTTTGTTAGGCCTTCACAATGCAGTCGTTAGAGATTCTATTTCTATTTTGTTGGTAGATTTTCTTAATGTGCGGTAAACACAAAAGTAACGCATGAAGTTGGTCGCTAAAGCGACCAACTTCATGCGCTAAAGCGACCAACTTCATGCTGTTAAAATTTTGTGTTATAGTGATGCGCGCGCATCTTAAAATTTCACTCTCATCATTTTTTCATAACGCGCCTAAAGAAGTATAACTTCAAAAATATTTGTGTAACTATATCGAAGTGAACAATATTATTTCTAAACTCCTTCAAAATATGACATATTTGACCCTAATTTTCATTATAACAAATTACTGAAGACCTAAAATAATAGATTTTATTATTCTAATCAGGCTTGAGACAAGGCTGTATGAAATTAATCCTTTTATTTTTGTAAATAGACAAAATAAAACTTCACAGTTTTCCTGTCAGGCCGACGATAACAAATAATATACATTTATTTTTGCTTAAAAAAACTTTTTATGATGATGAAAATGCGAAATTGATAACTCTGTGAATAATTGGCAACATCTTTTATCAACTGTAGTAAGGTAATGGCATAGCAGGAGTTCTTATTATTTTCAAGATTGTGACTTTACCAGAAGTTCCTGAGCCTGTTTTCAAAGAAATTATAAAAATTCAGCCATTCACCATTAAATATTCCTAAGTACAATATTTATCAGTGGCTCATACAAAATTTTCCCATTTCCTTTTGGGAGCATAGCCTCTGCTGCTGCCAGTGCAGGTGACTGACAACATTCCACATATTACACGGTATCACCTGTTTGGGGAGAGTCTTCGCCTGAGCTTCTCCCGCTAGAAAGGGAGGACCAGAAAGTCCTTCCTACAGGGAGTTGGTGGCCCGGTGTTTCAGGGTTTTCGGGTACCACTCCCAACCGTGGGTGCGCCGTAGGGTTTTTAATGGTAGCGTTGGATGAGTCCCAGAGTAGAGTCCCATATAATCCCGTCACGCATTTTCCCCACAGCAAAACGAGGGTCCTCCACGCATAATCTAACGGTCCTGCGCTTTCCGCATCCAATTAGTTTATCAGTCTCGCTTGATTTCGTCAGTCAACCAGCTTAATGGTCTACCAACACTGCCTTATTCTTATCTATCTTTATATATATAATTCTTCTGTGAGTGTGTATGTCACTGAACTTCTCTTAAACGACTGGACCGATTTTGAGGAAATTTTTTGTGTGTGTTCAAGGGGATCTGAGAATGGTTTAGATTCACAATTTTGTCCGCTGGACAATGTTTTTTAATTAAATTTTTTTATGGTGGTACGAAGTTCGCTGGGTCAGCTAGTATATATATATAAAGCCAAGTCTAACTTACTGAACCATCAACGCACAGCTCAAACAACTGAACGGATTGCGCTGCAATAGGGGTGATGACGGGGTACAGTAAACGAAATTCTATTTAGTCCGTCAGTTAGATGATCAAAAAATAGTGGACATGTATTTTTTCTTTGGGCAATCAAACAAAAAATGACAAAGTTATAGCGCGTCAAAGTTAGGGAGAAGGGGCTCGTGACGTCACTTTTGAGTGAATTTTCACTTATAAGTGTACTCAAACGTGACGTCATGCGACTTTTCAAATCAATGTATCTCTGCAATGTTTATATTATGTGAAAAAAGAAAAAATACGTGTCCAATACTTTTTGATAATCTACCAGATAAACGAAGAAAAAAAAATAGTCATCATCCCTATTGATTAATTAGGATTTTCTTTGGTTAATAAGGATTTCTTAAAAGTCGCAGTTCAAAGTTTGTATGGGAAACTACTGGGCCCGCGTGGTGGGTCCTGGCCCTATCTCTCTATTCCATCCATAGAGAAGGCCTGTGCCCCAGCAGTGGGGACTTTAATAGGCTGATGATGATGATTTCTTTTTTTTACAAAAAACAAGGCACGGAGAAGAGAGACAAGAAGAATCAGCATAGAATCACTGGCGCTGCGGGGAAATTTGATGATAGCCTTTTTCCAGGGTGTTTTTTTTTTTATTTTTTTTATATTAAGGTAGGCAAATGACTCTACCCCACCTGATGTTAAGTGGTAATAAAGTCCAAACGCGAAGATAGCTGGTGCAGCAGTTATAAACTGCTACGCCAACCATCCTCACCTTGCCGGCCTGCAAAAATGCTTCTTCACGCCTCTCTTAAAGGACCCCAGATTATAGGAAGGAGGGAACAGTGATATGTGTGTTGTTACCTTAGCTCCTAATGGAGATTATCTGCTAAAGTAGTTTAGTGGTTTGTGATTGTCATAGGTATTTGTGATGCGATTTGATGCATTAAGTGCTGGGTAATAAGGTATGTAATGGTATGACGACAGTAAATATCATTAAGACAGTACCGGGAACACGACAGTAGCTCATCTTACAAGATGCAGCTATCAAGGCGGGATGATAAAAATGTAGGAATGAATTCCTTTTTTAGGTAATGTCTAAAAGAAAGCATTAATAAATAAATAAATATTTCCAACACTCACACCAATTAGCCTAGCCCCAAAGTATGCACTGTAAGGCTTGTGTTATGGGATACTAGGGTGACGGATAGAGTACATATACTGTACATATATAAGTATATTAATATAATAATACATTCTAAAGAAAAGTTTACTAGAAAAAAATCCACGCGGACCAGGCAGCGGACGGGACTCGAACCCGCATCCTTCGCTATCCGGGCGAATGCACTGACCATTATGCTACCACGGCCCTATTAGCCGCGTCGAAATTTTTCCTAGCCTTAAGCTGCAAGGCAGCATTTTTTAAATGCTTAAAAAAATAAATAAAATCATAACTATAATTGCCATTTCTTCTTTCAAATGTTAAATACTTGAAAAAGTATTCATTTGACAGTGTGGGTTACCTACAATGCGAAGAGATGGCGCTGCCTTGCAGCTTAAGGCTAGGAAAAATTTCGACGCGGCTAATAGGGCCGTGGTAGCATAATGGTCAGTGCATTCGCCCGGATAGCGAAGGATGCGGGTTCGAGTCCCGTCCGCTGCCTGGTCCGCGTGGATTTTTTTCTAGTAAACTTTTCTTTAGATTTAAACATCTAGCAGTTAAATGCTTAAAAAAATAAATAAAATCATAATAATAATACATTATTCATCACACAAACATCTGCCCCCACCGGGACTCGAACCCGGGACCTCTCGAGTCGGTGACACCGTGAAACCCGGCGTACAAACCACTCGGCCACGGAGGTCGTCAAATTGTTTGTATGAAAAGATTATGGCAACATAAAGTTAATTGATGATGAGATGGAGTGATGAAAGAAAGTTAATAATTTGATAATGCATAAAAATATCTACAATACAATAAATAATAAATATTTTCAACACACACCAATTGAAAGCCCAAAACCAAGCCTAGCCCCACAATAAGCACTGTAAGGCTTGTGCTATAGGACTCTAAGGTAACGGATAGAATACATATACTGTCCATATATAAGTATATTTATATAGAAATACATATTAAACATCCATGACTGGAGTACAAATGCTCGTATTCATCACACAAACATCTGCCCCCATCGGGATTCGATAATATCCGAAATATATTGTAATATGTACGGTATCATATAACAATCAATGCGACTGAATTTCTTATAAGACATTTCTCATAAGACGCAAGAAATTTTCGTGTAATGTGCAAAAGGCCTTACTGTTGTGTATAGAACACTTGACAAAGACAGCCATTTAGTTAGTTACCTCGTAACATCAGTAATAAGTACATCGATGTTGGTGGTCTGAGGCAATTCATCAACAATTTATAGGACAGCCGTAGTGGCTGCATACATTCGATTAGGTCTCATCGCGTAAACAAACTTTTCTCGTTATCAGCAATACACTTTAACGCCGAGGGAAAACGGTTTAAAGTTCCTTAAGAGAGATAATTTTTGAATAAAGCTCTCATTCATTGAGTGTCATTTAATTTGTGTTCGCAGAAGATGTTGTTGTATGTTTCTGATTGTGTTTCGCTGTTTTGTCTGATATTTTTTTTTATTTTTGCACTGGACTTTTTTAATACGACGACCTCCGTGCTCGAGTGGTTTGTACGCCGGGTTTCATGGTGTCGCCGACTCGAGAGGTCCCTCCCGGGTTCAAATCCCGGTGGGGGCAGATGTTTGTGTGATAAATACGAGCATTTGTACTCCAGTCATGGATGTTTAATATGTATATCTATAAAAATATACTTATATATGTACAGTATATGTATTCTATCCGTTACCCTAGTATCCCATAACACAAGCCTTATAGTGCTTACTTTGGGGCTAGGCTAATTGGTGTGAGTGTTGGAAATATTTATTTATTTTATTTATTTATTTATAATACAGAACATAACTAATTACTTTGAGGATCATGTGTTTGTTAATATTGTTATACAAAAATATACCACTGTCTAGTCAAAAAAGAATTAAATTGTAATAAAGTTCATAAAAATTCAGTGCAGTCGTGGACCGTTTTGATTTTGTGCTTATCAGGTTTCAATTTGATGTTTATTTGTAAATAATATTAATTAATTTATATTTTTAATTTTTTTTTATGTTATAGGGGGCATACGAGCAGACGGCTCACCTGATGGTAAGTGATCACCGTCGCCCATGGACACTTGCAACACCAGGAGTATTTCAAATGCGATGCCGGCCTTTAAGGAAGGAGTACGCTCTTTTTTTGAAGGTTTTTGGGTCGTATTGGTCCGAAAAAACTGCTGGCGACAACATATTCCACAGTTTTGTCGTACGTGGTAAAAATTTCGACTAAAACGCACGGTTGTGGATAGCCACGCATCAAGATGATAAAATTACAAAAACTTAAGACTACTCAATGTCTCAAAACTTAAAAAACACAAATAACAAAGTATTTAAATAATATACAATTTACAAAATAAAAAATCACTAAAATAGATTTAAAGGAAATAACGTTAAGAGTCTAGTAATTAAAATTCCCTAATTTAAACTCAGCAAGGGCTGCTTTTTTCTCCCTGTTTTATTATTTACAGATTCATCAAGTTGCAAAATGACTTCAGAGATGATTCATGTAGTCACCTTCCATACATTATGAGAAATAAACATCAAATGTTCATTATAGTAATATAAGTTATTTACGGGATTGTTACCATGTACCTTGTTTTTAGCGAATTTCCGATATTTCGGCACTGTTGCAAGCGCCATGATCACGGAGTAACTGAAGTAATTGCGGGTAGGCTGTTATTGGCAGACATATCGGTTTACCCTCCGACGAAGTCTTTTTTTGCGTTCGATACCCGTACCACTGTTCACATTCTCACTATTCACTCGAAACTGTTCTCGACACAAACACTTATACCGGCCATACACACTACGAGAAATCGTTACGATCAGACTGTACAGTTCGAACGGAACAGTTTATACGATTTCGTTTAGTACAGGAAACTGTGCAGTTTTATAACATACACGCTACGATTTATCGGTACCGTTCGGACTGTACAGTCTAATCGTAACGATTTCTCGTAGTGTGTATGGCCGGTATTACAGTATCGGATCGCGACACGACACGTTTTTGATTATTTCCGGTTTTACACATACGAACCACAGGATTCCAGACACTAGACTCCATACCAGGTACATGGTAACAATCCCGTAAATAACTTATCTCTTATCTATTAGACAAGTCCGTCCGTCCTTCCGTCTGTCTGTGGTGCTGTTTCAGCGGCCAAACCGTAAGAGATAGATAAAGAGAATGTTTAAGTTATAAATTAAGAATAGTCTGATAAGACTACAAACCGGATTTGAGTAACGTAGCACTTCCGGTTTTCGAGAAATCTCGAATTTCAAACGAAACCACACAAAATCTCCGAAGTTCTCAATTAATTAAATACATTTTTTTTTAAATCAGGTTTTGGTGAACATTTGGTTCACTGGTTTGCTAGTATTACTATAATGTTAGTGACCATGAAAGTTTAAAACAATATATTAAATGTTCACCTGCATTTTGATTGTTGTGTCATACAGTATTAATACAAATATTAATAGGTATAACTACTAATATGGATTTTATCTGTCGGTAAGTTTTAACATACAATGATAAATTGTTTGCTTAAACGATTTAGGTATTTGCTTTTAGGGTTCCGTACTTAGTAACAATCAAACGAAGCACATATAGGATAATTATATTTTTTTAACTACGCGTGGAGGTTTCAAGTTGAAATTAATATTTATATAATACGCAGGTTAGTATGCCCGTGGTGCACTAAAAAAAATCTAATTAATAATCTAAGTTCAGTCGACGCAGTCAAAGAATACGCCAAGGATATCGCATATTTTGATGCTTGAAAATCAAAACTTAAGTATGGAGTACGTTGACTTAGAATTATGAAATCAAGCAAAAGGATTGTCACGTAGCACAAGTTAAAGGAATAATGAAAAAAAAAACGTATATTTGTTTTTACAATATCACTTTTTTGCGATTGTTATTAAATTACAGTTTTTAACTACAAAAAAATTAAACAGGGATGATTAAGGGACTAATTTTTTTTCTTCGTTTATCAGGTAGATTATCAAAAAGTATTGGACACGTATTTTTTCTTTTTTCACATAACATAAACATTGCAAAGATATATTGATTTGAAAAGTCGCATGATGTCACGTTTTGGTACACTTTTAAGTGAAAATTCACGAGCCCCTACTCCCAAATTTGACGCGCTATAACTTTGTCATTTTTTGGTTGATTGCCCAAAGAAAAAATACGTGTTCATTATTTTTTGATCATATAACTGACGGACTAAATAGAATTTCGTTTACTGTACCCCGTCATCACCCCTATTTACAAAATCTCGATGCAGGTGTCAGCCTTGTATTTTCCTGTAAATTTTTCATCAGACATAAACATTTAGCAGTAAATTGCTTTAAAATATAATGAAATCTTGTTTATGATTGGTACACTCACATCTTTATTTTTTGTAATAAAGTAACAGTTATAGGTATTCATATTTATAATATTTATCCACATGTTTCTAGTTTGTATATTCGGAATACGTGTTTGAGTTTCATACAAGTGCAAATCACATATGTTCTAATAAATTATATTCAGTAGCGATTTTAATTGAATATTTTGATTATTTATTTATTTTTTCAAATTAAAGCTGAACTTTATTGACTGTGTCCTTTTCCAGACTTTTTATTAATTTATTGTAATTAATTATTTGCATGCAATTAAAAACTAATTTTAAACGATGCCAAAGAAGGATAACTTCTCACGCGCCTACATAAGTACACGCACCCATTTTTTTAAATAATCGATTGTAAATGTCTTTAAAGGTCGAGTGGCATATTCTCACGAGGCGGATGCAAATCAAACATATTTAATTATTCGTAACAAGTACCTATGCTATGTTGGCTCAGAGTCAAATAGTGTTTGCGGTTTTTTCTTTATACGTATTCTGGAATTGATTTGCGCATAAAAAGTGATGAGCATGGACGTAAAATAAGACATCTTGTATCTACTTCATAAATTCAATGACCTCTGCCATTTTTTTTGGTAGCTAGACACATAATCTGACTTCGCATCGTATTCCTTCACAGTACACGCCGTCCGCCTGTGGAATTCGCTGCCAGCAGGAATTAGAGCTTCCAGTTCTGTCTCGGCGTTCAAAATCCGTCTAAAGGAACATTATTTATCTTCATTATGCCCTTACTTTTTCCATTGTTTCTTTTCGTCCATATCTTTATATATATAATTCTTCTGTGAGTGTGTATGTCACTGAACTTCTCTTAAACGACTGGACCGATTTTGATGAAATTTTTTGTGTGTGTTCAAGGGGATCTGAGAATGGTTTAGATTCACAATTTTGTCCGCTGGACAACCCCTATTTTTTTAGGGCGGTACAAAGTTCGCTGGGTCAGCTAGTATATATATATATATATATTGTATGTCCCCTATTCATAAGTATTTAACGTATATATTTAATCATAAT
This sequence comes from Chilo suppressalis, assembly GCA_902850365.2. NCBI lineage: Eukaryota > Metazoa > Arthropoda > Insecta > Lepidoptera > Crambidae > Chilo > Chilo suppressalis. The sequence goes on along the minus strand of OU963905.1, from coordinate 1,116,105 downwards.
TAGGTGTATACACTGACTGCCTTTTTAATGTGCTTTCCTACAACGGGTCTGCTGGAAAAAAAATCAGATTGACATAAGCTGTGCCCTTGTACTACTATGTATCTTATTTTGTAATTTCTGTCTATTGATATTTGTGTGTATAAAATGTATAAATAAATAATAAAATAATCGAGCTGGCAAAGTCGATTCGGCGGCTGTGCAGATTAATACCGGCCCACTTATGTGTGTAGCTACCCTAACAGTGTTTTTTTTTATAGGTAGTTCCGATAAATGACTCCACCCCACCTGCTGTTAAATGACGGTGAAGTCCAGACGCGAAGATAGCTGGTAGAGCAGTTCTACCTGCCACACCAGAAATCTTCACCCTGCCGGCCTGCATGTTGCTTCTTCACGTGTTTGGAAAACAGGTGTATGTGTATTTTTTTGAAAACGTTGACGACAGAGGTAGTTTAAGGATTGGAGCGCCTTACAGACCTACCATAAGGTAAGGGGTTACCGTTGTCTTTTGGTGGGGTTGTGCTTCTATCGGCGAGTAAGGTTTCAGTGGGCCATTCGCCTAACGGAAATGCTTTGGAAAACGCTAACGCTTACGATTTCATTTTGTTATTTCTAGCCGCCTGAGGTTCTCAAATGCCTCGCGCTCTTTTTTTTCTTTTGCATTGGTAATAACAATATTAAAGACAATGAGCGTGAGGTATTTGAAAACCTTCGGCGGTCAGAAATAACAAAATGAAATCGAAAGAGTTAGCATTTTCATAGCATTTCCTTTAGGCGAATGGCCCACAGGGCTTCACGGACAGGTGATTAGGTTCAAAAGCCATTTAATGAAAATGGCTGGATCTGCACATTTTTATGTCGTGTAAGGTGCTTATATTCGCTACTGGATTTCATTACACTGAACAAGTGAGGCAGGGCCAATTACACATGTCGCATCAAGAATAAAAAATATGCATTTACACGTGTTGTTCGACAACAATAAAAAAACAGATCTCTTAATCTTTCAGAAACTATCCGTAAATAGAATTTCTACCTGTTGGACGAAGATATGGAACATTGCTCACACCTCTGGGATGACTCCGCTAAGTACTTACTCGATGCCTTGGATAGGTTGCAGCGACGCGCTGCCCGCATCATCACAGACTCGAGTTTCTACAATGACGCCGCGATGTAGCATCATTAAGCGCAATCTACCGACTATACCACGGCGAGTGTTCTGAGGAGATATTCTCCCTTATTCCTCCATGCCTCCGTTGCTACCGACTTACTGTGGCCACTATTCCTACACGAACAAAGAAATTTGGTAATTCATTCCTTTGTCGTACTATTCGCAAGTGGAGTTCTTTGCCCGCGTACGTGTTCCCTCCTTCCTACAATCTGGGGTCCTTTAAGAGAGGTGTGAAGAAGCATTTTTGCGGGCTGGCAAGGTGAGGATGGTTGGTGTGGCAGTTTATAACTGCTGTACCAGCTATCTTCGCGTTTGGACTTTATCACCACTTAACATCAGGTGGGGTAGAGTCATTTGCCTCCCTGGCTATATAAAAAAAGTAGTCATCATCCTCATTACCTTTACCTATTTCAAATATTTTTCATCAGGATTGTCACCATACCCAATTTGTTTACATGAAGTAGGTACTTTTAACATAAACCAAGGAGGGCAAATAACTATTTGTAAGGCACCAGCACCACAGACAACAAACGGCGAACGAAACAAGATTTATTTATCGCGCGCTGACGTGTTTATGCGGCGCGCGCGCACGTATCCGTCGTGCGCCCGCGTCGACGATGGATTTACTGTGGGACGCACATGTATGACTGTACGCTATCTGTTTTACATTGTGAAAGAATTTTACTTATTGAATATTTTCAAGTTTACGCATCGTCATTTGTGTGAAATATTAATGAGATTAGGCCGCGTGAGATGAGCAAGGAATGCTTTTATTTTAATTTAACCCTTAAGTGCATAATTTATCAAAATTTATAATACTACTTTCACTGTTTATAGTTTCTGAACTAAAAACATTTACTTAAAGATACAGTTTCTGAACGTTTCCTTATCTATTATACTTGCAAACGTCACTTTTAAAAAATATTACCTGCATTTGATTGGTTAAAAATGTGACATTTATTGCTGCAGGTTTAAAATTTCGCGCGACAACCATTCCTGAATTTTTCATCGGCATTTCACGGTTTTGAGAGTTCTTTTAAACGTTTAAAAAATATCTTGGTTTGAGGCATACCACCTATGGGTATTACTGTGTGACGATTTAGTTTATGATTTCATTTTGTTATATCTGACTGCCGCCGTTTTCAAATACACCCACTCATTTTCTTTAATATTGTTATCACCAATGCCAATGCAAAGAGCGCATTCGAAAACCTACCACCGACCTAACCTAACCTAACCGAACTTATGAATCGTATTTGTTAAATTTTACGAATTTTAACTGGACTCCTAACCCCGTTTGTCTGTCTGTTAGCCTGTTCTTCGGGCAATACTCGACTCAATTGTCATATATTATATGTGTGAAGAATGGCTTCCATTCCGCCACACAAGTTAATTAAATCAAGAAATACGCGACACCAAACTTGGTGCCAATTTACGTGGAAAGGACGATTCGGTCCCGCCATCATAGCCTTTCCTAAGAACCTCACCTAAAATTTATAATGTACATCTGTTCATATTAGGAGGAGCTCGTGGTAAGCGCGTTCGTCTGCGATAGTTGAAGTTAAGCAACTTTCGCAGTGGTCGGCCATTGGAAGGGTGACTAAAGATTTACTGCTCGAGCTCCTCCGTGCTTCGGAAGGCACGTTAAAACGTTGGTCCCGGCTGCATCTGCAGTTGTAAGCACCCACCAATACGCACTGGACCCGCGTGGTGGGTCGTGGCCCAATCTCCCTATTCCATCCATAGGGAAGGCCTGTGCTCCAGTACTGGGGACATTAATAGATGATGATGATCTGTTCATACTTACGTTCATTTCTAAGTATGCAGATGCGTGGTGACTCCCAGGTGCAGTGAATCTATTAATAGATCCTTTGTAACACAAGTCATCGGGTGTCAATTTTAAGAATTTAACATTATCCATTTTTTTTATATAGTCAGGTAGACCAATGACTCTACGCCACCTAATGTTAAGTGGTGATAAAGTCCAGACGCGAAGATAGCTGGTACAGCAGTTATAAACTGCCACACCAACCATTCTCACCTTGCCGGCCTGCAAAAATGCTTCTTCACGCCTCTCTTAAAGGACCCCAGATTATAGGAAGGAGGGAACAAATGCGCGGGCAAAGAATTCCACTTACAAATAGTACGACAAAGAAATGAGTCACCAAATTTCTTTATTCGTGTAGGAATATTTATTTTTGTGAAAAGATATAGGTAATAATATATATATTAGTAATGGCCTCCTTTCCACACCGGAAATTGAATGCGCGCCAACCATTGATGAATCAACCAAAACATATTGAGCAAAATAACTTTATAAAACAAAACTTCGACGACAATGAAGAATGGAATAAATTAAATATTTAATATCAAGCGATGAACACTAAAGGAGATTGCTCGGCTGACATACATGTTTGGCCTAAAGACCAATAAACATGAAAAATTGTTTCCTAGATTCCAAATTATATATAAATTACTGTAGAAACGAATATTATTGACAGACACCCCTGAGAACTTCTATAAACCATATACACTGAACATATGAAAATAATAAAAAACAAATAAGTTATATAGTAAACTAGGGAAATCAAGCCAAGTACCGAAATTATGGATTAGATTCAAGTATATAGAGCATGTAGATTAACAGATAGTTGCCTGTTTTTAAAGTTCATGCATAAGAGTAACTTTTAAAATCAGGTGTCATTTCCGGTTATAATAAGGTACTCTGTGACAGAAACTGTGCGATGACTGTGAATGAGACACAGATTAGAGAGAATTTTTAAACTCTCGTTAACCAAAGAAAGCTAAGAGATTTAGGTTCTAAGCCATATATTCAGTAGCTTCATTATTTTTGTTATGTTTTTAAGATAACCATATTTTAGATTTTTAGTGTATCACACCTTATAATTTTATTTATTTATTAATTTATAGTCAGGCACGTACCCCATAGATAGATAGACCTTAAAGTCTAACATATATACAAATTATAATGTGTTTATAGAGCTGTTTGGCGAAAAATTTATGGCAATAGACTTTATGATGTCGCCTACCATTTATAATAATTGTCTAAGCACATTTGCATGTAGTGAAAATGATAATATAGTTGTGGATATTAATACCACAGTGTAATAAAAAAATGATTTATTTTATCGATCTTTAAAAAATAGATTTGTTTTTATGTTATATAAACAACTTCGATCAGTCATTGGCTGAATGTTACTACACCCATAGCCATTAAAAATGATTCGTATGTTTTCCAAACCGGTAAAATTAAAAGTCCTTTTTAAAGTAAATATAGTATTATACAAAGGTGTCCGTTGAAATGTAATGACTGTAAATTAAATTATAAATTACGCCAAGAATTACCGTATATGTCAATATTTTTTGTGCATTTGGGCCAATTTGAGCAATCTCCTTTATATTTATTATAAATAATAAATAAATTAATATATCCATCACACACACCAATTAGTAAGCATTGTAGGCTTGTTTTATGGAATACTAAGGTAACGTATAGAATACATATACTGATACATATATAAGTACCTATATATTTATATCTCATCATCAGCCTATTAATGACCCCACTGCTGGGGCACAGGCCTTCCCTATGGATGGAATAGGGAGATTGGGCCATGACCCACCACGCGGGCCCAGTGCGGATTGGTGGGTGCTAACGACTGCAGATGCAACCGGGACCAACGGCTTAACGTGCCTCCTGAAACGGAGAAGCTCGAGATAGTAAATTTTTTGTCACCCATCCAATGACCGACCACTGCGAAAGTTGCTTAACTTCAACGATCGCAGCCGAACGCGCTAACCAGTTGCGCCATCGAGCTCCTCTTCTATATATTTATTAGAAATATATATTAAACATCCATGAGTGGAGTACAAATGCTCGTATTCATTACACAAACATCTGCACCCAACGGGATTCGAACCCGGGACCTCTCGGGTCGGCGACATCATGAAACCCGGCGTACAAACCACTCGGCCACGAAGGTCGTCTTATGTATGAAATATAAATAATATTCATTTACTTTCACTTCTCTAAATACGTTCCAAAGAATATAAAGGCAAAACAGATCCTTTGTTCTTTGATAAGATTGACAGTTTTCTAAAACATAATAATCTATGTATTGGGATCTGACATGGAGGCGTGGCCTATTCAATATGGCGCCGACGGGGGTGCATTTGCCTAGTCAAACCGTGATGAAATACCGTAAAATAGTTAAATATCAATATTAGTGGTAGATAATGATAGTCTTAACAATTAATGATATTTGTGAATGGTCCGGTTCAACGCCCAGTAATCGCAATTTTCGAGAGGGTGAACGACTGGTAGCTGCGAAACATTTATTGAATTGTGGTATACACAAACATTTATTGAATTGTGGTAACTAAACCAAGGAAACTCTTTCATTTTAATGTTGTTGCCGTCCCATTCTTTTCTTAGTGGAATAATAATGAGATCTTGTAAAATGCTACTTCACACATGCTTAACCTCAAAAAACGAATTTGACTCACCTGGTAATATATAGTCGTCTTTCAGAAAATGCAATGAACACACTTTCATGTGAGGATTTATTTTACAGTCAATCTTCAAAGCGTTCTTCCATGCTGTGAATTGGTCCACTTTTTCCATTTGACCAAAATAATTTTTGATGTAAACACAACGCGCATTTTTTTTAGGAAACTTATGAAACGTTAATTCACGGTTTTTTTGAAAACTGCTTCCACATCCATACACACAACACTTTATTCTTTTTTTAGAAATCTTGCGAGGGTTAAATATTCCTAATTCTTCCGTCATTTTTTGTTTAATTTCTCAAAAGTACTAATGACACTAATGATAACTTATGTGTTTTGATGAGCGATGCACCCCGGTATTAGTTCCAAAATTGAACACCAGGTGTCTCACGAATTTTGTCAGATCCCAATATAAAACTCAAAGGTGACTGACTGACATAGTGATCTATCAACGCACAGCTCAAACCACTGGACAGATCGGGCTGAAATTTGGTATACAAGTAGATGATATGACGTAGGCATCCGCTAAGAAAGGATTTTGGTCAATTCTACTCCCAAGGGGATAAAATAGGCAATGAAAGTTTGTATGAAACTTTGTCAATTTTAAACCGATCGGTGAGAGAGGTGAGAATTTGCATGCAGGTATAAGAAGAATCATAGATGAATGTCATTGTGTTTAATACAAGCCTGAGAACAAAAACTGTAGTCTACACTAAGTCAGCTCTACACCGAAGCGAAGCGAGGGCGGGCCGCTAGTAATAAATATTTTGGAAACTACCTGCACATATTTTTGGAGTAAATTAAACAAAGTAAATAAAATTGCTGTCAGTAGACTGCACGTTAGAATCAAATACGAAATATAGACAATATCATAAAATTTAAGCAGGTGTGGCGCTTATTATCCGTAGTCCTCAACTTCCCAAAATAAGTTAATCACTTCAAAAATAAGTAAGTACTTACCACATGGCTACTTCAAACCAACCTAAGTACAATTCACACAAGCAAGATTATTCCCAGCCGTCACAGCCGGAGGCTCCGAGCTCGTTGCGAATTCGGAATGCAACCCCTCCGTAATCCCCGTTGATCCTGGGTCCTCCGGGATATCCCTGGCTCAGCCAACTAACTGCTCACCTATCTATGCCATGTCGGCTCATTAGCCAACCAACCCAGATAAATATTCAACAATTCCTATGATGGTAGGCTAGGCAAAACAAAATTAAGGAAATGTTGATTTTGTTTTCATTTAACGAAAAGTTTACTAGAAAAAAATCCACGCGGACCAGGCAGCGGACGGGACTCGAACGCGCACCCTTCGCAATCCGGGCGAATGCACTGACCATTGTGCTAAACATAAAAAATAAACTGTATTAAACATTTTTTCTAGTAAACTTTTCTTTAGATTTAAACATCTAGCAGTTAAATGTTTAAAAATAAATAAAAACATAACTATAATTGCTATTTCTTCTTTCAAATGTTTAATATTTGAAAAAGTATTAAATTGACATTGTGGGTTACCTATAATGCGAAGAGATGGCGCTGCCTTGCAGCTTAAGGCTAGGAAAATTTCGACGCGGCGAATAGAGCCGTGGTAGCATAATGGTCAGTGCATTCGCCTGGATTTCGAAGGGTGCGGGTTCGAGTCCCGTCCGCTGCCTGGTCCGCGTGGATTTTTTTCTAGTAAACTTTTCTTCAGATTTAATGTTGATTTTATTAATCCAATATGAAAAATTTACCCTGCTGTCTAAGGCCCGTATTATACAAAGATTAATCAGTAATTAATCTAGTCTTGAGCATAGTTAGAAAGGGATGTCGCTATATATAGCACATAGCGGCATCCCTTTCTAACTGTACTCAAGTTAAGATCAACACTTACTTGTCATTCTGTAATACAGGTCTAAGGAAATTAGTTTAAAGCGTGTACATTTTAAAATGATATTTGAAATATTATGTGTTATGTAGATACCAGTTGATAATATAGCTAATTAATATTGATGGTAATAATAAATAAATAAATAAAAATTTCCAACACTGACACCAATTAGTCTAGCCCCAAAGTAAGCACTGTAGGCTTGTGTTATGGGATACTAGGGTAACGGATAGAATATATATACTGATACTTAAATAAGTATATTTATATAGATAGGTATAAATATTTAACATCCATGACTGGAGTACAAACGCTCCAATTCATCACACAAACGTCTGCCCCCACCGGGATTCGAACCCGGGACCTCTCAAGTAAGCGATCCCTTGAAACCCGGCGTTCATACCACTCGGCCACGGAGGTAGTCATATCGATAATAATGCTATGATGAACTCCCTACCTTATCATAATTATTCGATCCAAATCTAACTACCTTGTCACTCGACCTAGCCGTCTTATAAATTCGAAGTGATGTAGAAATTATGTAATATTCCAATATGATCATGTTACGTGTACCAATTAAGTGGCAAGGATAATATGACAGCCACCAACAGACATCGACCGATAACTCGGTAAGGCACCTATTATACCACAGGCGCTTAGCGATGGCGAGCTAAAAAAATTTGGTCGCTGCGTCAAAGAGTAGGAACAGCTAATGTTCATTAATTACAACATGTCTTTATGCTACTTATAAATGTGTAAGTTTGTATGTTTGTTACTTAATCACGCAAAAACAACAGAACACAGTTGAAAAAAATTTGGTATGCATATAGTTTAAGACCTGGATTGAGATATACGATACTTTTTATCCCGGAAAAATGTTATATTACTGTTGGATTCTCAAAAAATCATAGTTAACTTGGGCGAAATCGCGGGCAGCCACTAGTAGTGCTATATTTATATAAAATTTGGTAATTAATGAATTGTAGCCAATTTAGAGATGTTTATTTTTTAAGTATAATGTAGTAAAAAGTATAGCTATATTTCTATTGAAAATAATGTTTATACGTGTTTATGAAATTAATAATTTCAATTGTGCTAGCAATGCTTTTGTAACAGAATACAGGTCAATCACAAAGTTGGAAATTCTGTCAAAATGATCACAGAGGCACCGTACAAATTGAAGATACTTATCAACGTGCTAAGAACTTTGTCAAAATCAAAAAAAAAACAAATGGAATTTTAGAAAATATAAAATTTCCGTTATTGGGAAAATAGGCGAAAAATCTCGCTGGCGGTGGAACAGAAGACTTAAAGCCCTGAAGTGGCGGGAGATGACATCCGACGTCAAAAACGTCACGATTATTTAACATTGCCAACATAGGGATCTGCCCCTATTTGCTGAAACTCGAAGATCACAAGATGGATGTTAAGTGGTGGGTGTGGAGGGGGGCAGGGGGGGGGGGGGAGAAGAAAAGTGTTACCGATTCTGGATGATCAGGTTTCTGCACCCGTGCGAACTGAACATAGGGCGGTGAAATACGAAATATCTGTGTCAATGGTTTTTAAGCTATTGCATAGATTTTATCGCGAGCTTTGAGCGCGGTGAGCTTTTGGCGTGGTATTTCATTTTGTAATTTTAATTCTGTTTTAGGCGGTTGTGATTTAAAATGAGTTGAGATTCAAATTCAGCGCGTCCAAACCGGCACTCTTAACTGTAAAAAAAGTATTTTGACCAGACGCGTAATTATACTATTTGTTCGCCAGCTGCTCATATTAAACCTACTTGATAAGTAATCATCATCAGCCTCTTTATGTCCCCACTGCTGGGGCACAGGCCTTCCCTATGGATGGAATAGGGAGATTGCGCCATGACCCACCACGCGGGCCCAGTGCGGATTGGCGGGTGCTTACGATTGCAGATGCAACCGGGACCAACGGCTTAACGTGCCTTCCGAAGCACGGAGGAACTCCAAATAGAAATTTTTGGTAACCCATCCAATGACCGACCACTGCGAAAGTTGCTTAACTACAACAATCGCAGCCGAACGCTCTAACCACCTGCGCCTTCGAGCTCCTCGATAAGTAATATCGTCATTAAAAGTACGGTCTATTTCGAAAAAATACTATTTTTCTATATTAAACTACGTACGACAGCATATCACTGAAGTAATATAGCGTTAGGAGGGGTGACAAACTCCATCACTTCCGTATGAACTGCACATTTCATAATTGTAGCGGCACCCCTGCACTTTAGGTAACTTAATATCTGTTGCGGCGTCGGCGATAATTCTGAACGCTCCTGCCGCCACCGCGCAGAGAAATTGTTAACGTAAGGGAGGTTTTGGGGTCGTATGATGAGGTCACACAGCATGTTTGTACATGCTAGACTTTCCATGTGCATGGACAGGAAAAAAATCCCTGAAACGTTTGAGGGGGGGTAAAATATGCACAATATCGACACGTGGTCCAATAAGACCATAGACGATAGATAGGGAAAAATATTCTAATAATAGTTTCAAAAGATTTATTTAATATAGAATCACAATCAAATCATTTATTCAGTTTAGGCTGTTACAAGCACTCTTTAATATCTAGAAGCTACGCCATCGGTTCAAAAAAAAGTAAATTAAGAAGCAATGTAGCAGGATCAAATAAAGGCTTTTTTATTTTTGAAGTTATACTTCTTTAGGCGCGTTATGAAAAAATGATGAGAGTGAAATTCTAAGATGCGCGCGCATCACTGTAACACAAAATTTTAACAGCATGAAGTTGGTCGCTTTAGCTATTCTTCATGCGTTACTTTTGTGTTTACCGCACATTAAGAAAATCTACCAACAAAATAGAAATAGAATCTCTATTTAGTGGGTGCTAACGACTGCATTGTGAAGGCCTATCAAAAGTATTTATTAATCTGGAACAACGGAACCAAAGCGCGATTCAGGAGCTACAGCGCCATCTCTTGGCCATTGGTGTAGTAGAACCAAAAACCACATCTTTTTATTTATTTATTATGTGTGTGTGTAGAAAAATAATTAAATCGGAAAGTAATTGAAGAAAATCTTTTCAGGGCTATCTATCAGTTTCAAACTGCTGGTCTTCCGCATTGTTTTCGCATAGCCACATAGTTCAAATTACCTCTACATATGGCTTCATCGAGAAGCTCGATGGTGCAGTGGTTAGCGTGTTCGGCTGCGATAGTTGAAGTTAAGCAACTTTCGCAGTGGTCGGTCACTGGATGGGTGACCAATAATTTACTATCTCGAGCTCCTCCGTGCTTTGGAAGGGACGTTAAGCCGTTGGTCCCGGCTGCATCTGCAGTTGTTAGCACCCACCAATCCGCACTAGGCCCGCGTGGTGGGTCATGGCCCAATCTCCCTATTCCATCCATAGGGAAGGCCTGTGCCCCAGCAGTAGGGACATTAATAGGCTGATGATGATGATGATGATGGCTTCATCCCAATGATTTCCTATCTTTATGTCTCATTTTCTCGCACCTCTGAATTTGTGCTTTCCCCTGAAAATATTAAGGCGTGAAGAAATATAAATGTACATATTTAACTTTAAATATACTTCGCCACTCGAGCACCATGATTGTTCAATGATCCAAGATTCAGTATTTCTCGTCACGCGGTATCCCGAACAGTGACGTGTTATCACGTCAGAACTACGGTGACCATGCGTTAAGTAATGAAAGGACATATTTATTCAAAGGAAGGCTCATGGCTGTCAATCTGACGACCTCCGTGGCCGAGTGGTTTGTACGCCGGGTTTCATGGTGTTGCCTACTCGAGAGGTCCCGGGTTCAAATCCCGGTGGGTGCAGATGTTTGTGTGATGAATACGAGCATTTGTACTCCAGTCATGGATGTTTAATATGTATTTCTATAAAAAAAATACACTTATATATGTACAGTATATGTATTCTATCCGTTACCCTAGTATCCCATAACACAAGCCTTATAGTGCTTACTTTGGGGCTAGGCTAATTGGTGTGAGTGTTGGAAATATTTATTTATTTATTTTATTTAATCAAATTTTAATAATAGTAAAAAAGTTTATTACACCCAGTTTCCGTGAATAGATAAGAAATACACACCCAGCCTTCACTTTAAATGTCATTGTAGTTTCATCTTTTTCGTGTAGTTGAAGTCGCGACCAACTTCGTTGAAGGATTTTTTTTTTTTATTAAATTCCTTTAGATTTCTGGTTTTTATCATAATTTTTTTTATACTTTGGCAGGTTGCATTAAAAATTTGTTTATTGGTCGTGTTTCTAACACAAAATCAAATTATTATAATAAGCTACCTTTTGAACGAAATCTTATACCTACGGCCGTGCACGATAAATAAATCTAATGTCGTTAAAGTTATTAGAAATCCGAGAACGGTTCTAAATTAAAGCACCAATAGAAATAATGCCGTGGTAAAAAAAATGAAATTCTATTAAGTCGGACTGTATTATACTCTTTATTGCACACAAAAATTGTAAGATACAAAACATATATATGTGAGCAAAGGAGAGCTGTTAGATTATTATATAATATTGGACACCTATTTTTTCTTTTGTAAATCAAACAAAAATTGATAAAGACAAAGGAGTTTCAAAGTTTCGGTGTGGTGTCACTTCTGAGTAACAATTGTACCGAATTGACGTCATGCGCCATTTCAAATCAATATATCTCTTTAATATTTCGATTATGTGAATAAAGAAAAAATACGCATCCAATACCTTTTTTTGCACCTGATAGCCGAGTAAGGAGGACGCAAGTCGTTAGCGCGTTCAGCTGCGATCGTTGAAGTGAAGCAACTTTCGCAGTCGTCGGTCATTGGATGGGTGACCAAAAATCTTCTATCTCGAATTTCTACGTGCTTCGGAAGGCACGTTAAGCCGTTGGTCCCGGCTGCATCTGCAGTCGTTAGTACCCGCCTATCCGCACTGGGCCCGCGTGGTGGCCCAATCTCCCTATTCCATCCATAGGGAATGCCTGTGCTCCAGCAGTGGGGACACTAATAGGCTAATGATGATGATGATGATAATGATGATGAGACGAGTAAAAATAATTTTATCATCGATTGATTATGTCATCATCCCTGTTCACCATCATTAATTTTAAAAGTTTTTTTTTATGTTATAGGGGGCATACGAGCAGACGGCTCACCTGATGTTAAGTGAAGTTACCGTCGCCCATGGACACTTGCAACACCAGGAGTATCACAAATGCGATGCCGGCCTTTAAGGAAGGAGTACGCTCTTTTTTTGAAGGTTTTTGGGTCGTATTGGTCCGGAAACACTGCTGGCGACAATATATTCCACAGTTTTGTCGTACGTGGTAAAAAATTTCGACAAAAACGCACGGTTGTGGATAGCCACGCATCAAGATGATGGGGATGAAATTTTTGTCGCGATGTATGTACGATGGCGAAATGCAGCAGCTAGAATTAAACCGAACAATATTATATATTTATATATTACTAGCTGACCCAGCGAACTTCGTACCGCCCTAAAAAAATAGGGGTTGTCCAGCGGACAAAATTGTGAATCTAAACCATTCTCAGATCCCCTTGAACACACACAAAATTTCATCAAAATCGGTCCAGTCGTTTAAGAGAAGTTCAGTGACATACACACTCACAGAAGAATTATATATATAAAGATGAGACATGAATCTTAATTTAGTTAGTATGATGGTCTCCCTAGCGCAGTTTGAACGGTGTTTGTTCAGCTGGGAGAGTCGCGCGACGAAGCGCTGCTCCGCGACAGTCCTAGTGTTTGCCAGCGAAATTGTCTCCGAACTTAAACAATTGGTCCGCGATATTTCGTCGCCACTCTGGGCTTTGTTTACCGTCTACAATTATAACCAGGAGAAGTATTGTCAACTCTTAACGCCAGGCAAGTTCCATTGTTAGAGCGAGACATCATATACGTACAGTAGAGCAGCATCCCGCTTTGACTGCTGTTTTTGCCTGGCGTTAGGCGTTCATAATAAGGCCCCAGGAGCCTACTGGAATTATGTAATAATGAGAAACCGAGAATTCTTAGATCACTCAATGAAGTTTCTTCAAAATTTTCGGAGAATACGCCTTGAAATTATGTGAAGGAAGTTGGCTAATTTAATTTTAATTGTGTAGTAATCAATTTAATACTTCATATAATAAGGAAGAAGAAGGATTGAAACGCAAAGGAAGAGGAAGACCAAGGAAATATAATTTTAAAAAATCTTATCGTCGCGATCCTGTTCAAAGTGTTCAAATAAAGAAGAGACAGAAATATCTATTGGCCCATAGTAGGGATGATGAAGGGGTGAATATAAACGAAATGCTGTGTAATCCGTCAGCAAGATTAACAATAAATAATTGACACTTCTTTTCTTTTTTCAATCAACCAAATATTTACAAAGATGAAGCGCGACAAAGTTTGGGAGTGGCGACAGTGGGGCGTCACTTCTAAGTAAAAATTGTACCAAGACGTGACGTCATGCGACATTTTAAATCAATGGATATATTGATATATGAATAAATCTAGACCTATGATAATTCATCATCAATCCCAATTATTAAGCTCCAAATTGAGCAAAGCTTCTGACAAAGATGGAGGCTGCCTCAATAGATATATTGATTTTAAATGTTTTGATTAGGTGAAAAGAGAAAAATACGTGTACAATACATTTTGATATTTTACCTTATAGTTGAAGAAACAAAAGTTAGACATCATCCTTGTTCTTATAGGTACTGGCTATATTCTCTCTTCCTAGAGAGTTTTCCATATCATGCAATGACGTATAATTATTAGACAGGATATACGCCAACGTTATTGCATTTTAGTGTCGCCGCACACGGGCCACACGCCGCAGTCACAAACGCCGCCACGAGAAGCTAGAAGCGGCTACTAAGTGGCTGAAGCGCGCGACAGCGGCCGACTAAGGTAAGGGAGAGAGGGGTGGGGAATCGCGCGAGTGACGTGTGGCGGCGTTTTGTATCGGCGCATTAAGTGGCCGGTGCGGGCCACAAGAAGCGAGCAACGACGATTTGTAGCGTGTGGCGGCCACCGGCGTACCGTTGTGGCGAGTTCATATAAAATGTATGAAAACTACAAGAAATATGCCGGTGGCGGCGTTTTGTGGTTATGGTCGGTGGCCCGTGTGCTTAAAATGGCACAAGTGGTCCCCGCCCCAACTTCCCTCGGCAACAGCCGCCTATAGAGCGCACTAAAGTAGTCTTTTTCACTCTCATTCATAAAGCAGGTTACATCTTGCTCTTTTGCTTCTACGTGTTAACGGTATCAGCAACTGTCAAAATAAGTAATCATTAAATATTTTTACAGTCAGTACTTTTTTTTCCGCAATGGCTTCGCACGGCTTGTGCATTTGGTCAATGTCAAGTGTTAAAAATGTTTACTAATTCTATAGCACTCGTGGTCAAAGTATTATATGAAGTCAAAGTAAGTGGCAGTCAAGTCAATCCCATCAAATCCCAGTGTTTCAGTAAATGTGTGGGGATTTACTGGAACCTCCCCGTGGACTTCTTGAGGGTACGTCGAAAGACACTTTCCGCTATTTTGTTTCACTTGCCAACACTTGTGCATGTTCCCGAACACTTAGTGGTTAATAATTCATCATTACTAGACACTAACATCCGCCACAACACAATTTTTAACAAGAAAAACAAAACTGCTAAAGTGACGCTTCCCGATCCCTCCAAAAAGTAGTCAGTTCTTTAAAATTGTACTTACGAAAGAAATGACACGATTTTCTTGTCTCTAAGAGTTACCGTGTATTTTGAGTACTATCTAAAAACACACAGGGCTTTTTGTGTAGAAAAATGTAAAACACCAAAAACTTTGTTTACAAAGTGTAACTGCAGCGAGAGAGCATGCCCGACTGAATGCAATTCGGGCAATTACCTGACTTTCGTATTGTCAAATTAGAAGCATGTATGACGTGTCTATAACTTGAAAAAACATAGATTTCATTTGAGCGTCGCTCAAGCTACACTCTTAACAGTACTTACTGTGTACTCGGTAGATAGCAGGTTATTTGTGGACTTCGACAAAGACCGTGCTATCTACCGAGTCAAGAACATAAGTCACACGTGAGGTTGGGTGCCTATTAATCTGCACCGTAAGTCATTTCGAAGCGGGTGCGCCCACGCAACGCATTGTCAAGTTTATAGCGCGGTGAGACACAATGCGTGGCCCACAGCCCGTATACCAACACGGCCGTTTGTGGGTTGACCCGGGGATAGGGTTACCATATCTCAGGATTTGTCCGGAGATTTCAGGATTTTTGGACTCTTCTCAGGATTGCGGCTGGATTTTGCAAATCTCATGGAATCTCAGGATATTTTGAATTTCCAATAAAATACAGCTTCCGTTTTAAAGATCTCTCTAATAAAAAGTTAAGTCAAACAAACTAAAAATTATCTTCTATTGGTAATAATTGCACAATTAAAATCAGTACTTTATTATCCAAATAGGTAATTATTCAGTTTTATCATTCTTAATATGTGAAGATACATTTTTTAAGGAAGGTTTTTTCTTCAATTATGGATTCATATAATGCCCCACATGTTAAACTCTTCAAATTATATTGATTTAAAAGTATAAGCAGAGTATAAACGATAATATTACGACTTTTTGAAGTTATACTTCTTTAGGCGCGTTATGAAAAAATGATGAGAGTGAAATTTTATGATGCGCGCGCATCACTGTAACACAAAATTTTAACAGCATGAAGTTGGTCGCTTTAGCGTAACAGTTATAGGTATTCATATTTATAATATCAAAAGTATTTATTAATCTGGAACACCGGAACCAAAGCGCGATTCAGGAGACTACAGCGCCATCTCTTGACCATTGGTGTAGTAGAACCAAAAACCACATCTTTATTTTTTGTAACAAAGTAACAGTTATAGGTATTCATATTTATAATATTTATCCACATGTTTCTAGTTTGTATATTCGGAATACGTGTTTGAGTTTCATACAAGTGCAAATCACATATGTTCTAATAAATTATATTCAGTAGCGATTTTAATTGAATATTTTGATTATTTATTTATTTTTTCAAATTAAAACTGAACTTTATTGACTGTGTCCATTTCCAGACTTTTTATTAATTTATTGTAATTAATTATTTGCATGCAATTAAAAACTAATTTTAAACGATGCCAAAGAAGGATAACTTCTCACGCACCTACATAAGTACACGCACCCATTTTTTTTAAATTGTAAAGTACAGTTTGATAGAAATTTCTCAAACTGTAAAAAATCTCAGGATTTTTCAATGGAAATCAAGCCTTTTCTCCGGACTTTTGATTTTATCATATGGTAACCCTACCCGGGGATCGTATAGCCTATAGATTTACTACTATAACTATTTGACAGTTTGCTATAGGTATGAACCAATGTTCGTACCTACTACCTACGCACTATGTAACAATTTACGTAGGTAGTATATTTAATAATGACAGCCCGCTTGGCATACGATTTAGTTATACTAACTGAGAATCCCAGTGGGCACAAATGGCATATGGAGACGATACTTTATGTCCCATCACACGAAAGCCCAGTGCAGTTTTTGGGTACTTACGACTGTAGATGCAAACGAAAACAAATTAAATAAATAAATAAATAAATATTTCCAACACTCACACCAATTAGCCTAGCCCCAAAGTAAGCACTGTAAGGCTTGTGTTATGGGATACTAGGGTAACGGATAGAATACATATACAGTACATATATAAGTATATTTAAATAGAAATACATATTAAACATCCATGACTGGAGAACAAATGCTCGTATTCATCACACAAACATCTGCCCTCACCGGGATTCGAACCCGGGACCTCTCGAGTCGGCGACACCATGAAACCCGGCGTACAAACCACTCGGCCACGGAGGTCGTCAATTAATGCTTAACGTGTCTATTAAAGCTCGGAGGTGATTTAGATTGTAAATTTTTGGTCACCCATCTTGCTGAATTACCACAATTCGAAGAAATGGCGCTACCTTGCAGCTTAAGAAAGGTTAGGAAGAATTTGACACGGCCATCAGGGCCGCGGTAGCATAATGGTCAATAGTAATAATCTTAATTTCTGAACCATGACAAGTATACAATATGTATAACAATTTAGCGTTAACAACCGCAGTAGTCTAGGACTGTGTTACAGTTATTAGCGGCACATTACAGACACTGTATGTGTGTGTGTATGTGTATGTGTATGTGTATGTGTATGTGTATGTGTATGTGTATGTGTATGTGTATGTGTATGTGTATGTGTATGTGTATGTGTATGTGTATGTGCATGTGTGTGTGTGCATGTGTGGTGTGTGTGTGTGGTAGAGAGATGTGTGTGCATGTGCGTGCTTTACTTCATCAATGACTCCACCGTGTCATATTCCAAGTCAAGTAACCACTCGCTCAATTTGATTTTACATTGATGTTTTGAAAGAAGGTAAATATACAATTCTGTGGAAATTTACAGTGGGTGGTGAATATGTCGAACTAGCGTTTTGTGGTTACTAAGATGGGTTATAACAGTCCGAAACACGGCGCCTTATAGATCCTTGTAATAAAATTCATCATTATCATCATCAGCCTATTAATGCTGACTGAGCCCCACTGCTAGGGCACAGGCCTTCCCTATGGATGGGATAGGGAGATTGGGCCATGGTGGGGACCACGCAGGTCCAGTAAGGATTGGCGAGTGCTAACGGCTGCAGATGCAGCCGGGACCAACGGCTTAACGTGCTTTCAAAACACGGAGGAGCTGGAGATAATACATTTTTGGAGACCAATCTTGCTACAAGAAAGTTGCTTAACTTCGAAAATCGCAGCCGAGAGCGCTAATTAAATGAAGTTATTTAAGCAAACATTTAACGTTTTCCTTTTTTCCCCCAGAGCATCAGCACGTAATTCCTCTAACAAATAAATTCTTCCATGTCGATGCGATTGAAAAATCCTGACAGCTACTTTGCCTGATCTCGAGGCTCTTGATATTCAAGCCGGGAGCTCGAGCCGGCGGCCTTGTCGTCGAGACGAGGTTGTGCTGCGCGCGACGCATGCGAAAACTGACTACATTAACATAAGCCTGTAACCTATAATGTGTACAATATCTTTGGTTGCCTCGAACCATAATCTATTACATATAATAAATCTGTAGAGAGGTCAATTCTGTACATGAAATATATTTTCAAAATAACTATCAGGGGGTGATTAGTGATCGATACTGATGCCAAAAATGCAATCAGTAAAATTTTTGTCTGTCTGTCTGTCTGTCTGTCTGTCTGTCTGTGTGTATGTTCCTTATAGAAACAAAAACTACTCGACGGATTTTAAAGAAACTTGGTACAATTATTCTTCATACTCCTGGGCAGGTTATAGTATACTTTTCATCACGCTACAATCAATAGGAGCAGAGTAGTGAAGGGAAATGTTGGGAAAACGGGAGAAGTTACTCCATTTTTTAAGCTTCCGTCGCGTGTGCAGCCTTAATGGTTAAAGTTACATAGAAGTTATGTATGACGGAAATATTCTACATAAAATTGTCTAAAAAATATCCCGCAACAGCATATGTCTATCTTTTATGGTTGACTCACAATAACACGTGTAATTATATAAATAAAGTCATTGTTTATAGCACAAGCCTGAGAACAAAAACTATAGTTTACACTACAGCTCTACACCGAAGCGAAGCGAGGGCGGGCCATATATAAAATTCTCGTGTCACAATGTTAGTTATCATACTCCGCCGAAACGGCTTGACCGATTTTTATGTAATTTTATATGCATATTCAGTAGGTCTTAGAATCGGCTACTGTCTATTTTTCATACCCCTAAGTAATGAGGGCTGTCCACCCCTAACATTTTATTTATTATTTTTTGGACATATTTTTTTATAGTTCGTCATTAATAAATATACAGCCCTAAATTTTCACCCTTCTACCACCAGCCCCTATTTTTATGCCGGTACGAAGTTTGCTGGGCTAGTATTATTATATCTAAATTCAAAAAAATCTATGTTTATTTTTTCAGTTTAGGCTTTTAGAAACACATGTGAAAGTCGCAAAGGTTCGCAAATCTACGGCGGGAGACCTTGTACTGAGAAGCACCGGCAAGAAACTCAGCAAGGGCTGTTTTTTCTCTCTGTATTCTTTCATACTACAAGGATGTGTGATCATCGACATTTATAGCTAAAACTGCTTAAGTGTCTTGAAATACTGGGTTGGAACGGAGTCAAAAATATTTATATACCATCCACCAATCCCTACTGGGCCCGTATGGCGTAGTCAGTGCATCTGCCTGGATAGCGGAGGGTGCTGGTTCGAGCTCCGCGTAGAATTATCTACTATATAAAAATAAGTCGGGTTTTCCTTCCTGACGCTATAACTCCAGAACGCACGAACCGATTTCCACGGTTTTGCATTCGTTGGAAAGGTCTCGGGCTCCGTGAGGTTTATAGCAAAGAAAATTCAGGATAAATTTAAAAAAAAATCGTTTTCATTTAATCACAAAACGAAATGTTACATAAAACGAAGCTACCTGGTGGCGAAACGGAGTTCGCTGGGTTTGCTAGTTTCTAATAAAATTTTCTTTAGATTTAAATACGAGTTTCTAATAAATTTTAAATCACACCGGCAAATTCCGCGGTCAAAGTTAGAACGAATGAAAATATAATTATCTTATTTGTTTCTTAGGTTTCCACGCACATCACTCATTGAATAAAATTAGGTTTTCACGGGTTAATGCACGAAACTTTATTTATTTATTGACGTTTCCCAGGCTTTACAGGCCGCGTCGTCGGAATCAATTTTTTCAAATATACGAGGCGGAATAAAGTTTCGTGCATTAACCCGTGAAAAACGAGTTTTATTTATATAATTATCTTGACACAAACAACGAGACGGAAGATACAAGATTTTGAGCAGCATACGAGAGAAAAAAAACATCGGAAACAATAGGAAAATAACACATAGCAAAAAGGTAACACACACAATTTTACCATACCGTACGTTACCACCGGTGAATTAATCTGTTGCTGTCTCGCGGTTGCGTCATAACAGGTTCTCAATTCAGCATGTTGTCAGCTTTGTGGGACCTGACGCTGGTTTTCAATTGACACCTATGGTTCTTTTGACATCTGACCACCGCAACAAAAATAAAGAACAAAACAAAACAGATAATAATATAAAGAAAATGTAACTAGAAAAATATCCACGCTGCCATCTTTGGCTTTGCGTAGGGATGTAGCTTCGCTCTGCATTTTCTATCTCATTTATCACGGGGAGTGTTCTGAGGAATTGTTCGGATTAATTCCAGCTGCATCCCCATCATCTTGATGCGTGGCTATCCACAACCGTACGTTTATGTCCAAATTTGACCAGGCGCGGCGAGGGCTTCCACCCTTATGTTGTCGAAGTTCCTCCCATTCGCACGAAGCGATTTGCTTCAGCCTTCATTATACGAACGGCTAGGGAGTGGAACTCCTTGCCGAGGTCTGTTTTCTCGGACCAATATAACCTGGACATCTTCAAGGCCAGAGTGAACAGGCATCTTCTAGGCAGGCGTGTACCATCCTAGGCCTCATCATCGCTTTCCATCAGGTGAAATTGTGGTCAAACGCATTGCCTATTTTGCAAAAAAAAAAATTTTTTTTACCACGTACGACAAAACTGTGGAATATATTGTCGCCAGCAGTGTTTCCGGACCAATACGATCCAAAAACCTTTAAAAAAAGAGCGTACTCCTTCCTTCCTCCGTCCGTGGGCGACCGTGATCACTTACCATCAGGTGAGCCGTCTGCTCGTATGCCCCCTATAACATAAAAAAGGATAAAAAAGTGAGTTAGTTCTAACCAATGTTCTTCCAAACTGCACTGCTGATCAACATTCTTCGCACGACAGATCACAGATACTGTTTATCGATTCCATTTTAAACGGTGGATAACTCAGTGTGTGCATGACTGATTGTTTTCTTGGAACCACGGTGTTGTAATCTTTATTAATTCATGTGTGCATCCTGTCTAAATCAGCTTTAGAATACCTAAGTCACGGTCTGGGTGTAGCAAAATTTACCATGATTCATATTGATCTGCCAGCGTGCACTGTATGTAAAACATCAATGTTTCCATGGGTAATGGACCTATAATGCGAAGAGATGGCGCTGCCTTGCAGCTTAAGAATGGCTAGAAGAATTTCGAAGCGGTACGTGAGGGCCGCGGTAGCATAATTGGTCAGTGCATTCGCCCGGATTGCGAAGGGTGCGGGTTCGAGTCCCGTCTGCTGCCTGGTCCGCGTGGATTTTTTTCTAATTATATTTTCTTTAGATTTAAACATCAAGCAGTTACATGCTTTAAAATAATAAAAATTATAATTAAAGGTTAGTTACTCTGGTATTGCAAGCACAAAATAGATAGTATCGCTGGCGTATACTCTACCTTCAGGGGGCCAATCGCCTAATGGGATTATTACGGCTATCACTATAGCTTACGATTTCATTTTGTTATTTCCGACCGCCTGAGGTTTTCACATACCTCACGCTCATTTTCTTTAAAATTGTTGTTACCAATGCAAATACCAAATCGCGTCTGAACTTCACCGTCACTTAAAAACAGGCGGTGTGGAGTTATTTGTCGGAACTATCTATAAAAAAAATGCGCAATGCATTAGAAAACCTTCGGCGGACAGAAATAACATTATGAAACCGTAAGCGATAGCGATAGCCATAGCAATCCCTCTAAGCAATTAAACCTTAGGTGGACCATAAGGTTGTTTTAAAAATGCCGATCAAAAATTGCTTCAGTTTATTTTGCTTTTGATAAAGCGCTTTGTCAATAAATAAATAAATATTTCCAACACTCACACCAATTAGCCTAGCCCCAAAGTAAGCACTGTAAGACTTGTGTTATGGGATTCTAGGGTAACGGATAGAATACATATATTTATTTATTTATTTCACATTGCTCATGTACATTATTTATTATAAGGTCTTACATAGTTAATAGTGAGTGGTACATGACCCCGTTGGGGTGTTGGAACAAAACTTTAGCTTAACATTATATACATTAATTTCACGGCGCAAAAATGTTGTCATATTAAATCAAATCAGGTCCAACCAAATTTAAACAAAATCAATCCAATTTAAAAATTAATCAAGTCAATTTATATTATGTCATATCATATCATTGTTGTATATTGTTACTTACATTTTGTAGATTCTGTATTCGTCTAACTGGTCTTCTGAGAAATGAACTGGTAAGTGTATGCAAGTTCAAGTGTAGACACTGGTGGGCGGCAGCTCGTATGTTATCCATCACAGTTGTCCTTTGTAGCAGCAAGAATCCTCGGTATACTCGTACTTGCAAGATATACATGCAGGCAGCCGCGTCTTTGAAATATGGCGACCATTTACAATGCACACTTGTTGGTTTATCTAGGGTTGTCATCTGTTTGCTTGAACAGGTATGTATTATTTCCTTGATATATTTTTTAAAATTTTATTGTAAATATAAAACATAAGCGAAGTTCCCGTTGAAGAGTCCCGTCCGCTGACTGGTCCGCGTGGATTTTTTTTCTAGGAAAACTTTTCTTTAGATTTAAACATCTAGCAGTTAAATGCTTAAAAAAAACATAAGTGAAGTTGATGAACAAATCTACACCTATAATCATTCATCATCAATCCCAATTATTTAGCTCCAATTTGAGCAAAGCTTGTTACAAAGACGGAGGCTGCCTCAAGTGCTCATCAAACCAGTTAGCTAGCTGTGTTTAGACTTTAGAGTCCATACTCCTCTCAAGGATTCTATAAATAACACAAAATATCTTGCTTCAAAATATTATATATTTTCATTGTTCTAATTAGACATTTTCACTTTCAGCTGAGGGATCAGAATTCTGAATAGGATCCAAACTGTTGTGTAAAATATCTATTAAAGCACTTGATGCTCGTTTAAAGTGTTGAATCCTAAATAAAACTAGTTTTAACGGTTTAATGCACGAACTTTATTTATTTATTGACGTTTCGCAGCCCTTTCAAGTCTGCATCGTCAGAATAATGCATTATTCGAATCGATGTTTTAATGAGTGATGTGCGTGAAAACCTAAGAAACAAATATGTTGAATTCTAATTGGTTTTAAAAATTGTATTATGTCAATCGTCAATTGCAAACCAACGGCTGCTGAACGTCCCAGGTTACTTTAGTTAAAAAACTAAATTCTCTAAAGAGAATTCCTCAGGATTTTTTTTTCTGTGAAATAAAATATCCTAATATGTCGCAATCCTGGCAATAAAATAAATGTGTGTCTAATTATATTCAAGCCGTGTTTACTTCATTGAGTAAAAAACTTTCACACGTTTAATGTCGATTAGAATATACTAGCAAACCAGTGAACTAAATGTTCACCAAAACCTGTTTAAAAAAAAGAAATGTATTTAATTAATTGAGAACTTCGGAGATTTTGTGTGATTTCGTTTGAAATTCGTGATTTCTCGAAAACCGGAAGTGCTACGTTACTCAAATCCGGTTTGTAGTCTTATCAGACTATTCTTAACTTATAACTTAAATATTCTCTTTATCTATCTCTTACGGTTTGGCCGCTGAAACAGCACCACAGACAGACGGACGGACGGACTTGTCTAATAGATAAGATATTATACTATAGTTCGAGTGGCAGCCCTGCCTAGCGCCCGCATGCGTCGCCCACGCCCGGCGCCCGCGCACCGCAGTTATTGCGAACTGCCATTGTCGCCCCGCGGTGCGCTTGTAGGGACCATAGAGTAGTTAACAGAAGGGTAAGTTCATGTTTCAATGTTCTTGTATTGAGCGTGATATGTAGGTAATACATACTTAGAAAAAATGTTGTCCAAAGTTTATAAGTTTTGCGCTGAGAATAGAAACAAATAAATTTACATTTATTATTGAGAGAGATACTCAAATACCGATTTCAGTATTTAAAAAAGTTAGTCGGATCATTAACATAACTGACATATATCAAGTTTATAAAAAAAGTCTCAAACACGATAATTTAACCCGTCATAACGCTGTTTGATGCGTTCTTTTATTATTACATTAGATAAAGTACAGCTAAGGCTTCTTAGAAATACCTTCTAATATAAATTAGCTGAAAACTAGTACATACAAAGTAAATTATCTTTACATTAGAATCCAAAAAGTAACAGTGCAGTTGGAACGCGTGTGATAAATTCAACGAAGACAAAACAAATATCTACCCCTATCCAAGAAATGAAATTGACCGGGAATTGCGCTTTTGCCCTTAGCGATGATTTGCCAAATTTTTTTTACACACACCAATTAACCTAGCCCCAAAGTAAGCTCTGCAGGGCTTGTGTTATGGGATACTAGGGTAACGGATAGAATACATAATTATTAGTATACTAGCAAACCCGGTGAACTCCGTTTCGCCACCAGATGGCTTCTTTTTATGTAACATTTCGTTTGGTGATTAAAAGAAGATTTTTTTTTATAATTTTTCCTGAATTTTCTTTGCTGTAAACCCCACGGAGCCTGAGACCTTTCCAACGAATGCAAAACCGTGGAAATCGGTTCGTGCGTTCTGGAGTTATAGCGTCAGGAAGGAAAACCCGGCTTATTTTTATATAGTAGATTTATATAGAAATTCATTTTAAACATGAATGACTGGAGTACAAATGCTCGTATTCATCGCATAAACATCTGCCCCCACCGGGATTCGAACCCGGGATCTCTCGAATCGCCGACACCATGAAACGTACAAACCATTTGGCCACGGAGGATGTCAAGAAAATTCTTAGATGATGAACAGCTATAGGCAGTTAAGTGCACTTGTCTGTAGTTTGTTGATCTATCTCCCACATGTTTACGCACCTTTATTATTAAGTGTATTGTGGGGCGAGTTGCAACGCTGATTGGAACAATTGCTATTCATTGGGTTCGCGGAGTGAACTCGGATGAACTACGGACGCGACTTAATCTCTTGTCCGATATAAGACACGAGTATCCAGTTATGGACGCGGAGTTCCTGATTACAGAACTTCTCGGAATATTATTTTATGAATACCTATCTATTTAGGAGCTCGATGGCGCAAGTGGTTAGCGCGTTCGGCTGCTATCGTTGAAGTTAAGCAACTTTCGCAGTAGTCGGTCATTGGATGGGTGATCATTTTTTTTTAATGTTGGGAAAATGCGTGACGCTTACCCCGCCCCTGGGTGAGAGACGGGGTTATGTGGGACTCCTCCTCCCCCCAAATCCCGCGGCTGTTCGGGATGAAGGCCCTACCCACTAAAAACCCAACAGTGCTCCCTCGCTTGCCGGAACTGGTTTCGTGGGATCCGGATGACTCCACGTTACCCCCGGCAGGGGTTCCTCCTCCTCCTGGCGGTCAGGGGGATGCCCGGGAGCACCCAGGCATCCCTCGACGGGTGAGACTGTGCAATGCGGACGGCGGACCACCCTATCCGCCGCCCGCAGTCCCACTAGGGTAGAAAGAGGCGGTCGTACTGCCGCCGCCTTCCACCCCGCCGTCGACGGCGGAGAGGACCGGTCCGGGCGTCCCCCTCGCGGACCCTCTCCGTGGTCTCCTTCTGGAGGATGACTTCCTCTCAGAAGGAGTCCAAAAATTTACTACCTCGAGCTCCTCCGTGCTTCGGAAAGCACGTTAAGCCGTTGGTCCCGGCTGCATCTGCAGTCGTTAGCACCCACTAATCCACATTGGGCCCGCGTGGTGGGTCATGGCCCAATCTCCCTATTCCATCCATAGGGAAGGCCTGTGCCCCAGCAGTGATAGGCTGATGATGATGATGATGATATCTATTAAGACAGTAGTGTCGTCGCACGATCATACGAAAATCTCGATGGCGTAAGTAGTTAGCGTACTTATTCGTTGTGCGATCGTGCAAGTTAAGCAACTTTTGCAATGGCCGATTAATAATATATATATATATTTATTAATAAGTCTCTGCTGTGTGACCATTAGTCTTTCAGCAGTATGTTTATCTCATAATGAACCGTAATACAAAACCAGGTAGACACCTTCATTATAGGTTGGATATTCATACTATTTATCTAATTATAAATCTATTCATATTCTTTATTAAATTTATACGACATACGACCTCCGTGGCCGAGTGGTTTGTACGCCGGGTTTCATGGCTGTCGCCGACTCGAGAGGTCCCGGGTTCGAATCCCGGTGGGGGCAGATGTTTGTGTGATGAATACGAGCATTTGTACTCCAGTCATGGATTTTTAATATGTATTTATATAAATATACTTATATATGTTACAGTATATGTATTCTATCCGTTACCCTAGCATCCCATAACACAAGCTTTATAGTGCTTACTTTGGGGCTAGGCTAATTGGTGTGAGTGTCGCAAATATTTATTATTATTATTTATTATATTGTTATTTGTATACCGAAAAACCGTGCACCATACAGGCCCTGTCAGAATACCAGCGTTGTCGTGACACGTTTAGTTACACGTCACGGCAGCATTATGCTGAGGCAGGGTCCTGATTGACCAATATGATGGCTGTTAGGTTTACAAATGTGTGTAATGCTTACTTTTCATATGTTTTTTATTTTAGCAGTTTATAATTTATATGTTTGTGTTTTATTGGTCAAAATTGGTTCTCTCTCTCTCTCTCATACTATCACATCTTTATCATCCTATTAAAGTTCTCATTGCTAGGCACAGGCCATCCCTACGGATAGAATGAGGAGATTGGAGCATGAATTTTGGCAATGCACGCGAATACGGCGCGGATTGATTGGTGTTAACCATTGCATATGTAGCCCCGGTAGCAACGGCCTCAGGTTCATTCTGTTGGACGGAGACAATTTCGTTCAGTATAGATGTCTAAAAAGTAAAAGTCGTGTCTACCGAAAAGTAGTAGGGGTAACTACCCAATCATTGGCACTCTTCCTATTATTGGCACTTTTAGGTTTAGTTCGAAAAAACCAGAAAACAATAGATTGTAAGAATAATGCTGCCAATTTTCAAATTTCGAAACCATACTAGGTTTTTCTTTTTAATATGTAACGACCTTGAATAATCTATTGTCTCCTTGTTTTTCCGAATTAAACTCAAAAGTGCCAATAATAGGACGAGTGCCAATGATTGGGTGGTTTCCCCTTTGTCTAAAAAGTAGAAGTCGTGTCTACCGAAAAGTAGACGTCATGTCTACTTTTTAGACAGTAAAGAATCACTACTTAAAATAGAAAAAAAAAACTTACCCAATTTTTATATTCGACTTGTTAGGCGTATAAATCTGGAAAAAACCAAAATCATAATATAGTGCACGCGAAATACGTACTTTATATTTTTATACTAAATACTAAGGAAATTACGAAGTTTTGCTAAGTCTAGTACAAGAATAATATAATTATTATTCAATTGCTATCTTCGAAGTTATATAAGTTTTAGAATAAATGTTTGATACCAGTAAAATATATGCGTCCGTTTCGCCTAAAAGTATAATAAAAGTAATTTGATGACATTTTTATATGTAACTTTATTCTATGCATAGGTCGATATTCATTTCATTTTCCAATTTTGACCGAATTTAAAAAGTAACTTAAAGTAGGTAACTTGATCCGTAAAATTAGATTTTGCATTATGGCATCTGTGCTCGAAAATCGTAAGCGTCATTTCAACTCCGAAGGGTTCAACAAGTAATTGAGGCGTTAAATAGATTTTTAATAGTGACACAGTTAACTCCAATGAGTGTAAAGTTAAAATTTAATTAGTTTTTAACCGTGCAATAGGGTGAATAACGTCAGTTCCCTGCCGGTGGTCTATGAGGCCAGCGCTCGACATATTTATGACATCCGGGGGTAACAAGAACCCTTGTTTATTCATTGGTTTGCAGTTAACGCGGCAATTATTGGATGCGGTGTTAACTTCACATGGTTTTACTGCTGGGGAGTGAAGCTGAGGACACACTGGTGGTAAAGATAGAAAATCACCATCATCATCATTAATGTCCCCACTGCTGGGACACAGGCCTTCCCTACGGATGAAATAGGGAGATTGGGCCTTGACCGACCACGCGGGCCCAGTGCGGATTGGTGGGTGCTAAGGCTGCAGTTGCAGCCGGGACCAATGGCTTAACCTGCCTTTCGAAGCGCGGAGGAGCTCGAGTTAGAAAATTTTTGGTCACCCATCCAATGACCGACCACTGCGAAAGTTGCTTAACTTCAACGATCGCAGCCGAACGCGCTAACCATTTTAGCCATCGAGCTCCTCTTCTCCTTGAGATAGAAAGTATTACTTATTTAATGAATATTTTTTTTAAGCAGGTCGAATGGGCTATATAAATGCTCTCGTTGCTTTTGGGTCGAATCTGGAAGGTACGCGGGTACCAACATGAATTGTTTATAAGATCCAGTTGTTGTTAGATGTCATCACTGTTGACGTAATGAGTGCTTCTATGAAAGGTATTTTGAGGCATAATCACAAAATTTATCAAATTCCTTTGCTAAATAACAATGTATTTTATTTCAAAGGTATGTTTTTATTGTTAACATAATTGTTGTAATTTTTATTATTTTAAAGCATGTAACTGCTTGATGTATAAATCTAAAGAAATATAACTAGAAAAATAACCACGCAGACCAGGCAGCAGACGGGACTCGAACCCGCACCCTTCGCAATCCGGGCGAATGCACTGACCAATTATGCTACCGCAGCCCTTACGGACCGCGTCGAAGTTCTCCTAGCCATTCTTAAGCTGCAAGGCAGCGCCATCTCTTCGCATTTTTCTAGTTATATTTTCTTTACATTTAAACATAATTGTGCTTGATTTCTTTTACCTATCTAAGGAAAGTCGCAACTCAACTAAACTATCAAGAAATTCAGCTTTATTTTTGAAGTGGCGGTAAAAAAAATGGTTGCCTGTAAAGTCGGTTTTACGGGCGAAGATTTTACGTGACAACGTCTTTTTCTCGGTAGAATATTTATTGATATGAATATAATTAAATTGCACAATAGGAACAAGGAATTGAATGAAAATAAGAATTGCACAAATTTTAACTATAGAAATATATTTTGTTTACTAAAACATTGTACATGTAAACTTAAACTTAACACGAGAGACTCATCGTAACGTTACCGAGCGTTACACTTTTTCATAAGTGACTCCCAGCCGCAACCTAATTTAAGACGTTGTCACGTCAAAATAGTCACTACTGTATTGGTCATGTGATCTTCGTAGTACACAGTGTGTTACTAGCTTTATGGTAGCCTCATCCTGTACTTTGGCAGGCGACAGCGGACGTGTATGCACTACCGGGTTTTAATATTTAATGAACTGTTCTATTTTCACTGCATCTTTTTTTTCAGATATATCTTGTAGTGAATTAAAATAATTGCAATCGTCTTAATCTAAAGTAATAGGGTATTTGACAGTATTAAAAATAAAGTGCCAATTGTTAGCATCTATGTTAAGAATGAATATTGGCAGGGGTTTTTACTAATTTTACAAAAAAAATATTCATAGTTTTACTAAAGACTCACGAAAAAGTTAATAGTTTTCATGTCTATTGTCACGTGACCCAAAACGCTTGGGATTGGCGGAGCCTAAAATGACGTCACACGCAAGTAAACTTCCGGTTAAAGTGACATTACATTGTATCGTTTGACGTTTTAATAACAGTCGTGTGACGCCATACACTAGTAGACGCCATATTGTCCAGAAAAACGTTTTCGCGGCAAATTTAAAATGGAGTTTTTGATATGGTTATTTTTACTGAAATACACAACAGAATGATGAATATCCACTTTTTACGGACTCCATAAACATTAGTCATTAACGTGAGATCCATTTCTAAAACATGTCAAATACCCTATTTTTACTAGATAAAATCCCACTCCTGTCTGTACATTATTTTTGGTTTATAATTTTTGAAATATAATGCTTAAAATAAATACATAATAAATAATATTATAATGAAGCATAATACAAATCGTAGGTACTAACTGAAATAATGTAGTAGATATCTACCACAAAATTCTATTTAAAGAGCAGAGTTAAAGTTGGGCTATTACAAGCAGTAAGAGGCATGAGCTTGAGGAAGAACCGACAAGAAACTTATCACTAAGTATAGGAACCATTATCTCTTCCATATCTCTTAAAATAATTGAATACGAAGTAAGAGGCCGTTCGAGTATTACGTAAGCAGATTTATTACAATTATTTACACCCCCTCCGATGGTGCTCGATGGCGCAACTGGTTAGCGCGTTCGGCTGCGATCGTTGAAATTAAGCAACTTTCGCATCGGTCGGTCATTGGATGGGTGACCAAAAATTTACTATCTCGAGCTCCTCCGTGCTTCGGAAGGCACGTTAAGCCGTTGGTCCCGGTTGCATCTGCAGTCGTTAGCACCCACCAATCCGCACTGGGCCCGCGTGGTGGGTCACGGCCCAATCTCCCTGTTCCATCCATAGGGAAGGCCTGTGCCCCAGCAGTGGGGACATTAATAGGCTGATGATGATGACACCCCCTCCTCCCCCTCGTCAGCAAAAGTAAGCAAAGCTCTTACCCCTCCCCCCCATGCTTACGTAAACATTGGTACCTATGCATCAGTTGCGATGTTGCGACTGCGCTGATCTCGACTGGAGGCATAATGAAGGCATTCATTAAGTTTCCGTTTTTTTAGTAGTGCTTATTTTAAGTTGCTTTATAACTTCTATGTAGACGTGTTTAAAATGAATAATTACTCATAAGGAAGAAATGACAAGAAAATAACCAAATAAAAAATTAAAAAACGAAAAATTTTATTTTAAAAAATCTGAAAAAAAACAGGCATACTCTATACACGTAACCCAACAATCTCACGAAGTTTCATAGAAACATTCAATGTATTCTGTTTTTTTTTATTCAATCATGAGCTTTCATGAGCTTCATGAGCAGCAGTACTTAAATAGCCTTAGGATAGAGGACTTTAACGCACATAATATTCATTGAAACAAACTTTATTGACACAGTATTCAACATTGAGTAAGGTCCCATTACGAACAAAACCAACTTTTTTCGAATTTTTGGTATTTATATACAATCATACAATCTTCAGTCCATGACACCCGAATCCATGATGCTGACGTAATCACTATCTCGACCCCACCCCCCCATGTCATCAAAAATAAGCATCGCAAAGGCCCCCCTGCCCCCCTATAGTGCTTACGTAATACTTGAACGGCCCCTAAGTACTGTTTGTAATTGAGGAGGTCCATTGTTTTCCGAAAGAACTAATCATCAAATCCAGCATATTATTGTCTCCATTGCTGGGGCACAGGTCTTCCTTATGAATGAAACGCGGGTGCAGTGCGGATTGGTGGGTGCTAACGACTGCAGATGCAGCCGGGACCAACAGCTTAACATGCTCGAGATAGTAAATTTTGGTCACCCATCCAATGACCAACTACTGCGAAAGTTGCTTAACTTCAACGATCGCAGCCGAATGCGCTTATCACTTGCGCTATCGATATCGAGCTCCTCGAAAGAACTAATCAGATCTACACCAATTTAATGTAGTGTAGGAAGGCCAAAGGGGAAGATCTTCCTCCGAGCTGGGTGATGGTAGCTCGGGGGTCGCGTCCCGACTGATATTGGTCGAGCATCGAATTTCTCTTGCGCGTTGTAGGCTTCCATACGTTGTGAACGCAGCGCCGGTAGCGCCATCTCTTAAGGAGGCGAGTGACTATTTCCTCTATGTTATATTATATGTGGGGCGTGTAGATGTCGCCGTCACAGTAGGATCATCCCGGAAAAATGATGTTCTATACAGAAATAATCATCAAAATCGGTTGACGAAACTCGCGAGATATCATCATCATCATCATGTCAGCCGTATGACGCCCACTGCTGAGCATAGGCCTCCCCCAAGGATCTCCACTCAGATCGCGAAATATATTTAACACAAAAAATTCTGACGAATTGAGAACCTCCTCCTTATTGAAGACGGTTAAAATTTTTAAATTATTATATCTCATATTTCGTTTCGTGTTTGACGTCAAATTACATTACCACAATACAATAAGGGCACATTATAAAGACACATTCATAAATACTTACGTTCCGTGAAGTTTCTCGCAACCCGTAGTCAGATTACAATTAAGCGATGCATTCACAACTTGTCAAAATAATCTGAAGCGAAAATCAGCAGGGGGGCTATTCTACACAGAGTCGACAATATTTTGAGGTGTAAAACAATTTTTGACGTTAGTAGCTAAATACTTACAATAGTGAAAGAATGAAGGAAAATCCTTACGAATTAGTTTATTGGCTAAAGTCCACACAAGATTTTCTACTATTTAAGTTTAAAAATATTTATGATAAACCTTCATGGTTTCATTGGATGGGATAAAAAAATTAGAACAAATCTGTGTAGAGTCTGTGCGGAAAGAGAATGGGCGTGGCGAAAAACGGAACTAACATTAAGATTTTTATTTGGCAATCAAACCCAGCAATCTGTAAAACGTCAAAGTTTTGTATTGATACGGATTTGTTTGTTGTTGTGATTTCTTGCGGTTTTTTGTATTTAATCATGTCTAAAAGGGGTAAAACCGTATTTGTAAATACGGTAGAAAAGCACTACAGCGCCCTCCAAATCCCATTCTCTTTCCGCACAGACCCTACATAATACTTTAAGCAAAAGACGACCATATTATATTTCTTTATTATTATTAGTCGTTTTAGTCGCAAAAGATATACTATATGTCACTTTTTAGGATCTTGCTGTTCATTTAACGGATGCATACAGCTCGATGACAGGCGGATGGGCAGACAAAACAAACTCATTCTAATTAATACGAATTTTGATTTTCATGACAAATAGAAAACTTATTCTTATAAATAAAATTTTGAATTCTGATAAAAGTAAGTTCCCCACTTGTTTTGACATAGACACACACACACACATACATCCACACACATTCATACACAGACACACGCACACACAGTAATTCATTCTGATCGTACACATTCTGATTGCTTTAATTATTTCATATAATGTACGTCCGATTGTAAAACTGATGTTTTGTTACATAAAGAGTTATGATTTGTGTATTAGGAAGTGGGTACTGACCTCTGTCACACAGGTCTTTATTCTATTACAGGGGTCAGGGATTGTAGGGTTTGTACGCCGGGTTGCACGGTGTCGCCCACTCGAGAGGTCCCGGGTTCAAATCCCGGTGAGGTCAGATGTTTGTGTGATGAACACGAGCATTTGTACTCCAGTCATGGATGTTTTATATGTATTTCTATAAAAATATACTTATATCTGTACAATATATGTATTCTATCCGTTACCCTAGTATCCTATAACACAAGCCTTATAGTGCTTACTTTGGGGCTAGGCTAATTGGTGTGAATGTTAGAAATTTTATTTATAAATATTGTTATTATAATAATTTCGAGTATAGAGAATAGACCAACTTGAGGCCAAGGAAACATCTGTCTGTTTCATGTACAGTGAAAATCACAACTGTTGTTACCTTTAAACTTCGAATTTCGATTCTAAGTATTAACTCATTAGTGGTGTTGGTAACGTCAAAATGTGACCACTCCATTATTTATTTATTAAATGTTTTCATGAAAACTAAGTACAACACTTATTTCTATTCTGCCAAACTGTGCAACAGTTTGTCGGCAGTAGCTCTCTTGGACGTTACATAATTATTTTTGTACTTATCTCACTTTAAAATAGGTACCTTAAAAAACGTAAAATATTTATATGAAATGGCATGCGTATGGCATGACTATTTGTTGCCTGTTATATATACGTACATTATATGCGTGTATCTATCTACTGTGTATGTATATATATATATATATCTTTATATATATAATGCTTCTGTGAGTGTGTATGTCACTGAACTTCTCTTAAACGACTGGACCGATTTTGATGAAATTTTTTGTGTGTGTTCAAGGGGATCTGAGAATGGTTTAGATTCACAATTTTGCCCGCTGGACAATGTTTTTTTAATTAAATTTTTTTATGGCGGTACGAAGTTCGCTGGGTCAGCTATTATATATATATATATATATACTAGCTGACCCAGCGAACTTCGTACCGCCCTAAAAAAATAGGGGTTGTCCAGCGGACAAAATTGTGAATCTAAACCATTCTCAGATCCCCTTGAACACACACAAAAAATTTCATCAAAATCGGTCCAGTCGTTTAAGAGAAGTTCAGTGACATACACACTCACAGAAGAATTATATATATAAAGATACGTTCGCATATAATTTACATTTTATACACACATACACACAAAATATACACACGCACGCGCATGTGTACTTATAACTACAGACACAGCCATATATATCTATATATATATATATATTTTAGGGACAGAGTGATAGGTAATATTTTTTTAGATAATTTTTTAGCTGTTTTTTGCTAGAAATATTGCTTAATAAGTTAGGTGGGAGCTCATTCATAATAACGGGCGTTAAGTAACGATTTCCACGATTGATTCATGATTCATTGAAAATTCTTAAGAACCACGCCCACCACTTCTCTGGATACCTATTATGTACGATCGCAATAATCCCATCACCTGGTACAATGTGCCAGTAAGTACATCTCCTTTGTGTCGTGGATGCGGTTTAATGTGACGCAAAAAAGGTCTAAATCCATCGAGTAATCATCTCCATATAGAAAAGGTAAATCGTACTACCCACATTACACAGATGTTTGCGTAACAAATATTTTTATTGCATTGTTTCAACCAAATTAATCAATTTGTAAATTACCAACAGTTTTAGTAAAAAAAAAAATGGGTGCGTGTACTTATGTAGGCGCGTGAGAAGTTATCCTTCTTTGGCATCGTTTAAAATTAGTTTTTAATTGCATGCAAATAATTAATTACAATAAATTAATAAAAAGTCTGGAAAAGGACACAGTCAATAAAGTTCAGTTTTAATTTGAAAAAATAAATAAATAATCAAAATATTCAATTAAAATCGCTACTGAATATAATTTATTAGAACATATGTGATTTGCACTTGTATGAAACTCAAACACGTATTCCGAATATACAAACTAGAAACATGTGGATAAATATTATAAATATGAATACCTATAACTGTTACTTTATTACAAAAAATAAAGATGTGGTTTTTGGTTCTACTACACCAATGGTCAAGAGATGGCGCTGTAGTCTCCTGAATCGCGCTTTGGTTCCGTTGTTCCAGATTAATAAATACTTTTTGTTACTTTATTACAAAAAATAAAGATGTGGTTTTTGGTTCTACTACACCAATGGTCAAGAGATGGCGCTGTAGTCTCCTGAATCGCGCTTTGGTTCCGTTGTTCCAGATTAATAAATACTTTTGATAGGCCTTCACAATGCAGTCGTTAGCACCCACAAAATAGAGATTCTATTTCTATTTTGTTGGTAGATTTTCTTAATGTGCGGTAAACACACAAAAGTAACAGCATGAATGCTGTTAATTTTTTGTGTTACAGTGATGCGCGCGCATCTAAAAATTTCACTCTCATCATTTTTTCATAACGCGCCTAAAGAAGTATAACTTCAATAACACAATGCAGAATTCATTCTACGTACATTTATTTAATCCTGAAAGACCAATAA
Organism: Chilo suppressalis; assembly: GCA_902850365.2. Classification (NCBI taxonomy): domain Eukaryota; kingdom Metazoa; phylum Arthropoda; class Insecta; order Lepidoptera; family Crambidae; genus Chilo; species Chilo suppressalis. The sequence goes on along the minus strand of OU963905.1, from coordinate 1,079,948 downwards.
TAATTTTTCACGAAGCAAATGTCAAATGCAATCACCCCGTGAAATATTCTAACGCGGAGCATTCACGATTTCGTTAGTTTAATTGAGCATGACAATCGCTACCCAATGTCGTACTACGCTATGACGACTCTAAACCGGTGTGCACATAGAGAGCAGTACCCTTAAGTACGAGTTTTACAATTACGAAAACTATGATAGTTTTCGTGTGCTGGCACTCGTACTAAGGGTACTGATTTTATTGTTTTCGTTTCAATACAAATAAAACAGTGTTTAAATTCTATCCTTAAATCAATTGCGTCTTGTTAAATTTTGAGCATATTTGGTTACTTTTTACCAAAATGGACATAGAAACACAATTTACAATTACGAAAACTATGATAGTTTACGTGAGCTCAAATTCGTACTAAGGATACAGTACCCCTAGCACGAATCAATATCGAATTCGTAACGTTTGCGAGTCCGAAATGTCATTGTCAAATGTGTACTGATTTTTAGTTCTCGTTACGTACTTTGTGGTGCTGCTGTTCAAGTTTCTATACAAAATTTGACATTGACATTTAGCACTTGCAAATTATTCGAATTCGATAATGGTTCGTGTTAAGGGTACAGTACCCCTAGCACGAGCCATTATCGAATTAGAATAGTTTGCAAACCGAAATGTCAATGTCAAATTTTGTATGGAAACTTGAACAGCAGTGCCACTTTGGACGTAACGGGAACTAAAAATCAGTACACATTTGACAATGACATTTCGGACTCGCAAACGATACGAATTCGATTTTGCCATTCAAACATTGTCATCACACCGATCGGGCTGAGACTTTCTTTGCATTGTGTATAATACAAGCCTGAGAACAAAAACTGTAGTCTACACTTCAGCTCCACACCGAAGCGAAGCGAGGGCGGGTCGCTAGTAAAAAATATGCATGTATAACTGTAAGTGTATCTATGTTAATAAAATTAAATAAAAAGCGCATTTGAGAGCGCGTCTCTGCACAGGGCACATGTGAACACAACCTTATAAAGGATTGACCGACCTCCGTCATTGTTGTAACACCCTTACGAGCGTCTCGCGTGAGTGCACACAATGGCAGTGTCAAAATAAAAATTGAAATACCGTTTAATGGCGTTAAATTGTGTAGCGGTATTTCTGGAGATATGAAAAGGCGATTGTTGCAGAACGCGAGAGATTTTACAAAAGCTTTTGTAACTTGATTCTGCTATCGTTTGTAACCGTCGCCTGGAGGTTGCTTGACAGCTATTTAATTGTATCGCTTTTTGCCGAGTCGCCACCCTAGACTTGTTTTTTTTATGACGGGAAGAAACATGCATTATGCAAATCGGAGTGTACCAGACACCATAAAGTACAAGACAGCATCAACATTGAAACCAATTTGCAAACAAAATGCTTGCAGTTCGCGATTTTTTAATAATATCGTCGTGCATTCGACCGTTTGGTGTATAACATTATATATATTTTTATTTTATAAATATTTCCAACACACACCAATTAGCCTAGCCCTAAAGTAAGCACTAAAGGTTTGTGTTATGGAATACTACTAGGGTAACGGATGGAATACATATACTGATACATACATAAGTATATCTTTATATATATAATTCTTCTGTGAGTGTGTATGTCACTGAACTTCTCTTAAACGACTGGACCGATTTTGATGAAATTTTTTGTGTGTGTTCAAGGGGATCTGAGAATGGTTTAGATTCACAATTTTGTCCGCTGGACAACCCCTATTTTTTAGAGCGAGCGGTACGAAGTTCGCTGGGTCAGCTAGTTTATATATAAATCCATATATAAAACATCCATTAGTGGAGTACTAATGCTTGTATTCATCGCACAAACATCTGCCCCTACCGGGATTTGAACCCGGCACCTCTCGAGTAGGCGACAGCTTGGAACCCGGCGTACAAACCACTCGGCCACGGAGGTCGTCAATTATGTGTTTACTTAATAAGGTTATTTCACTCCAGTAGGCCCCCATTTTCGCAATGAGGGCTCAAAAGACGCGGAATTCGAAGGGCTTTAAGATGATCTAAAAATATTTTGGAAAAGTTGGTTTTGAAAAAAAAAATTTTTGTTTTAAAAAAAATATTTGTTTTTTTTTAATAATCTGTCATAGGTACCATTAATTTTCAATGCCCTTTCAATTCGTGTAGAGCACGAGATCTGTGATTTTTTTCTACGTTGACATTAAACAAAACAATTTAAAGCGCAAATAAATTATCAAAACTATTTAAGCCTGATTTAGATTCACATAAATGGTAAGAATCTCTTATCTATTAGACAAGTCCGTCCGTCCGCCTGTCTGTGGTGCTGTTTCAGCGGCCAAACCGTAAGAGATAGATAAAGAGAATGTTTAAGTTATAAGTTAAGAATAGTCTGATAAGACTACAAACCGGATTTGAGTAACGTAGCACTTCACGAAATCACGAATTTCAAACGAAACCACACGAAATCTCCGAAGTTCTCAATTAATTAAATACATTTTTTTTTAATTGGTGAACATTTGGTTCACTGGTTTGCTAGTCGTAATATTAATAGTACAATTCGCCCTTCAGTGACGTCATAATTAGAGAACCTATCTTTGCCCTTAAACCGTGGCGTGGGCGTTTCGTTAACTTCAAATGATAAAACTCAATTAAACGCTTCGCCCTCGGGTGGGCTTAAAGCAATTAGCCTTTACCCACATCTTAATAACTGCCCACTCTAAGCTTCATATTTAAAGCGAGTACTCCAAGTTTCACGGATATTTTCCGATTTCAGCTAGCATGTTGAAATTAACTCGACAAACTTAGCTTTAGCGAAACACTTGAATACATGCATTGGCTTATATACATATATTTATTTATTGTTAGCTTTAAGTATTACTGTTCTTATTAAAAAGCAGGATTTTTTTTTTATAGAAAGGTCCGACAAATGACTCCACCCCACCTGATGTTAAGTGAAGGTGAAGTCCAGACGCGAAGATAGCTGATACAGCAGTTCTACCTGCCACACCAGCCATCCTCACCTTGCCGGCCTGCGTGTTGTTTCTTCACGCCTCATTTAAAGAATCCCAGGTTGTAAGAGGGAGGGAACACGTGAGCGGGCAGAGCATTCCATTTACGGATAGTACGACAAAGAAATGAGTCACCAAATTTCTTTGTACGCGTTGGAATTGTAGCCAGAGTTAGACGGTGACAACGTAAGCCAGCGCGCGTGGTCCTCTGAAGGAAAGGGGAAGGTGGAATAAGAGAGAATAACTCCTCAGAACACTCGCCGTGGTACAGACGATAAAACGCGCTTAGTGACGCCACGTCACGGCATAATTGAAATGGCTCGAGGTTAGGTAGTTGGTGTACTAGTAAGTTACTGTAGAAATGTTACCACCTTAAAGTTTTATTTAAATGTCAAAAACAATCTTTATGTATCTCTCCAAATACCACTTCTGTAACAAAATTCCTCTTAATCGCTTCAGCGGTTACAGAAAAACAGACAGTTTAATAAAGTGAATCAGTTTATTAGAATAAACTAATTGTCTCTGCAGACCTACAATTACAACACAATTAATTAGTATCATCGCACAAAAGACCACTTCGGCGAAGCGTTAATAGTCACACAACAATTAAGCAGGCAGCAGGCATCTCCATAAATCGCGGTGATGTTATTTCAGTGGCAATTTTTCAGCGCCACGCCAGAAAACGGCTCAGAGATGTGTGTGAATTAATAACGTGCTGCGTTTACGATCAAGTTGGTCGTCGTGTTATAAAATTAGCGGACGAATGCGAAGTTAGGCTTGTTGAAAATATATCGATATTTTTTGCCGATATATTTTGATTTGATATATCGATACATCGATACAAAATAACCAATATCGAAATTCGTATCAAAAACGATATTTTTTTAATTATTAGCGGCATATCACGATCTAACTAAATTCGTATCTGGAAAAATCGTAACTGGATCTCAGATTAATGATATTCGACATATCTCTGATCTGTGTTGTATTTAGTATTGTCTATTATTTGTAAATCTGTGAAGTGTGTGACTGTCTAGTCTTGTTTACGAAAGAGACCCTGCAATCATTTACCTGAGAGGCCCTGCAATCATTTTCATCATTCGAAAATAGGGTCTATTTTTAGGGAGATAATTTTCGTTCCATTATTATTCCGCGTGTCATATTTCGTGATTTACTCACTGACTGTGAAAACAAAGATTATTGACGTATACGATATTTTTGGGAAAATTGGTCCGATATATCGATATTTTTTTCAACTTTCGACATCCCTATGCGAAGTATGCGTGATTCAGCAGTGATTAAGACAGCTATCCTGAGCCATTTGCTGCGAGCGAAATTGCTGCGAATCTTGCGCCGATTCGATTTGTTTATCCGTTTTAACGGCAATTAGTTGTTGTTTGTAAAACACTGTAAAAAGTTTCGAGAAACAAGAAGTAATTATACTAATACAGATAAGGTCGAAAACTTATTTGTTAGTTGGTCCCAGTCATTGACTCCATACCACCTTATGCTTAGTACACGAGTGGAAGTTGCTAATTCAAAAGACCATATCAAAATCCTGATTTACTGAAGTCTCTCTGAATGGCCGTTAGAGCAAAGGTGCTCTCGCAAACGTTAATGTAATTGCGGTGAATAAAGCTCATTGCTCAAGCTTGTAGGCATTTGCTATTCGGCTGCGTGACGCCCGCCGCAATAGACATTAAAATTCAAAATATTTTTGTCAGCATATCTATACTTATAATAAATCTGTAGAGAGGTCAATTCTGTACATGAAATATATTTTCAAAATAACTATCAGGGGGTGATTAGTGATCGATACTGATGCCAAAAATGCAATCAGTAAATTTTTTATCTGTCTGTCTGTGTGTATGTTCCTTATAGAAACAAAAATTACTCGACGGATTTTAACGAAACTTGGTCCTGGGCAGGTTATAGTATACTTTTCATCACGTTCCAATCAATAGCAGCAGAGTAGTGAAGGGAAATGTTGGGAAAACGGGAGAAGTTACTCCATTTTTTAAGCTTCCGTCGCGTGTGCAGCCTTAATGGTTAAAGTTACATAGAAATCATGTATGATGGAAATATTCTACATAAAATTGTCTAAAAAATATTCCGCAACAGCATATGTCTATCTTTTATGGTTGACTCACAATAACACGTGTAATTATATAAATAAAGTCATTGTTTATAGCACAAGCCTGAGAACAAAAACTATAGTTTACACTACAGCTCTACACCGAAGCGAAGCGAGGGCGGGCCACTAGTACTAAATATTTATGTTTCAGTTATGAATAAGAAATAATTACGACGACAACATGCAAAATTAAAGAGAACTGCCGTTACATCAACCGGTGTAATAAAATCTCATTTAATTTCACCGAGGTATTTATTACTTATTCGAAGAGAATCAAGTTAATAAACCGCCCGTAAATTACCGCGGGGCAAGTGTCCCCATCGTTGTAAAATCACATTGTTGACACAAAACTTTTATGAGCCGTCTCGGCTATAAACGGACGTCGTCGACGAGTCGTTAACGGCTCGGTGCCGCGATTATTGCGGCCGATTCATCCGGATTCTGGGAGACAGGCGACGCGCGACGCAGAGATCTACAGAAGTACGATTTAATCGTTGGCGGATTCTAAGCCAATTTGTTATCAAGAGATTATGTCTCTCCAGCGTGAGCTGTTCATCAAAGTTTAATGAGTGCGTGATAAGACTGTTTATTGTTATGCGTAACAAATTTGACTATACTAGCAAACCAGTGAACCAAATGTTCACCAAAACCTGATTTAAAAAAAAAATGTATTTAATTAATTGAGAACTTCGGAGATTTTGTGTGGTTTCGTTTGAAATTCGTGATTTCTCGAAAACCGGAAGTGCTACGTTACTCAAATCCGGTTTGTAATCTTATCAGACTATTCTTAACTTATAACTTAAATATTCTCTTTATCTATCTCTTACGGTTTGGCCACTGAAACAGCACCACAGACAGACGGACGGACTTGTCTAATAGATAACAGATGCTTATTAAAGCTTTTCCCGTCAGTATGTTTGGTTTCATTCTGTTATAAACTTTGAGCCAAAAGTGATATTTTTGGACCACTATAATAATAATAATAATAATTCATTTTGTTCAACCATAAAGATCATAGCATGCCAATGAAAAAATAATAATAAATAGTAATAATTATGATAACATAAAAACAAATTAAATTACATCTCCACATACAATTACATTTAAAGCAAAAATTAAATTAAATTCAATCGGCTTCACACCTATTTACAGTTTCAGAATTTCAAAAAATAAAATGTCAAAATTTCAAATGGTAAAATAAAAAATTAAATGTCAAATTTTAAAATGGTAAGATAAAAATTAAATGTCAAACTTGACAATTGAATGGCAGACGTGTTATCTATACCTAATTTAAGCTGTTTCCAGGTTTTTTATTTAATAAATCTTTGCGTTCTATTTTAACATATGTAGGAGAGGAATGATAATATTTTAATATTCGATTTAACGCATGTAAATTACATAGATCATAATTGATAGTTTTTGAAATACCTCTTTAAAAGGAGATTTGCAACTAGTTGAGGTTCTACGTTCTTGGACACCTGTTGTGTTGCAGCTGAAAGGTTTTATGACGACACGATTGTCGTATCTAACAAAGAATTTAAACTAAAAAAAATTTAGGCAGAGATTAACTTTTCGTATGTATTTTAAAATAAAAAATATAAATTGATGTATTCCTTAGAACTGAAGCGGGCCTTTACATATGACCTTTCTTTTAACGACAGAGTTCATATAGGTTCCTCAACCTAGACTTTTTCCTGGACTTTAAACGAAATTTGGTGACTCATTTCTTTGTTGTACTATTCGCAAGTGGAATTCTTTGTCCGCGCACTTCTTCCCTCCTTCCTACAATCTGGGGTCCTTTAAGAGAGGGCTGAAGAAGCATTTTTGCAGGCCGGTAAGGTGAGGATGGTTGGTGTGGCAGTTTCTAACTGCTGTACCAGCTATATTCGCGTTTGGACTTTATCACCACTTAACATCAGGTGGGGTAGAGTCATTGGCCTACCTGACTATATAAGTAAAAAAAGAACTTTACCAATCATTATGAGTTGTCAGAGGGCATATTTTTAACGTTTTATTACGTATTTACTCTCGGTTATAACCAAAAGTTCGCATTTCTTGCTAACACGTCGCAGATGTCCTGCTATGATAAAATTATTAATTCTTATTTCTAGTTCTGATACCTCTCAAAATAATTATGAAGGTCAATATCTATGATTTCAATCACTCAATGCAGGTTTAACTGTAGAATTCTCAATGTATCGTAGGATAGTCATTAAACGACACTAATTTCTGAAAGTGTTGAGATTTATACACAGTATTGCAATATAACGGCTCGTATAAGCATCCTGTGCCCGATCTGTCTAAATATACCGTCTACCCTCGCACCAGCATCCGCCCGTGCATCGCCAGCCTTAGCAAAAACATCGACATCCCAATAAAAAAACAAATGTACACCCATAAACATAAAGTCCATTATTGCGTGTAAACAGCTCGATTTGATTTCAGAAGTCAATCTGTAATTATAACAATAAAAGAATACATTCATAATTTAAATATCATTTTCATAATAATGTTACGCCAATAAAACGAGCCATCGAAGGATAATGTTACTTCTGTTTATGGAGATAGGGACGTTATTAGCGTGAAGTTTGTATGTTTGTTTAAATCATAATGCAAACATATGCGCGTACGCATCGCGCTGTCAGATTGACGGATATTGTAAATACGATAAGCACATGTTTTCGAAATGTTGAATTTGTTTAGGATTTCCTCTCCGGTTGACCTTTTGTATGGGTGTATGTTAGTTTGAGTGAGTGTGTTTAAAAAGAATAAGTTCCAATGTTGATACAGTATTATTATTATTATATCACGATGCAAAATGGGAGCTTTATTTTAAGGAATACATCAGCATATTTTTCTATTTGGCTCACAAAACTTTTATTTTTTTATAGATAGGTCCGACAAATGACTCCACCCCACCTGATGTTAAGTGAAGGTGAAGTCCAGACGCGAAGATAGCTGATACAGCAGTTCTACCTGCCACACCAGCCATCCTCACCCTGCCGGCCTGCATGTTGCTTCTTCACGCCTCTTTTAAAGGATCCCATGTTGTAAGAGGGAGGGAACACGTGAGCGGGCAGAGCATTCCATTTACGGATAGTGCGACAAAGAAATGAGTCACCAAATTTCTTTGTACGCGTTGGAATTGTGGCCACAGTAAGACGGTGACAACGTAAGCCAGCGCGCGTGGTCCTCTGAAGGAAAGGGGAAGGTGGGATAAGAGAGAATAACTCCTCAGAACACTCGCCTTGGTACAGACGATAGAACGCGCTTAGTGACGCCACGTCACGGCGTAATTGAAGAGGCTCAACTGATTACAAAGAATATCCATGTAAATTTATGCATACAAAAAAAACATCAACTACTTTGCAACCTACTAGATGCAAGAACAACATGCATTTCTAAAACAACCTAACTACTAAGGATTTATACTAAAGGATAAATTTAGCACATATAGGTTAAACTCTATAACTAAAAAGTTAAAGTTAAATCTAATAAAACTTAATCCAGAGAATATTGATTTTAAGCATTTTTTGGTTGAGGTTTTAGTACTTCTAAATATGTCGAAATCATTCCGGATAGCATTACAGGTTGAAAACATTCTATAAAATGGAAAGTGATTCCCGAGTCTTGTCTTCCAGGAGGGCAGTATAAAAGTCTTTGGATTTTGCAGCCGGCTATTAATTCTAGGAACTGAAAATTTTATATGCTCTAAAATATCAGGGATTCGCTCCATACTATTAATATTGTTAGAACAAACTCATTAGATTAAAACAAGAAAGGAATCCATGTGCACTTATAAACAGTTAGAGAAATACGTTTTTGAATAGTATGATGGTGAAATGAATCACTCAAGTTCTTTGTATTAAAATAACACTACCCTTTTTTACCCGGCTGCGCAATGCAAGAGCGCGAAGCGCGACGCGCAGACAGGGTTATGTGTTTAACAGTCTATATATGTATGTTTGTTCCTTTGTGGCACACTAGAGACCAAACGCCTGGACCGATTTTGATGATTCATACATCAATCGATTCGTCTCATTCATGGGAGTGCTACTAAAGATATGATAGTAATCAAAATTCAATATGAGCAAAATTAGGCGCCATATTGTGACGAAATAAAAAAAATAAGTTGACAAAATATGTCGAGTGGGGTATCACTGTCTAGATAATCAAAAATCATATTTAGGTTCCTAACACCATTTTTCATTTTATGTGATTGTTTAGGATCTACAACGCTTTAAAGTTGTATATTAACCACTTACGCTTTTAATTTCAATCTTACGTTTTTAAGGATCTTTGTTACTCTTTCACTTAAAAAATACTGAATGGATTTTAATGAAACTTAACAGTAATATAGATCATATATGATAATTACATATATATAATAATTTATGTAGTTATCGAGTGAATTGGCCAATATATAACAATAAGTGTCACATAAGACGGAAAAACATCTCCCATCTGCGAGCCATTTTGGCCTGCACTGCAATAACAATAAAAGTTATATAAATGTATTGTAGAGTGAAAATGTATCTCTTAAATAGTTCTAAAAAAAAGTCCGTGACACCATATATCTATTTTTAATATGTGAGTCATTACCGCTAAAATAGTGAATCAAAACTAAAACATTATTTGATATCTATTTCCAAAATGCACATTTTGATTAACAAATCATTTTTTATCCAAACAAATACTTTTATCGCTTTTGATATTTAAAGGCGATAAACTTTGCTTTTTACACTATGTCATTTCGACAAATATTTAAAAAGTTACAACGATGACAAAGTGATAGCGCGGTGTACAAATTAAAAAAAAACGGGGTATTCGCAGTATCTGCTCCTATACGAAGTACTAACAATAAAACTGTGATATTGTTCCTTCTTATTAAATGATGAAAAATATATTATCATAATAGGTATTTATGATTATTGAATTTAAATGAAAAACTCAGAATTTTACTGTTTTTCATTTTTTTTAACGATATTACTTAATGTTACAAAAAAGGTTTACTGAATATAATGACAAATAACCCATTTTTCGCTAGTAAGTACATACTTATTGGAATCCCTGTATTTATTAATCAGCTCGCGATAATATTGGTTTTGTAATAATTCTGCAAAATTCAAAGTAAATAATGTAGATTTTTACAGGTAAATCACCCCTTTCATCACCCTACGCCTATAAGTATTGCGATGTTGTAGCTAAGAACCAAGTTCCCATCTACTTCTATATGGGAATTCATTATATTCGATTTAGCTATTAGGGCACGGAAGCGCAACAAACAAACTCACTTTCGCATCTGTAATATTATATTATACTTACTAGTGATCCACCCGGGCATTGTACGGGCGAAATTTATTTATCGGGATAAAATATAGCCTATGTCACTCCGACAAAATGTATTTAAATAAAGAAAAATGTTATATTAAATAATGTAGCTACCTTATGATGAATTAATATTTGAAACCGGTTCAATAGTTTGACAGATTATTTGTTACAAACATACAAATCTTGCCTCTTTATAATATTAGTATAGATAGTTAGGATAAGATAAGTATTTAATTGATGAAAAAGATTTAATAATAAACTAAGTAATAGGTTTATTTGATTATATTTGTGAAAGTTACTTAGCATTTGTGCTTAACAGTGATACGTTATTCGGTATTTTTTAAACCAAAAAAAAAATGGAAAATAATTGCCATGAATGCACTACTGGGAGTACTCTTCATTCGAGCTTTACACTACCAATAAAAAAGGGTCGAACACAGTCTTTGACCTGTTAAATGTGAACGCTTTAAAAGAAAACTACAAAGAGAACTATAAATTGATAATAAATGAGATTGCTATGGTGCTCTACCTAACGGTATGAAAATTTAATTATGCGCTTTTAGTTTAATCAAATATTATAAACTTTGCTTTGGTGATTGCATAATTATTTAATTTAGTGATCTAAGGCAGTTGCCACCATTGTCCAAAACAACAGACGGGAATTACTGCTTTCTTCAACCTGCGACATAAACGTCATTGATTGGTATTGTATATAGGATGATTAAAAACATTTGAAGTTAACTTCTGGCATCTACATATAAGGTTTCTGTGAATTATGTAGGTATATCAAATTATGAGACTAGGGACTGACACTGAATTTGTATATATCACAATCTTAGACGTCCGGCATTGACATGACAATGCAGCCACTGCCAATTTTAAATAGTCGACGAATAAAAGTAAATGAATTTTACATTTACTGCTAAACTATTAAAAAAAACATAAACAAAAGATGACTTTTTGAGTAAGTGCTAATTTACTATAAAATTTACATACATTAGAGATATTTATGTAACGACTTGATTTAACTTCACACATTTTTGCGAAAATTGAGGCCCATCTGTAGCCTTGACCCCGCTGGTAGTCTTTATATGTCTTAATAAATCAATCTTTAAGACCGACGCAAGGTACTTAATAATTCCCGCGATATTAGACTACGGTATATACCGTCTTAAAATACTAACTAAAAAGTGTGAAATAAAAAAGGTAAATTTAAAAAATCAAAAAAACCGGACTGCTTAATTATACTTCAAATAAAAACTGAAAAGAAAAAAACAAGTCCAGTAGTCTATAATTCTGTTAATAAGGAACAAAGCTACTTTAACAGTCGGGACCCACTGTTGAAAAATATTATGTATTCTTGAATATCTAATGGGTCCCGACTGTTAAAGTAGCTTTGTTCCTTATTAACAGAATTATAGACTACTGGACTTGTTTTTTTCTTTTCAGTTTTTATTTGAAGTATAATTAAGCAGTCGGGTTTTTTTGATTTTTTAAATTTTTTATAGAGGGTCCGACAAATGACGCCACCCCACCTGATGTTAAGTGAAGGTGAAGACAGACGCGAAAATAGCTGATACAGCAGTTCTACCTGCCACACCAGCCATCCTCACCCTGCCGGACTGCATGTTGCTTCTTCACGCCTCTTTTAAAGGATCCCAGGTTGTAAGAGGATAACCAACAGGTTGTAACCTTTTGATGGTGTTGTGTTTCCGACGGTCAGTAAAGTTCCAGGGCCCCACGGGGTAGGGGATGGGGTCAGGGGAGGCAACAGTCATCAGCCTATTAATGTTCCCACTGCTGGGACACAGGCCTTCCCCATAGATGGAATAAGGAGATTGGGCCAAGACACGCGGGATCAGTGTGAATCGTGCGACAACACTACTGTCTAAATAGATATCATCATCATCAGCCTATTGATGTCCCCACTGCTGGGGCACAGGCCTTCCCTATGGATGGAATAGGGAGATTGGGTCATGACCCACCACGCGCGGGCCCAATGCGGATTGGTGGGTGCTAACGACTGCTGACGCAGCCGGAACCAACGGCTTAACGTGCCTTCCGAAGCACGGAGGAGCTCGAGATAGTATAGATGGGTGACCAATAATACACACTAGATTGTGAGGTAAACACTAAATCTATTCACAATATATAAAGTGTGCATCTTTTACGATTAAGTATAATAATTATAACCTCCAAATCTAATACATTCTGTAGTAGACCACGGTTCCTCAAGTTGTCCGTATCTCAACAAATGCCTAATTAGAGTTTATGAATGATTCCGAACACAACTAGCATTTTCTCATTGCTGTGCGTTCTAGGGCGTTAAATGTATGATAGTAGATCTAGTGTGTATTATTGGTCACCCATCCAAAGACTGACCACTGCGAAAGTTGCTTAACTTCAACGATCGCAGCCGAACGCGCTAACCATTTACGCCATCGAACTCCTCAGTTTCCCGGATTAATAATAAATCCTTTTGTTTTGGTATCGAAAGCGGATAAAGGTTACGGTGCCCCCCGTCCCCCCATCACACGATTTTTTGCTATCCTTTTTACATTTAACAACTCGCAGAAATGGTAGCCTGAGTAAGCAATAGCACATATTTAAATCTAAAGAAAAGATTACTGGAAAAAAGTCCACGCGGACCAGGCAGCAGACGGGACTCGAACTTGCAGCCTAAGGCTAGGAAAATTCGACACGGCCGTCAGGGCCGCGGTAGCATAATGGTCAGTACATTCGCCCGGATAGCGAAGGGTGCGGGTTCGAGTCCCGTCTGCTGCCTGGTCCGCGAGGAATTTTTCCTAGTAATCTTTTCTTTAGATTTAAACATCTAGCAGTTAAATGCTTAAAAAACAAAAACATAATAGCACATGTGCTTGCTACAGAAGACAAGGCGGAGATGTGACACTTAACTGAAAAAGCTAAAAATGAAGCGACCATCAAACTCGAAGAAAATACAGCTTTGTGTAAACATAATCCTCTATGTTTACTGACTTGATGATAACTTCCCGTGTTAAATTTGACAGTCAATAAAAGTCCCCAAATCCTTTTAGTCATGCTGATCGTCGGCGATCGTCGGCCGTCCTATGATCGCATAAATGCTGTCTTGTAATCTCGTTAAAGCGGAGCCATAAATCAGGATGTGGTTAGCGCCCGCGCAGCATGTCAGCCGCGCTAAATGATGGATCGAGAGCGGACGACACTGGGTATGTGACAACACTCTCGTCGTTTCGAACTTGGCGAGTTCACATGGACACGACAGCTCTAAAGTAGAATAGAATAGAATATGATTTTATTAACCCTCATATTACAGATATTACAGATACAAATAAAAACCTCAGGGCTAACCAGGACCCTGCCTCAGCATTAGCTGATGCGACATTGTCTCGCACCAGCGCTGTTATTCTGGCAGGGCCTGTTAAGTGACACAAAATAAAGACATGTAAAAAAAAATTATTACTTGAAAGTATGTATGTACTTAACACCCTTTGCTTTCAAGTAACAAAATTAAGATAAAAAAAGTCAATCAAAAATACAACATGAACAGCAAGGATTTTTTGGCGGGATTTCATCGAGTGCGGTTGGCGTCTTATTTTAATTATTCTTAAATTCGTTCATAGTGGATATTGTGAAATAAAATTGGTGTGGTTTTGTGTAACAACTGTCTGCGTAACTGAAGAATTAGTGGAATCGTTAAAATATACGCTATTCCGGTCAAGTGGACGTGAGAATTTTATTGTAGTGTTGACTACCTCACAGAAGCTTATCGAAAAAGCCAACTCGATACATTTCGTGCCAAACACTCCAAGAAACATTAGAATGCGTCGCACCGACATTCTAATGTAAAAACAAAAAGAAGATTAATTTAATTAAAGACCAGGCTGTATGGGCATTATTCCCTTTGCCTTCCCTAAAACGGGAGAACTTCAACACTCTCATGAACAGCAAGCAAAGCAATGCAAAAACAAAGTAGGAACTGTATGGTGTCAAAGGACAATGAAAAGGATTGGAATGGATTTATTAGTAAACTAGTGGCTCGCCCTCGCTTCGCTTCGGGGTAGAATTGATCAAAATCCTTTCTTAGCGGATGCCTACGTCATAACATCTACCTGCATGCCAAATTTCAGCCCGATCCGTCCAGTGGTTTGGGCTGTGCGTTGATAGATCACTATGTCAGTCAGTCACCTTTGAGTTTTATATATATAGATGTTTAGGTAGCGGCTAAATTTCTAGAAATTAAACAACCACATTGTATAAATAGTCTTGCGCTATAGACGTTTTTGTATGTAAAATTACTACTCACTTGTCCCATGACACAGAAATAACTTTCTGTGTCCCATGATTTAGCGCAAGAACTTTGCCGGGGTGAATTTGCAGAAAACAAGTTGCAATCATGATCACGAAGTAATTTATGACAGTGACAGATGACGTGATTATGGCACTTGCAAACAGAGCCGGAATATTGGGGACTCCCAAAAACAAGCTACTTGGCAGCATTCCCGTTAAATAGCTACTATATCCGATACGGAAAATTACGGGTTTAGTTAATTGTTAAAAAAAAATGGATGCGTGTAACTTATGTACGCGCGTGAGAAGTTATACTTCTTTAGCATCATTAAAAATATTTTTTAATTGCATGCAAATAATTAATAATTACAATAAAATAATAAAAGGACTGGAAAAGGATAGTTAACACAGTCAATTAGGTTCAGTTTTCATTTGAAAAATTAAATAAATATTCAAAATATTCAATTAACATCACTACTGAATTTAAGTTATTAGTCCATATGTAATTAGCACTTGTAAGTAACTAAAACACGTTGTGTCTATATAGAAACTAGACACATGTGGATAAATATTATAAATATGAAAACAGTGATCAGAGGCGACGAGCGTGCAAACATTATGTCTAATAATGGTGAACCACTAAGTGGTTAATAATCCACCATTATTAGACACTAACATTCATAACGCGCCCGCGGCCAACTTCATGGTGTTACTATTGTGTTACAGTGATGCGCGCGCATCTAAAAATTTCACTCTCATTATTTTTTCATAACGCGCCCGCGGCCAACTTCATGCTGTTACTTTTGGGTTACAGTGATGCGCGCGCATCTAAAAATTTCACTCTCATCATTTTTTCATAACGCGCCTAAAGAAGTATAACTTCAAAACGTAAAAATATTACAATAATGTTACTATGTTAATGAGTGCATCCGTAAAGGCCTCGAAATCAACAATAATATAATTTATTCGCTGTGCACCGCGGCTTATGATCTAAATTAGGCCACGCGCCGTGACAGGTGTCAATTGCAAGTATGCAAAATATAAATGTTCGGTTATTTTACCGAACAA
Organism: Chilo suppressalis; assembly: GCA_902850365.2. Classification (NCBI taxonomy): domain Eukaryota; kingdom Metazoa; phylum Arthropoda; class Insecta; order Lepidoptera; family Crambidae; genus Chilo; species Chilo suppressalis. The sequence goes on along the minus strand of OU963905.1, from coordinate 1,064,108 downwards.
TCCAGTACGACAAATTTGTTTGCTTTGATTCCAAAAACAGTGGAACCCGTTTAATACGATCACGCTTAATACGATTTCTCGCATAATACGCCATTTTGCGTCAGTCCCTGCAACTTGAGACATGTTTTCATACATTTCTTAACGCTTAATACGTCATCGCTTTTAATACGCTTAATCGCCAACGTACCACTCATATTACCTCTTGGGGCAGCGGCCAGCGATTGACGTGTCGACTGTCGAACGACGAACGACGAACGATGAACGACGAACGACGAGCCAGGGTTTTCCTGGATATTCTTCCAGTGTTGACAATTTGGCACAGTATGAAATTCAATGAAAATGTGAATAACACACAAGAAGAGGCCCTAAGTGATAATGATCAATAAGAAGATGAGTCAACTCCGATTTTGTCACACGCCCAGGAATTATCAACAGTTAATAATTTAAGATGCTATGTAATTTCTTTGAATTTTAAGCGAAGACGCACTGCAAAAGTTAAATTATGCCGAAAATCATGTAATTGCTAATGCCTCAAAACCTTTTTGACAAACTAAAATAAGTGATTAATTTAAATAACATAATAATACACTACAGTTTTTATAAAATAAATAATTTTTAAATATTGTCCATTTAATACCTCAATACCTACATTCGAAATTAACCTATCCCGCAATCCCGCATAATACGCTTTCCCGCTTATTTTGGTTTGGCGTTTTTGGTTGAGTCCCTGTGAAATCGTCTTAAACGGGTTTTACTGTACTTATACCATTGTTCGCAAGCCGTAGTTCGCTCCGTATGTTTTTTTTATGTTATAGGGGGCATACGAGCAGACGGCTCACCTGATGGTAAGTGATCACCGTTGCCCATGGACACTTGTAACACCAGGAGTATCACAAATGCGATGCCGGCCTTTAAGGAAGGAGTACGCTCTTTTTTGTCTGATGAATTTGTCCATTCATGGTTCATACTAAATTTATATCTTGCTACCGACCTTCTCTGCCCTATGTACCAAGGAGGTCCGCGTATACCCGATCAGTCACCGTAATTTACTACGTCAAAGTGCTCACAGTAAATAATTTAATAAATGATGTTTGTATGTAGGAAGCCATCCGTCATTGCTGCCCATCGGTCAACGACGGGGCGACGGCGTAATGTTGTGACGACATGTTTACTGTGTGCGATGGCGGAAGTAAGGCGACTTTCGCAATAGTCGGTTATAAGATGGGTGATCATAAACTTATATGCTACGCCACGTCTTGTATTTTTTTTTTTTTTTTTTTTAAAACCAATTAGCCTAGCCCCAAAGTAAGCACTGTAAAGGCTTGTGTTATGGGATACTAGGGTAACGGATAGAATACATATATTGTACATATATAAGTATATTTATATGAAATACATATTAAACATCCATGACTGGAGTACAAATGCTGGTATTCATCACAAAAACATCTGCCCCCACCGGGATTCGAACCCGGGACCTCTCGAGTCGGCGACGCCATGAAACCCGGCGTATAAACCACTCGGCCACGGAGGTCGTCAATCGTCGTATTAGATCATCTATAGAGATATTATGCAGGTCTAAAATGTCGTCTGACATTCCTATAGCTTTTTCGCTGTAAAAGGCCGAAGACAAAGAAAACAATGAATACAGCCAAAATTATATCAATATTTCTAACACTCCAATTAGCCTAGCCCCAAAGTAAGCACTCTAAGACTTGTGTTATTGGTATACGAAGGTAACGGAAGCGCAAGTGGATAGCGGCTGCGATCGTTGAAGTTAAGCAACTTTCGCAGTGGTCGGTCATTGGATGGGTGACCAGAAATCTTCTATCTCGAGTTCCTCCGTGCTTCGGAAGGCACGTTAAGCCGTTGGTCCCGGCTGCATCTGCAGTCGTTAGCACCCACCAATCCGCACTGGGCTCGCGTGGTGGGTAATGGCCAATCTCCCTATTCCATTCATAGGGAAAGCCTGTGCCCCAGCAGTGGGGACATTAATAGGCTGATGATGATGATGATGATGATGAAGGTAACGGATAGAATACATACTTAAATACATATAATCATGCATGGCTTAGGTACAACTGCTCGTCTTCATCATACAAACATTTGCTCCAGCGGTATTCAAAACCGGGATCTCTGAGCAGGCGACAATTTGTAACCCGGCGTACATACCACTCATCCATGGAAATCAAATCGAAGTATAGATTGCAAACAACCAACCAAACCAAATCGCCTCAAACAGATTCTCGTTTCAATTTTAGAATGTCTTGCGAATCTAATAGAATACAGGCTATTGTTGTTGCAAACAATAATGCTACCTATGGGAGCATTGAACAGCCAATGTACTGCACCGCGCTCAGCTTCAGCTTGCGATAAACCTGTCTAATATGCTACTGCCCAGACTGTTGATTAAACTAACTTTTGCAGCAGGCAACAATCAACGTTGAGTCCACGTTCTAAGGTCGACTATCGATTGGCGCCCGTAAAGGTAGTAAAGACATTTCGAGTAGGGATGTCGAAAGTTGAAAAAAATATCGATATATCGATACATCGATATTAAAAAAAATATCAATATCGGCTTCGATATATCGCGAAAAAAACATCGATATATCGATATATCGGACTAATTTTCCCAAAAATATATTTAGGTCAGCCTAGCACAGTAATAATAACAATACAAATTATAATTAAAGAAAGAATTATCAAAGTACCAAATTGCCGCTACACTAAATGGCAGTACAGTATCTCACGAAAGATGATACGAGGAATAATAATTGAACGAAATTTATCTCCCTAAAAATAGACCCTATTTTCGAATGATGAAAATGATTGCAGGGCCTCTCAGGTGCCATCTTTAGTAGACAACACTAGTCACACACTTCCACAGAATATAATGGAATTCAGCACAACCAATTCACCAGCGAAACAGATTTACAAATCATAGACAATACTAAATACAGCACAGATCATAGATATGTTGAATATCATTAATCTGAGATCCAGTTACGATTTTTCCAGATACGAATTAAGTTAGATCGTGATATGCCGCTAATAATTAAAAAATATCGTTTTTGATACGAATTTCGATATTGGTTATTTTGTATCGATGTATCGATATATCGAATCAAAATATATCGGCTAAAAATATCGATATATCGTACAAAAAATATCGATATATCGATACATCGATATATTTTCAACAAGCCTAATTTCGAGCAGACGCCGAGGTGTGGAAATAACAAGCGGGTAGTGTTGAATGTAAACTGTGGACTCAATCAAAACGTGGGCTACTGAACGGACGCAGTTGGAATGTAGACCAAAGAATCTCGTACAAATGGCCGGCGTTAAATACTTATATCTTTATATATAAAACTCAAAGGTGATTTGACTGACATAGTGATTTATCAACGCACAGCCCAAACCACTGGACGGATCGGGCTGAAATTTGTCATGCAGGTAGATGTTATGACGTAGGCATCCGCTAAGAAAGGATTTTGATCAGTTCTACCCCCAAGGGGATAAAATAGGGAATGAAAGTTTGTATGAAACTTTGTCAATTTTAAACCGATCGGGCTGAGACTTTGCATGCAGGTATAAGAAGAAACATAGATGAATGTCATTGTGATTAATACAAGCCTGAAAACAAAAACTGTAGTCTACACTTCAGCTCTACACCGAAGCTAAGCGAGGGCAGGCCGCTAGTATTACATAAGTTCCTTCCTTGAGAGGACGACGCTCGCTACCCTTCGTTGTCATCGTCTAACTGTGGCCACAATTCCAACGCGTACAAAGAAATTTGGTGACTAATTTCTTTGTTGCACTATTCGTATGTGGAATGCTCTGCCTGCTCACGTGTTCCCTCCTTCTTACAATCTAGAATCCTTTAAAAGACGTGAAAAAGCAACATGCAGGCCGGCCAGGTGAGGGTGACTGTTGTGCCAGATAGAACTGCTGTTCTATCTACCTCTGGAGTTCACCGTCACTTAACATCAGCTGGGGTGGAGTCATTAGGTTCATTGAAGTCATATAGCATGTCATACAAGAGTATAGAGATACAACGTTAATAAATTATAGTAAAACATGTAAACTTCAAGAACTAACAAATTGTACAACACAACGTGTATTGCAAGAAATTTATATTGATTGATTAATCGTAAACTTCGTAAATTCAAAACTAATATTTATTTAGGAATACAGTTCCTAAGATAAGATAAGTTTCTGTTTCTGAGATGCATGAACTGCAAACACTTTTATAAAACAGCTAGCTGTCCCAGCAAACTTCGTACCGCCATAAAAAAATAGGGATTGGTGGTAGAAGGTTGAAAATTTACGGATGTATGTATTTTTGTATGATGTATTATAAAAAAATTAAAAAAAAACAATTATCTAAAAAGAAAAAAAAAAATTAGGGGTGGATTACCCTTAACATTTAGGGGGATGGAAAATAGATGTTGTCCGATTCTCAGACCTACCCAATATGCACACAAAATTTCATGAGAATCGGGAAAGCCGTTTCGGAGGAGTTTAACCACAAACACCGCGCCACGAGAATTTTGATATATAAGATATTCCATAAAACTAATTTCGTGTTATGCCACTGTTCACTGCGGCATTTTTAAACTTTTGACTCGATTACTATAATTTTAATCCCGATAGTATTTCAAGTCTGACAAGTCTGAATCACTTTTAGCTCTATTCGGAGAAAATAGATTCCCGATACATGCACACGAAGCTCATAGTTGCGCTCACCCGACGTTAGACATCTCGGATGCTCAGCATATCGGAAATGAAATTGCTCCTCGCTGCCAATATAGTCTACTATGTAATGTCATCGAGTATGCATCAGATACTACGTAGATCATCCACCAGTAGGTAGCATATTGGAATTTAACAGCTTCAATCACTTATCAGGGAAATTGGGTAATGCATTGACACTAGATAATTAACCTAGCTACGTGCTACGTTACTCAAATCCGGTTTGTAGTCTTATCAGACTATTCTTAACTTATAACTTAAACATTCTCTTTATCTATCTCTTACGGTTTGGCCGCTGAAACAGCACCACAGACAGACGGACGGACGGACTTGTCTAATAGATAAGAGATACTGAGGATCTCGATGGCGCAAGTGGTTAGCGCGTTCGGCTGCGATCGTTAAAGTTTAGTCACTTTCGCAGTGGTCGGTCATTGGATGGGTGACCAAAAATTTAGTATCTCGAGTTTCACCGTGCTTCGGAAGGTTAAGGTGCACGTTAAGGTTCTGGCTGCATCTGCAGTCGTCAGTACCCACCAATTGGTACTGGACCCGCGTGGTGGGTCGAGGTCCAATCACTCTATTCCATCCATAGGGAAGTACCTATGGGATAGTAGCGGCCCGCCCTCGCTTCGCTTCAGTGTAGAGATGAAGTGTAGACTACAGTCTTTGTTCTCAGGCTTGTATTATAGACAATGATATTCATCTATCATTCTTCTTATACCAGCATGCAAAGTCTCAGCCCGATCGGTTTAAATTGACAAAGTTTCATACAAACTTTCATTCCCTATTTTATCCGCTTGGGGGTAGAATTGATCAAAATCCTTTCTTAGTGGATGCCTACGTCATAACATCTACCTGCATGCCAAATTTCAGCCCGATCCGTCCAGTGGTTTGGGCTGTGCGTTGATAGATCACTATAGTCAGTCACCTTTGAGTTTTATATATAGATTAATAGGCTGTTGATGATATAATACTAAATATCTTCAGAGATATAATTATCTTCTTAGCTCATTCTCCCTATTCACCTCGAGTAATCCTTTTCCCACCTTATGTTCGAGTGGTCTAGATTCTCCAGACGGAAAGCAGAGTCCCCCCGTGGGGAGATGCCATCTGCCTGGAATACCTCTAGAGCAGTGTTTCCTGACCTTTCCAATACTGCTACCCCTGTAACCTATTAGGGAAACAGATTTTACCCCGACTTTAAAAAGTTATCATCAGTCCAAGAAAATCCAATTTGGCCGCTACACCTTCGTCTCTAATAATGTCATCATCAGGAGAGAATCTCGCCCCGCTTCCCACACTCAGCACCCCGCGGGCTGCTGTAGGAGCGCATAGGCTTGTTGAAAATATATCGATGAATCGATATATCGATATTTTTTGTTCGCTATATCGATATTTTTTGGCGATATATTTTGATTCGATATATCGATACATCGATATAAAATAACCAATATCGAAATTCGTATCAAAAACGATATATTTTTAATTATTAGCGGCATATCACGATCTAACTAAATTCGTATCTGGAAAAATCGTAACTGGATGTCAAATTAATGATATTCAACATAATATCTATGATCTGTGCTGTACTTAGTATTGTCTATTATTTGTAAATCTGTTTCACTGGTGAATTGGTTGTGCTGATTTCCATTATATTCTGTGAAGTGTGTGACTGTCTAGTCTTGTTTACGAAAAAGGTCCTGCAATCATTTTCATCATTCGAAAATAGGGTCTATTTTTAGGGAGATAATTTTCGTTCCATTATTATTCCGCGTGTCATATTTCGTGAGATACTGTACGATATTTTTGGGAAAATTGGTCCGATATATCGATGTTTTTTTCGCGATATATCGAAGCCGATATTGAAATTTTTTAAAAGATCGATGTATCGATATATCGATGTTTTTTTCAACTTTCGACATCCCTAGGAGCGCATGCTCTGTTTAGTAGAATTATTTAGATTTGACCAAATAATTAGGTTCTTTGTTACCCCCGAAGTATGACCCCTGGAACCCAGGCTCTAGAGGCACTCAACAAGATTGCTTGAGGTCCCTTTAGGATCTCGCCGTCCCCAAAAAGGTCCCGTAAAGGTTAATGCGACCAACAGCATACACACTAAAAAAAACTTCCAATTCCATTCAAAGGATCATGTATAAAATATCTTTAGATCTAGGCGTTTTAAGTTCATTCTCTTTTTGATGTGTAACATCTTTCCTACATCTCTTCATCTTGTACTGCAATTTGTGGGAGTGATTTCGTGAAATGGGACGGAAGTGTGTAACAGGAAGTCGCGGAAGCGCGCGCTATTTGATTTGATTTTAGAATATAATGTTCAAATGGCTTATTCCTTTTGTAGTAGGTTTTATATCTTTTTTTACTAATATAAGGTGAGGTTTCAAATGTTACACATCATACGCGACTACTGTAAGGCTTGCTTGTTTTTTTTGTTCTATTCTATGTATTTTATTTGATAGCTCCTATACGATGAAATATATTCAAGGCTCCGGGATACATTGTCTTAAGAAAAGTTTACTAGAAAAAAATCCACGTTTACCAGGCAGCGGACGGGACTCGAACCCGCACCCTTCGCTATCCGGGCGAATGCACTGACCATTATGCTACCACGGCCCTATTCGCCGCGTCGAAATTTTCCTAGCCTTAAGCTGCAAAGCAGCGCCATCTCTTCGCATTGTAGGTAATAGGGCCGTGGTAGCATAATGGTCAGTGCATTCGCCAGGATAGCGAAGGGTGCGGGTTCGAGTCCCGTCCGCTGCCTGGTCCGCGTGGATTTTTTTTTCTAGTAAACTTTTCTTTAGATTTAAACACCTAGCAGTTAAATGCTTAAAAATAAATAAAAACATACATTGTCTTGTTATATTCATTGTTTTACCACCATCATCGTCTTCTTCACACATGATTAGGTTATACCCCTGCATGACCGGTCGATCCGGTTCAATGATGCGTCAGGAATATCAGATTTCAATATGGACGTAACAGATGTAAACTAGCGGCTTTTTCCTCAAGTTTTTTTTAAATTAAATACTAGGGAGTACCCGTGACTTCATCCGCGTCAACTTTAGTTTTTTTGAGAAATATATTCCAGCCCCTGTAGCATGAACACCACAATTTACATTATATTACGTTTTTTAGCGTGTCTAACTGTCAAAATCCATAGTAATTACACTTTTATCATATTACGGTGCTCATGCTTGAGGGGCAGAACATAACATTTTTCCGGGATGAGATGATAGAATAATTTACTGTCTCAACACGAGTCATTAACCATATTTATGCGTCGGCACAAAATTTCATCTATATAGTTCCGTTCAGCAGTTTTTGCGTGATCGAGTGAAAACGTACAAACTTTCACATTAATAATATTGCTAAGAGGATCTCATGGCATTTTCATTCACTATACCTTAGTGTCGCCGCACACGAGCCACACGGCACAGCCACAAACGCCGCCACGAGAAGCTAGAAGCGGCTACTAAAGTGGCTAAAGCGCGCGACAGCGGCCGACTAAGGTAAGGGAGAGAGGGGTGGGGAATCGCGCGAGTGACGTGTGGCGGCGTTTTGTATCGGCGCATTAAGAGGCCGGTGCGGGCCACAAGAAGCGAGCAACGATTTGTAGCGTGTGGCGGCCACCGGCGTACCGTGTGTGGCGAGTCCATATAAAATGTATGAAAACTACAAGAAATATGCCGGTGCCGGCGTTTTGTGGTTGTGGTCGGTGGTCCGTGTGCGGCGACACTTACTATAGGTAATTGCACACCATTCTCAATATTTGTTATTTCAATTTGCTTAAAAAAGGCGAATCCGCATTCCCTTTTCGCACAAACACGCATAGTCCGCGACCTCACAAATGAGTAATCCACGAGTGACGTATGTTAACAAAACGACGACTCCTGCGCATCCACGCTGACTGCTCGGTCAACAGAGTGGCATGTCGTGCCATGTTTGGGAAGTGACTGGCAGGTTTTAGTGACTTGTTGTAACTTGGAGTGGGTGGAGCGATTCATTTTAGGGTATCCTCTGCTTTTGTTTAAATGCTAAAGTTTTGTTGTCCATACGTATATTATGTTAAACCTGCTTTGTTTCTATTGCGAACATCCTGGCCAAAATTTAATTTTGTCATAATAGAATGTTCGGTCTCTCACAACCTTATGAAACTTCATCAAAATAAATAATAATAATAATAAAATTTTATTTTAACAATTAGTACAAAAATAATAACTTAAAAGTACAATTTTAGCTTAGGTATAACAAAACATGCGCCTGAACTAAGAAAATCCTGTGTTTCAGGCGGAAACGGGCGATTAATTTCCATTAAAATAACATGTGTATTTATTTATGGTAAATTACAGTAAATTTGGTAAAACATTACACATATAATTAACTTAAAACTAATCTAAAATGATGCAATATACTAGATTCAAGAATAATAATATCAAGAGAAACGAACACTTCTCACAACTATATCCTTATGCTACTTAACTACAACTAATAACTTCTCTGTATCTTCATAGGACATGCATAGTAAGGCTTCTTGTAGGCTTATTTTACAATTTTTGTAATTTAAGGGATATATGTTTTTTATTGCATTTAGTCTATTGTAGAGCAGTGGTCCTAGGAAAGTGAAAAATCTGGATGCAAAATCAGGATCAAAATAAACAAAAATAATTACGTTATTTATCTCCAAATAAATATGAAATAAATAAATAATATAAAGTGTGTTAGCTTTTTTCTTCAGTAACGCCTAAGTTTACTTTTATTAACTTTTGTAGAACTTAAATATGGTGTGACGATTTATTTAAAACGACGAGACGAGAAGGTTAAAGAACTAAAGAGTGAAATAGAGTTAAAATGAGGCTCACATCTTAACACACATACACACACGCCCACACATATACACACGCCCGCACATATACACACGCACGCACATCTATACACGCACGCACACACACAAACACACGCACGCGCACACACATGCACATGCACGCACACACACGTACACCGGCAACATGAACATTCTTAAATATTGTTTAATTAGAAAATAAAAATAAACTTCTTATGGAAGAGCGGCGTCCCCTGACACAGGCTTTTTAGCTTAACAGAGGATCCCGATCACTGAATTTTTTGTACAAAAATTGTTAAGAAGAAATAAATATTTATTATTATTATTTTGTAAATTATTTTTATAAATCTATTTCTCTTATATTAAGATAGCTCCGACAAATGACTCCACCCCACCTGATGTTAAGTGACGGTGAAGTCCAGACGTGAAGATAGCTGATACAACAGTTCTATCTGCCACATCAGCCATCCTCACCCTGCCGGCCTGCATGTTGCTTCTTCACGCCTCTTTTAAAGGATCCCAGGTTGAAAGATGGAGGGACACATTAAAAAAATACAGACGGAACCATCGGGATTGTATCTTAAAATAATCCATCGATTTAAAACTACCAAACCGATGCTCATAATGGTTCTTTTTTTCATTCAAAAACAGACCACACTTCGCTTTACCTCGCGTGTGAACATTACATGTCACAATGCCTTATAAAAATGACCGAGTATTTTGGGAAACGTCGAGAGCACTTCAGGTGAGACTGTTTCGAATGAGTGACCTCAAGTGGTAAAGTGACCATAAAAAAGTTTAGGAAAGTCAAATAAGTAAGTCGAAAATTTCATCTAAGTTACTTATGTAATACGTTTTGATAAAAATAACAACGCCTAGTCAAACAAAACAACGAAGGAAAAGAAAGTATGAAATCCTTTGCTTAGGATCATATTCATAATAGCAATTTATTATCTTCTTAATATACATATATAAACTAGCGGCCCGCCCTCGCTTCGCTTCGGTGTAGAGCTGAAGTGTAGACTACAGTTTTTGTTTTCAGGCTTGTATTATACACAATAACATTCATCTATGATTCTTCTTATACCTGCATGCAAAGTCTCAGCCCGATCGGTTTAAAATTGACAAAGTTTCATACAAACTTTCATTCCCTATTTTATCCCCTTGGGGGTAGAATTGATCAAAATCCTTTCTTAGCGAATGTCTACGTTATAACATCTACCTGCTTGCCAAATTTCAGCCCGATCCGTCCAGTGGTTTGGGCTGTGCGTTGATAGATCACTATATCAGTCAGTCAGTCAACAGTCAACCTTTGAGTTTTATATAATTACTAGCTGACCCAGCGAACTTCGTACCGCCCTAAAAAAATAGGGGTTGTCCAGCGGACAAAATTGTGAATCTAAACCATTCTCAGATCCCCTTGAACACACACAAAAAATTTCATCAAAATCGGTCCAGTCGTTTAAGAGAAGTTCAGTGACATACACACTCACAGAAGAATTATATATATAAAGATATAGTTTACGCGTAACGTTGTTTGTCCGCGATGGACTCCTAAACTACTTACCTATTTTATTCAAATTTGCACAGCGTGTGCAGTTTGATCCAACTTGAAAGATAGGATAGCTTACATCTCAATTTATAGTCGAAATATTATTTTATTGCAAATTATAACTGTTGGGCGGTACGAAGTCCGCCGAGTCTGCTAGTAGTATATTGTTTTACATTAGTAGGTATTTAACACAGAACACAGGAAGAGATTAGAAGGGCCTTGTGGGCGGGGCAGGCGCGTGACAGTTATGTGATAGTAAATGTTCATAACTTGACAAAACTTGGTTCTGATTGAGTCGTTGCTCCCGGCTGTGAGCGTTGATTGGTTCGATAGTTTGATGTCGTTTGATTGGCTATTATCTGTTAGATGGAAGTGTATTGGGGGCGAGCCGGCAATATCGGTTCCCGTACTAACGGTCTATGATCACCCTTCTAATCTATTTCTGTGTTCTGTTTAACTTCGTATTGTTACTAACTCGCTATGGATCTATTGTTATCTGAAATAAATGATTATTAGGTATTATTATATACCGAGTTGTGGTCGAGTTGAGATCCAAATTTATGACAATTTTAAATAACTTAACACAAAGTAGATACGTGTATTATTGTCTTAAATTAGTTCGCAATATTGTCACGTCTGTAAGTCGTTTAGGTAACATATTGCTGTAAGCTCTGACAAAAATGTTTATGAATAAACAATGAATTATTTCCTCCAGATTCGTTCAAAGGTACATAATAAAACTCTGCTTAATGGAATTAAATCATTATTATAACTCATTTACGGTCTTTGTAAATAAACAATTCTAATTGGGTACTATCTCGTGACGCAATCAAATATATAGGTTGAGGATTGGTTAAGCAAACGCTGCATCATCTTTGATTGGCAGACGACCAGACGTGCCTTCTGAGCAATTAAAGCGCTGCAGCGCTTCCGACCCGAGGGCTGATTACGCTGCAGCCGCTCGTTAGCGCAAACCGCACGTGTTAACCGAATCAGATCACCTATGAGTGGATCCAATACCTGTTAACTTAGATCTATGTGTGAATGTTCACGATGTCGTAGGAAACACATATAAATTGGTACCTACTTATATAATTTAATGATCTAAAGAAAATATAACTAGAAAAAAATCCACGCGGACCAGGCAGCAGACGGGACTCGAACCCGCACCCTTCGCAATCCGGCCGAATGCACTGACCAATTATGCTACCGCGGCCCTAACAGACCGCATCGAAATTCTTCTAGCCATTCTTAAGCTGCAAGGCAGCGCCATCTCTTCGCATTATAGGTAACCCACAATATCAATTGAATACTTTAAATTTGACATTGTGGGTTACCTATTCGAGTTCGAGTCCCGTCTGCTGCCTGGTCCGCGTGGAATTTTTTCTAGTTATATTTTCTTTAGATTTAAACATCAAGCAGTTACATGCTTTAAAAAATAATAAAAATTATAACTATAATATAGTTATGATTTTATGCCCGGATAGCGAAGGATGCGGGTTCGAGTCCCGTCCGCTGCCTGGTCCGCGTGGATTTTTCTATTAAACTTTTATTTAGATTTAAACTATAATATACTTAAATTAATGACTCTAATTTAACACTAATAATAACCAAGTTGTGTGTATCTACGCGGGTGTTTGAGTGTGTGTATGTTTGTACGTGAGTGTGTCTGCATGAGTGTCTGTTTATGTGTGTATGTGCGTGTGCGTGTGTGTGTTTGCTATTTCAACTCTAGTTATTTTGTTAAGTCTGAAATAAAAGCTTTGTTTCAGCCTCCTCAGTCCTCACGAGCATGATATTTAGGACCCTCGAAAAGGAAATGGCGAAAAGAATCTTTTTTTACGTTCCGAGTGTCGACAAGTGGCACACCCATCAGACCCTCTCGAGTGAAACGGTAAAAAAACTACCTACGCCCAGTAAATATGAAATTAGCCCGAGAAATTGATATGACGGCGACACCGCATGTCGGTAATACATCCGGACGTTTTGGCCGAATTCAATTTCGACTGTGGCATCCCATCGGTGACGGACGCGGGAGAAATGTCGTATCGTATAAATGCTTATATGTATGTTTTGTTGATGGTCGGGAATTGGATTTCTTGTATAAATATCTATCATCATCATCATGCGCCTATTAATGTCCCCACTGCTGGGGCACAGGCCTTCCCTATGGATGGCATAGGGAGATTGTGCCATGACCCACCACGCGGGCCCAGTGCGGATTGGCGGGTGCTAACGACTGCAGATGCAGCCAAGACCAACGGCTTAACGTGCCTTCCGAAGCACGGAGGAACTCGAGATAGAAGATTTTTGGTCACCCATCCAATAACCGACCACTGCGAAAGTTGCTTAACTTCAAAGATCGCAGCTGAACTGAACTGAAGCTCCAATAAATATCTATGTCCCATGTTAATTTTTGAGGAAAGTCCTTAAGTGTAGCGTAAAAGAACTGATATCGGATGTAGTTCCAAACAATTAAGTTTTTTTTTATGAGGAGCTCGTTAAGCCGTTGGTCCCGCAGTTCCTGCAGTCGTTAATAAGTTTAAAGTGTGTATAAAAACATGTCTCCTTAAAAAAGGTTACTATATTGTTAAAGATTTCATGAATGATAAGGCACCTTGGGCTTAATATAATAGACTAAGTTGTATTACTTTGCTAATTTGCTTGAAAATTGTTTCATTGCCACTTCTTAATTTAAAAATAGTACCTAGCTGTACTTAATTTTTTTTAATTAATAATATTAATGTGATGAAAGTTGACATCAACACATCCTTTCAACGTTGACATCAACACAATTTTTGATGTCATCTTTCAATTGACGACTCTGTCAAAACAGGGAGAAAAAAATAGCCCTTGCTGAGTTTCTTGCCGGTTCTTCTCAGTACAAGGTCTCCCGCCGTAGATTTACGAACCGATGGCGTAGCTTTTGACTTTCACAAGAGCTTGTAACAGCCTAGACTGAATAAATGAGTTTGAGTTAGCATCCACCAATCCGCACTGGGCCCGCGTGGTATGTCATGGCTCAAGCTCCCTATTCCATCCATAGGGAACTGTGCTCCAGCAGTGGGGACATTAATAGGCTGCTGATGATGATTTTACATAACTTTTTTTTTATTATTATAGGGGGGCATACGAGCTGACGGCTCACCTGATTGTCAGTGATCCCCGCCCCACAAAGACGTCTGTATCATAAAGATGATGCCGGACATTACGGACGGACTTTTTTTATAGATAGGTCCGACAAATGACTCCACCCTACCTGATGTTAAGATAGCTGATACAGCAGTCACCAAATTTCTTTGTACGCGTTGGAATAGGCTAGTTGACCCTTTTTGGAAAAAGGTTTTAAATGGTTAATTAATGTTCTATTAGACCGAAAAAAAATGTATTGTATTTTTTTTAAACCTAGAAAGCTACAAATCTTTAATTTTAAAAAAGACTTTTCATGGACATACAAAAACGCTGTCGGCCATTTTAGTCTATAGATTGTCTATGCTATGACGTGAACTGTGGTAAACAAAAACTCGTAAACACGTAGAAAATTACTTTTAACTGAGTTTATAATAAACAAAAACATGATTTCTAATAAATACCACGAAAAATAAAGTAATTATCATTACTGTATTGTACGAGAATATAAAAACACATCCTTGAAGACTCCAGGAAAGTTGTCGATTAAAGTGCCGAAAGAAATTAACCTACGCAACTTTATTACACTTATTCATATGTTGTATCAGTTTTATGTTTATTACTACATTGTAATACTAAATGCACTGTACTTACATAGATGCCTTGTCGTTTCTCTGCTCCGCAGAGCAGAAATCGGGGTTTAGTGCAACAAATTCACCAACCATCAATGCGTCAATTCTTGGCAGATTTGTGCTTTCTGCTTTCACAAAGCCGGCATCCATAATTAGTTTTGTCAAAAAAAAACTAAGTTTACTGTTTTTTTCTTTCCTAAAGTTAAAAGTGTTTTATGATAAATTTAGTCAGACGAAAGAATCCACCTACAGTAACACGCGAATGACATTTAGTTGTTTACCAGAAGAGACGTCAAAATCATGGCGGATGTGGCGAACAGCGTTTTTAGTGTTTAAAAAATATAGACTAAAAAATATTTTCTAAAATTAAATTTCTACAGCAATCTTCTGCTTTTATGAAGTGAAATCGATATATTAAGGTTCCTTAGACTAAATACTTTAAGAAATAAACATTTATTTAATACAATTTGACATGAGTAAACTAGCCTATTGGGGCCACAGTTACATGGTGACAACGTAGGCCAGCGCGCTTGGTTCTCTGAAGGGAAGGAGAAGGTGGGCAGAGATGTGATTTATTTGAAATACTTCTATTTTAAATGCAAATAGAAAATGCAAAATACCTATTTTATATTTTGTATTTAAATACCTTTCAGTGAAAAGTATTTTGTATTTTATTTGAAATGCCTTTCCAGATGCATTTTGTATTTTTAATATTAATTTCAAAATGCAAAATACTTTCGTGATTAAGTTTAGCCAACATTACCAGTCAAACAAAACAAAACGCTTGTATTGCCGAATTCGACCGATAGAGGCGCCTGCTAACCATGCGCGACATTTTTTTCTTCTTTGGTCAAAGTGCGCGCCTTATGTCAAGTAATGTCTGACAAGTGTCAATTTCTAACGAAAACGGCGAACATTATCTATGGCTATGAATTTATGGATATGAAACGCATAGCCGTTGACACCGACGATTTGATTTCACGACGAGTTTATTATTTTCTGGTGCTAGTGAAGTAGTTACTGATTTGATTACCTACTTCTCTGATATTGAAGTGTTGTTATTATTTCTATAATACTGAAACGGTTATGCACTATACCTGGAACGGTTACGTACTACAAGATAATTTAGATAATCTAAATAGACGTGATTTGGTGGATTTGGCTGGTGTCTAACAATTTCTACCCGAAGTCTGTCCAGTTTATTGCGCACCGTTAATTGAAATAATAAAGGAAAGTATTCAAAATCGTTTCGAAAAATTTGATTTAGATAACCCAAGATCCAAGGACAGCATTCTGGCAGCAATATCGTATCCATTTTTCAAATTAAAGTGGGTGCCTAAAAATAAGAAGGAGCATCTTAGGGAGCTGTTTATCCAGGAAGTCAGGAAATTTAAAAATGAAAATTTAAAAAGCTGCCTCCTATCACAGACATCGGAAAGAAAAAGAGAAAAAAGTGAGTCTTATTACATGTTCCAGGATTCAGATTACTCGGCAACCAGTGAGGGTGGTAGTGCTAATAATACTACAATAGATCTGGAAAGCCTGCAATATTTAAAGGATGAGAGCACAAGTCTGGAGATGCTAAATGCTTATCCTACAGTAAAAAAAGTATTTTTTAAATACAACACATTCTTACCAAGTTCAGCACCAGTAGAAAGACTTTTTTCGTATGGTGGGATGATAATGAGACCTTACAGAAGAAAAATGAGTGATGATGTATTCGAACAACTGGTATTGTTAAAAAGCGTAATAAATAAACAATGATATTTATTTTTATCACTTTTTAACAATACCAGTCCAGTTCCAGTTGTTATTAGTTTTAATAAGAAAAGTGTAATCATATGTAATATGTTATTAGACGTTTGTTTTTCGGCTCGGCATTGTGTGTCTCTATTGCTCATGTATGATAAGTAAATATGTACCTATAATAAATAAAAATATCTGTGATTTGGTCAGGGGGTATTTTATTTTGAAAAAGTATTTTGAAAATACCTATTTTGCATTTAGCATTTGAAATACAAAACGCAAAACTATTTAGTATTTTGCATTTGAAATAGTAAATCTGAAAAGTATTTTGCATTTTGTATTTAAATGCTTTTTTAAAACCATTTTGTACATCTCTGAAGGTGGGATAAGAGAGAATAACTCCTCAGAACACTCGCCGTGGCACAGACGACAGAACGCGCTTAGTGACGCCACGTCACGGCGTAAATGAAGAGGTTCAAGGTGTTTAGTCACCTCCTCATCGCCTATGCTGCGGATCGCGCGCCGCTGTAACCTATCCAAAGCATCGCGCAAGTACTTGGCGGAGCCATCCCAGAGGTGCGAGCAATATTCCGCACTTGCGTTTTGTACAACAAGCACAGTTGATTTTGCGTGAAAAAACGCCGCACCTTGTTCAGGACTCCGAGGTTTTAAGACTTTTAAGGTTTTCAGGTCGTATTGGATCGGAAGCATAGCTGGTGACAATGTTTTCGATTTCTTAAGAATATAGCGTTAAATTTCAATAAGTATAAGTACTTTTATAATATCGATAAAGATTCATTGAACATTTCCAAAGGAAAAGAAGAATTTAAGTATGTTATTTTTTTTATAGATAGGTCCGACAAAAGACTCCACCCCACCAGATGTTAAGTGACGGTGAAGTCCAGACATGAAGATAGCTGGTACAGCAGTTCTACCTACCACACCAGCCATCCTCACCTGCATGTTGCTTCTTCACACCTCTTTCAAGGTTCAAGGTTCCTAGGTTGTAAGAAGAAGGGAACACGTGAGCGGGCAGAGCATTCTATTTACGGATAGTGCGACAAAGAAATTTGTTTATTAGTAGGAGTTTAAGTCATCTCCATTTATATATTTGTAAATTAAATACGTTAAATGAAATTTTATATTATAGTACTGTAAGTACATAATTCTATTCCAAGGATATCTGGTTAGTAGGTACAAGTAAATACATTCAGTAGTTCCAACGCAGAAGAAGGAAAAGTCTTGCTTAACAAAATGTCTCACTAAAGGTCGACAGGACCATCTTCTAGTAACCATACTTCAGCTGCTGTCAGAATAAAGGTCACAGTCAGTAGGGCGAGGTGTAATGACGACACTAATGTCTCATACACCGTTGTTTATGTCCTGAGAATACAGGACATTACCACAGTAGGGAACACCTGAATCAGTAGCACATGTATGTACAAACATGTGAACTAGTGAAAGATTTACATTGTTTTTTGTCCCTTTTGCAATTTGTTTTGTCTATTTGAAATTCAGTTATTCTCAAAATCGTAAACTTTTGTAAGAAAGACACGTAGATTTCGTCTTGAATTCGATTGTGCGTTTGTAGAAGTATCTTGTTAATATGAAAACATTTACGCATTTAAGTGGGGTGAGGTATTTTTTTTCATTTTTTTTTTATCTTTATTTGGGAAACAAACAATGAATTAATACTTATACCTAGATCTAATTAACAAACATACATCAATAAAGTTTCCACTATAATATAAAACATATTAAGGAGTTCAGTTAGTTAAAATTGAGAAAGAAAAAAGACGTTAATGTTTTTGTTGTTGGTTACAATTAATAATTATGAACTATCTACCATATCTTGTATATATATACAGTATAATTATTTATCTGGGTTACTATAGAGAGAGCTATTTATTTACTTAACTGTATTTGCTTAAGTTATATAAGACAATAGGTTCTTAATGATAATAGCAAATCAAGGCAATCTTAGGAAAAAGAAGATAAATTCGAAGGCGACATATTTTCTTAGTTAAAAAGGTGGCATACAAGCGTATGGCCCGCGTGCTGAGAAACGGCTACCATAGCCAATAGACGCTTGTTATTTTGGTTGGTCTGACTTTTACCCACTAAACTAGATAGTTATAATTTTAATTAAGCACTGCATGTTAAATTATTATCATCACAATATAACGAAACATGAATGTTGCACTATATATAAGTGCCTGCGGTGCCTGGCGCGGGTCCGCTAGCCATGCCGTTTCTTTTTGTGTCATTTGGTAAAGACCTACATCACGTGGCGCGGATCAATGAAATGAAATGGCATGAAGTAAAGCCTAGTTCGCATTAGGCGAGTTTAGTCGAGTGGCGACTAAACTAAACGTGTCTGGACAGTGAAAATTTACACTGGTATTAATATCCACAATTATATTATCATTTTCACTAGATACAAATGTGCTCGGAGAATTATTATAGATGGTAGGCGACATCATAAAGTCTATTGCCATACATTTTTCGCCGAACACCTCCATAAACACATTATAATCTGTATATATGTTAGACTTTAAGGTATCTATCTATGTACCTAAGTTCCCTGACTATAAATTAATAAATAAATAAAATTATAACGTGTGATACACTAAAAATCTAAAATATGGTTATCTTAAAAACATAAAAAAATGAAGCTTCTGAATATATGGCTATAGAACCTAAATGTCTTAGCTTTCTTTGGTTAACGAGAGTTTAAAAATTCTCTCTAATCTGTGGCTCATTCACAATCATCACACAGTTTCTGTAACAGAGTACCTTATTATAACCGGAAATGACATCTGATTTTAAAAGTTACTCTTATGCATTAACTTTAAAAACAGGCAACTATCTGTTAATCTACATGCTCTATATACCTGAATCTAATCCATAATTTCGGTACTTGGCTTGATTTCCCTAGTTTACTATATAACTTATTTGTTTTTTATTATTTAATATGTTCAGTGTATATGGTTTATAGAAGTTCTCAGGGGTGTCCGTCAATAATATTCGTTTCTACAGTAATTTATATATAATTTCGAATCTAGGAAACAATTTTTCATGATTATTGGTCTTTAGGCCAAACATGAGCTGGAAGCTGAGCAATCTCCTTTGTTTCTAAATATGCGGAATACGAATGTTTGTGGAATATTAAGTCTCCGCATTATAAAAACAAACAAATGAAACAATCCGCATACTTGGACTTAGAAAATTCAATGATTATACACGTATTTGGTGAAAAGGAAATTAAATTCAAAATGAAAAACATCAGGATAGTGCACAATCTTATTATTTTTATTTCAAAAGTATTTTTGTTACTGTGTTTTATTGCGTTGTAGGCTGTTCATCTTGCAAAACATCACTCACTTGTAAACTGTACTCGACCAAAGTGCGAACGATTTTTAGACAGAGGCGAGTATTTTAGCTGCTAAATTACTCGCTACTAGACTAAAATACTAGCATAATGATTCTGACACGATTCTCTAAACTTAAAACTAAATTAACCATCAGTCTCTCCTTTTCATTCTGTATGGAGAATGACAAGGATACACTGTTATCAAATGTACGTTTAGGTTTAGAGAATCATGCCAGAATCGACACCAATACCTACCTAACTAGCCATAAGTGCGCCGAGCGGGTGCCCGCTCCGTGTCCCGCGTAACGCAGCGCACGCTCACAAAGTATAATATTATTTCTGTGACTTTATACGTTTAAAAGTGTATAATTAACTTTTCTCTATTTCGTTTTTCACCTCCCTATTTTCTTGTATACCTTCTTTTATCTTTACTATCCTTCTATGCTTTCTCTTTCCGACTTCTGCCCGCGCCCCTGGCTGTATCAAATAGCAGCCTCGAATCTTATTAAACATGCTAAAATATGAATAAGAATAACTTAGTTAAGGGACAAATTGTGAAATAACTGAATAAAAATAATATGGAAAACAAAATACGTTGTAGTGTTACTGCTCTATCGTGTACTTACTGTGGTCAGACTAAGAATTATCCGATAAGATAATATGGGCGGCAGAAAAGATTATAAGTCTTACACCAACAGCCAAAGGTTGGAAATAGAACGCCAGATGTATTCCTTGATCAAACTAGACACCGCAAATGTGACAGTGTATCTGTAGAACAATGTGACTCCTAGCTCTTTACTGATAAGGATTAATATCGTATGTCGGGATATTGAAAGCAATTTTGCTCTATTCGAATGCAAACTTAAATAGGCTCCGTATAAAGTCCTTTTAGCGATAGTGATAAGAGTCATATTATGAAGACGAACTGTAAATGGGTAGGTAATGCATATTGGTAAACGGTATAACTAGGGTTAGCTCTGAAGGTGTTTAATAAAATATTTTGAGGCGCTGATCGAAACTTGATCTCGGTTGAGGGAATATCTACAGGAGAGAGAAATTGGTAGATAGGTTTGTTGATAGCTTTTGCACATGAACGTTCTTAAAATGCATTTTTTATTTTCTCGATTGAATTATATTATTAGGCTAGTTCACTCATGTCAAAATGCATTATACAAATGTTTATTTCTTATAATTTTTGGTATGAGGAACCTAATCCTACATCGATTTCACTTCATAAAGTTAGAAGGTGGCTGTTAGTAATTTAATTTGAAAAATAGTTTTTTAGTCTATACTTTTTAAACACTAAAAATGCTGTCCACCATGATTGTGACGTCAACATAATAGCAAATTACTCAATGTCATTGCGTGTTACTGTGTTTCTTTCGTCGGACTAAAATATATCTAAAAACTCTTCTATCTTGAAGAAACGTTTCCGTTTATTGGTTTTGTTGACTAAATTAATACTGGACGCCGGATTTGTGAAAGCAGAAACGACAAAACTCTTTGACTTAGCAGGTACATTCATAACCTTAAAAATTTGAAACCACAACATTTCTGGAGTCTTTAACGATGTGTTTCTATATTCTCGTATAATACAATCATGATAATTACTATATTTATCATGAAATCTATTAGAAATCATGGTTTTGTAATGTGAATTAAGATCCTAAGTGCTTGCGAGTGTTTGTTTACTATTTTGTTCCCGTCATACCATAGATAATCTATAGACTAAAATGGCCGACAGCGTTTTTTTATGTCCATGAAAAATCTATTATAAAATTAAAGTTTTGTAGCTTTCTAGGTCAAAAAACAATACAATACATTTTTTACGGTCTAATTGAACAATTATTAACCATTTAATACATATTTCCAAAAAGTGTCAACTAGCCTATTAGGTACTAGTGAATTCCCGCGAACCGTGCACCCTTAAAGAATGATTTTTAGAATGAAAACTATCCTATCTCCTTTCACGGGACTCAAACTTTTTCTATACTAAATTGCATCTAAATCGGTTCAGCGGTTTAAACGTGAAGAGGTAACAAACAGACAGATACACTTTTGCATTTATAATATTATAGTACAGACACTGTACTTCCAAGTAAAACATCATCAACAGCCTATCATAGTCCACTGCTGGACATAGGCCTCTCCAAATGCACGCCACTCAGATCGACCTTGGGCTACTCGCATCCAGCTCCTGCCAGCCACCTTGCGCAAATCGTCACTCCATCGTGCCTGAGGACGTCCTACACTACGTTTGCCCAGACGCGGTCTCCACTCCAGAACTCGTCTACCCCAACGGTTATCGGTTCTTCGGCAAATATGGCCAGCCCACTGCTACTTCAACTTGCTAATCCGGTGGGCTATGTCGATAACTCTGGTTCTCTGTCGGATTACCTCATTTCTGATGCGATCCTTCAGAGAAACGCCGAGCATAGCCCTTTCCATAGCGCGCTGAGCGACTTTGAACCTGTGGACCAGCCGTACCGTCAGTGTCCACGTCTCGGCTCCGTATGGCATCACAGGCAGGACGCACTGATTGAAGACTTTCAAACATAGAGTTTTTAGTGGTTGTTTATTCTGAATTTACCAATTATAGAACTTTAAGCATATTTTGTAATTGATTTAATAGCAATAGCTAGAATAGAAGCGCTTTTAGTCTTTTAACTTCAAAGTCTTGTATGAAAATTTCGCAGCATGGAAAATAGCGCAGGTTATATTAAAATACAAGTTCATCCCATCAAATACTATTAAAATCCGTTCAGCCGATTTGCATACATATTGGGACATGTCCCGGCTCAGACAGGGCAACGCGTGTGTACCTACACACATCATTCCATACAATAGCTATTATTTTTTCTTATCTGTGACAGATTAATAAACATCGTAAAATTATTAGGAATACTATCGATAAATTTCAAAATGGGAGTGACGAGATCACAAACGAAATTAAAAACAGCATTACATAAATCACTTAATATCATATGAGGAGCTGGCGAACAGAACCGGATTAGTCCACGAAAATAAATTTTACAAAAAAAAAATTGGCTAAAAAACTAATATCTGTAATATCCAGGTGACTAATAACCTACATCGAGCCGGTTTTGATTGTATATCACATATTAACAAGGATCGACGAAACTGGGTCAAGACATTACGATTCGAAAATAAGTTTTATTATTGAATGGTAGTGGACAAGCCCGGTTGTGATCGCCAGCTCCTCATATAAGTACATGATATTAAGTGCTTAATTTTGTAATTACAAACAAAAAACTTATAACTATAGACATAAAAAAAAATGTGTGTGTCAGCTCCGACGCACGACCGTAGTTTACACTCTAAAAACGATTGTCTTTGAACAGACACAAAACAAAATAAAGTCCGAAGAAGTCGGTTACAAGTAGAGATAGATACCTCAGGAATCGTCCCATGGTTTCGACTATCATAGGTTCCATGTCACACATTTTATCATCTAACATCAGCAATATTCATCATATATTTTATTATGTATTTCTGGAAACACACAATTTCAAAAATATCACACACTAGTCATCATTTTGTAAATATGTATGATAATTCCATCTGTACTGAAAATCACTATTCCAGAATGCTGGACAATTACCGGCATTTCTCTATATTCTGTTATTTATTTGTTTTTATTAATTTTGCTCCAATTTTATCTATTTTTAGTTTATTTATTTTATTGACATTTGTGACAACTTAATGTTTTTTATCCGTTGCCATGGCTAAAAGTGAAAGGTGCGCAGATGAGGTTGCGCACAAAAGCGTAACGAGGTCATTAATGTCATTCATCGATAGATTTTACTCCTCACATTTTTCTCATACCGGGCCCCTTATATATGCAAATCGATTCTTAAGGAGTAAACTCCAAAAAAACGTCCCAAAATAAGCAAAGCTAATTGGAAACCAGAGAACATTATAATAATACTGACATGTGAATAGTTTTCGCGCGTTCGGTCTGCAACCTTCGAAGTCATTGGATGGGTGACCGAAGAGTTATTAATTATCTCAAGCTTCTCCGTGCTTCGGGAGGTACGTTAAGCCTTTTGATCCCGGCTGTATCTACAGTAGTTAGCACTCACGAATCCGCACTGGGCCCGCGTGGTGGGTCATGGCCCAGTCTCCTTATTCCATCCATAGGGAAGACCTGTGCCATAGCAATGGGTTTTTTTTTAATTTATTTATTAAGCTCACAAAAAAAGTTACAATAATAAAAAGAGCAATTACAATAATAGAAACCAAACTGTAACTCTAAATATGTGGGCATAACATGATTAAATTTTTATGGGCTGAAGTTTACACTAAAGAAAGAAAAATATACAAATTGAATTTCAACAATTATTAGACAAAAAAAAAGTCACCTAAATAAAATAAAAGTAAAAATTAACCGATTTTTCTTTAACAAAGTCTGTGTTACCAACCCTTACCAAAATTTTCCCCTAAGTAATTTTTAAATTCCCCTAAAATCCCCTAAATATGTTTTTATATGTACCTACTTATTATCTAAATTCTTTCGTTGCTCATAAATGAAACGTTACATGTTTAGTTTCAGTAAATTATTTTATTGAATGAATGACAACAATGAATGGTGAGACGTGAGTATGACGTGAACGAATGAAAGACCGAAATGTTGTTGATTTATTATTTTATCCATTGGTGATAGGCAAAGAACTTTAGTCTATACAGTCTTAGGAAACAACCCGCCACACAGTCAGTTTTATATCGTTTCGTTTTACGCAAAATACTAAAAGAAAAGACTTTGTTTTTCGATTTCATTGCAAGTTTGTTAAAAGCCCCTAAAAGAATCCCCAAAAAATTCTAGCCCCTAAAAAAGTGCATTTTGATACTTCTAGCCCCTAAATCTGGGGGCAAAACCCCTAAGTTGGGAACCGTGAACAAAGTATTAATCATTGGATTTCGAGTCGACTACAATTATCGTATTGACGACACATATTTGTGACTGGATTATAAAAGGACCTGTTGTTTTTATAAAGTTGCAGAGCAAATAAGGTTGATGTTTACAATGACGATGATTACTCCTAGAATTTAATATCTTAGGTATCGGGTTGGAATCGAATTGACTAACTACAAAAGGATCTTGTACTTTTAGTTAGTCGTTCAGCTGAGCAGCATCTTGCTTGTTGATTTTTTATATGTCTAAAGTGGCACACAACAATTATTTCTAAATTACTAACATTTACGTTAAAAACGCGTTATACATGCCAGGACTTTGAGCTCGACTAGAATAAAATTAACTAAAAACGTTTCAACATCAGTACTGCACCCGTCACAGAGACAGACAGACAGACTGACACGCCGCCGCCGTCTAATTACCGGTCACCGATCTTCACACCCGGCGCGGGCCTTTCTTTAGACATTACTTACGTTAATTTGACACGTACAATGTGCTGTTAAAGACGTTTATTTGTGTAAACGTTGCATTGAATTATCTGTAATAAGAAATTATGTTTCACAGCTTTCTTTGAAATTATATGAAAATACATTTAATTCATATATATGTTAATATTGAGGAACTCGGGTGCAAGTGGTTAGCGCGTTCGGTTGCGATCGTTGAAGTTAAGCAACTTTCGCATTGGTCGGTCATTGGATGGGTGACCAAAAATCTCGAGTTTCTCCGTGCTTCGGAAGGCACGTTAAGCCGTTGGTCCCGGCTGCATCTGCAGTCGTCATGACCCGATCACCCTATTCCATTCATAGGGAAGGCCTGTGCCCCAGCAGTGGGGACTTTAATAGGTTGATGATGAATGAAAAAAAAAACTTTATTCAAATTGACTTATTGAAAGCTCTTTCGAATCGTTCAATATTTTTAACACTTATTCAGGACATGTTTTAGCTGCTAAGAAGTATGGGCGCAAGATACTTATCAGCGTTTAACTTTATATAGACAGCCTCATGTAAATGAAAAAAAGAGTTAGGACATAGCAGATCTTCCATTTATACTGGAGCGTTCGTCTGGGAAAGTGACCTGCACCTTACAGAAGACTACTTACTGTAAAACAACACTAACTTTAAGTGGTGTTGTGTATCGGTCGGGTAAATACGGTTTCAGGACTCCACGGGTTAGTAGGTTGGATCAGGTTAGCCAAGCTCCTGGTGACACTAATATCGCAAGACCAGCAGGCGGGTCATGAGCTTCGCCCCCGTTTCTCCCCTCTTCTCCTAGGAGAAGGGCCGATACGTGGGCGACCAGGAGAGGGGAGAGAGACGGGAAGAACTACGCTTCCCCTCCCGCTCCCCCCTCCCAAGAACGGCGGTTTAGTTCTTGTAGTTTTATCCTACAAAGGGCGGCGGAGGGTTGCTTGGACAGGTACGCCCAAGAAGCCCTCCGCACTAGGCCACGTACTCAGCCCCCATTTGCGGGCTATCCTGCGCACGTCTGCGGGGTCCCCGCAATACCTCGGGAGACCCTTGCCGTGGAGCTTGCTGGGTGCGGAGCCGTGCTAGAATCCCTAAACGGGGACCCAACGGCTTCGCATTAAGCAGTGTAGTATTCACAGGATTTTTTTAGCAGATATTGTGCCGTAAATCGCCCGTAAGAGTTGTGGGGTCCTTGGTGCGGAGCCACTGGGGGGTCCGTAAGACTTGCGGGAGCCAGGTGTGAGGTCCGTTCGGCGGTATGCCTCTTAAAGGTGCCGTCGTCTGTAAACAGCATTATTTACCTGCGTTAAAAAAAAGGCGGGTCATGAGTTTGTTTGCCATCCTTCTTCTTCCAACTACAGGCATTTCCTTAACTCGACGTCCATATGGAACCTGTTTTGCGTGAGGAGGGTGTGTTAAAGGAGCCACTCCAGCCAATCCAGTTCCAAGGCCTTCATATTGATTCGCGCCATGATCACGGAGCTGCGGAGTAACTCCATGATCATGGCGCTTGCGACAGTGCCGAAATAACGGAGACTCCTAAAAACAAGGTACATGGTAACAATCCCGTTAATAGCTATAATGTTAGTGAGCATGAAAGTTTAAAACTTCATATTGATGATTGCCTCTTGGAGGTTTTCCGGTGACTGAGGTATTTTGCCTTAGATTAAAACAAAAAAGGGTAGATACGGCACTAGCCTCACAAAAGTGATCCGCACCAATTGTGGTCCACGACCCTAATCGCTTTAGTCACAACTTGACATGCAAACGACGACATGTGAACGCCAAAAAGAAATATTGCTAATATTTTGTGTTTATATAATAAAACAATGCCTAAGTATGTTTTTAAAAAGTGCTAAAATTGCTCAAGAACTAAAAATAAAACCCACGGCATCACTTTTCATTCGTAAGTACTATAAAATATATTTTTTTATAAAAATTGCTGTTTGTTTTGAATCTTATTCGGTAGTGACGTCGAGTACTGGTTACGTGATTGGTCGGTAGTGCAGTGACGCGGATCTCGCCGTCTCGTTCGCGCTGCCGTTGAAACTTAACGTGCTGTTTCGTTCGGGTCGGTAATGCAGTGACGCGGATCTCGCCGTCCCGTTCGCGCTGCCGTGGGATCAGTTTTTGTTTGATGCAACTATGAGCGTACCGTATCTACCCTTTTTGTTTTAATCTAAGTATTTTGCCCGGTAATCGGCCACCGTTGCATTCCAGCAGTACGTGAATAAGTCTCTTTTCTGCCTCCATGCATCTTCTGCATAAGGGGCTGATCGTGACACCTGAGTTAGAATGATTCGGTATTCGGCCACTCCGTTGCATTCCAGTAGAGAGGGAGTAGCTGTTTCTTTTGCCTCTTCTGCATGGCTGTCCCTGACACCTAAGTTAAAAGATGTCTGTTAAAATGGGCATGTCCGATAATAGAACCTGTTACCATGCCGCCCTTTTTGCATAAAAATTTGTCGTTTAAGTAGTTTAGAGTGCATACAGGTAATATAATTCAAAATCCCGTGTAAAGACATGGATCGTTGACCCCGCTGGCTTATTAAAGCCGGCCCTTTGACAACATCACACGCTTGACGCTTCTATGAAAAGCTCTCTTGCGATGGGAATTCATTATTAAAAAAACAAATTGATTAAAAAATCTGAACATAATAGGGGTGATGATGGGGTACAGTAAACGAAATTCTATTTAGTCCGTCAGTTAGATGGTCAAAAAATAATGGACACGTATTTTTTCTTTGGGCAATCAACCAAAAAATGACAAAGTTATAGCGCGTCAAAGTTTGGGAGTAGGGGCTCGTGACGTCACTTTTTAGTGAATTTTCACTTAAAACCAAAACGTGACGTCATGCGACTTTTGAAATCAATATATCTCTGCAATGTTTATATTATGTGAAAAAAGAAAAAATACGTGTCCTATACTTTTTGATAATCTACCTGATAAATGAAGAAAAAAAATTATATTCTTACTATTCAACTGTACGCCGTGAATTATGAGTAACTAACTCATTGAGAATAAATTATAAACTCATCAAATGAGTCTTATCAACATGTTGTATGGTTTTGAACGATTTTTTCTGTTGTAATTATTTATACTATACTATTTTATACCCAATCAAATATACAATCGATAAGTTTCAATTTTTAAAATCAACCAATTGTATATTCGAGAACAAAAATGATTATAAATACTAACTTTCCACTCTCAAACCAGTTAGCCTAGCCACAAAGTAAGTACTGTAAGGCTTGTGTTATGGGATACTAGGGTAACGGATACTGATACTTATAAAGGTATATTTTTTCTAGAAATATATATAAACATCCATGACTAAGGTACAAATTCGCGTTTTCATCTTATTAACATTTGCCCCCACCGGGATTCGAACCCGGGACCTCTGAGTAGACGACGCCATGCGACCCGGCGCATATAATAATTAATATTTCCAACACTCACACCAATTAGCCTAGCCCCAAAGTAAGCACTGTAATAGTATTAACACACGCTCGAATTTGGTCCGGCAGACCGAATCCGCCTACTAAATCCGTTCTCGCTACAGACGACCGAATCGGACAGGTGCTTCACGTACGCCTTCAAGTGCACACGGTGGTCATCATGTCGTTGGACACGAAAATTATGGTGGTAGCGGCTACATTAGCAGCAACGTTTCAGCCACCACGTAAAAAGCGGGAAAAAGAAGAGAATCGGCGAAACAGTATTTAAGAGAACGTGACGAATTTGGTCACATAAATTTGATAAGAATTTTAGATGAAGATGATTTTAAAATATATCTGCAAATGAACCGCGAAACCTTTGAAAATTTATTAAATTTCCTCCATAATGTAAAATGAGCACCACGCGGCCGTCCTTCTTGGCGTTCCGAACACGACTAGTCGTAGTTTGTTCGTCCCAACCATCCACACGTCCAGATTCAGTACGGAGCAAACCATATCCCATGTGCAAACTAGCGGACCGAGGCGGACTCAATTAATAATAATTATGTTCGTAGGACTACTCTACAGACGGTTAGATTTGGTTCGGATGCGAACCAAATTCGTGGTCTGTTCGAACCAAATTCGAGCGTGTGTTACAGCTTTAAGGCTTGTGTTATGGGATACTAGGGTAACGGATAGAATACATTACTGTACATATATGAGTATATTTATATAGAAGTACATATTAAACATCCATGACTGGAGTACAAATGCTCGTGTTCATCACACAAACATCTGCCCCCACAGGGGTTCGAACCCGGGACCTCTCGAGTCAGCGACACCATGAAACCCGGTGTACAAACCACTCGGCCACGGAAGTCAAATCACAACAAGAGTCTACTTTGCTAAGAAAAAAATTAACATCATTTAATAAAACATATAGTTTCTGTAAATGATGATTGTTGCATATACTTTTCTTGATATATGTATTTCCGAACGATTCAGGTTATAATTGTCAAATTTGCAATGCCCTTGCCGGGCTCATGTTGTGAATCCTTATTTTAAATTTAAGAAACCCATGTATGTACCAACATGAAGCAATAAAAATTATGATGATATAATTACACAAAGAAACAGAAATCTCCACGCTCATTCTATAATTGGAAAACCTTAACAATTTGAGTTGTCGTACATTGATTCAAGTAAATCTACTTTTAGGATGTATAAAACTCAAAGGTGACTGACTGACATAGTGATCTATCAACGCACAGTCCAAACCACTGGACGGATCGGCCTGAAATTTGACATGCAGGTAGATGTTATGACGTAGGCATCCGCTAAGAAAGGATTTTGATCAATTCTATCCACAAGGGGATAAAATAGGGAATGAAAGTTTGTATGAAACTTTGTCATTTGAGAACAAAAACTGTAGTCTACACTTCAGCTCTACACCGAAGAGAAGCGAGGGCGGGCCGCTAGTGTATAATAATTACATTTATCTTAGGCAAAATGTTATTTACAAAGCGGCGTTTATAGCATATTTTGTAAACGATTCAAATCAATATTTTGTGTCTTACGATTTCACGCACGCCACTCATTAAATCAATCAAGTTTTAGCGGTATAGATGCACTGATTTATTTATTTACTAGTGGCCCGCCCTCGCTTCGCTTCGGGGTAGAATTGATCAAAATCCTTTCTTAGCGGATGCCTACGTTATAACATCTACCTGCATGCAAAATTTCAGCCCGATCCGTCCAGTGGTTTGGGCTGTGCGTTGATAGATCACTATCTCAGTCAGTCAGTCACCTTTGAGTTTTATATATATAGATTGACGTTTCGCATCCTTTTCTGGATGCGTCGTCTGAGTTATGATAAAAAGCTAGAATATAAGGGCTATGCACTCCCAGTGGAGCTGTAGTCACTGTGACCTAAAAGGTCTATTGTGACTCGCCACCAAGTTAAAGTGTCTCTTGTAGCCCGAAAACTTCCAAGAAGCTCAGAACATTTCTAGTTTTAAGAGATTTGATTTAGTCTGCGCGTATTATATGTCTAGCCAGATGAATATCATGTTTTAAATAGCGGCCCGCCCTCGCTTCGCTAGAGCTGAAGTGTAGAATACAGTTTTTGTTCTCAGGCTTGTATTATACACAATGACATTCATCTGTTATTCTTCTTATACCTGCATGCAAAGTCTCAGCCCGATCGGTTTAAAATTGACAAAGTTTCATACAAACTTTCATTCCGTATTTTATCCCCTTGGGGGTACAATTGATCAAAACCCTTTCTTAGCGGATGCCTACGTCATAACATCTACCAACATGCCAAATTTCAGCCCGATCCGTCCAGTGGTTTGGGCTGTGCGATGATAGATCACTATGTCAATCAGTCACCTTTGAGTTTTATATATATATATATAATATAGATGTAGCGACCATTATTTTTGCACTAATATGTTCACAGAGACGTGTTTCAAGCGGATAGAACTCGCCCTCTTAATGATCCGTACTGGTCTGAGATATCGTGTCCGAGATATGTGCTGAAAGACAATAAATGAAAGACACGGTGACATAGATCGTTACGATTACTACCTTACGATCTTGTAAGAAAATCAGACTTTTTACTTAATAAATGAAAATTATAAACAATTTTCCCATTTCTTAATTTGTTTGTTACGGATAGATATTATCGGGAAAAACAAAATTGCATTGCAACATTGCAAAACATGTTTCCCAATTCGAATCTTTGTATTGTTATGTGTGAAAAGGTCATTATATTGCGTTGCTATCCCGTCTGAACCGAATCACCGGGTGCGGCGCTGTAAATGGTTTTATTATCCGGGCTCTAGCCGGGCGTAAGGCTTAACGACCACCTGTACGAGCCAGTGACTTAGAGATATCACCACCATTTATATTTTCGGTATAAACCGTGCCAAATGAAGAGTCATATTACTTGGGAGACGGGACACTGTCCGAATAACGTTGTTGTGTTTATTTTTTGACGACCTCTGTGGCCGAGTGGTTTGCACGCCGGGTTTCATGGTGTCGCCGACTCGAGAGGTCCCGGGTTCGAATCCCGGTGGGGGCAGATGTTTGTGTGATGAATACGAGCATTTATACTCCAGTCATGGATGTTTAATATGTATTTCTATATAAATATGCTTATATATGAACAGTATATGTATTCTATCCCTTACCCTAGCATCCCATAACACAAGCCTACAATGCTTACTTTGGGGCTAGGATAATTGGTAATATAAAATTAAAAAACTTTTCTTTTACTTTGCCTTATCGAGGTTTGATTTATGTCTTAAATGAATCCTCAATATAAATAAATATATTAAAAACCATTACTAAATTATGATAAAACGCAAAATATAAAAAAATAAAATATGAAAATATTTTTCTCAACTCGTGGCAGAAATCATCCACTTACACAGTCGAGGGGTTTTATAAGCGGGTAAATATATATATATATATATATACATATATATATATATATATCGCGTTGCGAGGTTATATATATATAGAAGAAAAAATATTAATTTGTTTCTTAAAACAGTGATGTTCACACAATTAATACAAGAAACAAAAATAAACTAACTTTACCTGCTACTAGGCTTCACAAAATTAATAATTTATTTAAAGGTCTTTGTGTTCGCTTATACAATAAAGTCCCAAGCAATATCCAAGAGTTAGCCATAAATAAATTTAAAGATATTATAAAAAAAACACTTATTAAAAAAGCTTATTACAAAGTGTCTGATTATATTACAGACAAAAATGCTTGGATTTGAACTGTTCCAATCATTCCAACAGGTTTTCTATATTAAATAAATCATAATTGTATTGACGTTGTAACAACATAATGATTTGTAAATGTTGTTACATTAGACTTTTAATGTTGTGGAGTTTTTTTCGCTCGTTTTTCTCCGCAGCTAAAAAATTTGTCCATAACGAGTGGTAGGGAAAAAAAAATTTTTGGACGATTCAAAAGAGTTGTACTATACATCCAATTCGAATAAAGATATATTGATTTCTGATTTATTGATATATTGTGTACATTCGGTACAAAGCGCGTAATGCCAGCCATACACACTACGAAAAATCGTTACGATCAGACTGTACAGTTCCAACGGAACAGTTTATCGTACGTGCCGTACGTATAGAAAACTGGGCAGTTTTATAACATACACGCTACGATTTATCGGTACCGTTCGAACAGTACCCTTAGTACGAGTTTTACAATTACGAAAACTATGATAGTTTTCATGAGCTCGCACCGTATTAAGAGTACTGATTTTATTGTTTTCGTTTCAATACAAAAAAAACAGTGTTTAAATTCTATCATTAAATCATTTGTTTCTTATTAAATTTTAAGTATATTTGGTTACTTTTCACCAAAATGGACATAGAAACATAATTTACAATTACGAAAACTATGATAGTTTTCGTGAGCTCAAACTCGTACTAAGGGTACTGTACAGTCTGATCGTAACGATTTCTCGTAGTGTGTATGGCCGGTATAACAGCAGAGAGGCCGTTGAATTTGACAAGCCAACAACCAATATAATGGTTTGAATACTCGCGTATTAGTATATTCGCTTACTATACGGGTGCCAGACATGGGCGTTAACAGAGTTACAAGAGAACAAGTTAAAAGTCTGCCAAAATTCAATGGAAAGAAACATCTTGGGTATAAAAAGGAGGGATAGAGTAAAATTACAAATACGCATAATTAAGAAAAAGACCAAATTTTAAAATGCACACACAGCCTACAGACAGCTCAAATGGCGTTGGACGGATGTCCGTTAAGCTAGCATGGCAAAGTGAGCAGAATCGCTTAAAACAAAGTGCATCAATTAGTGCCAATTTAGTGCTGATTTAGTGCCAAAACCTGAAATTTAATGCTCTCATAGTTTCGCGAAAAATTAGAACACTGCCAGCTTTTAATTAAGCTAGCAATGTATTCCCTGAAACGCCTATATTAACGCGAAATAGAACTAAAGCAATGCATACATACTGATAGCACTTATTGAGCACTAAATTATTAACCGAATATTATCATAGATCTTCGATCCAGAGTGATGTATTCAACCCGGTCACTTGCTCAGACTGTCAAATTAGTTTTGATTGATAAAAAATAAAATAATTTATTTTTTCGAAATTTTTTATCAGATACTGCCAGCACTCATTAAGCACTAAATTCCCTATGCATTGCTTTAGTTCTATTTCGCGTTAATATAGGCGTTTCAGGGAATACATTGCTAGCTTAATTAAAAGCTGGCAGTGTTCTAATTTTTCGCGAAACTATAAGAGCATTAAATTTCAGGTTTTGGCACTAAATTAGCACTAAATTGGCACTAATTGATGCACTTTGTTTTAAGCGATTCTGCTCACTTTGCCATGCTAGCTTAACAGACGTGTTGGACGGGACATATGTTGAGAGAAAATATAGAAAAATGGAGTAGGTTAGTAACAGAATGGTATCCAAGGGATGGAAAAAGAAGTAGAGGCAGACAAAACAAAAGATGGGAAGACGACTTGCGGAAAATAGCTGGCCCAGCATGGAGCCGATAAGAAAGAGACAGGAATACGTGGAAATCTTTAGAGGAGGCCTTTGTCGACAGACAAGCTGTTCAACATAAGCAACCAGTTGCCGATCACTTTAATACAAATTAGAATGTATATTTAGTTTTTAGCAAGTAGGCATAGTGTTTGTAAAAAGAAACACGAGAGTTTACTCCTTATGAATCGATTTGCATATATAAGGGGCCCGGTATGAGAAAAATGTGAGGAGTAAAATCTACTGAACAAATGACCTCGTTACGTTTTTGTGCGCAACCTCATCAGCGCACCTTTCACTTTTAGCCATGGCAACGGATAAAAAACATTAATTTGTCACAAATGTCAATAAAATAAATAAACTAAAAATAGATAAAATCGGAGCAAAATTAATGAAAACTAATAAATAACAGAATATAGAGAAATGCCGGTAAGTGTCCAGCACTCTGGAATAGTGATTTTCAGTACAGATGGAATTACAATACATATTTACAAAATGATGACTAGTGCGTGATATTTTTGAAATTGTGTGTTTCCAGAAATACATAATAAAATATATGATGAATATCGATGATGTTAGATGATAAAACGTGTGATAGTCGAAACCATGGGGCGATTCCTGAGGTATCTCTACTTGTAACCGACTTCTTCGGACTTGATTTTGTTTTGTGCCTGTTCAAAGACAATCGTTTTTAGAGTGTAAACTCCGGTCGTGCGTCGGAGCTGACACACACAATTTTTTTATTTATTTATATAGTATATTCACAGTACTCGTGTATCTGCCATCTGAACAGGTTCGAAGATCGAAAACCGGGTGACGTCAGTGAGGATATTGTCCATCCGAAATTCTTATTCTCATAGCGTTTTTGGGCTTCCATTCATCATCATCCATCCATCATTCCAGCAGTACTAGAATTTTGCAGTTTTGATAAAATTTTATAAGAATTAATTTGCGTTGGATTTCAGACGGGTCTCAAACTCAAGGTTTCGATGTCTGGGCTACTGAAACTGCTCTCACAATAATTAAGCAAGAAATAGAAGTCAAATTATTCATCTCATTTAATAACACTCAAAGACTTAACTCAAACGGCATATTCGTTTCTATAAGAATGCAAGCAAACACGTATTCCTACACTGAAAAATGCACAAACAACCCTCCCGAAGTCGTCCTCTTACGTCGAGGGCTATGAAAATTTAACCGCCGCGAGCCAGTTACAGGTGGCCGGTAAATTCCGGTTGTAGCCGGATAATACCGGCGTTACTATGCCCGGCGCGCTCTGGCCCGGGTATTGTAGCACCGTCTTGCGGGCTCTTATTACTTACACTTCTGCGGATGACTGTAGGTTTGAGAGTGGCGTTTTGTTTTTTTTTGTGTTCACTCCAGACATGGTAATAAATTGTTTAAGGGGTACAGTCAAACCTACATTGTTGAGTGAATTTCATATTTTGCTTTGTCGATTTAAAACCTTTTTTCTGTACCATAATTTTGTAAGCTCCAAATAAAAAAGACAATAGGGTATTTGACAGTATAAAAAATAAAGTGCGAATTGTTAGCATCTGTTTTTAGAATGAATATTGGTAGGGGTTTTTACTATTTTTACAATAAAAATATCATAATTTTACTAAAAACCAACGATAAAGATAATAGTTTTCTTATCTATTGTCACGTGACCCATAACGCTTGGGATAAAAGGAGTCTAAAATGACATCACATGCAAGTAAGCATCCGGTTAAAGTGACATTACATTGTATCGTTTGACGTTTTAATAACAGTCGTGTGACGTCACACACTAGTAAGACGCCATATTGCCCAGAGAAACGTTTTCGCGGCAACTTGAAAATGGAGTTTTTGACATGGTTATTTTTACTGTATACACAACAGAATGATGAATATCCACTTTTTACGGACTCCATAAACATTAGTCTATAACGTGAGATCGTTTTCTAAAACTTGCCAAATCCCCATTCGCGGTAACTTTCATATAACTCATAGAGAGCATCTTTGTCACATCGCAGGAACAGCGGTACCAATCTGTAATTTTGATTTAACCACTATAACCTCAGCTGGAAGATCTTTTCTTAACGCATGCCTACATCATAATAGCCATATGTATGAAAATTTTCAGTGCAATCCGTTCAGTGGTATGAGTTGTGCCTTGATAGATCAGCCAGTAACGGTTGCCTTTTATATAAACAGGATTGTGGGTAGTAAATCGCCCTAGATGGTATGGTCACATCATGAGACGGGACGAAGACCATGTAGTGAAAATCGCATTAAGCTTGCCAGAACAAAAGAGAGGTAGAGGCCGCCCGCCATCGACCTGGTGGTCAAACATTGAAAGAGCCCTTAAGAAAGCCCAATTGCCAAAACCGACAACCCAGGACAGATCAACCTGGCGCCGTAGAGTGAGGAGACCCGACCCCAGATAACGGGAACAGGGACGGAAGAAGAAGATTGTGGGTAGTGAATAGTAAAATAAATCCTTTATTGTGTAATCGCTACTATATGGACTCGTGAACACCATTCATAATTCAAAATATTAAAACATAAAACATTTTGCGAGTGTATTATGGTTTTTTGTTTATGATTTACTTAAGAAGTGCATATTTTGTGCAAATACTTTAAGGTATTTTTTTGTGGACAGACATCCGATCAACCTGATAGGCCTCTGTCAGATTACTGAAGGGCTCTATCAGATAAACAGTTAATGAGATAAATTTTATTTGCCTTTCAAAATTATATTTGATTTTTATATTTCCGCTTATAAAGATGTAATGTATCTTCGGACAACGTAGAAAATATCTGAAAGTCTAGTTTGCTGCTATTGAAATTTTTGCAAAATCTTCTTTACTCTAAGAAATTATCTTCTGACGCGAAATGAGATCCTGAGTGCCGTTGGGCGAAAATAAATGGGTCTTAAAATATATTCTTCTTATAAATATGTCTTTATATTCTTCACGTTTACAATGATAGTCGTCACATAACCGCACACAATATCCGACAATATCCCTCAGCGGACAGCCGGGTGACGTGCGACCGGCCTTTTCGCCCGGACAACCGGACATATACACCCGGAGACGGGACACGGATAAATGGAACAGCCGAGAATAAAGCGAAAAGCTTCCGTCACTACCCGGGTTACTTACTGGCCGTCGCTGATGTCTCACGCGACATATTGTATATCCCACCCATGAGTAGGGTTGCAACGATATATCGGAATATCGATAATATCGAGACCAAAATATCGATATTTAAAATTCACTGATATCGATAATATCGATATCGGAAATTCCAAAATATCGATATTTCGTAGACTAAATTTAAACACAATAATATCAATTAATTTACCTGCTATGACTATCTAAATTGAATAATATCGAAATAACTATTGCTTTGAAATCGCAAGAGCTTATAGATGTATTATATATGAATGTGTAACACTCACCCCGTATTCTAATGTCAAAAAAAAGAAAAAAATATCGATAATATCGAGCTAAAATGGTCGATATATCGGATATCGATATTTTCCTGACTTCGATATAAATATCGATATTTAAAAGACTTTGCATCCCTACCCATAAGCATACTTTACTCGTATCCATAGTTGAGGTAAATTTACTTCACGTATAGGGTCATTGGTTAAATGTGTGTCCATCCTTGTCAATTGCTTAAAGTCAAAAAGAGAAGGAATGAGGTTTAACATGAACACCTTTTAAATTTGATTTAATTGCCAAGTAGGCATTAGTTTAAAGTGGGTAATTATGTAGTATTAGTGTCATTTATCTAATGCTCCCTTCTACTAAATTGGGAAAAGTATTTCCTTTAAATGAAGTGTTGGACTTTTTGGCGGGATCGGAAAGCGTCATTTAAGCAGTTTTGTTTTTCTTGTTAAAAATTGTGTTGTGGCGGATGTTAGTGTCTAAAAATGGTGGATTATTAACCACTTAGTATTCGGGACCATGCAAAAGTGTTGGCAAGTGAAACAAAACAGCGGAAAGTGTCTTTCGACGTTACCTCAAGAAGTCCACGGGGAGGTTCCAGTAAATCCCCACACATTTACTGAAACATAGGGAAAGGGAGTTTGACTTGACTGCCACTTACTTTGACTTGATTTATTACTTTGACCACGAGTGCTATAGAATTTGTAAACATTTTAACACTTGACATTGGCTAAATGCACAAGCCGTGCGAAGCCATTTAGGAAAAAAAATTAAGTGTTTCTTTTTTTTTTTAATTATTAAGTAACAATGAAAGTGGTAGGCATATAGTGGACTTTCCGCTCGAATAAGACCAACCGTCTAGGAAACCTTCCTAATAGAATAAAACAGTAAAATTATGTTAAAAAAACCTTTTTAAAAACAAGCTTTTATTCAAATGCGCTAAAAAGAAAAAAAGAAAATTTCAACTAAATTAGTTAAAGATATCTGTTTCTAAATAGATTTTCAAATTTTAGAAGTCCGCCATATTGGATTGAGAGTGACGTCACATTTTTTTCGAGTTACTCTCAGCAAGCCCTTTAATTTGATACCCATATTGTAGGAATGCATTAAAAATGATTGGTCCGCCATTTTGGGTATGCCGCCATATGGGATTTAGAATGACGTCACACTGTTAATAATAAATAATAATAATAAATATTTCCGACACTCACACCAATTAGCCTAGCCCCAAAGTAAGCACTATAAGGCTTGTGTTATGGGATGCTAGGGTAACGGATAGAATACATATACTGTACATATATAAGTATATTTATATAAATACATATTAAACATCCATGACTGGAGTACAAATGCACGTATTCATCACACAAACATCTGCCCCCACCGGGATTCGAACCCGGGACCTCTCGAGTCGGCGACAGCCATGAAACCCGGCGTACAAACCACTCGGCCACGGAGGTCGTCGGAATCATGCATTGTCATCCGAACTGAACGAGCATATCAAATTTCAGCTTAATCGGTTGAGAGCAAGTGCTTTAAAATTGAGTTGTAAGATTTGACCGTAACAAACATACATAGCAAGTTAAATAAAAGCTTGTAATCACAACCATTTGGTGATACTTCTGTCAGTGTGTAGGGTTTCCAGGTTTCTGTGGAACATCTAGTGGATGTTGACGGGCAATTTGATTAAATGCAAACCTTATTTACAATAAAATATACTCTTTATTGGCTTCTCTCTCGAAGTTGTTTTTGCCTAATCGTCGAGAGAGAAGCCAATACAAGATATCAGTTGGGCTGGGCAGCATTTCGTAAGCTTCGTCAAGTCTTCTCGTCACCCATCCCTCAATATCTCAAGTCAAAGGTCTTCGACCAGTGCGTCCTCCCAGTTATGACATACGGCGCCGAGACGGACACTCACAGCTGGACGAGTCCACCAGTTTAAAGTCGCTCAGAGAGCTATGGAAAGGGCTATGCTCGGAGTATCCCTGAAGGACCGCATCAGAAATGATGTAATCCGACAGAGAACCAAAGTCACCGACATAGCCCACCGAATTAGCAAACTGAAGTGGCAGTGGACTGGTCACATTAGCCGCAGAACTGATGGCCGTTGGAGCCGGAAAGTTCTTGAGTGGAGACCACGACTCGGTAAACGTAGTGTAGGATGCCCTGAGACAAGATGGGATGATGACATTCGTAGGCTGGCTGGAGTGGGCTGGATGAGAGTAGCACAAAATCGGAAGCAGTGGCGTGCATTAGACCTATGTCCAGCAGTGGACGGACATGGGTTGATGATGATGATGACACTCTTTATGTCTCAACTTTCAATTTGAGGACACTGTATGAAATAAAACAGTGAGAAAAAAGCAGCCCTTGTTGAGTTTCTTGCCGGTTCTTCTCAGTACAAGGTCTCCCGCCGTAGTTT
The DNA here is from genome assembly GCA_902850365.2 of Chilo suppressalis. Taxonomy (NCBI): domain Eukaryota; kingdom Metazoa; phylum Arthropoda; class Insecta; order Lepidoptera; family Crambidae; genus Chilo; species Chilo suppressalis. Next base: position 1,023,803 of record OU963905.1, on the reverse strand, counting down.
TGCGAACCGTTTTCGACTTTCACATGTGCTCGTAAAAGCCTAAACTGAATAAATGATATAATTTTTATTTTTAAGCATGTAATTGCTTGATGTTTAAATCTAAAGAAATAAAACTAGAAAAAATTCCACGCTGACCAGGCAGCAGACGGGACTCGAACCCGCACCCTTCGCTATCCGGGCGAATGCACTGATTATAATTAAGTTAAGCTATTTGATAAAAAATAATTTCTATTGGCTTTAAAAGTAAAGTAAAAAATCCGTGATTTGATTATTATATTTTATGTAAATATTTATATTGGTTGTTACTGATGGAGAGTTTTGAATTTTATAAAAATGTTGATTAAATACTTAGATTTATAACCTTTGTGTTTTTATGTCTTTTACAATGTTACTTTACTACACGACTGTACTTTACCGTTCCAAAAGAATTAGCTAAATAGTTAAGAGCTCCAATAGCTCCCATTGTGTTGTTAAGTACGTCTTTGAGGGTCCAATGGGCACCATGTTCTTGATAGGAGGTCGAACGGGCACTTTTTTGTAGGTAAGGTCCAATTAGGAGGGTCCAATGGGTACTAGACCCTTGTAGGTCGTAGACCCCAATTATGCTGAATAAATGATTTTTGAATTCAATTGAATTTAACCTGTTAAGGTCATCATCATCATCATCATCATCAGCCTATTAATGTCCCCACTGCTGGGGCACAGACCTTCCCTATGGATGGAATAGGGAGATTGGGCCATGACCCACCACGCGGGCCTAGTGCGTGTTGGTGGGTGCTAACGACTGCAGATGCAGCCGGGACCAATGGCTTAACGTGCCTTCCGAAGCACGGAGGAGTTCGAGATAGTAATTTTTTCGGTCACCCATCCAATGACCGACCACTGCGAAAGTTGCTTAAATTCAACGATCGCAGCGGAACGCGCTAACCACTTGCGCCATCGAGCGCCTCTAGGTTGAGGTCATGTGAAACTTATTACGTCACTTCTCGGATAGCCAACAGTGTCAGTGACACATGTCTCGTTACTGCGATTTATAAGCGCCATCGACCCGTTGGCTACCGTTACAGATTTTTTTACAGTTGTAATGTGCACCGATATATTTCGGGAGGCCCTCGCATTCCTGTACCATTTGTCACGACACGCAAGATATCAATGATCGCGAATAAGTAAAAAATTACTGCACCCTGTCTGATTTAAGAGTGGATGGAGTCAGTCTCTTAGTTAAGGGGCGTCCATAAATTACGTTAGTATGTTTAAGTCAAGTCAAATGTCATCTAATCTTACGTTTTTTTTTATAAATGAATACAATTACTCCATAGGCGTGCGTGCGCCCATGCCATTATTTAGTTTGACTTTTTTTTTCGAGTTTTGTTATACATTTGTTTGTGCACTCAGTGCGGCCTTTTATATTTAATCATGCAATCATGCGGCATGCTCACTTATGTCTACCTAACTAATATAAATTTGGACATATTGTCCATCCCCTTTTTAATGAATATTCTATTATATGTATACGCTTTTTTTTCACTTATTATCTATTGTACATGCTTTGTGGAACAAACGGATTTTCAGTTTATTCTATTTGTGTACCTTGTGTTATGGAGAGAGGGAGGTCTCGGCAAATAATTTTTTTTGATTGAACCAAAAAAAAAAGAACTTTTTTGGTCCATATTTGTTTCTTAGGTTTTCACGCACATCACTCATTAAATAAAACTAGTTTTAACGTATTTTATTTCTAAAGTCTGCAGTATGTGAACATGCATTAGGGGGACCAAACCATTACATCAGATTTGATAAACCACAGATCCTTGCAACTGAGCAACGATTCATTCCTAGAATGATACGCGAGGCTATTGAGATTAAAAAATATCCAAATTTTAATAGGGAAGATGGTTGGTATATACCACCAGCTTAGGAACCCTTTATACAATAGATAAAATCCCAACCCCGAGCACACACTGCAAGACCAACAGATACTATTAGTTCTTTTTGTTTGCATGATTTAACATAAGAAGGAGATAGAAAGCCTCTCTGAGTTTGTTTCGCCGGTTCTTCTCAGAAAGGCTCCCAATTTTGAAACCAGTGGTAGTTTACGGTAGTTAGGGTCAAATAAATAAACTCAAAATTACAAAAAAGAATTTTAAATAAAGTACTTTATCAACTAAATTGACTAATAAATTAATTTTCAAACATTTAATCCAGATTGTACATGCTTAAGATTTACTCTTAAGCGTAATCGTAAAGAAACCCACATTTTGAAAAATCTCACGTGAGATTGGGGGATGGGGGAGGGGCAGAAAATTAAAAAAAAAACACCTCATGTAATTTATGGACGCCCCAGGACTCATGCAGTAGAAGAGTATGCTGCTCCAGCCATCCTCACATTGTCGACCTGGGGGCTATTCGCCGAACGGCATTGCTATAGCTATCGTTATCGCAAACGATTTCGTTTTGTTATTTCTGCCTGCCTGAGATTTTTAAATGCTTCGTGCTACTTTTTTCTTTTTTGTTGGCAGTAACAATATTATGTGAAAATGATCGTGAGGTATTTGAAAACCTTCAGCGGTCAGAAATAACAAAATGAAATCGTAAGCGGTGGCGATAGCCATAGCAATCCCATTAGGCGATTAGCCCCCTGAACTCAATTTCCCGTGTGGATCGCTAGTATTCTAATTCCTTTATTCCCATTAGTTCTATTGACTGAACTTATTGGAATGTTTGTCTCACTAGTTCTGTTGAATAACTTGGTTAGTGTAAACATTACAGTACAGTACATAGTTTGACTACACTATCAATACATGAAAAGTATTTTTAACACATCTCAACAGAACTACTCAGAACGTTAAATACATACGTAACTAGCAAGCCCCGCGAACTCCGTTTCGCCACCAGATGGCTTCGTTTTATGTAACATTTCGTTTGGTGATTAAAAGAAGTTTTTTTTTAATTTTTCCTGAATTTTCTTTGCTATAAACCTCACGGAGCCCGAGACCTTTCCAACGAATGCAAAACCGTGGAAATCGGTTCGTGCGTTCTGGAGTTATAGTGTCAGGAAGGAAAACCCGACTTATTTTTATATAGTAGATTACAGTATAATATAAGTATTGCAAGCGACTTATCATTATGCGGGATATATTAATGACTAGCGGCCCGCCCTCGCTTCGCTTCAGTGTAAAGCTGAAGTGTAGACTACAGTTTTTGTTCTCAATGACATTCATCTATGATTCTTCTTATACCTGCATGCAAAGTCTCAGCCCGATCGGTTTAAAATTGACAAAGTTTCATACAAACTTTCAATCCCTATTTTATCTCCTTGGGGGTAGAATTGATGAAAATCCTTTCTTAGCGGATGCCTACGTCTTAACATCTACCTGCATGCCAAATTTCAGCCCGATCCGTCCAGTGGTTTGGGCTGTGCGTTGATAGATCACTATGTCAGTCAGTCAGTCACCTTTCAGTTTTATATATATAGATAGATAGATTTCCACCATTACTATATTTAATGGACAAAAAACGTGTGTAGGATGAAGGATACCGCCCATTTTTACTCTGTATCTGGTAGTTATGTACAATGTTTAATATTTTGTGTAGTGTAAAATAAAGAATTGAATTATTATTATTAAATGATAGTTAAAAAAATAAGACGAATGCTTCCGGCTTTACCTACCTAAGTTAACCTATTTAAGTTACTAACAACATAACATTAAGAGTTCTTACCTTTTTAAATCTTATGGATTTTCATTCTTAGAAAGTTTTGTAGCCCGTAAATAATATACAACACTCCGGCAACACCAGCGGTGTTGGAATACAACGGAAGTGGCCGCACCGGAAGCGACGATCTGCCGGAAGCACACCTCATTTCCTGCATCTATGCCGAATGACGTTTAAAAATGGTACTTTGCGATATATACCTAACGTAGATTTTCATTTTCAATTCATTTATCTTTATATATATAATTCTTCTGTGAGTGTGTATGTCACTGAACTTCTCTTAAACGACTGGACCGATTTTGATGAAATTTTTTGTGTGTGTTCAAGGGGATCTGAGAATGGTTTAGATTCACAATTTTGTCCGCTGGACAACCCCTATTTTTTTAGGGCGGTACGAAGTTCGCTGGGTCAGCTAGTTTTATTATAAGAAGTAATTATCAACATTTCTTGTGGCATTGGCATGTTAGGATGGGTGTATATGTAATGAATGGTTTAATTTAAGTCCAAACTAAATTAGATAAAAATATAGGCATTGTTTATGTAGAAAATTTTAAATTGATTTATGATTAAAAATGAGTGCATTTTTCGCCAATAAACTGTTAATCAGTTTGGCGAAATTATAAAGTGTAGTTAATAGTTTAAAATTATAGTTGACTAGCAAACCCGGCGAACTCCGTTTCGCCATCAGATGGCTTCGTTTTATGAAACATTTCGTTTAGTGATTAAAAGAAGATTTCTTTTTTTTTGTAATTTTTCCTGAATTTTCTTTGCTATAAACCTCACGGAGACCGAGACCTTTCCAACGAATGCAAAAGCGTGGAAATCGGTTCGTGCGTTCTGGAGTTATAGCGTCAGGAAGAAAAACCCGACTTATTTTTATATAGTAGAAAAAATAAATAAATTAAAAAAAAATATAATCATTTCGTACTTGATAAGTGTAATGTAAAATTAAAAGGCGACGTAAAATCCAAGCTTTTACTTAAACTGAAACGCAACTAATAATAATTATGACCCAATCATTGTTCTTTGATTCTACTAAGAATCGAAGGCGGGACTACACAAATTCCGCGGGAAGGAAGTCGTGAAACTCTAATAAAATGATAAATTCTTTGCTCGTATTCTGATCTTAAAGCTTTATAAAACAAATATAATTGATTTCTGATCAGATAGTGCAGAGGATTTCTGGGAGTCATCTTTCAAACTTGTATTGCGAGACGACCAATCACAACAAAACAGTCTCGCATGTAGGGTTACTATTTAAAAATTTGAAAAGTCCTGACAAATGGTCCGGACATTTCGATAAAAGTCCAGACATTTTAGACACAAAATGCAAACATCACCCACTTAGTTACAGTGATATTTTCTAGGCGGGTCTCGTTGTTGATTTTTAAAGATAATTTATATTTTGTTTTAAATTATGTTTTTATTTATTTTTAAGCATTTAACTGCTAGATGTTTAAATCTAAAGAAAAGTTTACTAGAAAAAAATCCGTGTGGGTTACCTACAATGCGAAGAGATGGCGCTGCCTTGCAGCTTAAGGCTAGGAAAATTTCGACGCGGCGAATAGGGCCGTGGTAGCTTAATGGTCAGTGCATTCGTCCGGATTGCGAAGGGTGCGGGTTCGAGTCCCGTCCGCTGCCTGGTCCGCGTGGATTTTTTTCTAGTAAACTTTTCTTTATTATTTGACTTATTTGATATAACTTAATAAGTGGGATTACTCATATCCCATCTAATTAAAAAAAAGCTGGACAAAGTCCGGACAAAGGGCAAAAAGTACCGATATGTCCGGACAAATCCAGACGGATGGTAACCCTACTCACATGTGACTAAGACAATCTGAGATCAACCCAAAAATAAACTAAATAATATTATTAGTAAAAGGGTAAGGGGAAAAGCGACAGATTTACCCAGGTAGGAGAATTGAACTATCTTTCAAAATTTTTTAATTTAAATTTAGCGCAAACAAAACAGGTCGCATTGTGACTAACCTCCATTAATGACTATATCACAAAATGACTAGGTACATATAATTGCAAAATTACTACATCTTTATTTGACCACATCTCACAATGACTAGGTCGCAAAATTACTAGATATATTGCAATTCAACTAAGAATAGGATCGACGGGGCGCCATATTGTGACGTCATAGCTGTCAATTCAGACGAAAATGGTAGTGTGAGCAAAAAAGTTTTTATTTAATAAAAGTTATTTACTAAGATTAAGTGAGAAAAACTATCCGATTTTTTAATAAAATTTATTTACTAAAATTGAGAAAAGAAAATAAGCGATTTTTAATAATATTTTTTTATTAAGACTGAACGAGAAAAAACATTAATCAGAATTAAGCTCTTCAGTTCCGCTCATCTCGGCATTACTGCCGGAGTTATGAATAATCATGCACTATTACTGGGTCACATACGAACATGCATTCTATGTGTAAACAAAAGTTTTAAATCGAGTTTCTGAACGCAACTTAAAGTGACATTTGGTTGACGATTTAGGTTATCAAACATTCATAGCCAAAGCTAAATAAATGAAAATAAAATATCAACCAATATTAATTAACAATATTTGTTATTGTTTGTTTACAAATGTTTGGTTTTATTCCATAACTAGTGGCTCGCCCTCGCTTCGCTTCGGTAGAGCTGTGGTGTAAAGTATAGTTTTTGTTCTCAGGCTTGTGTTATAAACAATGACTTTATTTATATAATTACACGTGTTATTGTGAGTCAACCATAAAAGATAGACATATGCTGTTGCGGGATATTTTTTAGACAATTTTATGTACAATATTTCCGTCATACATGATTTCTATGTAACTTTAACCATTAAGGCTGCACACTCGACGGAAGCTTAAAAAATGGAGTAACTTCTCCCGTTTTTCCAACATTTCCCTTCACTACTCTGTTCCTATTGATTGTAGCGTGATGAAAAGTATACTATAACCTGCCCAGGAGTATGAAGAATAATTGTACCAAGTTTCGTTAAAATCCGTCGAGTAGTTTTTGTTTCTATAAGGAACATACACACAGACAGACAGACAGACAGACAGACAGAAATTTTACTGATTGCATTTTTGGTATCAGTATCGATCACTAATCATCCCCTGATAGTTATTTTGAAAATATATTTCATGTACAGAATTGACCTCTCTACAGATTTATTATAAGTATAGATTAGCTGAGTGCCAAAAAAGGGTTCAAACATTTTTTTGCAAGCCATACTTTTCAAGCGACATTTGACATATAGAGGTCATTGGCTTTCCTATTCTTATTTGAACCGCATTATAGGTTGATTGACTACGCATACTAGTACAGTTATACAGTAAAACTGATTGTCTCTTTTGTTTATGGATATAAATAAATAACTTCCAATTCTATACCCACGGACATTTTCTTGCGAATCGAGCAAGAGAATCTTAGAGTCCATTTACTGCCATTAAATTATCGGACAAAAGCCATCATAATAAAATCTAAAATTCAATCTTGTTTTCATATTCACACCGCGACTGTCAAGCTCGTATGCGTTCCATAAAACAAAACACAGTCCTTACGTTCCCGGCAATAAGGCTCATATTCCTACTATAAGTAGGATATAGTGAGAAGTTTTACGCTGTTTGGTCACATTTTTTCTCGGACTTTTACGAGTTGATATAGCGTTACGTAAAAAGAATTAAAGAAACGCAATTGGACGCGGTTCAAGTTATAAGCGGAACGATTAAAGATACTAAAAAAAATCGCTCTCATATTGTAGTGTGTTAGTAAAAGTATGAAATAAAGCGAAGCGCCAGACACCTTTTATTTAATATAAATAAAACAAGGAAAAGTTTAAGGTCCAGGAACCAGACGGGACTCGAACCCGCACCCTCCGCTAACCTGGCGGATGCACTGACCAATGATATTACATGACCTTCATGGCTGTGTCGAAATAGAGTATTTGACAGTGTTAAAAATAAAGTGCCAATTGTTAGCATCTGTGTTTAGAATAAATATTGGCAGAGGTTTTTACTATTTTCACAAAAAAAATATCCATAATTTTACTAAAAACTAACGAAAAAGATAATTTAATTTCCTTATCTATTGTCACGTGACCCAAAACGCTTGGGATTGGCGGAGCCTAAAATGACGTCGGTTAAAACTTTCGGTTAAAGTGACACATTGTATCGTTTGACGTTTTTATAACAGTCGTGTGACGTCACACACTAGTTAGACGCCATATTGTCCAGAGAAACGTTTTCGCGGTAACTTGAAAATGGAGTTTTTGATTTGGTTATTTTTACTGAAATACACAACAGAATGATGAAAATTCACTTTTTACGGACTCCATAACCGTTAGTCAATAACGTGAGATCGTTTTCTAAAACTTATCAAATACCCAACACCTCTTCTAGTTTTTTAGACTTCAAGGAGGATGCGGGTTCGTGTCCAGCCTGCTTCTTGATAGACCCCTTGGCTTTCTCTTTTCTAGTAAAATTGTCTTCACATATAAACATCTAGTAAATAAATGCTTAAAAATATAAATTAATATAATAAGGAAAAGTTAAATATTTGAATGCCAAAAGACGATTCTGTTTCTGTGATATGTTGCTTCTGTTTTTTAATTTTAATGGATATGAAGATGATGCTATCCGCTGATAAACGTAATAATATTATGAGACTAAATGATCTGCGGGAAAAATTGTTGGCACTACCTAATTTTAAGAACCATTTGTACACAGTTCAGCCCCTCTAGCATCACCACCGAAACGAGATATGATAGAGCGATATATCGACATTAACTGTCAGACTACTGTCAAACTCCATACAGACATACATCCATGACAGTTAATGCCGATATATCGCTTTATCATATCCCGTTTCGGTGGTCATGCTACAGGGGCTGGACAATAAATGATTTATCTTATCTTATCTTTAAAGGTAAATTTAGGCTATTGGCACCAGTGATATGTATTAACATTGTAAGGATGATAAGGAAGTAGTGAAAAAATCGTAGGTCCTCAAAAACCTTTAAGGTGATGATAATAGTAGTCTAGTGACACAAACCGCTTACAGTTTATATTATGGACCGCACAGCTATCGAGACCCTTAGCAAATATGGCTGGACATAAAGTTGTGTACCGAAGTGCGCAAAACGAACCCACAGGAGCGTTGCTTCTGATCATGTCACGCGCACAACCCGCGCGATCGACAACAGTGCGAATTCCTTACGAAATTCGGCGAAATTTAATTTTGTTATGAAACTAAGTTTAAGATATTATGAGAATGTATCCAAAGGTTTTCTGCAATCCTATTTTTAAAAAGTAGACAAAAGCACATTTTATTATCAAATTTTAAATCAGTTCTTCTGCTTTTATATGAACACCTTACATAAAAAACTTCATACTTAATTGGTATTACACAAATCAATTCATCAAAATCGATTCAGTGATCTTAGCAAAAATCGTAACAAACTGACTTATTTCTTCATATTTATGTATCACAATCAAACCAAATTAATTTATTACTTACTAGCAGCCGCTGACGACTTCGTGCGCATTAACTTTATTTTTTGAGAACCCCATAGGAATCTTACATTTCTAAAAAGTATCCTGTGTCTGATTCTATGTCATAAGCGATATGTGTGTCGAATTTCACCTATATATCCATTTAGCCGTTTATGTGTGATTGAGTAACAAACATTCAAACACACAAACACATCCATAATTTTAGTATGTATTCACATTTATAATATTAATAGGATACGTTAGTATTCTTTTATTTCTATATATATAAAACTCAGAGGTGACTGACTGACTGACGTAGTGATCTATCAACGCACAGCCCAAACCACTGGACGGATCGGACTGAAATTTGGCATGCATGTAGATGTTATGACGTAGGCATCCACTAAGAAAGGATTTTGATCAATTCTACCCCCAAGGGGATAAAATAGGGAATGAAACTTTGTCAATTTTAAACCGATCGGGCTGAGACTTTGCATGCAGGTATAAGAAGAATCATAGATGAAAGTCATTGTGTATAATACAAGGCTGAGTACAAAAACTGTAGTTTACATTTCAGCTCTACACCGAAGCGAAGCGAGGGCGGGCCGCTAGTATTACATACACATGCTAGTTTACATAAGTGTCCTTACATTATACTAGCAAGTCATTACAATAATTTTTTTTGTTACAAGTAAGAATATGGGATTCAGATTATTATTAAAAAGATACACTGAAAAAATATATATTATATAAAATGTGTGAGAATGAAAAGTTTAAAATAGAGTTTTGATTAAATTGAATACTTAACGCAACAGGTGCACCAGTATCGGTCGATCATCCTATTTCGTATGGACAGTTTCAGTTTACACGTGTAGGTGAACATAAAGTGCGGGGTGTACTGCGTACTTGTGGGCAATGTCTCCATTTGTAAGCAAGACATCGACACTTGAACGACATTCACTAGACATATTTAGCTCCAGTACTTACCACCGTACAGATACAAAATATTTAACGTACGTATTTCAGTACAAACTCAGTAATACCTATTAATGAACGAAGATTAAGCTTGGATTAGTTACTTAATATTTTGTCTCTATTCATTGAAAGGCAAATGGCATTTGAGGAGCTCGATGGCGCGGGTGGTTAGCTCGTTCGGCTGCGATCGTTGAAGTTAAGCAACTTTCGCAGTGGTCGGTTATTGGATGGGTTACCAAAATTTACTATCTCGAGTTCCTCCGTGCTTCGGAAGGCACGTTAAGCCGTTGGTCCCGGCTGCATCTACAGTCGTTAGCACCCACCAATCCGCACTGGGCCCGCGTGGTGGGTCATGGCCCAATCTCCCTTCCATCCATAGGGAAGGCCTGTGCCCCAGCAGTGGGGACATTAATAGGCTGATGATGAATTTGCAGGACAATGCTCAGTGTTCGATTACTAATAACATTTTTCAAGTAAAAGAAACAAGAAATGTTTTACAAATAAGGACAGATCGTTTATTTCTTAAATAGCACATCACATGTCACGTCTGAGCTGGCGCCAATGGTCCTTGTAAACTCTGCGCCATGTGGCTGACATTTTTGTTGATCCTTTTTTGAGAAGTTTTATTAAAAAAATATCAAGTGTTTTATACGTTCAGATAGGTTAGTGATGTTGGTATATCTTGTCGATATTCTTAGTAATGCATGTTTTACTTTATGTTACGTAATTTTTCTACGTCTAAGCTGCTGGAGTAGTTTTAAAAAAATTGTATTTAGATAGATTGCATTGAAATCTATATTATATATATAAAACTCAAAGGTGACTGACTGACTGACATAGTGATCTAGCAACGCACAGCCCAAACCACTGGACGGATCGGGCTGAAATTTGTCATGCAGGTAGATGTTATGACGTAGGCATCCGCTAAGAAAGGATTTTGATCAATTCTCAAGGAATGAAATTTTGCATGAAACTTTGTCAATTTTAAACCGATCGGGCTGAGACTTTGCATGCAGGTATAAGAAGAATCATAGATGAATGTCATTGTGTATAATACAAGCCTGAGAACAAAAACTGTAGTTTACACTTCAGCTCTACACCGAAGCGAAGCGAGGGCGGGCCGCTAGTTTACTTTACGTTTAGTCTCAAAAATTCAGAAAAACCCATTATTTCTCATTATTCCACTCAACCAATGTTGATGATGTGATGCAGCTGTGAAGATAGCTAATGCAGGAGACAAATGTGCCACTACACCCATTCCCACTTCGCCGGCTTGAACCGAATAACCCCGTGAAGCCCTCAAGCCTTTGCCAAAGCCAAGCCAAGCTTTAAGGTTAAGGTTTCTTCCCCAGACAGGCGCTCTTATAAGAGTAATTCTTTATGCTTTCATTTAAAACACAAAACTTTTTGAAAGTTAAATTAATTATTCCAGCAGACGAAATTGTTAACACCAGTCAGTTATCCATAATCCTGAAAATTGAGGTTCAAAGGCTAATTATTTTATGTTTATGACAGATTGAGCCCAACTGATACCTACACTGATTGAATTGGAATGACAGCCCAGTCAACTATTTTTGACTGGAAAAAAATATAGCAACTTATTTTCATTTTTTAAATAAAAAAATAAAGTATTATCATCCTATCGAGTTAAGTTACTGTAGTATACCGTAAAAATTTCACGGGTTGAGGCAAAAACGTAAAAGTACCTACCACAGTAGCATAGTTGAGACAGTGACCTATTGGCCTGGCACAGCACTATAAACATTGTTTAGTTTTCCTGTTATTTCCTATTAAATGTTTTGTATCTTTTTGTTTTCTTGTTGTATTGCTGTGAAAGCTAATAAACATTTTCTTTCATTCTTTCAAATATATAAAAAAATATTTTGAAACAAAAAAATATCGATATTTCACCGTTGACAACTACATACAACACTACCGGTGAACGGCTACCTGCTGAGAGGACGCACTTGTCGTCGCTGACCGTCTTTCCGCGAGTGTCCCACTCCGCACACATTTCAAAAACTAATTGCCAAGATAATTATTGACACTGGCGCTTCTGCTCAACGTCTTTTAGCGCCAAAAATGCATTTATATACTAGCCAACGTTTTAAACGAAACGAAACACATTGCCCACTGAGTCTTATCGTTAGAATTTAATTTATGAATTATCCCCATTATTTTTATTATGTACTTCCTAGCTGAGCTATCTTTAGAGAGTGATAAAGAGATCTCATGAATTTAGTAATTTGCATTATTAAGTCATTACTAAGTTGATTCAAGCCCACTTTAAAGTATTTTTCTAAATCTCGATTCAACTCAATCTAGATATAGTCTGTGCAATAACTTCAAATTGACATTGACTTGTTGACATTTCTCTATGGGTTGAAGCTAGTTTAGTCAAATTCAGATGTAGTAGCTGCAAGTGGGCCTATGTAAATAATATTTGGTTAAATTGAAGCTGGCATAATCGAATCTGATGATTTAAGTCCTTAGATTAAAACAAAACCGCTTTTTTGTTTTAATCTAACTTTAAGTCCCTTAAGAAATACAGAATAAAAATAGTATAAAAAACTTCAATTGAGTAGCATAATTTTTGTTGCCGACTTGTTTTGATAGATTTAGTTTTTATACTTTTTTGAAATGTTTTTAAATAGTAGGAGAGCTTCTGAAACCTCCGAGTAACGGTATGTCTGTAAGGCTAGAAAATCTTATGGTGATGAGTCATAGCATGTTAGTACGGTAAGTTCGCCTGGCACTCCTCAGCCCTGCACGTTATTAAGCCCTATATTATTGAAATTGACAAGAATATATTTAAAAATAATTTGTTGCTGTAAGCTTAAAATTTTTTATACAGAAATATTTATGATATTTGCTATCAAAATTGTTATTGTGTTCTCGTAGTGTTTGTTTGTCATCGTGTGCTTTAATATTATTTTGTGTATTACTTGAAAATAGTGTCAATAAACCCATTGCGTCCAAAATCCTAGCCTTCATTTTCCAGTCCACTAGCTCTCGGCTTCAATTTTGCTTCTAAAAAGTTTATTACTCCAAAATTGTCAAAAAGGTATTATGGAAACTCTGCTCAGAAACCCATGAAACTTAATGTCCTTTGCACAAAGACATTGAAACTAATAGAAGTGCCTTTTGTCAAGAAATTCAGATCACATTTTGTGAATGAAACAAATTATTTTAACCGACTGAAGTTTACTGGTGGGTGCCCTAAACTAATTAATTTCAGAGTCAAGTTGTTTCTTTTCTTTTGCAAATCTCAAACACTATAGATATCTAGCCAAACGCCACAGGCACTGCTGACAAAACGCACAAAAAATCCGTTATCAGACCTCAGGAGACATATGGATACACTCGAGGCGTCCACATAAATCTTTATTATCGGTTAAGTAGAAAAAAAATGCGACACGAGAAACGCTTCAACGGCCTTTCGCCATTGCGATTGTTCGTCCAAAACAGATAATGTGCATTAGCCTGCATTAGCCAGCACTGGCGACAATCTTGGCTGTGTGATTGTGTAGTTTCGCCTATTTGTTTTGTCTATGCTTTTAAAAATCTTATCTTTTGTTGATCTTTTAAAAAAAAGAATTGCCTTATCTGTGCTGCCGTGAGTGTTATTTGATTGATGTACTCTGTAATCAGTAAGGGTACAGTACCTTTAGCAAGAACCATTATCCAATTCGAATAGTTGAAACCGATCTATTTAATACGTCAAACTAGTATAATTATAGAGTAGAATTGATCAAAATCCTTTCTTAGCGGATGCCTACGTCATAACATCTACCGAAATGCCAAATATCAGCCCGATCCGTCCAGTGGTTTGGGCTGTGCGAGTTTTATATATATAGATACTGTTGTGTGTACTGTTTTTTAGTTCTCGTTACTGCTGTTCGTATCCATACAAAATTTGACAATGACATTTCGCACTCGGAAACAATTCGAAGTAGAATTCGAGTAGCAAGAACCATTATCGAATTCGGATAGTTGAAAGCGATCTATTATATACGTCAAATGTGTACTGTTTTTTAGTTCTCGTTACTTTCGGCTGTTTGTTTCCATACAAAATTTGACAAAGACATTTCGCACTCGGAAACTATTCGAAATAGATATTGTTCGTGCTAAGGGTACAGTACCTTTAGCAAGAATTAATATCGAATTCGAATAGTTGAAATCGATAGCGGTACGCGTCAAACATCAAGAAATTTCGTATGGAAATTTAATCAGGCAGCGCCACAAAGTACGAAACGAGAATGAAAAATCTTCCATAAAAACTTTTTGACATTCGACACGTATTGGAATCGAATTTAACTATTCCATTTCGATATTGGTCCTTGCTAAGGGTACTGGAAAATTACAAATTTCTATCACGCTTTTGTATATACGTAATTTTGTAATAGTACATCACGTTAATGGCGCCTTCCATTCCACATTGTTACCGGAACATTTGCTCCCGGAACTGAAGTACGAACACTTAATTACGTCAAAAGCCGTAAAGAACAACATGTCGAAACGACCATGGAGCAAACCGGGGCCGTGGCAATAAATCAGGGCCAAATTGAGCCCTTTTAATAAACAGGGCCCTTTAAGGGCTAATGGATGACATTAAGGGAGTACAGTTTTTCTTGGTAATCTTCGCAAGGTGATGTCTCACGCGAACACTGAAGATTTAACGTAAACAGTTAAAGTTGATTTATTATATAATATTCAGTATTAAGTAAAAGCTATGTTGGTATCATAATCATCCTTAATAGAATAATTAAAACAAAAAATATACTATAACAATGAACCTAAAACTAAACACCTTAAAAAAATATATATATAATAACTAAAATACATTATTAAGAGGAGTCCCTTTAGGCAAGGTTCCGAAGATACTGGCAGCGTTCCCCCTTTAGATAGCTAGACTAATTCTTTGTCCGAGGTAGCTGCCAGCTCTTCGGTCTCCTGTGATGTCGACTAATCTTTTTGCTATTTCTTTAAAAAGCCTTATAGCGCTAGGACCCCACGGACCAAGGGTCTCGACACCGAATGGGACAAAATCATATTCGGAGCCTAGACCCCTGTATTTGCCTGCCTTAGCTTTTTCAGCCGCTTCACAAGCCGCACCAGCTCTGTTGTTGGTTCCATGTTGATGGGAAGGGGCCAGCGTGTCTGAACAGGTTGCAGTTAAAGTTAAAGTATACATAGATTTACGATATAATTGTTGCTTTTAGGAGATATTATTAGGTAGAGTCATTTGCCTACCTAGCTATATAAAAAAAATAAGTATTTTTTTTATATATTCTATTCAGTACAATAATGGCTTGATTTTCCTTTGCAAGATATTTTGACCTATTAAAATTTTCCAAAGTTTAATCTACTTAATAAAAACAACACCACACAGTCATGTCAAAATGTCATTTCTATATACCTATTCATTCTGCAAAAAAGATAAATACTATTACGATGTAAGAAAAAAACTATTAGAGTTAAAAAAAATAGGGTTTTTTTTTCACTAAACAACAATAATGCTCTTTTTATTCTATTCTTTTATTTTATTTTATTTCTAATGCCTCTAATTGCCACTAATAAAAGGGCCGTATGATACTACACTGAATGCATGTCGTATGCGATAATAAATCAGATTAAAAGTGCATAGTGTCACAAAATATTGTGTACCGTCTAACTAACTGCTACTAACAAAAAGTCTAATTAAATTTTAGTCTTGTTATCACAGGCTGAATATTGCGTAGCTTAATGGGTATGGACTTGACAAAATAATATAATTTAATCAAAATAAAATTAAAACAGTTTATAAATTACATAAATAACTGATTTTTGTGCCATGTTTGCTCACTACAGAGTCAAATCATCAACAATGGTCCAAAATCCTTCGCGTCCGATTCGAATTTGACTGGGTTTTCTTATATTACCTATTAGGGGCACTCAGCAGACGGCTCACTTAATGGTAAGTAATCTCCGTCGCCTATAGACATCTGTAACACCAGGAGTATCACAAATTCGTTGCCGATTCTTAAAGCAAGGACTGCTGGCGAAAAAAAATAAAAAAAATAAAAATTAAAATGTGGTGTCGTGGGACACCAGGTAGGAACGAAGTTCCTTCGGCTAATGTAGAATCGACACAAATTGCAAACTCGCTTGTGTATGCGACTGTCGCGCCTGCGCACGTCTCATTTAACGGTTTTATTCCACGCACTTTTTTCCACGGATTTTTCCTTACAGTTTTACTATCACATTTTTTTTAGTTCGGTCGCGCAGCAAAATCCCTATCCCCTCCAAGGCTGCCGTAAGGAACTTCGTTCCAAAATGGCGGTAAAAATTTCGACAAAACGACACGGATGTATCGACAGCCGTCTTAGATTAAAACAAAAAAAGGAAGAAACGGCACTGGCGGCTCAAAAGTGATCCGCTTAAATTGTGGTGCATGACCACAATTCGCTTTAGTCACAATTGGAAGTTCAAACACGCTGTGTGTGCATTCAGTTTAACAATATTGCGTATATTCTGTGTTATAAAGATAAAACAATGCCTTCGATACTTTTATAAAGAACACAAATAGTTCAAAATCAAATAACAAAAGCCTCGCAGCACTTTTCATTCATAAATCTATAAAAATATTTTTTTGTCAAAAATCACGGTTTGTCGTGAATGTAATTTACATAATCGCCATTTTGTGATCAAGAAAAGGACAACAATATAGCTCAGCCGTACCGCCTCGGAAGCAGACTCACCGTTTCGCTCGCGCTGCGTTGAAGCGTACAGTTCTGTTTCGCTTGAGCGATTGTTTTTTTTTTATGTTATAGGAGGCATACGAGCAGACGACTCACCTGATGATAAGTGATCACCGCCGCCCATGGACACTTGCAACACCAGGAGTATCACAAATGCGATGCCGGCCTTTAAGGAAGGAGTACGCTCTTTTTTTGAAGGTTTTTGGGTCGTATCGGTCCGGAAACACTGCTGGCGACAACGTATTCCAATGTTTATATACAGACGTGTGCATGTAAAAGTTGCTTATGTAGTTGAGTCGGATCATATTTTATTTGATGCTAGTATGAGCGTATCGTATCTTACCTTTTTGTTTTAATCTGAGACAACCGTACCGTATCGAGGCACGCATCAAAATGATGGGGAACGAAATTTTGCAGCAGGCTTTTCGCCATCTTACATCGCAACGAAAATTGGAAATAATCCTCAGAATTTTCTATTACTCACCATGCTAGTTAGTAACAAATATTTGCTCAGTAAAAGCGTTCGTCGTAATTCGCCAACATCCTAAGGCCCTTTTCACATGCACACGGTCACGGCACGGCCGCCATGCCGTGCAACCGTGCTAGCTCTTTCACATGTATACGGCTTACACACGGTCGCCGGCTATGGATGTTGCAGTATTATCGAGAATTTTGGGGAACGACGACGTCTTTTATCATGGACCAAAAAAATATTCTCTTCATTATCATCTAATTCTTCGAAACTACTATTTAATCCTATACATACTTCTTTCCACGGTTCTTTTGTCTCGTTCCTGTTTTTATAAGACGCGATGGTTTTATCCCATAAAGTAGGACGCGCTTCAACTAGCGAAATCAACACATCAACATCGATTTCGACAGACATTCTGTAACAATCGTCCGTCCGTTCTCCTATGACTTTAGCTGACCAATGATATTTGCGCTCGCCGTACCGTACCGCGCCCGTGTTCATGTGAACGCGTCTATACAAGTCCATACAATACTATAAAGACGGTTGCCGCGTCAAAACCGTGCTTATAGTGGATAAGGACGGCTGACACGCGGTCACGGCACGGTCACGGTAATAATATCATACAGTATTCTATCTTCATACAAACGGTTGGAAAGCGAGTCATACCTACGCCACTCGAGTTCGATGTGCTCTCGGCGTGCACCCAGTCGCGAATGCGCCGCCGCGCCGCAACGACGACCGAACGGTCTGAATTGTTTTTTATGCAGTTAGCCGTGCTTAAACGTGCGTTTTGTATTGTAAATATTTGATTTAATTAAGTAGATACCTACATAATTTAGTATGGAAAAGAACAAACGACGATCAATATCGTACAACAGCACAATTGCTGTTTTTGGTTGCTTGAACTCTTCAATAACACACCCAGAGATATCATTTTTTAAATTACCTGAAATATTGGAAAGGTGTCTTACCTTTATAGAATATTTTTATATACCTATCTACTAGTACGTTATTTGTTTCTAATATTTAGGTATTTCGGTTTTTCCATCGGGCAAAATATCTGGAATAATGTATAAATAAGTGGTTAGGATGAAAAAAGAGACAAACGAGTAATCTACCTAAACTCGCGTTAAAAACAAAACTACATAAAATACTGTATGTAGGCTGGCGGCCCTACCGCGTGCCAACGCAGCGTTCGGTGTAGGCATTTATTTTCAAGGACAGGGCGGAGTCACAATACTGTATAGATCAGCTATACTCTAAGTGTGTTCCGCGGAACCCTAGGGTTCCGTGATACCTCTGTCGGGGTTCCGCAAGAATTTAGAAATAAAAAAATCAAAACACCTCTCTCTGGTCGCTCCGCGGCTGTGCGGACTCCGCGGCCGCGCGGAGACAAAACGCTATGAATGTTATTTATTTATTTATTTGTATTTGTATAAGCTTGTGTTACATTAGCTGGTACAATATCTCATAAGTTTGGTCTCAACAATTTTATACTTGTACAACGCGTTCGCTCTAAGTTTGCCGGTCTGTGGAATGCGCGTACCCTCCCCCACGTGACAACAAAACTTATAATGTGTCATAGTTTTACCCAAATATCTAACGTACACAATTTTTATTGTTACAATTAAATAAAAAATTTCGAACGTCATACACTCATACCTATCGCCAGCGGCAAACTTAAAACGAGCGGGTAGTATACTTGTAAGCGCTCAGTCTCTTTGATAAAAGCCGCCTCTGAATTAGACGCTATAGTTGTCAACTAGCGACTTTCGTCTCTAACTTCAAAGGATAAAGTCGATATTGTTTACAACGCTATTTTTAAATTTCTGTTTTTATTTTTGCTTTTTGTTTATCAAAGGTGCCGACTCGAGTATTTTCGAGAATATTTGAGATCGAGTCTAGGACTAAGTATAAAAGCGGCGATCGCGCGTTGGCGTCGTCAGTTGATGATTAGCGTTCGGAGCGATAAGTTACTACCTACTTACAAGCTCGCTAGCGAGAAACTGGTGTTCATTGTTTTACTGCCTGCTGTATTCTGTTGTCTCAGTTTTATACATTTCTTCCCTGTAGGTTCTAAATTTAGTCTCTTATACGCAGTAACGATTGTGCATTATTTAAACCCCACTATCCTGACTTGTAACATTATAAATAAAGAAGAATGGAACGTTGGCTTAAAGGTGTTAAACGTGTTCCAACAACATCTTCTAATGACGCTGAATGTTCAAAAGCAATGCGCGCGGAGAATTTAGCAATCACCGATCCAGAAGATGATGCCACGAGTGCCACGACGTCAAGCTCGACGGTTTCAAAGACGAAAAAAAGGAAGTATGATGAATCTTATATCAGTTTCGGATTTGTTGATTCCAACGGCTCACCTCTCTGCATGCTCTGTAGTAAACTGCTTCCTAATAGTTCCATGGCACCTGCCAAATTGCGTCGACATTTAGAAA
This sequence comes from Chilo suppressalis, assembly GCA_902850365.2. Lineage (NCBI taxonomy): Eukaryota > Metazoa > Arthropoda > Insecta > Lepidoptera > Crambidae > Chilo > Chilo suppressalis. Next base: position 1,003,967 of record OU963905.1, on the reverse strand, counting down.
CCGTACACCCCGAGACTAAAGACAAGAATAAAGAATTTTTTGTTCGCAAAAAAGATCAGTTATTAGAAAGTCAAAAAAATATGATGCATGTAACACAAACTACCAACGAAAAGGCCACGGAGGCATCATACTTAGTTAGCTATCGCATTGCACAAGCAGGTGAAGCGCACACTATCGCTGAGAAATTAATAAAACCATGTGTATTAGACATAACAAAATGTATGCTTGATGAAAAATCTGCAAAGCATCTTTCTACTGTTCCGCTATCAAACGATACTGTTTCACGACGAATCCATGATCTGGCAAGCTACGTCAAACAAGAACTAGTTACACGTCTACAAAATACACGATTCGCTTTGCAAATGGACGAGTCGACTGATGTCGCTGGTTTGGCTATCCTGCTGGTTATTGTGAGATATCCATATAAAAGTTCTTTTGAAGAAGACATGCTTATGTGTTCATCGCTGCTTACAAACACTACCGGGGAAGAAATTTTTAATAAAATAAATATATTTTTTGAAGAACATAATCTCAGTTGGAACAATTGCATTGACATTTGTACAGATGGGGCCAAGGCGATGACAGGTAAAACAGCAGGAGCAGTGTCACGAATGAAAAATAAAGCGCCTAATTGTAGTTCCAGTCATTGTATTCTGCATAGACAAGCACTTGCGATGAAGCAAATGCCGTCTAATCTAAAATTAGTTATGGATGAAGCGGTAAAAATAATTAATTTTATCAAATCACGACCACTACAATCCCGATTGTTCTCATTATTGTGTGAAGATTATGGCAGCAAACATAAAACACTGCTGCTCCATACAGAAGTGCGATGGCTGTCTCGGGGAAAAACTTTAACAAGGCTATTTGAACTTAGAGCCGAGTTACAAATGTTTCTTTCAGCAGATACTTCTTTTAATTTGAAGGACCGTTTGTATGATAAAACTTGGTTGTTCCGATTGTCTTTTATGGCGGATATCTTTCAAAAACTTAACGAATTAAATTTATCATTGCAAGGTAAACAGACAACAGTGTTTCAGGCCTATAATAAAATAACTACTTTTAAAAGAAAATTAGATTTTTGGATCATTTGCATTGGTAAGAAAGAAATAGAAAGTTTTACGTTACTCACTGAGTTTGTTAGCGAAAACGACTCAGAAATGTTTGAAGATAATGTGTTTGAAGAATTGGTCCAATATCTCAGTTCGATGCGCGCATCTTTTGAAAAGTATTTTCCCGAAGAACACAATACAAAAATTAAAGTGAACTCCTGGATTCATAATCCTTTTTTACCCAACTTGGAAAAGCCTGAAAACATGTCAAATGAGATATATGAATCTCTTTTAGAAATGTCATCAGACACAAGTATGGAGTCATTGTTCAAAACGACGCCTCTTAATGATTTTTGGTGCAGAATCCAAGATGAATATGCAATGCTTGGCCAAATGGCTCTGGATATTCTTCTCCCGTTCCCAACTACATATTTGTGCGAAACAGGATTCTCTACCTACGCAGCCACGAAAACAAAATATCGCAATAGACTGGACGCCGAAGCTGATATGAGACTCCAACTTTCTTCCATCAAACCTGATATCAAGCAATTGATGAAAAATAAAAAACAGTTTCATACCTCCCACTAGTTAGATTTTTTCTTTTTTAATGTTTTCTATTATTGTCCTTACCAAGTGGTGAAGTAAATAATAATTAGTAACGGATACATTGTACTTTTATTATGCTGATTAATATAGAATACACTTATAAAAATAATTGTTTTATTGTAGGGTTCCATCAAGTATTTTGCTTCCCAAAAGGGTTCCGTCATTTAAAAAGTTTGAGAACCACTGGTATAGATAATATTACCGTGGCACGGTCGCCGTGCAATGTGAAAGCTCTCATTGTTGCTCATACATTACTATTTTACACGGCACGGCAACCGTGCCGTGTCCGTGTACATGTGAAAAGGCACTAAGTTTGCATGAAGCCCCGTCCGCGGCGGTCGCTCGCCCAATTTGGCCAAACGTCGATCTGCTTGATACTGCAATTTGCTCGGAGAATTTGGACGCTTTGACGTCGCGTCGCTTGTGATTCGCTAATTGATTGCCTTTTAAGAAATTGCATTTACTAATTGGAATGAGGCGATCGCACGTAATAGAAAAAATAAAATACAAAATTCCACGTTTATTAAAGACTTTACCCGATTGGTCTCATCCTTTGGAAAGCAAAAGGTAAATTGAACAGGGCCTTAGGGAATTATTAATAAAAATCACAATATTTCAGTTTTCTCTACCTGTCCCGGATAAGGTGATAAGGAAATAGGTACAGGCGTAACAATAGGTACAGGCTTTCACAGGTCACTTATAATTGCTTTAGATATTTTTGATTTACTGTATTGTAAACTCATTTATTTATTGTATTTTAATCATCATCATCAGCCTATTAATGTCCCCACTGCTTAGGCATAGGCTTCCCCATGGATGGAATAGGGAGATTGGGCCATGACCCACCACGCGGGCCCAGTGCGGATTGGCGGGTGCTAACGACTGCAGATGCAGCCGGGACCAGCGGCTTAACGTGCCTTCCGAAGCACGGAGGAACTCGAGATAGAAAATTTTTGGTCACCCATCCAATGGCCGACCGCTGCGAAATTTGCTTTACTTCAACGATCGCAGCCGAATGTGCTAACCACCCGCGCCATTGTATTCCAATAAAATGAAGGCTATCGATGGCGCATACGGTTAGCGCATTTGACCTATGATCGTGGAAGTTAAGAAATTCTCGCAATGGTCGGTTATTGGATGGATGACCATATCCCCCGTGCTTCTGAAGACACGTTTAGTCGTTGGCCCCGGCTGCACTCACCTGCAGTAGTTAGCACCATTGAGTATTTTTTGTTAGCAAGACCATTCGCACTGGGCCCGCGTGGTGAATCACAGCCCAATCTCCCTATTCCATTAAAAAATTAAAGCCAGTACCCCAGCAGTGGGACATTAATAAGCTGATGGTGAAGAATAAAATGAAAAAAAAAATGTTCATGTCACTCAAATGCCATTTGCCTTTCAATGAATAGGCCATTTGCCTTCAAAACATGTAGTAACTATGTTTTTATTTATTTTTAAGCATTTAACTGCTAGATGTTTAAATCTAAAGAAAAGTTTACAATGCCAAGAGATGGCGCTGCCTTGCAGCTTAAGGCTAGGAAAACTTCGACGCGGTGAATAGGGCCGTGGTAGCATAATGGTCAGTGCATTCGCCCGGATTGCGAAGGATGCGGGTTCGAGTCCCGTCCGCTGCCTGGTCCGCGTGGATTTTTTTCTAGTAAACTTTTCTTTAGATGTAGTAACTAATCCAAACTTATTCTTCGTTCATTAACCCGTGGAGCCCTAGGAGCTAACTCACTAATAAAAACAGAACATAAACAAAGTAGTGTTATTTATCTGTGGTCTTTAGTAAGTAGAGGGCGCCCAAATAGGCGCTCGAATTCGAGCTTAAATCCTCGTTTAAAAAAAAACGATGTGAACTTTGGTACATATGTTTCGAACTATAATGTCTTAAATTAACTTCATCATCATCATCATCAGCCTATTAAAGTCCCCACTGCTGGTGCACAGGCCTTCCCTATGGATGGAATAGGGAGATTGAGCCATGACTAACCACGCGGGCCCTGTGCGGATTGGTGGGTGCTAACGACTGCAGATGCAGCCGGGACCAATGGCTTAACGCCTTTAGAAGCACGGAGGAACTCAAAATAGAAGATTTTTTGATTAAAAAGTTGCTTAACTTTAACGATCGTAGCCGAACGCGCTCACCATCTGCGCCATCGAGCTCCTTAATGAATCAAAAATAAATGTGTATTTCTATTCGTGCTAAAATCCTCGTTTAATAAAAAACGATATGAACTTCTTTATATATAAAACTCAAACGTGACTGACTGACATAGTGATCTATCAACGCACAGTCCAAACCACTGGACGGATCGGGCTGAAATTTGGCATGCAGATAGATGTTATGACGTAGGCATCCGCTAAGAAAGGATTTTGATCAATTCTACCCCCAAGGGGATAAAATAGGGAATGAAAGTTTGTATGAAACTTTGTCAATTTTAAACCGATCGGGCGGAGACTTTGCATACAGGTTACTTTGCATACGTTAAGAAGAATCATAGATATTCATCATTGTGTATAATACAATCCTGAGAACAAAAACTGTAGTCTACATTTCAGCTCTACACCGAAGCGAAGCGAGGGCGGGCCGCTAGTTGGTACATATGTTTTGAACTATAATGTCTTAAATTAACTTATGTAATATTATCTAGTTCGGTTATGCGTTGCTGGTATTGTATTAAGTATCTACTGATGTTGTCTAGGTGCAGCAGTGGTATCATCGTTACAAAGACCGCCAGTGTGCAACTTGGATCTGATTACGCAGCGCACGCGCACTTCGCACTCATTCATAGTCAACTCCTCAATTTAATGTAGATATTTTTATTAGAAAAGACCAATCTCAAAACCTTGCTATCCAGTCGAATTCACAAGATTTTCCTTTCCTATTATACTCACTAATTATTCGCAACACATTTTATTACATTCACAAGAAAAAATAAAATTTGTTTTTTTTTAAATAAAAAATATACACCATAAATTTTGAGTTATATGAGAAAATTTGCTAGCTGATTCAGACAACGACTGAGTATATTAATGCGAATAAAACAAATGCTTTTGAAAAGTGTCTCCGCAAATATTCACTGAATAATAATTGTGTAATTATGAAACCTTAACAATTTTAACTGTCACTAATTGTTCAAATATATAACTACTTTAAGGATCTGCGTGCTTTAAATGGAAAATAATTTCATTAGAGATATGTCATTTACAAAAATGCGCTTTTTTAGGATATTTTGTATACAATATAAATCATAATTTTTGCAATAATATAAGATTGTAATAAGTTAACTATTTATAACTGTTTTCAAAGTGTATGTAATTCTAAAAAGTCTTAACCTTTAATAGGCTATTTGATAGTACGAAAACTAAATTGCCAATAATTAGCATGTGTATTTAACATAATTGGGAGCGATTTCTCTATTCTGACAAAAAAAAAGGAATTGATTGAATTGAAAATCATGAAAAAGAACAGTATTTTCTGATCTATTGTCACGTGATTAAAAACGCCTAGGATTGGCGGAGCCTAAAATAACGTCACCTGCTTATAAACATGCTGTCGGAGTGACATTACTTTGTACTGTTCGACGTTTAAATGAGAGATGTAGTGCCTTTAAGACACCATATTTGCTAGAGAAACGATTCTGCGGCAATTTGAAAAATAAATAATTTTCGTTTTTATGCTGATATACGCAAGAGAATTACAAATTTCTTTTTATGAAATCACTATACCCCTTATAAATAACACATGAACGTATTCAAATACTTGTCATATAGAAAATTATTATCTAGAAAAAAGTCCACGCGGACCAGGCAGCAGACGGAACATTCGAGAAATTTTCTTTAGATTTAAACATCTAGCAGTTAAATGCTTAAAAAAATATATAACTTGTCTAATATTCTATAGTTATGACTATGAATAGGGCTCGGTACACGTGGTATCGCTCATGGCGCGCTCGACGGGGTAAGCCTACTAGATCGGCACCACACCTCGCCGGCCGCAGCCGCACCACGACCTACTGTTCCTTGTTACTTGTTACGGAATTACTGCATCCGTCAAGGGCAGACTGAAAGACATCTGGATAGCTTTATTTAGAAAAAATGGATGCGTGTAACTTATGTACGCGCGTGAGAAGTTATACTTCTTTAGCATCATTAAAAATATTTTTAATTGCATGCAAATAATTAATAATTACAATAAAATAATAATAGGACTGGAAAAGGATAGTTAACACAGTCAATTAAGTTCAGTTTTAATTTGAAAAATTAAATAAATATTCAATTAAAATCACTACTGAATTTAAGTTATTAGTCCATATGTAATTAGCATTTGTAAGTAACTAAAACACGTTGTGTCTATATAGAAACTAGAAACATGTGGATAAATATTATAAATATGAAAACAGTGATCAGAGGCGACGAGCGTGCCAACATTTTTTTTGACAACGCGATCATCTTATGGAGCTCCGTGGATCGTTCAAAGTACCTTTCGAACAGATGTCTAATAATGGTGGATTATTAACCACTAAGTGGTTAATAATCCACCATTATTAGACTCTAACATTCATAACGCGCCCGCGGCCAACTTCATGGTGTTACTATTGTGTTACAGTGATGCGCGCGCATCTCGAAATTTCACTCACATGATTTTTTCATAACGCGCCCGCGGCCAACTTCATGCTGTTACTTTTGGGTTACAGTGATGCGAGCGCATCTAAAAATTTCACTCTCATCATTTTTTCATAACGCGCCTAAAGAAGTATAACTTCAAAAAAAAAATGTGTGCACGGACCATGCATCTGTAGTGAAACTTCTTTTCTTAAATAACCTAATATGGAATGGCGCAGTGCACGTATCACTCATATATATATGATAATATATATCACACTAATATTATAAAGGCGAAAGTTGGACGATTCAAAAGAGTTGTACTATACATCCAATTTGAATAAAGATATATTGATTTCTGATTTCTGTTTGTGAGTATGTGAGTGTGTATGTTTGTTACTTCTTCACGTCTAAACGGCTGGAGCGATTTTAATAAAATTTGGTATGGAGCTAGCTGACACCCTAGATTCACACATAGGCTACTTTAATCCCGAAAAATGTTAGGTTCCAGAGGGATTTTCAAGAAACTAAATTAACGCAGACGAAGTCGCGGGCGACCTCTAGTATATATATATAGCTGAACAAATACATATATCTAATATATAAAATTCTCGTGTCGCGGTGTTTGTGGTTAAACTCCTCCGAAACGGCTTTCCCGATTCTCATGAAATTTTGTGTGCATCAATATGCAGTGCATATGTTGTCCGAATCTCAGACCTACCCAATGTAGGTCTGAGATTCGGACAACATCTATTTTTCATCCCCCTAAATGTTAAGGGTAATCAACCCCTAATTTTTTTTTTAAATTTAGATATTTTTTTAAATTTTTTTATGATACATCATACAAAAATACATACATCCCTAAATTTTCAACTTTCTACCACCTATATATATATATATATATATATATATATATATATATATATATATATATATATATGAGGAGCTTGATGGCGCCAGTGGTTAGCGCTTTCGGCTGCGGTCTTAAGTAAAGCAAATTTCGCAGTGGTCGGTCATTGGATGGGTGACCAGAAATTTACTATCTCAAGCTCCTCCGTGCTTCGGAAGGCACGTTAAGTCGTTGGTCCCGGCTGCATCCACACTGGGCCCGCGTGGTGGGTCATGGCCCAATCTCCCTATTCCATCCATAGGGAAGGCCTGTGCCCCAGCAGTGGGGTGACATTAATAGGCTGATAATGATATATATATATATAAATATGTATTTGTTCAGCCTTCAGCCTTCGCCGAGTTATTTAGCCGAGAAGGCAAAAATTAATGTCCAACTAATAGCAAACGTGACATAGCCGTTGAGATGAGACGCTTAAAGCTGTAGGGGTGTTGTGATACAGCTCTAGGTATTACAGAATAGAGTATTTGACAAGTTTTAGAAAACGATCTCACGTCATTGACTAATGTTTATGGAGTCCGTAAAAAGTAGATATAAATCATTCTGTTGTGTATTTCATTAAAAATAACCAAAACAAAAACTCCATTTTCAAACGTTTTTCTGGACAATATGGCGTCTTACTAGTGTGTGACGTCACACGACTGTAATTAGAACGTTTGACGTTCTAATTACAGTCGTAATGTGCATGCAACAGTGTAATGTCACTTTATCCGGAAGTTTACTTGCGCATGACGTCATTTTAGGCTCCGCCAATTCCAAGCGTTTTGAGTCATATAAGAAAACTATTGTCTTTTTCGTGGGTTTTTAGTAAAATTATGAATTTTTTTTTTGTAAAAATAGTAAAAACCCCTGCTTATATTCATCCTAAACACAGATGCTAACAATTGACACATTATTTTTAATACTGTCAAATACCCTATTGTAAAGTCGTCTTGTCGCAACTTTGACAGTCAGAACTAAAATTTTGTAACTGTAGTGTAGACGAATAAAAGTGTCAGTTAGTTAATCTCACGAAATGTTCGATATCAAAGTTTTGTATTTAACTATATCCAAGGTGCGTTGGCAAGTCAACAAGTAGAATGAATGAACGAATATACTTTATGTACTAATACACAAATACATAACACAGAAATGCAAACACACAAGACGCCCAATTGCTAAGGTATCAGTCTCTACCAGGCAACCTTTAGCTAAATGAAACTATACCAAAGAAACGAAGAACTGCAGGCTAGTGCATTGTTGCCCGGCCTGGCGAAATGAGCGCCAGACGTTGGTGGCGGCGCTCAGCGGTGGAGCCCTCTCTTTGCCAAGTATGGTTCAAGCCATGCTTGGCAATGAGAGGGCCTGGAAGACTGTGGCCTCCTTCTGCGAATCGGTGATGGGGCAGAAGGAGGCCACCGAGAGGGAGCGGGAGGAGGACGCTCTAGCCGCTCCCCTCCGACGTAGACGGGTGGGCTGAAGAAGGCAGGCAGCCTGGTTACCGCCAGCCCAGCCGCTGCTTGTCCGAGATACCCCGCATGCACTGTACTATCGTCTGCATAGCAATGAATATTCCCAAGAGGAATTAAGTCATTGATATGCAGCAGAAAGAGAGTGGGGGATAGGACGGAGCCCTGGGGAACGCCGGCATTCACTGACATGAACCGCGAACTGCTACCATCCGTAAGGACACGAATTCTACGCTCATGCAGGAAGCCAGCTACGCAAAAACAGAACTGGGCTGGCAGACCGTATGCCGTAAGCTTGGAGAGAAGGCTTTTGTGCCATACCCTGTCGAACGCCTTGGCAATGTCGAGGCTGATAGCCAACGACTCGCCACGCTTGTCGATAGCCTCACCCCAGATATAAGTTAAGTACGCTAGAAGTCTGCGTCTTCGTCTTCGTCGGCCCTAAGGTGGTCTGGGCGCGGCTTGGCCGCCGCGTGCCCTAAGTGCCATTCGGCATAGGCCACCCCGTCTGGGGATTGCCTAGTACCCTAGCGCAATCCCCCTGAGGCGTGTCGCCCGGTCCACTCGTTGGGCCGGGCCGGCCAGGGGGCGTCCCGATGAAACGGCGCACACAGGCGCCGATCCCGAGACGCCTCCCTGAGGGCGTAGGACGGTACCGGTCGGGGGGTGTCGTCGTAGGAGGGTGGATTGGGGAGGTTGCGAACACTCCCCCGAGAAGGGCTCCCCTGGAGGAAACAGGGGAAGAAAGGCTGCGGGTCCTCAGATGCGATACTCGATCCTGAGCCCCCGTACAATGCCTGATGGTGGCCATCGCTGGGGTTTTAGTGGGTAGGCCTCCCCCTTCTGGGGAGGAGAGCCCCACATATCCACCATGTGGTATGCAATTTAATGCATTTTCCCAGCGTACCAAAAAAAAGGAGGTACCGGTGGTTTTAAGGCTAGTGCATTGTTAAATAAATCTAAACATTGGAAACTAAAATAAAGTAAGTATACGAGAAAGCTATAAATTAAAATTCGAAGTATTAATACTAGATAAAAAGATTATAATAGATGAAAAGATCAAGCAGAATCCAGCTGGATAAAAATAAATATTCGTTTAATATCCGCAGGTTAAGAGTTCCACAATTTTAAAGCTCTCACGAAGAATGACTTGGCTACGAAATCCGTGGAGTGGGATTGTACGAGCAATCGCGTACATTTGCCCCGTCGGCATTTTACGAACATGCATTTATTTAGGTTATTTAAGAATCAGTGGTGTCGATTCTAGCATGATTCTCTAAACCTAAACTTAAACTTGACAGCAGTATATCCTTGTCATTTTTCTATACAGAATAAAAAGGAGAGACAGATGTTAAATTTAGTTTTAAGCTTAGAGAATCACGCCAGTATTGGCACCAGTTCATCATCGGTCATTATCCGTATGACGCGTTCTCACTGTCATATCATTTTAGTTTCGTAATTATCAGTTTGTTATCAGTCATATATCATTTAACACATCAAGACTTTGTTTTCTCTCTCTTTATCATAAAAGGTGTACAAAACCCGTACATTTTTTTAGTCCTTCGAGCCGGATCTAAACCATCGACCTATGGATCCCGAACAGGGATTGTATAACTAAGGATAGGTTATGAGAAGATCGAAGTTCACTAACAGGATTCAATGTAACGTCCGTTACGTTACAGCCTCCTTGTTTGGAGAAACTCTTTGTTAATGTAATGCCTACGATTGGCAGTTATATTAAAAAGTTAATGTCATGAATTTGATATTTGAAATTAGGAATCGTCTGTCTTTTGATAGAAGATTCCACATCATATAGACTTCAGGCACCAAACCATACGTTAATAAGATAAAGCTCATATTTTATATTCGCCTGAAATCTAATAAAACTAATATAAAATCAAAGTTGTTTCAATAAATTGCTTCGCCCCCAGGGCCTACCCCTTCAGGGTAGATCGCCGCAGAGTGAAAAAAGAAACGCTCCTTGATTGCCTGCCAACCCAACCCTATGTATGAAATACATTGTTGCATGTGCAGTCTGTTCAAGTGGCCACCCACGCGGTTGCTATAAGATGGCCGCTATAAGAGCCAGTAAAATTGTTTAAAGGTAAACACATACCTACACGGATGAGGTGCATGCGATGAAAGAAAGTTGCAAAACTAGTAAATAACTATATAGGAAGATGCAGCATTTGTTTAAAATATTTAAATACTTTGTTAGTAATATACAAGGTTCATATAAGCTACATTAAAAAAAAATACGTCATGCCCATTTAAGGGGAGCCCCAAAGGAGTTTTTTTTTTCAAAATCAATTCCAAAAATTTTTACAGTTCATTTTCAATGGTAATCAAATTTTCTACATACCAATTCATATACTTCAAACTCTTTCATTCCATTATTTGAATTTAGAGAATGAATAAATAAAATAACTATTTTAAATGTATATTTCAAGTACAAGTTATATTTTTTTATTTGACGCACTAAACTGTTACATAGAAAATAAGAAATTAATTAAAGAAATTTGACGTTAGAGTAATCGGTGTCGCATATGAACTAATAACCCTTCGAGGTGTATTGTATGTATATATCATAATATGACATCACATATTATACATATATATCCGAATATTTTTATATTCGGATATTTTATGCGAAATGAAGTTTATGCAATCAGCTGCTATATGTATAATATATTATGTCATATTATGACATATACATATTATTAATAAATGCCGACATTTACTCATTTAACACACATTCCAGCGCATAATATAATTTTCTAAGTGAGAATCATCTTTAGCTATAATAGTTAATTTACTTCGCCGGCCGCTGCCCCGGCATACTCGCTTCGCTCGCTCGGCTCTCGCTAAGATTAGGTCACAATATTAGCCTAACCTAACCCATTGACCATAAATACCGATTATGCTAAGCGAAATTATGCAGGATAAAATTTTGCCATCTTAAAATGCTATTGTGAATTCGGACATATAACATATAAACATTCGGCCGATTAATAATTATACTTAAAAAAAATATGCCTTACGAACATTCGTTTAAAGAAGATTATGCCGAGTGTGTTATGCTAAATGAACTTCGGAGGAACAATATTCTGCCAGATAGAGGGAACCCGCTTTAAATATCTCTTTACTACATAAATTTATGAAAAATTGCTTCAGCGGGTTAGGCGTGAAAGACAGACAGACAAACATAATATATAATTACTTTCTAATATATAATATTAGTACGGATGTACGTTTATCTTTATGGTGACGCGCAGGCGCGTCGCAATGTATGCAAAATATGGTCTCAGGGTGACCAGGAGAAAAGTAAATTATGGAATAAAGTTCTTAAATATTTTCTCAAACTTCTTGGACGGAGCTGGTATTATTATATTAATCGTTATTTAAAACAGTTTTAGAAGAATAAACTAAAGTACATTATATTGCTAAATTTTTTTACTCTTATTATTTTTGGATTATTCTGTTATCTTTAATTATAAAAAGGAAATAGATAAATATAAAAAGACGGTAATATATGAATATTGATTTAGTTATCGCATGCAGTGCCTTTCACAGACAGAATACGCCTACGCCTACGGCTTTTCTCAAAAGAAAATAAAAAATCATTTATTCAGCTAGGCTGTTACAAGAACTCGTGAAAGTCGAGAAGCTACGCAATCAATTCGCAAAACTACGGCGAGACCATGTACTGAGAAGAACCGAGAGGAAACTCATAAAGGGCTGTTTCTTTCTTCCTGTGTTATATACAGAGTCGTCAAGTTAAAAAATTACTTCATAGATAATTCTGAAGTCACAATAAGTTTTATAGCGAGCTTCATATTTCTAGTATATAGGAAGCGGTTTCAAATACCACATTATTGTTATGAAAAATGCCTAATACCATTAAATTGCAGGAAACACTATGTACTGCGAATGTTAATTAACTTTAGGATTACACAGAGTGTTACAGCTACTCCGGACATAAATAAATAAATAAATAAATATTTCCGACACTCACACCAATTAGCCTAGCCCCAAAGTAAGCACTGTAAGGCTTGTGTTATGGGATGCTAGGGTAACGGGTAGAATACATATACAGTACATATATAAGTATATTTATATAGAAATACATATTAAACATCTATGACTGGAGTACAAATGCTCGTATTCATCACACAAACATCTGCCCCCACCGGGATTTGAACCCGGGACCTCTCGAGTTGGCGACACCATGAAACCCGGCGTACAAACCACTCGACCACGGAGGTCTTCAAAAAATATAAAATATAATTGTTTAAGTTAATTAACCAAATACTCTAGTGAAATGACAAAAACAGTAAATAATAAAATAATAACAGGCGTTTACGCTCATCACTAGTCAATACATTAATAAATCAATGCCCCTCGTGGATTTTAAGCCCAGGATTTTTGAAGCTGAAGGCAGAAATGCTGCTGCCATACCGACGAATCAATTTGATGACCTTTAGAAAAACATTAAAGTAAGAGCAATAAAATTTGTACCTAATTGTATTTTCATCCCACCACCTCGGAAAGTGTAATTTTGCGCTTCGAAATCTGGCTGGAAAATTCTATTTTATTCGCTTGAGCGGCAAAGTAGATTTGAATTTAGAACATCACATATAATGAGTACTCAATATAATTGTAAATTCAAAACGTCATTAAACCTATTTAATGTAACCTCTATGGTGCCAAATTTATGATTAGAACTTTTTAAATTGTGAAAAAATTTAAATTTGGAACCTTCTTGGTTTCTTTGTTTTATTTGCGTGCTTCGCGCCATTCTAGTTTTTCACGTTTTATTGCTTAAATATTTTGTCATTATAAATTGTTTTCTTTTTCATTTTGTCATTTCCTCGCTGAGGTGGGATGAAAAGTTACGTATTGCACTCGAGTGGAAAGATTTTTCACCTTGTGCTCGTTTGTTTCCCTCGCTGACGCTCAGGATTCTAATTTAGAATCACTCGCTGCGCTCGTGATTCAACTTTAGAATCCTTCGCTTGCTCGGTCATCCAAATCGAGCACGCGGTTAAAAAGGAACTTTCCACTCTTGTATAATAAATAACTATTAATCCTTCAAAGTTAAGACCGCATAGAAAAAATCTAATTTTGTCAGTGTACGTACCTAAATGTTTTCTTTGTAATGGCTTGTTAAATTGTTCATATTGAACGTTAAATATTACCTTTATATTGACTCATAATAATTGTTTTCAAGATTTTCTATATTGTTAGATTTGAGTAAAATCCGATAAAATTGTAAATTGCGGACACTGTAGCCCACCACAATGGAAGTGCCGCGCGTCGCTGACAGCGAAACTCCCGCGCAGACAGATTTATGCGCGCGCGAGCCACCGACCGCTTCCGTTTCCTGCGCGGACGCCATCTTGTTTGTTCACGTGTCAATGGGCTTGTGAACTTTACGTGTATTGATATTTTTTTTAGTACTTATGCTATTAAGAGATTAAACTAATAAAGGGTTAAATTGTAGGTCCTTTATAAAATTATTAAAATAAGAAAGTGGAAAAATAACTGTGTACTTTACTTACCGGGACTTCAGTGTATCATTGAAGTGAACACGTACGATATCTGTAAATAAAAAAATCATGGTTTAATAAATTCAGTATAAAATTAATTTAGCTTTTTGCACTAAAAGTTGGTATTAAATTGACTATCTGCCGTTCCATGATTCAGACTCCAAAAATCAAGAGGTTCATTTCTGGGATGTAGTATTGCATTGTTTAACAAAGTTCCCCAAGATCTGATTGAGCTTCCACTAACCAAATTTAAATCTCAGATTAAGAATACTCTTATGAATAAGGGCTATTATAAAGTTAATGATTATCTAAATGATCGTAATGCATGGACATAGTGTTTCTTGTAATTTCTTATTTGATGGGTATGAGTCAGTTATGTAACAGTAGTATGGTACCTATCTAATGCCGCTTCTTATATACTAAATATAAAATTTATTGTAACTATATATCTATACCCTAAATAATGTAATGGAAGGTGACTTCAGAAGTATGTCTGAAGTCATTTTTCAACTTGACGACTCTGTATATATCAATACAGGGAGAAAAAAACAGCCCTTGCTGAGTTTCAAGTGCAAGCTGTTACAAGTGCTTGTAACAGCCTAGACTGAATAAATGACTTTTCATTTCATTTCATATCAGCACAGAAATCCTGAAGAAAAGCCTGAAGAACTAACGTCCTATTTACCGAAGACTGCAGTTAAAAAAGTAATATCGTGAGGAAACTTCCACGGTTCTAAGAGGTAGAGTATTGTGTTCGGGCCAGCAAGTAAATCTTCGCGACTTGACTCCAATTAGACTTAGCATCTGTTGGGTGAGGTAATTTTGCTGTGCCTTGATTAAAAAGAATAAAATCTTACTATCAACTAGTGGCCCGCCCTCGCTTCGCTTCGGTGTAGAGCTGAAGTGTAGACTACAGTTTTTGTTCTCAGGCTTGTATTATACACAATGATATTCATCTATGATTCTTCTTATACCTGCATGCAAAGTCTCAGCCCGATCGGTTTAAAATTGACAAAGTTTCATACAAACTTTCAATCCCTATTTTATCCCCTTGGGGGTAGAATTGATCAAAATCTTTTCTTAGCGGATGCCTACGTCATAACATCCACCTGCATGCCAAATTTCAGCCCGATCCGTCCAGTGGTTTGGGCTGTGCGTTGATAGATCACTATGTCAGACAGTCAGTCACTTTTGAGTTATAGATATACTTGGTAGATTTGTAAAATGTCGATATTATTCAGGCGGAATGAAACTTTTTTACAACGGGCAAATGACTCTACTACACCTAACGTTGAGTGGTGGTAAACCCCAGACTTGATGATAGTTGGTGCAGCAGCTATAAACTGCCACATCAACCATCGTCACCTTTTCGGCCTGTAGAAAAGCTGCTTCACGCCTCTTTTACAGGACTCCAGATTGTTGTACGATCAAGAAATGAGTGACCAAATTTCTTTGTTCGTGAAGGCAATTTTGTATCTTATCAATGTCAACAATAGTTGGGTCGTAGAAGTGTGACTTCCGGTACCTACTGTATTGTATAGTATCATTCGCATGTTAACTCATTTGACCACATCCCTAACTCGACGCAGTTCTTCACAAAAAGAATCCACACACAGTTACTCACACAAGCACACACGCATATTAACAACATCATCATGATCATCAGGGAGATTGGGCCATGACCCACCACGCGGGTCCAGTGCGGATTGGTGGGTGCTAACCAACGGCTTAACGTGCCTTCCGAAGCAAGGAGGAGCTTGAGATAAATTTTTAGTCACCCATCCAATGATCGACCACTGCGAAAGTTGCTTAACTTCAACGATCGCAGCCGAACGTGCTAGCCACCTGCGCCATCGAGCTTCTAAACAATAGAACATAATATTTTCATAAATTTCCTTGATAGACATGTTTGGATGTATGCCCAATCTTACTTTCGAAGGAAGCTAGTCTTAGATTCCGAAACATCAATAAAATAAAAATAAATGTATAAGCGTTTCATTTAATAAAACAAAAGAATACCCAAGTTGTATACAAATTTATAATAAGTTACCATGATCAGCAAAAGAACTCCTTCTAACATTATTCAAAAGGAAATTGTTTGAATTCCTATTAAGTAAATGCTTTTACTCAGTCAAGGAATACGTTGAAACTAAAATTGGTGATTTAATTTAATTGAGATTCTTTATATCTTTACTTGACTAATTATTATTATGTTTTATCATTTTTCGTATATAATGTTTGTTTATTGATCATTTCATTTGACCGGTTTTAATTCATAAACTATACGTAAATTAATAAAGTAAAAATGCTACCTACTTAATTTTAAAACTCGATCCAAATATTGTGCTAATTACCATTTAATTATATTGCATGTTATAAAAAATAAAATAAAAGAAATTGATAATCAAATGCCAGATTGAGGCAAAATAGATGAACTATGTTAAATATATTATATTACTAGCTGACTCGGCGAACTTCGTACCGCCCAAAAGTAATAATTTGCAATAAATTAAAATTGCGACTATAATTTGAGATTTAAACTATCCTATCTCTCAAGTTGGATCGAACTTCACATGGTGTGCGAATTTTATTATATTCGGTTCAGTGGTTTAGGAGTCCATTGAGGACAAACATTGTGACACGAGATTTATATATATTAAGATATTGTTAATATTGTTATGTTATATTTAATAACTTATTGTACTTGTTTCGTAGGTTTTCACGCACATCACTCATTAAATAAAACTAGTTTTTACGGGTTAATGCACGAAACCCGTAAAAACTAGTTTTGTTTAATGAGTGATGTGCTTATTGCATTTCGTGCATTAACCCGTAAAAACTAGTTTTATTTAACTCATTGTACTCGTATTTTTGGTGATTAAATAAAATTCAATTCAATTCATTATTGAGAGGCGATGAAGCTGCCGCTCCCACAAGTACGCGCTCCAATTCGAGCGTAAACTCCGACGTGACCCATTTCTCTTAGAATCTTTCTGATAGTACACGCTGGCTGTACCTATTCCGAAAATGATAATATCTAGAATCTAAGCAATGAACGTCTGTTATTATCAAATTAATTTATTACAAAACGGCATCCATAAACAAGGCCCGAAGCACCGCTATAATAATCGAAATTGCCGCCATTACAATCACGAGATGTCTCACCGCATTGTGTTGTTAGTAATTACTAATTAGAAAGGCCCACTAATTTTGTCTGCCTATTTGCCGAGTTCAAGGCTTTTTGAAAAGGCTTTCAATACAAGCCCCTTTCATTGGCGACGCGCCTATTGTGGGATGTCGCGAAGAGTTACGACTCAAAATGAATTTTGTCGGTTTCAGATAAAAGAGGATTACGTGAAAGGATAAAACCTGGACCTGTTTTACAATGCCGGTAGACGATATACCTTTTGATCACTCACTCACATTCCTAAACTTTGTTAAACCAGTTTTTTATATAGTCATAATTTTTATATTATTTGCATTTGTAATGGAAAGTGACGTGAGTCGAAAGAGACGAGAGAATGAGTTACCTCATACTGAAGTCATTTTTCAATTTGACGACTCTGTATATAATACAGGGAGAAAAAAACAGCCCTTGCTGAGTTTCTGGTCGGTTCTTCTCAGTACAAGGTCTCCCGCCGTAGATTTGCGAACCGATGACGTAGCTTTTCAACATTCACAAGTGCTTGTAACAGCCTAGACTAAATAAACGATATTGAATTTTGTTTTTTTTTAAATTGATCGATTTAAAGAAGGAGCTTCTTGATTCGGCTATAGGTTTTTTTAGTTATGTTTGAACTAATGTTAATATTGATGATTTTACATACCTAATGTAGCAAGTACGTTGATTGATAGTAAACCGGCATTATGAAGTAAGAGTATAACAGAACAGGCAGAGAACTTCATATCATTGACAATGATGGCGAGACTAATCTTATATATAAAATTATCGTGTCACAATGTTAGTTACCATACTCCTCCGAAACGGCCTGACCGATTTATTTATGCATATTCTGTGGGTCTGAGAATTGGCTACTATCTATTTTTCCTTAAGTGTTAACGATTGGTAGTGGTAGTGGTAAGTGGTAGTGGTAAGTAGTAGTGGTAAGGGGTAGTGGTAAGTGGTAGTGGTAAGTTGTAGTGGTAAGTTGTAGTGGTAAGTGGTAGTGGTAAGTGGTAGTGGTAAGTGGTAGTGGTAAGTGGTAGTGGTAAGTGGTAGCGGTAAGTGGTAGTGGTAAGTGGTAGTGGTAAGTGGTAGTGGTAAGTGGTAAGTGGTAAGTGGTAGTGGTAGTGGTAGTTGTAGTTGTAGTGGTAAGTGGTAGTGGTAAGTGGTTGTCCATCCCTAACATTTTAATTTTATTTTTTGGGACATTTTTTTTTTATTGTTTGGCATTTAAAAATACATAGGCCCACCCTAAATTTTCACCCTTCTACCATCAAACCCTATTTTTATGGCGGTACGAAGTTCGCTGGGTCAGCTAGTAAATGTATAAGTTTGTGTGTTTGTTAATCAATCACGCAAAAATGGATGAACGATTTGGATGAAATTTGGTACACATGGGATATTCAAAAAAACTAATTTTAACGCGGACGAATCCGGTGGCGATCGCTAGTGTTAAATATTTTATTGTTCATTCAGTTTTTTATAACAAATATAAAATACAAGCCGACTTTGTGTATGAAAACATCAGGAAAGCAAAAAAGATAATCATAATAATCATAATCATTTATTTCGTAATAAATTACACGTCAATAATAAACAGAAATACATAAAGTACTAAGGTAATCATTCAATTAATTGAAAATGTCAGAATTACAAATCACATATCGATTTCAAATTACATAAAAATTAAATAACGGAGTCAAAACAATTAAAATACAATATTTTTACTTAAATAAAGTTCAAAATGTCAAATACAAATAACAATAATAAAACAAAAAAAAATATGAATTAATAAATTAATAGTCATTCAATATTATAAAATAAATATTAATCAGTCCAATTAATGCTCTATCATTTAAAAATTCATCGACACTATAAAAAGTTCTGTCAATGAGCCATAATTTTAATTTATGTTTAAAATTATTAAGCGAATTGGCGTCAGTGACCAACTTAGGTAACAAGTGACCCTTGGTCCGTGGGGTCCTAGCGCTATAAGGCTTTTTAAAGAAATAGCAAAAAGATTAGTCGACATCACAGGAGACCGAAGAGCTGGCAGCTACCTCGGACAAAGAATTAGTCTAGCTATCCAAAGGGAGAACGCTGCCAGTATCTTCGGAACCTTGCCTAAAGGGACTCCTTTTAATAATGTATTTTAGTTATTATATATTTTTTTAAGGTTTTTAGTTTTAGGTTCATTGTTATGGTAACAAGTTATATACCGATAAACATGAAAACGATGGATATGATACGGATTTTATTTTATATACATTTAAAAAAGATTGTTGGCTATAAATTCAAGCAAGCTAAGAGGAAACAAACATGTGTAATAAGTAATTACATTTAATCGTTACACAACTAGCGGCGATGGGGAGAGAATTCTCGGAGGAACACGAGTCAATGCTGTAATTAAAACGGGGAGCAAAATATGACTTCACGATAAGTACTATCTTAAGACTTGTAGCAAATAATGATGGCTTAATTATACATATTAACGGGATTGTTACCATGTACCTTGTTTTTTATGAGTCTCCGATATTTCGGCACTGTTGCAAGCGCCATGATCACGGAGTACCTGAAGTAATTGCGGGTAGATGTTATTGGCAGACATATCGGTCTACCCTCTGACGTCGTCTTTTACTGGGTTCGATACTACCACTACCACTGGTCACATTCTTACTATTCACTCGCATTTGTTCCCGGCACACAATACTCACAGTATCGACGTCAGAGGGTAGACCGATATGTCTGCCAATAACATCTGCCCGCAATTACTTAAGTTACTCCGTGATCATGGCGCTTGCAACAGTGCCGAAATATCGGAGACTCCTAAAAAACAAGGTACATGGTAACAATCCCGTTAATATTTATAATGTTAGTGACCATGAAAGTTTAAAACAATATAATGATGGCTTAAATTTCAAATCCTTTAAATTTACTCACATTACGTAATTACCTAGAGAGGTCATAATTACAATCGTTTTGCAGAGGTACGGCATAGCGGCGATTTCCACTCGAATTGGAGCATCTGTCTCGGGAATTAATATCCACCCTATTTTAAACATTTCAGGCATTTTAGTCCTCAATGGAACTGTAGTCCCTGTAACCTAAATGATCTCTTATAGATAGTAAAATTTTAGTTAATGTCATGTCAAATACATAGTAAATGAGGAGAAATTAGCAAACCAAAAAGTAATTAAATTAATTTTAATATAAAAACAAAAATAACTAAATTTGAATAATATATGTATATAATCAAAATACATTATTCAAATTTAACTATTTTTGTTTTTCAGACAACGCTGCCTAAGATTAAGTACAATAACTTCTAAGCAGCCCAAACTTTTTCTAGCTTTAGGAGATTTGATTTTCTCTGGGAGTTGGAACGGGAACCTCGGTGGGCGAGACTATCTAATATATAAAATTCTCGTGTCGCGGTATTTGTGGTTAAACTCCTCCGAAACGGCTTTCCCGATTCTTATGAAATTTTGTGTGCATATTGGGTAGGTCCAATCCACCCCTAATTTTTTTTTCAATTTTAGATATTATTTTTTTATTTTTTTTTATGATACATTAAACAAAAATACATACAACCCTAAATTTTCCTTCCCTTCTACCACCAACCCTTATTTTTTTATGGCGGTACGAAGTTCGCTGGGTCAGCTAGTCTCTTTCATAAAATTATTATATAAGCTACAGTTGTAAACACAGCAATAACAACAGTTCGTACAGCAATACACGTAGACTCAGTGCTATACATACGCGCTACACCGGCCTTTCTTAATGGAGCGAAACACGTGATACTACTATCAATCGGAAACAATTATTATCAATCGATCCGATCACTCGGACACGACACACGAGCTAGTGTGGACTTCGACAGGGTTGCTACTAGCAAATACGTTTTTACTGCTTGTTAAGAATTAGATTAACATTTTATATACTAGATGGCAGGAATAGTCTATTGCATCGCGCTATCGTTTTGTTTTTATGTAAACATAAGTATGATTTTATTTATTTTTAAGCATTTAACTACTAGATGTTTAAATCTAAAGAAAAGTTTACTAGAAAAGTTTTTTTTTACTAGTAAACTTTTCTTTAGATTTAAACATAAGTATTTTGTGTAGAAGTAGTAAACATACGACACACTATACCAGGTACAGGTACGTACCTGGGCGTTTTTCCCCGCCCCCCCCCCCCCGCGATAACGGCTAACTAGAGCCGTGGTTCGAGTCTCAAAGACGCCCTCTAGTTGAGCCGACCCCCTCAGGTTCGAGTGGTCTAGAGGCTATAAACGGAGAGGGGGCTCCCCCGTGGAGAGATGCCATCCGCCTGGAATACCTCTAGAGGCACTCGCCAATTCTCGGCTTGAAATCTCGCCGTCCCTAAACTAAGCCCGATGATGATGTTGTATAGATGACCGAGAAATCCGGGATTGTCCCGGATTTTGGCGTCTTGTGACGTGTCCAGTAATTAGACCATATTGTCCCGGATTCCAATGATGTGCTTGTTGTGTGCAATATAAACTAATAACGAATGACACCGCTGGCCTGCTTGATGTTTTAATTCTGGGAGGTGATGGGGGGTTCGATTTGATTCTTTATTTATTTTTTCAGGGGCAAAAGTCCCGGCATTGATAAGCCAGCATCTGGCAACCCTAGTTGTATAGCATGGCAAATGT
Organism: Chilo suppressalis; assembly: GCA_902850365.2. Taxonomy (NCBI): domain Eukaryota; kingdom Metazoa; phylum Arthropoda; class Insecta; order Lepidoptera; family Crambidae; genus Chilo; species Chilo suppressalis. Next base: position 981,956 of record OU963905.1, on the reverse strand, counting down.
AGTAATGACCACCAGAAACTAATTTCTTTTTGATTATAATTTATGTACCGTACGACGGAATATACTATTCGTTGCAAGTCTACTTATTTTCTCTTGGCGAAAATATGGATTACCGATATATTGTTTTAAACTTTCATGGTCACTAACATTATAGTAATATAAGTTATTTACGGGATTGTTACCATGTACCTTGTTTTTAGCGAGTTTCCGATATTTCGGCACTGTTGCAAGCGCCATGATCACGGTGTAACTGAAACTCGGTAAAAACAAGGTACATGGTAACAATCCCGTAAATAACTTATATTACTATAATGGATAATCGATTAGTATAAGTGTGTACAATGAGCGTATATGATACTCGTTAACTGTGGGCCAATTTTCAAATCTTACAGTCTGTTGACTAATTCTCAGGTATGTTGTAAAGAATATTGTAAACAATTTAAAATTAATAATGAATGACATCTGAATCATCTCTGAAGTCATTTTTCAACTTGACGACTCTGTAAATGATAAAACAGGGAGACAAAAACAGCCCTTGCTAAGTTTCTTGCCGGTCCTTCTCAGTAAACGGTCTCCCGCCGTAGATTTACGAACCGATGGCGTAGCTTCTACACATTCATATGTGCTTGTAACAGCCTAAACTCGCCTAGCCTAAACGCCAGTATTTATTGGTAGACTACTAAAAAATTGGCATGTCTGAGGAAGAATTGCTTCGATGACCGAATTATCGTGTATGCAGGTAATTTGACAGATCTAGAAATTACAAATATGCCGTTAGGGTAAATCACCTAACAGAAGTTAACATTGAACTAACACCATCTAATAGTATATCGTTGCGTTACTGCTGAAGGGTTAGGTTATGTTAGGTCCGCGAAATTATATCAGCGAGGTAAGCAAGGGATGGCTGAAGTGGCAGAAAAATATGCCACTGCCAGAAATATGCAACTGAACACCACTTACACTTATCTTAAGGTGTAATGAGAAAATTAGCTTCGCCTTACTAAAAATGTTCTTTCTATTTAATTATGAAGCCATTATTAAATTCTGTCAAAATTCGCTTACAAAGCAACACGTTTTATTATGTTATGATACACATTGGAGGCCATTGTTACGATTTCAGTGGCAGGTTTAAAACGGCAGCTTGAACGCTAATGTCTAATACAATTGTTCGAGTCGCCCGCACCGTGAAGGGGCATATGCCGGCCTGAGCGCTAGTGAGGTAACGCGCTTCTAGTTTCTCGATTTTTATCGATATCGATAATGGCCTATTAAACTTTCTGAATTTTCATTTCAATCACATAACTATTCCGATGCTATATTCGAAGCGCGGCGAGGAAGGGTTGAAAATCCAATGTAATAGGTTTGACAACGGTATTGTTATAAAATCGTGTAGTAATTTTATGTTTCCGATACCATACCGTATTGCGGAAGGTGCAATACGGTATGGTGTCGGAAATACCTTCGAATCCAATTTGATGCCTGAATCGGGTGGATTTTTTTTCAAGAAAAATCTCTTTAAATTTATTCGGCATTTAACTGTTAGTGAATTAAATAAAACTAGTTTTTACGGGTTAATGCACGAAATTTTCTTTATTTATTGACGTTTCGTAGCCTTCCGCATTTTTTCGAGAGCCAATTAATTTTTTTTGTCTTATTAAAGAATGGATCTGCATCGAGAACATTTTCGTGCTATGATTTTTTACGATTTTAAATGTGGCTTAAAATCTGATGAGTCATTTGATCGATTTCGAACTGCTTTTATGGATAAAGGGCCTTTAAAAGCAACCATATACCGCTGGTGTAGCGAGTTCGAACGCGATCGTCTTACTTTGGGGGATGAACAAAGGAGAGGTCGTCCTACGACGGTTGTCACCGATGAAAGGCAGTAAAAAAAATTATTGAAGAAAACAGACGAATTACGTACGAACACATACAGTATATTCTGCAGATTGGTTCAGTAAGTGTTCACAAGATTTTGCACGAGCACCTTTGCGTAAGGAAGATAGTTTCCCGTTGTGTGCCACACAACCTTAACGGAGCTCGGAACCAGGCCCGTGTGTATTGGTGCAGTGATATGATACAAAAATTTGATGCAGGCTCATCACGGCGCGTTTATCATATTGCAACAGGTGACGAATCCTGTATTTATCAATACAGTCCAGAAAAAAAGCGTCAGTCGACAGTTTGGCTGTTTCAAAATGAACGAACTACGCCTACGAAAGTGAAGCGATCGAGCAGCGCAGGGAAAATTTTGATCGCTAGTTTCTTCACTTTGACGGGGTACCTAATTTCAATTCAACTTCGAGACCAAAGCAACATCAACGCCGAACGGTAAAGCACAAAATGCCTGCCAGAAGTTTTTTCTGCAATGAGCAACAAGCGACCTAACACCGGTCTCCACGGGGTCCCACTCTGTGATCAAAACGAAGGACTTTCTGGACTCCACACCAGTCAGAGTCTTGGGACACCCTCGTTACAGTCCTGATTGGGCTCCGTGTGACTTCTTTTTATACCCTAAAATAGAAGATCAACTCGAAGGGATACAGTTTTGATCGCTGGAAGAAGCGCTAGCAGTTTTTGTAGGCCATGGAAAAGGTGTCTGCGAAGGACTGGAAAAAATGTTTTGAAAATTTGTTCAGACGCATAAAACTTTGTTTAGAGGCTGGTAGAGAGTTCTTTGAAAAGATTTAATATTTTTTTATTTTCATTAAAGTTAGTTTTTAGTTTCTCAAAACTTTGTGAGTGTCTCACGTATAGTGAACATGTTAGTACCTAGGTGTTAAAAATATATTAATTATTCCGCGTTACCTCTAATTTTTTGGTTATCCCACAGGAACCTAACATTTTCTGGTATAAAAATTATCATATGTTATAAATCAGGTTATAAACTATATGCGTACCAAATTTAATCCATATCCGTTTAGTAGTTTTTTGTATGATTGAGTAACAAACGTAAAAACTTTCACATTTAAAATACTAAGTATGATGTCAGAAATACTAAAGATTGTTAAATTTACTTATTTTAATAATTAAATACATATTTTGGAGGGCGGTAACGTTTGATGTCACACCAACCACACGCCATTGTGTTTGATGCTGAATAGTACAGAAAGTAAAGCTTTATACTTCGTGAATCTTTTTAGCCAACTACAACCCTTTATCCAACAATCCCATAACATTAACAAACGAACAGCTGTAATAAAAATTCATTTTCAAATTCATTCGTTCGTTCACAGTTTCTTTATCAAATCAAATAACGGTAGCGGTAACTTAGTGATATTAAATCTAAAGAAAATATAACTAGAAAAAAATCCACGCGGACCTGCTTGGAACCTGGACCTGGGTCTGGCGTGGACTTTTTTCTAGTTTTTTTTTTCTAGTTATATTTTCTTTAAATTTAAACACCAAGCAGTTACATGCTTAAAAAATAAAAATTTGTGGTATTATCTAAGCTTAAAGAGTATATTTTAAAATATTTCACTATCGTTTTATATTATTCTCGACTATGTACTTTTATCATAGGAAAGGAGCTTATTACGTTTTTTTAAATCGCAATGGAGTAAATGTTTTTAGGTAAATATATTAAGTGTATTTTCTCTAGCTTTTCGTACCCAATTAAATAAAGTAATTAGGAATAAATGAAAACGATACCCACAAAACAATATACTCAGTCTATCATTACGCCATTTCCACTCCTTGATTGTAAACACTTACACTGGTAATTACGATCGTATCATGCATACAATAATATTATCGATAAGAAGCATCGATAAGTGGGCCGCCCTTACTGCTTGTCATTAAGGGTGATCCATCAAAATGTCCGCCAGGATTTAGGGTGCTCGGCGCTTGCGCTCTGCTTTTAGGGGTCGGTGGATTGTAAATATCAGAGGAACCAGTAACGCTCCTGCTCACCAAATACGGTGAATAACCCTTACAATGAACATCGTAATTCAACGAAGCGTTTTCAATATTTTCAAAAGAATTATATCTGCAACTAGCTAATCTGTCGATATGACTTAAGATAACAGATGTTCAAAAACGGTTTTCAGTAGGTTTTAGCAGATTTTCATATAGTAAATTTTTCGTTGTCACCGTTTTACTGTGGCCACAATACCAACGCGTACAAAGAAATTTGGTGACTCATTTCTTTGTCGCACTATCCGTAAATGGAATGCTCTGCCCGCTCACGTGTTCCCTCCCTCTTACAACCTGGGATCCTTTAAAAGAGGCGTGAAGAAGCAACATGCAGGCCGGCAGGGTGAGGATGGTTGGTGTGGCAGGTAGAACCGCTGTATCAGCTATCTTCACGTCTGGACTTCACCTTCACTTAACATCAGTTGGGGTGGAGTCATTTGTCGGACCTATCTATAAAAAAAAATAGTTGTATCCATTCGTACGTATGGAGGTGTGGGTCTACATTAACTAAATAATTAAATTAATAATTGATTTACCTTTTAATAAGGTTACTATACAGTTAAATATTTCATAAATGATACGGTACCTTGGGCTTAATATAATAGACTAAGTTGTTTTACTTTGCTAAGTTGGTTGAAAATTGTTTAATCGCCACTTCTTAATTTAAAAATAGTACCTAGCTATACTTAACTTTTATTAATTAATAATATTAATGTGATGAAAGTTGACATCAACACATGTTTTAAATATATGATGTCATCTTTCAATTGACGACTCTGTATGAAACAAAACAGGGAGAGAGAAAAGAAATAGCCCTTGCTGAGTTTCTTGCCGGTTCTTCTCAGTACAAGGTCTCCCGCCGTAGATTTACGAGCCGATGGCGTAGCGTTTGACTTTTACAAGAGCTTGTAACAGCCTAGACTGAATAAATGAGTTTGAGTTGAATTATGCAAGTTACTTAGATTTGCATGACGCATTCTGCCACACACCTTACAAAAGATATTGGTGTCGATTCTAGCATGATTCTCTAAACCTAAACTTAAATTTGACAGCAGTATATCCTTGTCATTCTCTATACAGAACAAAAAGGAGAAACTGATGTTAAATTTAGTTTTAAGTTTAGAGAATCACGCCGGAATCGGGACCATTGTTTAATATACTAACTAGGTCATGATATTATTGATTGATTCTTCAGAGTGGCATGCATATGTTTAAGATATTACAATAGTGGTTAAATCACGTAAGTATTCCTCGATGCAAAACTGTGAAAAGAACTGCACCCATTATTATTTTTATTATGAAGGGCATACGAGCAGACGGCTCTACTGATGGTAAATGAACATCTTCACTCATAGACATCTACAACACTGGCCGGTCTCTAATGAAGAAGTACACTATAGTGTCTCACATTATTTTACTGTCTCTCAGCACATCATTTTATTTTGATACTTCTAAATATTGCACTTAAGCTTGAGCAGCTGGCACTTAAGGTTATTTATTTTAATTTTAAGTAAATAATAACTGAAGTGTTATCAAAGAAGAAAAAAAGTGCGTGATTTTCTAAGAAATCAATCAAGGAAATACCATTATGGCAGATGTACTGATTTTCATTTGACTACGCCTGAGGGTACGAGACTCGTTGTTCAGAAGGGAGCTGGGGGGGAGGCGTAACAAACAAAATTAGATATTCGTGCGGTGTCCCCACAAAGAGAGTGCACCCTGATTGATTGCTCCTGCAAAGCTTTACATTTTCCCTTAGAAGTGTTGGTTTGTTGACCGGTATAAGAAAAAATAATCTACCTACCCTATTTGTATTCATATTTCAAGCAATAGCTTAGAGGCAAGTGTATCAAAAAGAAAACAAATACCTACTCAATTCTCTCGTTAGGAATCATTAAATTAAACAAAATTCATAAATTCAGTAGACGCGAATAGAGTAACATTGAAAATAGTTATAGCAACTATAAATATTTTACATATAGGTAATATTAAATAAAAGCTAAATTAATATATTAGTATTCCTTTCGTGAAGCTTTGTTAAGATATATTATAAGAAAACTCGGCACGTCTGAAGAAGATAACTCAGGACTACAACAAGAAACTAGACCAAGAACACTCGAACTAAAAACAAACGGCGAGCAAAATAAAAGTCAAGACTGGGAAGAGCAATCCAGAAGTCTCGAAACATTACAGGCTGGCTTCATTTGTAGCGAAACAAAGACTTGCAAACGAACTACTTACGAGTATTGATGAGTTGCATTTTCAATTCCACTGACAATGCACGGACTATAATACCCGATGTCGCTGCAGCGTCGTAATGGCGCAGCTTATTAAATGTCGATAGCATAGAAATATCACGACTATTTCATTCTCGTTTAAAATTTCCGTAAAATATTTAGTGTGTTTTAAGTATTTTAAAAACATTAGATAATTGCATCATAATATCAATGATAGAGGCAACTATTTATTTAGATGATACCTTTCAAAAGTATACTTTCGGTAATATTACTAAATTGCTCTCGAATACAAGTAACTCCTTGATGACATAATCTAATATAAATTCTCGAGTTCTCTAAAAGGCTTTCGATTCTATGCCTCAATCGAAATTGCGTCTAACAGCTTCGGCGGCAGAGCACTAAATGCAATAACCGTGAAAGGTACAACCCGTATAGTAGAGCCTTCATTAGGGAAGTGTGAGGCGGAATTGATGTCTGTAGATGGGGGCTCCCCGAGGCGCGAGTCTGGGGCCGTTACTATTCTTGTTATATGCGTGTATGGCACGTAAATAAACCACGTTAGATCTTTTTGAGGGATTTCAATAGCCTCGTTAAATACATGTCTCATTTGTATTGATAAGACACATGAATATAGGGTTCTTGGTGAGATAGTGCGGTGTGCTTGTATTTTGAAGATGAGATGGAGAAGTAAAACCTAAGCCTAATCTAAAATGAGTGAATCCTGGTGCTAAGTGACTTTCCTTGTCGCGGCATTAACTGTAAAGGATATATAGTGCCTAATAGGATTATCTAAAATGAATAAGTAAGACCTGTGGTACTATCTAATAAGGATAAGCACATACGACACTGATATCCTTTACAGTTGGTGCTTTGAAAGGGAATATCATTGAGCACCAGGATATACTAATTTTAGATTAGGCTTCGGTCTTACTTATCCATCTCAGGTGATGCTGTGACCAGGATACTATAGTTATCCATCTTAAAGAGTTAAAAAATAATAAACAAATTGTTATTTTCATGGTACTTGTGAAACGCCCTGACTTTTTGCAATTTAATAATAACAATATATATATAATATATATATTTTCCCAAGAAGCTTCACCCCTCAAAAAATCAAATCCATTAATTGCTGCCCCACATGATGGGGATGCCCCCTTTTGGCAACTAATTTTGGTTTTAATATATATTTACTTTGTAGGAGTTGCCTGTAAGTTACTCTAACTAAAAGGCTTTTCAGTGAAAAGTTGACACAGTCACTAAGGCATAGTTTAGTAGGTGACAGTTAAAAATGACCCTTTGGCGAGACTAACTCGATGCATGCTAGCAGCGCGCCCAATGATTTAGTCCCGCAGCCAAACCGTTGCCGCCATGAATGTAAATGAGGGTTGGGTTGACTCATGTGCCCATTTAGCGTACTGAAAATTTTATGGCCAACCGGTCCTACAAACAAACCTACTTATTTTATATGTAAGTATATAAATACCTATTCTAACTTGACATATTATTTAAAGTATTTGCCCAATTTATTGACATTTTGTTATTGTATTAACGTTTTGATTTGTAGCATGCTAGTATTGACGTTTTGTTTAGTTGCCCAATTTTATTGACATTTAATTATTGAATTGACAGTATTGACATATTATTTAAAGTGTTTGCCCAATTTATTGTCATTTTTTATTGTATTGACATTATTGACATTTTAATTATTGTAATCTGAATCTTAGAATAATAATTATTAATATAAATAATAATTAATTTGAATGCCGATGTTGGCACATCATGTTATGTACTTAGCTAATTATCACTGACTATCTTGTTTACACATGTTGTGACAAATAAAATTTCTTTCTTTCTAACTATTGAAAAAAAAATTGCTTATGAAGATTTTATAAATAATACAAAAAAATGCGGTAATGATTGTACAGACAACCACTCACCAAGTTACCACAAAATTGTAAAATTGTCTCAATAAATTGAGAATATTTTATTAAGCGTTACATATAAAGTTCGACGATCTCCGTGGCCGAGTGGTTTGTACGCCGGTTGTCAAGATGTCACCTACTTGAGAGGTCCCGGGTTCAAATCCCGGTGGGGACAGGTGTTTGTGTGATGAATACGAGCATTTGTACTCCAGTCATGGATGTTTAATATGTATTTCTGTATAAAATATGTTTCTATATGTATCAGTACATGTATTCTATCCGTTATCCTAGTATCCCATAGCACAAGCCTACAATGCTTACTTTGGCGGTAGGCTAATATTTTTTAAGTTAGAAAAATAAATCAAAATTATTATACATATAATTTATACATTACTTAATATGATAGAGCAAATCCATTTAAAACTTTATAAGTATATTATTACTAGCGGCCCGCCCTCGCTTCGCTTCGGTGTAGAGCTGAAGTGTAGACTACAGTTTTTGTTCTCAGGCTTGTATTATACACAATAACACTCATCTATGATTCTTCATATACCTGTCAATTTTGTTGTCCTGTCAAATTGACAAAGTTTCATACAAACTTTCATTCCCTATTTTATCCCCTTGGGGGTAGAATTGATCAAAATCCTTTCTAAGCGGATGCCTACGTCATAACATGTACCTGCATGCCAAATTTCAGGCCTATCAGTCCAGTGGTTTGGGCTGTGCGTTGATAGATCACTATGTCAGTCAGTCACCTTTGAGTTATATATATAGATTGGAATGTTTATTCCTCACTCGGAATTATGATGAAAATGTTTGAATGGCATTAGATCCAAATAAATGGTTTCAAAACTGTATGTATTATATGTATTAGTTTTAATAACAGTACCACTAAAACTTACAGAAGCTTCTAAATTTACATTTCCTTATATTGAAATTGGCATAAACCAGACTTTAGTTTTTAATAAAACATAGCATTCAACGACATCCATTTTACTAGAAAAAAATCCACGCGGACCAGGCAGCGGAAGGGACTCGAACCCGCACCCTTCGCAATCCTGGTCCGCGTGTTTTTTGAAGTTATACTTCTTTATGAAAATTATGCGCGTTATGAAAAAATGATGACAGTGAAATTTTAAGATGCGCTCATCACTGTAACACAAAATTTTAACAGCATGAAGTTGGCTGGACCAACTTCATGCTGACAGCCAAACAATGCTGACAGACAAACTGGACAACCAAAGAACCAGAAACCACATCTTTATTTTTTGTAATAAAGTAACAGTTATAGGTATTCATATTTATAATATCAAAAGTATTTATTAATCTGGAACAACGGAACCAAAGCGCGATTCAGGAGACTACAGCGCCATCTCTTGACCATTGGTGTAGTAGAACCAAAAACCACATCTTTATTTTTTGTAATAAAGTAACAGTTATAGGTATTCATATTTATAATATTTATCCACATGTTTCTAGTTTGTATATTCGGAATACGTGTTTGAGTTTCATACAAGTGCAAATCACATATGTTCTAATAAATTATATTCAGTAGCGATTTTAATTGAATATTTTGATTATTTATTTATTTTTTCAAATTAAAACTGAACTTTATTGACTGTGTCCTTTTCCAGACTTTTTATTAATTTATTGTAATTAATTATTTGCATGCAATTAAAAACTAATTTTAAACGATGCCAAAGAAGGATAACTTCTCACGCGCCTACATAAGTACACGCACCCATTTTTTTTTCTAGTAAAACTTTTCTTTAGATTTAAACATCTAGCAGTTAAATGCTTAAAAATAAATAAAAACATAACTATAATTGCTATTTCTTCTTTCAAATGTTTAATACTTGAATAAGTATTCATTTGACATTGTGGGCTACCTACAATGCGAAGAGATGGCGCTGCCTTGCAGATTAAGGCTAGGTAAATTTCGACGAGGCCATCAGGGCCGTGGTAGCATAATTGGTCAGTGCATTCGCCCGGATTGCGAAGGGTGCTGGTTCGAATCCCGTCCGCTGTCTAGTCCGCGTGCATTTTTTTCTAGTAAAACTTTTCTTTAGATTTAAACATCTAGCAGTTAAATGCTTAAAAATAAATAAAAACATAGACATCCATTTTCTTTAACTGTTAAAATCGAATACTGTTTTAAACTTGAATATCAAGTGTACTGATTATGCGCTACGCGGTCGGAAACCAAGTTGTACATTACGCATACGGGTGTCACATAAAACTTGAGAGCAACGGGAACAATTGTGGAAAATCAGCTTTGGATAAAGTTCCGCTTTTAACGGGTTTGTTTTACTTACCAAGCTCCCTTGTTCAGAGAATGAAATGACTGTAACAGTAATGTCATGTTACTGAAACTTTGTAGACTGTTTAAATTTGACATCTGCTACATGTTTTAGTAGAACTACCAATGAAATACAGAGTTATTTTAATAAAATTGTGGTATAGGATTGGAAGTCTATGTTGTACAGTCCGATAATGTTGGTATTATTATCATAATGATTACATAACCAACCGACATTTTTTTAATAAAAACAGAAAAAAAAATAAAAAAAAAAATATTAAAAATAAATTTATTAAAAAAAAAATTAAAAAAAAAATGTCGTATTGGATTAGAAGTCTATGTTGTACAGTCCGATAATGTTGGTTATGTAATCATTATTATCATCATCACCAGCCTATTAATGCCCCCACTGTTGGGGCACAGGATTTACCTATGGATGTAATAGGGAGATGGGGCCATAACCCACCACGCGGGCCCAGTGCGGATTGGTGGGTGCTAACGACTGCCGATGCAGCCGGGAGGTGTCTTCCGAAGCACGGAAAGCTCGATATAGTAAATTTTTGGTCACCCATCCAATGACCGACCACTGCGAAAGTTGCTTAATTTAAACGATCGCAGCCGAACGCGCTAACCACTTGCGTCATCTTGGATAATGTATAATTTATTGTTATGGAAAAAGGAATAGACACAGCGCAGCTGGTTTTAAGCCTACCCATCGTCTTATAGTTCATCTTATAGTTGGTTATATAAAGTCAATTATTATTGTCAATTAAATGTTAAATATGAGGAGCTCGATGGCGCATGTGGCTGTGGCGTTCGGCTGCGATCGTTGAAGTTAAGCAACTTTCGCAGTGGTCGGTCATTGGATGGGTGACCAAAAATTTACTATCTCGAGCTCCTCCGTGCTTCGGAAGGCACGTTAAGCCATTGGTCCCGGCTGCATTTGCAGTCGTTAGCACCCACCAATCCGCACTGGGCCCGCGTGGTGGGTCATGGCCCAATCTCCCTATTCCATCCATAGGGAAGGCCTGTGCCCCAGCAGGGGGGAGATTAATAGGCTGATGATGATGAAGTGTTAAATATATTAATAAATATGTAATTATTGTTCATTAGACATATTATTTATGAAACTATAATAAAGATACTGTTTACCTCGTATTTCATTTAAAGGTCATTAACCTGAGAATTCTCTTACAGCTCACAATGGCCATCGAACGCTTCGAATATGACTGGCAATGGCCCAAGCCTCCATTATTGCTACGTGCTACGGTATTGTGCTACGCCGTAGTAGCTACGAATGTGCACTTTTGCTCATATTGTACTGACCGAATGCATACCTTGCTTTCCTGACGGAAAAAGTTTTAGCGGATATTAAGAAATGACTTATTTGTATTTAAGTATATCGAAAAGTAACAACATTATTTGGGTGGGTTAGCTGCAATGCGAAGGGATGGTGCTGCCTTGCAGCCTAAGAAATACTAGGGAAAATTCGACAACATGTACTTAAAATTTTGATTTTTAAGCATGTAACTGCTCGATGTATTGATCTATAGAAAATGTAACTTGAAAAATTCCACGCAGACTAGGCAGTCGGCGGGAGTCGATCCCGCACCCTTCGTAATCCGGGTGAACCTACAATGCAAAGAGATGGCGCTGCCAGGTCATAAACTATATGCGTGCAAAATTTCATCAAAATCCGTTTAGTAGTTTTTACGTGATTAAGAAAAAAAAGAAACACAAATTTATAAAATAAATAGATATTTCCAACACTCACACCACTTAGCCTACCACCAAAGTAAGCACTGTATAGGCTTGTGCTATGAGATTCTAAGGGTAACCGATAAAATACATATATATTAATACATATACAAGTATATTTATGTAGAAATACATATTAAACATCCATGACTGGAGTACAAATGCTCGTATTCATCACACAAACATCTGACCCCACCGGGATTCGAACCCGGGACCTCTCGAGTCGGCGACACCATGAAACCCGGCGTACAAACCACTCGGCCACGGCGGCTTACGATTACATATTGTTATTTCTAGCCACTAGAGGTGTTTTTAATTGCCTCGCGCTCTTTTTTCTTTTGCATTGGCAATAACAATGTCAAAGAAAATGAGCGTAAGGTATTTGAAAACCTTCCGCGGTCAGAAATAACAAAAATGAAATCGAAAGCGTTAGCGTTTTCCAAAGCATTTCAATTGTTGGTAATTCCTACTGGACGCACTAAATTATTGAGTGAGGCTCCACTGACGCGTGCATTGCGCACAATCAACAAAATTAATGAAAAGATGGACTTATTCGTTTGTGCTCTGAGCGAATTTTCAAAACTAGCTGAGTGGATTATTATCGGTTGCAATTAATTATTTTTTCCAATGTGTTTGTAAATGTGTATTATAATGGATTTCTTAAATGGATGTATCTATTGCCTTGGGTATATACCTGTAATAATAGAAGTATTTGATATAAATAAATAAATAAATAAATTTCCGATAGGCGAATGGCTCCCAGTAGGTACCCTTAGCACGAACCAATATCGAATTCGAATAATTTGCTAGTGAGAAATGTCTTTGTCTCTGTGCACTGATTTTTAGTTCTCGTTACGTCCGTTGTGGCGCTGCGGTTCAAGTTTCCATACAAAATTTGACATTGACATTTCGGACTCGCAAACTAATCGAATTCGATATTAGTTCGTGCTAAGGGTACAGGTATCTTGTGGGATGACGCGGAAGAATCCCTAAACGGGGATCCCGCAGCTCCGTGCTAAGCAGCTTAGATGGTATTCGCAGGACTTTTTTAGCGGATATTATACCGTAAAGTTGTTAGACAATCTTGTATTACATAGACGAGACAGCTTTACAATTAAAAAGAAACAGTTGTGTCTACCACAAGGCGCACACCAAGACGAAACTGTTTTGTCTACGATGCAACACACACCATTTTCATCAGTATCAGAAAAGATTTCACCAATTATTTATTATATAGAAATTAAGGCACCAGCCCAGAAAGTTTTACCAGTAATTTCGAATGAATGTATCTTTGATAAAATTTATGGACCCATATATTACTTATTTTATCGTATGTATTATACATTCTTTCAGTATCGATTATCATCCCTAATCGCTAGACAATTTTGTCATTGGTGTGCGCCCTCGCATACATTACAAAGGGAAGCGGACAGTCGTTAGTCAGACTTGTCGCTTTGCAGTTCTTGTGTACATAAGACTTTTTTGTCTATGAGACGTCTCATTTCGAATGTGCGCATCTTCATAATTTTTGTTAAGCAATAGTCTGTCTTGAGACTGTCGTGACTCTAATCTGCGCTCAGCCTAAGAGTTGCGAGATCCTTGGTGGGCAGCCACTGGGGGGTCCGTAAGACTTGCGGGAGCCAGGTGTGAGGTCTGTTCGGAGGTGTGCCTCTTAAAGGTGCAGTCGTCTGTAAATAGATTTTTTTCCTGCGTATTAAAAAAAAAAGGTATCTTGTGGGATGACTAATGCTTCCCGTCTTCTTTTAGCCAGCCGGCGGCGGCTCGGTATCCCCCGGGAATCAACCCGCGACCCGCGACGCGACACGCCACACGCATTTATCGCTGTACCGTTTCCCAGGCGGTCGACCACGATATGCCCTGGGGTGAGACAGTATAGGTAACTAAAAGTCAGTACAGAATGTTGCATCCAGCTCCGCCAGCTTCTCGTGCAAATTGAGATTTTGAAGTCTAAAAAGGACAATTCTAAAATCTATATACTTAGTCATGTCAATTCTTTAGTAATTGCTTAAGTTATGTAGGTATGCAAATAGAATTTGGATCGAACCGTGAAAACCTGTTCTGAGGAGTTATTCTCTCTTATTCCACCTTCCCCTTTCCTTTAGAGGACCACGCGCGCTGGCTTACGTTGTCACCGTCTAACTGTGGCTACAATTCCAACGCGTACAAATAAATTTGGTGACTCATTTCTTTGTCGCACTATCCGTAAATGGAATGCTCTGCCCGCTCACGTGTTCCTTTCCTCTTACAACCTGGGATCCTTTTAAAGAGGCGTGAAGAAGCAACATGCAGGCCGGCAGGGTGAGGATGGCTGGTGTGGCAGGTAGAACTGCTGTATCAGCTATCTTCGCGTCTGGACTTCACCTCCATTTAACATCAAGTGGGGTGGAGTCATTTGTCGGAACTATCTATATAAAAAAAGCAAAACACAATTTCTTTTATAAACTTATAAGAATTTATTATCAACCAACCCAACTAAATAAAATGTCGTTCTCATTCTAACTTATGTGTTTACAAAAATATTGATTGCATTAAAAACTCTCTGTCTGACCACCGTTGCTCGACAAAATGCCCTGATACGATTAATGTATTAAGCTGAGAGACATGTGTTCCTGTCCATCTCAATAACATCGACCATATGTACATACGAATAGAGTTCAAATTCAAAATATGGAAGCGGAAACAAGATAGATTGTATTCGATTCCCAGGAGAGAGGAGGCAAAGCTGAATTAGTGATGTTACTGTGATGAACGACTATCGATGTATTGTTATTAAATGAAACACATGGGCAATAATTGGGCATAACTTTTTTTGTAGTTTTAGTTAAAAAACCGACAAAGTATGAATCGGACTCAGCTGATGATCAGATGATTACATACCATCTGTTTAAGTTTAACATTTTAAATACAGCAAAAATAGAAATTAAAAAAAAAAACGAATATATGGATACCGGCCTTATTTTTTGTAAAAAATATAGAAATATGGAGATACTCTATGAATATACCATTCTTAAAGAATAAACATTAATTTAAAACATACCGACGGTCGAACAATAGGATATTTGACAAGTTTTACAAACAATCTCACGTTATTGACTAATGTTTATGGAGTCCGTAAAAAGTGGATATTCATCATTCTGTTGTGTATTTCAGTAAAAATAACCAAATGAAATCTCCATTTTCAAGTTGCCGCGAAAACGTTTCTCTGGACAATATGGCGTCTCACTGGTGTGTGACGTCACACGACTGTTATTTAAACGTCAAACGATACAATGTAATGTCACTTTAACCGGAAGGTTACTTGCGTGTGACGTCATTTTAGGCTCCGCCAATCCCAAGCGTTTTGGGTGACGTGACAATAGATAAGAAAACTATTATCTTATTCGCGGGTTTTTAGTAAAATTATGAATATATTTTTTTTTGTAAAAATAGTGAAACCCCTGCCAATATTTATTCTAAACACAGATGCTAACAATTAGCACTTTATTTTTAATACTATCAAATACCCTATTGATAACAGAGTCTTAGTGAAAATATATACAGATATCGAAATATCGTTAAGCAAAGAAATGTTTTACACATCACTAGGGGGCATTGTCGCGGGGTGTCGGTCGGTCGGTATGTCTGTCTGCGGCGCGTGTCGGATGCGTTAGCCCTTTCTGCGGAGTCAGCGGGAAATATCAAATATCATACGAGCGTGAAAGCCTTTTATTTGGGAACTAGCGGCCCGTAGTCCATCCGCTCCAGTGCACATACACCTTAGTAGTGGGACACTGTTCGACGGTTTGTGGTGTGTAAGATGACACTCGACGTTTATTCATAAAACTAAAGTATAATAATTGGGTAACAAACAATAGGCGGTATGAGAAATGGAATACCAATTTATTGTCTTGTGTATTTAACATGAAAATTGAGAGCAATTAACTATTCTGACATAAAAATAAGCTCATAATATTACTAAAACTCATGAAAGAGAAAAGTATTTTTTGTGCTATTCTCACCTAACCGAAAACGCCTTTAATGACGTCACTTGCTTGTAAACATACTGTCGAATTGGCATTACTTTGTAAAGATATTGCGATTCGATTTTGACAAGTTTTGTATTTGAAAATAATAAGTTCTGCCTAAGAAAAACTGAGTTTCAATTTCCGCGCATTACTTGAGATAAGAAGGTACCTTGCATTGGCCACAACTAGACATTGATGGACTTATGTATATGTACCTCGGCTTCGCCTCGACCCACGGACATTAATTGGACCAATGTTGTTAAATAT
Organism: Chilo suppressalis; assembly: GCA_902850365.2. Lineage (NCBI taxonomy): Eukaryota > Metazoa > Arthropoda > Insecta > Lepidoptera > Crambidae > Chilo > Chilo suppressalis. Next base: position 965,533 of record OU963905.1, on the reverse strand, counting down.
TCTTAGCCGAGGTTTGAATATTGCGATTTTATTAGAAATATGACATTACTAATTAGTGTAAATCATAAAATACAGTGTATTTTACATGTACTTACTAAAAGTAAGTTATCCGACAGAAACATAGCTTATTTGGTTTGCAAACTTTTGAATGCACATTGTGTCATCGTGATATTGGCTGAGTAATAACCGAACTAATTGAAAATAAGATCTCACGCCTCAAGTGAGGCTATATTTACCGAGACGGATTTTACGCGCTGACACGTTATCTGTAGTATTGTTGATCGAAGATTCGTATACTATATATGTCTTGGTGTGAATAATGCGGAGGAGCTAGATGGCGTGTTCGACTGCGATCGTTGAAGTTAAGCAACTTTCGCAGTGGTCGGTCATTGCATGGGTGACCAAAAATCTCGATATCTCGAGCTTCTCCATGCTTCGGAAGGCACGTTAAGCCGTTGGTCCCGCCTGCGTATGCAGTCGTAAGCACCCACCAATCCGCACTGGGCCCGCGAGGTGGGTCATGGCCTAAACTCCCTATTCCATCTATAGGGAAGGCCTGTGCCCCAGCAGTGGGGACATTAATAGTTTGATGACGAGAATAATGCTAACTTAATTTTATAGTAAGCCACACTGTAAGTTTTCCTCAATAAACACATTATAGCCAGTTACAATTTAAATCTACGATGATCAAACTGTTTCGTTAGTAATCGCAATTTCGCCCGCTCCATCGGATATTTTCGTACAAATATCCATTAGGGCGGATACAGCACCAGCAGGTGCCACTCGGCAGTAAATCACGTAGGAATAATTTTCCTGGGTAGAGGTTGTAAATCAAGGAGCCGCGGGTAAAGAGCGGAGGGTACGCGTAAAGCTGGGGTAGAGATACGCCACGCAATTAAACCTTCTAGAAATTAACAGTCTTATCATAGGTGATCGGTTCGTAATCCTGGATTTTTGTACTGCTCACGTCAGTCCCACGAAATTTCGTGAAAAATATTTGTAAAACAAAACTTTATGTAAGTAGGTACGACGCCTCATGCTATTTGAAATTCGAACCAAAAAAAAATAAAAGGAGTTTTTGGCGGGATTCCATCGAGTGCGGTTGGCGTCTTATTTTAATTATTCTTAAATTTGTTCATAGTGGATATTGTGAAATAAAATCGGTGTGATTTTGTGTTACAACTGTCTGCGCAACTGAAGAATTAGTGGAATCTTTAAAATATACGCTATTCTGGTCAAGTGGACGTGAGAATTTTATTGTAGTATTGACTACCTCACAGAAGCTTATCGAAAAAGTCAGCTCGATACATTTCGTGCCAAACACTTCAAGAAACATTAGAATGCGTCACACCGACATTCTAATGTAAAAACAAAAACAAGATTAATTTAATTAAAGACCAGGCTGTATGGGCATTGTTCCCTTTGCCTTCCCTAAAACGGGAGAACTTCAACAAAAAAAAAAGTTCAGAAAGGTCTCCCTAGGACTTTTTGGCGGGATCGGGAAGCGTCACTTTAGCAGTTTTGTTTTTGTTGTTGAAAATTGTGTTGTGGCGGATGTTAGTGTCTAATAATGGTGGATTGTTAACCACCAAGTGGTCGGGAACATGCACAAGTGTTGGCAAGTGAAACAAAATAGCGGAAAGTGTCTTTCGACGTTCCCTCAAGAAGTCCACGGGGAGGTTCCAGTAAATCCCCACACATTTACTGAAACATAGGGAAAGGGGGTTTGACTTGACTGCCACTTACTTTGACTTGATTTTTTACTTTGACCACGAGTGCTATAGAATTTGTAAACATTTTAACACTTGACATTGGCTAAATGCACAAGCCGTGCGAAGCCATTTAGAGAAAAAAAAAGGTCTCCCTATTTTGGAACTAGTGGCAGTTTACGGGGGTCAAATAAATAAACTCAAAATTATAAAAAATGATTAAATAAATTAACCAATAAATTCAGACATAGATAATAAAGTTCTTAAATCTTCTAATGAAATATCCGAACGCTCAATAACAGTCTTTCGAAGGTAGCTCGGCAAAGTAAATAAAATCATTATTCAGACGATGCATCCTGCAAAGGATGCGAAACGTCAATAAATAAATAAATCAGTGTATCTATACCGTTGAAACTTCTTATTTTTTTCTTTTTTTTAAGTTGAATTTCTCCATTTCGGCCATTCATTGGTTAAATTGAAACTTGTTACAATTAATGAGTGGTGTACGTGAAAACCTAAGAAATAAATATAAAAGAAGTATGTAGAACCTTTTTGCCAAAAAGTAACGTTTTTGGTCATCCCATTCATGATATTATTATTGTCAATATTGAATGAGCTGTTGACATGTAAGATTTTTTGAAGTGAAATTAACTATTTTACGCACGCTTGACTTGGGGATTTGTAAGCGTGCGAATGCGTTGCGCGTTACGAAAACTGTGTTCGGGCAAGGCGAACGGAAGTTCAATGGGGGATATAAGTAAGAGAAAGTAGTGCGCGCGCACATTTTCTCTCTCTCTTTCTCTTATAGCTAGTAAATGAAATATGTATATGTACATAAATATATATATATATATATATAAATATATATTGTACACACATTACATATACCTATACTAGCAGTCCCAGCGAATTTCGTACCGCCATAAAAAATAGGGGTTGGTGGTAGAAGGGTAAGGTTGTATGTATTTTTGTATGATGATGTATCATAAAAAAATTAAAAGGAAAAAATTTTGTCCAAAAACAAATAAAAACTTTAAGGGTCCGATTCTCAGACCTACTGAATATGCATATAAAATTTCACGAAAATCGGTCGAGCCGTTTCGGAGGAGTTCAATTACGCACACCGTGACCCGAGACTTTTATATATTAGATTTTATACATACAGATGGAGCTAAAGAAGTATCACTTTTTGTTTATTTATTTTTTAATGGTTTTCTAAGTCACACATTGATGAAACATAAAAATATCTGCCAAACTATTACAATAGTTAGTCGCCAGAGTTCCCGTGGATGACGATTAATTACAAATGACTTACAATGTGTTACTTATGTTAAAGAAAACAAGTCAGTAGTTACTATTATAAAAATACATCATATTTACACTCTGCAAACCTTTATATATAAATAAAAAAGATTGTGTGTGTCAGCTCCGACGCACGACCGGAGTTTACACTTTAAAAACGATTGTCTTTGAACAGACACAAAACAAAATCAAGTCCGAAGAAGTCGGTTACAAGTAGAGATACCTCAGGAATCGTCCCATGGTTTCGACTATCATAGTTTCCATGTCACACATCTTATCATCTAACATCAGCGATATTCATCATATATTTTATTATGTATTTCTGGAAACACACAATTTCATAAATATCACACACTAGTCATCATTTTGTAAATATGTATTATAATTCCATCTGTGCTGAAAATCATTATTCCAGAGTGCTGGACACTTACCGGCATTTCTCTATATTCTGTTATTTATTTGTTTTCATTAATTTTGCTCCGATTTTATCTATTTTTAGTTTATATATTTTATTGACATTTGTGACAACTTAATGTTTTTTATCCGTTGCCATGGCTAAAAGTGAAAGGTGCGCAGATGAGGTTGCGCACAAAAGCGTAACGAGGTCATTAAAGTCATTCATCGATAGATTTTACTCCTCACATTTTTCTCATACCGGGCCCCTTATATATGCAAATCGATTCTTAAGGAGTAAACTCGAATAATTTATATGAGATTCGTGTGATATTCTCAAAAAAAAAAACTTATGTTTACGCGGCCGAAGTCTCAGGTGGCCACTAGTAACATTATAAGTAAACATGGCTGAACGGATTTTGATGAAAACCGGCACTTCAGTCGTGTGGTCATAGGCACACTCGTATTTTTGGAGTTTACTCCTTAAGAATCGATTTGCATATATAAGGGGCCCGGTATGAGAAAAATGTGAGGAGTAAAATCTATCGATGAAGGACCTTTACGTTTTTGGTGCGCATCCTATGTCGCGCGCGAACCTTTGACAAACAAAGATGACGGATTGACATATTTTCATTAATTTGTTAATTTACCCTTTCATACAGTATCAATCTTTTCTAAGTTAAATAAACTCTTTTGGCGTCTGGTTAGACTATCGAACTTAAGGAGTAAATTCCAGTCGTGCGTCGGAGCTGACACACACATTTTTTTTTGCGTTACGTTCCTTAGAATATTATTAAAAAGCCGCGGGATAGAGGGGGGGGGGGGGCGGGTAGGGACGCCCAGTAACCGTAACGTAATTAAACCTAGAAATTAACATTCTTATCGTGTGAGATCGGTTCGCGTCCCTTGATTTTTGTACTGCGCACGTCAAACCGGAAAATTAAGGTTTGAACCCTGCATCAGCAGTTAATGAGTTTAATCGAATGTGCCACGGGGGTTCATGTGGTCCATATTAATGTTATAATATCGATAACTGAATTTGAAACTTGTGTTATAAGTACAAAATTGATGAGTAAATTTTTGGGGTTTATTTTTTTATTTTATTGTAAAGCATGTAACTGCATGATGTTTAAATCTAAAGAAAATATAAATAGAAAAAAATCCACGCGGACCAGGCAGCAGACGGGACTCTAACCCGCACACTTCGCAATCCGGGTGAATGCACTGACCAATTATGCTACCACGGCCCTCACGGGCCGCGTCGAAATTCTTCTAGCCATTCTTAAGCTGCAAGGCAGCGCCATCTCTGGTCAGCGCAGCGCAGCCTGGTCCACGTGGAATTTTTTCTAGTTATATTTTTTTTTTAATTTTTGAGATACTTTATATATTTATTAATAAATATTTCCAACACTCACACCAATTAGCCTAGCCCCAGAGTAAGCACTGTAAGGCTTGCTAAATCCAGCGTTCAAACCACACGACCACGGAGGTCGTCACTAGTCGGAAATTTTCGATAACTTTAATTTCATAAAGATTTTTCGCATCAAACACTGCGCTTCTCAGTATAAGCTGCAACAAATATTTTGTAATTAAAAGAAAAAAAAACATGAATTTTCATTTATTCAATACATATACTAAATGAGTTCATTTACATTCTGTTAAACCTTCGCCGTATCTTTTTACTATTCCGCAAAATGAAACGTTTTGTGAGCAACCGCAAAAGATAACTGACCCTTTTTCCACGTTTCAAACGCGCCTCCCTCTCACACTTCTTGCACCTGAAAATCTGAATCTTTTGTAAGAAAAAGGCAGAATCACTCGCGGTCCATTGAATTTCACTTAGGCCTGCACCGAACCGCCATTAATAATACTAGGGCGCGAGCCGTCAATGGCGGAACGGACCAACGAAATGTTGCGGAAAAATATTGTGGAGAAAAAACATCATGTAGGTACGAAGAGTCACGATATTTGAAATTCGAACAAAGAATGTAAAACATGTCACAACAAGGAATCAAACTCGTTAAATGCAATCGAAATGAGGAGCTTGAAGGTGGTTAGCGCGGTCGGCTGCGATTGTTGAAGCTAAGCAACTCTCCCTGTGATCGGTCATTGGATGGGTGATTAAAAATTAACTATCTATAATCTCGTGCTTCAGAAGACACGTTAAGCCGTTGGTTGGTTAAGCTGCATCAGCGGTCGTTAGCACCCACCAATCCGCACCGGGCCCGCGTGATGTAAATTTTGGCTAATCGCGTAACTTACGAAACGATTTTGTTAGGTTTTTTAGTTAACAAAACTTTTTTCAGATCATCCTACACCTATAGGACAGACGCAAACGAAAATGTACGACGTTCTCACCTTTTTTCATTTCCCCGTAAAATAAGAAAGCGTTTGAATAACTTTAAGTGCTCCATTCGCCCTTTTGCGGCTAAAAAATGAACCTGTGGTTGCGTCGGGTGCAGATAAAATGGGATGAATGGGGGACTTTAGCCCAGCACTGGGGCTAACAGATAAAGTGGGCCGACAGCGGTGACTTTAGAAAATTATGAGAGGTGTTGAGGGATTTTGTTTTTACAAAAATCATAAATTCGTTTATATCCAACCGCCGCCTACGACTTCGTTTGCATTATGTCTTGAATAGGTGGTAGAAAAAAATATTGGGCGATTCAAAAAAGCTAATTCAATAAGTCAATTTGAATTAAGTTTAATTTTATTTTCATTTCATTAACTTTAGTTTTTTGAGAATCGCTCCGAAACCTAATTTTTGTTTGGGACAAAAAGTATTCGATGTCTCAATCCATATAATAAAGTATACGTGTGCTAAATTTTATACAAATTCGTCCAGCTGTTTTCCCGTGTTTAAGTGGCAAGCAGACAAACTTTCACATTTATTTTATGACTAAGATTATGAATTCTGGGAAAACAATTCTATGTGCTTCGCCAAGAACTCACTATAGGTCCTAAATTACATCTAAATTGATTCAGTGATTTAAATATGACCGTTAGTCATAAACAATTTCGTATTTATAATGTCAATATGGATGGACAGCATAGGGATGATGGCTGAAGCATGATGGCTACACTCTTCACAAATCACTATCCCTTTTTTCAATCTTCTCTACTAAGTGGACTTCACTTACACTTATCATCTGGTAGGGTGGGATAATTTCCTGCGTATTTTATTTATTTAACTGCTAGATGTTTAAATCTCAAGAAAATTTTACTAGAAAAAATTCCATGCGGACCAGGCAGCAGATGGGACTCATTGCATTGGTGAGTCGCCAGCGAAGAGTGCGGGTTTGAGTCCCGTCTGATGCCTGGTCCACGTGGAATTTTCTGTAGCAAAATTTTCTTAATAGGTAACATATTTTTATAGTGTTAACGAAATACTAATACAATCTTAGTTCCAAATATTAAATAAGAATAAACGATACTTTTACGAATCCTTATCGTTAAAAATGGGACTTCACCTTTTTGTTTTTATTATTAAATTTACGATGTTTAGATAATCTCCATAGAATAAAAAGATTTAGAACAGCAATTTAACAAAAAACTTGAAAAGCTTTTGAGCGAGCACAAGGAAGAGAGCAAAAAAGTTGGTGTAACAAAATGGCAGCGCTCGAGAAATAGAAGGAATTATTGTCGAGTCACAGAGTACTTCACCCACTGCAGAGAACGCAGTACTCAATTTTTATTTGAAACCGTAATCGCCAATGAGGGCTACCGTTTTCTGCCTCACCAGATGGCGCCACTGTTGAGTGAGGTCCTAAATTGTCCTAAAAAGTTTATTAATACGCACATGAAATCAAAGGTTACATTTAGATCGTATTTTAACACAAAAGAACCATATCCTAAACATAATAGGCCATGCCACAGTGACGCGCAGTTCCGTTTTATTCGGAAAAAATGGGAACATAATTATTTTTCTAAGCTCAAATTTTTATTATCTGACATTCATTGCCACATAACTCATATTTGCCATAATTAAGCCGAATTGTTACCAATTATTCACAACATTATTTTAATTAGAAATAAATCCGCGTAGTCAACCAACAAGCAATAACATTTGACATTTCGGAGACCTCACGCTATACTAGCGCCTCTAGCGGCGGATTCATACGCGATAGCCCTCATTGGCTGCGTGCGGGAAGAGCAAGCTGCATTTTGATTGGACACGTTAGTGTGACGTCACGGTCGGATGGTTGGTGAAACGATGCATCGTCGTTTTCCCACATACGGGAGCTTAGCAGATTTTCCGGCCGAATTCGAGCGCTCATCTGAATCGAATTAACCTCCATCTTACAGAATACCATAGTAAATAACATTACATTTTGTAGTTTTTATGTTTCTGTCGGTGAAGTAAGGTTCCCGGGCCACGGGTAGGGAGGGGTACCAGGGTAGGCAACACCCTTTCTTTCAGAGGACCACGCGCACTGGCCTACGTTGTCACCGTCTAACTGTGGCCACAATTCCAACGCGTACAAAGGAATTTGGTGACTCATTTCTTTGTCGCACTATTCGTAAATGGAATGCTCTGCTCGCTTCCGTGTTCCCTCCCTCGTACAACCTGGGATCCTTTAAAAGAGGCGTGAAGAGGCAACATGCAGGCCGGGAGGGTGAGGATGGCTGATGTGGCAGGTAGAACTGCTGTAACAGCTATCTTCGCATCTGGACTTCACCATCACTTAACATCAGGTGGGCCGGAGACATTTGTCGGACCTATCTATAAAAAAAGAGCGCGAGTGATATCTTTAATACCGCAAGCGTCTGTAGACTTTGGTGGCCGCTTACCATCAGGCGGACCATACGTTAGTTTCCCACCCTTTTAAGAGGGGAGGCGCGCAGTGTTTTTTCCAAACATACGCTCTCGACTGAAATGAAATGAAAAGTCATTTATTCAGTCTAGGCTGTTACAAGCACTTGTGAAGGTCAAGAAGCTACGCCATCTACGACTACGCCTGATTTCCCCTTGATTTTAATCACTTAAGAATTGATTTAAAAAAAAATACTCATTCTGTGCTCCTGTGTTTTCGTTTTTTCGATAACTTGTATTTTAAAGAATCTAGAAGCCCTCAAAAAAGGCCAAAAGTAAACAAATTGTTATCACCGCTAAAGACATCCAGTGTGGAGATTTAAAAAGCTTTTACAACAAAAAATCAAAACATAGATGCATAGTATAACTACTTATCATTCATTTTGTAAAATTTCTTTTACATATATCTAATTAGCGAAGAGGATATCGTAGGGAGCCCAACCTCGAATTTTGCAAATTTTATACGCAATTTTCAGCGTTAACTATTGTTGTCCCTATCACACGGTATTTGCCAGTGCGTGACAGCAATAGTATTTTCAAATACCTATTTTTCAAATGTCCCTCAGCTCGCGTCCGCTCTTAATATAAAAAAAAAACGTCTGGAGGCGTGTCAGATGCATATGTAGTAATACCACGGTAATAATATCATACAGTATTCTATCTTCATACAAACGGTCGGAAAGTGAGTCATACCTACGCCACTCGAGTTCGATGTGCTCTCGGCGTGCACCCAGACCGCGCCGCAACGACGACCGAACGGTCTGAATTGTTTTTTATGCAGTTAGCCGTGCTTAAACATGCGTTTTGTATTGTAAATATTTGATTTAATTAAGTAGATACCTACATAATTTAGTATGGCAAAGAACAAACGACGATCAATATCGTACAACAGCACAATTGCTGTTTTTGGTTGCTTGAACTCTTCAATAACACACCCAGAGATATCATTTTTTAAATTACCTGAAATATTGGAAAGGTGTCTTACCTTTATAGAATATTTTTTATATACCTATCTACTAGTACGTTATTTGTTTCTAATATTTAGGTATTTCGGTTTTTCCATCGGGCAAAATATCTGGAATAATATATAAATAAGTGGTTAGGATGAAAAAAGAGACAAACGAGTAATCTACCTACACTCGCGTTAACAACAAAACTACATAAAATACTGTAGGCTGGCGGCCCTACCGCGTGCCAACGCAGCGTTCGGTGTAGGCATTTATTTTCAAGGACAGGGCGGAGTCACAATACTGTATAGATAATATTACCGTGGTAATACTACCTAGCTTCACGCAAACGGGTGCCTTTGTGCGGTCTCTCGTAGGGGTGCTCTGTGTGTCCAGTGTACGTACAGCGCCAGACGCTTTCTTGTCACTGTTTTTTTCTTAACACACCATCTTATTTTCCCTTGCGACAATACAGAATAGTCTTGTCATTTAGCTGCAGTGTTATTTTGAAGAATGTTATTAACTCAGACGTGTGCTTCAATTTAAACGGCAATTATATTCTACAGAGTGTAATACTTTAGATTTTTTAAGACTTTTTTTATAAGAACTTATATATTCATCGAAATTTAAATTATTTGCCCGCGCACGTGTTCCCGCTACACGAGGTACAGGCACGTACCTTGGGCGTTTTTCCCCGCCCCCCACGACAACGGCTAACTAAAGCACAGGTCCGAGTCTCAAAGACGCGTTCTAGTTGAGCCGACTCCCTCAGGTTCGAGTGGTCTAGAGGCTCCAGACGGAGAAGAGACTCCCCCCGTGGGAAGATGCCATCTGTCTGAAATACCTCTAGAGGCACTCGTCAATTCTCGGCTGAGGTCCCCTTAGGATCTCGCCGTCCCCAAGCCCAGTGACGCTGTAAAGGTCATCTGCGACCAACAGCATACACACTCAAAAAAAAGTTCCTTTCATTCTGCAATGCAAGATCCTTCTAAATAGGCACAAAGTAGCAACTTGCAGACCAGTAAGGTGATGATTGGTGTGGCAGTTAAAACTCTTTGCGAATGGACTCCACCACCCATTTACATCAAGTGCGGTATGATCATTTGGTCATACTTAAATATGAAGATTAATACCATCTGAAGAAAAAAAATTCGAACAAGAGATTTCTTTAAAATTATAAAAATCTAACAGTAATATTGCTTAATAGGTATTGCAATTTATGAAAACTATTAACGATGATATATACGATTACACCATGATTCAAAGCGATTTAAAACTGTAAAAAACATTCATAAAACTATCATCATCAGCCTATTAATGTCCTCACTACTAGGGCACAGGCCTTCCCTAGGCTGCCGCCTCCTTCTGCGAGGTTGTGATTGTGCAGAAGGAGGCAGCGGAGAGGGAGCGGAAGGAGGACGCTCAGGAGCTCTATTTTTGAATCACTCGTCTGACATAGTATCGTCGAATGCGACATAAGTCACCTTCGACTTTCAAGTCGCATAATACTGATTTTCCGTATTTTAGAATCATTCGTCACCGGTGTTACCTGTTTGTTAATGTAAAATTTTACTCATTTCACGCAGAAATAATAAAAACCTGTAATTGCCGCAATCAAAACTGAACAATAAATTCTCGTTGGCGTTTCATATAAAGCATGACAATGATAGATCATCGTCGTCTAATAGCACAAAAAAATAACAATTATTCTATCATTCGCCTCCACCATTCGCCATGCAGCGAGTGGTTTCACCCATTCGTTGCACTCGAGCGATTCAAAAATACAGAATTAATTATGTCGAATGAAATTTAGTAGAAATCGAGCGTTCGATGCAAGACGAATGATTCAAAAATAGAGCTCCTGGCCGCTCCCCTCCGGCGTAGATGGGTGGGCCAAAGAAGGCAGGCGGCTTTGACCGCCGGTCTTCGTCGGCCCTAAGTTGGTCTGGGCGCGGCATACTAGCCGCGCATCCTTGGTGCCATTCGGCATAGGCCACCCCGTCTGGGGATTACGTAGTACCCTAGAGTAATCCCCCATAGGCGCGTCGCCCGGTCCACTCGTTGGGCCGGGCCAGCCCGAGGACACTCTGGTGTAGTGCCGATCCCAGAGCGCCCTCATAAGAGCCGAGGAGGGTACCGGTGGTTTTTAGTGGGTAGGACCGGCGTTGTTCCGCGCCGGGAAGTCCCACACACGTCGCGCGGTATGGTGCGTAAATGCATTTTCCACCGTCAACAAAAAAAAGGGCACAGGCCTTCCCTATGGATGGAATAGGGAGATTGGGCCATGACCCACCACGCGGGCCCAAAGCGGATTGTTAGGTGCTAACGATATAAATGCAGCCGGGACCAATGGCTTAACGTGCCTTCCAAAGCACGAAGGAGCTCGAGATAGTCAATTTTCGGTCACCCATCCAATGACCGACCACTGCGAAAGTTGCTTAACTTCAACGGTCGCAGCCGAACGCGGTAACCACTTGCGCCATTGAGCTCCTCCAAAAAAGAAATTGTGTGTGTCAGCTCCGACGCACGACTGGAGTTTACATATAATTATTTTTTTATTTAAAATATAATATTATCTTAATAATTAACAAAAATGGTTATAAAAAGACAATTATGTCACTAAATCTTTTACGTACAATAATAAATAGTACATGAAAATTATTTAAACAATATCTAAATTCAGTTCAGATTAAAAAAAAAAATATTAATGTACATAGGATGCGCACCAAAAACGTAACGAGGTCATTCGTCGATAGATTTTACTCCTCACATTTTTCTCATACCGGGCCCCTTATATATGCAAATCGATTCTTAAGGAGTAAACTCCAAAAAAAGTATCAGTTCAAAAATATTAAGTATGCAGTTGAAAATAGTACCCACTCTACACTTTTCGCCGTAACAAATTAATTTCGCCAGGGAGGTGACAAAAACGCTAGCGAGCTATGAATATCACTTTACCGGACCTGAGCGCGTTTCTCTTCATTTGAGAGCACCTTATGGTGGCAATTTGTCAACCGACAACTGAAAGATTTCCTTATAAATGTTACGATAAATTACTCGCTTGCACCAGTCTGGTACATTAACGATATTAGCAACTTAATTTTTCGGAGTGAAATTATGTGTAATTTATTTGCAAAAAATCGATAATCAAGTAGGGGAAATACCCAATCATTGGCACTTTTGAGTTTATTCCGAAAAAACCGGGAAACAATAGATTGTAGGAATAACTAGCAAACTAGTGAACCAAATGTTCACCAAAACCTGATTTAAAAAAAAAATGTATTTAATTAATTGAGAACTTCGGAGATTTTGTGCGGTTTCGTTTGAAATTCGTGATTTCTCGAAAACCGGAAGTGCTACGTTACTCAAATCCGGTTTGTAGTCTTATCAGACTATTCTTAACTTATAACTTAAATATTCTCTTTATCTATCTCTTACGGTTTGGCCGCTGAAACAGCACCACAGACGGACGGACGGACGGCCTTGTCTAATAGATAAGAGATGTTGCCAATTTTCAAATTTCGAAAACATACTAGGTTTTTCTTTTTAATATGTAACGACCTTGAATAATCTATTATCTTCTTGTTTTTTCGAATTAAACTCAAAATTGCCAATAATAGGACGAGTGGCAATGATTGGGCGGTTTCCCCTAGGTATGAGGTAACTTAAAAATTAGGTACCTATCTGGTTCAAGTATTGTTTGAGAGGATTTATAGTGCGTCAAGTGCGAGTTTTTTGGGCAGCCCGACGGCGCAGGTGGTTAGCGCGTTCGGCTGCGATCTTTAAAGTTAAGCTACTTTCGCAGTGGTCGGACATTGGATGGGTGACCAAAAATCTTCTACTCGAGTTCTCCGTGCTTCGGAAAGCACCTTGAGCCGTTTGTCCCGGCTGCATCTGCAGTCGTTAGCACCCACCAATCCGCACTGGGCCCGCGTGGTGGGTCATAGCCCAATCTCCCTATTCCATCCATAGGGAAGGCATGTACCCCAGCAGTGGGGACATTAATAGGCTGATGATGAGGTGCGAGTTTTAAACACCTTACAGTTCTGTCCGATTACCTTGAAATACTTTTCAAAGAAATACTAAAATTTAACACCTCGTCCATTCGTTGGGCCTTTGGTTTAATTTCTTAAAGTATTTTTTTACTAATTTTTACATGGCGTCGGCAAAAATAAATTAAAATAAAATATTTTTCGAAATCTTCTCACCCTGGTCAAATACAAAATAATTATTTATTCTAAAGAAAATATAACTAGAAAAAATTCCACGCGGACCAGGCAGCAGACGGGACTCGAACCTGCACCCTTCGCAATCCGGGCGAATGCACTGACCAATTATGCTACCGCGGCCCTCACGGACCGCGTCGAAATTCTTGTAGCCATTCATAAGCTGCAAGGCAGCGCCATCTCTTCGCATTATAGGTAACCCACAATGTCAAATATATACTTTTACAAGTATTAAACATTTGAAAGAAGAAATAGCAATTATAGTTATATTTTTTATTATTTTAAAGCATGTAACTAACTGCTTGATGTTTAAATCTAAAGAAAATATAACTAGAAAAAATTTCACGCGGACCAGGCAGCAGACGGGACTCGAACCCGCACCCTTCGCAATCCGGGCGAATGCACTGACCAATTATGCTACCGCGGCCCTCACGGACGCGGCGTTACGTACTTTGTGGTGCTGCTGTATAAGTTTCCATACAAAATTTGACATTGACATTTCACACTCGCAAAACTATTCGAATTCGATAATGGTTCGTGCTATGGGTACAGACGCTTAAAAATGTATGTGTTCTATTTTCGAATTATTATTTTTACAAATTTCAGCCAATCGCATTGTAACTGAGTTCAAAAAGAAATGCATACGTACTACAGTTTGTGTATCACTTTATTATTTTTATCACGTAATAAGACATTCCTTTCATTTAAAATGCTATGTTAATTAGTAAAAAATGATCTTTATGATAAACCCTTTCGATGGTTATCATAGAATATGTCGTATTTTTTTTTCGAAATTTCACGAATTTGATTCCCAGTTGTAGCAGTCGATTTTAAAAAAATCTGTGAATGCAGTTCTAGTTATTATCAAAAAATAAATGATGTCTTCTTTCAGTAAAATATCCTATCTTCAATATTTAATATACTTTCCCTCCGTGTGAGGTAGCCGTGGGACGCTCTGTATAATATGTACGTATTCTGTCAAGAGTATATTTTGTATCATAGGTTTATCTTAAACTAGCGGCCCGCCCTCGCTTCGCTTCGGTGTAGAGCTGAAGTGTAGACTACAGTTTTTGTTCTCAGGCTTGTATTATACACAATGAAATTCATCTATGATTCTTCTTATACCTGCATGCAAAGTCTCAGCCCAATCGGTTTAAAATTGACAAAATTTCATACAAACTTCCATTCCCTATTTTATCCCGTTGGGGGTAGAATTGATCAAAATCCTTTCTTAGCGGATGCCTACGTCATAACATCTACCTGCATGCCAAATTTCAGCCCGATCCGTCCAGCGGTTTGGGCTGTGCGTTGATAGATCACTATGTCAGTCAGTCACTATTGAGTTTTATATATATACTAGCTGACCCAGCGAACTTCGTACCGCCCTAAAAAAATAGGGGTTGTCCAGCGGACAAAATTGTGAATCTAAACCATTCTCAGATCCCCTTGAACACACACAAAAAATTTCATCAAAATCGGTCCAGTCGTTTAAGAGAAGTTCAGTGACATACACACTCACAGAAGAATTATATATATAAAGATATAGATTTGTCTTTATCGCCCCCCGTCATATTAGTTTTTTTTTTCACGCTCTTACTGGAGGACTGGTAGAGAATGCCTTATGGCATTATGTCCGCCATTTGCTTTGTAATTTTGCAATAAAGTTTAAATAAATAAATATATGTAACTCCTTAACTTCTCGATAAAATTAGCTCTCTCTAACCGGAACTCTAAAAACGAAATCACAATAAAGATCAAGGAGACGTCGGGCGGACGGACAGACCCGCCAGACTAATGTAATATTGAATTCGAAACTGGACCAGAAGTACTAAAGAGATACAGCGAGAGGAAATGAAGTGTTCAAATTTTTTCTTACCCCGTTTTTATAGCGCTTCTCTGAGCGCATTGTGACATTCGGTCCTGCGAGCCGGATAGAAGAATCTTTATGATATGAATATTTATATACCGATGCTGAAGCGTCTCCGCCTGTGACGAAGTTGTTTCGTATTGAGGAAAATAATTCATATTATTCAGTCTGAAGTTTATATCTTATTCTTTACGCGAAGATATTGGATGTAGGTACCTATAATATGTTGGGAAAAACGCACACAGTACAAAAGAGTTGCACATTGCTACCGATTTGAAGGAAGAACTAAGACTTTACGACGCAAAAAAGATATACCAACAAAGTTCTCGGCAGATTATTTCTTATCATGGCGAGGATAAAAGGAATACTTGTTAAAGGAAGTTTGGCAAAGATCATGATAAGACGACCCCGTGATCCACTTTTTTACGTGTCTAATGTATTTATCTATTTGTCAGAGATTAGTTCTGTAATTCGGTCTTATTTTAGCAAAGTATACCAGTATAATACAAAGTAATATTTTGCATTTGTAATGGAAAGTGACTTTATGAGTTACCTCATATTGAAGTCTTTTTCAATTTGACGACTCTGTATATAACACAGGGAGAAAAAAACAGCCCTTGCTGAGTTTCTTGCCGGTTCTTCTCAGTACAAGGTCTCCCGCCGTAGATTTACGAACCGATGGCGTAGCTTTTCGACATTCATAAGTGCTTGTAACATCCTAGACTGAATAAACGATATTGAATTTTGTTTTTTTTTGAATTGAATGAACCTATTAAAGGATAATTAAACGGAACGCAGACGGACAGTTTTATATCGTGTTTTCCCTACAAATTAATATTGCACACATCTCACGACATGTCCCACCGAGGGGCGGAATCAGAAAATCAAAGAACAATGGAGCGAGGACAGCGCAAAATCGAACTTATTATAATACAAATGGGAAATTGGCGTGAGTGACAGCCGAGGCGGTGGCAATTAAAGGGTGCAGCTGGGGACTGTCATCCATCAAGATTAGGACACTATTATTATTGGCTGGCCGGCGCGCGCTATCGAATTTTCGTGATATTGCACTATGGAATCTGATAGGGTACCGTACCCAAAAGGGCGCATAAAAACGAGCCAAGCCCGAGGAAAGCGGCCACCATAGCCATTGCATATTTAAGACAAGTTTAAGGGAACGCCCGTCTGGGGAAGTAACATTCACCTTACAGAAGAACACTTAACTAAATATTTTTTTAATATTTCCAACACTCACACCAATAAAATTAGGCTAGCCCCAAAGTAAGCACCGTAGGCTTGTTATGGGATACTAAGGGTAACCGATAAAATACATATACTGATACATATATAAGTATATTTATGTAGAAATATATATTAAACATCCATGACTGGAGTACAAATGCTAGTATTCATCACACAAACATCTGCCCTCACCGGGATTCGAACCCGGGACCTGTATAGTAGGCGACACCTTTAAACCCAGCGTACAAACCACTCGGCCACGGAGATCGTCAAAAATAGTAGGCTTCACGGTGTGGGGAGTTTAAATCAAAAATCAAAATCTATACTTATAATAAATCTGTAGAGAGGTCAATTCTGTACATGAAATATATTTTCAAAATAACTATCAGGTGGTGATTAGTGATCGATACTGATGCCAAAAATGCAATCAGTAAAATTTTTGTCTGTCTGTCTGTGTGTATGTTCCTTATAGAAACAAAAACTACTCGACAGATTTTAACGAAACTTGGTACAATTATTCTTCATATTCCTGGGCAGGTTATAGTATACTTTTCATCACGCTACAATCAATAGGAGCAGAGTAGTGAAGGGAAATATTGGAAAAACTCCATTTTTTAAGTTTCCGTCGCGTGTGCAGCCTTAATGGTTAAAGTTACATAGAAATCATGTATGACGGAAATATTCTACATAAAATTGTCTAAAAAATATCCCGCAACAGCATATGTCTATCTTTTATGGTTGACTCACAATAACACGTGTAATTATATAAATAAAGTCATTGTTTATAGCACAAGCCTGAGAACAAACACTATAGTTTACACTACAGCTCTACACCGAAGCGAAGCGAGGGCGGGCCACTAGTCAAAAATATATTTATTTTCCATCACAACAGAGATTCATAGTTAGTCTTGTATAGCAATTACAATGTTGTGGCTCCTCTATTTGTGATGAACTGTTGCCTGAAATAGGTTTCAGCAATAGAAACCTGTGCTACAGGTAACCAGGCCCAATCATAGATAGCAAGACTTCCACGGATGGTACAATAGCTTGGACAGTTGAAATGTATATATACATTGTTGTTTCAACAGCATTGAATAGAAGAAAACAATAAATAATAACAAAAATCAAAGAAAAGCTATTCTATATAATAGGAAGCTAGAAAATTATCCAGTTTCCAAAAATAAAAATTTTAACCAAAAACGGCGTGTATGTGTGATTTCGTTCTTTTTGTGTATGTAATATGTATGCAGTGTAGTGTATGTGTGTGTGTATGTATGTGTATGTGCAGTCGTGTGTGAATGATTAGTTTCAACAGTTGCAGAGGCGAAATTAAAATCTCATGTGAAAACTACGAATATCATCATATTTGCAGGTTTACCTTAGAAGGGATAATAGGTTTTCAGTAGTATCATAGTCAAGTGTCAATAGATAATCGCGGACGATAGTTTTGCGAGAATAAATATGGAGGATATGATTTATTCGGTTGTAGAGGAATGGGCCTAGAAACGGGATTGGTTTAGGGTAGGCGCCGGCTCGTGTGATATTTTTTGTATCCCAATACAAAAGCTTTAAGCACCACCTCCTCTGTCATATTATGCCTTCTATGTAAAAATAAACACCATCAGAACATTAATCACTTATAACTCGGCTAACTCTGTTATTGAGAATGCCATGCGACCGAGTGGCGTGGCGTTACAACAAATAACACGAGTAGCTAAGGTACAGAGGCGTATCTTCATGCAGGGCGCGCGTGTGAGAGAGCACTGCCAGCCCGTCGCTGCCTATCAGTGTTGCCAGTTCGAAATGTTTTTCGCTTTTTCTACCGCTTTTTTGCTTTTTCGAATCTTTTAGAACAACCTCTGCTTTCCTTTAGGCGGTTGTATCATGCATTCAGAAATCAGAAATCAATATTTATCTTTATTCAAATTGGATGTCTAGTACCACTAAAATTTTTATTGGACATATTTTCCTACTATTTCATTCCTTACAAACGTATGTTTCGATTTATGAAATAATAGATTTAATTTTTCGGCGTGCAAACAAAGAAGAAATACCACTTTTTTTCTAAAGAAAAGTTTACTAGAAAAAAAACCACGCGGTCCAGGCAGTGGACGCGACTTGAACCCGCACCCTTCGCAATCCGGGCGAATGCACTGACCATTATGCTACCACGGCCCTATTGGCCGCGTCGAAATTTTCCTAGCCTTAAGCTACAAGGCAGCGCCATCCCTTCGCATTGTAGGTAACCCACAATGTCAAATGAATACTTTTTCAAGTATTAAACATATCACTTTTTTGTTTGAAAATCTACGTTTTTGTGCCCATCTTACCGCGTTTTTAGTTTCCACGTCTGGCAAGACTGCTGCCAACAGAAACGTTTCTCTGTGTGCGTGACCGGCGCCAGTGCTCACACACACACGCACGATTGTACGAAGCTTTGTCTCTCTCTGAGCCTTCTTTACACATGTGGCACCAGTGGGTAACAGCGAATCATTCGCGGGCCATCAATCATCTCGATTGTGGTCGATCAGCGAACATTCGCGTACAGCTGCGTCGCTCGTTTGTCACACTCATGTGAGACGTGACACACACAAATACATGTGAATACATATACACTTGAGGTGCTGAATGGCGCAAGTGGTTAGCGCTTTAGGTCTGCGATCTTGAAAGTGAAGAAGCAAATTTTGCAATGGCCGGTCGTAGGGTGGTTCGACCAAAAATTTGTTATCTCGAGCTCCTCCGTGCTTCGGAAGGCACGTTAATACGTTAGCACACAGCATTCTGCATTGGGACTGGGTGGGTCATAGCCCAATCTCCCTATTCCACCCATGGGGAAGGCCTGCGCCCCAGCAGGAGGGTAAACAGCCGATGATGAATGTAAAGATATTGTTTATTGCATTATGTGGTTAATAAAAGATCTTAATAATAGTGCCTAAGGCCAAACATTGACACGTGAGCCCCAAAAGGGCAAAAAGGTGGCATGATGATCACTTACATCTATATATATAAAAATGAAACCCGTTTTCCGTTGTCACGACATAACATGAAAACGGCTTGACCGATTTGGCTGTTTTTTTTTTGTTGTTTTCTAATACTCTGTACAAGGTTCTTACGGAAAAAAATATAAAGAAAATCTCTCAGAAAGCTTGAAAAATATAACGTAACGAATTTCAACGTCATTCAATTTAAAACAAAAAATCTGTGGTAATCTGTGACACCACATCGATAACCGCGCTGACAAATGTCAATGTCATTCAATTTAAAACAAAAAAATCTGTGGTAATCTGTGACAACACATAAACATCATAAATAAACACTATTATGAAAATATATATGTTGTTTTTTATTTAATAAAAATTAGTAAAGTCCTCAGGTATGGCGAGACCAGGGAAATAAGGATTCATTTTTATATGGAGGATATTATAGATTCCAGTTCTAATTGAATAGGTACTCATACATAAGATAGGCTAGCTATACAAAATAAAGTAGTGCATCAGAGCTAAGCTAAGGCGGTACGAAGTTCGCCGGGTCAGCTAGTAACTTATAAATTTCAAGACAGGGGTACAATAGGGTATTTGACAGTATTAAAAATAAAGTGCCTTATGTTAGCATCTGTGTTTAGAATGAATATTGGCAGGGGTTTTTACTATTTTAACAAAAAAAAATATTCATAATTATACTAAAAATTCTTCGAAAAAGATAATAGTTTTCTTATCTATTGTCACGTGACCCGAAACGCTTGGGATTGGCGTTGCCTAAAATAACGTCACACGCAAGTAAACTTCCGGTTAAAGTGATATTACATTGTATCGTTTGACGTTTTAATAACAGTCGTGTGACGTCACACACTAGTAAGACGCCATATTGTCCAAAGAAACGTTTTCGCGGCAACTTGAAAATGGAGTTTTTGATTAGGTTATTTTTACTGAAATACACAACAGAATATTGAATATCCACTTTTTACGGACTCCATAAACATTAGTCAATCACGTGGGATTGTTTTCTAAAACTTGTCAAATACCCTATATTATGCAATGGGGAGAGTAAGACACCCATCTTGGGAACAGCCGGACAGAACAGCGGACAGTATGCCTTAAGCGCTCTTAAGCCGCGCGGACTGCTTAACGGCTTCTCCATTTCGCACCCGTGAGACTTACGAGAGACTAGGTCTGAGGTTGACAGCATCGAAGTCTGTTACAAGCATCCATTTGACAGAGATAAAAAGATGAGTGCTATTATCCAGTGAACGCTACCCAATATCTATATATATAAAACTCAAAGGTGACTGACTGACAAAGTGATCTATCAACGCACAGCCCAAACCACTAGACGGATCAGGCTGAAATTTGGTATGTTGGTAGATGTTATGACGTAGGCATCCGCTAAGAAAGGATTTTGATCAATTCTATCCCAAAGGGGATAAAATAGGGAATGAAAGTTTGTATGAAACTTTGTCAATTTTAAACCGATCGGGCTGAGACTTTACATGCAGGTATAAGAAGAAACAAAGATGACTGTCATTGTGGATAATACAAGCACGGTAATATTATCTATACAGTATTGTGACTCCGCCCTGTCCTTGAAAATAAATGCCTACACCGAACGCTGCGTTGGCACGCGGTAGGGCCGCCCGCCTACAGTATTTTATGTAGTTTTGTTTTTAACGCGAGTGTAGGTAGATTACTCGTTTGTCTCTTTTTTCATCCTAACCACTTATTTATATATTATTCCAGATATTATACCCGACGGAAAAACCGAAATCCCTTAATATTAGAAACAAATAACGTACTAGTAGATAGGTATGTAAAAAATATTCTATAAAGGTAAGACACCTTTCCAATATTTCAGGTAATTTAAAAAATGATATCTCTGGGTGTGTTATTGAAGAGTTCAAGCAACCAAAAACAGCAATTGTGCTGTTGTATATTGATCGTCGTTTGTTCTTTTCCATGCTAAATTATGTAGGTATCTACTTAATTAAATCAAATATTTACAATACAAAACGCATGTTTAAGCACGGCTAACTGCATAAAAACAATTCAGACCGTTCGGTCGTAGTTGCGGCGCGGCGGCGCATTCGCGACTGGGTGCCCGCCGAGAGCACATCGAACTCGAGTGGCGTAGGTATGACTCGCTTTCCGACCGTTTGTATGAAGATAGAATACTGTATGATATTATTACCGTGATACAAGCCTGAGAACAAAAACTGTAGTCTACACTTCAGCTCTACACCGAAGCGAAGCGAGGGCGGGCCGCTAGTGTATACATATTGGTCAATAAGTCTGTATAACAATTAACACTCAGTCTCCCTTGCAATCGATTTAAGGAATGTGTGTAAATGACCAGTTTCAAATGCTACATTAATAAACCTTATTTGTATTGAGATAAAAACTAATTTAAACACGAAATACATTTCGGACGGGCGTTTTGTTACATCTTGTATCAACTACGCTTGTTGATTTAGAACTTTATATATACTACAATAGGAGTCATAATGCTTCATACTGATTGTCGTTTGCCCTTTATGAGTAGAATTTTTTGACAGATGTGTGTATTCATTTTGAAAACCAATACATCATTTATGTCAACACTTTTGTGGAACGCTGCTACAGTCCTGTTATTATATTTGCACGTATTTAATTATTGATGACTGACAGCTAGTATAGAAATAACATGGAAACAACAAATTTTGGTGAAACCGAGGGGAGTTTTGCAATAATAAATCTCAGCGTGTTAAGCCGCAGTTTGGTCTGCTTAGAAAACTGTACAATTGGAAATATTTTTTGCACCTAAAAAGTTATTGAAGTTATACTTCTTTAGGCGCGTTATGAAAAAATGATGAGAGTGAAATTTTAAGATGCGCGCGCATCACTGTAACACAAAATTTTACTGTAACGTTACTTTTGTGTTTACCGCACATTAAGAAAATCTACCAACAAAATAGAAATAGAATCTCTATTTAGTGGGTGCTAACGACTGCATTGTGAAGGCCTATCAAAAGTATTTATTAATCTGGAACAACGGAACCAAAGCGCGATTCAGGAGACTACAGCGCCATCTCTTGACCATTGGTGTAGTAGAACCAAAAACCACATCTTTATTTTTTGTAATAAAGTAACAGTTATAGGTATTCATATTTATAATATTTATCCACGTGTTTCTAGTTTGTATATTCGGAATACGTGTTTGAGTTTCATACAAGTGCAAATCACATATGTTCTAATAAATTATATTCAGTAGCGATTTTAATTGAATATTTTGATTATTTATTTATTTTTTCAAATTAAAACTGAACTTTATTGACTGTGTCCTTTTCCAGACTTTTTATTAATTTATTGTAATTAATTATTTGCATGCAATTAAAAACTAATTTTAAACGATGCCACAGAAGGATAACTTCTCACGCGCCTACATAAGTACACGCACCCATTTTTTTTAATTAAACCTTTACCTTCAATGAAATCTAACTTTTCACACATCTTGTTTTAAAATAAGTGAAGTTTTTCGTTCCATAATCAATATGTAACTTTGATTTAAATTTATTAAATTGTTATTATACCTGACACCTTTGATTATTTATACGCCTAGATAGAGCAATCCAATTAAACCGCTCAAAGAAAACGGTCCATGTTTCGCGTAATGCGTGCGTGACTCTAATGCGAAATGAAAGAAATGACAATAAAAGTCATTTATTCAGTCTAGGCTGTTACAAGCACTTGTGAAGGTCAAGAAGCTACGCCATCGGTTCGCAAATCTACGGCGGGAGACCTTGTACTGAGAAGAACCGGCAAGAAACTCAGGCAGAATATTAAAGTAGTCAATGTGTGACGAGCTTATATATACCATAAGTAGTAGATAATTTTTCGCAGCTTCCATGCCGTTAATACGGCATCTAGGGTTTATAAATAAAGCTTGACACATTTACCTAAATTTAAGTCCTTTAATATTACGTTAAGTGACATTATTGAAAATTATGCAGCAATTAAAGTGAAAAATACCTCGCCGTTACGCCGTTACATTTATGTTCATACCATTGATCTAGGACTATGCTACTCTATGAACTGCGCTAAGTGTATCGAATCGAACCGATATGACCACCTCCGTGGTCGAGTGGTTTGTACGCCGGGTTTCATGGTGTCGCCGACTCGAGAGTTCCCGGGTTCGGATCCCGGTGGGGGCAGATGTTTGTGTGATGAATACGAGCATTTGTACTCCAGTCATGGATGTTTAATATAAATTTTATATAAAATATACATATATATATATGTACGGTATATGTATTCTATCCGTAACCCTAGTATCCCATAACACAAGCCTTATAGTGCTTACTTTGGGGCTAGGCTAATAGGGATGATGACTAATTTTTTCTTCGTTTATCAGGTAGATTATCAAAAAATATTGGAAACGTATTTTTTCTTTTTTCACATAATATAAACATTGCAGAGATATATTGATTTGAAAAGTCGCATGACGTCACGTTTGAGTACACTTATAAGTGAAAATTCACTCAAAAGTGACGTCACAAGCCCCTACTCTCAAACTTTAACGCGCTATAACTTTGTCATTTTTTGGTGGATTGCCCAAAGAAAAAATACGTGTCCATTATTTTTTGATCATCTTGCTGACGGACTAAATAGAATTTCGTTTACTGTACCCCGTCATCACCCCTATTGGTGTGAGTGTTGGAAATATTTATTTATTTTATTTATATGTTTTGAAAATACATAGCGCTTCGCTTCGCTCTCAGCCCGCTGTTTGTCTAGCAAAACAATCAAACTGATTCGTTGCTCTCCGGCGTTGCTCATGCGACAGACACCCCGACGGTACGCCGTG
Source organism: Chilo suppressalis (assembly GCA_902850365.2). Classification (NCBI taxonomy): domain Eukaryota; kingdom Metazoa; phylum Arthropoda; class Insecta; order Lepidoptera; family Crambidae; genus Chilo; species Chilo suppressalis. Next base: position 941,201 of record OU963905.1, on the reverse strand, counting down.
TAGATAGGTATATTTATCTTAATAAAGGGCTCGCGTGCTGAACCCGCCTAATCTAATGATGGCGCCCGCGGTCACAATACCGCGTGATTGGCCGACAGTCCTACATACGGAGGAACCCTAATAAAGTAGCCATTGATCTCACATGTTATATATGATACTAGCTGACCCAGCGAACTTCGTACCGCCATAAAAAAATTTAATTAAAAAAACATTGTCCAGCGGACAAAATTTTGAATCTAAACCATTCTCAGATCCCCTTGAACACACACAAAAAATTTCATCAAAATCGGTCCAGTCGTTTAAGAGAAGTTCAGTGACATACACACAGAATTATATATATAAAGATGTTGTCGCCAGCAGTGTTTCCGGACCAATACGACCCAAGAATCTTCAAAAAAAGAGCGTACTCCTTCCTTAAAGGCCGGCATCGCATTTGTGATACTCCTGGTGTTGCAAGTGTCCATGGGCGACGGTGATCACTTACCATCAGGTGAGCCGTCTGCTCGTATGCCCCCTATAACATAAAAAAAAAACAACCAAAACCGACTGAGACGTGTTGAAAGAAAGACATAAAGAAAAGCAAAATAAGGCTGTTATCTATAAGGGCACTAATGTCATGACGCTTAAATTAAAAGCAGATTTTTAAATCTAAAGAAAAGTTTACTAGAAAAACATCCACGCGGACCAGGCAGCGGACGGGACTCGAACCCGCAATCTTCGCTATCCGGGCGAATGCACTGACCATTATGCTACCACGGCCTATTCGCCGCGTCGAAATTTTTCCTAGTCTTAAGCTGCAAGGCAGCGCCATCTCTTCGCATTGTAGGTAACCCACAATGTCAAATGAATACTTTTTCAAGTATTAAACATTTGAAAGAAGAAATAGCAATTATAGTTATGATTTTTTTTTTAAGCATTTAACTGCTAGATGTTTAAATCTAAAGAAAAGTTTACTAGAAAAAAAATCCACGCGGACCAGGCAGCGGACGGGACTCGAACCCGCACCCTTCGCTATCCGGGCGAATGCACTGACCATTATGATACCACGGCCCTATTCGCCGCGTCGAAATTTTTCCTTAGCCTAGTCCCGTCCGCTGCCTGGTCCGCGTGTATTTTTTTCTAGTAAACTTTTCTTTAGATTTAAACATCTAGCAGTTAAATGCTTAAAAAATAAATAAAATCATAAAAGCAGATTTTTGTAGCCATGGAATTGTCATTGTTATGTTATTAATAATAATCATTTATTTCTGAAAAACATCGTCTTTTTCCCATAAACATCCATAGAATTATTGGAGTACAAGTTAGTTATAACAGTCGGAGGACCTCTTAGATTCAAAAGCGTTCCACAAAAATGGTCCCCCGACTGCAATTTACTAGATAAATAATACAAAAATAAATCTTTATTGGATAAATACTAGAAAGCAAATCTGAAGAGACCCTGACTCCTTAAAATATAGGATTAACCTGTGTATTAGGAGCCAGTATCTTCCAAAAAAAATTACACATTTAGATGGTAATTTCAGAGGCGTATAAGGCAATGTTAAGTGTTTTAAAATTAGAAAGTTTGTGGGAAAATACCTGGTTAGTATTAATTATTTTTCCAGCGTGTGTGTATGTGTTTGTGTGTGCCTGTGCATGTGTGTGTGGGCGTGGTTACGTGTGTTACTCTCTTTTAAGTTGTTTATTTATTATTATAAGTAATTATTTCCTAGCGCTATGAGGTTTTTTTAAGGAAATATCAAAAAGGTTAGTCGACATCACTGGAGATCTAAGAGCTGGCAGCTACCTCGGACAACGAATTAGTCTAGATAATCAAAGGGGGAACCCTGCCAGTATCTTCGGAACCTTGCCTAAAGGTACTCTTTTTAGTAATATATTTTAGTTATTATATTATATTTTTTAAGGTTTTTTGTTCGCTTCGCTCTCAGACCGCTGTTTGTCTAGCAAAACAATCAAACTGATTCGTTGCTCTCCGGCGTTGCTCATGCGACAGACATCCCGACGGTACGCCGTGTAGATAGGTATATTTATCTTAATAAAGGGCTCGCGTGCTGAACCCGCCTAATCTAATGATGGCGCCCGCGGTCACAATACCGCGTGATTGGCCGACAGTCCTACATACGGAGGAACCCTAATAAAGTAGCCATTGATCTCACATGTTATATATGATACTAGCTGACCCAGCGAACTTCGTACCGCCATAAAAAAATTTAATTAAAAAAACATTGTCCAGCGGACAAAATTTTGAATCTAAACCATTCTCAGATCCCCTTGAACACACATAAAAAATTTCATCAAAATCGGTCCAGTCGTTTAAGAGAAGTTCAGTGACATACACACAGAATTATATATATAAAGATGTTGTCGCCAGCAGTGTTTCCGGACCAATACGACCCAAGAATCTTCAAAAAAAGAGCGTACTCCTTCCTTAAAGGCCGGCATCGCATTTGTGATACTCCTGGTGTTGCAAGTGTCCATGGGCGACGGTGATCACTTACCATCAGGTGAGCCGTCTGCTCGTATGCCCCCTATAACATAAAAAAAAAACAACTAAAACCGACAGAGACGTGTTGAAAGAAAGACATAAAGGAAAGCAAAATAAGGCTGTTATCTATAAGGGCACTAATGTCATGACGCTTAAATTAAAAGCAGATTTTTAAATCTACAGAAAAGTTTACTAGAAAAACATCCACGCGGACCAGGCAGCGGACGGGACTCGAACCCGCAATCTTCGCTATCCGGGCGAATGCACTGACCATTATGCTACCACGGCCTATTCGCCGCGTCGAAATTTTTCCTAGTCTTAAGCTGCAAGGCAGCGCCATCTCTTCGCATTGTAGGTAACCCACAATGTCAAATGAATACTTTTTCAAGTATTAAACATTTGAAAGAAGAAATAGCAATTATAGTTATGATTTTTTTTTTAAGCATTTAACTGCTAGATGTTTAAATCTAAAGAAAAGTTTACTAGAAAAAAAATCCACGCGGACCAGGCAGCGGACGGGACTCGAACCCGCACCCTTCGCTATCCGGGCGAATGCACTGACCATTATGATACCACGGCCCTATTCGCCGCGTCGAAATTTTTCCTTAGCCTAGTCCCGTCCGCTGCCTGGTCCGCGTGTATTTTTTTCTAGTAAACTTTTCTTTAGATTTAAACATCTAGCAGTTAAATGCTTAAAAAATAAATAAAATCATAAAAGCAGATTTTTGTAGCCATGGAATTGTCATTGTTATGTTATTAATAATAATCATTTATTTCTGAAAAACATCGTCTTTTTCCCATAAACATCCATAGAATTATTGGAGTACAAGTTAGTTATAACAGTCGGAGGACCTCTTAGATTCAAAAGCGTTCCACAAAAATGGTCCCCCGACTGCAATTTACTAGATAAATAATACAAAAATAAATCTTTATTGGATAAATACTAGAAAGCAAATCTGAAGAGACCCTGACTCCTTAAAATATAGGATTAACCTGTGTATTAGGAGCCAGTATCTTCCAAAAAAAATTACACATTTAGATGGTAATTTCAGAGGCATATAAGGCAATGTTAAGTGTTTTAAAATTAGAAAGTTTGTGGGAAAATACCTGGTTAGTATTAATTATTTTTCCAGCGTGTGTGTATGTGTTTGTGTGTGCCTGTGCATGTGTGTGTGGGCGTGGTTACGTGTGTTACTCACTTTTAAGTTGTTTATTTATTATTATAAGTAATTATTTCCTAGCGCTATGAGGTTTTTTTAAGGAAATATCAAAAAGGTTAGTCGACATCACTGGAGATCTAAGAGCTGGCAGCTACCTCGGACAACGAATTAGTCTAGATAATCAAAGGGGGAACGCTGCCAGTATCTTCGGAACCTTGCCTAAAGGTACTCTTTTTAGTAATATATTTTAGTTATTATATTATATTTTTTATGGTTTTTTGTTAAAGGTTAATTGTTCCTGTATATATTAATGTATATTTTATAGTACCTACGAATGAAAATTTTCATGTTGTAGATGACAATCTCACTTAACCTAATTCCAGGCCTAAATTTTTAAATGCAAATCGGAGACAAGTACAAAAATTACAAGACAAAATTGGAAAATCGGTGAGTTGAAAATTGTTTTCTTTTTAAAACACGTTAAGCGACAGACTATCTATCAGACAAAATCAAGATTTTGGCAACTTAAACACAGTTCCCCGGCTACATCTGCAGTCATTAGCACCCACCAATCCACACTGGGCCCGCGTGGTGGGTCATAGCCCAATCTCCCTATTCCATCCATAGGGAAAGCCTGTGCCCCAGCAGTGAGGACATTAATAAGCTGATGATGATGATGATTTATTTATTTAAACTTTATTGCAAAATTACAAAGCAAATGGCGGACATAATGCCATAAGGCATTCTCTACCAGTCGGTCCAGTAAGAGCGTGACAAAAAACTAATATGACGGGGGCGCAATAAAGACAAATTTGATGATGATGATGAAACATAGTTTTGTTTTTACCTGAACCTTTATGTTTTCTTATATGATACTAGCTGACCCAGCGAACTTCGTACCGCCATAAAAAAATAGGGTTTGGTTGTAGAAAGTTGAAAATTTAGGGATGTATGTATTTTTGTATGAGGTATCATAAAAAAATTTAAAAAAAAAACTAAAATTGAAAACAAAAATTTAGGGGTGGATTACCCTTAACATTTAGGGGGATGAAAAATAGAAGTTGTCCGATTCTCAGACCTACCCAATATGCACACAAAATTTCATGAGAATCGGGAAAGCCGTTTCGGAGGAGTTTAACCACAAACACCGCGACACGATAATTTTATATATTAGATTAAACAGCTTTATTTGTTTCTTAGGTTTCGTAGCCTTTACAGGCTTCGTCGTCAGAATAAAAGAGCTACCTTCTTTCTTTCGAAGGTAGCTCGACAAATTAAATAAAAGTTTTATTCTGAAGACGAAGCCTGTAAAGGCTACGAAACGTCAATAAATAAATAAAGTTTCGTGCATTAACCCGTAAAAACTAGTTTTATTTAAACAGCTTTATCACAAAGTTAAGATTTTACCGCGTCAATACAAAGACTGCGCGTCTGAACCGCGGTAACCGGCATCTCGGTACGAGAGCTCTCCGCTCGAGTGTCGCCTGAGGCCAAGTGAGGGCGGGCTCTAGAAAATATATGCTAGTCTGAATATCCCATTATATCACCTTTACCGCACCAAGTTTTGGACCGTTTAGTGTAACAATCTGGTGAGGAGATATAAATGGGATTCAAATATGAATAGGAAAGCCAATGACCTCTATCTGTCAAATGTCGCTTGAAAATTACGGTTTGCAAAGAAAAAACTTGGATGCCTTTTTTAGCACTCCGCTAATTCTAGAATAAAAACCAATAAATATTGAGAATTAATATCGGTAGATATTTTTTTTACTTATTCAGCTTTGGCCATAAATGGTTGATAACCTAAATCGTCAACTAAATGTCACTTTAAGTTGCGTTCAGAAACTCGATTTCAAACTTTCGTTTACATAAAGGATGCATGTTCGTATGTGACCTAGTAATAATGTGATTATTCATAACAACTCCGGCGGTAATTCAGAGAAAAGTAGAATAGAAGAGCTAGATTCGAATTAATGTTTTTTCTCACAGTCTTAATAAATAAATATAATTAAAAATCGGTGGATTTTTTCTCAATCTTAGTAAATAAATTCTATTAAAAATATCTGGTGCTTTTTCTCACTTAATCTTAGTAAATAAGTTTTATTCAATAAAAACTTTTTTTTGCTCACTCTACCTATTTGGTTTGAATCGACAGCTATAACATCACAATATGGCGCCCAGTCGGTCCTATTCTTAGTTGAATCGCATTATAAAGAAGAATATGGAGCGAGATCCAGTTGTTCATCATTGCTTAAAGTGAAACTTTTTAAACTTTTTTCATTCACATTAAACATGTCGAATTGAGACCCGTTCTAATTATTCTTCTATATCAATTAACTTTCTGCCCGCAGCTTTGCTCGCGTGGAATAAAACTCTCATTTCTAGTTAAACTCCTCAGGGATTAATTGTAGTCCAAGAAAACTACCATTTCTTGAATTATCATTAAATGTAAATTTACCAACTCCAAATGTCAAAGAATTTTCATTTACATATTACCCCTGAGTAATTTCATCCAATGGATTTAAAATCTAAATCCAAAAATGTTGGAACAGATAATTTTTTATCCAACAGTGTTACAATTAAATAAGTTTTTAAAATTAACTCATATTTTTTTCCAGTTAACTATATAAAAATTCGTTTAATTTAATCTAAAGAATTAAAAAGAATCTAAATATTACTAGAAAAAGTTCCACGTCCAGACTATTTTTATCCAGACTATATTTACAGACTCGAACCCGCACCCTACGCTATCCGGGCGAATGCTCTGACCATTATGCTACCGAGGCACTGATGGCTGTGTCGAATTTTTTCAAGCTCAAGCATTTCTTAAGCTGCAAGGTAGCGTCGTCTGCTGCCTGGTCTGCGTGGAATTATTTCTAGTAATCTTTTCTTTAGATTCAAACACGGAGCAGTTACATGCTTAAAAAATAAAATTATAACGTTTATTTAAGTTTGACTTTTATTGTGAAATGTTCAATTCGTTTGTGTTACAAACTATGATTCGATGAGTAGGTTTAATATGAAATACTTAAGAGTACAATATCTTATATATAAAATTCTCGTGTCACAATGTTAGTTACCATACTCCTCCGAAACGGCTTGACCGATTCTTATGAAATTTTATATGCATATTCCGTGGGTCTGAGAATCGGCTACTATCTATTTTTCATATCCTTAAGTGATAATGGTTGTCCACCTGTAACGTAGTGTTCTGAAACCTACAATGCAGGGTTAGGAGGAATGTTATCCCAGGAAATTGATAGAACACTACGTTACACACCTATAAATTTTTTTTGGACAATTTTTCTTTTTTTTATATTGGGTATTCAAAAATAAATACAACCCTAAATTTTCTCTTCTACCACCTGCCCCTATTTTTATGGCGGTACGAAGTTCGCTGGGTTAGCTAGTAATAATAAATATATATAATATACTAGCAAACCCAGCGAACTCCGTTTCGCCACCACCAGATAGCTTCGTTTTATGTAACATTTCGTTTTGTGATTAAAAGAAAACGATTTTTTTTTAAATTTTATATACCTCACGGAGCCCGAGACCTTTCCAACGAATGCAAAACCATGGAAATCGGTTCGTGCGTTCTGGAGTTATAACGTCAGGAAGGAAAACCCGACTTATTTTTATATAGTAGATATATATATATATAAGTTCTAACATTTTATTTAGATCTAAAAACCAGGTTATTCAAAAGAAAAGTGTACATAACATGTGAGTAAAATTCCAGCCCATAAGCACCGCCTTTTAACGTAAACAACTTATAATCCATAAATTTATAGGAAATTACTACTTTCAATGTACATTAACGTGCAAACATATGAACTTACCTTAGTTTGATCGCCTTTAAAACTACCTTTAACTCAGGAATCGTATGCAGTGCGGTGTAAACACAAAACTGCCACACGATAACCAGCCTTAACAGTCAACACACAAAGTCTAAACTCGTGAAAGTCTTCCAGATCGTAAGTTCATCAACGCCGTATCAGGTAAACAGACGCGAGTGAAAAGTCGTTTGAACTGTTATTATGTTTTTAACTCTTTTAATTTGTGCTTTATTATTATTGTGAACAAAGTTAATTTTGCAATAGCAGACTAATACTTTGAAATACAACTCATTAATTAGTTTTTCCTATGAATAATACCTAGTAGCGATCACTTATTAGTATTTCTATTAGATCAAAAGCACACTACTGGTTAGGCAATATTTTACATGAATATTAACTCTAGTAGTTATAATAAAGTATTTTAATTGGTTTTTAAACACTACACTACACTTTTCAAATATTATTTTAAGGAAAATGCTAATTCTTTAACTATTTTATTGTTTTAAAAGCACTACTTTTTCGAGATTTCGATTCAAATCAAGTGTTTTCTTCGTAAGTTTCGCGTAAGGGCAATCTTGGCACGTAGGGCGGGCGGGCGCCACGAACGTTGAGTGCCAAGTGAGCTTTGTACTGGCGGCAACTTGCGCCGCCCGCCTAGGAGAGCGCCGTACAAGCTATACGTCGTACAAGACTGTTTGCGCCGCCCGCCCAAAGGAATTCCTATATGGAAAACGAATTCGTATTATGCGCGTTTATGTTCAGGTGTGATAGTATGAAAATAATTTAATAAATATAGAGAAAGAAAGAAAGAAAACTGTTTTTATTGATGACAGCACATAACATACACATAAAATACAAAAATACATTAAACTTATAGTAAAACGAAACGAACAAGTAAAATCAACAAACAATAAAAAACAGCTACAGAATGTGTATTTTATGTGATTCCAACACTGGATATGGTTCAGCATACACAACAGGTAAAATACCTGCTGCACTGGTATTCTGCCATACCCAGAGCAGTGACATCACAGAAAACATTATTAAAAAATAAATAAATATATATATATTACAAATTAATTACCTCCTAAATACAAATAGAAAAGAAATCACACTATAGGTCAGAACAGTCAGAATTGGTCAGAATACATCACAATATCTGTGGCAGAAAATTGCTTATGATTACAGAAGTAATCTGTGGTTGTTTACGACAGCTTGTTCAATGGACTTTGCCCTTAATTTTTTTTTAAAAAAAGAGATCAATTAACTGTAAGACAACATGTTATATAAATTAAATATGTATTTATAATACAACGCAACATTGAATGCCACGAAAGTGGCCACGTGAAATGCTGATGTTTTGTAATAATATTGCGTGTTATATTTTATAAGTGTGTATGTGTGTGTGTAACTACGTAGTGCACCAATATTATAAATAAGTATGATTTGTACCATTAAGCTTCTTCAATAAATGGACACGAACCTATCTACGTGTTTGTATTTATTATAACCTGCCGCCATCACCCAACATACCACACAGGTCTAACAAGCGTAGTATTTATAACGCCAACTTAACTTAACAAAGAAACAAAGTTTCCGATTGTTACTAAAAACAGGGCTTAACTAACTTAAATAGGTAAGTTAATTATTATTTTTCAGTGACATCTTATGTTATTCTATATGTATATCTTGTTATCGCAAAGAAAATGACAGCATCAATTTTAGTCGAATTTAGAAGCTTCATTCTATCTCTTTTTGGCTTTGGAAAATTGACAAAGACAGAATGATGCGTTAGACTCTAATTGCATTAATTTGAATGAAGAACTTTGGTGCCAATGATGGTGCTGTGGTATGCTTCTGCAATTGTGAAGGCTGGTCAGAGAAGAGAGGTCAGAAGCTTTTACAAGGTCCTTGATTGTGTTAACAAAATTTATTTCATATTGAGGTCCTGCGTGCTTTCAGCGTGCACTTTGAAAACACTTAATTTAGGTTGCCTCACAGTTTCTGTGACTGTCTATTTTTTTATTTATTTATTTTTGTTCAGGAATCGTAGGCCCATAGAAATATATAAATTTTAGTCTAACATAGATATGAAACATAAAATAATAACAAATTTTAAATAACACATTTAGTCGGCGACGTGTGGCTCGGAGTGGTGTCAGGTAGCCTGCCTTTGAAACGCCGGAACACCACACCTTTCGGCCAAAGCTCTATATAGTAATCATAAGCATTCGTCAAATGTGCTGTGTTGAGACCCGTTCTACTTCATCATCATCAGCCTATTAATGTCCCCACTGTTGGGGCACAGACCGTCCCTATGGATGGATTGAGCCATGACCTACCACTCGGGCCCAGTACGGATTGGCGGGTGCTAACGACTGCAGATGCAGACGGGACCAACGGCTTAACATGCCTTCCGAAGCACGGATCCATTCTACTCAGCCATCTGTCAAACATCAAAGTTTTGTATTGATACGGATTTGTTTGTTATTGTGATTTCTTGCGGTTATTTTGTATTTAATCATGTCTAAAAGGGGTAAAACCTTACAAATGCGGTAGAAAAGCACTACAGCGCCCTCCAATCTTAGTACCATTCTCTTTCCGCACAGACTACCTACATGAATGCAATAAATTCTAACTGCGTTTTAAATCAATTTGGCCCTTACCCCTCAGTGATCGACGTAGGCAGTAGTCATGTCCGCAGCGAGTGACTCCATAATCACCCTCTAACTACATTTTATGGACAGAATAAAATTTTTATGCTCCCGACACTAGATTCGAACACCATTAAAACACACAACGGTTAGGGTGTTTTATTGGGGGCATGGTGAACTAAATACCGTGTAATTGTCTTGCCATAAAAACTATGGCACTGTAGAAATCCCTGCTATAAATATAGATTAAGTCGTTTTGTAATCATGTCAGTCTGTTAAAAGCTTTGATTGTTTGTAAGGTGATGGAGTTATCTGTAAGTTTTTTTATTGAAGTTATACTTCTTTAGGCGCGTTATGAAAAAATGATGAGAGTGAAGTTTTAAGATGCGCGCGCATCACTGTAACACAAAATATTAACAGCATGCTGTTACTTTTTGTATAAGTACACGCACCCATTTTTTTTATTTATTTATGTGAAAGATTGTTGAAGTTAAGCAACTTTCGCAGTGGTCAGTCATTGGATGGGTGACCAAAATTATACCTACTTACTCGAGCTCCTCTGTGCTTCGGTAGACACGTTAAGCCGTTGGTCCCGGCTGCAACTGCAGTCGTTAGCACCCGCCAATCCACCCTGAGCCCGCGTGGTGGGTCTTGGCCCAATCTCCTTATTCTATCCATGGGAAAGACCCCACGAGTGGTGACATAAATATGCTGGTGATAATAATGACATTATACTTTACGTAGGAAAATCGAAAATGTTTTATCACCCTACACATGTAATTTGTAAAGAGTACCCCTAGCACGAACCAATATCGAATTCGTATCGTTTGCGAGTCCGAAATGTCATTGGCAAATGTGTACTGATTTTTAGTTCTCGTTACGTACTTTGTGCCGCTGCTATTCAAGTTTCCATACAAAATTTGACATTGACATTTCGGTTTGAAAACTACTCGAATTCGATAATGGTTCGTGCTAGGGGTACAGAAGTCGAAAACTTACTTATTAATGAAATTCCACAACCAGCATACGACTCACTTTTACACTATTTTGCATACAAAAAAAAAATGGGTGCGTGTACTTATGTAGGCGCGTGAGAAGTTATCCTTCTTTGGCATCGTTTAAAATTAGTTTTTAATTGCATGCAAATAATTAATTACAATAAATTAATAAAAAGTCTGGAAAAGGACACAGTCAATAAAGTTCAGTTTTAATTTGAAAAAATAAATAAATAATCTAAATATTCAATTAATATCGCTACTGAATATAATTTATTAGAACATATGTGATTTGCACTTGTATGAAACTCAAACACGTATTCCGAATATACAAACTAGAAACATGTGGATAAATATTATAAATATGAATACCTATAACTGTTACTTTATTACAAAAAATAAAGATGTGGTTTTTGGTTCTACTACACCAAAGGTCAAGAGATGGCGCTGTAGTCTCCTGAATCGCGCTTTGGTTCCGTTGTTCCAGATTAATAAATACTTTTGATAGGCCTTCACAATGCAGTCGTTAGCACCCACTAAATAGAGATTATATTTCTATTTTGTTGGTAGATTTTCTTAATGTGCGGTAAACACAAAAGTAATTTTTTGTGTTACAGTGATGCGCGCGCATCTTAAAACTTCACTCTCATCATTTTTTCATAACGCGCCTAAAGAAGTATAACTTCAAAATATAATTTTGCAACAGCAAATCACAAGAATTTGATCAAAATAATTTGTAGTAAGCATAAATAGGATAAATAATGTTCTAAAATCAAATCAAATAGGCGACTTCCTGTTACACACTTCCGTTCCATTTCACGAAATCGCTCCCACAAATTGCAGGAAAGCGAGAGGAAAGATGTTACACATCAATAAGAACCACTCACTACACATTGCTATTCTTTAAAAGTAGGCGTTAAAAGGAAATGATTTTTATTGCTTATCTGTAATATCCATCATGGACAAATAGAACATTACTGCAGCGGTCAGCAAGAAAACAGACGAATGTGTGACACATACGTAAGTCCATCGATGCCTAGTTGTGGCCAAGACTTGTTTAAATAGAACTTAATCTCAAATAATGCGCTGCAATTTAAAGTAAGTAGTACAAAAAACAGAGCTTATTACATATTTAAAAACACAATTACCTACTTTACAAAATCAATGAGGAACACTCATTCATTTGTTTTGTTTTTCATAAGATATTTAATGCATGTAGGTATTGTATTTACTTGATAATATTTAATTTAATATTTTACACTCCTATTTCTGTTTTGTTATATGTATAAATTTCGGCTAAAAGACAAAGTATCCACGGCCAGAATAAATTAAAAAAAATGATTTGTTTTTCAATAAACAGCTTTTCTATTTGCAAGTCAGTTCGAAATTTAAATAAAACTTTTGATAAGTTACCTCTTTGGTTGCCATGTTTCGGAGCTTTGGTTTTACTCTTTGTTTCGGAGTGAAAGATTGTTCGATTTTTAAATTACCCATATATTAATTGGCCGCTAAACATTTATAAACGAGAAATACGCTAAGACTAGTTACACCGTGCTTTGTTACTATCACTCAAATGCCATTTATCATTCATTAAACAGAGGCAAAACATACAGTAACTTATGCAAACTTATTCTTAGGAAATAGAGTATAACCAAATATATGTATGGATTGCGTGTATGGTATGTGCCCAGTACAGAAATATCGATTTATTTCGAAGTAGGTTGTCAAAATAATGTTCACATTTCCAAGCATATTTGAGAAAAGATAATAATGTACTCTTAAGATGTATGCTGAATAAACAATTAATGAAGGGCTTTATAGATTTAACATTATTAAATTATTATTTTCGTGTTATTAGCACATTTCAAAATATAATATCTTTTTCATCTTTATTCAATTATATAAATTATAATCAAAAAAATATACGTTAGAATTGAGCATTACATAAGATTTTAATAATTAAAAAATCCAATAAAACACAAAATATGATTAAAAAATCGAATAAATAACAAAAAGTTATCTTGCATCGGCCGGGAATCGAACCCGGGCCGCCCGCGTGGCAGGCGAGCATTCTACCACTGAACCACCGATGCTTGCTAAGCATTGGTGAAATTAAACATCTAACTGTAAAAGCATTCTCATCCTCTATAATGAGTTCACATGTTATTATATCATGACACTTAAAAATAATATTTACTTACATAATCAAACTATTTTAATTTACTGCACGTGCAATTTCGCTAGATAATCAGTTAGTTCAAAATCTATTTCTGGATACTTGAACAGTTATTCGAAATTTTGCCGTGTAACGACGTAATTAATGTAGGTAGGCACTTGTCTGCGCCATCGAGCTCCTCCGAGAGGAGCTGCGATCGTTGAATTTAAGCAACCTTCGCAGTGGTTGGTCATTGGATGGGTGACCGAAAATTTACTATCTCGAGCTCCTCCGTGCTTCGGAAGGCACGTTAAGCCGTTGGTCTCGGCTGCATCTGCAGTCGTTAGCACCCGCCAATCCGCACTGGGCCCGCGTGGTGGGTCACGGCCCAATCTTCCTATTCCAACCACAGGGAAGGCCTGTGCCCCAACAGTGGGGATTAATAGGCTGATGATGATGAGGTACTTGTCTAAAATTGTAACTCTCTAAGCTGTCGCAATACAGTAAAAAGTTAATTTTACAGAATCTCCTCAGAGTATTTAGCTTTTTGACCATACCTATACAAAAGTAGAAACGATATTTATCCTTATTGATTTCATTATATATTTTTTATTTTCGCGGCATTGTCTTCTGAAATCAAGTCCATAGCTTTTATTTTATTAACAACCACGCGATTTAAAGAGATATATGAACGTGAACCTTTAAATATGTTACAAAATGACACCTTTTTAGGATTCCGTAGCCAAATGGCAAAAAATGGCACCCTTATGGATTCGTCATGTCACTCTATCCGTCCGTATGTCACAGCCACTTTTCTCCAAAACTATAAGACCGAACTATAATACTACTAGCTGACTCGGCGAACTTCGTACCGCCCAAAAGTAATAATTTGCAATAAATTAAAATTGCGACTATAATTTAAGATTTAAACTATCCTATCTCTCAAGTTGGATCGAACTGCACATGGTGTGCGAATTTTAATATAATCGGTTCAGTGGTTTAGGAGTCCATTCAGGACAAACATTGTGACACGAGATTTATATATATTATGATTGAAACTTGGTAAGTAGATGTATTCTTTGAACCGCATAAAGATTTTCACACAAAAATAGAAAAAAAAATATGATGTATACATTAACATACAAACTTTCACCGAAAATTAGTTTGAACGAGATCTAGTAAGTAGTTTTTTCAATACTTTGTGGCGGCGACATCTATATGCCCCACATATATACAACGATGGAGGAAATCATTACTCACCATCCTCAAGAGATGGCGTTACCTGCTCTGCGATCTTAATAGTATGGAAGCCTACATCGCGCAAATGAAATTCGAAGGCTAACTCTTCATATATACGATGCCCGACCAACATCAGTCGGGCCGCGGCACGAGCTAACATCACCCAGCTCGGAGGAAGATCTTCCCCTTTGGCCTTCCTACAACTTCATAAATCGTAAACCGAAATTTACCTTTCATTCAATTAACTCAAATATAAAAATTTAAAAAAAAATGGGTGCGTGTACTTATGTAGGCGCGTGAGAAGTTATCCTTCTTTGGCATCGTTTAAAATTAGTTTTTAATTTCATGCAAATAATTAATTACAATAAATTAATAAAAAGTCTGGAAAAGGACACAGTCAATAAAGTTCAGTTTTAATTTGAAAAAATAAATAAATAATCAAAATATTCAATTAAAATCGCTACTGAATATAATTTATTAGAACATATGTGATTTGCACTTGTATGAAACTCAAACACGTATTCCGAATATACAAACTAGAAACATGTGGATAAATATTATAAATATGAATACCTATAACTGTTGCTTTATTACAAAAAATAAAGATGTGGTTTTTGGTTCTACTACACCAGTGGTCAAGAGATGGCGCTGTAGTCTCCTGAATCGCGCTTTGGTTCCTTTGTTCCAGATTTATAAATACTTTTGATAGGCCTTCACAATGCAGTCGTTAGCACCCACACTAAATAGAGATTCTATTTCTATTTTGTTGGTAGATTTTCTTAATGTGCGGTAAACACAAAAGTAACTTTTAATTTTTGTGTTACAGTGATGCGAGCGCATCTTAAAATTTCACTCTCATCATTTTTTCATAATGCGCCTAAAGAAGTATAACTTCAATTAAAAAAAACCTTTAAGGTTTGTACGGAACCCTCGGTGCGCGAGTCCGACTCGCATTTGGTCGTTTTTTCTAATTCCTCTCGTATTTCTCTTCCATAGAAGGGTGAGTACTTGGTGCTTTAAGATACAGGCTTTCCGCCTAGTTCAGATATTTAGTCTCTCACAACCTTATGTTGTTTATAATTTATTAAACTACAATAAGATGTACTTTTAGATAGTGGAAGAAAAATAAAGATTTATTATTGTTGCTACTTAGTTAGATGGTAAACTAAAAAAAACATGAAAGTCGCGGAAGTAAAAACAAAAAATAAAACCGACTTCAAAATCGAAAATGGAACTAAAAAGTAAAAAAAAAAAACTGGTTCATTATTTGGAAGTCGAGCGGGTCAAGATTGAAAGACTTATTATGACCGATCAGAAACGAAAATCTATTTAATGTTTCAATCTTGACCCCGCCGTCTTCCAAATCATGAACCAGGTATTATTGAAGTTATACTTCTTTAGGCGCGTTATGAAAAAATGATGAGAGTGAAATTTTTAGATGCGCGCGCATCACTGTAACACAAAATTTTAACAGCATGAAATCGGAAAAGAACATGCATAAAAAACATCGTGCGTGCCTTTGAAATTTGAAGGTTTCTCTCGAGTTCCCCGGATTCTACCAACAGATCCTGACTTGATTCCAATGGGACCACCTCGGAAGTGCACTCTTTCGAATAAAAAAAAATGGGTGCGTGTACTTATGTAGGCGCGTGAGAAGTTATCCTTCTTTGGCATCGTTTAAAATTAGTTTTTAATTGCATGCAAATAATTAATTACAATAAATTAATAAAAAGTCTGGAAAAGGACACAGTCAATAAAGTTCAGTTTTAATTTGAAAAAATAAATAAATAATCAAAATATTCAATTAAAATCGCTACTGAATATAATTTATTAGAACATATGTGATTTGCACTTGTATGAAACTGAAACACGTATTCCGAATATACAAACTAGAAACATGTGGATAAATATTATAAATATGAATACCTATAACTGTTACTTTATTACAAAAAATAAAAATGTGGTTTTTGGTTCTACTACACCAATGGTCAAGAGATGGCGCTGTAGTCTCCTGAATCGCGCTTTGGTTCCGTTGTTCCAGATTAATAAATACTTTTGATAGGCCTTCACAATGCAGTCGTTAGCACCCACAAAATAGAGATTCTATTTCTATTTTGTTGGTAGATTTTCTTAATGTGCGGTAAACACAAAAGTAACTTTATGCTGTTAAAATTTTGTGTTACAGTGATGCGCGCGCATCTTAAAATTTCACTCTCATCATTTTTTCATAACGCGCCTAAAGAAGTATAACTTCAATAATTTTGGAAATCTGTTCACAATTGACAGAGAAATCGGTGAACATACATAAAATATACAATCGAACACAGAACCTCCTCCTCTTTTGAAGTCGGTTAAAAATGAAGATGTATTGGGGGGAAACGAGGTGCGCGGGTGGGCGTGCGTTGCGCCGATTGTCTCTCCAGTCGTACCCATACGCAGCTATCCCTGACGCGTTTTGTTCAGGGCTAGAGTTATGGTAGCCATACACACTACGAGAAATCGTTACAATTAGACTGTACCGTCCGAACGGTACCGATAAATCGTAGCGTGTATGTTATACCGGCCATACACACTACGAGAAATCGTTACGATTAGACTGTACAGTCCGAATGGTACCGATAAATCGTAGCGTGTATGTTATAAAACTGCACAGTTTCCTATACGAACGCCACGTACGATAAACTGTTCCGTTCGACTGTACAGTCTGATCGTAACGATTTCTCGTAGTGTGTATGGCTACCATTACGCGCCGCGACTTATGTCGAATGACAATTTGTAGAAATAGAAGTCCGACGCAAGGTGAGTGATAAAAAAAATAGAGCTCCTCTACCGCTTACGATACGACACCGTTTATGTAAGCATTCGCTTTTTGAAGAACACATTCTGTAGTCCTTAGGGTTAACCGATATAATCTACGTAATGCCACGGTTTAGGATAGATTACTGAACGATACTGTGCTGTACAGTATCTATATGGCTACATTTCCTTTTTTAAGTGCAACTTCTTTTCGGGCGGAGTGTATATGGTTAATTCCTTATCCTTTAGGAAAAGATGGAACGGAAATGCGTGACACGACTACATATATATATATATATATATATACTAGCTGACTCGGCGAACTTCGTACCGCCCAAAAGTAATAATTTGCAATAAATTAAAATTGCGACTATAATTTGAGATTTAAACTATCCTATCTCTCAAGTTGGATCGAACTGCACATGGTGTGCGAATTTTATTATAATCGGTTCAGTGGTTTAGGAGTCCATTGAGGACAAACATTGTGACACGAGATTTATGTATATTAAGATATATATATAGATATATATACAGTCGCAATCACATTTGATCGTTAGCCCGTCAACCTGAAGAAATATCTTGTCAGTGAACTCAATCAGGTTTTGGACCACATTTCCGAATGGGGTACCAAGAACTTGGTTGAGTTCAATGACAAGAAAACTCAGGCTTGCACTTTCACGGCAAAAACATCGCCATTCCTTTCCCTTCCCTCTCTTCAGGGAACAACACTGGCGGTACAGAGCAACATTACCATATTTGTTTCTTAGGTTTTCACGCACATCACTCATTAAATAAAACTAGTTTAAACGGGATAATGCACGAAACTTTATTTATTTATTGACGTTTCGTAGCCTTTCCAGGCTTCGTCGTCAGAATAAAACTTTTGTTTAATTTGTCGAGCTACCTTCGAAAGACTTTTATTGAGAGTTTGGTTATTTCATCGTTCGATTTTTAAGTTTTATTGTCTATGTATGAATTTATTATTTAATTTACTTAATAAAGTATTTTATTTAAAATTCTTGTTTGTAGTTTTGCGTTTATTTATTTGACCCTAACTACCGTAAACTACCACCGGTTCCAAAATTGGGAGTCCTTCCTGAGAAGAACCGGCGAAACAAACTC
Source organism: Chilo suppressalis (assembly GCA_902850365.2). Taxonomy (NCBI): domain Eukaryota; kingdom Metazoa; phylum Arthropoda; class Insecta; order Lepidoptera; family Crambidae; genus Chilo; species Chilo suppressalis. Next base: position 922,756 of record OU963905.1, on the reverse strand, counting down.
AAGAGAGGCTTTCTATCTCCTTCTTATGTTAAATTATGCAAACAAAAAGAACTAATAGTATCTGATGGTCTTGCAGTATGTGCTCGGGGTTGGGATTTTATCTCCTGTATAATAGGTTCCCAAGCTGGTGGTATATACCAACCATCTTCCCTATTGAAATTTGGATATTTTTTAATCTCAATAGCCTCGCGCATCATTCGAGGAACGAAACGCCGCTCAGCTGCAAGGATCTGTGGTCTATCAAATGTTGTCGCCGACATTTTCATGGAAGACTTCGAGAAGAGGGCTCTCAGCGTAGCACCTGTCACACCCAGGCTATATAAGCGGTACGTAGATGATACTTTCACAATCCTCCCAACAGATCAAATTTCTGCCTTTTTAAATCACCTTAACTCTATACACCCCAACATCCTATTCACTATGGAGTTAGAGGCAGATAGTAAACTAGCTTTTCTAGATATTTTATTAATTAGGAATCCTGACCAAAGTTTAAGCCATACTGTGTATCGTAAAGTGACTCATACTGATAGGTACCTCAATGGTGACTCACACCATCACCCGAAACAATTAACTGCCGTAGGAAACTCTTTGTTTCAGAGAGCACGGGGTGTCTGTGACGAACAACACCTGGCAGCTGAACTTCAGCATGTCGAGCAAGTACTGAAGGATAATAACCTGAATGTACCACGTCGCCGTCACAGTCGCGCCAAACCTAGCACAGTCGACCGACAACCTGCTATACTACCTTACATGAAAGGAGTCACTGACAAGATTGGGAGGATTCTGAAGCGTGCTTCAATCAATACATACTTCAAGCCGCCAAAGAAGATCAACCAGTTTCTACGACCAGTCAAGTGCAATATACCCTTTCAAGTTGCTGGTGTCTACAAACTTGAATGCGACTGTGGGCTCTCCTACATCGGTCAAACAAAGAGGAGTATAGGGACTCGCGTAAAAGAACATATCGCAGATATGAAACATAGGCGCGAAAATAAATCGGCAGTGTGTGAACATGCATTAGGGGGACCAAACCACTACATTAGATTTGATAGACCACAGATCCTTGCAGCTGAGCGGCGTTGCGTTCCTCGAATGATGCGCGAGGCTATTGAGATTAAAAAATATCCAAATTTCAATAGTGAAGATGGTTGGTATATACCACCAGCTTGGGAACCTATTATACAGGAGATAAAATCCCAACCCCGAGCACATACTGCAAGACCATCAGATACTATTAGTTCTTTTTGTTTGCATAATTTAACATAAGAAGGAGATAGAAAGCCTCTCTTGAGTTTGTTTCGCCGGTTCTTCTCAGGAAGGTCTCCCAATTTTGGAACCGGTGGTAGTTTACGGTAGTTAGGGTCAAATAAATAAACGCAAAATTACAAACAAGAATTTTAAATAAAATACTTTATTATGTAAATTAAATAATAAATTCGTACATAGACAATAAAACTTAAAAATCGAACGATGAAATAACCAAACGCTCAATAAAAGTCTTTCGAAGGTGGCTCGACAAATTAAACAAAAGTTTTATTCTGACGACGAAGCCTGGAAAGGCTACGAAACGTCAATAAATAAATAAAGTTTCGTGCATTATCCCGTTTAAACTAGTTTTATTTAACATTACCATGCTCGTATGGAAGATTGCTCAGACCTAAATCCAAAGGACTACATCGAAACCGTGATCAAAGCAGCTTCACGCAAATTCGGAGTCCTGAACAAGGTGCGGCGTTTTTTCACGCCCGATCAACTGTGCTTGTTGTACAAAACGCAAGTGCGGTCCTGCGTGGAATATTGCTCGCACCTCTGGGATGGCTCCGCCAAGTACTTGCTCGATGCTTTGGATAGGTTACAGCGGCGCGCGATCCGCATCATAGGCGATGAGGAGGTGACTAAACACCTTGAGCCTCTTCAATTACGCCGTGACGTGGCGTCACTAAGCGCGTTCTATCGTCTGTACCACGGCGAGTGTTCTGAGGAGTTATTCTCTCTTATCCCACCTTCGCCTTTTCTTCAGAGGACCACGCGCGCTGGCCTACGTTGTCACCGTCTAACTGTGGCCACAATTCCAACGCGTACAAAGAAATTTGGTGACTCATTTCTTTGTCGCACTATCCGTAAATGGAATGCTCTGCCCGCTCACGTGTACCCTCTCTTTTACAACCTAGGATCCTTTAAAAGAGGCGTGAAGTAACATGCAGGCCGGCAGGGTGAGGATGGCTGTTGTGGCAGGTAGAACTGCTGTATCAGCTATCTTCAGCGTCTGGACTTCACCTTCACTTAACATTAGGTGGGGTAGAGTGATTTGTCGGACCTATGTATAAAAAAAAACTACACTGGAATACGGAGACGGTATCGGGTAAACAAAAGGAAATCTACCCGAATATGGGCGTACTCGAATCCGTTTATTTACACTTAGTTGTTTACCCGAATTCCATTAGCACTTGTATTCGGGCTAACGACCAAGTGTCATTGTGCTATTAATAGAAAATTACGTTGGAAAAATCCAAAACCATTTCGTCTAAGCCAACTGGGTGTTAAAACAATGAACTCTTTAGAAACGATGAACTTGCATTTTAATTGGTGCCTAATTGCATTTTTATCCCTTATGCATTTAGTGATGTTCCATTAGGAGCGGGTGTGGATATTCTCACGGCGCAATATGCTCAGCAAACAGGACGGATCCCGTAGTCCCGGCAGATGCGCCATTCGCACGGGATCGCGGGATTAGGGAGGAATTTCTATTGGACCGTGCCGAGCCCGGGCCGAGCAGACAACGAGGCTAAAACGATTTCACGAACTTTTTATTTGAGTGCTTAATATTTTTGGCATAGTGTAACTCTAATAAAAGTTAAGTGCATCATACGAATGAAATTAGGGTGTGAAACACATTTATAGGCCTTATAATAATTTATCTTATTTACGGGATTGTTATCATGTACCACTTCCCTTCCCTGAGATCATTATGAACATGTAGATAGTATAGTAGCGTTACTCCGTGATCATGGCGCTTGCAACAGTGCCGAAATATAGGAAATTCGCTAAAATCAAGGTACATGGTAACAATCCCGTTAATAACATAAATAAATATAATGTTAGTGACCATGGAAGTTTAAAACAATATAACATTCATAGGCCGTATGTAAGCGGCCTCCATAGCCAGCCATCATACTACTGTAAAAAACAAAGTTCTCCGCTTAGACTGTCTGTTGTTAAATAATAAAGTTTTTTTTTACATCTTAAACGATTTACCTTAATAAAAGAAGTTTAAAAGTTTATTATGAAAAACTACTGAACAGAAACTACTGATTTTCAACAAGTCCAAATAAATAAAAAAAAATCAAGCATTTAACTAGTAGATGTTTAAATGCTTTAAAACTATAACTGTTATTTCTTTTTTCAAATGTTTGATACTTGTAAAGGTCTTCATTTGACATTGTGGGTTAGCTACAATGCGAAGAGATGGCGCTGCCTTGCAGCCTAAGAAATACTAGAGACAATGGTAGGTAGCATAATGGTCGATGCGATCGTCCCGTTTGCGGGTTCGAGCCCCGTCTGCTGCCTGCTCCGCGTGGATTTTTTTCTAGTACAATTTTTCTTTAGGTTTTAATACAATTCTCTCACTAGTTGCATATTGTTTTTTGTATAATAATATTTTAAATCCCTTCCCCGTATGAGACTCGGATGCAGCACGTTCCGGAATCGTCACGGTCTAATTAAATGTAACCCTTATTTCTAGGGTCGGAAACAGCACTAAAGAATAGAGCGGCGCGTGTGCTTAATCCCCCAAGATGCACGGGATTTAACACCACCCGGATTAACAATGGTGCATTTTGATGCGGTTTAATGAATATAAATGGTTTTGACAAGGTGTCAGACGTCTTTTACAAAAATAAACGTCATGAGACATAACAATAATTAAATTTGTTTTTTCGTGTTAAGTTTTATCCCCTATTTATATCACAGCCTTCATATTTTATTTTCGCCAAACACATACCACAGTCGCCTGTATAAATTGGATATGGATACATTTGAGCACTTTGCCTTGCATTTTTTTCTAGTAAACTTTTCTTTAGACTTAAACGTCTAGCAGTTAAATGCTTAAAAATAAGTAAAAACATAACTATAATTGCTATTAATAATTTTCTTCTTTCAAATGTTTAATACTTGAAAAAGTATTCATTTGACATTGTGGGTTGCCTACAATGCGAAGAGATGGCGCTGCCTTGCAGCTTAAGGGTGGGAAAATTTCGACGCGGCCAATAGGGCCGTGGTAGCATAATGGTCAGTGCATTCGCCCGGATTGCGAAGGGTGCGGGTTCTAGTCCCGTCCGCTACCTGGTCCGGACGATGGATGGATAGATTTTTTTCTAGTAAACTTTTCTTTAGATTTAAACATCTAGCAGTTAAATGCTTAAAACTAAATAAAAACATAACTTTGCCTTGTTTCAAGTATCAAATATCGCCAATGGGTATACGATTGATGGTACCAGCATGTAAGTATCAATCAAGTGTAGTGACCGAACGAGATAATAGCCGTATCTATGGCAGGGAGCGACTACAAGGAAAGATCCTTCTCGTTGTGGTGAAATTACGAAAACTATTAATTACTTTCCTTTAATTAATCCTTTGTTTTGTTATCATTTTTGAAGTGTAAACTTCTTTAGCGGCGTTGTACACTTTTTTTGTATGGGTAAAAAATGTTAAACTAGCGTCAGGACACATGGCGTAAGACGATAACAATAAAATTGGAAAGGTTGTTGACTTTCAATATATTGGATGAAACATAGTAATATTTTATTTTATCGTATTATAATAAAAAGTCTCTAACTAGAACGTCCAGGTGGCAGGTTTATTGCGGAGAAAATGCATTTTTTTTACAATAGATGTCGCTAGGTGCGCTTAAATGTGATTCATGTAAGTTGATTTTTCTGAGAGATAAACTTTATAATGTAATATAAAATGTCATGTTTGTGTACGATAGCGCAATAAATAAATATTATATTCTACTATATAAACAAAAGTACTTTTATATTGAAAATTAAAGCAATTTGAGCAAAAATTTAGGGAATAACCTAACCATTCCAAAATATCTAAAATGCACAACGTTAATATTCAAGTTTTCACTTCTGCCGGCACTCGCGGAGTCCAACCCTTTTTTTTGTTTGTCCAAACGTTTTTTTTTTTGTTAAATTTAAGTATTAAACTGTTTGATCTGTTATATCTAAAGCTTGTTTACTACAGGTATATTCTGATTGAGACCTCTTATAGATACAAAAACCATAAAGACGAGGAAGAAGAGTGCATGCCCAATATCTCAAAAACTGCGGTTTGGCATCCAATGAGATTTTAAAAATAAACATAGGTAATTACTAAAAGGTTGACCGCGATTTCGCCTGCTGTGGGTGGAAAAAATATTTCCTGATACAAATTTCTTTCCATTTTCACCCCTTTTTAGGGTGGTGTAACTGATTTTTGGGATATAGACTATCCTATGTTCTTTCTCGGGATATCTGTAACCCAAATATCATCTAAATCGATTCAGCTGTTTAAGTGTAAAGAGGTAACAGAAAAAACAGACAGACAGAGATACGTATTTATAATATTACTATGGTAACGCCTATAATAAACACAACACATTAAATTTAAGAACACTACTCATGGTATGTCACTATATGCTAGCTGTAACCATGAGAAAATTGGAAAAGAGATCCGCGGGCATATGGAAACCACACATGCGGAACCAGCGGCTGTGCTTACGGAACCATTTTCAGGTGGTCAAACAATCCTAGGTTCAATCACATCGCGACTGTGCTAACTGTAATCTCGCTACACACAAGGAAGTTAAAACGAGCCAAGTAACGCAATACAATTTAACAAATATTATGAATACCTTTTTTTTTTACATTAAATGGGCTTACGCTTAACAGCCACGCGACTGACAAAGAGCGACGTAGCAGCCTAAGGTGGTACGCTTGCCTAGAAGAAACCGATTCACTCGCGACTTGAAGAGCCCCAGATTGTAGGTGACTGGAAACAAAGATTCCGGCAAAGAGTTCCACAACCTAGCTGTTCTGACGATATAGTTGGAAGCAAACCGTTTAGTACGAGTTTGCGGGACCTGTACGGTATATCTGTGGCGTTTTGCCGTCTCTCTGGTGGTTCTGTGGTAAAAAGGTGAAGGTGGAATTAAGTTGTGTAACTCCGAGGCACACTCTCCGAAATGTAAATTGAAAAATATTCCATCGTTTTTTTGTAATCCCATTTGCTATTTCCCCAAGCTATTTGAATCTCTAATATATGAGACAATTTACCCACATTTCAAGCCATTTTTATCACCTCACCAGCATGGTTTCCTGGCTAATAAATCAACAGTAAGCAATCTCTTAGAATATAAATCTTATTTGGTTCTGCTTTTGCCAAAAGGAGTCAAGTGGATTCCATATACACTGACTTTTCGAAGGCTTTTGATAAGGTTTGCCACAGGTTACTTTGTCAGAAGTTAGAGAGCTATGGAGTACATGGCAACCTGTTAAGATGGCTGACATCTTATCTGGATAAAAATTATTTTTTAGGATCCGATAGAAATTGCCCTGCTGGTCCTGAATGAAATACCTACCAAAAAAACCTTTAAAACTCTTAAATAATATATAGACCCGGACACTAACAAAAGGGGTGGAATAAATTGTTTTAAGTTTTGCACACAGTGATTATAAAATAAATTATAATATTTTAAATACTACCTCATATTCAAATTTTACTTTAACTCGATTTTTAATTAATATTGTTACAAATTGTTAGCTGAAACGGTTTATAAAATAGGGGCACGAATTCATTGCTCACGAGTGTATACCTAAGTAAATTAAGGACTATATTTCTCATACATCTCATATTATAAGAAAAATCCGTATAAGGATCCAAATTATTACTGTAGTTCTATGAATGAACACCTAGTATCTGAAAATAATGTACTCGTATAACTGATTCACATCAATATTTCTTTCTTTTTTCTTTAAATGATGCAGAACTTGGCACTTCCACTACCTCGACTCTTAAACCGATCGATACCTTACTAAATTAAATACTTTATTTCTCATACATCTTATATTATAAAAAAAAATCTCATAAGGATCCAAATTATTGCCATTACTGTGTTTTTACGAATGAATACCTAGTATTTGAAAATAATGTATATGTGATTCACATCAATCTTTCTTTCTTTTTTCTTCAAATGATGCAGAGCTTGGCGCTTCCACTACCTCGACTCTTAAACCGATCCCTGCGAATTAATCGAGTAGCGTCCAATTGTAGGTGTTGCCGGCCCCGTTGTATGGTGTCTACATTTTTTATCGAGGCTCGGACACGCACTCCCGCAACTGTATGGCCATGGGAGTTTGTGCGTCGCCATCTTTTATTCACGTCCCCACTGCGGTGGTGCGCCATTTACAGCGTACGCTAATACAGAAATACGCGAGAGGGGTTTTTGATTTTTTTAACAACCTTGAACATGGGTTCCTACTTTACAAGTTAGGTATTTACGCTTAATATAGTTAAAAAATCACAAGCTATGAATCACCTTTCAAAAGACAACTAGAAATTCAAGTAAATGACCCAAAAACAAGAAAGTTAATATTTTTGAATTTTTAATCATTTTTTTTTACACACACACCAATTAGCCTAGCCCCAAAGTAAGCACTATAAGGCTTGTGTTATGGGATACTAGGGTAACGGGTAGAATACATATACTGTACAGATATAAGTATATTTATACAGAAATACATTTTAAACATCCATGACTGGAGTACAAATGCACGTATTCATCACACAAACATCTGCCCCCACCGGGATTCGAACCCGGGACCTCTCGAGTCGGCAACACCATGAAACCCGGCGTACAAACCACTCGGCCAAGGAGGTCGTCAAATCATTGGTTATTCTATTGTAGTATCAATTTTACTTTATTGTGTATATAAGAAATACTATATTACATAATTACTGATTTAATCGTAACAGTAATACTTAAATTCTAAATTCATACATACACAATAAAGTTTTAAAAATCTTCCAATGAAATATCCGAACGCTCAATAAAAGCCTTTCAAAGGTAGCTCGACAAACTAAATACAAAATCATTATTCAGACGATGCATCCTACAAAGGATGCGAAACGTCAATAAATAAATAAATTAGTGCATCTATACCGTTGAAACTTGATTTATTTAATGAGTGGTGTGCGCGAAAACCTAGATACAAATAATTACATTTCAAATTTAAAAAAGAGAGCGGCATCTTTGATAATACATTGTTTTAAACATTCATTGTAATAATATATGTTATTAACGGGATTGTTACCATGTACCTTGTTTTTAGCGAGTTTCCGATATTTCGGCACTGTTGCAAGCGCCATGATCACGGAGTAACTGAAGTAATTGCGGGTAGACTGTTATTGGCAGACATATCGGTCTACCCTCCGACGAAGTCTTTTATTGCGTTCGATACCCGTACCACTGTTCACATTCTCACTATTCACTCGAAACTGTTTCCGACACACAACACTTATAGTATCGGATGATTTCTGATCTTTTTGATAATTTTCAAAAAATCTGTATATTTTTTCTATCAAAACTTTTACTTTTGGTGTCATATTCGCTGTATTAGTTTGTGTATATAAAATCACATAAATAGCACGTATAAGGCGCAGGTTGTCTATGGTCGATGCTCAAGAATTTTGTCGGGGTGTATACCTCTAAAAAATCTTGGTCACACTAGTTGTGATTGGTAGTAGTAGGTAGAATTGTTTGCGGAGTCACCCGTTCGATTCCCGGCGGACACCTTAGCAAACAGATGTTAATCTGATTGAATTCGCGCGCACGGGAACTCACAGTCACACTGAAATTCTATTAGTGTTCTCTAAATTCCTGATCGGAAATGGAATTCTTGAGAAATAAATGCTTATGACGAAAAAAGTGATACTTTGAAATAGCAAATTGTGAGCCATAAAATATCAACTGACTATTAAGCATTAATGTATGCGGCCGCGAATTCATCTGCGTAATATGTAATTGTATTCCCATACTTCTTCTACATACACAAATATTTTTGAAGTTATACTTCTTTAGGCGCGTTATGAAAAAATGATGAGAGTGAAATTTTAAGATGCGCGCGCATGCTGTTACTTTTGTGTTTACCGCACATTAAGAAAATCGACCAACAAAATAGAAGTAGAATCTCTATTTAGTGGGTGCTAACGACTGCATTGTGAAGGCCTATCAAAAGTATTTATTAATCTGGAACAACGGAACCAAAGCGCGATTCAGGAGACTACAGCGCCATCTCTTGACCATTGGTGTAGTAGAACCAAAAACCACATTTTTTGTAATAAAGTAACAGTTATAGGTATTCATATTTATAATATTTATCCACATGTTTCTAGTTTGTATATTCGGAATACGTGTTTGAGTTTCATACAAGTGCAAATCACATATGTTCTAATAAATTATATTCAGTAGCGATTTTAATTGAATATTTTGATTATTTATTTATTTTTTCAAATTAAAACTGAATTTTATTGACTGTGTCCTTTTCCAGACTTTTTATTAATTTATTGTAATTAATTATTTGCATGCAATTAAAAACTAATTTTAAACGATGCCAAAGAAGGATAACTTCTCACGCGCCTACATAAGTACACGCACCCATTTTTTTTTTTTGAAAAAGGACTGTTCTTGTTACTTTATAGCTATTAACGGGATTGTCCCTTGTTTTTTATGAGTCTCCGTTATTTCGGCACTGTTGCAAGCGCCATGATCACTGAGTAACTGAGGTAATTGCAGGTAGATGTCATGGGCAGACATATCAGTCTACCCTCTGACGTAGTCTTTTACTGCGCTCGATACCCCTACCACTGGTCACATTCTGTTAATGAATGTGACACGTTATAATTTTATTTATTTATTAATGTATAGTCAGGGAACGGAGGCCCATAGATAGATACCTTAAAGTCTAACATATATACAGTTTATAATGTGTTTATGGAGGTGTTTGACGAAAAATGTATGGCAATAGACTTTATGATGTCGCCTACCATCTATAATAATTGTCTGAGCACATTTACATCTAGTGAAAATGATAATATAGTGGTGGATATTAATACCACAGTGTAATAAAAAAATGATTTATTTTATCGATCTTTACAAAATAGATTTGTTTTTATGTTATATAAACAACTTCGATCAGTCTTTGGCTGAATGTTACTACACCCATAGCCATTAAAAATGATTCGTATGTTTTCCAAACCGGTAATATTAAAAGTCCTTTTTAAAATAAATATATTATACAAAGGTGTCCGTTGCAATGTAATGACTGTAAATTAAATTATAAATTATGCCAAGAATTACCGTGTGTCAATATTTTTTTTTCATTTGGGCCAGTTTGAGCAATCACCTTTGACATGTCCTTCAATTAGATATTAATTATTTTCATAGTAAATCCAGCAGCTGCCGCATTCTACGTTTCTCCTTACTCTCAGTCCAGTAAAGAAATATCTCTCCATATTGCCGAGACAACGGAGCTAATGCGATAAACACGATACAACACACGCGCTCGTTTTCTTTCGCGTTCAACTAAACATGATATTTTTACGGCCAGCGAATCGAAAGACAATCATAAAACGCGCCGACGGCGACTGGCGAATATTCGTGTCTATTCGATTCCATTCGATTCGATCAGCGGCGCCTATTGAAAGTGCTCCACCGGAAAAATACAAAACCTTATCGGAACGCTGGGCGACGGAACGGAACGCTCGCGCGCAGCACGGCGGAACAAACAGATAGGTGCCTGCGATTCTTGATTTTAGCACGTGTGATCGCGATTCCAGCGTTTCATACGCAATTTGGGTACCCATTGGCACGGTAATATTATCTATACAGTATTGTGACTCCGCCCTGTCCTTGAAATAAATGCCTACGGCCGAGCGCTGCGTTAGCACGCGCCCGCCTACAGTATTTATTGTAGTTTTGTTTTTAACGCGAGTGTAGGTATATTACTCGTTTGTCTCTTTTTTCATCCTAACCACTTATTTATATATTATTCCAGACATTTTGCCCGATGGAAAAATCGAAATACCTAAATATTAGAAACAAATTACGTACTAGTAGATAGGTATATGAAAAATATTCTATAAAGGTAAGACCTTTCCAATATTTCAGATAATTTAAAAAATGATATCTCTGGGTGTGTTATTGAAGAGTTCAAGCAACCAAAAACAGCAACTGTGCTGTTGTACGATATTGATCGTCGTTTGTTCTTTTCCATACTAAATTATGTAGGTATCTACTTAATGTTTAAGCACGGCTAACTGCATAAAAAACAATTCACACCGTTCGGTCGTCGTTGCGGCGCGGCGGCGAATTCGCGACTGGGTGCCCGCCGAGAGTGCCTCGAACTCGAGCGGCGTAGGTATGACTCGCTTTCCGACCGTTTGTATGAAGATAGAATACTGTATGATATTATTACCGTGCCATTGGTATGGAATATAACAAAAATAGTCACAGTAGACATTGATAACTTTTAAAACACTCTTATGTGCGTTATGCTACGACCAGGACCTTTCCGATCAGCTTGATCCTTTGGCTTTGCGTAGGGATGTAGTTTCGCTCTGCATCTTTTATCGCATTTATCACGGGGAGTGTTCTGAGGAATTGTTCGGATTAATTCCAGCTGCTGCATTTCGCCATCGTGCATCGCGACAAAAATTTCATCCCCATCATCTTGATGCGTGGTTATTCACAACCGTGCGTTTTTGTCGTAATTTTTACCACGTACGGCAAAACTGTGGAATATATTAGAATATAGAATCGCCTGCAGTGTTTCCGGACCAATACGACCCAAAAACCTTCAAAAAAAGAGCGTACTCCTTCCTTAAAGGCCGGCATCGCATTTGTGATACTCCTGGTGTTGCAAGTGTCCATGGGCGACGGTGATCACTTACCATCAGGTGAGCCGTCTGCTCGTATGCCCACTATAACATAAAAAAAAGGTTCTTTAAAAGCGGTTAAGGGAAATCGAAATTTCCCGCAAGTTGGTCTTTCACATAGTGGGAATGCACATGAAAAGATAATGTCCCAGCTGTTAAATTTCCCGCGCAGTTATTAGAATCATTTCACAGCAGAATATTTTTTTCTTTTATTGTAGTCAATTATTGATGTTTCCCCTTCCTTTTGTTTATTACTGGGCTTTGCCCGCGAGTTCATCCACATTGACCTAAGAATTTTAAGAAAACACTTAATGAGACAACGAATTCAGAAAGTTTCCTTTTTATCCTACAAGGATAAAAAAATCTTAAGAAGTTTTTGATTTGACCTAGATTAAGGTCAGAAACTTCTTAAAAATAATTCAACTACCTACTAGAAAATTTTTCAGACATCCAAATATATAGTTAAACAAACTTTCACATTTATAATACTACGCACGATATATTGTATGTGTTTACAAAAAAACTAGTAAACCAATAAGGTTTAATTATGAAAATACAATTTTACAGTGCTTACTTTGGGGCTAGCCTAGCCCCAAAGTAAGCACTGTAAAGCTAATTGGTGTGAGAATTGGAAATATTTAAAAAAAAAATACCCGGATTGAAACTAATGATTATAATTAATTACCTGGATGGAAAGAAAAGATAGAATAGGTACTTTGTATCCTGAAAAATGTTAGGTTCCTAAGGGATTGAGAAGTCAGTCGCTAAGAATATGTTAGTAAAGCGTTTAAAGTTCGAAAAAATTTATATAACAATTTCCTCTTTGAAAAAAACGCAACCGTTTTAAAAGGAAATTGTGATATAAAATTTCCGAACTTTAATTGTTGATTCTTCACGCCTCTTTTAAAGGATCCCAGGTTGTAAGGAGGAGGGAACACGTGAGCGGGCAGAGCATTATATCGGAAGAATGACAGATTCCTGTAGGATTAAAAAAAAAAAGGCTTGTTGCCTATATTTTAAAAAGTGGTTAATAATATACCTTGATATTTATTTAACCCCAAAAAAATATTATTTTAAATAAAAAAGTACATTAGCAATATGTATTTTGTATTTTAAAAAACTTGTTCAAATTTCCCTCGAAAACGCTCTAGACTGTCATGGTGTCTAGAATGACGTCACGCCGTGCAAAGCAAACAATACGCTGTACGCCGACTATTAAAATTATTTAGTTAAAAATGAATCCATCGTATTACAAGTACTGTATAGTGTCCTAGTATAAAAGGAGAAGCATAAAACGCCAGACAAATTATTTATATGCCACAAATGCGGAAAAAATGGTTAGAACTTAGAACTTGCAAGGAGGGATGGTACCTATTCATTGTTTATCAACAAATACAAGAATAATTTTGTGATGAACATTTTGATGTAAGTATTTTGCATAACATAATCAATGAAATCAAAATGTTATACAAGCCGGATAAATTATATTGCATTATATTGATAAAACAATGACAATAGGTTGAGGTTAGGTAAGTTGATTTAATTTTATGGTATGATTTAGAGTCTATTTGAGAGTTCAATATATTTATTCATAATAATAAACACTTCTTATTCTTGTTCTAGTTGCCAAATGATATGCTTAATTATGTCGAGTAGTTATGCGATTTATTTCTTATTTTGGTTAAAATATTATTATTTGCTTCGGTAAATCCCAATTCCATGGATTTATTAGGCTTCCTTTCAGTACTTATCTGAAAACAAACTGATAATTTGTATCAAAGTAACAATAACATGAATGAGATATCAATGAAATGTATGGAAACGGCAACCACAAGTAATGTTTTGCACGTGGTGACGTCAGTCTTTCTGATTGGTGTTTGCCGTCACGTGATCTAATGCCTATTTTATTCGAATTTATTTTCTAAAAATAATAATAATCTTTAATTATTATGATAAATAGCTTTATTTTTTGTTATCTGTATATCATAATTCATATTTAGAAACTGTAACCCATTCGATTTATTGTTAGTTGACACAAGCCTATTCAGGGTGCTGTTTGGGCTTCCGCCGTTTTCTAGTGCTTCGGAAATATTTGCGGACATTCGTGTTGAAGACTTTCATGCTATGATGCGAAGCGTTCCGAATCGTTGCTGTAAAGGATGCGCAACAGTCCAAATAGCATTCTGATAGTAGTTGCTGACGGGTGGTATAGTCCCCTAAAGAGACACTGTACATACATAATAATATAATAATAATATTTTCATCCCACCACCTGGGAAAGTGTAATTTTGCGCTTCGAAATCTGGCTGGAAAATTCTATTTTATTCGCTTGAGCGGCAAAGTAGATTTGAATTTAGAACATCACATATAATGAGTACTCAATATAATTGTAAATTCAAAACGTCATTAAACCTATTTAATGTAACCTCTATGGTGCCAAATTTATGATTAGAACTTTTTAAATTGTGAAAAAATTTAAATTTGGAACCTTCTTGGTTTCTTTGTTTTATTTGCGTGCTTCGCGCCATTCTAGTTTTTCACGTTTTATTGCTTAAATATTTTGTCATTATAAATTGTTTTCTTTTTCATTTTGTCATTTCCTCGCTGAGGTGGGATGAAAAGTTACGTATTGCACTCGAGTGGAAAGATTTTTCACCTTGTGCTCGTTTGTTTCCCTCGCTGACGCTCAGGATTCTAATTTAGAATCACTCGCTGCGCTCGTGATTCAACTTTAGAATCCTTCGCTTGCTCGGTCATCCAAATCGAGCACGCGGTTAAAAAGGAACTTTCCACTCTTGTATAATAAATAACTATTAAACGATGCCAAAGAAGGATAACTTCTCACGCGCCTACATAAGTACACGCACCCATTTTTTTTTTACATTATGTAGTGTCAATGGAAAAATGGGTTTTATTTCATGAATCTTGTTGTATAATTGTGCGCTGAGAGCGTTATATTGTTTACTGGCCCATGCTGTGCGACACATGATCTGGGGACAAACAGGAGCACAGTGTCGTCTTGATGATGTGTCGCGCTCCATATATGCACATAAAATAATATTTTTATTGTACTAACATTAATTTTAAGTTTTTTACTAACAAATTATGGAGTTGTGTATGTACTGTCTCTGAAATAAAGTTATTATTATTATTAACGCGGACGAAGTCACAGGCGGCTGCTAGTTAACGATAAATTTTAACTACACACATCAAAAGTGTCTAGGGATCAAGCATTTTTATGCGGATTTCTTGAGATTGAGATGTGGCTTTGTAATAAATTTATGATTTTATAAATTTATATGGATCCTTTTTGGTGCATTTCATAATTTGAATCAGGAACTGTGAATCAAATTCGAGTAAAAGATGAAAATCAGCTGTCAATATTTTCCCTATAAAAACATACAACGCATTGAAGACATTATTAGTGCTACTGTTTCCCTACTACTGATTAAAACCAACGTTATTATGGAGCGGCGACGTCATTTAAGCAGGGAAGAAATGCTCAGAGCCGTGGGAATGATAGAAGCTGGTTCCCGGCAACGTACTGTGGCTTTAGCTCTGAATACAAGTCAGAGTGTTATCAGTCGACTTTGGACACGATACCGAAGCACTGGTACCGTGGCTGAGCGCCATGGAGGACGGTATCGCTGCACCACACGGAGACAAGACCGATACATTCAAATCTTAACTCGAAGAGCTCCAACAATAACCGCCATGATGTTAGCCGTGAGGCTTCATCACTCTTCAGGGAACTTAATTAGCGACCAAACAGTCAGAAACCGCTTGCATGAAGTGAACCTTCATTCCCGAAGACCGCTACGGGTACCACCTATAGCAATGCACAATCGTAGGATTCGATATCAATGGGCTCTTGAACACAGAAATTGGGCAGAAGAACAATGGCGTTTCGTGTGCTTTTCTGATGAGTCTCGTTTTGGTATGAGACCGGATACAAGACGTATACGACACTGGAGAACCCCTGGACGCCAACAGCGATTAAAATCCTGCCAGGAAGTCCATCCTTATAGTGGTGGAACCATCATGGTATGGGCGGGTATTTGGATCGGCGGAAGAACTGAGTTGATTTGGATCAGAGGCAACCTCAACGCTCAAATTTATGCTGAGACGATTGTATCAGACGTCATCGTTCCTCTACAAGTGCAAATCGGTCCCTTATTTCAGTTAATGCATGATAATGCACGACCGCACACCGCAAGAGTTGTAAGACAGACTCTCGCCGCAGCTAACATCAATGTCCTGCCCTGGCCTGCTCAGTCGCCAGACTTGAACCCGATTGAGCATGGGATGCATGGGATATGCTACAGAGAAGAGCTCTGCCGAATATGGAGGGTATCCAGTCGCAAGAAGACCTTTTTTTGTTGTTGCAACGAACATGGGCGGCCATTCCACAGCGTGATTTGGATGAACTCATTTTGAGTATGCCAAACCGATGTTCTTGTGTTGTTAGTGTTCGCGGTAGAAATACGGATTATTAATTGTTTAAGTTACCCAATAAAATTTTAGAGAAAACTGTTATTTCAGTCTTTTTTTCGAACTTTTGTGTTAGTGGTTCAAATGTCAAAAATCCCTTTATTAGGAAAATGGCAAATTTCTTTATTAATGCAAAGGTGACTTGGTTTATCGTTACTGTGACAAACGAAAACACTTTATTTGATGAATCCTTAAAGAAAATTTTAATTAATATCAATCAGGAGAAAAGTTATTGCAAAAATATATGTTGATCCCTAGACACTTTTGATGTGTGTATTTATTCCTAAGAAGAAGAGTTCTGAAAAACGGGTACGAATCAAAGTGATATGATAAGAGATTCTTCTTTCCTTTTGAGTTACACTCCTTTAAGAAGAGCTAATTAGGTACTCGATGAAAAGGTGGAACCGATTATCTTACGAGTCTACCTTTTTACAAGTCTTAATCATTACAATTTAAAATGCTCTGCTCCAAGTCTCCGAAGAACGAGGATTTAAAATCTATTCGTTACAAAACTACGCCATTTGCATAAGCTTTTATGCTAAAATGTCACAAAATGGTCGTTCAAGTTATGTTAAGCCCGATTTGAATGCAGCAACTTGAAAATGGCGCTCGCAGCTTGAACTTCATAACAAATTTTGATTGGCTACCAAGATAACGACTGCACAAAATTATTCTTTACTAGCAACCGTCCCTGGCTTCTCTCGGGTGCAATGTAAAAGCGAGGCAAATGCGCATTTCCCAATAGTTCGCTTCCGTACAAAACTCTCTGTAAGGAACTGCGAACACAACAAAAAAAATATCATTGTGTCTTTTCAAAATAAAATTCGATGAAAATTATATTTTTATACCTAAGTCGTATCTGTTTGTCTGAATGTGCACGTTGATCTTGAAGGCTGCCTACTGATTTTATTTAAATGAAATATTGAATATCAGTCAACGGAACAAAAACGATAGCTTGTATTGAAGCCGAGCGGGGTGGGTGTATTTATTTATATATATATATATATATATATATTTATATAGAGACTCGACGTCAAAAATAGCACCTCCGTGAAAAGAACATTCAATCGTTATTTCCCATAAGAGCCCTTTCACATTTTTTGCAAATAATCGTAATTTTTGAGCGCCTCGTTTACCCACTTAGAAAAAATTATGACTATTTCCAATAGAAGTAAACAGTAGATTTATTCTTCCTATTGTAAGTTAATGTTGAATATTTGCAAATACTATTTTCTTTTTTTTGTACTGATCATGCTACTGCAGCTAGTTTATGGAAAAAAAACGATAATATGCACAACTTCAAACGCCTCAATCTATCAATAATGTTCAATAAATTAGATCAAATGAATTAATACAACATCAGAAATATGTTTTAGTTGTAACATAATCTATTAGAATTTTGATTTTCCATCTCATTAATTATCAAAAAAAAAACATCTAACCTCCGTGAGTTTTCCAAAAAAATAATGCAGGTTTACCTCGTATTTTGATATTGAATTAAATAGAATTACTATCAAAAACTTTCATAAAACTAATCTACCATCGTTAAACTACTGAAATATGTATATGTTTTTATAATTAGTTTATTAATAATTATTTTATAAGACTCGAAACATCATGCAATTTATACTAGTGCAATCTACCTACGCGCCGATCAGAACGGCAGCGGCGCAATTCTGTGAAAGGGCTCTTAACACGCGCATGTACCTCAACCAATATTGGTGTCATTTGAAAGCCCATTCAATAAACTTAAAAAAACCCATTTCATTTCATTAAAAAAAGCTTGATACCACAAATGCGACTTTAAAATAAATGCTAATAACGCTTGAAACTTATTTTCGTGCGGGTGCAAATTTTTTTACGCCGAGTGTATATCAGACGCCAGAGATTTTCGCAAAAATATTACCTATGTACTTAATCTAAAGTTTCGCAAACGTTCGCTTATACAATAAAGTCCCAAGCAATATCCAAGAGTTAAGCATAAATAAATTCAAAGATAGTATAAAAAAGCACTTATTAAAAAAGCTTATTACTAAGTGTCTGATTATATTACAGACAAAAAAGCTTGGGTTTGAACTGTTCCAATCATTCCAACAGGTTTTCTATATTAAATAAATCATGATTGTATTGACGTTGTAAGAACATAATGATTTGTAAATGTTGTTACATTATGCTTTTAATGTTGTGGAGTTTTTCTCCGCAGCTAAAAAATATGTCCAATAACGAGTGGTAGGGAAAAAAATGTTTGGACGATTCAAAAGTGTTGTACTATACATCCAATTTGAATAAAGATATATTGATTTCTGATTGTCTGATGCACTACTGTAAATCGTACGCATCAATACAATAATAGACCGAAACTCTGATTCTCATTTCACGAAATATTTCATTTTCAGTCTTATTCTTTGAGTTTTAAAGGTGATTTCCCGTCGACGACGACTTCTATAGGGGAACTTTTATGGCTATTCTATGGAGTACGCCGGCAGTAATAAGTTTACGTGGGCTGTTAGCAATCAATTTGTACATGATAACATAAGTGGGTTCGTGTTTCTACCTCAAATAAGTTTATGTGTGTAAATGGGTGTTTTAGTGTGTATATCGCATTTGTTACCTACCGTAAAAGCCTGTTTATTGGTAGATCCTGAGCTTAGCTTGAAAATCTTGTTTAGCAACATCAAAATTTTTAAGACGAGATTGAATTTTTCTATTTTGGTGACAGTGACGGTGGTACAAGTATGATTTTTGATAGTAGAACACCTTCAAATATTATTTTGTTGTTTTTAATCTATAGCTGACACGGACAACCCTTCCTTAAACCTTAAAAAATCTGTATATATGTATCTAATATATAAAATTCTCGTGTCGCGGTGTTTGTGGTTAAACTCCTCCGAAACGGCTTTCCCGATTCTCATGAAATTTTGTGTGCATATTGGGTAGGTCCGAGAATCGGACAACATCTATTTTTCATCCTCCTAAATATTAAGGGTAATCCACCCCTAATTTTTTTTTCAATTTTAGATATTTTTTTTTTTTAATTTTTTATGATACATCATACAAAAATACATACAACCCCAAATTTTCACCGTTCTCCCACCAACCCCCATTTATATATTATTTTCATAAGTTAGTTGTAGTAGTACTTAGTAATATAGTCTCCAGTAAGTTGATTCTGTTATAATGTTTAATTAAAAGTACTTATAACAAGATGAATAAACTCTTTTTCTTGAGTTGTCTGATTGGCTGTCAAATCTGCGTTTTTTTTTCCGAATTGCAATCCCGTCTGCTGCCTGGTCCGCGTGGATTTTTTTATATTTTCTTTAGATTTAAACATCAAGCAGTTATATGCTTTAAAAAAATAAAAATTATAATTCTAAGTAACACGTTACCTGAGTGGTATCAGCTATTCTGCCTTTGAAACGCCGGAACAATACACGTTTCGGCCAAAACTCCTCTTTCAAAATTTGTTTCAACAAAGCCCTTATTACCTTGCATTATGTATATATAATGATTAATTTAATGACAATTAGGGGAAACTACCCAATCATTGGCACTCTTCCTTTTATTGGCACTTTTGAGTTTAGTTCGAAAAAACAAGGACACAATAGATTATTCAAGGTCGTTACATATTAAAAAGAAAAACCTAGTATGGTTTCAAAATTTGACGACCTCCGTGGCCGAGTGGTTTATACGCCGGGTTTCATGGCGTCGCCGACTCGAGAGGTCCCGGGTTCGAATCCCGGTGGGGGCAGATGTTTGTGTGATGAATACGAGCATTTGTACTCCAGTCATGGATGTTTAATATGTATTTCATATAAATATACTTATATATGTACAATATATGTATTCTATCCGTTACCCTAGTATCCCATAACACAAGCCTTTACAGTGCTTACTTTAGGGCTAGGCTAATTGGTGTGAGTGTTGGAAATATTTATTTATTTATTTATTATTTAAAATTTTAAAAGTGGCAGCATTATTCCTACAATCTGTGCCAACAATAGGACGAGTGTCAATGATTGGGTGGCTTACCCTATTTGTTTTGTATTTTTTAGATACTTTTTTTTCGAAATCGATTCAGTAGCGAATTCCAACTGAACTAGTTTCAGAGTGTGCATGTGTTATAACTGTTACACGTCATAGATAAACGGCTATTAGCAGAAGACTTTTAACGAGCGATGACCGCCAGAAGCTACGTGCTGGTCAGCCATTACCGAAGCATGACTTGCATGACACTGAAGAGGGGCAGTTACACGAGTAGCCATTACAATTGTGCTTACACAGTGTCTATTGTTTAGGAATACAGATACATTTGCTAATACCAAGCTTCGATTTATTTATTTTTCTGATAATAAACTCCTTTTCCTCATTTCAGAGATTTTCGATAATACGACTAGCTTACAGATGGTATTAGCCAAAATTACCAAATAAATTACCGCACTTCTACACACTAAATGAGTAATTAATACTTGTCATGATACTAGATATTTTTTTTTTAAAACACCAATTAGCTTAGCCCCAAACTAAGCACTATAAGGCTTGTGTTATGGGGTGCTAGGGTAACGGATAGAATACCTATACTGTACATATATAAGTATATTTATACAGAAATACATATTAAACATCCATGACTGGAGTACAAATGCTCGTGTTCATCACACAAACATCTGCCCCCACCGGGATTCGAACCCGGGACCTCTCGAGTCGGCGACACCATGAAACCCGGCGTTCAAACCACTCGGCCACGGTCGTCAATGCAGTGTAAACGAAAAAATGTTTTTAACAAGTATTTATTTATACATTTTGTACACACAAATATAAATAGAAAGAGATTGGAAAATAAGATAATAGTACAAGGGCATAGCTTATTTCAATCTGAAATTTCTTCCAGCAACCCATTGTAGGAAAGCACATTGAAAAGCCAGTCAGTGTGTACACCTAATTATGATTAAATATATACGTTCAATACCTAAGAATAGGGGGCATACACTTATAATATTAGATTCTGACGACGTAGCCTGTAAAGGCTACGAAACGTCAATAAATAAATAAAGTTTCGCGCATTAACCCGTAAAAACTAGTTTTATTTAATGAGTGATGTGCGTGAAAACCTAAGAAACAAATAATAGATATATACATAAAAATATATAAATACATATATTATGGACGAAAAGATGAGAAAAGAATCAATGGATAAAGTAAGGGCATGAAGATAAATAATGTTCCACTTCTTCTTCCTCGTAACCTCATGACTGAGGGTCGCGACAGCATGAGGGCACCCGGTGTACCAGCTCCCTCCACGTATTGCAGTTTTCGGTGCTGGCGGAAAATGCTAGGGGTTCCTTGGACAGAGCACCGCACCAACATTTCTATTCTCTCCGAACTAGGCATAACATCCCGCCTGTCTACTATTCGCTATGTGCGAAGTACATGGTGGGGGTATAGTGAAGCGATCGCAGCGCTTATCGTGGCAGAAATACGCAACAATCCGGGAAAGTAAAGTCAATTTGCACCGAGTTCGTAATAAATAAAAAAAAATGTCTAATAATAGATGTTGTTGTGTTGTGAACTGCAAAAATAACGGCACAAGTAGTCTGTGTGTATATTTCCTACATTGGACTAGAAATTAAATCAAAGAAATAAATGGATAGATGCCATAAAAAGAAATAAGTAAGCGAAATAACCTTAAATTATGATCAATTTTATTTGCGCTATATTTTATGTGATATTCATTATTGTCTTTATTATTTTAGTGTTGATGGGCCGCCATGGTATCCCAAACCTGACGACACAATTGGTAGTGAACATTTTAGGGGAAACAAAAAATCAGATGAGGAAGAAAATCCGAGTTATGCTCCTACGATATTCCCTGAAATATATCGAAAGGGGAAGGTTAATGATTCACAGGTCCTAGCTAGATATACACGCTTGACAAAACGAAGAACCACAAAAGTTTTAGATACCACATCAAGTCAAATAATAATTGAAGAAGGGAGTGAATTAAATCAAACTCAACCTCTTATGGTCGATCAACGATGTCAAGTGAATATGTTTTCTGAATCGAAATTAAGAGATACAACTTTTATTTGTATTAGATTAATTTACAGTGATCACTGTGATGCTGAAATCCAAGCAGATATAGCAACAACATCAAGAATTTTAATGACAAATAATTCAAGAAAGAAAGATAAAAGCTGTGGCACTGACAAAAAATCGTATGAAGATCAATCTACCGAAACAAAAAGTCAATAATTTGTTGGTATTTCATCAATAAAAAAATATCAAGAACTCCTAGATCTTGCTGGTGTGTCATTTAGCAAATTTGAATTTTTATTAACAAGATTAACTATGAAAAAATGTACAGTTTTCACTAAAGACCGACTTCTGATATTTTTGATAAAAATGAAAACTGGCTTGACATTTTCAGCATTGAGTGTGTTATTTGGTGTACACAAAACCACGTATATTTCATTCGATCTTACAGATCTCTAGCTTGTTCAACTGCTAATTTAATCTTTTGGCCGAATAGAGCCACCGTACAAGCAACAATGCCCAAGTGTTTCAGTCCAGATTACATCAATACAAGAGTTATTATTGACTATGCTGAATTCCAAATTGTAATACCGACAGTATTGAAATTATTATACAATATATAATAATTTTTATTTATCTTTAATTTACTATACTTACTAGAAATCAATAAAATACTGATGTCATTATTTGGCATAATCCCGGAAAGTTGCGCATTGTAGGTGGCGCTACTGTCGTGCACATAGCGAATATGTATGCAGCGACTTCTTCAGTACTTCGAACACGTGGCCCGACGAGAACCAGACAATGTTCCACTAGACGCTTTTTAAACACCGAGACAGAACTGGAATCTCTAATTCCTGATGGCAGCGAATTCCACAGGCGGACGGCATGTACTGTGAAGGAATAGGATGCGAAGCCAGTGTTATGGGTGGGACATTTTAAGAGGGATTTGAGATGGGATATTCTAAAAGTTTTGTACAAAACTAGTTTATAACTCGTTCCTTGGTGAAAACGAGGAGTAACAATGTCACTTGTCTTGTCTTTCTGTCTTTCGTCTGTTGTTTATTCATCTCTTATCTATTAGTGAAGTCCAATTTTTTGGTAGTATCTCTTATCTATTAGTCAAGTCCGTCCGTCCGTGGTGCTGTTTCAGCGGCCAAACCGTAAGAGATAGATAAAGAGAATATTTAAGTTATAAGTTAAGAATAGTCTGATAAGACTACAAACCGGATTTGAGTAACGTAGCACTTCCGGTTATCGAGAAATTTCAAACGAAACCACACAAAATCTCCTAAGTTCTCAATTAATTAAATACATTTTTTTTTAAATCAGGTTTTGGTGAACATTTGGTTCACTTAAACAGGCACAATGGAGGGCTGCCAAACGTGTTCTAAGATATTTGAAGGCAACGCGAAATTTCGCTCTTACATTCACAAGAAACCAAAAAAATCTTGAAGGAAATACTGATGCTGATTTTGGCAATAGCTACTTAGATAGGCGGTCCTACACATGCTACAGCTTCAGCTGTAGCTGTATTCAATTCAATTCAATTCAAAAATCATTTATTCAGTTTGGGCTTTTACAAGCACATTGTGAAAGTCGAAAACTGCGCCATCGGTTCGCAAAACTACGGCGGGAGACCTTGTACTGAGAAGAACCGGCAAGAAACTCAGCAAGGGCTGCTTTTTTCTCCCTTTTTTATTTCGTACAGTGTCGTCAAATTAAAAGTTGACATCAAACTTGCAAACATGTGCTGAGTTCAACTTCCATCACATAATGTCAAATAGGCAACAATGTAATTAATATACTTATTCAATTTGTTTTGAGGATTGTTTCTTGCTATTTTGGGACTTTTCTTTACGATTATTGTTAGTATGTCCCCACAGCTGCGGCACAGGCCTTCCCTATGGATGGTATAGGGAGATTGGGCCATGACCCACCACCCGGGTCAACGCGGTTTGGTGGGTGCTAACAACTGCAGATGCAGTCAGGACCAACGGCTTAACGTGCCTTCCGAAGCACGGAGAAGCTCGAGATAGTAAATTTTTGGTCACCCATCCAATGACCGACCACTGCGAAAGTTGCTTAACTACAACGATCGCAGCCGTTCGGCTGCGATCGTTGCGCTTACCAAATGCGCCATCGAGCTCCTCGTAAATTATTTAGTCCACGTTATTACAAGCATATGTGTGAAGCTTACCGTAACATTGTCCAGCAGTATTAAAGTTCAGAACAGACAATTGCCGACGGCACGCGTGCATTAGTGGCAATCACTGCGTCCCCAAGGTCGGGGGTTCGCTTCTCGAGGGGGGCCAAAGGGGAAACATTAGGGCTGTCACCTCAATCATAATGACTTTTGGTTTTGTTATTTTTGGATCTGTTGCCATAAAATAAGCGAAGATTACGCTTGGATTAGTTACTCCACGTTTTGTATCTGTTTATTGAAAGACAAATGGCATTTGAGTGACATGAACTAAACGCGGCGTAACTACTCTAAGCTTATTCCTTGTTTATTAATAAGGAGGTTACAGCTCAACTTATGTTTTAGATTTGTTATTTTAACATCTAACAAGTTTCTTTATAGTTATAATTTTTATTATTTTTAAAGCATGTAACTGCTTGATGTTTAAATCTAAAGAAAATATAACTAGAAAAAATTCCACGCGGACCAGGCAGCAGACGGGACTCGAACGAAGTTTCTTTATGTGAATATACAAAAAGGAGCTTGTGTAGTTACCCAAGTATATAATGATATCTCAATAAAAGTGCGAAGATTAATTTCCACAATAAATAATTGTAACCATTTATACCATTGCATGCCCGTTGTGGGCACACTGTTGTGACTTTGTTATTATTGCAATTCGAACTGCAAAATTTTACACAGTTTTTTTTAAACAATAAAGTTATTATTATTATTGTTGCCATTACGCGGCAGCCAACCCTAGTGCTGCACCTAACTGAGTTATGCAGGCGGAGGTGCGCTGCTGACTCGATTCCCGTCGTTTTATTGAGGGTGAATTGCTTTACACACCGTCTTTGATAACTATCCGCCACTTCACTAACATTTAAATGTAGTTTTATTTTTAAAATCCATTTCAACTAAGTGTTCAATCTCATTAACAAGAGATTCCTACTTTTACCACTTATTTCAGTTATTTTATTGCCGTGACATCACATAGAAGTTAGTTTTCCAATCCAAGTGGCAGACCGTACCGTATCACACTATTTATCTTTATATATATAATTCTTCTGTGAGTGTGTATGTCACTGAACTTCTCTTAAACGACTGGACCGATTTTGATGAAATTTTTTGTGTGTGTTCAAGGGGATCTGAGAATGGTTTAGATTCACAATTTTGTCCGCTGGACAACCCCTATTTTTTTAGGGCGTTACGAAGTTCGCTGGGTCAGCTAGTCTTTATATATAAAACTCAAAGGTGACTGACTGACATAGTGATCTATCAAAGCACAGCCCAAACCACTGGACGGATCGGGCTGAAATTTGGCATGCAGGTAGATGTTATGACGTAGGCATCCGCTAAGAAAGGATTTTGATCAATTCTTCCCCCAAGGGGATAAAATAGGGAATGAAAGTTTGTATGAAACTTTGTCAATTTTAAACCGATCGGGCTGAGACTTTGCATGCAGGTATAAGAAGAATCATAGATGAATATCATTGTGTATAATACAAGCCTGAGAACAAAAACTGTAGTCTTCACTTCAGCTCTACACCGAAGCGAAGCGAGGGCGGGCCGCTAGTTGAATTATAAATGGCATTGGAGTGATATAACCAAAACACGACGTTACTAGTATAAGCTTATTCTTTGTTTATTAATCAGGGGTTTTCAGTTTACATAAAAATGTATTTTGAAAATAAACTTACATAATTTAATCGAAACTGGAACTCATTAAGGTACCTACCCAAGTACATTTTATAATAATCTTAATGAGATGCGCTCAGCTTCGGTGAAACTATTCATATTAAAACTTTCACCGTGATTGGTTCAGCAGGTGAAGCATTAATAATCGGATTAAGCTTTTTAATTTTACTGAGTCGATAAATTTATGCACTACATAAACTAATCGACTGAGAAAATTTAGTTACACTATAATATTCTTTAGTTTGATTAAAACTGATGTTGTCACTATATCCTGCTTATTATAAATGTGAAGATTTTATGTATGTATGTTTGAATGTTTGCCAATCAAACACGCAAAAACTACTGAACAAATTTAGATGAAATGTTGTACAAATATAGTTTAGGACCTGAACTGAGACATAAGATACTTTTGTTCCTTGAATTTTTAGGTTTCTGTGAGTTTCTCAAAAAACGTTCGCTAGTAGTAAAATAAATACTAATATTATAAATGTGGAGGAGCTTGATGGCGCAGGTGGTAAGCGCGTTCGGCTGCGATCGTTAAAGTTAAGCAACTTTCGCGGTGGTCGGTCATTGGATGGGTGACCAAAAAACTTCTATCTCGGATTTCTCCGTGCTTCGGAAGGCACGTTAAGCCTTTGGTCCCAGCTGCAAATGCAGTTGTTAGCACCCGCCAATATGCACTGGGCCCGCGTGGTGGGTCAATGCCCAATCTCCCTATTCCATCCATAGGGAAGACCTGTGCCCTAGCAGTGGGGACATTAATAGACTGATGATGATGATGATCATTATAACTATAACAAAATAATGACACAATACGCCACTGCGAACATTAAGCCTAAGAAATGCTAGGGAAATTTCGACAAGGACAATAAGGGCCGCAGTAGCATGATGGTCAATGCATCCTCTAGCGTATGGTACGGGTTCGACTCCCGTCTGCTGCCTGGTCCGCGTGAATTGCTTTGCTAGTAAAATTTACTTTAGAATTAAAACAAAGTATATTTTAAGCTCCGTCAACCATTTTTAGGAACAAAATCCTAAAGTCCAACTGGAGGGAGTTGAGGCTGAACCCAATTTTAGCATATAACTATGCTCGTAAAAAAACCTAACACATATTCACATTGAATACTTAATATAATTACTGAAAACATTTTCCGTTTAAATCTCTCTCTTTCAATCCCACAAGTTCATGTCTAATCTTCTCCCGCCGCCCGACAGCTGCACTTAATTGAGTTATTCAGAACTCGGAGACGGCCTTTATAATTAATTTTACGCTACACTTTACGCTAACGTTTTTCGCTCCGTCTCCAGCGTGGACGACGCTTGACCCGGAAGAGGGGCACCCTTGTTAATTTACAATAATTTAATCCTTCACA
This sequence comes from Chilo suppressalis, assembly GCA_902850365.2. NCBI lineage: Eukaryota > Metazoa > Arthropoda > Insecta > Lepidoptera > Crambidae > Chilo > Chilo suppressalis. Next base: position 895,006 of record OU963905.1, on the reverse strand, counting down.
TACCTTTCTTAATAAGTAGGTCAGCCAGTAATTTATGTAGAAATTTATCGTTCATTAAAAAGATGGGGAAAGGAGGACTCTGAGGTGATGTTATATTTATCAATCTTAAAGTAGCGTATTTTTTATACTCTGCCAAGCTAAATAAACCCCGCCAAGAAGTTTATATATGTCACACATTTAGACTAAGTGTCGCCGCACACGGGCCACACGCCACAGCCACAAATGCCGCCACGAGAAGCTAGAAGCTGCTACTAAAGTGGCTGAAGCGGGCGACAGCGACCGAGTAAGTGTCGCCGCACACGGGCCACCGACCACAACCACATAACGCCGCCACCGGCATATTTCTTGTAGTTTTCATATATTTTATATGGACTCGCAACACACGGTATGCAGGTGGCCGCCACACGCTACAAATCGTCGTTGCTCGCTTCTTGTGGCCCGCACCGACCACTTAATGCGCCGATACAAAACGCTGCCATACGTCACTCGCGCGTGTGGCCTGTGTGCGGCGACACTAAAAAGTCCCGGTACTATTATCTCCAGCGCCCGCCGTGGCCGCGGGACCGCATAGAGTAGAATATGTCAAATTTTAAGGAAAAATCAAAAGCTAATTTCGGCGCGTACTTTACGCCTGCAAAGCGATCGAATGTTTCCCGCAGACACTGTGGGTTCAGAAATAAAATAAATAAATAATTTTCAACACTCACACCAATTAGCCTAGTCCCAAAGTAAGCATTGTACCCCTAGCACGAACCAATATCAAATTCGTACCGTTTGCGAGTCCGAAAAGTCAATGTCAAATGTGTACTGATTTTAGTTTTCGTTACGTACTTTGTGCCGCTGCTGTTCCAGTTTCCATACAAAATTTGACATTGACATTTCGGTTTGCAAACTATTCGAATTCGATAATGGTTCGTGCTAGGGGTACTGTAAGGCTTGTGTTATGGTATACTAGGGTAACGAATAGAATACATATACTGTTACACATATAACTATATTTATATAGAAATGCATATTAAACAACCATGACTGGAGTACAAATGCTCGTATTCATCACATAAACATATGCCCCCCCCCCCCGGGATTCGAATCCGGGACCTCCGTCACACCATGAAACTCGGCGTACAAACCACTCGGCCACGGAGGTCGTCAAAACTGCTATCTTATGAGTTTCGCCGCCCACTCTCCGTGAGAACTTAGCTTAAATGCTTTTTCCTTAAAACAATATTTTGGAACATAATTATAAGACGTTTCTAGTACCTGCAGACCTCCATGGTCGAATTAGGTTACCCAAAACTCTTTTTCCAACTGTCTTTGAACTTTAATATTCAAAATTGATTTAGAAAATTGGACATTTTGTGGTTAGTTAACTTGTTGCTGGCGTTGTTGTTAATGACGAAATATTGCACCAGCGACATCAATATCTTTAGTAAACAATAATTTAATAAAACTTGTTTTAACGGGTTAATGCACGAAACTTTATTTATTTATTGACGTTTCGCAGCCTTTTCAGGTCTGCATCGTCAGAATACTCAGTATTCTTAGCCTTTTCAGACCTGAAAAAGCTGCGAAACGTCAATAAATAAATAAAGTTTCGTGCATTAACTCGTTAAAACTAGTTTTATTTAATGAGTGATGTGCGTGAAAACCTAAGAAACAAATAATAATTTAATGTTTCTATTAAACTATCTGAAACTTAACAACAACATCTTGCTCAAAAGAAATAATGAGAACTATACGAGTAGTTAAAATGAAAAGCACGACCAACTGAAACAGCCATTTTTAAAACAGTAACAATAAAACAACATTATGAAGAAAACATATTTCTTTCAAACGGCTTTGCAGTTCGCTCCCAGGAGTTCAATACAATTTGCATTCACGTGAACTTTCTACAATGCACAATAATACGTAACTTCTTTAAATCTAAAGAAAAGTTTACTAGAAAAAAAAATGTGGGTTGCCTACAATGCGAAGAGATGGCGCTGCCTTGCAGCTTAAGGCTAGGAAAATTTCGACGCGGCTAATAGGGCCGTGGTAGCATAATGGTCAGTGCATTCGCCCGGATAGCGAAGGATGCGGGTTCGAGTCCCGTCCGCTGCCTGGTCCGCGTGGATTTTTTTCTAGTAAACTTTTCTTTAGATTTAAACATCTAGCAGTTAAATGCTTAAAAAATAAATAAAATCATAACGTAACTTCGTGTTACGAACGTCTCTGTTTATTTGTTTAACATGCCTCGCACTCGGCTTAACCCCGGACGCTTGATCAAACACCAATAACCAGTCAAGAAAGTGTTGAGAGGCCTGTCTGATGTCCAATATCACGCCACAGTGGCCTCCAATATTTACCCACGCGCGGACTTCCCCCAAAACTCCCCGGGGTAAAAAGAAGGTACGCCCGAAAACCGATCTCTTGATGTCAGCTACTTGTACATTCATGTGGAGCGTGATGCTTCACTGCAGCAAATATTAAACTTGTAACGAGATACGGTGGAGAAGCGTGAAAAATGTTTCGAGCTCGTATCCGGCTCGAAGGACCAAACGGTATATCATGGCAGAAAGGTTGCGCGAGAAATTGATGGTCGCCATCAGTGGCACAAATAATGTTAACACGAAACTCGGGGTAAGTTTAAAATTGTATATTTTCAGTATTTGATTGCCATAAGTACAGAGAAAATTTTCAAATTGCAACTTGTGTGTGATTTATTTACATGCGTTCATAAGTTTTCAAAATAATGTTTTAATTTGTAGAAGAGTATAACCATCATCAGCCTATTAATGTCCCCACTGCTGGGGCACAGGCCTTCACTATGGATGGCATAGGAAGATTGGGCCATGACCCACCACGCGGGCCCAGTGCGGATAGGTGGGTGCTAACGACTGCAGATGCAGCCGGGACCAACGGCTTAACGTGCCTTCCGAAGCACGGAGGAGCTCGAGATAGTAAATTTTTGGTCACCCATCCAATGACCGACTGCGAAAGTTGCTTAACTTCAACGATCGCAGCCGAACGCGCTAACCAAATGCGCCATCGAACTCCTCAGAGTATAATATTTGTCGTAAATTACATTTCTCTCTAGAGTTTTTAAAGTAAATTTATTCAGTATAGCCAATAGACAGACAAAATTTAAAAAATGTTCGTCCACCGCTAAAGATTTACGCTTCTTCAAATGAATAGAAAAAAAAACAATTTCAACAGTGTTCTATGAAAAGAATTAAATATCTTTTGAACTCATAAAAAATTCGCAGACACAGGCACTCGAATAAATCCTTTAAGATTTCCAAGTCAAAGGAAATCAAGTCTGAGCTCTTATTGATATGGAAAAACTTGCACCACCAGTTATTAACTTCGCGCCTTAAGTTCCAACGGCGCTGAGAATAAATAAAAATATGAGCGAACAGCTGTGAACTTCCCATCGCCATTTTGAGCTTAAGAACTAAATTCTAAAGTCTGCAGAGTGTAGTCGCTTGTAGTTGCATAGTTTTAAAGTGCTTACAGGTTTTCTAATTAATAAACTCCAGTATGCTCCACCATGATTTGTTTTAATAGAAGGCGCAGTAAATTACCTGATTTATCGACAGCATTAGCAGGGCTTCTACTATGAAAACAAATCATTTATTATTATTAACTAGCAAACCAGTGAACCAAATGTTCACCAAAACCTGATTTAATAAAAAAAAAGTATTTAATTAATTGAGAACTTCGGAGATTTTGTGTGGTTTCGTTTGAAATTCGTTATTTCTCGAAAACCGGAAGTGCTACGTTACTCAAATCCGGTTTGTAGTCTTATCAGACTATTCTTAACTTATAACTTAAATATTCTCTTTATCTATCTCTTACGGTTTGGCCGCTGAAACAGCACCACAGACAGACGGACGGACGGACGGACGGACGGACTTGTCTTATAGATAAGAGATGATTTGTTTTAAAAACTTGACTACATTATAGTATAAAGCAAAGTCGCTTCCCGCTGTCTGTCCCTATGTCTCTATTGTATGCTTAGATCTTTAAAAGTACGCAACGGTTTTGATGCGGTTTTTTTTAATAGATAGAGTGATTCAAGAGGAAAGTTTATATATATAATACATGCATAATATAGTAGAGAAACGCTGGTCGTAAATAAACACATTTTTTGCGTTTACATTGCAAACGCTAGCTGAACCCTACGAGATAGATCAAAATAATGTACTACAGTATTGTACACCTTAAAAAGGATTACAAAAAAGTTCGCAATGGTATATGTCTATCTCTTAAGGATAACCCACAATAACTTTTTTTATTCTATACTTTTTACGAGAAATAATAGCTTATTTGGCCCTTTAAAGCATATAATTTAAATGAATATTTTCGAAGATATTACAGATTTTACGACGCTACCGGGCGGGGGGCCTGGCGGCGCGTGCCTACTGTAATTAGGTATAAGAAGAATGTCATTGTGTATAATACAATTGTGCCTGAGAACAAAAACTATAGTCTACACTTTAACTCTACACCGAAGCGAAGCGAGGGCGGGCCACTAGTATACTAAAGATAAGTGGGCACAGACATAATATCACATAAATCAACAAAAAAAATCTATGGAAAAATTGAAACGGAAATGCTTCACGAGCGTCACACGACTATATATGTACACACATGTATGTGTGTGTGTGTGTGTGGGATGCGTGCGCAGCTCTTCCCGACGACCATGAAAGCTGGAGGGTAACTCGGCGAAGGCTGAAACGCTACGAGCGTCACACGCGACACTATATATATCATCATCAGCCTATTAATGTCCCCACTGTTGGGGCACAGGCCTTCCCTATGGATGGAATAGGGAGATTAGGCCATGACCCACCACGCGGGCCCAGTGCGGATTGGTGGGTGCTAACGACTGCAGATGCAGCCGGGACCAACGGCTTAACGTGCCTTCCGAAGCGCGGAGGAGCTCGAGATAGTAATTTATGGCAACCCATCCAATGACCGACCACTGCGAAAGTTGCTTAAGTTCAACGATCGCAGCCGAACGCGCTAACCACTTGCGCCATCGAGCTCCTCGACTATATATATATATATATATATATATATATGAGTGATGCGTGCTCTGCTCCATTTCCCTATACCTTATGCACCGCCTAATGTTAGGTTATTTCACTTCAGATGTCTGGGCAGTGCATACTAATTTAATTTTGCTGTCAGATCTAGTTTACTCGTAAAAATAATTGGTGGATCGGGAACAAATCTTTATATGCACAAATAATGCCCAACCAGGCCTCGAACCCAGGGCCTTTTAGCAGAAGGCAGGCTGACTACCGTTGCACTAACTAAACCAAAGTAAAATGTAACAAATTATGTGTTTCTTAGGTTTTCACGCACATCACTCATTAAATAATCCTAGTTTTTCACTGGTTAATGCACGAAACTTTATTTATTTATTGACGTTTCGCAGCCTTTACAGGCGAAACGTCAATAAATAAATAAAGTTTCGTGCATTAACCCGTGAAAAACTAGTTTTATGTAACAAATTAGTAGGTACCTGAAGGAATAAGCCGCCATGTTCTTTCTCGCGCGCCATTACATTCCAATAAGGACGACAAGATGGCGGCCGCATCTAAATTGTCGCATCAATCAGCAGGAGTTAGATTAGAGCGCGACCGCTTCCTGACGTACCATCAAATGCCATTGTGTTTTAAACGACATTACTTACAATCACAGTGGTGAAAACTGGCACGTGTATCTACCTACATATATTGGAAAAATCGTAAAGATTAATTCAATCGTGAAATTGATTTATATTTCTAATAAATTCAGCCTTTTTGTACCTATCCCTGAAACTGTTGGTCAGATTCGCAGATAAATTTAGTTGCTTAAACTGGATTGTTGTCACTTGTTTCGGTCTAAATCTCAATATTCAAAAATGCTAGAGTCTGTGCGGAAAGAGAATGAGCGTGGCGAAAAACGGAACTAACATTAAGATTTTTATTTGGCAATCAAACCCAGCAATCTGTAAAACGTCAAAGTTTTGTATTGATACGGATTTGTTTGTTGTTGTGATTTCTTGCGGTTTTTGAAGTTATACTTCTTTAGCCGCGTTATGAAAAAATGATGAGAGTGAAATTTTTAGATGCGCGCGCATCACTGTCACCCAAAAGTAACAGCATGAAGTTGGCCGCGGGCGCGTTATGAAAAAATCATGTGGGTGAAATTTCGAGATGCGCGCGCATCACTGTAACACAATAGTAACACCATGAAGTTGGCCGCGGGCGCGTTATGAATGTTAGTGTCTAATAATGGTGGATTATTAAACCACTTAGTGGTTAATAATCCACCATTATTAGATATCTGTTCGAAAGGTACTTTGAACGATCCACGGAGCTCCATAAGGTGATCGCGTTGTCAAAAACAATGTTGGCACGCTCGTCGCCTCTGATCACTGTTTTCATATTTATAATATTTATCCACATGTTTCTAGTTTCTATATAGACACAACGTGTTTTAGTTACTTACAAGTGCTAATTACATATGGACTAATAACTTAAATTCAGTAGTGATTTTAATTGAATATTTTGAATATTTATTTAATTTTTCAAATTAAAACTGAACTTAATTGACTGTGTTAACTATCCTTTTCCAGTCCTTTTATTATTTTATTGTAATTATTAATTATTTGCATGCAATTAAAAAATATTTTTAATGATGCTAAAGAAGTATAACTTCTCACGACGCGCGTGAGTTACATAAGTTACACGCATCCATTTTTTTTGTATTTAATCATGTCTAAATGGGGTAAAACCTTACAAATACGGTAGAAAAGCACTACAGCGCCCTCCAATCTAAATCCCATTTCTCTTTCCGCACAGACTTCTACAAAATTCACAAAGTTTTTGCCTTCTTAAAGCAGAAGATGATACTATGAAACTGTGCTGTTTAGGGACCGTTTCGATAGACCATGTTAATTTACTGCTTTCTACTGCTATCATATTTTTTAGAGTGAAATGCCGTATCAATGATTTTTGATTTGATTTGATATGACATGGGCAAATATTATTCTTAACGCACAATAATATACATGTAAACGCTAATGAGCTCATGACGAACCCACGATAAATGCTGTCTTTTAGAAAACGCGTTCAATGCGTTTTGTTTGATTTGTCTCAGAAAGTATGAAAACGAACAAAAGGTAAAACAAGGTATTATAAATAATAAACTAAAAATTTCTCCTGTGACGAATACATTCAATCGCGAAGGAATATTTCCCGACCGGCACGAGCGACAATACGCGAACTCGGAGCGTCTCCTGAGTCGACACAAACTACTATTTCCATTCCAATAAATTTGTTGCACGATACCTACTTGTCCGCCCATCTGGACAATCTTATTTCCCGACGAAAACAAGAAAAAATCTCCAGTGCATCGGCGAGGAAAAATGTTTCTTTGAATATTATGGTGTCCATGATTTGGATAAGGTTTTATTGAACACGTACTCTGTATTATAGTAATATAAGTTATATACGGGATTGTTACCATGTACCTTGCTTTTAGCGAGTTTCCGATATTTCGGCACTGTTGCAAGCGCCATGATCACGGAGTAACTGAAGTAATTAATCAAAAAAGTGTCGTGTCGCGATCCGATACTGTAAGTGTTGTGTGTCGAGAACAGTTTCGAGTGAATAGTGAGAATGTGAACAGTGGTACGGGTATTGAACGCAATAAAAGACTTCGTCGGAGGGTAGACCGATATGTCTGCCAATAACAGCCTACCCGCAATTACTTCAGTTACTCCGTGATCATGGCGCGTGCAACAGTGCCGAAATATCGAAAACTCGCTAAAAACAAGGTACATGGTAACAATCCCGTAAATAACTTATATTACTATAATGTTAGTGACCATGAAAGTTTAAAACAATACATACTCTGTACTTTTAAAAAATCCCCTGTCATGTCTGTCTGTATTTACGCGTTCATCTTAAGAATTAATGAACAGATTTTAATGAGGTTTACACAGTTTTGTCCCATAATTTTTTGCTTAATGAAACATGACTGAAAATCGCTGAAGAGTCTTCATCAAAAAAGGGACGGCGCGGCGGGTCACTAGTTCTATACTTACTTATAAAAATATCATTACACGTTTTTTATCACGTCTAACTGTCAAACTCCATAGTAATTTGACAGTTAAGCGTGATTAAAACGAGCTAGCCTGGGCAGCCTATGCCTGTCTCGAGTTTGCCTTCAAAATTAATCTCTAGGCCGAACAGAAAGCGCGCATATTTGACCAATGTATTCTGCCGTTCTCACTTATGGTGCTGAAACCTGGGTTTTCACTAAGGAGATACTACTACATAAGTTGAGTGTGACCCAGCGGGCACTGGAGAGGAAACTGGTCGGAGTCACATTGAGGGACCGTAAGACAAATGAGTGGCTGAGACAACAGAGCAAGGTCACTGACGTTATCGACCGCGTAACCAGACTGAAATGGGAATGGGCGGGGCATGTGGCACGCAAGACGGATTCGTGGACCAAGCGGCTCCTTGAGTGGCGACTATAGGATCAAAAACGTCCTCCAGGAAGACCTCAGATGCATTGGGACGATGACATTAAAAGAACAGCAGGGAAACATTGGCTTCGAGACGCACAAGATCGTGACAGGTGGCGTAATTTGAAGGAGGCCTACACTCAAAGGGTTGAGACAGGCTGAAAGAGAGTCTGCGGGCTATTGGTTGGGCGCCAGTGACCCGCGTCGTACAGGCCCCCGTGTGACGGTGGGGTGTCCGTCGGAACGCGGATGCCCCATCCCTCCGGCACGGAGATGAGCCCGCGCAGACTTCTGTGCGGGCACCGCCGAGCAGGCCTACGCGAGCCAGCGCCCTGCGCATGCTCGTGGCCCGCTCAATTGTGGCGAGGCGAAGTTCCCGGGGAGTTTAGTGGAGTATTCCCTGCTATCTCTTTAGCCGGGTGAGTCCCACACACCCCCGCTCACTAGCCCAGCGGGCCGGGACGGTGCTTAAAGGCATTCTCCCCGTTAAAAAAAAAGGCTGAAAGAGAGAGCCGCCTGCGTCCTCGCAGGCGCGACACCGTGGGACCTCGATGCACAGGTTCTGGCAGAAATGCATCGAGGTCGGGTCGAGGCCAGGGAGCGGGATGAAAGACTTGCCCCAGCAGAGCTGAGGCAAGTCCGTTCCATCGCCGAGAGCGAAGTTCTGCGGCGATGGGATGAGGCACTCGCCCATGTTAGCGCCGGCCACCGGACGATCGAAGCCATTCGTCCGGTGTTGGAAGAATGGTTGGGTCGCCGGCGCGGCGGCCTCACGTTGCGCATGGTGCACGTCTTGACCGGGCATGGATGCTTCGGTCACCATCTGCACCGTGTCGCACGTCGGGAGGAGACGCCGCAGTGTCATCATTGCGGCGCTCCGGATGACACGGCCGAGCACACCTTATTGGAGTGCCCGGCCTGGCGACACCAGCGCCGCGAGCTCATTGCGGCGCTGGGATGCGGAGCCCTCTCGCTGCGGAGCATGGTGGAGACCATGCGACAGGGCATGGGAGGCAGTAGCCTCCTTCTGCGAGAACGTTATCTCGCAGAAGGAGGCGGCTGAGAGAGAGCGGGAGGATGATCCTTTGGCCGCTCCCTCCCGCCAAAGGAGGACGGGTAGGAGAGGACGGCGGCGCGCCCTGGCTGCGCCCGTCCCATGACCCTACCCGTGGGGGTCCCTCGCTGACCGGCATGGCGCTGGCCGTGCCGGCCACCGACGGACCCCGTGACGGCAACCCCCCCTTGTAGTTCTGTCCTGCAAAGAGGGGGGCGGCGGAGGGAGCTACACAGGCACGCCCAAGTAGCCCTCCGCAGCGGACGGGGGGCGGTATGGTGGGCACTAGGCTGCGTACTCAGCCCCCACGCGCGGGCCTACCCGCGCACGTCTGCGGGGTCCCCGTGACACCCCGGGAGACCCCTGCCGTGGAGCCCCGGCTAAGGCCGGGAGGCTGCTGGGAGACGCGGAGAATCCGTAAACGGGGATCCCGCGGCTTCGCACTAAGCAGCTTAGAGGGTATTCGCAGGACTTTTTTAGCGGATATTATACCGTAAAGCACCCGTAAGAGTTGCGGGGTCCTCGGTGGGCAGCCACTGGGGGGTTCGTAAGACTTGCGGGAGCCAGGTGTGAGGTCCGTTCGGCGGTGTGCCTCTTAAAGGCGCCGTCGGTCGTCTGTAAATAGATTTTTTACCTGCGTATTAAAAAAAAAAGGCTGAAAGAGAGAGAAAATGAGCTACATATCTCATCGCGGTGCTCATGCTAGGGAGGCTGGATAAACTGCTTAACAGATCAGATAAAATGTAGCTCACTGCAATTATTTAATTTTGTGAAACTGAAAAGATAGGATAGGTTTTATCATGATGTTAGACCTCAATATTTTTCAATGCAAAAGAAATATGTAATTTTTATTATGCGTAAGTACAAAACTGAAGGTACAGTACGGTAACAGTACTTAATTATTTTGTACAAGTTTAAAACAGACGGTGCGCGGTGCAAGTTAATCAAATTTTCGCAATACTTCAAACTTGTATTGTTATCTGAAATCGGTTAAGCGGTGTAGCTTTCTTAATCCTACAATACATGACAGCCCACGGGAATCCAGGACTGTCTACTGGAGCATAAGTAATGACCACTCCTCACCTTATATATAGGTTTATTAAAGACACTTGGAACTTCCAAAAATATAAAAAAATAAGTTTGTTTAAAGAAATAAACGACATTCAAATCCGTAATATTTATATATCCAGCTCAGATCTTTTTAATTGAGCTAACGAGATGTTACGCCGAGAGACGGAGGAGCTCGATGGCGCAAGTGGTTAGCGCGTTCGGCTGCGATCGTTGAAGTTAAGCAACTTTCGCAGTGGTCGGTCATTGGATGGGTGACCAAAAATTTACTATCTCAAATTCCTCCGTGCTTCGAAAGGCACGTTAAGCCGTTGGTCTCGGCTGCATCAACAGTCGTTAGCACCCACCAATCCGTACTGGGCCCGCGTGGTTGGGTCATGGCCCAATCTCCCTATTCCATCCATAGGGAAGGCCTTTACCCCAGCAGTGGGGACATTAATAGGCTGATGATGATGAATGAGATTTTAAAAGATTTGTTGTTTTATCTGAAATTGTATTTGTTTATGAACCTATCAACATTAACACACCGAAGTTCTTTAGTATCCCATCAATGTGCAATAGTTAAAAACATACATTATTTAAAGTAAACTCAAGATTTTCCCACTTCATAATAATGATCTACGTAAAGTAGGTGCATATTTCAAAAGTTCGCAAAATAATTTCCCGCAGTCCGTCGACGTTCGCGCCATTAAAACAAGACACCGTACACCTGTCTATTCTTTGCGAACTGCACAACCAACAAAAAGGTTTCGCTGCCCGCCCACGGATCCCTATTAAATCAACGACGCTCAAACTACTGGCCTCCCGCGCCAACTACTTGCATATTTTAAACACCCACTCCTGAGACACGTTTAAAAACCTTATGACAACAATCACACGACCTAAATTGCAATGCACGAGCGTCCAGATAAATTTGTCCGGTAAAATAAGTGCATATTTCAAATCCTGCGAAAAGTTTTTCGTGCGCTCAACCCCGCCTTTAATGCTATGACACCAAAGTCTGTTATTGTTTGATCTTGTTCTATTATATTCTTTTTAATCGTGCGAATGCTGTAAAGCCAGGCTTTGTGCCGCGGTCAGCAATAAGAGGAAGCGACGCCATCTGCCGGCCGTTTTCGTTTCGCCGACTTCCGGTCAGGTTGCGGGTACGTGAAATTTTGATTAGCTCATAATACGGCTTATTATGCGTTCCGTTGTACGCCCGAAAAATTGGCAACAAAGCCTCCATCTGACTGCGGAATAATTAGCGACGAGACGGGACTTTAATGACGTCGATACAATAGTAACGAGGGCTTAATGAACCGCTGATGTCTGGCGGAAGATTAAAGTCATTGCGTTTGATCTGATACGTCTCCTCGTTGCAAGTAGGGGATTATAATCTATATATATAAAACTCAAAGGTGACTGACTGACATAGTGATCTATCAATGCACAGCCCAAACCACTGGACGGATCGGGCTTAAATTTGGCATGCAGGTAGATGTTATGACGTAGGCATCCGCTAAGAAAGGATTTTGATCAATTCTACCCCCAAGGGGATAAAATAGGGAATGAAAATTTGTATGAAACTTTGTCAATTTTAAACCGATCGGGCTGAGACTTTGCATGTGCAGGTATAAAAAGAATCATAGATGAATGTCATTGTGTATAATACAAGCCTGAGAACAAAAACTGAAGTATAGACTTCAGCTCTACACCGAATACGATCATTTGTACTCCAGTTATGGATGTTTAATATGTATTTCTATATAAATATACTTATATATGTACAGTCTATGTATTATATCCGTTACCCTAGTATCCCATAACACAAGCCTTACAGTGCTTACTTTAGGGCTAGGCTAATTGGTGTGTTTCTAACACACACCAATTAGCCATTATTATTTTTATATTATTTTGGATAAAACATATGGGTTTTTTGTTCCAAATTCCTCATCTGTGAGGACTGCGTATTTTCTTAACAAACGAAAGTAATCATTGATCTTAACAAAATCATCATCAGCCTCTTAATGTCCCCACTGCTGGGCCACAGGCCTTCCCTATGGATAGAATACCCATCACGCGGGCCCAGTGCGGATTGGCGGGTGCTCTTAACAAAATATTAAGACGAAAATATGGTGCAAACGCGGTGTGAATTTCAACTTATTCTGCAGAGCGGTGCATCATAATTTTCCTTATATATCATAGAGGAAGGACAGCTTCGCGCCTGGCGTGGTGCATAAACACCCAACTTGGGCCATTAACGGGCCAAACTCGCCCATATAATTATCACGAAACAGTTCGTTAATGTGTTCGCTAAGGCACTAATAACGTTCATAAAATTATTGTTATATTATATGCTATATCAGGAAACAGAAGAATACTTTGTAACGGGCTATTTCCGGCGATTTTGTTTCCTCCATTATCGGATTTTCTCTTTTATATGCAATCGCGCAGAGACACCTGAAACATAGCTTTCTGCTTCGCTCTTTGTGTGACTGTGAGTACACCTATTTCGTACTCTAAGCCTCTTTTTTTGGAGTGTATATATGAGAAAAATGTGAGGAGTAAAATCTATCGATGAATGACCTCGTTACGTTTTTGGTGCGCACGCAACTTTGACAAACAAAGATGACGGATTGACATTAATAAATAACTTTTAAAATCTGAACTGAATTTAGATATTGTTTGTGATGAGCAATGGGGACAACGAGGTATGGTACAACCATTGATGCGGTATTTTCAAGATTCGTCAACCACGTATCTACGAACGCCCATGTGTCTTATTTTAGTTACCATAAACCACTTGTCACTGTAATTAATAATGCAGGCAATGTTGATTTTATTAATATTTAAAAAAAATATAATAGTCTGATAATAATAATTACATAATTTATCAACATTCCTAATGATATATTTATGCACATCTGAAATTGACTATTGTAAAAAGTATAATGTAAAATATTTCGTCGATTAGTTATAATAAATGTATATGAAGTGAATAAATATAATTATATTTATATATGTATATTATTTTCATTAATTTGTTAATTTACCCTTTCATACAGTATCAATCTTTTTTAAGTTAAATAAACTCTTTTTGCGTCTGGTTAGACTATCGAACTTAAGGAGTAAACTCCAGTCGTGCGTCGGAGCTGACACACACATTTTTTTTTTTTTTTTTTTTATAGATAGGTCCGACAAATGACTCCACCCCACCTGATGTTAAGTGTAGGTGAAGTCCAGACGCGAAGATAGCTGATACAGCAGTTCTACCTGCCACAACAGCCATCCTCATCCTGCCGGCCTGCATGTTGCTTCGTCACGCCTCTTTTAAAGGATCCCAGGTTGTAAGAGGGAGGGAACAAGTGAGTGGGCAGAACATTCCATTTACGGATAGTGCGACAAAGAAATGAGTCACCAAATTTCTTTGTACGCGTTGGAATTGTGGCCACAGTTAGACGGTGACAACGTAGGCCAGCGCGCGTGGTCCTCTGAAGGAAAGGGAAAGGTGGAATAAGAGAGAATAACTCCTCTAAAGCCTCTTTATAAATTAAAATTCAAAAACAATTGACTGTATTCTTCTCCATTTTAAGGCTTATATATTTTACGTCGTCTTCGTCCGCGTTAACTTTTAGTTTTTTCTTTTTATTTCTAAAATAAAAGATTTTTTCTAAAATAAAAGTAGCCTAAGTTACTCCTTATTACATCAGCTACATGCCAATAAAAGTCCCGTCAGAATCGGTCCAGCCAATTCAGAGATTAGCCGGAACAAACAGACAGACAGACAGACAAAAATTAAAAAAAAAAAATTTTGGTGTATGTACCGCATATACAGGCTGTAAAAAAAGCTATGAACGCATTCTGTACACCCAAACAAGTCATATTACAAAATATTATACATGGGAAAAAGTTGTATTTTTTGAGTTAAAAAAATACTTGTTTCTTAGGTTTTCACGCACAACACTCATTAAATAAAACTAGTTTTTACGGGTTAATGCACGAAACTTTATTTATTTATTGACGTTTCGCAGCCTTTTCAGGTCTGCATCGTCAGAATAATGATTTTTTATTTAAAATTGTCGAGCTACCTTCGAAAGACTTATATTGGGCGTTCGGTTATTTCATTGGAAGATTTTTAAAATTTTATTGTCTATGTATGAATTTATTATTTAATTTACTTAATAAAGTATTTTATTTAAAATTCTTGTTCGTAATTTTGAGTTTATTTATTTATTTGACCCTAATTACCGTAAACTACCACCGGTTCCAAAATTTTGAGACCTTCCTGAGAAGAACCGGCGAAACAAACTCAAGAGAGGCTTTCTATCTCCTTCTTATGTTAAATTATGCAAACAAAAAGAACTAATAGTATCTGATGGTCTTGCAGTGTGTGCTCGGGGTTGGGATTTTATCTCCTGTATAATAGGTTCCCAAGCTGGTGGTATATACCAACCTAGTCGGCGCGGTCCGTGACGGCCGCGGGAGCATAATTGGTCAATGCATTCGCCCGGATTGCGAAGGGTGCGGGTTCGAGTCCCGTCTGCTGCCTGGTCCGCGTGGATTTTTTCTAGTTATATTTTCTTTAGATTTAAACCTCAAGCAGTCACATGCTTTAAAATATTATAAAAATTATAACTATAACTGCTATTTCTTCTTTCAAAAGTTTAATACTTGTAAAAGTATTCATTTGACATTGTGGGTTACCTATAATGCGAAGAGATTGCGCTGCCTTGCAGCTTAAGAATGGCTAAAAGAATTTCGACGCGGTCCGTGAGGGCCGCGGTAGCATAATTGGTCAGTGCATTCGCCCGGATAGCGAAGGGTGCGGGTTCGAGTTTTTTTCTAGTTATATTTTCTTTAGATAAAATAGTTTTAAAATCGTTAAATAAATATGTGAAAGACTTTTTAGGCAAAGCTAGTTGCCAACAGTTGATGTTAACTTTAAACAGTTCTTAGTTCAAAAGCTAACGATCAGTTCCCTTAGTACGAGTTCGAGCTCACGAAAACTATCATAGTTTTCGTAATTGTAAACTCGTACTATGGGTATAGCGATGAGATTTTCTATGTAATTGAGAGAAAAAAATATCTGTATATTAGTCTGAGATTTTATAGCCTCCATCCAAAACATAAGCGCCCCCCTAAGATATGCAGGCGAAGCCTGAAAGGCATACCAGCTTTTAGTGCCCAACTGGGAGTTTTAAACGGGATAAGAATTGAAAAGTATCAACTTTTTACGGAAGCTTGAGGCAAGAAGTTTTGTTACTTGGACAAATTGGTTATTTTTATTTATTTTTTAAGCATTTAACTGCTAGATGTTTAAATCTAAAGAAAAGTTTACTAGAAAAAAATCCACGCGGACCAGGCAGCGGACGGGACTCGAACCCGCACCCTTCGCAATCCGGGCGAATGCACTGACCATTATGCTACCACGGCCCTATTCGCCGCGTCGAAATTTTCCTAGCCTTAAGCTGCAAGGCAGCGCCATCTCTTCGCATTGTAGGTAACCCACAATGTCAAATGAATACTTTTTCAAGTATTAAACATTTGAAAGAAGAAATAGCAATTATAGTTATTTTTTTATTTTTATTTTTTTCTAGTAAACTTTTCTTTAGATTTTAATTGTTTGTTTTGTAAGCAAGCAAGTTACGTTTTCACCTACTTAAAACAATATTTGAGCGGCTGTGAAACATCAAAATGTAATTCCATTTTTTTTATTCCAACACACACCAATTTCGCCTCAAAGTAAGCACAGTAGGCTTGTATTATGGGATGCTAGGGTAACGGACAGAATACATATACTGATACATATAAAAATATTTTTAAAAAGAAATACATATTAAACATCCATGACTGGAGTACAAATGCTCGTATTCATCACACAAACATCTGCCCCACCTTGGAACCCACTAACAAACCACTGGGCCACGGAGTTCGTTAAATGAAAAGCTTTTGTACTATATCGACGTAACATATTGACGACATACAACAATATATCGATATACATGTCAGGTGTACGGGATATTATCGTACATGTATGAGTAACGAGCGCGCGGTCCCCGGGGCGCCGTAGCAAGCCGTAGGCTTTTACGTAGACGAGAGCTTCGAACGTTACGGTAGACGTAGATGTGGCATTTGATCGTTTGGTTTTTCGATATTCCTAAATTTAATCTTATATATAAATTTCTCGTATCACAAAAAAAATCGACTTATATCTGTCTATATATATATGGATATATTTTAATCTCAATAGCCTCGCGTATCATTCTAGGCATGAATCGTTGCTCAGTTGCAAGGATCTATTGTTTATCAAATCTTATGTAATGGTTTGGTCCCCCTAATGCATGTTCACACAATCGCTTTAGTCACAACTTGACATGCAAACGACGTACATGTGAACGCCAAAAAGAAATATTGCTAATATTTTGTGTTTATATGATAAAACAATGCCTAAGTGTGTTTTTAAAAAGTGCTCAAATTGCTCAAGAACTAAAAATAAAACCCACGGCATCACTTTTCATTCGTAAGTACTATAAAATATATTTTTTCATAAAAAATGTTGTTTGTTTTGAATCTTGTTCAGTAGTGACGTCGAGTACTGGTTGCGTGATTGGTCGGTAGTGCAGTGACGCGGATCTCGCCGTCTCGTTCGCGCTGCCGTTGAAACTTAACGTGCTGTTTCGTTCGGGTCGGTAATGCAGTGACGCGGTTCTCGCCGTCCCGTTCGCGCTGCCGTGGGATCAGTTTTTGTTTGATGCAAGTATGAGCGTACCGTATCTACCATTTTTGTTTTAATCTAAGGTGCTATTGAGCTCCTCATTTACTACAAACTTTTGAATAATACAATCACACTAATATTATAAAGGCGAAAGTTTGTGAGTGTGTGACTGTGTATATTTGTTATTTCTTCACGTTTAAACGGCTGGAGCGATTGTAATAAAATTTGGTATGGAGTTAGCTGACACCCTGGATTCAAACATAAGCTACGTTTTACTGCGGGATCTTCCTACTAGCCGGCGGGTATCACCGCGGGGCACAGCTAGTTATTCATATCCTACAAACAAAATGTCCTCCATTTCCCTTCAAAATGCCACCTCTATGGTTATTTAGTCCGTGGCGCGCGTCTCAGCTGATAGCGAAGGCACCGCCAATATCAGTGATGGAACACTTGTACTTATGGGAAACAGCGCCGGCGGAAGCCGCAAGCTACAGACAGACAGGCAAACTTATACCTACGGTTTACTAAATGAATAAATAACAAGATATATACTTAATTAAAAAATAATAATTTTAACAAGATTAAAAATTAAGATAAAAGCGAGGTCATCATCACCAGCCTATTAATGTCCCCACTGCTGGGGCACAGGCCTTCCTTATGGATGGAATAGGGAGATTGGGCCATGACCCACCACGCGGGCCCAGTGCGGGTTGGTGGGTGCTAACGACTGCAAATGCAGCCGGGACGTGCCTTCCGAAGCACGGAGGAGCTCGATATAGTAAAGTTTTGGTCACCGATCCAATGACTGCCAAAGTTGCTTAATTTAAACGATCGCAGCCGAACGCGCTAACCATTTGCGCCATCGAGCTCCTCCAAAAATAATATTTCGGAGGTCGGTTACAGTTTCACGCCCTACTCGAACAAAACTTAGCACTTTAAAGTTCAATATTTCGAAAACGGATCTCTGAATCGAAAAATAGTCTTAGGCATCCCTAAGTTATTTTAAAGGGCTTATTGAACAATACACCTGACAATAGTGTAGACGATATAATACTTTTTTATTCTACCATTTTATCGGCGTGATTGATATAATTAACTCCACAAAATTAAAGCTCTCTGGTGCTTACAGTCTCCAAGCAAAACCGGGGACGGACAGACAGACGGACACGACGAATCTATAAGGGTTCCCTGTCACGACTACGAAACCCAAAAACGTAAGTATAATAAATACGTTTTGATTCACACAAAGCAAGACAATGCAATTTCGAGATTTGTGCATTCTCCTTTCAGCCGATTTCAACAGATATTTCCATATTGCTTTATTGATGTTACATGAGAATTCATTTTAGAATAGAGTCTGTGCGGAAAGAGAAAGGGCGTGGCGAAAAACGGAAGTAACATTAAGATTTTTATTTGGCAATCAAACCCAGCAATCTGTAAAACGTCAAAGTTTTGTATTGATACGGATTTGTTTGTTGTTGTGATTTCTTGCGGTTTTTTGTATTTAATCATGTCTAAAAGGGGTAAAACCTTACAAATACGGTAGAAAAGCACTACAGCGCCCTCCAATCTAAATCTCATTCTTTTTCCGCACAAACTCTACGATAGTATTCATAATATTTAAACTTAACTTCATTCTAATCACAGAATACCTACACAAATTACTTCCAACCAGATTAACCTCACCCTTTCATTGCTCCTGAGTAATCGTATATTTCATGTCTTATAGTGTTTCGGAACCTCCTCAAAGCTAGGGTTACCACATGAAAAAATCAAAAGTCCGGAGAAAAGGCTTGATTTCCATTGAAAAAGCCTGAGATTTTTACAGTTTGAGAATTTTCTCTCAAACGTACAACAATTTAAAAAAGCCGTAACATTATCGTTTATATACATGCTGCTTATACTTTTAATTCAATATAATTTGCAGAGCTTAACATGTGGGGCATTTTATAAATCCATAATTAAAAAAAAAACCTTACTTAAATATGTATCAACACATTTTAAGTATGATAAAACTGATCAAGTACCTGCTTGGATAAATAAGTACTGTTTTTAACTGTGCAATTATTATCAAAGGAAGATTATTTTTAGTTCGTGTAAGTTTTTATTAAACAGATCTTTAAAACGTTAGCTGTATTTTATTGAAAATTCAAAAAATCCTGAGATTTCAAGAGATTTGCAAAATCCGGCCGCAATCCCGAGAAGAGTTCAAAAATCCTGAAATCTCAGGACAAATCCTGAGATATGGTAACCCTACTCAAAGCTCCATAAATTCATCGTTCATTAGCAGTTTCGTTGGCGCTTATCAGCTGTCAGAAGTATAATGATATATCACACGCGTCGTTAAGTTGGTGTTTAGCTTATCTCATGTGCAAATAAGCAGCTGTGGCGATATGAAAAAAATTACCAACAAAATGAGTGCACATTCGCAATCGGTCAGAAACCTCAGGAGCTCAAAGTTAAAAATACGGGTACATATTTCTTATTTTAAGCAAAATATGTAGTTGAATAAATATAATATAATATAATATAAATATTTCCAACACTCACACCAATTAGCCTAGCCCCAAAATAAGCACTATAAGGCTTGTGTTATGGGATGCTAGGGTAACGGATACAATACATAAACTGTACATATATAAGTATATTTATATAGAAAATAGATATTAAACATCCATGACTGGAGTACAAATGCTCGTATTCATCACACAAACATCTGCCCCCACCGGGATTCGAACCCAGGACCTCTCGAGTCGGCGACACCATGAAACCCGGCGTACAAACCACTCGGCCGCGGAGGTCGTCAATATATAAATAAATATTGGAATTGCTTGCCAATGTTTTTTGATCTGCCATACTCGTCTTAATGAAATAGCCAATACGTCCAGATTTATTTTCTTTGGTTCAACATATCCAAACTCCAAGTAATATATCTAAATATAGAAAACTAAGAGCCTTTTTCACAATTGCTGGGTAAATATAATAATAATAATAAAAACGTTTATTTGGCACAAATTACAAAAATAACTTATTGTGTTACATAAAGGTTGTGTACCAAACAGGCCACTGCTCAGTATATGTCGAGGCAACATGTGCCACCACACCGATTTTCAGCAGCAGCCTTCTTAAATTAAATGACATTTAAGGTCATCGATAATAATTTAAATAAAAACTAGCTGACCCAGCGAACTTCGTACCGCCCTAAAAAAATAGGGGTTGTCCAGCGGACAAAATTGTGAATCTAAACCATTCTCAGATCCCCTTGAACACACACAAAAAATTTCATCAAAATCGGTCCAGTCGTTTAAGAGAAGTTCAGTGACATACACACTCACAGAAGAATTATATATATAAAGAATATAGAAAACTAAGAGCCTTTTTCACAATTGCTGGGTAAATATAATAATAATAATAAAAACGTTTATTTGGCACAAATTACAAAAATAACTTATTGTGTTACATAAAGGGTGTGTACCAAACAGGTCACTGCCACGACACTGATTTTCAGCCGCAGCCTTCTTAAATTAAATGACATTTAAGGTCATCGATAATAATTTAAATAAAAATTAAGTATAAAAGATTTAAATACAAATGTCAAAATACTGAAATCAATTGGATAAATATTGTGAAACAAAATGAAAGCAAAAAAAAAATCTCAATAAGCTACGAAAAACTTATATTCTTAGTAAATAAATAGGGATGTTGACTTTGACATTGACAGGGCAATTTTGCTTTCTTTTGAATGCTTTTCAAAAAAATTTCAACATTTCCTATTTAAGCAGTAAAAAACTGTACTCAGCGATTGTGAAACAGGCTCTAAATCTTATTTATCGTCTCTAGTCCGAGTTTTGAGTAAGATTTGGATAAATGGCATATTTATACAAATTCCGTGTATGAAAATAAAATATTATAACATAATTATTCAAGTTCATATAAACATGAAAACTTTCATAATCAATATTAATAATCCAAATATGATGACGAACGATAAGGACAATTAAGTACATTTTAGTTAAATGTACATACATATGAACAACTAGCGGCCCGCCCTCGCTTCGCTTCGGTGTAGAGCTGAAGTGTAGACTACAGTTTTTGTTCTCAGGCTTGTATTATACACAATGACATTCATCTATGATTCTTCTTATACCTGCATGCAAAATCTCAGCGCGATCGGTTTAAAATTGACAAAGTTTCATACAAACTTTTATTCCCTATTTTATCCCCTTGGGGGTAGAATTGATCTAAGTCCTTTCTTAGCGGATGCCTACGTCATAACATCTACCTGTATGCCAAATTTCAGCCCGCTCCGTCCAGTAGTTTGGGCTGTGCGTTGATAGATCACTATGTCAGTCAGTCACCTTTGAGTTTTATATTTATAGATTAATAATATCTAATTAAATAAGAGCTTAACTAGATAGAAAAAAAGGACAATTTATTAAATATTTGGTTCTTAAATCTTATTTGTAGCTAAAAAAAATGTACTATGAATGTACAGTAACAGCTACGCCATCGATCTTCAGGGCCAACTTGCATAATTTCTAAAAGTTAATTTAACACGAAATATTAAACGAATTTCGACAACGCCAGCGAGTGTAACAAATTGTTAGCGCAGCACTTAACTAATACGAGGCTTAACACGAAACAATTTACAAGAAAATCTGAAACAACAGGCGTGAAATTAACGCACTCTTGCCGAGTTCACCTGTTTTCGAATGGTGGGGTTGCGTATACAGCGGTTGGCGGAATTGAAACGCAGTGAAGCGGTTAAGATTGTAAACTTGAGCGAACTGTTATAACTAGACTTGCAACGAATAGTATATTCGGCAGTATACCGAATACCGAATATTCGGCGAGGCCCCTGACCGAATAGCCGAATATTAGGCAAAAGTATTCGGCTGGATTTTAAGTACCAAAAACTTGTAGAGACGTGATTGTTTCGCGCTCCTTTGTTTTGTTCTAATCTGCCGTCCTCAAGCTAAAATGCGGCTAAATGACAAAACCAACTTTTGAGATATGGCCAAAAACGGCGCGTAAACTTTAAATTATTGCTATTATGTAACCATTCATCACATGACTGAATGAATTAAAAACTGTTAACTTGTTTAATACAGAAAATGATTAAATTATGTACCTGTTTTATGTACCAATGACTACTTAATAAATGATTATAAAAGAAATGAGAACCTTACCCTTCTAAATTTTGATTACCACAATAATTCAAATACATAGAACCCTCCATTTTTCCAATTCAGAAGATTATTATGTACCTGTGTTATGTACCAATGACTACTTAAATGATTATATATAACAGAAATGAATGAATTTATACGTAAAATATGAATATATACGTTATCAATCGATTTGAATTTTTCATTTTACCAATTATTTCTCATGACAAAATATATTATTTAGGTATTCGGTATTCGGCCGAATATAATAAAAGCAGCCGAATAGGCCGAATACCGAATAGTGACCGAATATTCGTTGCAAGTCTAGTTATAACCCATTTTTTTGTCTCTACCCCACCTGATGTTAAGTGGTGATAAAGTCCAAACGCGAAGATAGCTGGTAGAGCAGTTATAAACTGCCACTTAGCAACCGTAGAATACTAATTCAACAATAATGTGTATAACTGTAATTTTCCATAGAATTAAAACTGCAGAGTTGCATTAACTTAGCCATTATATTGTTTCAATGATTCCCACAGTCAGTTAGACTTCGGCAATGAGTAAAAACGGTGAACCTCGGGTAGCTCCTGAGCTTACGCGAGCTCGAGTATCAAGTCCTGACTTGATACTCGAGTTCGCGTGTGTAATTCTGTAATTAATTTTTATGAATTTCGCATCCGGGAATTTTGTATTTTTTTTAAATGAATAGCACCGTCCTTCTAACAAACCGCAGATATAGCCATATGCTTATGCGATCATAAATCGGCTCCACATTTAAGGCATTTAACATTTTTTGTTAAAATTAAATTATTCAAATCAAGTAAATCACATTGACTCGCGTAATGGCAGTAAGAGGATACAAATATCACGCCCATGGGTTACCACTAGTACCACAAAGTCTAAACGAGATTAAATCAAGTGCATTATGACCGATGACAAAAATATTGTGACCGATCTATGTGATAAACATGTATTGTAAAAGATTCGCTTCTTAAAAGGACTCGTTTTCTACTTTCTGTATTATATATTGCTGGATAAACATTAATAATAAAAATATGATTTATTTCAATGTAAGAATGACAGGTTCAATTCTTATACAGACTGACGCACAAACATAAATAGCAAAAGATAACATAGTGCTACATTAAATAAAAAAAATACTTTTTTTTAATTACCATGGTTCAAATACGAGGTTACATGTCGATATGCCATCACCGGGCATCCGCCAACTGTGCCCTTAGAACGAACCAATATCGAATTCGTAACGAGTCCGAAACGTCATTGTCAAATGTGTACTGGTGGGTTAGCGAATTATTGGCGGATTTTTTGGTAGTATTGTAACTATTTCACCACCACCCCGCTAACCGCTACGTTCGCGAACACTCCACAACCTATGTGCGTCCTTAGCATGTAGGCTGTAACTAACAGGTGCGTCAAAAAGGTCCATATATGTATTAGAACAAGTATTATTATCGTTTGACACTTAGCTGTTATATACTTTTGGGGGCGTTTAATAAAGCTGTCAAAAACATTGTTTTATCCAAAGAGCCCACCGCCTCGACAGGATCTCGAATGTGTTTTAGATGTTCCTCGATACGCCTATGTATTTTTGAAACAGGTAATTCAAGTATAAGTGGTCTTTAATTGAATTAACACTGTGAAGAGATAAGAGCTGGTAATCACGAAGGTTTAAAGAGAGATTACTCTCTTGAATTAGATCACCTACTAGAGGAAACTATATAAACTTTATAGTTTAAAGAAAGTTGCCTTGCAGCTTAAGAATGGCTAGAGGAATTTTGACGCGGTCCGTCAGGGCCGCAGTAGCATAATTAGTCAGGGCATTCGCCCGGATTGCGAAGGGTGCGGGTTCGAGTCCCGTCTGCTGCCTGGTCCGCGTGGATTTTTTTCTAGTTATTTTTTCCTTAGATTTAAACATCAAGCAGTTACATGCATTAAAATAATAAAAATTATAACTTTATAGTTGTGGAGGTGGCGAACAAAACGGTATATCTATACTTATAATAAATCTGTAGAGAGGTCAATTCTGTACATGAAATATATTTTCAAAATAATTATCATGGGGTGATTAGTGATCGATACTGATGCCAAAAATGCAATCAGTAAAATTTTTGTCTGTCTGTCTGTCTGTCTGTCTGTGTGTATGTTCCTTATAGAAACAAAAACTACGCGACGGATTTTAACGAAACTTGGTACAATTATTCTTCATACTCCTGGGCAGGTTATAGTATAGTTTTCATCACGCTACAATCAACAGGAGCAGAGTAGTGAAGGGAAATGTTGGGAAAACGGGAGAAGTTACTCCATTTTTTAAGCTTCCGTCGCGTGTGCAACCTTAATGGTTAAAGTTACATAGAAATTATGTATGACGAAAATATTCTACATAAAATTGTCTAAAAAATATTCCGCAACAGCATATGTCTATCTTTTATGGTTGACTCACAATAACACGTGTAACTCCTGATAGCTTAGCAGTTCGGAGCATTCTGATTATATTTGTTTACTCTTACGTTTATAATACTCTCACTCATCCCTAATTTAAAAAAGTTAACATTATTACCTATTCAATAAAAAGAGAATCATAGAAATCGGTATAGAAACACCAAACTTATACATGAAATAAGCCATCGCGCCGTCGCACGTGAATACTGAATCATGCTATAAGGATTATTTTTGTGTAACGGTTGCCGCGCTCGACACGGGTCGCGGCGGCGGTAGGGTATAAAAAGGCGGGAGGTCCGAAAGCGAGCTTCCCCGCCCCCCCGATCCTGAGAGACCTTCAGTCGCTTTGTCCTAAACCGATACGGATGCACATCAGAGTGCATCCGTCCTCTAAGCGCACTATGCAGTAGTATTTACTAAGGCAGCGCTGCATCATCCCCTTCTCAGGGGTTGATCGCATCAGATGAAGCCTGTAAGGCCATAGGCACCCCCCACGGGTGTGTTTTAGTCAGTAAGAGTCTGACATAACCCTACAGCCGGCTGTAGGGTATCCATGAGGATTTCACACCCGCCCGCCTGGGAGGAAACAAAAAAAAAAGCGAGCTTCATTCAATATTTGGCTGTTGATGCGTTCAGAGCGTTCGACCTTATTGACAGACAATAATTGATATTAAGTAACCGTGCTTATCTTAGAATAAAAACCAAACATTTGTAAACAAAATTATCAAATAAATCATGTAAAACGTGTAGAAAATGAGTACTGGAAAACGGAAATACGAGAATTTTAGTTTGATTATAAATACAGGTAATAAAAATGACCGTTTTTATCTAAACTGTAGTCTACACTTCAGCTCTACACCGAAGCGAAGCGAGGGCGGACCGCTAGTATACTAATAAAACTATCCTACTTGGGTAATATTACCATTTGAGTGAAAACGAATTATTTAGTAATAATTGGAGCACCCCTCTGTGGAGGTAACTTCCGTCTTACAGAAGACCGTAGTGAATTAACGTCACATTTTGATAATGTTGTATATCTGAAAATGAATAAAATATATGTCCCTCTAGTGGATAGGGGATATGGTCAGAATAGGAACGCGCGATTAATACATGTTTAAAAAAAGACATTGCATTCGGGGGCCCTTGATTAAAAATTGTTCTGCGAAAAGGTCACCCGACTACAATGACCTTTTAAAAGCATTTATTTAACTTGCAATGTATGTTTGAATCGAATCTCGCAATAGAATTTTAAAATCGTTATCTTCAACGGATTGAGATGAATTTCTACATACGAGTTGTTTAATTTGAATGACATTTTATGTATAAGTAGTTATTGATTTAGCGGAGCCGCCAGCTTCTTTTCCTCTGCTTTTCACATTTAAAAAAAAACTAAAACTTATAATATAATCACGAAAAATAGCGTAAACGATCGGGAAGTAGGGGAAACGGCCCAATCATTGGCACTCTTCCTATTATTGGCACTTTTGAGTTTAGTTCGAAAAAAACAGGAAACAATAGATTGTAGGAATAATGCTGCCAATTTACAAATTTCGTAATCATAGTAGGTTTTTCTTTTTATTATGTAACGACCTTGAATAATCTATTGTCTCCTTGTTTTTTTCGAATTAAACTCAAAGTGGCAATAATAGGACGAGTGCCAATGATTGGGTGGTTTCCCCTATCTATATTAATTATGTTTTTGTTTAAAAAGTCCGCAACAGTAATTGGGTGAGTTGTGGACTGTTTCAGAAAGTAATTAAAAATAATCGGCCAAAAACTCGTCGGTGAGTTTCGTCCGTAGGTAAGTTTGTACAAGAGGAAAGTCGTCCAAATCGTCTGGTGATTAAGTATTACGAGTTGGTTGTTTTAATAAGATTTTTTATTTGCACCCTTCAGTTTGCTCTTTGGGAAAAATTTCGTATAGAATGCGCAA
Source organism: Chilo suppressalis (assembly GCA_902850365.2). Taxonomy (NCBI): domain Eukaryota; kingdom Metazoa; phylum Arthropoda; class Insecta; order Lepidoptera; family Crambidae; genus Chilo; species Chilo suppressalis. Next base: position 868,117 of record OU963905.1, on the reverse strand, counting down.
TTTCGTTTCGAGAGCTTTCGTCTCGCTGATTTTATATATTAAGCGAACAGTAATTATTTCTTTAAATATCGATTCAAATTCAATAGACATGTAACAACGTAGTTTACAAAGATTTGAATATTCAATAGCTATCCGATATTAAGGACAAAATTCGAAGTGTCAATTTTCCACCCTGTTTACTTTGTGCCAATAATGTCAAAAAAATTTTCTATATTAACTCAAGTCTGTGTGTTTGTAGTTCCTACTATAGTTATTTCTATCCATGAACAGTTCATCGGTTACCTATTTTAAGATTTAACATAGTTATATAAGTATGTCTCAAGGTTCAGTGCATCTCGGTTTGTAAGTTGATGATGATCTCGCAAAATTTCTCAGTGAATTTTAATGTGGCTTTCAACAACAACTAAATATTCTCTATGAAAGGTTTAAATGTATAAATACATGTGCGAAAATAATAATCGTAGTTTACCCTGAAGTTAAGCAAGACCATATCAATAGTTTAATATAAATAAATAGACTTACCTACCGTTACATAGGTAATTTTTAAGTTCTTTCAATTTTAATGATTATTTCTGTTAAACCATCCTATCAATATACATTCCAATTTCTTAAAGCAAATCTCAATGGAAACTACGCTGTGTTCATCTTTGTAAAGGTATGCGGTCCCACGAGAGCACCCTGTGCAACCCCAAATATCCCCGCAAGACTGCTCACCGCGCTCGCCTGAACCGACCTTCTCCCTAAGGAAATCAACACGTCATATCGAACAGACAGAATTGATGTTTGACGGTGACGAATGATGAAGACCTGACAAAATTTCTTAAATGACTTTTTAGCAAACATAATAAGGTTTCAATAAAAATAAAAAATAACAAATCAAAAACTGAAGGTCTCTGGTTTTTTTATTCCAAAAGCAATCCTATTTGCATGATTCGTCTATGGTTTTGTGATTTGTGGTTATAGCGTGTTCTTGTATATCCTTAAATATATAGGTATTAAATGAAAATATAAATTCGGGTCTTATAATAACGAATATTATCACACACAAAGACATATTACGTGCATTACTATTTTATTTCGCGGTGGCTACTGAATATTCTCTCGTCCATTAGTATAATCTTCATTATTCAGTGCTATATACTGATACATAAGTTTTACGGACACCAGATAATTTATAGTACAGAAGTCAAACTCGTGTAAGTACACTTTGCTTTTCGCGCCTACCCTCGGCGGTCGCTAGGATTGTCAACTTTGGCTTATGCACAAAAAACTATTATGGTAGTGGCACTCTAGTTCTTTCTGAACGAAACAGGATGAATGGAGATATAAACCAATAAAACATATTAATGTTATTGTTATATTACAAATTAAAAAACAACAATTCATCGTTGAATGTTGAATTTAAATAACCTTCTACTGAACGGTTATAATATCTTTTGTATGTTGCACCATTTTTGCAGAAAAAGTTCACAGACGCGTGCGTGGCTCAAGCGGATGAAACTCACACTGGCTCACTCATTATCCCAACAAGTCCTAGATATTGTGTCCGTGAGCGATGTCTATGTGTGCGTTGCACAAGCGCACTCTGTACGTAGATTGCCTTCTGTACGATCTATTTTGTGTCAGAAGTCACCGATGATGCAATAAAGAATTTTCATTTAAATTTTCATTCTGTCAATAATGGATGGAATGCTAAAGCCATTGAAGTATAGAATAATATAGGGTTCCACAGACGTTTCATGGTATCTACGATAGCAGGATACCCAGGATTATGAATCCGTCCTAAGTCCTACATATAAGACCTTACTAAAACTGTTTGAACATTACACGTCTCATCGCTCATTAGGATTACGAAACAGCTTAATTTTAAGGACACAACTATCCTAACCATAGAGCAACGAGGCCGACGAGGCCCCCCTCTGGCCTCTGGCCTCTCTGGCCAGGAGGTGTCGGCATTCACAGCGTTCCCCTCTGTCGATTATCCCCCGCCGTCGGGCCAGCTTCAAAATAAAACTAAGTTGCGCTCGGATATTTCAATAGACTGGAGTCGAGTCGCGCATATGTATATGTTAGAGATCAAAAATGCCAAAATGTTATGTAATTTGCTGTAAAACATATCTGGAGTATTAAACTTACAAAAGGATGTTGTTAAATTTCACATATAAGTAGAATGATTAACATATAATTTCTATTTAACCATTATTTTGTTAAAATTCAATCGTCGGACTTGTTTCACATAATAATCGACTCGCCAGTACAAATTTCAGATCTGTCAATAAAAAATCTTAAGTTTCATCTATAGCGCTGTAATTTTTTATGTGTGAGTGTCGTTATAACGATTGCGTTTTTGCGAAAGAATGTTGGACTGCATTTGTTTGCATATGCCCCTTGGGACATGCGAAGGTACTAAGCCATACTGCCAAGTCTTACGTCCATAATTCTAGTTGTCGTATATTATTAAATAGGCAAGGCCAAATCTTCAGTAAATTATAAAATATTTGGTTCTGTCCGGGAGTGGTCATAACCATTATGTATTTTAGTAAAGTCCGAGGTTGTTTTATTGGAGTTTACTCCTTAAGAATCGATATAAGGGGCCCGGTATGAGAAAAATGTGAGGAGTAAAATCTACTGAACAAATGACTTCGTTACGTTTTTGTGCGCAACCTCATCTGCGCACCTTTCACTTTTAGCCATGGCAACGGTTAAAAAACATTAAGTTGTCACAAATGTCAATAAAATAAATAAACTAAAAATAGATAAAATCGGAGCAAAATTAATGAAAACAAATAAATAACAGAATATAGAGAAATGCCGGTAAGTGTCCAGCACTCTGGAATAGTGATTTTCAGTACAGATGGAATTATAATACATATCTACAAAATGATGACTAGTGTGTGATATTTTTGAAATTGTGTGTTTCCAGAAATACATAATAAAATATATGATGAATATCGATGATGTTAGATGATAAAATGTGTGACATGGAACCTATGAGAGTCGAAACTATGGGACGATTCCTGAGGTATCTCTACTTGTAACCGACTTCTTCGGACTTGATTATGTTTTGTGTCTAAATAAATAAAACTAGTTTTTACGGGTTAATGCACGAAAACTTTATTTATTTATTGACGTTTCGTAGCCTTTACAGGCTACGTCGTCAGAATAAAGTTTTGTGTCTGTTCAAAGACAATCGTTTTTAGAGTGTAAACTCCGGTCATGCGTCGGAGCTGACACACACAATTTTTATATTTCTCCAAGTGTCGAGTTTATAAATTCATAAATAGGTAAAAAGTCGCGAAATATCATTATGGCTACTCCCCTCCTAGCCGCGTCGGCTGTGTTGCTCTATGATGCTGCTGAACTGTCAGCAACATGAGTATAGAATCCCATCTTTACTTATTTGCTCTCAACGTTACTCGGGTCATCCTCTCCGCGGGTGGACACATCAAAATTGTCGTAAGTGCTCATAGCTTAACCGCTAGAATTGTTAGATAAAGGTCTGTGCGTTAGCTCAATGATACCACTTACGACTTCTGTACAGTTTAATGCGGAATCTAACTGTGGTAACTTCTGCTATGGTAACTTAGCGATTATTCTATTTGGTATATTCTATTTCACATATAGACTGATTTTATTCGTTTACCGAAAGGTACATATTATGGCTTTTAATTTAATATTTTAGTCTTGATTTCGAATGACAATTTAACAGAATTAAAAAAACTAACCATTCTTATCTGTAACAAAGGTCGGCGCTGTAACAGAGATTTATAATTTTGACATCTGTTTATCATCACCATGCTTGTAGGGGCCGTTACTATGTGAATTATCCACAGGACGATTTGTCAGGAGAGAATTATTAAAATACGTCAATATGATGTGAATGCCTTTATTGCACTGTCAAATAATGTAAAATATTGTTCTCAAACCAATTAGTGGGTCAACTGTGTCAGCAGTTTAGAGTGCATCGAATCGGAATGCAAACTTAATAAAATATAATTAAAATGGCTTGTACAATGCTAAGCATTTTTATGCCACATAATAGAAAGTAGTAAGTAGCAAGCAAAAGTAACACTTATACAGCTTCAAAAATCTTCAAAAGGTTTCTAAATAAAAGGCGTGCGTGTTCAACAGGCGAGTAAAAAAGTATCTTCAACACAATTGTTCGATAGCTTAGTGACTTCTATATGTGGATTTCTCAATAAAAATCGTATATTCAGATTGTACAATATTATTCATAGTAAAATACAGATCTTATTGAAATTATGTGCGTACGTTGTCTTTTTGAATTCGAATTGCAAGGGGCAGAGTGAATCTATATAAATCAAAATGAGTGAATGTAGTAACGAATGGGTAAGAAATGAATGTATGAACGGGCGTTGATGATGGAGCGATTGCAGCTTCCTTCTTAGATGATAAGGATAGATGGCGTTAACAACAATTATAATTTACCCGAAGATGAAGAAAGAATTAACACAATTAAAACGAAAGCACGTCACTAGTCGCATCAGGAGCGTCCAACCTTCGGTCCCACAGATTATGCCATCGCCGGCATCCGGCAGGGGTGTCCAACCGTGTTCGCACGCGGCACACGTGCGCTGCAATTTGGAGGGTACGCATAATGAAGTGGGGTTGAGCACCCCTGCCCCGGGCTACAGGTACATGAGTAAGGAACGCGCAGAGACGAAGCTTCATGCAGTACGCGTGTGTGAGTGAGCACTGGCGGCTAGTGACTCTACATCCTACTTAATATTATTAATGTGAAAGTTTGTGTGTTTGTTACTTGATCACTCAAAAACTACTGAACAGTACCCTTAGCACGAAGCAATATCGAATTCGAATCGTTTGCGAGTCCGAAATGTCTTTGTCAAATGTGTATGGATTTTTAGTTCCGGTTACGTCCTATGTGGCACTGCTGTTCAAGTTTCCATATAAAATTTGACAGTGACATTTCGGACTCGCAAACTATTCGAATTTGATATTGGTTCGTGCTAAGGGTACAGATTTGTGTGGAATTTGGCACGCGTAGTAGTTTATAACCTGTGTAATAAATAAAGGGAGAAAAAAACAGGCCCTTTTTAGTTTCTTGTCAGTTCATATCGTACAAGAGACCCAAGCACGAATTTTGACAGATCGGTAATCGTATCGCATCGTCAAAATTTCTATGAAAACTCAACAGCGCCCCTACCGGACGTAAGAACATACTGACTCCTTCCATACAAAATTTGAGGATGATAAGATTACGGCGCCTTCAAAATTCGTAGATATACGAACTGATAACGTAGCTTCTAGACCCCACCACAATGGCTACCTAGAGCCGAAGTCCGAGTCTCAGAGACGCCCTCTAGTTGAGCCGACCCCCTCAGGTTGGAGTAGTCTAGAGGCTCCAGATGCAGAAGAGACTCCCCCGTGGGGAGATGCCATCCGCCTGGAATACATCTAGAGGCACTCGCCAATTCCCGGCTTAAAAAAAGCTTCTAGACATTCATGAGTGCTTATTATAGCCTAAACTGCATAAACAATTTCAAATTTTAGCTCGCCGCTAATGGAAACGTTTCTCTGCATACGCGACCGGCCGCCAGTGCTTAAGGCATTGTCCTAATACAACGCGATAATGCGAATGAGCGATGCGATCATCGTACGAGTCGACGATCAAACATATTGATCTAGAATAGGTGTCCTAATACGCGATCGCGCGATGCATTCGCGCGACTAAAATGTTTAAAAATCTATTCGCGCGATCTTAGTTCGCGCGAACGCGCAATCAAACCTATTAATGATGAATAGGTGTCCTAACTGAAGTTCGCACGATGATCGCGTCGCGTCGATAGGAAGCGGGGAGAGGGGCAGGGCTAACCCGTTCCGTATTCGCGTTCTATTAGGACACCCAGAACGCGATGACGCGATGGTCGCATCGTTTAAACACGCGATGATCGCGTTATCGCGTTGTATTAGGACAATGCCTAACACACGTGTAATTGTATGAAGCTTTGTCTCTCTGCGCTATCTTTACTCTTGGGCTATAGGGCTGTGTACACGACACGATATTGCTACGCGAATACTATGAAACCTATCGTAATATTATTGGACATAATATACAATACATTATGTAGGTAACGTCTATCCCTTTCCACATAATGAGATCGGGTATCATATTTTTTCCCGTATCTGTCGGTATTTTGTGAAAAACAGCATTCTTGGTATGATGTGCTTTGTTATTGTGTACGTATAAAGATAAATAATGAAGTTTAAAGTAAACATACTATTATAGCTAACATTGTGTAGGTACGTTGATGGGTTTTAGTGAAGAAAATACAGATCGCGCCAAACTTACATTCCAAAACAGATTTAGTTTTCTTATGAATAACTCCTCCTGAAATACGTTCAAACTTTATAATTCCTAAAATATTAATAGCGTTATTTTGTGTGTTATCAACAGGTAGAATATTAGTTTTTTTAAATAATGCTGTAATTCACATTCTATATTTATTGATCGAAGCTAATTACTATTATATTATTTTTGAGTTACGTTATCATATTTTTGTGTGTGCAATATTTTTTCACTTCTCTACGAGTAAAATTAACTTTACTTTCTAAACTAAAACGTAATTTTGTAATACTGTGAACAAATTAAAATTATTTGTAATGCTTTTTCTTCTTGGATTATACAATCGAAAAGAGCAGAAGTTCAAGTCTTGAATATCAGAAAATTGTACTTGATGTTATAAATGATGTAGATGTATGTTATGAAAATGGTCGTATGACAGAGCCGAGAATCTTTTAAGGATAATAAGTTAAATATACACATACGCACATACAACACACACGACCACACATTCACACAAAACACTCACATACATATAAACATACGCGCGTACTATAACCTATATATCCATTATATCTATTTGTTTGTATATTTAGGCAGTAAATGATATATTGTTAATTGTGTACTATACCATATGGAATGTGGGTGACTGTTATATAATTTTGTATATGTATTAATGTATTATTATTAAAAAAAATAAAGACACCCCAATAATACACACTAGGAAAACCTATTTTCTCATTACCTTTTTCGCAGTTCCAATCACTATTTAATACAAAAATATATATAAAATATAGATTTAAAATTGACTTACCGAACACAGTTTTATCTCACCGTGTGGAACGCTGGTTTAAAATCTGCAACAAAAGTGCAATTTACAGTAACCCCTCTATTATCATGAAATAGGCGCAGTGTGTGACGCGGCAGAAACGCGAGCAGGGACAAGAGACGTGGTACTATTTATCACAACAAGTGATAGCAGATTAATTGCACATATATATAACAAAATATTGTTAAGGGCGGAGCGAAGTAACTTATTACTTTAAAAGCCATACTCTTTCACGTCTACAAAAGCTTTTCGCTATCCAGATGAGTGCACTAACCAATATGCTACCGAGACAATGAACTTGACAAATTTGTTTCAAAATTCAATATCATTTATTCAGTCTGGGCTGTTACAAGCATTTGTGAATGTCGAAAAGCTACGCCCGTCGGTTCGCAAATCTACGGCGGGAGTCCTTGTCCTGAGAAGAACCGGCAAGAAACTCAGCAAAGGCTGTTTTTTTCTCCCTATACTACCTATATATACAGAGTCATCACGTTCCACGGTTCCCAACTTAGGGGTTTTGCCCCCAGATTTAGGGGCTAGAAGTTTTAAAACGGACTTTTTTAGGTCCTGGAATTTTTTGGTAGGGGCTTTTAACAAAACTTGCAATTAAATCAAAAAACAAAGCGTGTTTTTTCTTTCAGTTTTATGCGTAGAATGGAACGCACCACGATATGAAACGACTGAAGTGTGTGGCGGGTTGTTGCCTAAGGCTGTATGGACTAAAGTTCTTTACCTATCACCAATGGATAAAATAATAAAACAACAACATAACAATCATGTTTTATTCCACCAATCAAAACAGCTAAATAAGATTTAACAGCCTGTCAGCTCATTTTCGTTTGATTTTCCCTTCGGAAACTGTATTTATTCAATAAAATAAAATTTAATTTATGAGCACCGAACTAATTAAGGTAATAAGAAGGTACATATAAATTCTAATTTAGGGGATTTTAGGGGAATTTAAAAAATACTTAGGGGAAATTTTGGTAAGGGTTGGTAATACTGCACGTTCATTAATGACTTCACTATAAGATTATTCATGAAGTCACTATCGGGTAGCGACAAAATAAATAGAATAGAAAAGAAAAAGGAAAGGAGAAAACAGGATAAGGTTATAGAATATATATACATATATTTACATGAACAACAAAAGATTTACAGAAAAAGAATATAAAAAAATAAAAAATGTAGTGTGTGAAGTGTGGGGTGTGCAGTATGTAGCGGTGAAGTGGGCGTGGGTCTCCAGCTCAAATCAGAAATCAATATATCTTTATTCAAATTGGATGTATAGTACAACACTTTTGAATCGTCCAAACATTTTTTTCCCTACCACTCGTTATTGGACATATTTTTTAGCTGCGGAGAAAAACGAGCGAAAAAAACTCCACAACATTAAAAGCATAATGTAACAACATTTACAAATCATTATGTTGTTACAACGTTAATACAATCATGATTTATTTAATATAGAAAACCTGTTGGAATGATTGGAACAGTTCAAACCCAAGCATTTTTGTCTGTAATATAATCAGACACTTTGTAATAAGCTTTTTTAATAAGTGCTTTTTTTATACTATCTTTGAATTTATTTATGCTTAACTCTTGGATATTGCAAAGCTTCATCTTCAGTGGCAGCTTGAAGGTCGGGAGGGCGTGCTGCTGGCGGACGGGCGGCGCTTCTGGAAGGTAGCAGCGCTCCTGGTCAGGCGTCTCCGAATTCTGGGCCTGCCCTGCTGGTGACTGGCGGGCATGCTGGGGTTGGCCGGCGAAGTATTAGGTTGACCGGCACTGCTGGTTGAACGACAGGCGCTGGTGGTAGGCGAGGCGTAGCCGCTGGAGGCTGGACGATGCTGTTGGAGTCCGAACGGTAGTAGGGCTCCGTCGACGAGGATGGCCGTATAGTGTTATAGTAGAGTAGTTACTTACAAAGCCAAAAGGTGCCTTAAGGCTTTAGGTCTTTGCTTGAGAAAGTAACTTAACAGTCTATATATGTATGTTTGTTCCTTTGTGGCACACTAGAGACCAAACGCCTGGACCGATTTTGATGATTCATACATCAATCGATTCGTCTCAATCATGGGAGTGCTACTAAAGGTATGATAGTAATCAAAATTCAATATGGTCAAAATTAGGCACCATATTGTGACGAAGTAAAAAAAATAAGTTGACAAAATATGTCAAGTGGGGTATCACTGTCTAGATAATCGAAAATCATGTTTAGGTTCCTAACACCATTTGTCATTTTATATGATTGTTTAGGATCTACAACGCATTAAAGTTGTAAGTTTCTTTTGCCTTTTAGAAATTTAGAGCTCGGTAGCGAGCTAACAAAAGTTAGTTTGGCAACTTTTGTCTAAGAAATGGTTAAAGGATCAGAGTGGCTCGGCCTTTTATAGGTCCGGGACCATTTAAATGACATGGTAAAGTTTTGTATGAGCGACTGCCCTGGCAATGAATAAATATTGTACTTAGTAATATTGAATGGTAAATGGCGGAATATTTATAATTTTTATGAAAAAAAGGCTCAGGAACCTTTGATAAAGTCACAATCTTGAAAATTATGAGAACTCCTAGTATGTCATTACCTTACTACAGTTGATAAAAGATGTTGCCAATTATTGACAGAGTCATCAATTACGCATTTTCTTAGAATCTTAATTCCCATTTCTCTGATCAACTCTTCACAAAAAGTTTTTTATAGCAAAAATAAATACAAATAATTTGTTATCGTCGGCCTGACAGCAAATCTGTCAAGTTTTATTTTGTCGATTTGCAAAAATTAAAAATGAATTATCATACAGCCTTGTCTCAAGTCTGATCAGAACAATAAAATATATTATTTTAGGCCTTCAGTGATTTGTTATAATAAAAATTAGGGCCAAATATCTCATAGCTTGAAGGAGTTTAGAAATAATATTGTTTATTTCGATATACTTATACAAATGTTTTTGGTGTACATTTATCGTTCATTTATTTTGTAAAACGGAACATTTTGCTTTTTAAACAGACATGAAGTCAATTTTTATACCTTTAAATATTTGATTATTTCACGAAAAATATATGAGAATAAAAAATGGTTGCCTGTAAAGTCGGTTTTACGGGCGAAGATTTTACGTGATAACGTCTTTTTCTCGGTAGAATATTTATTGATATGAATATAATTAAATTGCACAATAGGAACAAGGAATTGAATGAAAATAAGAATTGCACAAATTTTAACTATAGAAATATATTTTGTTTACTAAAACATTGTACATGTAAACTTAAACTTAACACGAGAGACTCATCGTAACGTTACCGAGCGTTACACTTTTTCATAAGTGACTCCCAGCCGCAACCTAATTTAAGACGTTGTCACGTCAATAAACACGTAATAATTAATAAAAAAATATTGTAACGTTAGGGTGCGGCCAGAGTGCACTCAGATTCAGATTCAGATTTAGATTTCGAAAACAAGCGCGAGAAATAAACACTGTAATCGAAGGGTACGGCCAGAGTGCACTCCTGATTCAGATTCAGATTCAGACTCAGAAAACAAAGCGCGAGAAAAAGCAGGCAACCTGCTTAGACTACACTGTTTATTTCTCGCGCTTGTATTCGAAATCTGAATCTGATTCTGAATCTGAGTGCACTCTGGCCGCACCCTTACGGGTTAGTGCGAAATATTTATACACGTAAAGGGCAGTTTCTTAGCCATGTCCTTTAGACACGGTTCGATTTGAACGAATAAGAATTATAGTAGGTATTCTGTGGAGGTTGGATAGGCATAGAGCTACTTGGATAGAATATCCGTGTCATGGGTAGCCATGGTAACGGATAAAAACATTAAGCTGTCAACTGTGTCAAGAAAATAAATAAACATAATTACTACAAAAATAAATAAAATCGGAGTAAAACAATGAAAGGCGAAGTAGCGATTTATATATTAAATAAATATACGAACATGAGAAATGTCGGTAAGTGTCCAGCACTTTGGAATTGTGATTTTAGTGAGATAGGATTCTGATACGTATTAATAAAATGATAAATAGTGTATAATAGTTTTGAAATTGTGCGTTTCCAGGAACTAATAATACAAACACGTATACAAATACGATTGATAAATATGATGGTGACAAAATGTGTGAAATGGAACCTATGATTGTCGAAAGGAAGGATCGTCCTTGAGGTACTACGTTACATCATTTCCAGCACTTTAAAAATACTGATTTAATACAAAGTTTAAGAAAGTCTTACAGTTTAGACATAATACAAAAAGTACAATTAGTTTGCTCATAGACCAAAGACTAATTGCAAATAATAATTATAAAAAAAAATAACTTGAAAATATTCAAATCAATTCAATCAGCCAAATCCAGTTAGTATTCCCTAAGGACCTAAATATTTTTCTTCCTCTCCTGTTCTCTCTCAGATCAACTTCAGAGACAACCTGTCATCAATTTACGAACAACAAAATAATGAATATCTTTGTGAATGATATGAGAATAATGTGAAGTGATGAATTTAACCTTATATGGCGTAACGTATAAATAGTTCAACGTTAATTGTAATACATAAATATAATAATAAACGTTGTAGATGAAAAGAAAACAAATCAACTGCGAACTGATAATTCGAGAAATTCGAGGGAAATCGAGGAGTTCAAACAAAAACAAAAATAATACAGGGCTGTCACACTGTTCAACGAAAAATGATTTATAACATATTTCAAGCATATTCAGTCTATATTGCTTCATTGGGTACTATTAATCGGTGTACGGAACTTTAATCGTTCATTATTTATTTTTTTGCCTAAACAGTAGGGCACGGCATTCCTAAACTTTGTTAAACCAGTTTTTTATATAGTCATAATTTTTATATTATTTGCATTTGTAATGGAAAATGACTTTATGAGTTACCTCATATTGAAGTCATTTTTCAATTTGACGACTCTGTATACAATACAGGGAGAAAAAAACAGCCGTTGCTGAGTTTCTTGCCGGTTCTCCACAATACAAGGTCACTCGCCGTAGATTTGCGAACCGATGGCGTAGCTTTTCGACATTCACAAGTGCTTGTAACAGCCTAGACTGAATAAACGATATTGAATTTTGATTTTTTTTTATATTGTTTTAAACTTTCATGGTCAATAGCATTATAGTAATATAAGTTATTTACGGGATTGTTATCATGTACTAATCGCTAAAAACAAGGTTCATGGTAAAAACCCCGTAAATAACATAAATTACTCAATATTCAGTCTATATTATTATTATCGATAATAGGCATGAGTTGTTCCAGTAATAAAAAACAACACTTTAGTCCTTCAGATGCAGCAAATTTTCTGTCTCAATTGAACTAGAACTAGATTTCGCACGTACAAAAATATTAAATCTAGGTTTAAGATATATTCTTATATGGGTTTAATCCAATTGAATCGAGATGTAGCAAAATTGCTAAAATTAGGCCTTAATAAATTACTATTACTTGTACAATGGTGGTTTTTGGGTTTAGTATTGTTACTGACCAGAGAGATAGACAGACATACTTGCCACCGCGGAGACTGTAAAGTCAGGAATGATGAAAAAAAATATATATAAATAGAAATAAGTTGGACTTACTACCCGTTAAAAATTTGTTTCATCATAACGAATGGGTTGTGATTGTAATATTAAAAAAAAACCTAGTATCAAATGAATTTTTAAAAAAAGCCATCCACTTTATTGTAAAGGTTTATGTGTCAGACGACTGCAACAATTTTCTTAATTTGGTTTCTGGTGGTACAGTTGGTGTTGTAACCATCCGGGTGGAGTGTGGTTCAGTGAAACATAATACGCGTTTATATATAATAACACTTTATTCAAACTTAACGGAACAAACGAGAGCGGAAAAAAATCAAGGCACCGCGCGTGGCTTTACGTTAAGTTAACGAGTCCCGGCCAATGACTGACTCGCATCGCGCCTGCGCAGTGTTACCAACCCTTACCAAAATTTTACCCTAAGTATTTTTTAAATTCCCCTAAAATCCCCTAAATATAGAAAATTATATGTACCTACTTATCTTATTACCTAAATTCTTTCGTAGCTCATAAATTAAAACGTTACATATTCTGTTACAGTAAATTATTTTATTGAATAAATACATTTTCCGAATGGAAAATCAAACGAAAATGAGCTGACAGGCGGTTAAATCTCATTTAGCTGTTTTGATTGGTGGAAGGCAAAGAACTTCAGTCCATACAGCCTTAGGAAACAACCTGCCACACAGTGAGTTCAGTCGTTTCATATCGTACTGCGTTCCATTCTACGCACAAAACTGAAAGAAAACTCACGCGTTGTTTTTCGATTTAATTGAAAGTTTTGTTAAAAGCCCCTAAAAGAACCCCCAAAAAATTCCAGCCCCTAAAAAAGTCACTTTTAACACTTCTAGCCCCTAAATCTGGGGGCAAAACCCCTAAGTTGGGAACCCTGCGCCTGCGTGGGCGCATGTGGCGCTACCCGAAATGTCCCCCCGCGCGTCCCTTCAACGGTCAATCAGAAATCAGAAATCAATATATCTTTATTCAAATTGGATGTATAATACAACACTTTTGAATCGTCCATAAATTTTTTTTCCCTACCACTCGTTATGGACATATTTTTTAGCTGCGGAGAAAAACGAGCGAAAAAAACTCCACAACATTAAAAGTCTAATGTAACAACATTTACAAATCATTATGTTGTTACAACGTCAATACAATTATGATTTATTTAATATAGAAAACCTGTTGGAATGATTGAAACAGTTCAAACCCAAGCATTTTTGTCTGTAATATAATCAGACACTTTGTAATAAGCTAACTCTTGGATATTGCTTGGGACTTTATTGTTTAAGCGAACACAAAGACCTTTAAATGAATTATTAAGTTTGTGAAGCCTATTAGCAGGTAAAGTTAGTTTATTTTTGTTTCTTGTATTAATTGTGTGAACATCACTGTTTTTAAGAAACAAATTAATATTTTTTCTTATATATATTCAATAGCTTCCCTTTGAGCCGGAGGGAGGCACATACACGCCACAGTGTTTATTTTTTTCTGTTTTTCTCCAAGTGGTAGGTAGCCCTGACGTTCGATTACAAATGGGAGACAGCGCGGCGTCGGCGGCGTCGACGCTACTTTACTGCCGTCATTGTGGACGTTGTAAAACGATTGGCGGTTGTTTACAGCGGCGAAGGAGGGCTGTTTACGCTCTCCTGTGACGTCATCCACCCCCTGATGCCTCTCCTCTATCGCACACTTTTGTTTGATGATTTTATTGCCGGAACGACGACTGCCAGTATCTCATATATGTTACCTACATACAGGATGTAAAAAAAACCTATGACAAAGACTTAAACTACACATTCTGTACATCCAAACAAGTCATATAACATAATTAGGTATTTTTCTTATAATTAGGTATTTCTTCTGAGGTGATTCATGAAGTCACTTTTCATTACATAATTATTAAATATACATTAATTGTTTACCTGCATTTTGATTGCTGTGTCATACAGTATAAATAAAAATAGTGTTATTTATATTCAGTGTGACTAAACATTAACTTCAATATTAAGGAAGTTGGGGCAGACTCATCTCCGCTGGCAGCACCCGTTCACGAGCATGACGCATGAACCAGCCATCGCTTCGCTCAACCATATTTTAGGGAACGTAAAGACCCGCCTCACGCGACACCGCCGGCGCCGAAGAGACTATTATGAGAGCATGACTACCCATAACTACCCATACTAACTACAACATATTTACTTAAATTGGGGTCATTTACCTGTAGGACACCACAAACAATTACAAAAACAAAGCAAAGGAGAAATCACGACCACGCCGTTTTGTCAATCAAATATTCTTATCTGTAACCCTGTTTCCATACTTATCAGGCAGCCTGGGTCTAGGGGCGTATTTATTCTAGAGCCAAGAAGCCCATGGCCTAAGGCAGCAGGCTGCGAAGGCCGGCCTAGATCTGATGATAAGACCTTGGAAAAAGCGCGGGATTTCATGGAAATACAATCACCAAAAATTAAGATATACTTAAATCTATAGTACATTTAAAGTGACGACCTCCTTGGCCGAGTGGTTTAAACGCCGGGTATCATGGTATCGCCTACAAAAGAGGTCCCAGGTTCGAATCCTGGTGAAGGCAAATGTTAGTATGATGAATACTAGAATTTGTGCCTTAGTCATATCTTATATATAAAATTCTCGTGTCACAATGTTAGTTACCGTACTCCTACGAAATGGCCTAACAAATTTTTATGAAATTTTATATGCATATTCCGTGGGTCCGAGAATCGGCTTCTATCTATTTTTCATATCCTTAAGTGCTATTGGTTGTCCACCTGTAACGTAGTGTTCTGAAACCTCCGCGCCAAAATTCAAACTATTGGGTATTGTAACGTAGTGTTCTCATATGGGTTAGGAGGAATGTTATCCCATAAAATTTATTTGAACAGTATTTATTTTTTTATAATGTGGTATTAAAAAATACATACAGCCCTACATTTTCTCTTATACCACCTGCCCCTATTTATATGGCGGTACGGACGTTGGGTCAGCTAGTTTCTATATAAATTACAGTGTTTACTTTGGGGCTAGACTAATTGGTACAAAAAAACATTTACAAAATTTTGAGTCGTTGCCAGCTAATCCAAGTAATGTACGAAACCTCAGTTCTATTTATATTTGCGCGGACTCCAAATATTGTAAACAGACCGTTCATGGCTATTGGTATATTTTTCCCGCTGAAATAACAAAACTTTAATTACGAAGTTCGCGAAATAATGGAATCTACAAGGAAAAGGTTTTTTCTTCTTCGAGTGGGTTTTCCTCGAAAATATGGTCTCTTTTAAGGAGGCGACACAAAGAGACAGGCCTTATAGCCCGGGGTCACCGTCACGCCACTGTGTTCCTCATTCATTAGTGGCCTTATTTGTTAATTAAGCGTACCCTGAGCTAGCCAGGGGACGGAACATTCATTTTTCTCAAAAAAAATTTCTTAATTGTCTCGAATTTACAATGGCCAGTTGTCCATTCTCTTTGTTGTGTTTCACTTTATTAAGACAATTTTTTGCTCAGTTTTGGTTGGGGGTAAAAAATACATAGAACCAGCCAGCATTTAGCCTCTACAATATGCTACTGAAACGGCGTAATGTAGCTAAAGGAGAAATCCACACGTAACTTCTTATTATTTACGACCTCCGTGACCGAGTAGTTTATACGCCGGGTTTCATGGTGTCGCCGACTCGAGAGGTCCCGGGTTCGGGGCAGATCTTAGATCTTATCTCTTATCAAATCTTTTAGGAAATGTCGCTATCATATTTACGCTGACGACGTACAAGTATATATTACATTCTATCCAAAGGACTTTCAAGCAGCTATAGGAGACCTTAATGAGGAGCTAGGCAACGTGGTCCAGTGGGCGGAGGACAATTGTTTGGTATTAAATCCATCAAAAACCAAATATATGTTATATGGCACAAAAAAAATGAAAAGTCAATTGCCAGATAATTTAAATATTACGTTACTAGAGGAACCGATAGAAAGGGTTGATACTGGGCGCAACCTCGGTCTTCATATCGATGAGAAACTGAGATTCGAAAAACATATATCTGACTCGGTTCAAAACTGTTTCTATCGGCTTAAGGTTTTATATAAAATCCGACCATTTATATCCGAAGATCTGAGGCTCCGCCTTACTGAATCGCTTGTGCTGTCCAAACTTAACTACGCCGATATCGTATATGGGCCACGTCTGCTCGCTCGGACAAACAAGCTTATACAGAGAGTGCAGAATGCATGCGCGCGCTTTTGCTTCAATATACCTCCCCGATGTCATGTCACCCCATTTCTGAATCAACATGCAATCCTTAAAATGAAATCAAGACGTAAACTTCATCTGGCATGCCTACTATACGGATTAATTAGGTCCAGGGAGCCTGCATATCTGTATAATCGACTTGTTTGGCTAAGTTGCAGAAGGCAGTGCTCTCAGCAGCTTGCTACACAAACTCATGGGTCAGCATCTTGCAGGGGTAGTTTCCGATATGCAGCAGCAAAGATATGGAACAATATCCCACCTCCTTTAAGAGAAAGTGCCTCTATTTATATATTCAAGAAACATCTCCGTCAATATCTCACAAATGCACAGCAACAATTGGGATATATAAATATGGATATGTCATACATATAAATAACTATGTGAACTTAATTTATTGCTAACATAATAAATAAATAATGTGTTGGTATATTATAAAAATAAAAACATTAATTTACAATCTAAATAATCAAATAATAATAAAATAGACAAAAAAATGAAAACAGAACACAGCTTGCTAGTGAGCCCGTGTTAGTGTGACATCTATATTTGGCGCTATTCTTGCTGCTTAGTTGGTGATGTAGGCCCAGAAGCAATTACTTCAGTAACAGATCAGGACCTGAAAGGCAATAAATATATATATTTAACACAAAGCCTACACCTAAATTTCACAAAATATGTACTATCATAGAAAACAAATATTTATCATATTTATATATATTTTATGTACCATAACTTATTATCTTATATTTACATATACACACATGGTTTAACACACCCTTATATAAATAAAGAGATAGGTACGCCATACTACACAATGCTCATCCTTTAATAATGAAAGCTTGCACATTTATTGTACTTAACGTACTTGTGCTGTGTGATTGGTTCCATTTCATCTGAATGGTGTTTACTATACGGGATAATACTATATTTTAATTGCTTTGCTCAAATTAAGCTTTGTTTTTGTGTTTGTTTGTAGCGATAACCTCTTTTATTAGAATCTGTGCTTGTATGCTTGTAACCTTAAATATATATATATATTTTTTTTTATTATTAATTATCTAGTCTCGGTGCAAAGGCAACGGATTAACACAGCCTTGCCCCATTTTTTATTATTTCCTTTATATTTTATATTAATATGCATATAAAAATCGTTAGTGTTTGGCATCCACTTGTCAGATAAAGGACCCAGTTGAAAACCAGCGCCAGTGCATACTGCACTGACATTATGCTGAACTGGGCCCTTTTCAGCGCAGCCGTGGATACGGAGTGATATCAGTTATTTTGTAAGTTTTAACTATAACTATTTTATCTGTATCCGTGTACTGTACTGAATAAACGATTTTGTTTGTTTGTTTGTTAGTGTGATGAATACGAGTAATTTGTACTCCAGTCACGTATGTAAATAGTAGTTCTATATAAATGTACTTATATATGTACAGTATATGTATTCCATCCTTTACCTTAGCATCCCATAACACAAGCCTTATAGTGCTTACTTTGGGGCTAGGCAAATTAAGGTTTGTTGGAAAAAAATAAAATAAAAATTAAATTCAATTTAAAAAAATCAAATTAAAATTAAATTAATTTACAATATAGAAACAATTTGTGGCTACTCCTTAGACGAGTTGTAATAGAGCTTGAAAAGGAAACGACACGATAACTGTAATATAACAATATGCTCATAATGTCGATCTATCTACACGTCTACCCGTGAGTGAAAAAATAATGGCTTTGATATTAACTCGGAAACCTAGCACTCGATCGAGCATAAATTTATTTTCATCACATCTATTCGAAAAGAGCTAGTTTATTCTCTATTTATAGACTAAAACACTATTTTGGTCCCCCAGAGACTAAAAGTGATTTGTATTAAGAATGTGGAATTTAAATATTATTAATAAACGTTACAATCACACAAAGATATTTCGCTGCTCTTTGCTTCCTTATCAAGAATCTATAATACCAGTGTGCAAAATCAAAAAAAAAATCGTAATTAAGAAAGAAATAGAAAAATGTACTTTAATTTTATATGAATATTCTTTTATGTTTTTTTTTATTATGTATGAATTGTAGTTGTCGACGACCAATTCATCGTAAATGATTATGATTTCTGTACTTGTAAACTAAAATAATTGTTAATGGATACTGAAAAAATAACAAGCGAACGAGAAAATTAGTTCTGAACATAGGACTTAGACCGAAGAGACGACGAATACCAAGAAAATTTCCAGAATTCAACTAAAGAATAATTTTGCTAACGTCATTTTACTAATTGGTAAGTGAAGTTTAATTAAAAGGGAAGCTGACACAATTCCCTATGCAGTACCAAAGTCAAAGTCTAAAAATAAAATTTCGTTTTGCATAAACCTTTAATATTTACGTCTCGCGTCGCACTCCTTGTGCCTTGTATCCGTGCAACTTCTGAATTTCTTAATTAAAACGATTTTTTTTCAGGCACTAAAGGCTAGTTTAGACGCGGATTCCAAAGGAGGCCGTAATTAATATCGTTGTGAGGTCCTTAATTGCGATCCGTCGTAGCTTTGACGCGCGTTCACGCCTCCTGTCGAAGGGGGCTGATGAGCCAGGGGACCGGCGACGGAAATTTTTCCTTGTTCAAAAGTAGCGTGATTAAGGAAAAACATTTAATGATGATAATTGTATTATAATTATATTGAATAATTTTTGTACATTGTTTAAGTTTTCGATATGGAGGTACTTCCCGCATACTCAGGGGCATTTTAAGTAAGGTACAGTAGTACAAAATTAGGATTACTAAAGCAGTATATTTTTACCACTCA
This sequence comes from Chilo suppressalis, assembly GCA_902850365.2. Classification (NCBI taxonomy): domain Eukaryota; kingdom Metazoa; phylum Arthropoda; class Insecta; order Lepidoptera; family Crambidae; genus Chilo; species Chilo suppressalis. The sequence goes on along the minus strand of OU963905.1, from coordinate 848,340 downwards.
TGCTTAAGATGCCGTTTTCACATTCGGGTTGGACGATAAAGCAACTTTCGCCAGGGTCAGTCATAGGATAGGTGATCAAAAACTTATTATCTCGAGCTTAAGCCGTTGGTCCAGGCTGCATCTACTGTCGTTAGCATCCACCAATCCGAACTGAGCCCGCGTACTGGCTTATGGCCCAGTCTCTTTATTCCATCCACAGGAAAGGGCTGTGCCCCAGCAGGGGGATATTAATAGGCTGGTGATGATGACGATGATGGTGAAATTTACTGCACCTCGAATAAGAAAACTGTGTTTTTATTTAGCCCCCATTTTATCGTTCTAAGATAACCAAGACGCAAACCAATGTCAGTCCCCTGGCTTACGTGTAAAGTTTACCCTTGAAAAACTTTAAAAGCTTTTCGTCGCAAGACTGCTTCACACCTCTTTCCCTCCATCGTCGGCCCGCTCGCCGTCGCAAATAAGCCCATGTGTAATTAGGCTTACAAAAAATTACCACGGGAATCATGTAAAAAACACATTTTAAAGGAAAAGCGAAGCCAAGTAAAACATTCTTTTTTATTTCTGAATGTTGGAAGCGAAATTTAGTCTCGCTCACTTTTCTTAGTTGAAAGATAAATGAGGTGTTTCTGTTTGACATACTAGTCGTTGTATCCTAGTGTTGTTTATATTTCATAAACAAATCAATGAGCGGAAGTTAATAATTAATATTCCTATTTTTTCAAAGGACTACTTCATATTTTTTTAACGAATTGACTACTATAAAATGCGAAAGCATGATGAGAACTAAGGTTAACTCACTTTATTTCAAGCATTAAATAGCTAGGTTTATAAATCTAAAGAACTTTACCAGAAAAAATTGTCCAAGCACGGCAGGGCCGCGTAGCATTTTTTGGAAGAAAATTTTCTTTAGATACCGATTTGCAAGAATTCGGTTAATTTGACGACCTCCGTTGCCGAGTGGTTTGTACGCCGGGTTTCATGGTGTCGCCAACTCGAGAGGTCAAATCCCGGGTTCAAATCCCGGTGGGGTCAGATGTTTGTGTGATGAATACGAGCATTTTTACTCCAGTCCCATGACTGAACATCCCAACATCCATATGTTTAGTATGTATAAGTATTCTATCCGTTACCCTAGTATCCCATAACACAAGCCTTATAGTGCTTACTTTGGGGCTAGGCTAATTGGTGTGAGTGTTGGAAATATTTATAATTATTTTATATTTAATTTAGGTATAGTTTCAAAGAATGCCCTGAATGCGACAGTGATAAATACTAAAAACATGATAAAACTTATAATGTCTCTTTAAAGAGCTTTTTAAGCTACTTGCTGACAAAAACTCTGATAACCAATTCGGAACTGTGCCAGAAAAATATATATATGTTATGTTTTTATTTATTTTTTAAGCATTTAACTGCTAGATGTTTAAATCTAAAGAAAAGTTGAGGAGCTCGATGGCGCAGGTGGTTAGCGCGTTCGGCTGCGATCGTTACAGTTAAGCAACTTTCGCAGTGGTCGGTCATTGGATGGGTGACCAAAAATTTCTATCTCGAGTTCCTCCGTGCTTCGGAAGGCACGTTAAGCCGTTGGTCCCGGCTGCATCTGCAGTCGTTAGCACCCGCCAATCCGCACTGGGCCCGCGTGGTGGGTCGTGGCTAATCTCCCTATTCCATCCATAGGGAAGGCCTGTGCCCCAGCAGTGGGGACATTAAGAGGCTGATGATGATGATGATGATGATGAAAGAAAAGTTTACTAGAAGAAAAAGTCCCGTCCGCTGCCTGGTCCGCGAGGATTTTTTTCTAGTAAACTTTTCTTTAGAATATTTATATGGTGTAATTTTGGTTTCACTGGTCTTGAAAGCTGAGAGATTTGGCGGCATACAGCAGCAACCTTAATAAGTTTTAAATATAATATTATTTAATATTTATAATTAATATAATATTTCGAGTTTTTCTTTTTTTCCCAAAGGTTGACTGGGAGAGAATGCAATTAGCATTAAGTCCGCCTTTTGTACTATTCTATTGTATTTTGGTCAATAAAGTTTAAAATAAATAAATAAATAATAGATGGTCAAATCCACTATCATTCATCCAAATAAAATTGAGTCGTATATAAGTCGTCTTTAAGGGAGGATAAAATATTGACATTTCACTACGATTTGTAGTTATGATGAATGTCAATTATAAAAATCCTCCCTTAAAGACGAGACTAAACAGTTTTTTATGATTTGCCAAATATTTGGTTCGCCCTACTTTGCCGCCTTTTTTTTTTTTTTTTTTTTTTTTTTTTGCCGCCTTTGATACTATACGACTCAAATATTAGACTTCCAAGAGTTGGAATGAGCCATGAGGCTGAAAAATGTATGTAGTTTTTGTATGGGTATAAAACCATACAAAACTTATTTAGCGAAACATCCATACAAACTTTGGCGTTAATAATGTTGGTACGAAGGAAGGATTTTTGGGTATATGGGTATAAAACCATACATTTTTACCTCATTGCTCATTGCAACTCTTGGAATTCAAATATTTAACAGCTTATGTAAAGGTATTCATTTGACATTGTGGATTACCTAATAGTACAATGCGAAAGTATGGCGCTGCTTTGCAGCTTAAGAAAGGCTAGAGAAAAGTTCGACATGGCCGTCAGGGCCGCGGTAGCATAATGATCAGTGCATTCGTCCCGGATAACGAGGGTAGGGACGTTTGCGTACGTTGTAAACGACGGTTCGAGATCCGTCTACTGCTTGGTCCGCGTGGATTTTTTTCTAGTAAAATTTTCTTTAGATTTAAACATCAGGCAGTCATTAAGCCTTTTATAATAAAATAGAGGGTGACAGAAGTATTTCTGAAGTCATTTTACATCTCGATGACTCTGTATATAACAATACAGGGAGAAAAAAACAGCCCCTACTGAGTTTCTTGCCGGTTCTTCTCAGTACGAGGTCTCCCGCCGTAGTTTTCGAACCGATGGCGTAGCTTCTTGACCTTCAAATTTCCTTGTAACAGCCTAGACTGAATAAATGATTTTTGATTTTGGTTTTATAACAAAAACGTTTAGCTGTGGTAGGTTCGAAAGTAACAGGTGTTGAATGCAACTGTTTCTCGGTAGCAACACGATACGTGGCGGCGGAGGTGTGAACTCAGAGCGTACGCATTAACCGGTCGACGCCCACCCCTCGCGGCTCGGGTTACTGCAGGTTGTGTGCACTGTGCACCCTAATACCGTAATGTGCGTGTGGCCTTAAGCCCGGTACTCATTGGCGAGCTGTAACCGTAACATGCGTGCTATAGAACGAGGTTCTAGTGTGTATAATGCGATTCAAATAATTCATCTTAGTTTGGAGCTTGGGGCGAACTAAAGATTTTTGTACATCAATCAAATAAGCTTAAAAATATTGCTTATATTTTATACTTTTAGGATTTTTTTATTTCTTCAAAATCCGTACTCTCTGAGCAAAGTTATTGGACTTTAAAGAAATATATCTACATAACCTCTTTTTAAGATCCCCGCTACTATGCAACTACTCTAATCTTAATATTACCTACAAACATACATATAATCACGCTCATAATGAAATAGCTTATGAATAAGGGCTATTATAAAGTTAATGATTATCTAAATGATCGTAATGCATGGACATAGTGTTTCTTGTAATTTCTTATTTGATGGGTATGAGTCAGTTTTGTAACAGTAGTATGGTACCTATCTAATGCCGCTTCCTATATATACTAAATATAAAATTTGTTGTAACTATATATATATACCCTAAATAATGTAATGGAAGGTGACTTCAGAAGTATGTGTGAAGTCATTTTTCAACTTGACGACTCTGTATATATCAATACAGGGAGAAAAAAGCTGCCCTTGCTGAGTTTCTTGCCGGTTCTTCTCAGTACAAGGTCTCCCGCCGTAGTTTTGCGAACCGATGGCGTAGCTTCTTGACTTTCACAAGTGCTTGTAACAGCCTAGACTGAATAAATGACTTTTCATTTCATTTCATTTCATAATCCTAAAAGGGGTTGAGCTGTGCAATACAACTCGAAAATGCAAAAACAAAAACAATATTAGCATCAATTTACACGGCAATAGCGAGAAATCGACTGACTGACAGATCTGAGTTCTATCTGACAGTGATCACAGTGACACTGTTCACATTGACAACACAACGGTGATTTTTCCGAAACATATTGCTGGAACCTCGAGTAGGTATACATTCTTTTATTTAACGATTTTTTGTTTTAATCGTCTTTTGTAAATAAATCATAGTCACACGAATAATCTACTATATAAAAATAAGTCGGGTTTTCCTTCCTGACGCTATAACTCCAGAACGCACGAACCGATTTCCACGGTTTTGCATTCGTTGGAAAGGTCTCGGGCTCCGTGAGGTTTATAGCAAAGAAAATTCAGGAAAAATTAAAAAAAAAAATTTAATCACCAAACGAAATGTTACATAAAACGAAGCCATCTGGTGGCGAAACGGAGTTCGCGGGGTTTGCTAGTATGTTCTATTATTCTTTGTATATGTATTTTCGTATCTTGGACTAGTTCTAACAATGGTAATAACATTAATAGGTTAACATTAGAAATCTAAGTTAGCGTTTCGGAACGCGGGATCCGGATATCGCTTGGGGTGGCGAGACGACCGACGTCCCGTATAGCAACCGGCCACCAAACACTATCACATAGGAAATCATTCTACATTTTTAAAATATCGCATATTTTTCTGAGAGTACGAAAATTACTGAAGTTTGGTATTCAGTCATCAATAATTAGATAACGATTTTTGGCAGTATTTTCATTAATGTACAATTGAGAGATAAAAATCCCTAAAATGCCCAATCTCCTTTAAAGTCGCTTGAAAAGTACGGTTTGCAAAAAAAACTTGGAATCCTTTTTTAGCACACCGCTAATTCAAGAATAAAAATCGAACATTTGAAAACAAACAATAACAAATATTGATAATTAATATCGGTTGATAATTTTTTTTTCACTTATTGAGCTTTGGCCATGAGTGCTTGATAACCCAAATCGTCAACCAAATGTCACTTTAAGTTGCGTTCAGAAACTCGATTCCAAACTTTCGTTTACATAAAAAATGCATGTTCGTATGTGACCTAGTAATAGTGCATGATTATTCATAACTACCCCGGCGATAATGCAGAGATGAGCGAAATAGAAGAGCTAGATTCTTGTTAATGTTATTTCTCACAGTCTTAATAAATAAATATTATTAAAAATCAGTGGTTTTTTTTCTGAATCTTAGTAAATAAATGTTATTAAAAAAATCTGATGCTTTTTCTCACTTAATCTTAGTAAATAAGTTTTATTAAATAAAAACTTTTTTTGCTCACTCTACCTATTTGGTTTGAATTGACAACTATGACATCGCAATATGGCGTCCAGTCGGTCCTATTCTTAGTTGAATCGCATTATACGCTTGTTACAATTAAGGCTCAGGACGACGACGGAACACTTTTACCGAGCGTACTCATTATTAGAACTGTAACTGTAACCAAACAGATACAGTAACTAGGTTCTAGGGTGTACGAGAAGGCCACTGACAAGCCGGATATGCGCAGTGTTGGTTTGTGTTCGCAGCAAAAACCGACAATCGTCGGCTCGCTGTGAGTCGCTCGTGTAGCGTTCGTTGCAGACTTTTTTATGCGAACTACGTACACAATATGTTTTTGGTTACAGTAACGGTTACAGTTACGTGCAACGTTCTTCTTCTTCATGTTCCTCTCCAATTACTGAAGGTTGGACATCAGGTGAAACAATTCCGCGGCGCTCTTGACACCGGTCCACTCGCGGATGTTTCGAAGCCGCGACTTTTTCCGACGGCCTACTCGACGTTTCCCCGCAATTTTGCCCATCATAATGAGTTGCAGTTGTAGTATATGGTGTGATAAATTGGGAATAAATGAAACGTCCAACTTACAGCTGACTCCGTCCGTCAATATAATCCCATAAAGCACATATATACACATTAACAAATAGAAGGCGAAGACGGTACAAGATATAAAGTCCAAGCACAGCACTAGAAGAAGACAGTCAGAAAGATAGGCAATAGATAAACAGTTTATAGAAATGAAAAGCACAATTATATAAAGCGTACAGATCTAAGTATATAAGCGAGCTAAGAGAAGCGTGCGCTCCGCGTCGTAGTTCAGTCTCGACTGGTTTGGTTTGGTAGACAGCGCGGCGACGCACGCGCATCTCTAGTACATAAGATAGACAAAAGAATTATGTACAAGACTATCCGCTAGTGCGTAGGGCGTGTCGATAATTGCTATCGATATATCGACAAACCAGTACACCATGATATGTAATGAAAATATAATATTGTTAATATAATTATAGTGCTTATTATAAATTCTATATTAGATATTAATAAATATTATTAGATATAAGATGTAAATATATAGTGTAAGATAGTTAGTGTTACGGTTTTAGAATATAAGTTACTTTGTATATTTCCTTATAATGAATAAATTTAAATTATATTTTATGTGTACAGTGTAAATATAGTTTGAGGATGTATTCACACCTCAAAGTAGCCTACACAGTAAATCGTATCTCTCGTGTCTGAAGACATGACCGAGGTAGGCAACGTTACGGGTTCAGAAATGAGTATGTTGTAAACGTATGCAAACCGCATGCGTACCGCTCGCAGCAGGTTTGCGAACCACGTACACACTATGCTTTTTGGTTACAGTGCATGCAACGGTTACGGTTACAGCCCGCTAATGAGTACCCGGCTTTAACAGCGAACGCGAGCTGAGAGACATTTGAGAAATAGGTATATTTCTGTCGCGCATTGGTTAATACCGTGCGATAAGGACAGTATCGAACGCTGAAAATCGCGAATAAAAACGGCATAATTCGAGGTTTTTAGCTCTCGACGATTTCCTCCTCGAAAATTAGATATATGTAAAAAAAATACCCATAAAATAATAATTACTTAAACATATGCCTCTATGTTTTTTTTTTGTAATTATCATTGCATCATTATCGCAATCCGGGCGAATGCACTGACAATCGACGTGGTCCGTGAGTCAGTGCATTCGCCCGGATCGCGAAGGGTGCGGGTTCGAGTCCCGTCTGCTGCCTGGTCCGCGTGGATTTTTTTTTCTAGTTATATTTTCTTTAGATCTATAGTATTTCTATTGAACGATGGCAGTGATGGCACGTAATGGCGCCAACGTATCAGTAAATACCTAAGTAACAACATCCAACCAACCAACCAACTATATGGACGTCAACGCAACCTTTTCAAAGATTTGATTCGTGTAAAGTTTAAAATAATAAAACACAAAGCGCACAGAATACTCGAGCATTGAATGAGCGCGGTGTAAAGAGGCTGCATGCCACATTAAATACATTGAGGCGAGATGGCAAAAAGACTGAAGGCTGTTGCCGGCGAGGCAGGTTTAATATAAAATTATAATAAGTAAAAGGGTGCACGGCGCGGTCGATGCCGCCCCGGGGGAATCCTTGCTGCGAGTGAGTGGGGTTGATGCGCATTTTGACTTAGATTTCTTTTGAAAGACTTTTTTTTTGAAGTTATACTTCTTTAGGCGCGTTATGAAAAAATGATGAGAGTGAAATTTTAAGATGCGCGCGCATCACTGTAACACAAAAAATTAACAGCATGAAGTTGGCCGCTTTAGCGACCAACTTCATGCGTTACTTTTGTGTTTACCGCACATTAAGAAAAACTACCAACAAAATAGAAATAGAATCTCTATTTACTGGGTGCTAACGACTGCATTGTGAAGGCCTATCAAAAGTATTTATTAATCTGGAACAACGGAACCAAAGCGCGATTCAGGAGACTACAGCGCCATCTCTTGACCATTGGTAAAGTAGAACCAAAAACCACATCTTTATTTTTTGTAATAAAGTAACAGTTATAGGTATTCATATTTATAATATTTATCCACATGTTTCTAGTTTGTATATTCGGAATACGTGTTTGAGTTTCATACAAGTGCAAATCACATATGTTCTAATAAATTATATTCAGTAGCGATTTTAATTGAATATTTTGATTAGTTATTTAATTTTCCAAATTAAAACTGAACTTTATTGACTGTGTCCTTTTCCAGACTTTTTATTAATTTATTGTAATTAATTATTTGCATGCAATTAATAACTAATTTTAAACGATGCCAAAGAAGGATAACTTCTCACGCGCCTACATAAGTACACGCACCCATTTTTTTTTTATTATGGTATAGGGGGCATACGAGCAGACGGCTCACCTGATGGTAAGTGATCACCGTCGCCCATGGACACCTGCAACACCAGGAGTATTACAAATGCGATGCCGGCCTTTAAGGAAGGAGTACGCTCTTTTTTTGAAGGTTTCTGGGTCGTATCGGTCCGGAAACACTGCTGGCGACAATATATTCCACAGTTGTGTCGTACGTGGTAAAAAATTTCGACAAAAACGCACGGTTGTGGATAGCCACGCATCAAGATGATGGGGATGAAAAAAGACTCTTTGAGGTTTCCCTAGACCATCGAATCGGTGAAATAAACGCCATGTATAATCACTAGCTGACCCAGCGAACTTCGTACCGCCATAAAAAAATTTAATTAAAAAAACATTGTCCAGCGGACAAAATTGTGAATCTAAACCATTCTCAGATCCCCTTGAACACACACAAAAAATTTCATCAAAATCGGTCCAGTCGTTTAAGAGAAGTCAGTGACATACACACTCACAGAAGAATTATATATATAAAGACTAGCTGACCCAGCGAACTTCGTAACGCCCTAAAAAAATAGGGGTTGTCCAGCGGACAAAATTGTGAATCTAAACCATTCTCAGATCCCCTTGAACACACACAAAAAATTTCATCAAAATCGGTCCAGTCGTTTAAGAGAAGTTCAGTGACATACACACTCACAGAAGAATTATATATATAAAGATAATAGTTATCATAATAATCATAATCAAAATCATTTATTCAGTTTAGGCCGTTACAACCACTCATGAATGTCTAGAAGCTACGCCATCGGCTCGCAAAACTACGGCGGGAGACCTTGTACTGATAAGAACCGGCAAGAAACTCAGCAAGGGCTGTTTTTTTCTCCCTATTTTATTATTTACAGAGTCGTCAAATTGAAAAATGACTTCAGAGATGATTCATGAAGTCACCTCTCATTACATAATTATTAAATCTCTTATCTATTAGACAAGTCCGTCCGTCCGTCCGTGGTGCTGTTTCAGCGGCCAAACCGTAAGAGATAGATATAGAGAATGTTTAAGTTATAAGTTAAGAATAGTCTGATAAGACTACAAACCGGATGTGAGTAACGTAGCACTTCCGGTTTTCGAGAAATCACGTGATTTCTATTTCAAACGAAACCACACAAAATCTCCGAAGTTCTCAATTAATTAAATTTTTTTTTTTGGTGAACATTTGGTTCACTGGTTTGCTAGTATACATTAATTGTTTACCTGCGTTTTGATTGCTGTGTCATACAGTATATATACAAATAGTGTTATTTATATTAAGTACTTTATCATCATCATCATCAGCCTATTAATGTCCCCACTGCTGGGGACAGACCTTCCCTATGGATGGAAAAGGGAGATTAGGCTATGATCCACCATGTGGCCAATGCGGATTGGCGTGTGCTAACGACTGCAGTTGCAGTCTGGACCAACGGCTTAACGTGCCTTCCGAAGCACGGAGGAACTCGAGATAGATGATTTTTGGTCACCCATCCAATGACCGACTATTGCGAAAGTTGCTTAACTTCAACGATCGCAGCCGAACACGTTAGCCACCTGCGCCATCGAGCACCGAGCTCGGAAACAAATGTTTGTGTGATGAATACGAGCATGTGTTAGGTACAAATATGGATATTTATATCTATTTCTTTAAATAAATATTCTTATAAGTGAATCAGCTTATATGGAGATATTCTATCCGTTACCCTAGTATCCCATAACACAAGCCTTACAGTGCTTACTTTGGGGCTAGCCTAATTGATGTGATTGTTAGAAATAATTTTTATTATAATCAACACAAATTATCACGCTACAAAAAAGACGCTGATAATTAAGTCGTAAATATGTCTACAATAAAATAGCAGTAAGGGTGACATACCCACCACTTCGGTCTTGTAGGGTGTGAAACATTTATTGTGCTCTATAAACCTATAAAATGATCATAAAGTCATTGCACTGCGTTTAAACATTATTAATTTATGATAATTTTACTATGGAGATTAATGTTTGATAGTTTCGACAACACTGATTTTACATAATATTATTTCAACCTTATTCATTATTTATGATTCCTTTATTTAATTGCCTTCTTTACCATACTATTAAATGGATTGTGTTTGCAATATAAGATACGATATTCATTGAATACGTGTTTTGACCCTAAGTAATACGAAATGATAGCGTTTGGTTTTTCTTAAAAAAACACTGATGAAATGAGTTGAAATGAGTTTTTTAAAACTTTTATTTTTACCTATTTTAAATTAAATAATACTATAATTTTTATTTTTTAAGCATGTAACTGTTTATATCTAAAGAAAATGTAACTAGAAAAAATTCTACGCGGACCAGGCAGCAGACGGGACTCGAACCCGCACCCTTCGCTATCCGGGCGAGTGCACTGACCAATAAAAAATTAATTATAACTCTAATTGCTATTTCTTCTTTCAAATGTTTAATACTTGTAAAAGTATTCATTTGACATTGTGGGTTACCTACAATGCGAAGAAATGGCGCTGCCTTGCAACTTAAGAATGGCTAGAAGAATTTCGACGCGGCCGTCAGGGCCGCGGTAGCATAATTGGTCAGTGCATTCGCCCGGTTAGCGAAGGGTGCGGGTTCGAATCCCGTCTGCTGCCTGGTCCGCGTGGATTTGTCTAGTTATATTTTCTTTAAATAATACTAGCTTCAGCAGGGCAACCACAGTCAAAGATTTAGGATTATATCTGGATACAAAATTGTCATTTAAAAGACATTTTTGGCAAATTACTCGTATAAATAAAGTTCATAATAACTTAGGAATCTCTACGTTAGGATTTTGTTTTTATTCACAACTAAAGGAAGTCCTGGGGGCCAATCGCCTAACTGGATTGCTTTGGAAAACGCTATCGCTTACGATTTCATTTTGTTATTTCTAACCGCCGAAATACCTCACGCTCATTTTCTTTAACATTGTTATTACCAATGCAAAAGAAAAAAAAAGAGCGCGAGGCATTTGAAAACCTCAGGGGGCTAGAAATAACAAAATGAAATCGTAAGCGATAGCGTTTTCCAAAGCAATCCAGTTAGGCGATTGGCCCCCTGAACTAGTAATAGCAAAATTAAATCTATTCAAAAGAGTTGTTTTAAACTTCCAATTTGAACAATGCACTTCGTCTGCGCGGAAAAGTTTGTTCCCATACAAACATCCATCTTAATTTGTTCAGCTTCAGCGGTTTAAGCGTGAAGAGGTAACCGACTGACAGATAGACACACACACTTTGACGGCAATACAGATGTAGATGGATGAGCGGGGGCAGTTTTCGCCGCATTATCAATTTACACAATTTGAGAACTGACGAAGAGAAAGACTCTGATCACAATTATTTTTTGCGTATTTTTGTGCAATTTGTGTTAAATTGTCACCTATGTTTACAATTAAATAAGCTGACTTAAATTATTGGAAAAAATAAGAAATTTACAATGTGTCAAGCTTTGAGTTCAAACTCATTTGAGAACTGCCGAAGACAAAGACTGATCGCAATAAAATTAATTATTGCGTATTTTTGTGCAATTTGTGTTAAATTGTCACCTATGTTTACAATTAAATAAGCTGACTTAAATTATTGGAAAAATTAAGAAATTTACAATGTGTCAAGCTTTGAGTTCAAACTCTTTTTACGTCGGGGTCACATTTAATTTTCCCTCCGGCTACGTTCAGGGATCTGAATCCCTGAAGGGACCCTAACAAATTGCAGCAAGCGGACCCCATCGCTGCAGGACTCGCACATGGCTACCGCCGTCGCCATGGCAACGCACCCGGGGTCAACGACCCGCGCACCTACCTCACTAGTTTACAATCACAAAAATAAAACAAAACAATTTACTGTTAAAATTGTTAATTATCACAAAAAAAGGCAAGGTTTTACTCACCCTTGAAATAAGGCAGTTCCAACTTCCAGCACAGAGTTCATAAATAAAAAATACTTATTTAGCATATAACCTAGTCCCATACTCTATATATAAAACTGACTCTATGTAATCTAACACAGTATATAAATGCTTAAGCTACGGTTCCGTATTAAGTACCAAAATCTCTTAACTACTTCGTATACAAACAATACAGGCCACTGACTTTAATCTTTTTAAATTCTCACAAACGATGTTTACAAACTTCACAGTTACAGGAGATCACTGACTACATATCCGAACATATTAAATAGCGAACTAACATTTCGTAAACTCTTATTTGATAAAAAACGGAAAAAAGGAACAAAAAGCTTCGCGTGCCGGTACATGTCAACGAATGTGGATGTCGGCGTGTTTCCAGCGTTCAAAGCAACCGAACTTATTTCGGTCGCAAATCGTAAATAACACTCGAATCAAACCCTTAACTCAATACCGTTTAAGAAATCGCCCCAAAGTGCCAGCTTCAAACACTAACTCTGTCGCTATGCACAGTCGAATACCATTTTCAAACTCTGCCGGGGGAAACTGGCTTTTCCACTGTCGATGTAAATGTCAATTTCCTTTTAACTGCGCTGCCACAATGCAATTCAGAACTTAAACCTTTCGCTACAAAGGTGAAAATGGTGCGGGAATGCAACGCAGACAATGCGCAACGCAATGACGTTTGCACTGAAAAGGACGGAGTGACCCCAATCGTGGGGTAAGAAAGAGCTAGAACATTTTGAGGGAAGGTAATTCTAGGGGTGCATGTGCGTCTGAAAACGTCAGGCAAGCCATAAAGAATCGATCTCTAAGACGCCTGCTGTAAAATATGTGTCGACAAGACGCCTCGAAATTGGTTTGGAATAGTGTGAAATGGAAGCCATTTCGAATATTTATTGTCTTAGACAATTTTTCCTACTAACTATCTTTATAATATACAAAAGCCAAGGGTATAAGGATATGAGCGTTATTCATCAGAGCTTAAAACGCTGCAAGAATAGGGATGAAATTCGATTTACATGGAAGTAAGCAGGCAAGGAGAGAGTAAATGCAATGAGTGTATGTAATCCTAGACATGACAGGGGATTTAAAGCTTCAGTGAAATTCGACACGGCCTGGACAATCTCGGTGACATAATGGTGGAGTAAGTGTATTCTTCGATCTGGAAAGAGTAGAATTTGTTCATGAAAATTGTCAGTGCACTGCACGTGTATTCTATTTATTGCACTGTTTTACATGAAGAAGAAATATTGTTTATTCTATTTTCTATTATAATAAGAAACAAATAGTCATGTGAATTAATATTATTAAATTATGTTGGAATACCTTTTGGGTTCGAAACTCTCTGAGTAACTTATAAACGGAACGTTTACAATGGCTGGCTGAAATCACCGTAAATATTATTATTGCATAAAAAGATGTTTAAATCTAAAGAAAATATAACTAGAAAAAATTCAACGCGGACCAGGCAGCAGACGGGACTCGAACCCGCACCCTTCGCTATCCGGGCGAATGCACTGACCAATTATGCTACCGCGGCCCTAATGGCCGCGTTGAAACTCTAACCATTCCTAAGCTGACAGGCAGCGCCATTTCTTCTGTTTTTTCTAGTTATATTTTCTTTACATTTAAACATCAAGCAGTTACATGCTTAAAAGATAAAAATTATAAATATAATTACTATTTTTCTTCTTTCAAATGTTTAATACTTGTAAAAGTATTCATTTGACATTGTAGGTTACTTACAATGCGAAGAGATGGCGCTGCCTTGCAGCTTAAAAATGGCTTGAGGAATTTCAACGCGGCCATCAGGGCCGCGGTAGGTAGACCAATGGGTCCCATAGAAGAGGTCCAATGGGCACTTTCTATATAATCTTTTAGGGAGGTCAAATCGGACATTCAAATAAGGTCCAAAGGGTACAGTTGCAGAAGGGTCTAATCTTGAAGGTCCAGTGGGCACGAAAAAAGAGGTCCAATAGGCACGTTGAATATTTTTTTTAAGAAGATTGAATGGGCTATGTAAATAGGTCGAATGGGCACTTTTCGCTTTCGGGTCGAATCTTGAGGGTCCAGAGGGTACTAGACCTTACTTCGGGACTAGGTTATTAGGTCCCTTATTATGTACAGTTTCATATTTAATATTATATTTTGAAAGTCAGTATAGATAAACCTAATTATAACCATTGTCAGCTTATAATATCCTCAGTCAATTTGTAGGTGACTCATCCAAAAATCAGCGTTTGCATAGCCCAGACAGAATACAAACATCTGATTTCAATTATAATTAAACAAGTCTGAGCTTATCTCGAAACTTGTACGAGCATCGCAATCTCATTGCTGATATGAACTCAATGGAACCTCATGATCTAGATGCCAACTGGATGGCGGCCAAGAGCGAGTCGTCCATTAATGGCCAATAAACAAGAGTTGCGACTACAAGCAAGCAACATGGAACCAGGCATGCTGGGACGAAGGCACGGCCAACCAGACTCAATGTTCAGCTTCTCGAAAGCGAAATAAATAAAAAATTGCTGCGTGTACTTATGTAGGCGCGTGAGAAGTTATCCTTCTTTGGCATCGTTTAAAATTAGTTTTTAATTGCATGCAAATAATTAATTACAATAAATTAATAAAAAGTCTGGAAAAGGACACAGTCAATAAAGTTCAGTTTTAATTTGAAAAAATAAATAAATAATCAAAATATTTAATTAAAATCGCTACTGAATATAATTTATTAGAACATATGTGATTTGCACTTGTATGAAACTCAAACACGTATTCCAAATATACAAACTAGAAACATGTGGATAAATATTATAAATATGAATACCTATAACTGTTACTTTATTACAAAAAATAAAGATGTGGTTTTTGGTTCTACTACACCAATGGTCAAGAGATGGCGCTGTAGTCTCCTGAATCGCGCTTTGGTTCCGTTGTTCCAGATTAATAAATACTTTTGATAGGCCTTCACATAACAATGAGATTCTATTTCTATTTTGTTGGTAGATTTTCTTAATGTGCGGTAAACACAAAAGTAACAGCATGAAGTTGGTCGCTTTGTGTTACAGTGATGCGCGCGCATCTTAAAATTTCACTCTCATCATTTTTTCATAACGCGCCTAAATAAGTATAACTTCAATAATAATCATTTATTCATAACCCTCAACATTTTACATTTAAAGTATTAAGCTAATAAAGTCTACGGGTATTTATATAAAAGTCTGAAGAAATGGACCCCTAACCCAGAAACTAGCAAAGACTGTAATAAGCTTGTGTCCACTAACATTAAATCAGGTTTATTGTGGTATTTATAGTTTTATTATTTTTAAAAGATGTCAATGAAGTTTATTATTTACAATGAAATAGAAAGATTAATATTATTTTAAGGATATTAAAACTGAAAAAAAAAGGATTTAGTCTTGTGACAGTTAACATCAATCAGAAAGCGTTACGTCACAGAGTGCATCCGCCATTGTTGTTGTTGACATTTTAGTAGAAAACACAGTAGTGAACGAAGAATTCATCCCCATTTTTTTGCATCTCTTATCTATTAGACAAGTCCGTCCGTCCGTCCGTCCGTGGTGCTGTTTCAGCGGCCAAACCGTAAGAGATAGATATAGAGAATGTTTAAGTTATAAGTTAAGAATAGTCTGATAAGACTACAAACCGGATGTGAGTAACGTAGCACTTCCGGTTTTCGAGAAATCACGTGAATTCTATTTCAAACGAAACCACACAAAATCTCCGAAGTTCTCAATTAATTAAATACTTTTTTTTTTTTGGTGATCATTTGGTTCACTGGTTTGCTAGTTTTGACTTAATAGATAACCAGTTTTGCCGTCTATTTCACTAGTTTCATATAATTAGCGATGCAGTCTGGATTTAGCAAAGCAAATTCTACGAATCTACCAAGAATAGATGTTGTTACGCTCGGATCATTTTTCGCGAGAAACAGTGATTTTTGCTCTTCGGAATTTCGCAATGTGAAAACTGCAATGTAAGTAAAAACAAGTGTAAAATATTATTTATTTGGTGTCATTACACTTGTGCTTTTACACTTAGGCACTATACAATACTTATAAAAAGTAGAATCCATTTTTAAGTTAAATAAAGCAAAGAAAAGTGTCAATTTCTGTTCACTGTGCGTTTTGTATTGCACTGTGTGACGTCATTCATACGCCATGACAGGTTTAGAGCGTTTTCGCGGCAAATTCGCATAAGTTTATAAAAAACATAAAATTATAATGTTACTGATCGATTTTTGAAGAAAAAATCTGTTATTTCTGTTAAATATCTAATAAAGAAAAGAATTAATCGATAATTAAATTTTTGGATACAAGGGTAAGTGATTCCTCGGTCGACATATTGCAAAAATATTTTAATTTTAGTGCAGGCGAATAGGTTTGACTACATGAAATGAATCCAACATTGTTCAAACTAATATCGAATTCGCTTGTCGGTATTTCTTGAACTATTTTATGATAATACTTTTAAAGCATTTAAGTGATATTTGTTTAAATCTAAAGAAAATTTTACTAGAAAATATTTCACGCAGGCCAGTCTACAGACAGGACTCGAACCCGCACCCTTCGCTATCAGGGCGAATGCACTGACAATTATGCTACCGCGGCCCTGACGGCCGTGTCGAATTTTCTCTTGCCTTTCTTAAGCTGCAAGGCAGCGTCATCTCTTTGCATTGTAGGTAACAAAAAATAGCAATTTTAGTTATATTTTTTATATTTTAACTACATGTTCAAATCTTAAGATTTTTTTTTATGATTCCCTACCGAGGTTGTATCTCAACAGTTTTTTTCCCTTGAAAAGGATACCAGCCTTGTTTCTCAAATCTTTGTTTAAAAAAATGTCCTTATATTATCACTCACAATATTGCACGAAAAACATTTAGCACGGAATACGACTTATCATTAACAATACTCCATTTGGCTATTGATATATACAACTTTTCTGTGGAAGTCATAAATGGTAAAACAGAGGCTAATAAATCACATTTACGATTGGATTGATAAAGCGTATCATTATTAATAAAAAATGCATAAATGCAGTCTATGAATTCATATTATTATTTTCTCGTTATCACGTATCTCTCAAGCTTATCTCCCCTCGTCTATAATATGTCGACTTTGCAGTCATTGATTAGGTTATGGCATTTTTTTTATCCCCTATTGATGAAAAAATATCATGGCTTAATATTGTAATAAAAAAATTACGTACTAATTAAAACGTGGTCTATGGTTCTAAAATCATAATCATTATCAAAATCATTTATTCAGTTTAGGCTGTTACAAGCATTCATGAATGTCTAGAAGCTAAGCCATCGGTTAGTTAATCTACGGCGAGAGACGGCTACACACACTGCACAAAAGTCAGTAGACCTGTTAATGTCTGTTGGAATTGGTATCAAACCATGGTAAAATAAAACTAGTTTTTACGGGTTAATGCACGAAAACTTTATTTATTTATTGACGTTTCGTAGCCTTTACAGGCTACGTCGTCAGAATAAAACTTTAAAATTTGTCGAGCTACCTTCGAAAGACTTTTATTGAGCGTTTGGTTATTTCATTGTTCGATTTTTAAGTTTTATTGTCTATGTATGAATTTATTATTTAATTTACTTAATAAAGTATTTTATTTAAAATTCTTGTTTGTAATTTTGAGTTTATTTATTTGACCCTAACTACCGTAAACTACCACCGGTTCCAAAATTGGGAGACCTTCCTGAGAAGAACCGGCGAAACAAACTCAAGAGAGGCTTTTAAAGTTAAGTTGCTAAAGTTTTCGTGCATTAACCCGTAAAAACTAGTTTAATGAGTGATGTGCGTGAAAACCTAAGAAACAAATATGGTATTATTATTAAACCTTTGATTTCTTCTTCTCTTCGTCAATCTAGGCGAGACATAGCGAATTTATCGACACTTTACAAAATTGTAAACTCTGTTTAGGACGTGGAGGATCTACTGAGCCGTTTTTCATTCAAAGTGGGAGGAAGTAAAAGGGTGTAGAAACTTTTTTCCGTACCAAATTGTAGTAATAATGTTACCTACAATGACCCATTATATAGAACTAGCAAACCAGTGAACCAAATGTTCACCAAAACCTGATTTTAAAAAAAAATGTATTTAATTAATTGAGAACTTCGGAGATTTTGTGTGGTTTCGTTTGAAATAGAAATCACGTGATTTCTCGAAAACCGGAAGTGCTAAGTTACTCACATCCGGTTTGTAGTCTTATCAGACTATTCTTAACTTATAACTTAAACATTCTCCATATCTATCTCTTACGGTTTGGCCGCTGAAACAGCACCACGGACGGACGGACGGACTTGTCTAATAGATAAGAGATGAGCAGGGCCCTTAATGAAATAGCCGAAGACGTGGATATCTTTGCCCTTTCCCACTCCTCCTACTTACGAATATGCAGGAGCAAATTGTAATTAAATTGATTTTTATTATTATTTATAATTCTTGATTAGTACATACATATTTAATTATTATAATGATTATTTTTTCAAATTTGTGAGCTAAAATTAAACAAATTTAAAAAAAAAAAAAATTATGTAATGCAGTAATTTTGTATAATAATATATAAGTTATAATTTGTACTCTGTCTCTGTACCATAAATAAATAAAATAAACTTGGCAAGATTTCTAATGCTAATGTCAAATTGAGCTGAAATCTAAAGAAAACAGAACCTAGAAGTAAAGAGAAGATATTGAAATAAACCCTCGATCTTCTTTACACTAACACCATAACACTTAGCATTACAATATCAGATGTGTTCTATTCTGTTCTATTCCATTCTATTCTATTCGAACTAACTGATGGATAATGGAACAGGAATGAGGCATTTTCTCTAAAAAAAGAAATACTACCTTACCCCTTTGGTTATCTAGTCTAGGTTTAAAACTACACAACTATAACGTTTATTAATATCTAACTCATTTTTGGTACTTACTAGCGTGTTACCGCAAATTATTTTGCGTTGTAAACAAAAATCCAAAATTGAAATTATTATATCATTATACCCAAATACGTTAAAATTGGTCAATGTTTAAGAAATATGGTTGTATAATGGACATAGTTATCGTAAATACGAGATCATTTGAATTATACAAATCTCTTTTATTTGCCAAAAACTATGTAGCAGTAATTTGACAAACCTTGCTTGTAACGATCAAAATAAAACACAGACACAACACTTACTTATAAGTAGAAAAAGATAATAATTATGTTTTTATTTATTTTTAAGCATTTAACTGCCAGATGTTTAAACCTAAAGAAAAGTTTACTAGAAAAATATCCACGCGGACCAGGCGGCGGTTTCGAACTTGCACCCTTCGCAATCAGGGCGAATGCACTGACTATTATGCTACCACGGCCCTATTGGCCGCGTCGAAATTTTCCTAGCCTTAAGCTGCAAGGCAGCGCCATCTCTTCGCATTGTAGATAACCCACAATGTCAAATGATAGATAATAATTTTTCACTGTCTGAAAATGAATGTTCCCATGTTATTAACAAAACAATACACATCTTCAATATTGTAAGATGAATAAATTTAAGAATAATTAAAACAAAAAATATACTTTAACAATGAACCTAAAACTAAAAACCTTAAAAATAAAATATAATAACTAAAATACATTATTAAAAGGAGTCCCTTGAGGCAAGGTTCCGAAGATACTGGCAGCGTTCCCCCTTTGGATAGCTAGACTAATTCTTTGTCCGAGGTAGCTGCCAGCTCTTCGGTCTCCTGTGATGTCGACTAATCTTTTCGCTATTTCTTTAAAAAGCCTTATAGCGTTAGGACCCCACGGACCAAGGGTAAGGGTACACATCTATTTATAGATGCCTTGAAGCCTACCTACCTAGTGATTGATTAGAAATTCCGCATGATCGGATCAGAGACAAAATCGCAAGCTTCTCTAAGATGGGCTCGTACCTGTGAGCCTTTGATCTCTCACTCTGTGTTTCACCGGGGATACACAATAGCGTTACTCTACAAACATGTTCCATGCTGATGACATGTTCACATTAAAACTACTTGCAAAAACTCCTTGATCTGTGTTCCGAATAGAATGTATTTATATCTTATTATGTACTTTTTAATAGTGTTACTTTGATATTAGAATCTCGACCATTGTGTTTCTTTCAATTGGAGTTTACAAATATTCTAAGATCACATGACGTAAACAAAGAACGCAAAAAGGTTAGGGTTTACGAGAGTTTTAACAATTGGAGGGGAAAATTAAACTATTCTCCTATGTTATAAGTACATGCGCTATCATCATTTAATATCATCATCATTTAATTAAAAAAGGTCAGTAGAAATCTGATCTATTTTTGCCATTTATTTCTGGTACCGATGTCAGAACAATCTTGCCGTAGAGTTGCGAATTGCAAATTTTTCATTTTCATTCGTCCCTTATAGATCTGCGCGCGAAAATTTTACAAAATAGCACTGCTGAGGTATTATCTTTTGATTTTCACATGTACTTGTAAAAATCTAAATTTTATGAATGAATTTTGAATTTGAATTTACCTACAGATGGTGTGAGTCTAGTTGTTCGCCAAATGCAATTCAACTCATACCAGGGGGCCATTCGCCTAACGGAAATGCTTTGGAAAACGCTAATGCGTACGATTTTATTTTGTTATTTCTAGCCGCCTGAGGTTTTCAAATGCCTCACGCTCATTTTTTTTAATATTGTTATTACCAATGCAAAAGAAAAAGAAAGAGCGCGAGGCATTTGAATACCTCAGGCGGCTAGAAATAACAAAATAAAATCGTAAGCGTTAGCGTTTTCCAAAGCATTTCCGTTAGGCGAATGGCCCCCTGCTCTTCAAATTATTATTCTAATGTACTAGCTGTAGCTGCAGATTTGAAACCTCAATCCAGAAGCATCATCCAACATGAAGGGAATTGGTAAGTAAGACCTATTTAATCACCAGCAGAACTTGTTCCAACTCTTCACCTTTGTAGAACATGTGCCCTTTGTTTTAGAGGGTAACTTTCAAAGCATATCTCGGATACGAGGAGTTGATGTTGACTCGTTGGGGCTAATTATCGTTCGCGTCTATGATGCCACAGATATATTGCAAAGTAGGTGATTTTTTAAAATGGCTAATCTAAAGAAAAGTTTACTAGAAAAAAATCCACGCGGACCAGGCAGCGGACGGGACTCGAACCCGCATCCTTCGCTATCCGGGCGAATGCACTGAAAATTATGCTACCACGGCCCTATTAGAAATTTTCCTAGCCTTAAGCTGCAAGGCAGCGCCATCTCTTCGCATTGTAGGTAACCCACAATGTCAAATGAATACTTTTTAAGTAAACTTTTGTTTAGATTTAAACATCTAGCAGTTAAATGCTTAAAAAATAAATAAAATCATGGCTAATTCTACCTATTTTTTTTTTTAACTTTTTTGGGGTGTAAATGGAAAAATGTTATGGAAAAGATGGCCCGCATGATGGTAAGCGACCGCTAGAGCCTATGAATTGCCTTAGGATACAAAAAATATGACTCGCGCAGTTGCCTACCCTCACCCAAGCCCGTACTCCGTGGAGCCCTTGAACCTAACTTACCTATAAAAACGCAAACCCATAAAAGATGATGAAGTTGGAAAGTGTTATTTTACTGTCGTCTTTTGTACGATGAATGCTATTTCCCCAGACAGGCGCTCTAATTTATGCCCTACCACCCCTCACACGTAAAATAGGCACCAAGTGTTAGTTGCGGAAATTCTCGTCATGAAGAAGACGGAGAAAATATCGGAGACCCATAAAAAACAAGGTACATGGTAACAATCCCGTTAACAGCTGTCTCCCGTTAAAAGTCCTGATTTAGAGCACTGGACTTTGTTAATGAATCACGAAATGATATAACTAGTTATAAAGAGTAAAAATGAATTGTATAATATCAGAAAAATATTTGCCTTAGTTATTAATGACTGATAAAAATTATGACTGCTACTAGACCAATCGTGTATCAAACTCGAGTCCTAAACATAATATGCCGAATGGAACAGTGGTTCATTTTTTCGTTTTCATATTTCCATCCCATTCAAGGGATCAGTTGCATAATTTGCAGGTATTAAACATATCTTTCATATCTGGGCCCGCGTGGTGGGTCATGGCCTAATCTTCCTATTCCATCCATAGGGAAGGCCTGTGCCCCAGCAGTGGGGACATTAAGAGGCTGATGATGATGATGATGAAACATATCTTTAGACATGGTGTAAAGATAATCTATGTTAGGTATCAGTGACAACTGCGTTATTCAAGAAGTATACCACCATAAAACTACCCACTAGCTGAAATTACGAAATCCTTTTCTCATAGCGATGGCGCACTACAGTTCCTCCATGCTCAAAGACCATAGTCAATAGTTACAAGTGGCCAGTCGAAGCGGGGGCAATCAAAGGCGCGGCAAGATCAAAGAAGCGTTAATGGGTTTTTAGCGGGCCGCGGGCGTAGGGTACCCTGGTACTTGAAGATTGTTGCAGATAGGGCTGCTGAGCTGAGCTGACTATTCAGGGCTTTCCTTGTACTTACTTATACTATTTTCTTTCACCAACGGATGCTTAAGAAACTACAGCCTCTTCTAAGCTGACAAATGTAACTAGAATAGTAAGCCAGACTATCTTTTCTGGCTCTTAAAGATCACGAAATCTTTTCTATTGTATATGTGTTAATATCAATAACAAAAAATGTGTAAATTTATATTATGTTTCATGTCTCATGCATTAGAGCCATCAAAACTCGACTGTTTTGATAGATCTTATGCATAAAACAAAACAATATGAAAAATATTTTCCATTTCTATCTTTGCCATATCGGTAAACCATTGCGCGTTACTTGGAGCTTTTGCCTTGAGTTCCTCCTTTTAACTACCTCTTCATACATATATATATAAGCCCCGTGGCTTATTAAAAAAAAGCTCAGCTAGTGGAAAACCCGCAACCTTTACTACCCTCTTTTTTTATTTAACTTTGAGAACAGCAACAACCACGTAAAAAACTGTGTAACTAGTAAAGTTATGGTCCCAAACTACATCCCTGCGGCAGCCCTAACAAGGCGAATTGTTGCGTACACTCGTTTTTTGTTTCGTGCCCGTTTCCTAATGAATGTCACTTGTGTCGTCGCGACGCGTCGAGTGATGCAGGAGGGTGTAATGTCTTTGGCCCCCACAATCACTGTTTAGATCAACACAGGCTGAATACTTTATTAAGACAAATTTAAATACCATTTTGACACTTCTACAGTTTTCACTCTCCTAAAAAACAAAAATTACATGGAGTAATCCAATTAGCTGTTTATGACTTATTAAATTCTATTTTTTCTTTATATAATAGAGTAATATTTATAATTGAAAATATTTTTGTCATAATTTATTCAATAATGCTTAAATAATTGAAAACGCATAAGTATATGTAGTTGTTAAATTCTTACTAATTCTTTTTCAGAACAAATAAATGATGGACACACAGAGTTTTATATGAAATACAAAAAGGCAAGGATATCAAAAGCTTATGAGTTTTCTACAAACAAAAAACTTATTTTGAAAAGAAAATTCTCTCAACGGTTTAATTAAAAAGGTGTTTCGCCTCAATTAAGAATGGTTGCAGGTACTATAATTAGGTATAAAGGAAGAAAATCTTCCATTTTAAGTCTTCCAAAATTTTAATCATTTTTTTGCACTGCGGTTACAGACGGCGAGTGCAATGGCGGGCAACATCTTGTGTTTGCGTCGAGGGATTAGTCGCCTGCCTTTGCTTAAAGAGAACGCCGCTCGTGGCCCGATTCTCAAACTACATAGAAACTGATGAGTCATAAACTGATGAAGATAGAAGAATGATTTTGATTCTATCAAAGTAGATTGTTATCAATAAATTAAGGACCACCACATTGAGTGCTAAAGAAAACCCTAGTGCTTATGCGACAGCTGATAACATTTCCTGTGGCGATGATAAGTTTGTTTGTTTGTTTTTGCACAAGGCTCGGTAAGCCAATGAAATCTATATATATAAAACTCAAAAGTGACTAACTGACATAGTGATCTATCAACGCACAGCCCAAACCACTAGACGGATCGGGCTGAAATTTGGCATGCAGGTAGATGTTATGACGTAGGCATCCGCTAAGAAAGGATTTTGATCAATTCTACCCCCAAGGGGATAAAACAGGGAATGAAATATGTGTAATTCCCTTTGACCGTTTCCAGAATACTCCCGTAAGAGTGTGTGCCGCCGCGGGCGCGACCCACATCCTTTCATCTTATTTCCCTATCTCTGTTTGACATCGCAATCGTAAAGATATGCCACTCAGCCCGCCACTGGGTGGCACAAGACAAACCGTCTAGCTGCGGAGTCTTGGCGACTCAAAATCAAAACACACCTGATAAAAAGTTTCACGGCAAAATCATTGGTTAAAAAAATAGATTTATCTGCTTAAGTAAGCTGAATACTTAACATGATAATCACATCAACTTTAAACAAAAATTTTTTGACCATTTTAAAATAAATACTTAAATAAAATAAAAAATATTGTTATAATTTTTATTATTTTTAAGGCATGTAACTGCTTGATGTTTAAATCTAAAGAAAATATAGGTGCGGGTTCGAGTCCCGTCTGCTGCCTGGTCCGCGTAGATTTTTTCTAGTTATATTTTCTTTAGATTTAAACATCAAGCAGTTACATGCTTTAAAAATAATAAAAATTATAACTATAATTGCTATTTCTTCTTTCAAATGTTTAATACCTTTAAAAGTATTCATTTGACATTGTGGGTTACCTATAATGCGAAGAGATGGCGCTGCCTTGCAACTTAAGAATATCTAGAAGAATTTCGACGCGGTCCGTGAGGGCCGCGGTAGCATAATTGGTCAGTGCATTCGCCCGGATTGCGAAGGGTGCGGGTTCGAGTCCCGTCTGCTGCCTGGTCCGCGTAGATTTTTTCTAGTTATATTTTCTTTAGAAAAAAATATTGTTGTTCAAATTGAAAGTATAAAATAAATCTTTATAATCATGTTTCCTACCACTCGGCTCGGGGCTGTTTATTTTTAATTGTAACTGAGAATTGGCCCCATAAACCGCCAATCCGCACTGGGCCGGCCCAATCTCCCTATTCCATCCATAGGGAAGGCCTATGCTCCAGCAGTTAATAAGCTGATGATGATGACATAAACATGTACACACACACACTCACACTCACATAAGCACAAGTCACACACAACACACGCACAAGTTGCTGTGTTCAAAATGCAGGGTAGTATTACGCTATAGTTAGTACTCAAGAGCTATCGGGCTCAACGTATGAGCTAATTGGGTCTCCACGTCATCACGCGAATAAATTGAGCGTGATTCGGTAGTCAAGTCCAATAACTTTTTGTTTTCATATGCAGGAAAAAAATTGGTTTCGGCGAATCGACTTTTTGCGAGCAATTATTTTGTTTAACCTTAGTGTTAAAGAAATATTAACATGAGTAATTCTACTGTGAAATAAAAAATATTTAAGCACAAACTAAAAAAGAACATTCATAAAAACAAAACTACAAAATGTTTAAACCATTTTTTAAGTGAAAACTTCTTTAGCGGCGTTGTACACTAAAAAATGTTAAATACGTGGGCTGATCGCATCATGACACACAATATAATTGGAAAGGTTGTTGACTTTCAATATATTGGACGAAACATAGTAATATTTTCTTTTACCGTATTATAATAATAAGTCTGTATCTAGGACGTCCACGTGGCATTTTTTTTACAATAGATGTCGCTAGGTGCGCTTAAATGTGATTCATGTAAGTTGATTTCTTTACAATAGATATCGCTAAGTGCGCTTAAACGTGATTCTTGCAAGTTGTTTTTTCTGAGAGATAAACTTTTTTAATGTAATATAAATTGTCATGTTTGTGTACGATAGCGCAATAAATAAATATTGTATTCTACCACATACATGATAGTACTTTTATACTGATAATTAAAGCAATTCGTGCAAAATTATTCCCTAACCATTCCAAAATATCAAAAATGCACAACGTTAATATTCAAGTTTTCACTTCTGCCGGCACTCCCCGAGTGCAACACGTCGTTTTTTTTTTTTAAATAACAGTTTCAATTTATTGTCGTTTTTTTTTAGCTGTGTTCCTAAGTCATATGGTCAAACCAAAGTTCTTTGATAGCACATTTTTTGAAAAACAAGGACAATAATGGTGAAGCCACAGTCGCTGTATAAATTTTAAAGCTCGGCAAATATAAACAATCTTAAGAAAATATAACTAGAATAAATTCTACGCTGTCCAGGCAGCAGACGGGACTCGAACCCGCACCCTTCACAATCCGGACGAATGCACTGACCATTATGCTATCACGGACCTGGTGGTTGTGTCGAATTCTTTCCTTCCTTTCCTTTTGCTATTTCTGCTTTCAAATTTTTTTTCTAAATGGCTTTGCACGGCCTGTGCATTTAGCCAATGTCAAGTCTTAAAACGTTTACAAATACTATAGCACTCGTGGTCAAAGTAATAAATCAAGTCAAAGTAAGTGGCAGTCAAGTCAATCCCCCTTTCCCTGTGTTTCAGTAAAAGTCTGGGGATTTACTGGAACCTCCCCGTGGACTTCTTGAGGGAACGTCGTAAGACACTTTCCGTTATTTTGTTTCACTTGCCAACACTTGTGCATATTCCCGAACACATCCGCCACAACACAATTTTTAACAAGAAAAACAAAACTGCTAATGTGACGCTTCCCGATCCCGCCAAAAAGTCCCTTTCAAATGTTTAATACTTGTAAAGGTATTCGTTTGACATTGTGGGTTACCTACAATGCGAAGAGATGGCGCTGCCTTGCAGCTTAAGAAGGCTCGACACGGCGATAAATAAAAAATATACATAATAAATATAAACAATGACAATTTTATGTCTACCTTTCACTTTTCATGTTTTACTTGTACATCGTTTAAAGCTGGCCTGCAGTACAAAGTAGCATATTTAGGCCCGTATTACAGAATGACAACAATATTTACTTGAGTACAGCTAGAAAGGGATGTCGCTATGTGACATCCCTTTCTAACTATGCTCAAGACTAGATCAATCACTGAGAATCTTTATGTAATACGGGCATTAGTGTGTATACATAGGTAGGTACCGTAAAAATAACGTAACAATATTTGAACCTTGATAAATACCTAATATTAGTTCATGCTGAATACAAACTTTAATAAAATACCTATATTACCAAGTTCGATTTTTGATAGCCCGATATAAAGGGCCATGTTATTTTCCTTTATTCTCATTTGTTCGATTCATTAGTTCGATCGTCGAACTACTGAGATTTTATTGTTCTCATTTGTTAGACCTTCGTCAATATTCGTCGTCAATATAAACCTAATACCTATTTAGAAAAAAGTCCCAGGAAACCATACATAACTAAGAGGTTCTGGTAATGAAAATGGATAAATAAAGAAAATAAGTTCGACGACGGTCGAACAAATGAGAACAATAAAATCTCAGTAGTTCGACTATCGAACTAATGAGAGATAAAAATCTCACTAGTTCGACGATCGAACTGATGAATCGAACAAATGAGAATAAAGGGTTATTTTTCGGGTCAAAAAGTATCTTTATATGTCTACTAGCTGACCCAGCGAACTTCGTACCGCCCTAAAAAAATAGGGGTTGTCCAGCGGACAAAATTGTGAATCTAAACCATTCTCAGATCCCCTTGAACACACACAAAAAATTTCATCAAAATCGGTCCAGTCGTTTAAGAGAAGTTCAGTGACATACACACTCACAGAAGAATTATATATATAACTAGCGGCCCGCCCTCGCTTCGCTTCGGTGTAGAGCTGAAGCGTAGACTACAGTTTTTGTTCTCAGGCTTGTTTTATACACAATGACATTCATCTATGATTATTCTTATACCTGCATGCAAAGTCTCAGCCCGTTCGGTTTTAAAATTGACAAAGTTTCATACAAACTTTCATTCCCTATTTTATCCCCTTGGGGGTAGAATTGATCAAAATCCTTTCTTAGCGGATGCCTACGTCATAACATCTACCTGCATGCCAAATTTCAGCCCGATTTGTCCAGTGGTTAGGGCTGGGCGTTGATAGATTACTACGTCAGTCAGTCACCTTTGAGTTTTATATATATAGATTATAAAAAAACTGAAGATGGTATATTTATCTTTTCCAAACTTCTATTGACATCACGTCGCTCAATTGTTTTGCCTTCCCAGAATCTGTCCACTAACATTTGAAATATATGGTATGGTATTAAAGTTCAAATTGACTTTTAAGTATTATTACGAATCGTTTGTATGGGAGTAAAGGAAAGTTTTGTTTTTTGACATTTTCAGGCATTTTTTTAAATTTTTCTCTTCGTAAGAACCATCCTCGTACTTCAAGGAATATTCTAAAAAAAAATCAGCCAAATCGGTCAAGCCGTTTTCATGTTATGTCGTGACAACGGAAAACGGGTTTCATTTTTATATATATAGAAGATGTATGTCTTAATCCAGGTAATAAACTATCTGAGTGCAAATTCATCTAAACCAGTTTAGCCGATTTAGCGTGCTTGCATAACTAATATTCAAACACACCGATTTTCACATAAATTATAATGAATAGCTTCAGCCCGCGACTTCTTCCGCGTATTTTTTTTAAGTTCCCACAGAAAAAGAATCGTTTTTTCAACAACATTCACTTTATTAGTTTATAGTAATCATAATCATAAACATTTATTCAGTTTAGGCTGTTACAAGCACATATGAATGTCTAGAAGCTACGCCATCGGTTCGTAAATCTACGGCGGGAGACTTTGTACTGAGAAGAAACGGCAAGAAACTCAGCAAGGGCTGTTTTTTTTCTCCCTGTTTTATCATTTACAAAGCCGTCAAGTTGAAAAATGATTTTAGAGATAATTCATGGAGTCACCTTTCATTACATAATGTGAAATTATACATTATTTTTTCACCTGCATTTTGATTGCTGTGTCACACAGTATAAATATATAGTGTAGGCGTATTGGCGTGATTGAATTAAAAACATTTATTATATATACAGGGCGTCCCATAACATTGTCACGCGCCGGGAAGTACATATTTTACTGAAAGAAGACATAATTTAATTTTTAATAATAAGTAAAACTGCTTTCACAGACTTTTTTCCTGACCTGTCACAACCGGAAATCAAACCTGTGAATTTGTAAAAAAAATACAGTTGAACTATTTTATGATAACCGTCGAAAGGGTTATTTACTAATATTTTTTTTCTAAATAACATAGCATTTTAAACAAAGATCGTAAAATTAAAATTTTGTTCCGGTAATTTCCTCTGACGGTGCCTTACTTCCAACTGCTAACATTATTATTTTAAAAGTATTTATTAACTAGTACCTGCTCACTTGATAATACAAGATTTCCTTATTGTAAGTGACGATGTCATTGTCTTCTTTCAGTAAAAATTCTATCTTCAATATTTAATATATTCTCCCTCCCCGTGTCCGTGTGGCAATGCCGTTGGACGCCCCGTATACTTAAACTTACGTTAGTATAGTAGCAATATAGATAATACTTATAGATTGATAGATTCCATTCCTGAAGTTACTAACGCCATCTATTAACATACTTTTAGTTTTAACCATGAACGACTACAGCAAGAACTGAAAATGTTCTTTGATAAAAATCCAAATCAAGAATTATGATTTATATTTATTAAATGAATTTGTTGGTTATAAAAATAATTAATTAGACCTAAAAAACACAAAAAAAATAAAAAGACAAAAAGTGTGCGTCGGCCGGGAATCGAACCCGGATCAACTGCTTGGAAGGCAACTATGCTGACCATTACACCACCGACGCTTATTCTTTAGTGCCGAATTTAATCATTGCATTCCATTGTAAATATCATAATGTAACATTTTTTATTAGCAGTTATTATTTCATTTACCATTTCCTCGCGTCGTTTTCTAATAAATAACAAAACACTTTTTTTAAAAGAAAAATTAAGTTCTTACAACATAATAAAGAAACGTAGAGCTTAGTGCATTTTCCATTCAAAGTAGAGGAAAGAAATTTCCACAGTGAAACATTATATTGAGGAGCTCGATGGCGCAACTGGTTAGCGCGTTCGGCTGCGATCGTTTAAGTTAAGCAACTTTCGTAGTGGTCGGTCATTGGATGGGTGACCAAAAATTTACTATATCGAGCTTCGTGCTTCGGAAGGCACGTCCCCGTTAGCTCCCACCAATCCGCACTAGGCCCGCGCGATGAGTCATGGCCCAATCTCCCTATTCCATCCATAGGGAAGGCCTGTGCCCCAGCAGTGGGGGCATTAATAGGCTGATGATGAAATAATATTACATTTTGGTGGTGTTAATTTCCTGAGATAAGCTTTTAGGGTTCCACAGGATAGGAGATGCGTCCTCATGGTAAGCAATACTCTACTGAATTTTCGTCGTCATTCAGAAATAATTACATTCTCGTTGACGTCCCGGTGACGGCCATTGTGAACAAACCGCCATAGCCACCATTTCATCACATATATTTTTTTTTCCCCATCCCATCTACATGGAACCAACAACAGAGCTGGTGCGGCTTGTGAAGCGGCTGAAAAATCAAAAACAAACAAATACAGGGGTCTAGGCTCCGAATATGATTTTGTCCCATTCGGTGTCGAGACCCTTGGTCCGTGGGGTCCTAGCGCTTTAAGGCTATTTAAGGAAATAGCAAAAAGGTTAGTCGACGTCACAGGAGACCGAAGAGCTGGCAGCTACCTCGGACAAAGAATTAGTCTAGCCATTCAAAGGGGTAACGCTGCCAGTATCTTCGGATCCTTGCCTAAAGGGACTCCTTTTAATAATATATTTTAGTTATTAATTTTATTTTTTAAGGTTTTAAGTTTTAGTTTTATTGTTCTAGTATTTATATTTTACTTATATATAGTGTAATGTAATTAGAGAGAGTCTTATTTGTTTATAGTTAGTGTACTTTGATAATTATTTTTTTTCAATATCAAAATAATTTTTCATTACAATAACAAAGGCTGCCGTAGCTAAAATAACATCACTCTTGATACACGTAGTCACAAAGCTATGGGCCACTCAACTATTACTAAACGTACGCTGAAACGCGTTCACTATCAAAGCTAATTAAAGTTGCAATGACACTTGACGCATCTTAACCCGCCGCTGCGCCGGCCTCGCAGACAATAGGAACGCGAGTGGAGAGGGGCCACTAAGACCCCGCTTCCGAACGCATGGTTGTCGATAAAAAATAATATGAACAAATCATTATTTGCCAGTAATAATAATAGGGTTTGATGTTTAGCTAAAATTAGAATGCTCGTAATATACAAAAAAGCTTCCAAAACTTTATTTGTCAGCAATTGTTTTAACGTCAAGTTTTTTTTGGCGACTGTTTGCTGCAGATGGTACATTAAGGTCTACAGGTAATAAGAAAGCTGGACAAGTGCTAGTCGGACTTGCCCACCAAGGGTTCCGTATAAATCAGCCGTATCTTTTTTACGTTAATTTTTCTAAATTATTTTTCAAAATAAAAAAGAAACCACTTCTGTGGGATTTTTTTACATCTTCAAGAAACCGTAGACTTGAGTATATGGTTTAAATAAAGAGTTCCGTTTTCCCTTTTTGAAGTACGGAACCCTAAAAATGGCGCTTAAATGACCAATGGCTGTCGTCGTGTAATGTTATTATTGGTTCAGGTTGACTAGGTGAGGATGAATGGAGATAACATACATTTCTTCCGGATCAGCTATCTTCGTTAGTGAACTCCACTTAAGCTTTACATCTGATGGTAGGAGAAAATTCGCGAATGGATTATAAAAAACAAAAAAAAAACATATTGAACTGTAAAGAAAATAATTGTTATTCGGACGCCACACCTTGTTCTCCATTATTTTAAAATCAGCTTTAATAAAGAACTACCTTTTAATTCCACAAATTATCCTATTTATTTAGAGCATGAGTCACATGCCTTCATGTTTCGTTTCCGTCAAAGAGGCAGCCCTCGGTAGCGCCGCTGTAATCAGGGCTAATAGAAGCGCGTGTGCTTTGATCTGCGCCTCAAAGAGACGAGGGCCGAACTCGCGAGACGCACAAAGACTACCTAAATACTTAGAAACGGCAGCTTATTCAGTTTACTATTTACAATTATACTTTTCGTTTATCTATTTTCATGCAATCCTAAACATAGATTATTTATTAAATTTAATTTAGTTATTAGGTAGTAAGATTTTTTATCATATACACACTAGCATTACCATTATAATCATAATCAAAATCATTTATTCAGTTTAGGCTGTTACAAGCACTCATGAATGTCTAGAAGCTACGCCATCGGTTCGTAAATCTACGGCGGGAGACCTTGTACTGAGAAGAACCGGTAAGAAACTCAGCAAGGGCTGTTTTTTCCCCCTTTTTATTATTTACAGAGTCGTCAAATTGAAAAATGACTTCAGAGGTGATTCATGAAGTCACTTTTCATTACATAATTATTAAATATACCTTAATTGTTTACCTGCATTTTGATTGCTGTGTCATACAGTATAAATACAAATAGTGTTATTTATATTCAGTGTGACTAAACATTAACTTCAATATTAAGGAAGTTAGGGCAGACTCATCTCCGCTGGCAGCACCCGTTCACGAGCATGACGCATGAACCAGCCATCGCTTCGCTCAACCATATTTTAGGGAACGTAACGACCCGCCTCACACGACACCGCCGAAGGACTATTATGAGAGCATGACTGATCAACAACACATTGATCTGTGACGTTCATTAAAATAGTTACTATTTAGACGAACAAGTCATATTATTATTCCTCGTGAAGATGGATCGTTAAACTATCAGTATCCCATAATTATAGGCATTGGTGTCGATTTTGACATGATTATATAAACTTAAAACTAAATTTAAGAAAATGAAAAGGAAATTTACGTTTAGGTTTAGAGAATCACGGCAGCATCGACGCCATTATCCATTTATAGTTTTACCGTCACAATGACATAGCTTACTAATTCAATTACAGTTACCTCATGATTTAAAACAAAATCACTCACTGCATCTGTTTTTCTGTATGTTTGCAATAATATTATAAACTAATAAACGGATTTCGTGCAGATTTCATCATCACATAAATAATATTTCACGAGAGATGAGAACAAAAACTATACTATAGTGTTCGGACAGCCACGGGTCAGGTTAACCAAAATTGTCAATTTTCTCCAAGTGACTATGAGCTTTTACCTCGTATTAGATTCACAATGTATGGTGAAAATTTGTCAGTGTGTGGTAACAATGTGTGGCTGTCTGTACAATAAAAACTAGTACCGGGTCACAAAAAAATTAAAATAAATTCAAAATGTATTGAAATAATAAATAAGTTTTGGTGAAAGCATGGACTTTGCCAACGTGTGGCTTTATATGTAAATAAGAAAACTTTTACAATATGTGAGGTAAGTTAAATGTTATTGATTGAACAATTTTTCATTTTAATTGATTATGTCCATATTTATAGCTTCCTCGTTGTCAAGGTGGGTGGAACAATCCAGGGCCGCTGTCTTGTCTACCCGCTTCAAAGGCACTGATATCGCAAGGCAAGGTACAGAAACGCGCAAAGAGCTAAAGCGTTGCGAGTGCAATATTGTTTTCATTCTGCTTTGGCGGCGCGGCGTGTAATTGATTCTTTTGTGCCATAATTGCGGGCAGATCGCATCGGGCGAGTGCATGGGTCTCGTCCCGCCATTCATATTCAACAGTTAGGTGACGTTTAGAAGCTCCCTTCTAATTGGTTTTCTTATTCCCCACAATGAACGAGGGATGGTTGTTGCTGTCGTTTGTTTTGATTTGACTGCGATTTGAGGGTGTTCGTTGTAGATATTAACTTTCGGCAATAGTTTTTATGAAGATTTATACGACCGCAAGAACTATTAATTCGAAGCTTTATACCTTCTATCTTTTACGTGATCGTAAAGGATCATTATTACGACAGTGAAGTTTAACAATTAGTAACATAATTATTAAGCTAATTGTAAGTTATCAAAGATAATAGATTGTAGGAGAAACCAATTATTTTCGAAGAAAATATCCCTGGATCCCCACTACTCTCTAATGTATAAACTGTTTTATCCACTATGAGTATGATTCTTTATTTTTCATTATAATATTTAATAATAATTAAAAATTAAGTGCTATAAGAATAGTTCAATAACATCTCCTTGACTTAAAACCCAAATTTAAATATAATTTACTATCTAAATAAAACAAGACACATTAATTTCATAGATATGCTAAATTTATAATATTAGGTAATATTTTTTATCTACATTCAATCGCTTGCTTCCTATTTTGATTTATATGTGAGTTGTAAATCACATATATTAAAATACTACTTGTATAACTTTATCTCTAGTGATAGAACTGAGTCAGTATATTCTAAATCTACTAAATTTTTTATCGTTTCGATGGCATATTTAATGTAACAATTCTGTAAGTTTTATTGACTCGTCTCCCCCTTATCGCGTCTACACGTGTCAACAAATACCAGACAGCAACCACGAAAAGGAAATAATCCATTTATTGATTACATTATCATAAGCAAATTCACTTATCAAAATCCAGCTACTGATTTTGACAGTGATTGATATAATCGCAGCTATATACAAATACAAAGATTGATAAACTGAGTATACCGGTCATGAAAAACATCCAAAAAACCGTTTCACGCTGTAATAATACGGCTGTATTGAATGATCTAATTGAATTTATCGACGGCCGAACGTCTAATTTAATGTAACCTTGACATAAAAAAACAAAGAGCGAATTATGATCCCACGATTACACTCAATGCTCTCGGGGAGCC
This sequence comes from Chilo suppressalis, assembly GCA_902850365.2. Classification (NCBI taxonomy): domain Eukaryota; kingdom Metazoa; phylum Arthropoda; class Insecta; order Lepidoptera; family Crambidae; genus Chilo; species Chilo suppressalis. Next base: position 813,255 of record OU963905.1, on the reverse strand, counting down.
ATCAACGCGTCATCGAGACCGTTCGACTTCAGCTTAGAGCAGAAACGAAAACAAACTGATGGAATTATTATACACAGCGAGCACTCTTCTTTATAACTATTTACTAAACGTTACTAATGTATGGTGACGTTCACAGAAACCAGACTGGAGCGATAAATCAGTCAGCGGGGCCATTCAACAGCAAAATATGCCGCATCTATATCCTAATAAAAAAAACTAGGTGCGCTCGAATTGTGATTCGCGTCGAAGCGGGCTCATTATTTATTAAAAAACCATCTGTAAAATGGTTGACGGTTTCCACAATGTAAAATGAATTACTTCAATGATTTTACCATATAAATAAAAACTTTCTTTTTCAGCAATAATGCTATGTAGAAAATACCTAGGTACTTTCGCTGAATTGTTTAGGTTGTAAATATAAGTTTTTTACTGATGTCATATATAAAAATAAAAATATAGAGCTTCCGATTCTGTGCTATCTTTAAAAAAATATGGTGTGTTTTTTCTCTTCTTTTGTGCTTTCATCAAAAGAGAGAAAAACATACTTAGGCTATAAGAAAAATCATATTTAGGTAAGTACGTGCTCATGGCAAAATCTTATTTGTTTCAGGCGATATTATAACTGCGTACCTACCAAACTTACACGATATTGTCATTTTAAGAAAGCGTTACCACAATACTAAACATGTATAATAATCTCAGGAGATAATTTAATGAGGTTTTATATCATATGACTTTTGTTAGAATTCAAGATCAAATATCTTGGTTCCGATATTAGTTATGGAACTACTATTTTGCTAAGAACAATTCATATATATAGTACTATCAAACAATCATATTGTAAAAAATCATATTTAGGTAAGTACGTGTTCATGGCAAAATCTTATTTGTTTCAGGCGATATTATAACTGCGTACCTACCAAACTTACACGATATTGTCATTGACATAGAAAAGCTTCTTCATAATGACACTACATTGACTACTTGATTGGTGGTTTCTCAATACTAATAAAACGTAGTAAACCATGTTATTATTCATCGTGAATACTGAGCTCATAATATGAATTTTATCCTTGAATAAATAAACTAAATAGCTAAAGCTCAGTCAGCGCAGTGGTCTTTGGGACCGCTCAGATTCGGAAGTGGTGGCGGTGCCGGGTGACAGGGCGGCGGCAATGCGCGGCTAGTGACAAGACTCGGGATGCAATTTCCGAGCTGTCACTAACGCGGTGCATGCAACCAGGGGCGTAACTATTGTATCAGGTGTCCACCGCACATTATTTGGGGCCCTTTAAAATATATTAGCAATGATGAAGCTTTTTTTTCCAAATTGAAGTTGGCAGAATGAAGAAGGTAGGTATTTAACGTCAATATTTCTCACTATTTTCATAGGTCTAATACTGACTTCTTCAATATACATTGTGACCATTTGCCGTATATGTAAATACCAGGACCTACCTGAAAACACATGCAGAATCATAGGGCGAAGCATTGTATATTCCCGTTAATAATAAAATAAATATAAAAATAAGGTCCTGCACTCACAAAATGTGCATGAGTTATTTCTTCAAGGACCCAAGGGCTAGATACGTTACTGGCTCCTGCTGCAGCCCCTGTTCGCAACGCTGTGCTGACAGCGCATTTCTATTCGCATGAAGTGCCGCTCAGCTGCCGCGTCCAAAATCCTAGTGTCGGCTGTCGCGTCCGCTTGTCGGTTTCAAGTTTCTGCGGCCTATTTTCGAGCTTATGCATTCGCATTATATTTATGTGGTAAATAGAGTAAATCGTGGTAAAGAATTCACGCAATACTTCATTTACAATATATATTATTTCGAATACCGAAGTTATTGGCCTGTGATCAAAAAAAGTTTTGATTAATATATATACAAAAAGCTTCGCAAATTCCTTTCATTGAATTACTCGTAAAAAAATATTTTTTTTTCTGATTTCAGTTCATACCTTACTTGTATCTAGTTTTGTTTATGTATTTTTCTGTACACTTCACACACTTTAATTAATCTGAATGAAATTAATGTGAATTAATGTTGTTTTTACCAAATTGTCCTTGGTCATTTCGACCCACACAAAATAATGAGTCCCTTGTTATCAATGAACGACCTAGAAAGGGTTATTATTTTCAAAATTTTTAGCTAAATGAAATATAAAAAAACAAATACATAATGACGAATTAAGAATCTCCGGGTGTTTCTTTGAAGTCAAAAACCGAGAGTGGTTTGCACCGCACCCGTGTTCGCGTCACTTTTTTTTAAGTCAACAATTTAGTAGCAGAATATTAAAAAAATATCGATTGAATAAACACTTCTCAAAAAACCTCAAATAATTAGGTAATTGTTTTTTATTCTTTAATTATAAAAAGAAATGGAGCACAAAATAGAACGCCCCCGGGTGGGCTCGAACCACCAACCTTTCGGTTAACAGCCGAACGCGCTAGCCAATTGCGCCACGGAGGCAGTTGCTATATTGGTTCAAATGTTGATACAGTATCGAAAGTCTATAAGATGTAAATATTAGACAAAGATAGCAATATAAAGTAAATTATACCTGCGAAAGCGCTAACCGGTTTTGTAACTATTCAAAGCTCAAATAGCAGTATGAAATGGTTCTGTGTCACACAGTGCCTGCATTATTTTGGAGCAAAATCCGACACAATTCCTTGTTGGAAAACCTTCTGTGTAGCTTCAAATTATTTACGAAACACAGCTAACCTGGCTGAGTAAAACGATTGAGGTTATGTTGACAAACGTATCGAACTTTGATTTCGTGAATTTTTGTGTTTATTGACTCGAGTTCCTATAACAATCAATTACTTTTGTGTTGAAATGAACTCTGGAATTGCGTACTAAATAGATTTAGTCATTAAAGACAGTATTTTGCGGATTTTGGTGATGTTTCCGTTTTAGGTTATTAATTGTTGTGGTTGTGATTTTGACTGAGATTTTTCAAGATTTTTCGCAAAAGGAAAGTGTTGTGTGCGGCCATGGCGAACCGAGTGACAGGAACCTGTTGTACTGCGTCGGTGGAGCGGGCTGGCTTACCAGGATTACTAAGAGACCTCCAGCGTCTATCGGAAGATCAAGACTCTTCAGATATTGTCTTCATCTTGGGAACAGCAGAAGAAAAAGTTTATGCACACAAGATCATATTAATTGCAAGGTAAAAAAAAACAAAAAGAAATTCCCGTACCGGGAATCGAACCCGAGCCTCCTGGGTGAAAGCCAGGTATCCTAGCCACTAGACCATACGGGAGATATTGGATTAGTTCAAAATAATGATTACAATCTGTTTACAAAGGATTCAAAAGTAGTATTTTCGGTTTTATTGCATTTTTGCATAAAATTTGATTATTCCGATGTATGAAATGAAATTATGAATTAAAGTATGAATAGATTGACAATTATTGCTGATCAAAAACGGAGATTATAGGGAATACCATGTTTTTGATCGCATATTAATATAAGCTTCGAAGATTTTTATATTTTTACAGAAATTGTAACGTATTGATAAACGTTTGAAAAATTCAAAGACAGCAGTACCTATCAGTCAGTACCTAATAAATTATCTTCAAATGCTAATACCCTATACGTTGCAGTTAACGCCATCTAGCCTTAGTTCAATAAACTAACATACACCTAATCACCTAATTATATACCACGCTCCACAGATGTCACTGAGAACAGTTTGCAAATTCAGCCAAACTAGTAACGCGCGAATATATTATTTCACATGAATGAATGGTAAAATGTTTCTGACTTTCTAAGGGGGACAAAAAATTGTGGAAGGCATCCAATTTACATGCAAATAGCCTTGTGGTGTTCAACGACATGTGTTGCGGTCAAAAGGGCCGGGTTGGGAATGTAGCGAGGAAAAACTCGAAAGTTGGCAACTTATGCGAAAACTTTGGGATCACCACCGTATTTTGTTAACAGTAAATTGGAAAAATAACTGCTTATTTGCGATGGGAGTATCTTTTCAACTTGATATATGTTAGTTTCGGTTTTATTCATACTTTTTATTCGATGGCCGCTGCTTTTATTAAGTTACCAAGATATATGGTTTCTTTTCGATTTATTGTATGGAGCTAGGTACTTAGATGTTATTTTATGAGAAGGTTAGTTACGATATTATTTTCACTCTTATACATAATCATTTTATTCACTTAGCTTTTAGAAAATGAATAATGTTTTTGTTTTTTGTCGATTTAGGCGCCTAACCGATTTGTGTTAGCAACGTCATGTCGATTTGCATATTGCTAATCGGGCAAGTCACGGAGCACACATTTATTCCATTTCATTAATTTATCATTAACAATACTGTAGCATTGACTGTGGGTCCCACACTAGGAGAAACCTGTATCGTGGGCACCCTAATATAATAAATAAGATGGCGTCACATTCATAATTTATATGTAATTATTATTTGTAACAAAACAAACGTTATGAAATCAATTATAAATACTAAATTAAAATCAATATTGTATTTAGCGACGACCTCCGTGGCCGAGTGGTTTGTACGCCGGGTTTCATGGTGTCGCCGACTCGAGAGGTCCAGGGTTCGACTCCCGGTGGGGGCAGATGTTTGTGTGATGAATACGAACATTTGTACTCCAGTCATGGATGTTTAATATCTATTTCTATATAAATATACTTATATATGTACAGTTTATGTATTCTATCCGTTACCCTAGCATCCCATAACACAAGCCTCATAGTGCTTACTTTGGGGCTAGGCTAATTGGTGTGTGTCGGAAATATTATTTATTATTATTATGTATGTGTATGTCTGTCATGTGTGTTTGCGTGCGTGTGTGTGTTGGTGTGTGCGTACGTGCGTATGTGTGCATGTGTGTGTGCGTGTGTTAGTGTGTGTGTGTGTGTATGTGGAGAAGAATGGATATAGTTTGGGATAGGAATGTATCGATGAGATGTTGGTCTTATTTTGTGTGCTTAATAAGGTGGTCCTCTGTTTGAAGGTAGGTCATGCACTTCAGCCTTTTAGTGAGCACGCGTTTGACTTGTTTCAATGTAGCTGTTTTTATGTCACACAGTTTTGCCATTTTATTATACACATACGGGAGCATGTGACTAGGAAAGCGTTGTGCAAAAGCGGAACGCACTCTGATAACGGGGACCCTAAATACTCTTTTACATTTTACATTCAAAGCAAACACTTTAATGTTGCATTAAAATTAATTGGTTAATAATACCTAAAGCATTATATCTAATATTTTACTTATTGAAATAAAAACGATATGGATGGATGAGATGCGGTGCCGCAGCTGTTGGTAAGCTTGTGTCGTAATTGATTATCCTACAGAGTAGGGAACTGCGATCAATCTTGCCACTTGTGGCTTACCTAAAACTGCAGATGCTAATCTTTTCGTTAGGTAAACTGCTTTAGCTAGCGAACAAGAAGGGTAATAAGCTATATCAATAGACTCAGATAGTTCTTCGTCATTGCATGACATTGGTTTCGCAGATAATTCTCTCCAGGTGTGTGTTAGTTTTTTTTTAGTTCTGTTCTTCTCTATTGAGAAAGGCAAAGGCAAAGCCATGCAGCCATCGTCTTATTTTTGTATTAATCTTCCTTTTTTTTACATTGGAATGTGAGTGTGACGTATTCTAATGCTTCTTGGAGTGTTTGGCACGAAATATATCGAGTTGGCTTTATCGATAAGCTTCTATGAGGTAGTCAATACTACAATAAAGTTCTCACGTCCACTTGACCGGAATAGCGTATATTTTAAAGATTCCACTAATTCTTTAATTGCGCACTGTTGTAACACAAAAGTACACCAATTTTATTTCACAATATCCACTATGAACAAATTTAAGAATAATTAAAATAAGACGCCAACCGCACTCGATGAAATCCCGCCAAATACTCTTCCAGGTGTGTGTGATCTGTGAGGTTGCCAGATGCTGGCACTATTAATTCCGTGACATTTCACACCCCTCCACCCCTGAAAAAATAAAGCATCAAATCAAACCCCCCATCGCCCCCTAGAATTAAAACATCAAGCCGGCCAGCGGTGTCATTCATTATTAGTTTATTTTGTTACGAAACTAGCAATAGTATGAAACTAGTATTTTGTAACATTATCGGTATCCGGGATATTAAGGTCTAATTACTGGACGTGGGACTACACGCAAAATTCCGGGACAATCCCGGGTTTCCCGGCCATCTGGCAAGCCTTGTGATCTGCGTAAACTCAACTTCATTGTTCGATAGCTTGATGCCTTCTATATGTGGAGTTCTCAATAAAAATCGGATAATCAGATTATAAAATATTATTCATAGTAAAATACAGATCTTAATGAAATTATGTGCGTACGTTCTCTTTTTTGAATTCGAATTGCAAGAGGGAGAGTGAATCTATATAAATCAAAATGAGTGAATGTAGTAACGAATGGGTACGAAATGAATGTATGAACGGACAATGATGATGGACCGATTGCAGCTTCTCTCTTCGAAGGATAGATGGCGTTAACATCCATTGATTACATTAGTAAGTAGGTACACAAGCATTTCAACTTTGCCATCGTGGACTGCCATCGTGGAGGATTTCATTACCATTTATTATTTAATTAAGTTAACACTTCGCCGTTTTTTGGCTAGATGTAGCCCTCTTTCGCAATTTTTAACTGTGTACCCTTGGTACCTATCAAGAATAATAAACAAACAAAGTGTGTGGTTGGCAGGCAAGGATTTCATCAAAGATAATTATGCCATTAATCTGGTACGGTTTCCGCATAATCAGCGCCGTGGGAATCGAACTCGGGAATAATTAGCCCTAATTACTTCACTGCTGTGGTGGATTGATGGATTTAGCCGTGATTTTGGTTGAGAACTTCATTTCGAGATGTTAAAGAACAATGGGGTACTGCTCTGTGATGAGTTTGTTTTGTATAATATGCCTCAATTGCTGTATCTAGTACCTATTTATAGGAAAATTCTTCGTTATATTAAAATGGAAAAGATAAAATAAAAAGCATGGGGAATGAAGAAAATTGTTAGTCCATGTTTAAAACAAACCATGATTTGTGACTTGCATATAGATTAATACATATACACCCCCTCTTAAAGTTAAAACGATTTATTAAGTATACATTTTAGTTCCTAAAGTTCATCATACGGAGGCAAGTGCTGGCAAGTTGGGTACACATCAAGTTAGTTCCACTTAACTACAGAGTTTGTGTAAATTACTAAAGCGCGCACCAAACAATCCGCGACTCATTCCATTCCATTGTGTGAAACTCCATACCAACATTGTTACCTTTCATACTGAAAAAGTAACGTGGCGAGTTTTAAACGAACCGCATTTGTTGAAATGGGGAAAGTTTGCGCAGCGCTGCTCTGCGGCAAATGCGGAAAGCTGTGACAGCGCCATCTACTAGGGAGTAGAAAACAAAACACGGAATAATTACAAAATGGCGCGAACACGCGAAGTGCTCGTTTTGTCCAATGATTTGTTTTGTCCAGATAAGGCGAATCTCACAATGCCGGGGCATTGTGACTACGCTGAGGGGTGCGTGGCGACCGGAGCCACGCGTGTAGTTGCGCGACTTCAAGAGGTCTATCCCTGCCGGGATTGCTATGGTACCACTATCGTTTACGATTACATATTGTTATTTCAGACCACCGAAGGTTTTCTAATGCCTCACGCTCTACTTTTTTCTTTTGCATTGGTAATAACAATATTAAATAAAATGAGCGTGAGGTATTTGAAAACCTTAAGCCGGGATAGCCATAGCAATCCCGTTAGGCGCTTGGCCCTGCATCATTAATTCATTGTGCAGATTTCGCCGCATAAACGCACGGAACTGCAGTACAGCATACGGTGCTCCGGCTCCGACCTCATTTCAAAATAGTTTGAGTATTAGGTACTGCAGAGCATTGTTTTCAATATAATAAAAAATGGTTATTAATGCAGCACATTTAGGATGTTGTATTTATATTACCTGTTTCGTTTTTGTATAATAAAATTAGAAGAAATAGCGCCTAATAAAGTATTGGTTAAATCCCTTATTTACGAAGAAGATCGATAAATGGGCTAACTTATGCAAAATTATTTAGATTTAAGAAAATATGAAGATAACTTGCAAGTAACGTAAGAACACGCACGCCCGCGTTACGCGCAACCTCAGACCAAATAAAAAGTACTTTTTATTTGGTCTGAGCGCGCAACGTAGTGCGTGGTAGTGTGAAAATCGTTTAAATCAGATAGTTGTTTGTGTAATTTCGTCATAGTTATTCTATCAAAAGAGGGGACTTTCTCTGAGCACTGTTTAATTAAATTCGCGACGAACATGATACTGGGCTAGGCTTGAGTACCTATTATTTTATGTTCAATTCGATAGGGCACTTAGATTCTATTGATGGAGAAAATAGATAATTACAAAAATCCTTCAAATTTTATGTAAATAATAAATGCATCTTTAATCAAACCTAAGTGTAACTCCATAACCCCATAACCCCGCATTAGCTAGAGCGTCTTGAGTGTCGTCGTGCCCACAGAAAACAGAAAGAGGTTTCTGTGTTCTGTGGTCGTACCAGTGCTAGCGTACGAGAAACGCTGTGTCAGAAATTATCTTTTTAAAAATAATATTGAATATAAACCAAAGTACTTATCTAATAGCAGAGCAGTTTCAGTATAATTTATTAGTGAGTGTAAAGCTCAGTCTAATATTTTGCCTTAAAGTGATTTTTGATTGATGTTCGAAACGATCAGTAATGCAAATAATATTCAAAATTGCCAATTTAGATACAAAGCTGGAACAAAAATGTGCTTGAATAAATTAATTACTTATTCAGTAAAGGGCAGTTGTCAAATTCATTTTGATTACCTACAATTCAAATTATGTTTGTGCTTTGTAAACTAAACTTCCACAGGGAAGTGTGTAATGGTTTTAGGCTGTTGATGATTATGAGAGTGAATTAGACAACAGATAAATCAATGTTGAGTTGACAGATAAAAGTTGGTCGAAAAAAATATTAGATATTGGAGCTTTTTATAAGTCAATTCGAATAAAGAATATCTTCATATTAATTTTTATATTCAAAGTCTTTAAAAATCGATCAATACAAGTGGGGTTTCATTTTTAATGTTAGATCGATAAACCCGAAACATTTCAAGACACAGAACTCCAAGTCTAGTTGCCCTGTATTACTTAGAGCTTTGATGCTTCTGCTGCTATTTCTTCTTATGTACGTACACATTGGTGTCGATTCTGTATGTAAGGAACAAAGCTTATTTAACAGTCGGGACCCATTAGATATTCAAGATTGTTTTTTTTTAAATATTGGGTCCCGACTGTTAAAGTAGCTTTGTTCATTACTTAACAGAATTATAGACTACTGAATTTGTTTTCTTCTCAGTTTTTAATTAAAGTGATATTAACGCAGTCGAGTTTTTGATTTTTAATAATTTACTTTTTTTATTTCACACTTTTTAGTTATGATTCACGAAACTTAAAACCTGAATTTAACATTAGTCTCTCCCTTTCATTCCGTATAGAGAATGACAAGGATACACTGTCTTCAAATTGAAGTTTAGGTTTAGAGTATTTCATTTCATTCCAGAATCGACACCATTGTTACAATAGCAGGTTTACAAAAGGAACTGCTATCGCGGTTAGTTGACAGACAGGCTGACAATAACTGAGACGCCGATGTCGATACCGCCCGTGCCGGCCGCCGCAAATTGGATCGCGCTGGCCACCGCAAATAAGATCGCTGACGTTGCCGCGTCGCTTCCACCCACAGAACACAGAAAGAGGTTAGAAGGGTCTTCAGAGACCTTTTGTACGGGAACCGATGTCGCCGGCTCGCCCGCACTACACTTACACCTAATAGATATTAGCCAATCAAACGCCGTGACATCAAACACTCGAACCAATCGGCGCTCACACCCCATCGCAACAAAGCAATCGTTGCCAAGTTTTGGTCAAGTTATGAGCATTTGCTCACAACTAACTGTGGCGCGCCTGCCCCGCCCACAAGGCCCTTCTAACATCTTTCTGTGTTCTGTGCTTCCACCGCACGCGGCTGTCGCCCTGCTGCTGACGTGAAGAGGGTCTTTACCCCACAATTGATAAATAATATCGCTGAATTTTCTTCGGCAACACAAGGAAGCATGGTTATTTATGACGCGTCGATAAACTCGATTTTTGTTTAATAATCTTAGTCTTACCACGGTAATATTATCTATTACTAGCCGTGCCCCGCGGTTTCACCCGCGTTTACAATCATCAACAAATATATTTCGAAAAAGATTATTACAGGATTTTATATTGATAAAAAACTCTATGGCCCATAACTCATTAATAGGTACCAACTCTTAACATCTTACACACGTGATAACTTTTAAACGAAATATCCGATTGAGATGAAACAAAAAGTATTTTACTTCTACATAAATACTCTTGATAACTTAATGCTTCATTTCGATAAAGATTCATATTACGATACATATTTAAAGAAATTTTTTTTTCTTCAGACGATTTAATAATTATTTTGAACACAAAATCGGTTATTGTGATTAAACCATGATAGCTAGATATATGTTCTCGCGGACTTTTTTGTAGGTATTAATGGGATCTACAAACCCGTAGTACATCATTTTGTTCTATTGTCAGTAGTTTTTGCAGCACACGCAAAAATAGGTTTTCGATTTTACACTTTGTGTCACAAAATAGCAATTCTATTACGGATACTTAATTTTGAAAAAAAAAATATAGCCTTCCTCGATAAATGGACTACCCAACACTGAAAGAATCATTCAAATCGGACCAGTAGTTCCAGAGATTAGCGCGTTCAAACAAACAAACTCTGCAGCTTTATAATATTATATATATAGTATAGATTACCGTAGTCTTACAATCGGTCATTGTAGACATTTAGGAAAAGAAAAACATGTAATACTTCATCTTATTTATTACCTTTAAAAAAGTTGAATCAACGGATAAAGTAGGTATATTGGGAAGCATTGCGGCAATCTGTAATTATTATGTTTGGAATTGTCCAAAACTCTTCTGGCGTGCGTTGTTGAGCCTCGGTTCGAGCATAAGAATAAATTATTCATCTATAATAGTACCAATAATGCTTACGCCCTACTCTTTGATCCTATATTTTCAGGGATCGCTTTTAATATTGTGTAATGCAAATTTTAGTGCCATTCTTGAGCTACTCTTTTTTACAAGCTTGCGTACATGTACGATGGTATGCAATGCACTCTATTCTAACTTCTTGACTACCCAACTGAGTATTGTAATGAGGGCTACCGTTTTCTGCCTCACCAGATGGCGCCACTGTTGAGTGAGGTCCTAAATTGTAACTTTTAAAGTTTATTAATACGCACATGAAATCAAAGGTTACATTTAGATCGTATTTTAACACAAAAGAACCATATCCTAAACATTATAGGCCATGCCACAGTGACGCGCAGTTCCGTTTTATTCGGAAAAAATGGGAACATAATCATTTTTCTAAGCTCAAATTTTTAATAACTGACATTCATTGCCACATAACTCATATTTGCCATAATTAAGCCGAATTGTTACCAATTATTCACAACATTATTTTAATTAGAAATAAACCCGCGTAGTCAACCAACAAGCAATAACATTTGACATTTCGGAGACCTCACGCTACACTAGCGCCTCTAGCGGCGGATTCATACGCGATAGCCCTCATTGTTTAAGTTTGCTATTCATCTCTCGCTCAAAAGTTGTAATGGTACTTGTAAAATAATTGAAGGTAACTGACTAACGAATTGAATCGTATTTATACTTAGCACACCGGCCAATAGGGTATTTGACAGTGTTAAAAATAAAGTGCCAATTGTTGACATCTGTGTTTAGAATGAATATTTTGGCAGGGGTTTTTACTATTTTTACAAAAAAAAATAATCATAATTTTACTCAAAACAAACGAAAACGATAATAGTTTTCTTTTCTATTGTCACGTGACCCAAAATGCTTGGGATTGGCGGAGCCTAAAATGACGTCACACGCAAGTAAACTTCTGGTTAAAGTGACAATACATTGTATCGTTTGACGTTTTAATAACAGTCGTGTGACGTCACACACTAGTAAGACGCAGACGCCATATTGTCCAGAGAAACGTTTTCGCGGCAACTTGAAAATGGAGTTTTTGATTTGGTTATATTTACTAAAATACACAACAGAATGATGAATATTCACTTTTTACGGACTCCATAAACATTAGTCAATAACGTGAGATCGTTTTCTAAAACTTGTACCTGCGATTTATGGCGTACAAAGCTAATATTTTATGTAATAAGGTATTTGACAAGTTTTAAATTGGCGGCAAGTTCAAACACTTTTCTGATTTGGGACAAAGTTACCCGCCCGAGCTAAAGTAACCGTCACTTACGGTATTTTTTTTTTGTTGAAGTTCTCCCGTTTTAGGGAAGGTAAAGGGAACAATGCCCATACAGCCTAGTCTTTAATTTAATTAATCTTCTTTTTGTTTTTAGATTAGAATGTCGGTGTGACGCGTTCTAATGTTTCCTGGAGTGTTTGGCACGAAATGTATCGAGTTGGCTTTTTCGATAAGCTTCTGTGAGGTAGTCAACACTACAATAAAATTCTCACGTCTACTTGACCGGAATAGCGTATATTTTAACGATTCCACTAATTCTTCAGTTACGCAGACGGTTGCTACACAAAACCACACCAATTTTATTTCACAATATCCACTATGAACGAATTTAAGAATAATGAAAATAAGACGCCAACCGCACTCGATGAAATCCCGCCAAAAACCTCCGGTATTTTTTTTTCTGTCGGACGCTGTGTCCTACAACTCGAATGCACTGAATCGCTGCAATCACACCCCGTATTCATTCGAGAATCCTGGCACCTCCATTAACAAGATTAAATTGCACCTATCTACGTTAAATCTGGCAAAGAAGAAAAATATACCATGAATTCATTAGTCAATTGCCGTGATGCTGCTCTGCAATTTGCGCTTTGAAAGCAACATGAATAGGAAGAGCAAAATTAATGCCGTTTCAGACCGAACGAGCTTCTGGAGATACTGATGAGATAACGAGTTAGTATTCTTCTTAATTTCTAAAATTCCTCGTGAATCATTTTTTTACAATCAGACAATGACAACAGTCGTCTATCTATACCAATGGTTCCCAACCAGTGGTCCGCAGAAGCCAAAATATGGTCCGCGAATTATTTTAAATCTTGCGGGCGCTCCCGCTAGTAATGTTATTATTTCTTTTTATTTAATTTCATATTAGATTTTTAATTACAGTTTCAGTTTGATTATTACAGTTTATTTTTATTACACTAAAATTTAGTTATTTAGTGACTAAATAGTGGTCCGTGCCAAAAAAAAAATTAAAAGTGGTCCCTGACCAAGAAAACGTTGGGAACCCTTGATCTATACATATAATAAAATGGTAGGAAAGTCAAAACTGTACATTGAATATTTTTTTTAAAGAATACTTGGGGTGTGATCTACAATCGGTAGCGAAGCCAAAAATATAGCTTTTAGAATTTTTGTCTGTTTGTCTGTATGTATGTCCGGGATAAATTCAAACAGTACTGCATGGATTTACTTCAAATTTGGCACGAATATTATTAAGAAGTCGGGTCAACATGTAGGCTACTTAATATCACGCTATCACCTACGGGGAACGAGCATTGAAACTTTATTTGTAACTAACTCCACGCGTACGAAGTCACGGGTGGCCGCTAATAGGGAATAATATCCCTTCGTTTGTTTTTCTTGACGTCACGGCTTATCCTCTACCAGAATAAGAAGTATCTATTGATGACTTCTATTCCACTAGACTACTCATTTTTTTTTAGTTTGCAAATTAATTATAGTTTTACATATTATATATATGTAATCAGGGCTTGTAACCGTTTTCGAAAATACCGGGAAATAAAGGTTAATACCGGTTTTTGGTAAAGGTTTCGTTCGGAGCGCGTCCGAAATGAAAGCGGTACCTAAAACCTTAATAAACCGGTTTAATCCAGAGCGTGCAAACGTCGGCATCGCTTGAAGTTTGTTTTGTTTGAACTAATCAAGTCACAACTTGTTAATGCTCAGAGATTGATGCATTTATTGACACGTTTGCTAGCGTCTAGTGAGTCCAGTTATTCATTTTGTAGTTGTGTACTGCTACTGAAATACTGACACACTAATTCACTCACTCTCTCTGTAGTTGGAAAGAAACTGCCATAAAATCATTATAAATTTGAATTGAAACGGTGAAACGATGCCTTCAGTAAGAGCGAAATGAAATCCTTTAAAAACCGCTAAATTGATTCAAAACCTATTTGATTTCGCTTTTTAGGAAAACCGGTTTTTTTAAGGTTAAGGTTGAGCCAAACCTAATCTACTTGATACTGATTTAGGTTTGAAAATTAACCGGTAAACAAGCCCTGTATGTAATATTATTATAGTATGTAGAAAATAGCTTCTATTTACTGAGTTAGTTGCCAAATTTTTCATGAATTCCTAATAGAACTGTAATGAGCCGACAATAAAAACAAGTTGTTTTCACTACCGAATTCTAAACTGCTAATTTTAGCAAAACTGCTTGAATCACTCCTGTTATTGCTCTATGTATCCTAATATAGGTATAATCCTCGAGTTGTGAACAGAAATTCAGCAGAAAGCGTTTGATTAATTACCGTTCTATCAGTGGCAGAGCCGCGGCAAGCCCACTATTAATCGTGATAATGCAAATTGTGTGTCAGCGAAGTGTCGCGGTGACGGAGGCACGGGCACGGACGTCGGGCGAAACACTAGGGCTGCCTGACGAAATTCAACACCAATACAAACAATAATAGGAAGAAATACAATACAGAAGAAGAAGAAGAAACCGTAGAAGCCGTATAACCCGACGGGCGTGAATGAGATGAGTAATGAATGTAAATGAAGCGAAATAAGTGTGTACGGACTCTGCTATGGCGCTCCAATTTCTGTCTACACCAGGGGGCCATTCGCCTAACGGAAATGCTTTGGAAAACGCTAACGCTTACGATTTAATTTTGTTATTTCCAGCCGTCTGTGGTTTTCAATTCCTCGCGCTCTTTTTTTCTTTTGCATTGGTAATAATAATATTAGAAAAATCAGCGTGAGGTATTTGAAAACCTTCGGCGGTCAGAAATAACAAAATGAAATCGAAAGCGTTAGCATTTTCCAAAGCATTTCCGTTAGGCGAATGGCCCCCTAGGATGTTACGGAGCTTCGACTCCGATTCCGATAAGGCGGAACTTCCGATTATTATTACACCTTCGGTTCCGGCTTCGGCTCCGAAACTTTTAAAACGGAGGTAGGTAAGCATAGTAAATAGCGAGCGACGGTGGCCTTCGTCGACCGTTACGAACTAGTTCCTACCCGTGGTGTTGGGAATCTGTTAATAATAAAAATAACCTCCGACTCCAGTTCCGACTCCGATAAATCAAATTTAAAAACTCCGACTCCGACTTCGGTTCCGATAAATTTACCTTCGTTACATCCCTGGCCTACACCAGCCAGGATACGGTGTGAAAAATAGATGGATAGATAGATAAATACAATTCAAACCTGAAGTATAAATGTAGACCTCGTCCAGATGATTGCTTGATTCTTTCTTCGTCTGTTTTCCAAATCCAGTTTTTGTGCTTTTAAACACCGAGTAAGATGCCACATGTTTGATTATAGACAACTCTTACATTCATAATTCACTAGTAGCCGCCCGCGACTTTTCAGAATCCCACAGGTACCCGTCATTTATCCGATATAAAAAATACCCAATGTCTCAATCCAGGTCATAAACTATATGCGTACCAAAGCTTCATAAAAAACCGTTCGGTACATTTTCCGTGATTGAGTAACAAACACACAAACTTTCACATATATAATATTTCAAAAACAAATCACGAATGATGGAGTTTTGTACGGTTTAAAACATTGAGTGAGACCTCCAAAAAGGCCATTTGTTTGGCTCTGGTTAAACCTAAGCTTTTTGGTTAAAATAATGCAAGTTGCTGACCAGTGCACCAAAACAATTACTGTTATTTATAATGTCTGTCTGTCGATGGTTTTTAGCGTATCCTGTTTTTCTTTCTTTCGCTACACCTATAAGAAGTCCTGCGTGATAGACGCAATTACTTAAATTCGGAAAAAGGAAATTGGAGCTCTAAATGTTCGTTAATGCTTACTAGCAAACCAGTGAACCAAATGTTCACCAAAACCTGATTTAAAAAAAAAAAGTGTATTTAATTAATTGAGAACTTCGGAGATTTTGTGTGGTTTCGTTTGAAATTCGTGATTTCTCAAAAACCGGAAGTGCTACGTTACTCAAATCCGGTTTGTAGTCTTATCAGACTATTCTTAACTTATAACTTAAATATTCTCTTTATCTATCTCTTACGGTTTGGCCGCTGAAACAGCACCACAGACGGACGGACGGACTTGTCTAATAGATAAGAGACTAACAAACCAGTGAACCAAATGTTCACCAAAACCTGATTTCTCGAAAACCGGAAGTGCTACGTTACTCAAATCCGGTTTGTAGTCTTATCAGACTATTCTTAACTTATAACTTAAATATTCTCTTTATCTATCTCTTACGGTTTGGCCGCTGAAACAGCACCACAGACGGACGGACTTGTCTAATAGATAAGAGATGTTATTGTATGGCATAGGATGTTCACAGCCCTGCGAGTACAGCTACCAGCAGTGCCAGAGTGCCATCAATCATGGCCGCCACAAATTATGTTTAGAGTTCACCGGACGATTCCGCTGATTACACTCAAAAATTACCAAGTATGAAATTGACAAGCTTCGCTAATTTATACTGAAAGCTGAACACAACTTTTGAAGTTTTGACACGCTTGATATGTTTAACCTAGTTTAGAAAATGTA
The DNA here is from genome assembly GCA_902850365.2 of Chilo suppressalis. Lineage (NCBI taxonomy): Eukaryota > Metazoa > Arthropoda > Insecta > Lepidoptera > Crambidae > Chilo > Chilo suppressalis. Next base: position 796,335 of record OU963905.1, on the reverse strand, counting down.
ATACAATATTTGACATCATCAATTATAATTTTATTCCGCCCGTCGTACCTAATGCTGACACACTTGGCAGAGACATTAGTTAAATATAGCTAACAATAAGTAATAGATAAAATCTCAATTTGTAGAAAGTATATTTCCATAATTTCATTATATTATACACGCATATGTCATTATTTTTTAATTTTATTTAATGACTAGCGGCCCGCCCTCTCTTCGCTTCGGTGTAGAGCAGAAGTGTAGACTAGTTTTTGTTCTCAGGCTTGTATTATACACAATGACATTCATCTATGATTCTTCTTATACCTGCATGCAAAGTCTCAGCCCGATCGGTTTAAAATTGACAAAGTTTCATACAAACTTTCATTCGCTATTTTATCCCCTTGGGGGTGGAATTGATCAAAATCCTTTCTTAGCGGATGCCTACGTCATAACATCTAGCTGCATGCCAAATTTCAGCCCGATCCGTCCAGTGGTTTGGGCTGTGCGTTGATAGATCACTATGTCAGTCAGTCACCTTTGAGTTTTATATATATATAGATTTAGATTTAATTTTAAGACTGTGTGAAAAAAAACATTAATCAAAATCTAGCTCTTCAATTACGCTCTATCTTTGCATTACCGCCGGAAAAGTTATGAATAATCATGCAGGTCACATACGAACATGCGTCCCATATGTAAACGAAAGTTTTAAATCGAGTTTCTAAACGCAACATAAAGTTACATTAGGTTGACGATGTAGGTTATCAACCATTCATAGCCAATACTCAATAAGTGAAAAAAAACATATAATATTAATTATCAACATTTGTTATTGTTTGTTTAAAAATGTTTGGTTTTTATTTTAGAATCAGCTGAGTGCCAAAAAAGAGTTTCGAGATTTTTTTGCAAACCGTACTTTTCAAGCGACATTTGACAGATGGAGGTCATTGGCTTTCCTATTCCTATTTGAATCGCATTTATACCTCTTACAATTTCAATCACAACCATTTCGAATTTGTCTTTGTCCCCTTTGTAGATTTTGTCGTAGGTTATTATTACTAGATAATGTGTATAGCTCAATAGTGAGATTTTATCCATTTATTGTTGATCACTTACTTTACTATGTAGATAGATGCTAATTAATCAACCTGCCGATGTATGTCCGCTGCAGATGGAGCTCTGGACCAGCTAATCGACAGCAATGCTCGTTGCCTAATTATCTGTTAAAATAATACAACCCACCACTTGGGTTTGGTTAAATGAATATGAAGGGAATAATGGAGAGAAAACGGTAGGTGTTTGTAATAATGTAGTCACTTGTATCTAATATCAAGACTTTAATAGAGTAGTAAATATTTTTTAGAAAAAAAATTAAATTAGGCATTTTCGTTTCTTATTTTAGATTTCGTTTAAGTATATTTGATATTGTTATTCCTGTGTTCTTTATAATTCCATGAAATACATACTCTTATGCATACAATTAATTCAATATACGTTAAGCATATACGTTTTCAAAGTGTGTCTTTATTTAAATAATACAGTTTGTGATCTCAATCGCTGAATCAAGAAATTGGCAAAATATCATTGTGTTTTCTTTAAATTGAAGTGTTCTCTTAAATTCTTTTTTGTTATTTCACAAAATATCATAATAAACTCTCTTTCATTATGCTCCAGAAGTCGCACAATGGGAATCCCATTTCTCTCTGTTATTTATCATACAAAGGAAATGCAAATGTCGCGGGCAACTGAACTGCGACACTGCCTCGCTGCGGTGACGGAGGCTTCCATGAGACATAATGAAACAGGCTTTATGTATTTAAACATAAATAAATAAGTAATCGACTTCATTATATAACTACATTTCTCTTCTCGCGAAGTAAGAAACACTTTTATTTTGAACTAAGGAGTAGTTTTCGGAGTAGAATTGATCAAAATCTTTTCTTAGCGGATGCCTACGTCATAACATCTACCTGCATGCCAAATTTCAGCCCGATCCGTCCAGTGGTTTGGGCTGTGCGTTGATAGATCATTATGTCAGTCATTCAGTCACCTTTGAGTTTTATATATATAAAGATATCAGAAACAAAGCCCGACTGAGGCCTTATTAGTTACTTTTTCTACATTTTTGTTTGTAACAATTTAGTGTGAGATTTATTAAACATAATAATTATCAAAAGTGGCTAACTTACGTCGTGCTAAAGCTGGGGAGCCGGAGCGTCATGAGCGAGGATCAAGTTGGTTCCAAGTTTTTGCTGAACGCTCCATTAGCCCGCATCTGGGCGTGATAAATTATTAAAGCATAACTACACAGAGTATTCGATGAACAAAACAGAGGCGACACGCCTATCTATATGCTTAAAGTTAATACTACTTGATAAATATTTTGGGAGAGAGTGGAACAGTTAACTGTGAACAAAAAAGATAGAAGTTACCACTTCCAAGTACGGTATTTTCTAGAAAAAAATATTTTTCTTAATATAACCTTATTTAAATATATTATTTCGAAGTTAATTCTTTGTAGAACCAACTAAAATATAATATAATACAAAGCTTACAGCAGCCACGGAAATGTAAATCTATTGGCCAAAACGCGCGCGCGGCCGATGCGTTTGTTCCGGACCTTAGATTAACTAAATTCGGTACACAAATATTGACAAGGAGGTTGCCATTTATAGCCAACAACTCTGAAAACTAACCTGCTACTCCGATAGGTTTTCCCTTTTTGTTATTGAAAATTTTACACCTGGCACTTCCCATGATTTGTTTTTAATATGATTTCGGAATGAGAACTGCTTTGTATGGAATGAAATGAATAACCTTTATTGCCCATCTTGTACACAATAAAAAAACCTTTGAATAAAAACAGAAAAAAAGAAATTTAACCTAAACAGAAAAAATAATAACACTGAAACTAAGACGGCCAATCAGGACCCTGCCTCAGCATATGCTGACACATTGAGAGAATACTCTCTCACTGTATTAGCGCTGGTATTCTGGCAGGGCCTGGCCTGTATACGTTGTATTTGATATTATATATTTATGTCCAGTCTGTATCTAATCTTTATTCATTATATATTGACATAGAGATACCCTCTGCGGCACCCGTGACAAAGATTAATGATCCAGACAAATTTCCGATCGCGGCGAACCAGGCCGCGTGCGCTGTTCGAACAATGATTAATTCTGCCACCCGCCAAGAGATGGCGGCACTGAACATCGATAATTTAATCAATCTGTCGCAGGGAGCTGATGTTCAAATAATCCTCTGCGAGGGTTATGATGCCGCTTTTGATTAATAACCGATACTCAGTAAATAATACATTAATTACCAAAGAAATTAAGGTTACTTTAAAACTTTGTTTTTTAAGTTTTGAAAATCGGGAAAATGCGCCATTTTATAGGATGTCTAATATGTGGAAGGAATTGACTCTCTCCCAAGATTTTATTTAGACAGGCTTCACCATTATTACTTAGGCAGAATCTTGAGTCTTTACTCAAGATCCTGCCTAAGTAATGATGTGAATATCTTGTTTAATAGACTTTTCTATTAAACAAGATATACATACATATAAAATCAGAAATATAAAATAGATTAATGTAACTTTTTACTATACGATGGGTTGTAACTTGTTGCTTACAGGTCACGAACCATCTTATGGTTTTTTTACCAATTAAACTACAATAGACAGGTAAGTATGTTGTTGTAAGGCCGATTTCCCACCCCATGTATCATCATATTTAATACAAAATGCACCCAACATATCTTGCTTTATTTTCTAAACGTTATGTTTTTATTTATTTTTAAGCATTTAGCTGCTAGATGTTTAAATCTAAAAAAAGTTTACTAGAAAAAAATCCACGCGGACCAGGCTGCCCGTCCGCTGCCTGGTCCGCATGGATTTTTTTCTAGTAAACTTTTCTTTAGATTTCTAACTAAGTTATTAATTTAACTACTCGACACAATTAATCGAGTGGCAGTAGAGGTTTATTTGCGATTTGCAGGAATGCAAATGTGCCACCATCAGCACAATAGGAAATCACTAAACTAATCAGGATTGTATCACATGCCACTACATTCAATACATTTACTAATCAACATGGTAATATTGAGGCTAATTTCGTTGGTAGAATCGAGGCGAGACGTGAACTGACACGTTCATTAGTTTGGAAGCTGGATGGCTAGACAAGAGAAACACAGTGTAGGTTTATGTTCTGTGTATTGTCGTGATTGATTGAGACTTTATTTTAATAGATTTTGTTTTTGTTAAATTCTCCCTTTTCAGGGAAGGCAAGGGGAACAATGCCCATACAGCCTTGTCCTAAGTTAAATTATTCTGTTTTTCATTTTACATTAGAATGTCGGTGTGACGCATTATAATGTTTCTTGAAGTGTTTGGCACGAAATGTATCGAGCTGGCTTTTTCGATAAGTTTCTGTGAGTACTACAGTAGTCTGTAGTCAATACTACAGTAAATTTCTCACGTCCACTTGATCGGAATAGCGTATATTTCGACGATTCTACTAATTCTTCAGTTACGCAGACAGTTGTAACACAAAATCACACCAATTTTATTTCACAATATCCACTCTGAACGAATTTGAAAATAATTAAAATAAGACGCCAACCACACTCGATCAAATCCCGCCAAAAACTTAATAGAATTATTAGTACTTAGGCTTGCCAGATGGCCAGGAAAGCCGGGATTGTCCCGGAATTCTGCGTCTTGTTCCGTGTCCAGTAATTAGACTTTATTGTGTGAGGAGCTCGATGGCGCAAGTGGTTAGCGCTTTCGGCTGCGATCGTTGAAGTTAAGCAACTTTCGCAGTGGTCGGTCATTGGATGGGTGACCAAAAATTTACTATCTCGAGCTCCTCCGTGCTTCGGAAGGCACGTTGAGCCGTTGGTCCCGGCTGCATCTGCAGTCGTTAGCACCCACCAATCCGCACTGGGCCCGCGTGGTGGGTCATGGCCCAATCTCCCTATTCCATCCATAGGGAAGGCCAGTGGGGACATTAATAGGCTGATGATGATGATGATGTGCCGGATTCCGATAATGTGCTAGTTTCGTAACAAAATAAACTAATAACGAATGACTGGGCTGCTTGATGTTTCAATTCTGGGGGGTGATGGGGGGTTTGGTTTGATGCTTTATTTTTTAGGGGGGAGGGGGGTGCAAATGTCCGGGACATTGATAAGCCAGCATCTGGCAACCCTATTGGTACTGTAAGGCCGTTTGTCCACCGCGGCTATAACGAGATGGACGCCGAAAAGTATTGACATAACAATTTACTATAGTCGTTTTTCCACCGCAAACCCGTCACGTCATCTTGATCTTATAAAGAAATTATCTACCCCCGTACATAGTAGAGTCTGTACGGAAAGAGAATGGGATTTAGATTGGAGGGCGCTGTAGTGCTTTTCTACCGTATTTGTAAGGTTTTACCCCTTTTAGACACGATTATATACAAAAAACCGCAAGAAATCACAACAACAAACAAATCCGTATCAATACAAAACTTTGACGTTTTACAGATTGCTGGGTTTGATTGCCAAATAAAAATCTTAATGTTAGTTCCGTTTTTCGCCACGCCCATTCTCTTTCCGCTCAGACTCTATCCCCTTATTAATAAACGTGGAATAAGCTGAGACTAGCTACGCCGTGTTTCGTTCATATCACTTAAGTGCCATTTTTCATTTACCAACAACAAACGGACAAAACATGTGGTAACTAATCCTAGCTTATTCTTCGGGTAGTGTGTAGAGTATCCCAGCTTATTCTTCGTTCATTAATGAGGCGGAAGAGTCTAGAGCAGGTTAGTACAAGTATATTGACGACACAAAATTAATACCAGCCAGTTGTTTTATACTATGTTTATACTTTAAACGGACAGTTAGGTAGGTACTCAGATTACCAAACTAACTGATTGAGGATAGCAATGGGATATTTTGGCGCTTTTGTTGATGTTGTTTTGAAGTTTCTAATTGAACTAACAGTTCAATTTATTATTAAATGTAAATTACGTAGGATGCTTTAAGAAATCATATTTAAATGTTTATTTGCGACTAACACTTAGCTTAAAACAAAAAGGGTAGATACGGCACTAGCCTCACAAAAGTGATTCGCATAAATTGTGGTCCACGACCCTAATCGCTTTAGTCACAACTTGACATGCAAACGACGTACATGTGAACGCCAAAAAGGAATATTGCTACTATTTTGTGTTTCTATGATAAAACAATGCCTAAGTGTGTTTTTGAAAAGTGCTCAAATTGCTCAAGAACTAAAAATAAAACCCACGGCATCACTTTTCATTCGTAAGTACTATAAAATATATTTTTTCATAAAAATTGCTGTTTGTTTTGAATCTTATTCGGTAGTGACGTCGAGTACTGGTCGCGTGATTGGTCGGTATTGCAGTGACGCAGATCTCGCTGTCCCGTTCGCGCTGCTATGGGATCAGAGTTTTTGTTTGATGTAAATATGAGCGTACCGTATCTACCCTTTTTGTTTTAATCTAAGGATTAACACGCATAATTAGATAACGGCGATGACAATTGCTCAATGTTACCGTTAACGATTTTTTTTTCTGGACACAATGCTAACCTAACCTACTGTGAACTCAAGAACCCAAAACCCTAAGAATGTTAATAATAAACCGACGATTCTTTTCGCAATCTTACTGAGACGACTCGCATTTCCTCAAAAATCTCCTTTCAGTTAGATTGAGAAATATATTTATATATGGATATATATTTTACTTAACTCGTTCAATTTACGGCTGCATTCGCACCAGCGTTTTTCGCTATCCGGGCGAGAATCCAGGCGAAGGATTTAGTGGAAGGTCATTCTAATGTCTTTCGAGTTTAATAGGTGGAAACACCTAGTCATAAATTTAAAATATCGTGACATTCCAATCTAAGATTTTGTTGACGACGGTACAATAATTTTGTGCCCTACCTCATTATTCATTAAGGTCCATTTGCACCAAAGTTTTTAAATTGAATTAAATAACTAAATTTTTATATTGATAAAAATTATGATGATGATGATGAGGTGCTAATGCTAAACAGGATTAAGCCTTAATTTGAATTAAAGGTTTTGCAGCAAGTGCCCCCTTGCTTTTGCTGATAAGGAAATTTTAATTCATTTGATAATTGGCAGTTTTATAAAATTACTAGCTGACCCAGCGAACTTCGTACCGCCATAAAAATAGGGGCAGGTGGTAGAAGGGTGAAAATTCCTGGTTATATGTAATTACTAATGCTGTATCATAAAAAATTTCAAAAAAAAAAATCTAAAATTGAAAAAAATAAATTTAGGGGTGGATTACCTTTAACATTTAGGGGGATGAAAAATAGGTGTTGTCCGATTCTCAGACCTACCCAATATGCACACAAAATTTCATAAAAATCGGTCAAGCCGTTTCTTAGGAGTTTAACCACAAACACCGCGACACGAGAATTTTATATATTAGATTCCCATTTAAAGATAGGTACATAAAGCTAGGTAATAGTGGACTTCCCTTCCAGGGCAGTAACCTGCAGCTTAGAGAAGACAATTAAATAATATTCGTGATTTTGTGTTTCTGTCGCTGAGTACGGGTAGTATACATAATCAACAGGCCGGCAGAGTCGGTCCGGCAGTATTAATGTCGATCAACAAAGCCGTCCCGTAGTAATTACTGCCTAACATTAATCTACACATTCGATTTTACCGCCCGGCTGTGCCTATTAATGCTGGGCCGATTATGTGTGTAGCTACCCTTCGGTTACAGAGCTCTACAGGAGACGGGTTTAGGGTAAGCAACAGCGCGAGTAATATTTTTGGTACTGCAAGCGTTCTTAAGCGATATACATGTTTATCACCATTTTAATAGAGTATCTCCTAGCACATTATTAAAGTCGAAAAACTACATAGCGCTTACTAGCAATGCATTCCAGTAAATTTTTATAAAGTGCCTTAAGCTTTCAAATACATTAAATACCAATACTTTATATTAAACTATAATAGGGGTGATGACGGGGTACAGTAAACGAAATTCTATTTAGTCCGTCAGCTAGATGATCAAAAAATAATGGACACGTATTTTTTCTTTGGGCAATCAACCAAAAAATTACAAAGTTATAGCGCGTCAAAGTTTGGGAGTAGGGGCTCGTGACGTCACTTTTGAGTGAATTTTCACTTATATGTGTACTCAAACGTGACGTCATGCGACTTTTCAAATCAATGTATCTCTGCAATGTTTATATAATGTGAAAAAAGAAATAATACGTGTCCAATACTTTTTGATAATCTACCTGATGAAAGAAGAAAAAAAAATTAGGCATCATCCCTATTCTTTTTTTTTATATTGATTTTTATTTCTATCGCAGATGCAAAAGTTTTCAAAACACGAAGCGCGGAGAGGTGTGCCGTATCCCTGGATGTACGGTTACGCCATCTAGCAGCGGGCAGCCCACACCGATACGAATGCCGCACGTTCAACCAGAGACATTTAGACTGTTCATACAGTACGTTTACACCGGAAAGGTATTAAATATTTCGCATTATATTTCTAACATGATATTTTGTCATAGTTTATAGTTGGATTAATAACTCGATATAATTTAAAAAATCCAGCAATAGCCTTTAGCGCCATCTGTTAGGCTACAGCAAAATCTAAACAGAAGCAAAGCTGTTTGTAGTTCTACTGCTTCGACGCAATGATGCATAAATGACTTGATTCGACAATAATGAAAAATAACAATCAAATAAATGCATACACGTTATCTATTGAAATAAAAATCAATTGCTGTTCGTTAGTCTCACTAAAACTCGAGAACGGCTGAACGGATCTTATCTTGGTCTTGAAATGTTCGAGGAGGTCTAGGGAAGGTTTAAAAGGTGCGAAAAATTCGAATAATGGCCGGGAAAACCTTAAAAACAGCAAACGAAGCCGCGGGCAAAAGCTAGTATTAGTATAAAAAAAGAAAAATATTTGTTTAAAATAAAAAAGCATTTATATTAAAGTTAATACAGCGCCATCTATCGATCATTGCAACAAAAAGATGCTATGCTTATTAGTTGAAAAACTGTAAACTATTATTGTGCTGTTATAGCTAGGCAAAATTTAATGTTAGAATATGGTATTATTTTAGTTGATACAATATTGTTATTGTGTACCTTCAGAAAATAGTCTTTTTACAGCTGCTACTTCAAGACTCAGGTGTATTTGAAATGATGACCCTGGCGGCTGATTTAGGTGTTGAAGATCTTCGGGCAGCATGTGAAGATCATGTTACTTCTACATTGAGCGTGGAAAGCGCTTGCACACTTTTAGCAGCGGCTATGGAAATACAAGATAGACCAGGTTTGAACTAATCATTAATTTCGTTTGTGTTGACATAGGCGATGGTGGTGTAATGGTCAGCATAGTTGCCTTCCAAGCAGTTGATCCGGGTTCGATTCCCGGCCATCGCACACTTTTTGCCTTTTTTATTTTAAACTTTTCTGACTTCGCTATCATATCTACAAAATTATATATTTTATCAAAAATAACTGTATTTACTGAATTATAAATATTTTTATTAGGTGGCTATGATGGTGTTCTATCTATATATACTTAAAGATATTTTGTGTGTGTGTTCGAGTTTTATTAATGTAAAGTGATTTTCATTCTTGCGACTAGCACCCCCCAGTCAAAAAAAAGGTCAATTTATAGAATGCCGCCGCCCCCTCTCTGACCGTCCCCTTCTAAGGGGCCGATCGCATCCGATGAAGCCTTGAAGGCCTGCCCGGCCAGAGGCAGTCCCTATGTATCCAGCTGTGGGGTATCCATAAGGATTTTTCACCCACTCCCCCTCAAGGGATGAATTACCCTCTTGGATTTTCCTAAGCGGGGACAACCGTCCAGTTAAACTAAGATTAGTAATTAAATTAATTTTTAACTTGTATTGTCCGCCCCTGCCTCTGACGCACATGCTGGAAAACAGCCTCTTGTTCTTCAAGCTATAATTTATTAAATTCATTTCCTTTAGTCTTGACTTGAAGTAAGAAAAAAAGAATGAATACATCACTAAAAAACTACAGCCAATTCAGTAGTAATTATCAGGGATGTTAGGGAGCTCCGTAACCGTAACCGAAACTATCGGATATCCGATATAAAAAAATCTCCGTAATCGTAACCGAATCCGATATAAAAGTTTCGGATAATATCGGATAGGGGCAGAGCCTAATTGAGACAAGTTTGTTTTGATCGGCCAGGTGGTGGCCGACACACAAGCCGCGCGCGTTCTTTGCATTGTTTGTTTACTCCTGCTGTCGTATTATCATAGTCGTAACTAATTTGTGAGCAATTTTACATACACGAATAGTTTAGAATTGGTTGAATTGGTACAAAATGCGTCCTAAGTCAAGTGTAATTTGGATTTTTTTGATGAAAGGACTGTCGATTCCGCAAAATGTAAACAATGTGGTAAAAGCTTTTCACAGAAAGGAGGTGGTACTACATCGCTAAAACTTCATATTAAATCACAACACAGTGATAAGTACGAAGAACTTTTGCTACTGGATAAGGGTATCCAACAAAATAAACCACAAACACCCAAACTGCGTACACCTTTACAAGATTGTAAAAATGAGTTGACAATAACAGATTCTATAAAAAATAAAAGTGCCTGGGATGAAAGTAATACCACAAAAAGAAATTTATAAGTTAGTGACTGAAGTGATTGCGTTACAAAACTTGCTATTTAATTTTGTAGAAGATGTGGGATTTCAAAGGTTAATGCAGTACTTTATAATTTAATAAGTTACTTAATTTTCACTTAGTCTTAATTTTACATCGTCTTACATTAACTTATGATAACATTAAACATGTTAAAATCTTATATGTTAGAAAAACACGCATCTCAGATATGCTCAGATATACTCGAAAGTTCAGGTTCCGTCTGAAATTTGTATTTTACACTACAGCTCTACACCGAAGCGAAGCGAGGGCGGGCCACTAGTAGTAAATAAATATGTCCAATTTGCTCTCCAAATATATGTATAATTTTAATATTTTCTTCTAATACGAAATTACTGATTTAGTATAAGTAATAATTTTGTAATTACATTTTTGTTTTTGTAGGTATATATTCTCAATATTTATTTATTATCATTTTTTTTCTAAATAGCTATAATAATTAGACAAAGACTGATTTTTGTTCCTACCACATAACATAAAAATAAAACCATTTTATTACCTATTTATATTTTTTATTTCACTTCTGAAATTCCTTAAATATCTAATATCCGTAACCGAAATTATCCGAAACTAACGAATAATCCGAAATAATTTCATATCCGTAACCGTAACCTTATCCGGTATAATAACATTCATATATCCGTATCCAATCCGTATCCGAAATATCATATCCATAACAACCCCGGTAATTATGTAAGTATTCGTTAATTGTATACCTACTTAAAAAAAAATAGAAATCCAGGTGCAGTTTTTTTATTGCATCAATCAAAAATTACTCATCAATATTATAAGATGACCGCCACTATAGTAAAATTAAATAAGCAAAGTAATTTTTAATATTGGAATCAAGATTGGTACAATATTTACCTCTGTTTTAAGAATGAGACAAAAGGCCTCTGTTTAGACTATCTGACTGTGCCCGGGTTTGGTCTCTGCATTCAACAATGTAAAATGAACTTTAGTGCCGGGACTTCACATGGCCATTCGATTTGTTGTCTGTCATTTTGACACTATAGTCCGGCCGCTCAGAGATTGCGTTTCTGACAGGTCGTGTCAGTTCCTTATGGAGACAGATTATAGTATACTTTAGATCTAAAAAAAGAGATGTTCGAAAATTAACTCTAATTCTATCACCATAAGGAACTGACACGACCTGTCAGTAACGCAATCTATGAGCAGCCGGACTATAAGTTGTCCTTATCATATTTTACAGGGAGTGAAAAGGAGAGACTGTTATATTGTAAGTTGCATCTAGCAAATATGAATATCCATGTGAAGTGCCGGCATATCATTAGGCCGCAATTAATACATTAAACAAGCACAACTCTTCCGAACAACACTTACCCAAATTTTTGTGAAAACTTGCCAGGTTTCGCCGTTTTTTAATGTTACATTACTATTTTCTATCCATGTTTTACCAAACTGAATCTAATCTATGGATTCAATCATAGACAGATTCTTCATAGATTTTTATTTTTCACCTCCACTTTTTTAAATAATGTTGCTAGTTAATGCACGAAACTTTATTTATTTATTGACGTTTCGTAGCCTTTACAGGCTTTGTCGTCAGAATCAATAAATAAAAAAAACTTTCGTGTATTAACCCGTAAAAACTAGTTTTATTTAATGAGTGATGTGCGTGAAAACCTAAGAAACAAATCTAATGTTGCTAGCCTTATTTTATTCTCTGATTATGTTTTTTAATAATATATTTTGATGATCGAGTCATTTATGTATTGCAAAAACTTTTTGAAAATGTGTTGTTAAAACAACACCTTGCTAAAGCAAGGACATTTTTTAAAATTGATTATAAGAACAATTATAAAAAAATTATAAGGACGATTCAAAAGAGCTTTTTATAAGTCAATTTGAATAAAGTTTATTATTAATTCATTGCAATCAAAAAGCCAGGTTTTACTGTTTTATTATATATAGAGAAAAACTGTTTCTTCCGATTGGTATTCTGAGAAATTCATTGCCACAAAAGAAGGTTACTATTATATTATTTTACACTTCACGTAGTTGTTGTAGTTGCGTTTTTATCCTTACTAGGTAAAGTTATAACTTTTATTTAAAATTTGGTAGTTTCTGTTACTATACCATTATATATGGTTATTTATTTAAAAAACATATACCATTATTTAATAAATATAAGCGAATGAATAAAATAAATCGAATGCCTCGTAATTTTTAAGATTTTGTCCTGGCAACACAAAATTTGACAGCGACGCTTGCCTCCTATTGTGAAGCCGGTTTTTCAGCGGGATTTATTTCCACGGTTCTATTTTGTTTGGAAGAGAAAATAGTCAATCATGGCATACAAAGGCCCACCGAAAGTTCAGAAGGTGATGGTACAACCCATCAACCTTATTTTCCGATATTTACAAAACAGAAGCCGAGTGCAGATTTGGTTGTACGAGAACGTGAATCTAAGGATCGAGGGGCACATCGTGGGATTTGATGAATACATGAACATTGTGTTGGATGACGCTGAAGAAGTTCACATGAAGACTAAGAACAGGAAGCAGATTGGCCGAATAATGATGAAAGGCGACAATATTACATTGATCCAAAACGTTAATCCAAACGCTTCTTCGTGATAGGTTATAAAAACTCTGTGAAGTGATATTTCATTCCTAGCCTTTAAGTGAGTGTATCGATAAACACAAGCAAGAAGTCATATTTTGTTTCACGTGTCTCATTAAAGTAATTAAGGTTTACAAATTGGCTTTTATTTCACAAAGACATCATATACCGCCTACAAACATCAATCAATGCACAGGACTTAGGGTAAAATATTGTTCTTTTGCATAAGACAAGGGAAAGTTAATCCAAATCATAACTGTAAAGTTAAGAAAGTAGAGGTTTTAGTGTATTATTTATCAAATCGAGATTTGTTTAGCTTGGGCCAAAATATTAAATTAGTATAAGTTAGCAAATTATCTGGTTTGCTTAAAGAACAACCGAATAAACAATTCTAAGTAGTTGTGGTACAGTATTGTGCTAAATTTGATTAGGTCTAGTTCAATAAATATTGCTCAAAAGTTATAACAGTTATATCTGTAGGCCTGTTCGCTAACTGCTTTTGACAGATGGCAATTATAATCACTGAGCTATTGATGATGGTTACACACTGTAAATATGAAAAAAGTTGAAATCTCAAGGAAATATTACTAAAAATAAATAAATTCCACTCAGACCAGGTAGTTGATGGGACTCATTTCTTATGCTTATAGTGATGTCTATTAGAGCCGGCCTATTTGGAAACTTTTTCTTTGGTTACCTACAATAAAGAGGCCAGCTATAATAGACGTCATTATCATCAAAATAGACAAAGCTTTACCTATAAGTAGGGCTATTTTATCTGAAATTTGGCAACATGGACGAACATGAAAACTGGATTTTGGAGGCCAGAACTCAGACAGATCAACAGGTATTTTAAAGTAAAGTACTGATAAAAATTATTTAAATTGTTATAAATTACCTTTTTTTGATGATGCAGACAAACAGGCTAGTATTCCACCTGATGGTAGGTGACCACTGCTCCCTATAGACATTTGCAGCACCAAGGCAAGGAAAGGGTTTACTCTCCTTTATGATTTCAGCGGGACTGCTGTTATTTTTGGAAGATAAGTAGCTCGCAGAGGCTGTTCAGGAGATGGGTGACTAAAACTGTATTCAAGGCCCTTTGTATTGGTATGTCTGCCTCTGCAGTGGTAATTAACTACCAACAGGCACCGTCCATAATAGTCCTTTCTCCCGCTCGACATGATTCTGTGTATATGTCGTGGCCACTGTAATATTATCTATATTACCGTGTCGTGGCCATATCGTCGATTTGCTCACTTCATGAAATAGTGAAACATTTCGGGCCCTGAAAGAAGATTTAAGCCTACTATTGTAATATGTTGGTACATATTTATTATTTCTATATATTTGATAGATATCTAAATATAAATGTGTAAGTTCTTGACATGTTTGATGTTTAATATAGAAAAAAAAACTTTAATTTGTTTATTTTGGTTACAAAAATTTGATTAAATTTGTTTGTGTCATTCGGACTTAAATAACAATAAACAAGTTCTTACATATTCTGGATTTTTAATAAATATTTTATGGACACCCTAATTATACGATCCGGCCAAATGTGGATGACCAAATTGTTGAATGTTGACGATTTAATGATCAGTAAGTTGCCCACATCATGAAATGTGACCATTACATGAAGTGAGCAAATCTACGATATGCCCACGACATATATAAAGTAGGTTTGCCCAACTTTATATCACAATACCGCGTCCGATGATTCACCAAGCTGCTTACAGATAGACTACGCGTGCCATGGAAGGCGCTATCCATACTTGTGGATACGCGTTCACTGTTCTTCTTTGTGATGGGAATGCGTGCCATGCGAATTGACTTGCTGGCACGCGACAGTCTGTTTTTGGTCGCAAGTCAAGGGAAACTTGCACGCCACTTATTTATTTTGACGGCAAAATGAACGCATCGAGTTTCAAAAGTGAATAATAATGATAGTTGAGGCGGGTCGTTACGTTCCCTAAAATATGGTTGAGCGATATGCGTCATGCTCGTGAACGGGTGCTGCCAGCGGAGATGAGTCTGCCCTAACCACTTTGTTATTTAAGATGTAAATGTTTAGTTACACCTAATATAAATAACACTATTTGTATTTATACTGTATGACACAGCAAACAAAATGCAGTTGAACAATTAATGTATAATTTCACATTATGCAATGAAAGGTGATCTTCATGAATCATCTCTGAAGTCATTTTTCAACTTTACGACTCTGTAAATATTAAAACAGGGAGAAAAAAACAGAACTTGCTGAGTTTCTTGCCGGTTCTTCTCAGTACAAGGTCTCCCACCGTAGATTTACGAACCGATTGCGTAGCTTCTAGACATTCATGAGTGCTTTTAACAGCCTAAACTGAAGAAATGATTATGATTATAGGCGGGGCACGCAAAGCATCTGATGTTCTGGAGTTGAATGCTTATCCGATGAAGGCACGGCCAGCGTGTACAGACTACGCGTAGCAAAGAAACGCGCTATCCGTACGCAGCTTTATCATTCACATACATACTCCACAGCCGGATGAGAAGTTGTACCTGACTCTCAGGCTGACAGGAAGTATAATCGCATGCTATCTCTGGCTGGGATTGGAATATAAAGTTACGTCGAAATGCATTATGGTGGCCATACACACTACGAGAAATCGTTACGATTAGACTGTACCGTCCGAACGGTACCGATAAATCGTAGCGTGTATGTTATAAAACTGCACAGTTTCCTATACGTAAGCCACGTACGATAAACTGTTCCGTTCGAACTGTACAGTCTGATCGTAACGATTTCTCGTAGTGTGTATGGCTACCATTAGACTTTTTGTCTTCATCAGGGCAGATAAGAAATTATGTGGAATTATTGCTATCATTTTCAGGCGGCAAAAGTGCTTCTTCGTTCATGGAGCGCTGCATCGCATTCATTGGGGACAACGCAGCGGACTGCGTCAAATCCAACGCGTTCCTCAACCTACCCAAGGAGGCGTTAATCAAACTGATTTCATCAGACTTTGTATGTATACACACTTCCTTCTTATATAGAATAGGTGACAAAAATTTCATCCCCATCATCTTGATGCGTGGCTATCCACAACCGTGCGTTTTTGTCGAAATTTTTTACCACGTACGACAAAACTGTAGAATATGTTGTCGCCAGCAGTGTTTCCGGACCGATACGACCCAAAAAGCTTCAAAAAAGAGCGTACTCCTTCCTTAAAGGCCGGCATCGCATTTGTGATACTCCTGGTGTTGCAAGTGTCCATGGGCGACGGTGATCACTTACCATCAGGTGAGCCGTCTGCTCGTATGCCCCCTAAGGTATCTAGTATATTGCAAGTCACTTAATCTCACTTTTCATTTGACGTAAAGTATGAAATGAAATTGAGCATACAAGTAACCACCGATTTATTTCTGACTCGCTAACCAACTGGTTGATTGTTAGCAGCGATCAATTTATGCATGTAAGTTTCATCATCATCATCATCAGCCTATTAATGTCCCCACTGCAGGACCACAGGCCTTTCTTATGGACGGGATAGTCAGACTGGGCCGTGGCCCACCACGTGGGCCCAGTGCGGATTGGTGGGTGCCAACAACTGCAGATAATTAGCGCAACACCAAATGATTAAAATTTTGATGTTGGTTGAGAGGATGATAACGATAAAATGAATCAGGGTGAAAAAACAGCCCTTGCCAGTCTCTTTTTGATTCTCTTTAGAGCAAGGTCTTTCGCAGTAACTTAGCGAACTGATGGCATTGCAATTTGCTTTTCAATGATCGAGTCTTGAGTTGTAATCTACTTTTTTGTTAAATTCAGTTTGTGACAAACAAACCAGGCCTTCTAGGGTAAACGTTAGGTTTCGTTGCTGTAGGTTGTAGAAAGATTACATTGTGTTTTCTAGCTGTGCCTAGAGGAGGAGGAAGTATGGCGGTGCGCCCTCGCGTGGGCCAAGCAGCGCGCCGGCGTCACGCAGCCCACCGCTCACTGGACAGAAGAGGAGCGGGCGAGGGTCTGCCAGCATTTGGCGCCTCTGATGCAGCACGTGCGACTGCTGCTCATCGGTGAGTATTGGTCTACAGACTAGAGACTGGATGGAATGTGATCACTTCACTGTTATATTGTGTTTGCCCCTGCGACGCAGCCCACAGCTCAATGTAGTGAAGAGGAGCGGGCGAGGGTCTGCCAGCACTTGACGCCTCTCATGCAGCACGTGCGACTGCTGCTCATCGGTGAGTATTGGTCTACAGACTAGAGACTGGATGGAATGTGATCACTTCACTGTTATATTGTGTTTGCCCCTGCGACGCAGCCCACAGCTCAATGTAGTGAAGAGGAGCGGGCGAGGGTCTGCCAGCACTTGACGCCTCTCATGCAGCACGTGCGACTGCTGCTCATCGGTGAGTATTGGTCTACAGACTAGAGACTGGATGGAATGTGATCACTTCACTGTTATATTGTGTTTGCCCCTGCGACGCAGCCCACAGCTCAATGTAGTGAAGAGGAGCGGGCGAGGGTCTGCCAGCACTTGGCGCCTCTCATGCAGCACGTGCGACTGCTGCTCATCGGTGAGTATTGGTGTACAGACTAGAGACTGGATGGACTGTGATCACTTCACTGTTATATTGTGTTTGCCCCTGCGACGCAGTCCACAGCTCAATATACAGAAGAGGAGCGGGCGAGGTTCTGCCGGCACCTGGCGCCTCTTATACAAGACGTGCGACTACTGTTCATCGGTCAGAAGTCTGTCAGACGAATAGACTGGATGGGCTGTGATCATTTCCCCGTTTTTCTTTTTTTTTTGCAACGGGCATTTCAGCAACTTGACATTCTTTTGACGCCTGTTTTGCATGTGGAGGATGTGTTGCCGGAGTCAAGCCCGTCAGCCCAGGTCCGCCAAGAACGTCGCCAGGGTTTTCACATTGGTGATTGTCTCTTGGAAGTTTCCCGGTCAACGGAGAGGAATTTTGCTCGGTATTTGGCTACTCCATTGCATTCCAGTAGAACGTGAGGGCGCCAGTAGGGCGCTGCCTGAAACACATCCGCTGGAAAGGTGACTGTTAAAATTGGCATCTTCAGTAAAAGCACCAGATATGTGCAATGTTGGTTTACTTAGCTGTAGGAGGTTTTTGGTGAGGGCAGTGATCACTCGTGGCAAAGTGAGTTTGGCCTTTATGCTTTTATCTCGTGCCTACCTCTAGACGCAGCCCACAGAGTACTGGACAGAAGAGAAGCGGGCGAGGGTCTGTAAGCACCTGGCGCTTCTTACAGCACGTGTGTTTGTACAGAAAAGTAGGTTCGAATTTACCCTGACTACTCCATAATTGGATATTGCCTACTCTAAGGTTACATAAATGTTTTGACGTGGTTTTGTGCTCGTTCCTTTGCGGTAAATAAATTTCAAACTTAAAAAATATAGTTGGTGTTTTGGTTGGTTATAAGCTTTTGTTTGTTTAAGTATCCCCCAACACAAATAGCAGTAGTAGTGTTGTGTGTCGTAGTGGACACAAAGAAGCCGTAAAATGAAAGCCAAAATGTTCTTTAACTTCTTTTAATATAATTAATAAAGAATCACAAAATGACACAGATTATTGTATGAGTTAAAAAAAATAAGTAAAAACAGCACTATCAATATCAATTCGCGGTGTTCCTGTAACGCATTATATGACAATAGTGGAATAAATTTGAAATGAAATTACCTAAACTTATGTTAAAGTTGCTTGTGTTTCGATTTTTACAGATAGCGCGGTATTCGCGGAGGAGGTCGAGCCTACTGGTGCTGTTCCCATGGAGTTGTCATTGGAGCGATACCGCCGCGCCGCCCTCCACGCCGCGCCGCGCCCCGCGCCCGATGCTAGAGCCTTGCCACGGTACTGTATACTCCACTACCCATACTAAACTAGCCACACTACATTACCCACACTACACTACCCATACTTAATTACTCACACTACACTACCCGCACTACATTATTCACACTACATTACCCACACTACACTACCCACACTAAATTACCCACACTACACTACCCACACTATATTAACCATACTACACTACGCACACTACATTACCCACACTACACACTACATTACCCAATCTACATATTCATGATTATATTAATATTCCTACTGCTGAGATAGGGGCCTAGGCTTACATTAAAACAAAAAGGGAAGATACGGCATTCGCGGCTCAAAAATGATCTGCTTAAATTGTGGTCCACGACCATAATTCGCTTTAGTCACAATTTGACATTCAAATACGCTGCATGTAGACTCAATGTAACAATATTGCGTATATTCTGTGTTATGAAGATAAAACAATGCCTTCGATGCTTTTAAAAAGAACAAAAATAGTTCAAAATCAAATGCCCCGGCAACGCTTTTCATTCGTGAAAATGTGAAATTTTTTTTTCTCAAAAATCACGGTTTGTCGTGAATATTATTTACGTAATCGCCATTTTGTAAGCAAGAAAAATACAACAATACGCTGCGTTGAAGCGTATAGTTCTGTCTCGCTCGCTCGATTGATGTTTACGAGTATATACAGACGTGTGCGTGGCGAGAGTTGCTTATGTAGTTGAGTCGGATCATATTTTATTTGATGCTAGTATGAGCGTACCGTATCTACCCTTTTTGTTTTAATCTAAGGGCCTAGGTAGAATGGAGAGATGGGCGGTAAAGTGCTATCTACTGGGTGCTAATCACCATGACATGAAGGTTCTCAATACTATGCTATTGCACTTATGCTTTAATAATACCACACTTCACCAAATAACACTATGCATGTCACATTACACAATTCCACACTACACTTCATTCCATCATATGACGTATAACACTATACCACGGTAATAATATCATACAGTATTCTATCTTCATACAAACGGTCGGAAAGCGAGTCATACCTACGCCACTCGAGTTCGATGTGCTCCCGGCGTGCACCCAGTCGCGAATGCGCCGCGCCGCAACGACGACCGAACGGTCTGAATTGTTTTTCATGCAGTTAGCCGTGCTTAAACGTGCGTTTTGTATTGTAAATATTTGATTTAATTAAGTAGATACCTACATAATTTAGTATGGAAAAGAACAAACGACCATCAATATCGTACAACAGCACAATTGCTGTTTTTGGTTGCTTGAATTCTTCAATAACACACCCAGAGATATCATTTTTTAAATTACCTGAAATATTGGAAAGTTGTCCTTACCTTTATAGAATATTTTTTATGTACCTATCTACTAGTACGTAATTTGTTTCTAATATTTAGGTTTTTCCATCGGGCAAAATATCTGGAATAATATATAAATAAGTGGTTAGGATGAAAAAAGAGACAATCGAGTAAAATAACCTACACTCGCGTTAAAAACAAAACTAAATAAAATACTGTAGGCGGGCAGCCCTACCGCGTGCTAACCCAGCGCTCGGCTGTAGGCATTTATTTTCAAGGACAGGGCGGAGTCACAATACTGTATGGATAATATTACCGTGACTATACTTTATATTTAAAAAAACAAATACTTTTTTTTTGTTGAAGTTCTCCCGTTTTAGGGAAGGCAAAGGGAACAATGCCCATACAGCCTGGCCTTTAATTAAATTAATCTTCTTTTTGTTTTTACATTAGAATGTCGGTGTGACGCATTCTAATGTTTCTTGGAGTGTTTGGCACGAAATGTATCGAGTTGGCTTTTTCGATAAGCTTCTGTGAGGTAGTCAACACTACAATAAAATTCTCACGTCCACTTGACCGGAATAGCGTATATTTTAACGATTCCACTAATTCTTCAGTTACGCAGACAGTTGTTACACAAAACAACACCAATTTTATTTCACAATATCCACTATGAACGAATTTAAGAATAATTCAAATAAGACGCCAACCGCACTCGATGAAATCCCGCCAAAAACTCCAAAACAAATACTTATATAAAAACAATTTACAGAATAATTATATACGTACTCTATGGTGATGTGGGTTTTTTTTTCTTATTGTTCTGTTTTTAGTGTTTACTGGGTTTTTGAATGTTTTACAATACATTAAAGCCACCTTGCACAGGTCCTGCCAGAATAACAGCGCCGACATGGTGAGAGAAGTTATTTCTCACTATGTTAGTTTATGCTGAGTCAGGGTCCTGGTTGGCCGTCTATAGATTAAGTTTATTTTGGTCATATACTATGTTTATGGTGGCCAATAAATAATTTTTCATTTCATTTCAATAAAAGTAATGTCATGTCATATGTTTATATTACAGAATGGCTGTTAACATGTTCGCTGGATCATTGATTCTGCAGCAAGAGAAGAGTGCCTTCCAAGCTGTCATTAATAACTGGTGATTAAAATTTTCATAAGTACGAACTAGTTTATTTAAAGAGAATGTGCGGGTTCGAGTCCCGTCTGCTGACAGGCGCGCGTGGATTTTTTTCTAGTAAAATTTTTCTTTACATTTAAATAATATGTAAATATACGTACATATACACGTTCGACGACCTCCGTGGCCGAGTGGTTTGTACGCCGGGTTTCATGGTGTCGCCGACTCGAGAGGTCCCCGGGTTTGAATCCCGGTGGGGGCAGATGTTTGTGTGATGAATACGAGCATTTGTACTCCAGTCATGGATGTTTAATATGTATTTTCTATATAAATATACTTATATATGTACAGTATATGTATTCTATCCGTTACCCTAGTATCCCATAACACAAGCCTTATAGTGCTTACTTTGGGGCTAGGCTAATTGGTGTGAGTGTTGGAAATATTTATTATTTATTATTATAATTGTGCCTAATATTTTCATTATTACTTATTACTTCTATATATAAAGCTATCGTGATAGTGGCAATCCAGTTCTTCCTAGTTGCTTATCGTTGAGAATGAACCAGGAAGAATGGAGATATAGACCAATAAAACAAAGAGATGGCGCTGCCTTACAGCCTAAGAAACACTGGAGAAAATTCGACACGGCTGTCAGGGCTGCGGTAGGATAATGGTCAGTGGAATCGCCCGGATAGCGAAGGGTGCGGGTTCGAGTTCCGTCTACTGCCTGGTCCGCGTGGATTGTAATCTAGTAAAATTTTCTTTAGTTTTAATTGTATATAGGGTGATTAACAACATTTGTAGTAACTTAAGGCATCTATTTCATCATCATCATCATCGGCATCATCATTGGGTTTCTGTGAATTATACAGGTAAGTATATCAAATTATGAGACTAGGATATGACACTGCATTTGTGTGTATCATAATCTTAGAGCCGGACGTTGACATGACAATGCAGCCACTGCCAATCACTACATAGTATAAAACAAAGTCGCTTTCTCTGTCCCTATGTCCCTTTGTATGCTTAAATCTTTGAAACTACTCAACGGATTTTGATGCGGATGCATAATATAGTAGAGAAACACTAATAATTTTAGAGGTTTTTAATATAAGGTCGTAAATAAACACTTTTTTGCGCTTACATTGCAAACGCTGGCTGAACCCAACGAGATAGATCAAAATAATGTACTACAGTATTGTACACCTTAAAAAGGTCTACAAAAAAGTCCGCGATGGTATATGCCTATCTCTTTGGTATAACCCACAATAACCATTTTTTAATTACTTATTACGAGAAAATAATGGCTTATTTACGAACAAGCGATTTTAAGCAATACAGCATTAATCCTTATCCAATTAAGTACCTTAAATACATTGTGCGTGTAATATAGATCAATATAACCCTCTACAGCATGTAATTTAAATGAATATTTTCGAAGTTATTACAGATTTAAAATGCAGGAACATACCGGTTCGGGCAGTACTGGCCGGGGGGCCGGCGGCGGCGCGTGTCTTTAGTAATTAGGTATTTAAAGAAAGTCATTGTGTTCAATAGAAACCTGAGAACAAAAATATAATCTAAACTACAGCTCTACACCGAAGCGAAGCGAGGGCGGGCCACTAGTTTTAAATAAAAATTGTTTCTGTTATTTACAGGTGCGGCACACCGAAGCAGTCGTGGCGTTTAGTATTCCGCGCGTCGACGCACGGCTACTCGGCGCAAGCGTTCCATTCGCACTGCGACGGCGTGTCGCCCGTAATGGTCGTCGTGCAGGTATCATCATCATCATCATCATCATCATCATCATCATCATCGACCCATGACTGCTGGACATAGGTCTCCCCTAATGCACGCCACTGCTCCCGATTTTCTGCCACTCTCATCCAGCCCACTCCAGCCAGCCTACGAATGTCATCATCCCATCTTGTCTCAGGGCGTCCCACACTACGTTTACCGAGTCGCGGTCTCCACTGGAGAACTTTACGGCTCCATCGGCCGTCAGTTCTGCGGCTAATGTGACCAGCCCACTGCCACTTCAGTTTGCTAATTGCATCATCATCGTCACCAGCCTATTAATAAATCAATATTTCATAATCATAATCTTTAAGATTTTGTTATTTTTTAAGCATTTAACTGCTTAAATGATAAAAATCCACGCGGACCAGGCAGCGGACGGGACTCGAAACCGCATCCTTCGCTATCCGGGCGAATGCACTGACCATTATGCTACCACGGCCCTATTCGCCGCGTCGAAATTTTCCTAGCCTTAAGCTGCAAGGCAGCGCCATCTTTTCGCATTGTAGGTAAAACACAATGTCAAATGAATACTTTTTCAAGTATTAAACATTTGAAAGAAGAAATAGCAATTATAGTTATGATTTTATTAATTTTTTAAGCATTTAACTGCTAGATGTTTAAATCTAAAGAAAAGTTTACTAGAAAAAAAATTAATAGGGCCGTGGTAGCATAATGGTCAGTGCATTCGCCCGGATAGCGAAGGATGCGGGTTCGAGTCCCGTCCGCTGCCTGGCCCGCGTGGATTTTTTTCTAGTAAACTTTTCTTTAGATTTAAACATCATAATCTTTATTGCTTCATGTTGGTAAACACATGGGTTCCTAAATTTAAAATAAAATGTTTTTCTCTTCTGAAGTTACTGCTTCTATTTCATTTGTTTTGTTATTTAAATATTCAATTTGGACTTTTTGCTTTCCTATTTTTCAGGTATGATTTAAACCAATTATAAGCTGTACCTCGTACCCCTGACCTATATAATTTGGATAATAAGATTTCATGTGATACTCTGTCATACGCCTTGGACATGTCCCAGAGCACACTTTTTATCGTTCATATGTTGAAGAGCACCTTGAATATACTTAAAAACAGCAAGAGTTGTTGTTCGCTTTTTTCTAAACCCATTCTGACAATCATCTAAAATATTATTATTTCCAAAACTCACACTAATTAGACTATTAACAATATAGCTCAGCCGTGCGAACTCGGTCGCTGCGTTGATCGTACAGTTCTGTCTCGCTCGCTCGATTGAATGTTTATTTACAGACTAATAATATTATTTATCAGAATATTCAAGGTTTGGCTGGCAAGGATTTAGATTTAGAACTATTTGCAAAGAGCAAGGATATTCATGTTATGAAATGAATGAAATGAAAAATCTTTATGGGCCATCTTGTTGTTAACCGAAGAACAAAAATTAAAAACTAGATTTAAGACGGCCAATCAGGACCCTGCCTTAGCTTATGCTGATACAATGACAAAATATTTTCTCACTGTATCAGCGCTGGTATTCTGGCAGGGCATGTGCGAGGACGTGTTTGGCGCTATAAAGTAAAAAAAAAAACAGGTATATTATAAAAGAATACTTAGTAATAAAAATAAAATAAGAACAAAAAAGGACATTTCGACATTTTATTTTTTTGAAAAATGATAAAATTACATCATAGGCACACACAGACACGTACACATACATACACACAGAGAGATATATATACCTCAGGTCAAATTCGGTCACATGTTTAATATAAAATAATTGAAACAAGTTTATTCATTATGTAATCATGTTATCTGTTTATCTGAACACTGGCTTAAGTCTTCTGAGGTGTCTTTTAGCATAAACAATTTTCAAATGATAAGTGCATATGTTCGTACTGCACCTATACATGGTGGCACATTAATTTTTGTAAATAAAAATATAAAAACTAAGGATAGGAAGGACATAGTTGGCCTCTCAGTAGAACGCATTATTGAGCTATCCTGTGTTGAATTCAATGAATTTATTATAGTATGTGTATACCGACCCCCTCTAGGTAACATCAGTGTTTGCGAATCAGTGATGAAGAATGTCCTAAAAAAGTCAAAGTAAAAAAAAAATAGTTTTTGATTGTAGTTGTTGACTTCAATATAAGCATTCTTGAAAATAATACAATTTCAATTTCACTATTCAAATGTTTTAATTTGGTACATCAATTTTTGAGCAATTTTAGCGCTGAACAAAACGCGTCAGGGCTGCGCATGGGTACGACTGCAGAGACAATCGGCGCAACGCACGCCCACCCGCGCACCTCGTTTCCCCCTAATACACCTTCATTTTTACTGCTGCAAAATAACGGTCAGCGCTAGAGTTTCGTCACAGAATATATACACTACGCGAAAAGAAACGACACTTAAGCATGTGTGCTCGTAAAATCACCCGCGGCTATGTGTGGGTGTCTGGAGGTGTGCGGGCGTAGAGAGGGCAGTCGCCGACTGCCTCCACCGAAGGCATGGCAGTAGTGAAATAGTAAAATAATAGCGTTGTACTGCATTGCACGCACGGACTGACTACGCTACGCAATCTTATTATTATTTAGATAGTAATAAGAATTATAAAACGAATCGAAAAAGCAAAAAATAAATATATAACATTATAATTTTTATTATTTTTTAAAGCATGTAACTGCTTGATGTTTAATTCTAAAGATTTTCTTTATAACTATAATTGCTATTTCTTCTTTCAAATGTTTAATACTTGTAAAAGTATTCATTTGACATTGTGGGTTACCTATAATGCGAAGAGATGGCGCTGCCTTGCAGCTTAAGAATGGCTAGAAGAATTTCGACGCGGTCCGTGAGGGCCGCGGTAGCATAATTGGTCAGTGCATTCGCCCGGATTGCGAAGGGTGCGGGTTCAAGTCCCGTCTGCTGCCTGGTCCGCGTGGATTTTTTTCTAGTTAAATTTTTTTTTTAGATTTAAATATATAAGAGTTAGAAATTTTATAGTAGCTACATTAAAAGATTAAAAATTGATTATAAATCAATCCTTCATTACTTATCCCAGTATCCTTGAATCAGTTTTCTTTTAATAACTTACTATGCATAAATATTCATTGGCACAAGTCTAAATTCCAATTCGGTTCTAACCTAGCACCTACACGCTCCTGCTCAAGGTCACTGACGCTGGAACCAAGGGCGGATCCAGAAGGGGGGGGGGGGGGGGTCATGACCCCCTGGCCTGGGTCCATCTGTACCCACTTCACTATCTGTACTTCACAATCTGTACCCACTGTGACTTGACCACGACTAAATGACCCCCCCCTGGCGCCAAAGCTGGATCCGCCCTTGGCTGGAACTCTCACGTACAGAGAGTGTCACCGCTGTGGTTTCGTGCCGCGACTTAGGCTTGTTGAAAATATATCGATGTATTGATCTATCGATATTTTTTGTTCGATATATCGATATTTTTTGCCGATATATTTTGATTCGATATATCGATACAAAATAAGCGATATCGAAATTCGTATCAAAAACGATATTTTTTTAATTATTAGCATTTACCTGTGAGGCCCTGCAATCATTTTCATCATTCGAAAATAGGGTCTATTTTTAGGGAGATAATTTTCGTTCCATTATTATTCCGCGTGTCATATTTCGTGAGATACTTATACGTACGTAACGTACGATATTTTTGGGAAAATTGTTCCGATATATCGATGTTTTTTTCGCGATATATCGAAGCCGATATTGATATTTTTTAAAAGATCGATGTATCGATATTTTTTTTAACTTTCGACATCCCTACCGCGACTCACAATGACTATGTTCACAGCTATCCCGCGGCGAAGTGATAGGCGGGTACTGCGAGGCGGCGTGGGGTAGCGCGGGCGCGGGCGGGTACGTGGCGGCGCCGCGCGGGTTCCTGTTCACGCTGGGCTCCCCGCCCTCCCCGCCCTCCCCGCCCTCCCCGCCCGCGACCTACCCGCTGGTCAAGAAACCGTTCGCGCTGTGCTCGCATCCGGAGTAAGTACCAACATCTGGGCTCATCTGAACGTCTCCGGACCACTTACAGCTGACTTGCTAAATCTCTATTCAACTAAAACTAGATTCCACTCATAGAGAAATGTCAATGTTTAAATCTAAAGAAAATATAATTAGAAAAAAATCCACGCGGGTTCGAGTCCCGTCTGCTGCCTGATCCGCGTGGAATTTTTTCTAGTTATATTTTCTTTAGATTTAAACATCTAGCAGTTACATGCTTTCAAAAAAAAATATAATGCCAATGTTGTTTTACGGGATACTAGGGTAACGGCTAGAATACATATAATGATTCACAATATAACTATATTTATATAAAAATACATATTATAAGTAAGCACTGTAAGGTTTGTGTTATGGGATACTAGGGTAACAGATAAAATACATATACAGTACATATATAAGTATATTTATATAGAAATACATATGAAACATCCATGACTGGAGTACAAATGCTCGTATTCATCACACAAAAATCTGCCCCCACCGGGATACGAAACCGGGACCTCTGGAGTAGGCGACATTTTGAAACCCGGCGCACAAAACACTCGGCCACGGAGGTCGTCAATTTGATATTCTGTATGGCTTAAATCTAGTTATATTTAAATCGAGTTCAGAAAAACTTGTTGCAAGTGGCCCTTATATAGTTGCCTCGTAGTGTTGGTAAGACAAAGTACTACTCTCGTTCCGAGGCCGTTGAGAATGCTACCAAAGCAGGGGAATCAATGAAGCATTAAAAGGAAGAGAGAGAAAGGAGACTGTAGAGGGATGCAAGGTTGAAAGAGAAGGATCGAGAGAAAGCAGGATTAAGGAGAAAGGGAAGCTAAGATAATTACGAAATAGAATCTATACTTATAATAAATCTGTAGAGATGTCAATTTCAGTACATGAAATATATTTTCAAAATAACTACCAGGGGGTGATTAGTGATCGATACTGATGCTAAAAATGCAATCAGTAAATTTTTTGTCTGTCTGTCTGTGTGTATGTTCCTTATAGAAACAAAAACTACTCAACGGATTTTAACGAAACTTGGTACAATTATTCTTCATACTCCTGGGCAGGTTATAGTATACTTTTCATCACGCAATCAATCAATACTAGCAGAGTAGTGAAGGGAAATGTTGGGAAAACGGGAGAAGTTACTCCATTTTTTAAGCTTCCGTCGCGTGTGCAGCCTTAATGGTTAAAGTTACATAGAAATCATGTATGACGGAAATATTCTACATAAAATTGTCTAAAAAATATCCCGCAACAGCATATGTCTATCTTTTATGGTTGACTCACAATAACACGTGTAACTCCTGATAGCTTAGCAGATCGGAGCATTCTGATTATATTTGATACGATTTTCAGTTTTTTTTTTATTATTATATGAAGAGTCTACACTACAGCTCAACACCGAAGCGAAGCGAGGGCGGGCCACTAGTCGGAAATAATAGAAGAAAATTGAGAGTGTGGAGAAAGAGTGACATTTCATGATTTAAATACATAAGGCTAGACTTTTTTACGTCTAGCCTTATGTACTATTTAGGGGCTACTCCCCTTGGCGAAGTCCTTGGCCCCTCCCATGGTACGCTATTGAGCTTCAATGAACTGCGGGTCCCCTCATCCTACTAATTTAAAGATTTTTTTTACTAGATAAAATTCAAATCTGTTAAGGTTTCAAGCAGAACTCTAACCTGCGTCTTCAGCTGTCCGGGCTGATGCTCTAACGGCTTTGCTACCCGAGATCTTATGATTGTGTCGAATACATTGTCCTCATCCGGTCATTTCTTTTATTCATCATAATCATCATCAGCTATTTAATGTCCCCATTGCTGGAGCACAGGCCTTCCCTATGGATGGAATAGGGAAGTTGGGCAATGACGACCTCCGTGGCCGAGTGGTTTATACGCCGGGTTTCATGGCGTCGCCGACTCGAGAGGTCTCGGGTTCGAATCCTGGTGGGGGCAGATGTTTGTGTGATGAATACGAGCATTTGTACTCCAGTCATGGATGTTTAATATGTATTTCATATAAATATACTTATATATGTACAATATATGTATTCTATCTGTTACCCTAGTATCCCATAACACAAGCCTTTACAGTGCTTACTTTGGGGCTGGGCTAATTGGTGTGAGTGTTGGAAATATTTATTTATTTATTGCGGATTGGTGGGTGCTAACGACTGAAGATGCAGCCGGGACCAACGGCTTAACGTGCCTTCCGAAGCACGAAGGAGCTCGAGATAGTAATTTTTTGGACCCATCCAATGACCACTGACGTAGGAGTAGACGATATTTTGAAACCCGGCTCACAAAACACTCGGTTACGGAGGTCGTCAATTTGATATTCTCTATGGCTTAAATCTAGTAGTCTATATATTTCAATCGAGTTCAGAAAAACATACTGCAAGTGGCCCTTATATAGTTGCCTCGTAGTGTTGGTAAGACGAAGTACCACTCTCGTTCCAAGGCAATGAATGATAGGAAAGCTGGGGGAAAAATACATAAGGCTAGACTTTTTTATGCCTAGTCAAGGACTTCGCCAAGGGGGGTAGCCCCTTGGCGAAGTCCTTGGTCCTTGAAGAAGTAACAAACATACACACTTATAATCTTTCGCCTCTATAATATTAGTGTGTGATAAGTAGAATCTCTTATCTATTAGACAAGTCCGTCCGTCCGTCCGTCCGTCTGTGGTGCTGTTTCAGCGGCCAAACCGTAAGAGATAGACAAAGAGAATATTTAAGTTATAAGTTAAGAATAGTCTGATAAGACTACAAACCGGATTTGAGTAACGTAGCACTTCCGGTTTTCGAGAAATCACGAATTTCAAACGAAACCACACAAAATCTCCGAAGTTCTCAATTAATTAAGTACATTTTTTTTAATCAGGTTTTGGTGAACATTTGGTTCACTGGTTTGCCAGTAATTATTATTGGAACAAAGTTCCTTACGGCAGGCTTGGAGGGGATAGGGATTTTGCTGCGCGACCGAACTGAAAGAAAGTGTGATAATAAATCCGTGGAAAAAAGTGCGTGGAATAAAACCGTTAAATGAGACGTGCGCAGGCGCGACAGTCGCACACACAAGCGAGTTTGCAATTTGTGTCGATTCTACATTAGCCGAAGGAACTTCGTTCCTACCTGGTGTCCCACGACACCACATCATTTTTGTTAATGTTTTCAGTTGCGGTCCAATATTCGGCGCGGGCGCAGACCTTCTGATCTCCAACAACTGTAACACCAACAGCGACAGCTACAGCAACCTGCATTCGTACGGAGCCGACCCCGCGCCCCCCTCCCTCGCCCCCGACTACAACTTCACAGTGCGAGACTACGAGCTGTTTACACCCAAACATAACTGACCAGTGACCTGAAATTAAATCAAAAAGGGAAGATACGGTACCCTCAAACTAGCATCAAATAAAATATGATCCGACTCAACCACATAAGCAACTCACACACGCACACGCCTGTAAATAAATATTCAATCGAGCGAGCGAGACAGAACTGTACACTTCAAAGCAGTGCGAGCGAGACGGCGAGTCTGCTTCCGAGTCCGCACGTCTGAGCTGTATCGTTGTCTTTTTCTTAATAACAAAATGGCGATTACGTAAATAACTAGTTTTTTACGAGTTAATGCACGAAACTTTATTTATTTATTGACGTTTCGTAGCCTTTACAGGCTACGTCGTCAGAATTAATCTTTTATTTAATTTGTCGAGCTACCTTCGAAAGACTTTTATTGAGCGTTCGGTTACTTCAATGTTCGATTTTTAAAGTTTTATTGTCTATGTATGAATCTCTTATCTATTAGACAAGTCCGTCCGTCCGTCCGCCTGTGGTGCTGTTTCAGCGGCCAAACCGTAAGAGATAGATAAAGAGAATGTTTAATTTTTATTATTTTTAAAGCATGTAACTGCTTGATGTTTAAATCTAAAGAAAATATAACTAGAAAAACTAGAAAAAAGGCCCGTGAGGGCCGCGGTAGCATAATTGGTCAGTGCATTCGCCCGGATTGCGAAGGGTGCGGGTTCGAGTCCCGTCTGCTGCCTGGTCCGCGTGGAATTTTTTCTAGTTATATTTTCTTTAGATTTAAACATCAAGCAGTTACATGCTTTAAAAATAATAAAAATTATAACTATAATTGCTATTTCTTCTTTCAAATGTTTAATACTTGTAAAAGTATTCATTTGACATTGTGGGTTTACCTATAATGCGAAGAGATGGCGCTGCCTTGCAGCTTAAGAATAGCTAGAAAGAATTTCGACGCGGTCCGTGAGGGCCGCGGTAGCATAATTGGTCAGAGAATGTTTAAGTTATAAGTTAAGAATAGTCTGATAAGACTACAAACCGGATTTGAGTAACGTATCACTTCCGGTTTTCGAGAAATCACGAATTTCAAACGAAACCACACAAAATCTACGAAGTTCTCAATTAATTAAATACATTTTTTTTAAAATCAGGTTTTGGTGAACATTTAGTTCACTGGTTTGCTAGTTTATTATTTAATTTACTTAAGAAAGTATTTTATTTAAAATTCTTTTTTGTAATTTTGCGTTTATTTATTTGACCCTAACTACCGTAAACTACCACCGGTTCCAAAATTGGGAGACCTTTCTGAGAAGAACCGGCGAAACAAACTCAAGAGAGGCTTTCTATCTCCTTCTTATATTAAATTATGCAAACAAAAAGAACTAATAGTATCTGTTGGTCTTGCAGTGTGTGCTCGGGGTTGGGATTTTATCTCCTATATAATGGGTTCCCAAGCTGGTTGGCATATACCAACCATCTTCCCTATTGAAATTTGGATATTTTTTAATCTCAATAGCCTCGCGTATCATTCTAGCAACGTCAATAAATAAATAAAGTTTCGTGCATTAACCCGTAAAAACTAGTTTTATTTAGCATTTAATAAAATATGATCCGACTCAACCACATAAGCAACTCACCCACGCACACGCCTGTAAATAAACATTCAATCGAGCGAGCGAGACAGAACTGTACGCTTCAAAGCAGTGCGAGCGAGACGGCGAGTCTGCTTCCGAGTCCGCACGTCTGAGCTGTATCGTTGTCTTTTTCTTAATAACAAAATGGCGATTACGTAAATAACATTCGCAACAAACAGTTATTTTTGGGAAAAATGTTTTTAAAAGTTTTACGAATAAAAAGTGTTGCTGAGTGATTTGTTATTTGATCTTGAACTATTTGTGTTCTTTATAAAATCATCGAAGGCACTGTTTTATCTTTATAACACAGAATAAACGCAATATTGTTATATTGAGTGCACATTCAGCGTGTTTGAATGTCCAATTGTGACTAAAGCGAATTGTGGTCATGCACCACAAATTAAGTGGATCACTTTTGAGCCGCGAGTGCCGTATCTTCCCTTATTGTTTTAATAATATTCACCACCCAAAATAGTACTCATTACTGACCGGGATCTTTAAATGAAAAACGCAGTCATCATGAGAATTTTTATTATATAAGTACTCAGTAGGGTAGTAAAAAATTAAGCCGTCCAGTTAGATAAGTGACATTATTTTGTGCCAATTATGATAAGTTCAATGGTATTAAACTGTTTCACTCGACTGATTTTGTTTCTTTAATAACATTAGGGTAATCACTATTTTTTTTATCTTCGTCTATGAGGTAGATAATCCAAAATTATTGACACGTATTTCTTTCACATAATTAAAACATTACACATATATATTGCTTTTAAATGTCGTGTGTCGTCACAGTACAGTTTTTAACTAGAGATTGGTGACGATTCTGGCATGATTCTCTAAACCTAAACTAGACTACAGCGCATCCTTGTCATTACACTATTGTCTATACAGAATGAAAAGAAGAGGTGTTAAAGGAGATTGCTCAGCTTCTACATGTTTGGCCTAAAGACCAATAATCATGAAAAATTGTTTCCTAGATTCGAAATTATATATAAATTACTGTAGAAACGAATACTATTGATGGACACCCCTGAGAACTTCTATAAACCATATTCAATGTGTATCACACCTTATATTTTATTTATTTATTACTTTATAGTCAGGCAACTTAGGCCCATAGATAGATACCTTAAAGTGTAACATACATACAGATTATAATGTGTTTATGGAGGTGTTTGGCGAAAAATGTATAGCAATTGACTTTATGATGTCGCCTACCATCTATAATAATTGTCTGGGCACATTTGCATGTAGTGGAAATGATAATATAGTTGTGGATATAGCCATTAAAAATGATTCGTATGTTTTCCAAACCGGTAAAATTAAAAGTCCTTTTTAAAGTAAATATATTATACAAAGGTGTCCGTTGAAATCTAATGACTGTAAATTAAATTATAAATTACGCCAAGAATTACCGTGTATGTCAATACTTTTTGTGCGTTTGGGTCAGTTTGAGCAATCTCCTTTAATTTTAAATTTGGAGAACCACACCAGAATCGACACCAGTGACGTCACGAGCCCCCATTTCCAAACTTTGACGCGATTCATCTTTGTGACTTTTTGCTTAATTGACAAAAAAATATAGGTATCCTTTAATGTTAATCTACACAGAGCAGAATGGATAAGGAATGTCCTAAAACATTTTTGAATCCCTCGCTGAATTCTGTAATCTGGATGGTGTTTTTGTAATGAAATCTCAATATTTCAACGGTAACTATTCAAATTAAACGGGTATGTGTCAAGACGAAACTTGGCGTGGCGTTGGTAATGAAATGAATCAATATTATTATGCGAGGCGTATGTTGTATCACAATTGTTTTTGTTCACAGGGATGTACACAATAATAATAATAATATAATAAAATATATCTTTATTCAAATAAGGTCATACATTGCATAATAATAATGTAAAGTACAAAATAATGGATGCCTGAACTAGGTTACAGTTAAAATTGTACCTGTATTTCAGGCTTTTATGATCTAAAATAAATATACAATATCTTCTATAGGCACCTATTTCTTAACGAGTTGGGCCGAGGTATTTCTCGTGAATTTGTTTTGGAGTGTTTCAACGAGGGCTCACTTACCAGAGCCTATTATTCTGTATACTGGTAGAATATATTAACCTCGTACTAACAGTGTTGTAACTAATTCTGCTAAATTTTAAAGCTTGCCAAAAGAATTTGGCTTTAGCCACAAGTATATTTTAAAGACGTAGAACTGAGGGTCCACCAACTGATTAGATTTTCTTTAATTTTAATCATTCAATAGAGCTCAAATTTTTGTAGGTAGTCCTACAAATTACCTTCTAAATATTTTACCATTCATCAAAATTATTTAAATTGTGGTAAAAACCTAAGTTTTCCACTGTGGCCTCCCGTAGGGCACGCACGTCAGCGTAGTGCAGGACAGTGCGCGAATCGCCAAACACCAAAACGATACAGAAAGGTAGCTACTGCTTATGGGATGATACTCTGGAGGAGCTCGATGGCGCAAGTGGTTAGCGCGTTCGGCTACGATAGTTGAAGTTAAGCAACTTTCGCAGTGGTCGGTCATTGGATGGGTAACCAAAAATTTAGTATCTCGAGCTCCTCCGTGCTTCGGAAGGCACGTTAAGCCGTTGGTCCCGGCTGCATCTGCAGTCGTTAGCACCCACCAATCCGCACTGGGTCCGCGTGGTGGGTTATGGCCCAATCTCCCTATTCCATCCATAGGGAAGGTCTGTGCCCCAGCAGTGGGGACATTAATAGGCTGATGATGATGATGATGACTCTGACAAGCTCACTTACTGCGGGGAAGCGCTATTAGGCTGCTGTCTTATGAAGAATACCCTCCAGCTTCCTCCGATTTGATACTTAGTACATCCATTAAGAATTTCACTTATTAGCAAATACCACAGAACACAGAAGAGGTTAGAAGGGTGCTCATAGATCGTTTGTACAGGAACTGATGTCGCGGACTCGCCCCCACCGTTAGCTGTTAAGCTAATAGCCAATCAAATGACGCGACATCAAACAATCCACCCAATCAGCACCCGAAAGCAACGACGCAATCAGAACCAAGTTTTGGTTAAGTTAGGAGTATTGGCTCACACATAACTGTGGAGCGCCTGCCTCGCTCATAAGGCCCTTAATCATAATCAAAATCATTTATTCAGTTTAGGCTGTTACAAGCACTCATGAATGTCTAGAAGCTACGCCATCGGTTCGTAAATCTACGGCGGGTGACCTTGTACTAAGAAGAACCGACAAGAAACTCAGCAAGGGCTATTTTTTTCTCCCTGTTTTATTTATTTACAGAGTCGTCGAAATTGAAAAATGACTTCAGAGATGATTCATGAAGTCACCTTTCATTAGATAATTATTAAATGTACATTAATTGTTTACCTGCATTTTGATTGCTGCGTCATACAGTATAAATACAAATAGTGTTATTTATATTAAGTGTGACTAAACATTAACTTCAATATTAAGGAAGTTAGGGCAGACTCATCTCCGCTGACAGCACCCCTTCTAACCTCTTCCTGTATTCTGTGGCATATACCTTATCCATATCCTTACTTAGGGTACGGCCAGAGTGCACTCAGATTCAGATTCAGACTCAGAAAACAAGCGCACCTGGCAAGCCTAGGACATAGGATAGTTTCTATAGAAGGTAAAAAGGTGGGAAATTATTATGGGAAACTATTTTTTCCACGCAGACGAAGTCGCGGAGTTCGATGGCGTGGGTGGTTAGCGCGTTCGGCTGCGATCGTTGTAGTTAAGCAACTTTCGTAGTGGTCGGTCCTTGGATGGGTGACCAAAAATCTTTTATTTTGAGTTCCTCCGCGCTTCGGAAGGCACGTTAAGCCGTTGGGCCCGGCTGCATCTGCAGTCGTTAGCACCCGCCAATCCGCACTGTCCCGGGTGGGTCATGGCCCAATCTCCCTTATAGAAGGAAAACAAATTATGAATCACGATCTTTAAAAAAAACGTTAGCAAATATCTCAATATGAATGGGCACGTGCCTCGTCATTCGCACGGGGATTAATCACCGCACAAAAAATGAATAGATAACTAACTAGGCATTTAACGACTTAATGAGATGTAACACTAGTAATGAGCTAATCAGATGATTCTGAGATGTGGTATAACTTCTCGTGAAATATTACGTAGGTTGAGCAAACGACATCTATTGCCAAATGAATATATGAGTAGACTCATGCCATTATCCACCAGGCCAGTCATGTAAGCTTCAAAAATAGGCAGGGCCGGATTTAGGATTGTGGAGGCCCCGGGCCACTTAGGATTTGTATGCTTATTGACCCATCGAAATGTTGTTATTTCTTAAGCTGTTGTGGAGGCCCCTGGGCCACGGCCCCACCTGCCCTGCCTTAAATTCGGCCCTGGGTAAAGGTAAAAGAGCAAAAAAAAAATATCAAAGGAAAAGATGACTAGTTGGACTAGTTTACTAGTTGGAATTTGAAAGTTTTTTTTTTCCGAAGTCTCTATTGTGGGGGCCCCCGTTTGTGGAGGCCGGCTTTCGCCCCGGTTGCCCTCCCCTAAATCCGGCAGTGAAAATAGGGATAATGTTACATAAAATTTTCATGGTTAGACAATATAGTAATTTATGTTATTTACGGGATTGTTACCATGTAACTTGTTTTAGCGAGTTTCAGATTTTTCCACAGTGTTGCAAACGCCATGATCACGGAGTAACTGAAAACGTCACAGTCCCGTAAATAACATAAATTACTTTATTTATGGTTATAATGTGATTCAACTAAGAATAGGACCTACTGGGCGCCATATTGTGATGTCATACCAAATAGGTAGAGTGACCCATACCCACCTACCAATCCGCACTGGGCCTGCGTGGTAGGTCATGGCCCAATCTCCCTATTCCATCCATAGGGAAGGCCTGTGCCCCAGCAGTGGGGACATTAATAGGCTGATGATGATGATGATGATGAGGTAGAGTGAGCAAAATAAAAAGATTTATTAAATAAAACTTATTTACTAAGATTAAGTGAGAAAAAGCATCAGTTTTTTTTAATAAGATTGAAACAAAAACACCGATTTTAATAATATTTATTTATTAAGACTGTGAGAAAAACCATTAATCAGAGTCTAGCTCTTCTATTCCACTCATCTCTGCATTACTGCCGGAGGAGTTATGAATAATCATGCATTATTACTAGGTCACATACGAACATGCATCCTTTATGTAAAAGAAGGTTTGAAATCGAGTTTCTGAACGCAACTTAAAGTGACATTTGGTTGACGATTTAGGTTATCAACCGTTAATGGCAAAAGCTCAGTAAGTGAAAAAAAAAATCAACTGATATTACTTATCAATATTTGTTATTATTTGCTTACAAATGTTTGGTTTTCATTCTTGAATTAGCGGAGAGCTAAAAAAGGGTTCAGGATTTATTTTGTAAACCGTACTTTTCAAGCGACATTTGACAGATAGACGTCATATGGCTTTCCTATTCTTATTTGAATCGCATTATACATGAATTAAAGCTGAAAACTCTATGAATATTGGAAACAACTACTATGGTTTTTTCTTCATCTAAACTAATTTTCCGTCTGAGGAGTGTAAAGCCTTCGGGAGAGAATTTTGAAAAATCCATCCTTAGTCCACCTCTATACCCCTAGTCGCAGACCCCTCTTTCCCAGTGGGCACTTTGGGCAAGTGCTCAGGGTCCCGCGATCGATAGGTACCCACCTCAGATCAAATATAAAGTCCCTAGTTCCTGTTAGATCACCAAACGGGGGTCATAGGGGCCCCATTATCCTAATATGCCTAGGGCCTCCAATAGGTCAAAGACGGCACTGCCTAGACGTGCCAAATTTGGAGTCTCTAGACCTAGCAGTTTGGGCTTTGCGTTGATAGTCAGTTTCTTCTTTTATACTGGTCCGCAAAGAAACCTGGTCACCCGCTAGTAACTTCAAACTCTGATTTGATTTTCTCAAAATAAAAAAATATAACTCAAAAAAGAAAAAATTTGACGACCTCCGTGGCCGAGTGGTTTGTACGCCGGGTTTCATGGTGTCGCCGACTCGAGAGGTCCCGGGTTCGAATCCCGTAAGCATTTGTACTCCAGTCATGGATGTTTAATATGTATTTCTATATATATACTTATATATGTACAGTATGTGTTCCATCCGTTACCCTAGCATCCCATAACACAATCCTTACAGTGCTTACTTTGGGGCTAGGCTAATTGGTGTGAGTGTTGGAAATATTCATTATTATCGTTTAAATGACATTGCTCGTTCCCCATACATTGAATGCCCTATAACGCCCAGCAATGAGAAAATGCTAGTTGTGTTCGGAATCATTCATAAACTCTAATTAAGCATTTGTTGAGATACGGACAACTTGAGGAACCGTGGCCTACTACAGAATGTATTAGATTTTGAGGTTATAATTATTATACTTAATCGTAAAAGATGTACACTTTATATATTCTGAATAGATTTAGTTTTTACCTCTATGTAAGCACTTAAATAATATGCATTAAATGAACATAAAATGCAATTAATAATAAAAATAATAAATGCTTATATTCATATTGATTTGAGTGTTGTCAGTTGGCACCTATGATACCTATACCTACCTGTAGTAGGTAATAATAGATTTCTTTTCAAATGAAATGTTCAGTCTTTCCATTTACCTGTTTCTATATTTTACTATCGGTAATTAGGTATGTACCTGGTTATCAATATGATTTTCATAAAAATAAACAGATATTACATGGGATGGGAGTATAAACTATCTTTACATAATTTCAGAAATAATCTTTTTATAAATATAATATAAATACTAGTAATAAGTATTATTGACTAAGGTACCTAGTTCTATTTTTATGGTCGCCTATATTGCATTTAATAAGGTAAACAATCTTGGCACAACTTTTTAACAGAATCACCCGTTTAATAATAAAATATTAACGAAGCCAATAAACTATTAAAATAAATCGTTATTATAGACTGAAACCTATTGAATCTAGTTATCAGTTGATTTTTAATGCTGTATTTTCAATAAAAAGGAGTGCCAAGTTGGATGAACAGACTGTAGTATCTAGTAACAGAACTTTAATTTTTTATTTTCTTAAACAGATTGTCCGTTTACAATGATTAATTGCTATTAAGTTAAAAAAATAATAGAAAAATAATAGTGAAGGACATTCTTTTGGGCATGCTAGGGCCGATTTCGTCGATGTCCTTTGACTCACTCTTACCTTTTACCTCAAATAAACGTGAGTGAAACCGCAGTGCACCTCTTGTTGTGACATTACTGTAATAGTTATACATACGAAAGTTACCTCTTTCTTATTATTAGTCATACATAAGTATAGGTACCTACTACATCAGAAAAAAAACCACTTACGCAAATAAATAAATTAAAATATCAAATGCCACTCTTGTCTTTTCAAAGCCACACCCTAAGGACATTAACCAACCAAAGGTAAATTTACCGATGGTCTTTGTCAAACATTTTCTATCAGCACATGACATTTTATTACCTGTTTCCAGCGAATATACAAGGTAATAAATAATTCTAGTAAAATAAAAGAATGGGTAAAATCTAATACATAATTAACATAATGCTATTGTTGAATTCCCCCATTGCAAAAGCGTGTGGCTACCAGTTGGGGTTTTTGATGTTCAATTGTTTTTTTTCATATTTTTTTTTGTATCTTGACCTATTATCGTTTTTAGCTCGCACCACCACGTTGCCTCTAACTAGTTTTCACACTCGTCATCGTAAAATATTGGGAAATACAATATATAAAATATTGCCGTAGATGACCAAAGGGTTTCTGACTAAACTTGTCTAGTAGCGTTCAAAGCTTCGCCTAATATCACGTAATAACATACTGCGAACCGTTTCAAGGTGAGAAGACGCACTTGCCGCGGTCAGTTAGATTGACAAAAAAAATATAGTTACTCAATCACCCAACAAAAATCCCAACTTGTTGACACGTGCGTGCGTTTATGTAGAATGCTAGACGCAGGTGATTCTGTTAATAAAATCTGACGCCTGAATTCGACATCTCCAATTTCAGAATTTAAAACATTTATTATTTAAATGCATTACTACGTCATTACACGGCAACATATCGCTATCTATGTTGAAGCATAAGTGCATGATTGAAGGAGATAGTAGTAAATAATAACATTTGTTAAAATTTTATAGCATACTTAAGACCTGCAAAATTTTCACGCGCGGATCCGTAATGGATCCGATTAATAATTGAATTTTGGTTTGACAACAAGTCTGTGTGCTGCACATTTAAAAAGTTAGAGTGATAGCGGGTTTTCTGCTCGAATTGGAATGCCTATCTGATGAAGTAAGTGACCAAGGGTAGATGGATCAACGTCCCATAACATCCAGGGCAGATCACTTGGAAGTAATCCCGACCGAGAGTAATGCCAATTGCGACATCAAACACCAAGTATAAGTCGCGGCACGAAACTCTAGCGCTGACCATTTTTTTTTACAACACTCACACCAATTAGCTTAGCCCAAGCTAAGCACTATAAGGCTTGTGGTGGTATGGGATACTAGGGTAACGGATAGAATACATATACTGTACATATATAAGTATATTTATATAGAAATACATATGAAACATCCATTGACTGGAGTACAAATGCTGGTATTCATCACACAAACATCTGCCCCCACCGGGCTTCGAATCCGCGACCTCTCGAGTCGGCGACACCATGAAACCCGGCGTACAAACCACTCGGCCAAGGAGGTCGTCAATTCATTATTACATTACTGACCATTATGACGACCTCCGTAGCCGAGTGGTTTGTACGCCAGGTTTCATGGTGTTGCCGACTCGAGAGGTCCCGGATTCGAATCCCGGTGGGGGCAGATGTTTGTATGATGATACCAGCATTTGTACTCCAGTCATGGATGTTTAATATATATTTCTATATGAATATACTTTTATATGTACAGTATATGTATTCTATCCGTTACCCTAGCACCCCATAACACAAGCCTTACAGTGCTTACTTTGGGGCTAGGCTAATTGGTGTGAGTGTTCGAAATATTTATTTATTATTGTGCAGAGAGTTGAGGAGCTCGATGGCGCAGGTGGTTAGCGCATTCGGCTGCGATCGTTGTGGTTAAGCAACTTTCGCGGTCGTCGGTCATTGGATGGGTGACCAAAAATTTCTATCTCGAGTTCCTCCGTGCTTCGGAAGGCACGTTAAGCCGTTGGTCCCGGTTGCATCTGCAGTCGTTAGCACCCACCAATCCGCACTGGGCCCGCGTGGTGGGTCATGGCCCAATCTCCCTATTCCATCCATAGGGAAGGCCTGTGCCCCAGCAGTGGGGACATTAAGAGGCTGATGATGATGATGATGATGATGATTGTGCAGAAGTAAAAATTGCGCGGGTGGGCGTGCGTTGCGCCGATTAGCTCTCCAGTTGTATCCATGAGCAGCTATCCGCTCCGCTTTTTGTTCAGCGCTAGAATTATGTTCCGCGACCTGTAAACCACTATGTATTTTGAACTGAGTAGACGGCTTCTTGGACGTCGACAACACATTGCGACACACGAATCTCTTATCTATTAGACAAGTCCGTCCGTCTGTGGTGCTGTTTCAGCGGCCAAACCGTAAGAGATAGATAAAGAGAATATTTAAGTTATAAGTTAAGAATAGTCTGATAAGACTACAAACCGGATTTGAGTAACGTAGCACTTCCGGTTTTCGAGAAATCAGGTTTTGGTGAACATTTGGTTCACTGGTTTGCTAGTATAGTTCTAACCATACCAACTGTATGAAAGCGATCGCACCACAACACAACACGTAAGATAAATAAAGTTCTGCGCTGGCTTTACCTCACCTAATGTTAAATGGTGATAAAGTCCAGACTCGAAAATAGCTGGTACAGCAGTTATAAACTGCCACACCTACCATCCCATCTTACAGCCCTACAGAAATGCTTCTCCACGCCTCTCTTAAAGGATCCCAGATTGTAGAAAGCACGTGTACCCATGTGCGAATAGTACGATAAAGAAATGAGTCACTAACTTCTTGGTTCATGTAGGAATAGTGGCCACAGTAAGTCGGTGGTAACGTAGGCCAGCGCGCGTAGTCCTCTGAAGAAAAGAAGATGGAGGGATAAGTGAGAATAATTCCTCAGAACGTTTGCCGTGGTATAGAAGGTAGAATGCGCTGAATTGCTTTGATTGCCACTTTTAAAAAAGTTTTTTTTTACTGCGATATGTACTCCTTAAGAGGAGCTCGATGGCGCAAGTGGTTAGCGCGTTCGGCTGCAATCGTTGAAGTTAAGCAACTTTCACAATGGTCGATTGGATGGGTTTTGAATATTTACTATCTCGAGCTCCTCCGTGCTTCGGAAGGCACGTTAACGTCCCGGCTGCATCTGCAGTCGTTAGCACCCGCCAATCTGCACTGGGCCCGCGTGGTGGGTCATGGCCCAATCTCCCTTATAGAAGGAAAACAAATTATGAATCACGATCTTTATAAAAAACGTTAGCAAATATCTCAATATGAATGGACACGTGCCTCGTCATTCACACGGGGATTAATCACCGCACAAAAAATGAATAGATAACTAACTAGGCATTTAACGACTTAATGAGATGTAACACTAATAATGAGCTAATCAGATGATTCTGAGATGTGGTATAATAACTTTTCGTGAAATATAACGTAGGTTGAGCAAACGACATCTATTTCCGAATGCATATTTGAGTAGACTCATGCCATTATCCACATAAGCCGTTGGTCCCGTCTGCATCTGCAGTCGTCAGCACCCACCAATCCACACTAGGCCTGCGTGGTGGCTCATGGCCCAATCTCCCTATTCCATCCATAGAGAAGGCCTGTGCCCCAGCTGTGGTGCATTAATAGGCTGATGATGATGTACTCCTAAGATGGAAACTACAATTTGAGCGGAAATCCGCTATGATTTCTTAGCAGTATTCGTATATGTATTTTTAACTGTTTGAATATACCACAGCTTTGAATGTCTGCTGTAAAGAGGTTAATGACCTTTTTTACGTCTGGAAAATGCCTTACGCATCCTTCAACAACTGGGGGAGCGAGAAGAAGGTATGTGGGACTCCTCCCTGTCCTCTTCAGCCAGCCCTGGAGCTCGCTGATGTGAACAGGGCCCTACCTACGCCCTGAACAGGGCCACTAAAAACCAGACAATACTCCTGCACCGTCACCCGACACGCACTATGAGGACCGCGGTCCCCCTAGTGCATACCGAGAGGGTGTGGTCGCGGAACCCGTCTCCGAATGGCCGCGCAGAGGTTTATGACCTAAAGACTTGTATATATTTTTAAAAACAAACGATTAAAAGAACTGATGGGACGTATTTTGATTAAGTAATGACTAGCAAACCAGTGAACCAAATGTTCACCAAAATCTGATTTAAAAAAATGTATTTAATTAATTGAGAACTTCGGAGATTTTGTGTGGTTTCGTTTGAAATTCGTGATTTCTCGAAAACCGGAAGTGCTACGTTACTCAAATCCGGTTTGTAGTCTTATCAGACTATTCTTAACTTATAACTTAAACATTCTCTTTATCTATCTCTTACGGTTTGGCCGCTGAAACAGCACCACAGACAGACGGACGGACGGACAGACAGACTTGTCTAATAGATAAGAGATAAGAGAAAAAAAAAAGAATTGGGTGAGTAGTTAACACAATCAATTTGGTGTGTAATGGGACGCCATGGGTGACGAATTCGCGAAGTAGCAACGGTCCCGGCCTACCAGTCAAGTGTGAAGGCAAGGTAAATAATACAGCGCGATGCCGACAGTTAGGTTTTTATGAACCCGGTTAAGATACACGTGGCGCGGGCACCTTAAAATAGATGAGGCGAAACAATAGCAATTGTGCCCTGGTTAGTTACAGAATGGAAAGTTCTGTGCCCCCTTTCATTTTCAAGATTAGCTCGTGCAGAAATCTTGTATCAATAGCGATAAGACGGAGACAACGATGAGCGAGCGCAGTTCGTCATCGTCATCATCATCGGCCTTTTAATGTCCCCACTGCTGGGGCACAGGCCTTCCCTATGGATGGAATAGGGAGATTGGGCGACCCACCACGCAGGCCTAGTGTTGATTGGTGGGTGCTGACGACTGCAGATGCAGCCGGGACCAACGGCTTAACGTGCCTTCCGAAGCACGGAGGAACTCGAGATAGATGTTTTTGGTCACCCACCCAATGACCGACCACT
Organism: Chilo suppressalis; assembly: GCA_902850365.2. NCBI lineage: Eukaryota > Metazoa > Arthropoda > Insecta > Lepidoptera > Crambidae > Chilo > Chilo suppressalis. The sequence goes on along the minus strand of OU963905.1, from coordinate 751,758 downwards.
GCGAATGTTGCTTAACTTCAACCATCGCAGCCGAACGCGCTAACCACCTGCGCCATCGAGCTCCTCGGGTAACTATATGCATTCTCAGTTTCAGTTTTCAATCATTTTCAGCTGGAAAAATGCATTTACAAAGGTTTTTGGTTACATGTTGCTGTATACATTGTTCGAAAGTTCAAAATTATGTTGGAGGATGCATGGTGGGCCTGTGTATACTGGCTGTATATAAATAGTTGATTGCCCTGTCACACTATGGGTTTGACACAATTGAACAATCCACTATTTTTTTCGGAAAATTATACCAATGTCACGGCGTGTGTGTTTTATTCGAGGTTTTTCACCGCAGAACGTGACACTTTTTCGTGCGTGCAACCGGTGTTCAGCGATTTTAAACTCATGTATACCACAAATTCATTGAAATATTAGGCCATACATTTTGTATTTCTTTATTTATTATTATTTACTAATTTAGTACACACAATAAAACAGATAAGTAGAACAAGAACGAGAAATTTGTACAAGGGCAATGCTTATTTCATATTGAAATTACTTCCAGCAGGCCCGCGAATAGAAAGAACCCTTTCGATAGTTATCATAAAATGAGTTGTTTTTTTTTTCGAAATTTCACAAGTTTGATTCCCAGTTGTAACAGGCGATTAAAAAAAAACTGTGAATGCAGTTCTCGTTATTATTAAAAATGAAATGATGTCTTCTTTCAGTAAAATATCCTATCTTCAATATTTAATATACTTTCCCTCCGTGTGAAGTTGCCGTGGGACGCCCTGTATATATCTAAATTTTCAATGGGTCGAACTATTTAAGAGATACATTTTCACTGTACATTATATTCGTGTAACTTTTATTGTTTTTGAAATGCAGGCCAAAATGGCTCGCAGATGAAAGATTTTTTATTTGTATATTTTGGCCAATTCACTCAATGATTACATAAATTGTTATCTGCGTGTTATTATCATGTATGAGCTATATTATTGTAAAGTTTCATTAAAATCCATTCAATATTTTTAGGTGAAAGAGTAACAAAGCTCTATACAAACGTAAGATTGAAATTAAAAGCATAAGTGGTTAATATACAACTTTAAATCGTTGTAGATCCTAAACAGTCTAGGTGTATGAAACCTAATCATGATTTTTGATTATATTTTGTCAACTTATTTTTTTTACTTCGTCAAAAACAATTTACAATATGGCGCCTAATTGTCCCCATATTGAATTTTGATTACTATCATATCTTTAGTAGCACTCCACAAGTTAAGCAAAGTGTGCCACAAAGGAACAAACATACATATATAGACTGTTAAACACTATACCCTGTCTGCGCGTCGCGCTTCGCGCTCTTGCATTGCGCAGTCGGGTAAAAAAGCCGTCAGTCTGTGCCTCCTGAATATAAATAACAAAATACAATACTTACATAAACAAAACCTATATATATATCTATATAGATGTACAAATAAACATATATACTTTAATAAAATATATGTGTTAAAAAGGAGAAGCAATACAGTTCAGAAACAGTGTTTCAAGAGGATAGATAGTGGTAGGGATGCAAAGTCTTTTGAAATATCGATATTTATATCGAAGTCAGGCAAATATCGATATCCGATATATCGACCATTTTAACTCGATATTATCGATATATCGATATTTTTTTCTTTTTTTTGCTTTATATTAAGTTTGCAAAGCAAAAACCTAAAATTAAGGATGCAAAGGTTTCCGAAATATCGATATTTATAATGTGGGCAGGTAAATATCGATATCCGATCAGATATGTCAGCCATTCCAACATTTCCAACACGATATTTTCTATATTTTTTTATAGCGCTGTAAGAAGTATCAAATCAAAAGCAATTTCGAATCAAAGATATTTATTTTGTTTGAAATATTTGCACGCAGCCAAAATCAGAATAGATAATCAAATGAAAAACAATTGTTATGAATTAGTAAAAGCTACACATCAGGCTTCAGAATAGGGTAAGCCCAAAGCTTTCAAAATTACTATACCTATCTTACTTTCTTGACTTGGCGAGCTTAAAAAATTTACGATTTGTATAAGATTCTTAATTTTATTTTGTGTTATATTAGAATGATATTAAATTTCAATTAATCAGTAGTTGACAATTATCTAGAAAAAGAGGCAAGGATTTTATTTAAGTGCATGAGTTACTATTAGGTATACGATTATACCTATATACGTTGGTGTCGATTCTGGCTTGATAAATAGATTCTGTATAGAGAATGACAAGGATACACTGTTGTCAAATTTAATTTTAGGTTTAGAGAAACATGCCAGAGTCTTCACCAGTTTAGTATATTTCTTGGGGTTCGAGATTTTTTTAATACATCTATAAGCTCTTGTAATTTCAAAGCAATAGTTATTTCGATATTATTCAATTTAGATAGTCGTAGCAGGTAAATTAATTGATATTATTGTGTTCAAATTAAGTCTACGAAATATCGATATTTTGGAATTTCCGATATCGATATTATCGATATCAGTGAATTTTAAATATCGATATAAATATCGATATTTTGGTCTCGTTATTATCGATAATATCGATATTCCGATATATCGTTGCAACCCTAGATAGTGGTTCCTTCAACCGTTTTTTGAATGTAGCAACAGTTGGGCTGTCTCTGATTCCTGCTGACAGCGAGTTCCACAAGCGGACGGCATGTACCGTAAAGGAGCATGATGCAAATTCGGTTTTATGCACAGGACATTTAAGCAGTGATTTGAGATGGGACCTGCAAGGAACATTAGGCGAGTGGGTGAAAGAAAACCGCTCCCGAAGATAGGAAGGGTATGAAGGATTATATAGGACTAGCCGTGCCCCGCGGTTTCACCCGCGTTTTTCTCGTTTCCGTGAAAATCGGTATTTTGAACACAAAATCGGTTATTGTGATTAAACTATGATAGCTAGATATATGTTCTTGCGGACTTTTTTGTAGGTCTTAAAGGGATCTACAAACCCGTAGTACATCATTTTGTTCTATTGTCAATAGTTTTTGCAGCGCACGCAAAATACGTTTTCGATTTTACACCTTGTGTTACAAAATAGCAATTCTATTACGGATCCCTAATTTTGAAAAAAAAATATAGCCTGTAGCCTTCCTCGATAAATGGACTACCCAACACTGAAAGAATCATTCAAATCGGACCAGTAGATCCAGAGATTAGCGCGTTCAAACAAACAAACTCTGCAGCTTTTTAATATTAGTATAGATATTCAAGAGGAGACAAAGGACTCTGACATTCCTGCGCAGACATATGGGGAGCCACTTGAGTTCCTTTCGAAAGTTGGGAGACGTGATCAAACTGTGGAATATATTGTCGCCAGCAGTGTTTCCGGAGCAATACGGCCCAAAAACCTTCAAAAAAAGAGCGTACTCCTTCCTTAAAGGCCGGCATCGCATTTGTGATACTCCTGGTGTTGCAAGTATCCATGGGCGACGGTGATCACTTACCATCAGGTGAGCCGTCTGCTCGTATGCCGCCTATAACATTAAAAAAAAAAAGTTGTATTTTAAAACACGTGCCAAATGTATGCAAAACACGAATTTATTCATGTGTTCTGGTTATCATGGTTTGCTTGAGGTGTGGGTCGTTTGATGACGTCAAACGCATTTATTGCTCTACGACGTGACGTCACGTCGCATTCAACCGATATTATGTCAACACATCAAGTCTCGTGTGTGGAGTTGTCAGTGTTAGCAGGTTTTTAACACGCATTGAATTTTTTATTGAGCCCATTTAATATTAAGCTCCCATTTACATAGAACCAACAACAGAGCTGGTGTGGCTTGTGAAGCGGCTGAAAAAGCAAAAGCATGCAAATACAGGGGTCTAGGCTCCGATTATGATTTCGTCCCATTCGGTGTCGAGACCCTTGGTCCGCGGGGTCCTAGCGCTATGAGGTTTTTTAAGGAAATATCAAAAAGGTTAGTCGACATCACAGGAGACCGAAGAGTTGGCAGCTACCTCGGACAACGAATTAGTCTGGCTATTCAAAGGGGGAACATTGCCAGTATCTTCGGAACCTTGCCTAAAGGGACTCCTTTTAGTAATATATTTTAGTTATTATAATTATATATTTTAAGGTTTTTAGTTTAAGGTTCATTGTTCCTGTATATATTAATGTACATATATTTAGCTGAATTATAGTAGGAAGTAATAATTATAATACCTAAATTATATGCAGTTGCAAAGATTTCAATCGTTAGATATGGCCTGACACCGAAAAACTGTGGCCATATTATGAAATGACGGCCGTTTTGACATTTGGGGATGTTTAACCGCTGCTCCCCTCTAACGGAACGGAGTAATTAAACGACGATACGTCAACTTATCAGCACTATATTTGGTAAATATTCACAATTATAAAATACAATTTGTACGGACGAAATTTTCATCTGAATACTATTTTTAGAATGACAATTAAAAATTCAACAGAAAATATCAAAAAGAACATAATTATAAAACTTAATTTCTAATGTGCCTGTATGGCGACATGGACCAACTTTTATGCGGTGCAAAGTCGCCACAGACACATTTCAATAGTGAAACGAAACGGGCTTACTCTTGAATCTGTTAGGAGCATTTCTATTGAGAAAGTCCACGTGCTGTAATTGGTAGCACCCTCCAGTTTTTCTATTAACGCCGTAGTCGACGTCGACGACTGAGAAGACCTCGATACCGCTGACGAATCTTCGCATTCAGCCATTTTTGAAGTTATACTTCTTTAGGCGCGTTATGAAAAAATGATGAGAGTGAAATTTTAAGATGCGCGCGCATCACTGTAACACAAAATTTTAACAGCATAAAGTTGGTCGCTTTAGCGACCTACTTCATGCGTTACTTTTGTGTTTACCGCACATTAAGAAAATCTACCAACAAAATAGAAATAGAATCTCTATTTAGTTAGTGCTAACGACTGCATTGTGAAGGCCTATCAAAAGTATTTATTAATCTGGAACAACGGAACCAAAGCGCGATTCAGGAGACTACAGCGCCATCTCTTGACCATTGGTGTAGTAGAACCAAAAACCACATCTTTATTTTTTGTAATAAAGTAACAGTTATAGGTATTCATATTTATAATATTTATCCACATGTTTCTAGTTTGTATATTTGGAACACGTGTTTGAGTTTCATACAAGTGCAAATCACATAATATGTTCTAAAAATTATATTCAGTAGCGATTTTAATTGAATATTTTGATTATTTATTTATTTTTTCAAATTAAAACTGAACTTTATTGACTGTGTCCTTTTCCAGACTTTTTATTAATTTATTGTAATAAATTATTTGCATGCTATTAAAAACTAATTTTAAACGATGCCAAAGAAGGATAACTTCTCACGCGCCTACATAAGTACACGCACCCATTTTTTTAATAGATTTTTAACTAGGAGCAAACTCTGAATTAAAAAAAACTGCGTTTAATAGTCCATAATCTTCTAAAATAAATCATTTTAAGCAGTAAAAGACACAGTGGAGAGGCAGACATATTTATTATATATTAAGAGTGACAGATGTAGAAATTGACAATATGTAAAAAAGTTTAAATAGCGGTCAAGGATGTTCTATTGTACCAAAGAGATTTTCTACACATCCAATGACCGACCACTGCGAAAGTTGCTTAACTTCAACGATTGCAGCCGAACGCACTAACCACCTGCGCCATCGAGCTCCTGCATCAATATCAGTGTCTATATAAATATCAAACCACGCATTTGGTCATATCTATCCTTTCATTAGACGTTCAATGAATTTGCGTCAAAGTAATAATAATAATAAATTTTTATTTTCTCATACCACAATCTAAATAAAACTTACATGTAGCAATGGTTCAATGTAGCAGATTGTGGTGGGCTGATACCTGAACTAGGAAAAATCCTGTATCCCAGGTTATCAACCCTCCACCCCAAGCAATGGTCAGAAAACTTATGAATTGTATGTACATAGTGAGATATTTTATAAACAATCAGGATGGGAAGTTTTGACACACACTATTCATATAAAGATGATAAATTCTGAATAAATAATACATTTAGGACATTTTATAACAAGTCAGTAAAAAGTAGTCATCTAAGCTAGCTACTTTGTCAAACCAAACTTTACACGTGCACAGACTAGACTGTTTGTTCATGTTTACAGTCCAGAATGCTACAAAAGGTTATCAGCTGTCAACAGGTTCCCATTACACATGCAAACAGCAGTAATAAACTTGGTTGAAAAACAGGTTTCGAACGAAAACAAAAACAAGCTTTTTTATATTAGACAAGAATTTCCACTTCCCGCCTGTACCCCTAGCACGAACCATTATCGAATTCCAATAGTTTGCGAGTGTGAAATGTCATTGTCAAATGTGTACTGATTTTCAGTTTTTGAAGTTATACTTCTTTAGGCGCGTTATGAAAAAAATATGAGAGTGAAATTTTAAGATGCGCGCGCATCACTGTAACACAAAAGTAACACCATGAAGTTGGCCGCGGGCGCGTTATGAATGTTAGTGTCTAATAATGGTGGATTATTAACCACTAAGTGGTTTATTAGACATCTGTTCGAAAGGTACTTTGAACGATCCACGGAGCTCCATAAGATGATCGCGTTGTCAAAAACAATGTTGGCACGCTCGTCGCCTCTGATCACTGTTTTCATATTTATAATATTTATCCACATGTTTCTAGTTTCTATATAGACACAACGTGTTTTAGTTACTTACAAGTGCTAATTACATATTGACTAATAACTTAAATTCAGTAGTGATTTTAATTGAATATTTTGAATATTTATTTAATTTTTCAAATTAAAACTGAACTTAATTGACTGTGTTAACTATCCTTTTCCAGTCCTTTTATTATTTTATTGTAATTTTAAATTATTTGCATGCTATTAAAAAATATTTTTAATGATGCTAAAGAAGTATAACTTCTCACGCGCGTACATAAGTTACACGCATCCATTTTTTTTTGTTCTGTGACTGTTCCCGTTTTACACAGATTTCGCCAATGTCCCGTAAAATTCAAAATTCAATATCGTTTATTCAGTCTAGGCTGTTACAAGCACTTGTGAATATCGAAAAGCTACGCCATCGGTTCGCAAATCTACGGCGGGAGACCTTGTACTGAGAAGAACCGGCAAGAAACTCAGCAAGGGCTGTTTTTTTCTCCCTGTATTGTATACAGAGTCGTCAAATTGAAAAATGACTTCAATATGAGGTAACTCATAAAGTAGTGAGAGAGACACGATATGAGAGAGGTTGCTCGGTATTTACACAAATAAAGATTTACTATTTTATTCAAATAACCATTCTTCCTTGAGCTTTTATCATTGTTCTTCTGAAAGCGCTGATTTTTAGTTCTCGTTGCGTACTTTGTGCCGCTGCTGTTCAAGTTTCACTACAACATTTGACGATAACATTTTGTTTAAATCTAAAGAAAAGTTTACTAGAAAAAAAAAATCCACGCGGACCAGGCAGCGGACGCATTGGGTTACCTCCAGCCAAGAGATGGCGCTGCCTTGCAGCTTAAGGCTAGGAAAATTTCGACGCGGCTAATAGGGCCGTGGTAGCATAATGGTCAGTGCATTCGCCCGGATAGCGAAGGATGCGGGTTCGAGTCCCGTCCGCTGCCTGGTCCGCGTGGATTTTTTTTTTCTAGTAAACTTTTCTTTAGATTTAAACAACTAGCAGTTAAATGCTTAAAAAATAAATAAAATCATAAATAACATTTTGGATTTGCAAACTATTCGAATTCGATACTGGTTCGTGCTAAGGGTACAGTACCCCTAGCAAGGAACATTATCGATTTCGAATACTTTGCAAACCGAAATGTCAATGTCAAATTTTGTATGGAAACTTGAGCAGCAGCTCAAAGTACGTAACGATAACTAAAAGTCAGTACACATTTTACAATAATATTTCGGACTCGCAAACGATACGAATTCGATTTAAGTTCGTGCTAGGGGTACTAAAGTTTTATTTGGTAAATCGTAAACCGTAATTGTGGCGCCCCGCCGCGTAATGTGTTGATGATTATTTAAATACAAAGTTGGAAACGGCCTTTAAGTTTTATAATGAGCGAACACACCCACCGATTTCGAAACTGGTTCCATCGTCCTTGGTTACGTAGTTGCGGTGACGTCACGGCGCGTGCGCGCCTCGGCTGCGCGGGCGCAGGAAAGAAGTGCGGAAATGCCCGGAAAAACGGCTAATGGTGGGTATTCTCATGCATTTTCTGCGGGAAAACCGTAGCGCGCGGAGATTTATGGATTTTTGCCACTGCGTACCATAACTATGGCTTGATGGTAGCGGTAAATATATTATTGACATTCGCTGTGTATCGGTTGCTACAACAATTTTAGGTTGTATCGTCTTTTAAAAATTTTGTGTTGCGCTAAGTTAAAATGAGGTCAGTGTTTTATGATATGATTGATAATACTCACACTTATACAATTCAAAATTTAAAAGCATAGATATATTTTTCGGATCAAAACAGAAATTTAAAAATGATTTGAGGTTGACACTTTACCCCCCCCCCCCCCCCCATCCCCCGTCCCCAAATAAATATATAACAAATACCCTTGTTATTTTTAATTTTAATTATATATACATATACATATGTATTGTTTATTTTTATGCATGTTTTTATTCATTTGGTTTGATTGCAGATACATGAATGTTTTTTAGACTCGTACCCAATTAGTGATTTTTCTCGGGTAATATCAAGTTTTCATTCCTTTCACCCGCTTTGTTTCATCACCTAAGATTGAAGACTATTTCATCAATGTTTTGACGTGACAACGTCTTAAATTAGGTTGCGGCTGGGAGTCACTTATGAAAAAGTGTAACGCTCGGTAACGTTACGATGAGTCTCTCGTGTTAAGTTTAAGTTTACATGTACAATGTTTTAGTAAACAAAATATATTTCTATAGTTAAAATTTGTGCAATTCTTATTTTCATTCAATTCCTTGTTCCTATTGTGCAATTTAATTATATTCATATCAATAAATATTCTACCGAGAAAAAGACGTTGTCACGTAAAATCTTCGCCCGTAAAACCGACTTTACAGGCAACCATTTTTTTTTTCTTTATATGTTTTCTTTTTGGTAAATAAGGTTTACTTATGTTATTCAGCTGTGTACATTTTTGCTGGCCTTTGGCTGTTTAATGTACCTTTACAAATAAAATAAAATAACTAACAAGACTTCTACCTAAATCTTCTTGAGAATCCAGATGATACATAAAGAAAACTTAGAAAGGGGAAGAATAAGACAGCAGCGAAATTTGGATAGTACCTAATTACTACCCATCAAGAGACTTGTACCCTACCAGAAGAGAATTTCAAATTATATATCAAACAGTTTTTGTTGTTTTATTTAGTAAAATAAAATTATACTTTATTGAAATCTCTTTGGAATCTTCCACTAGAATAGAATAGAATAATCTTTATTTGCATTAAATATGTTGTCATGTCGCTATATCAATACAATTAATTAGAAACTTTATTTCAAATTCTCGCATTATGATTGCTGTGTCATCCAGTATTTAAAAAATAGTGTTATTGCAGTAGATTCGCTTTTGTTGGGTAACATAATGAAATGAGCTATGCAGGCTTTGATTATTTCCTCCATGCAGGTAACCGCAGATAAAATGTATAATGTTTACGTGTTATTTATGGCTTATTATTCGTGTTGTTTACTCGTATTGTGCAATCGACAATAATTAGCCTCAACGAAAGGTTGTTATTTAAATATTGTAACGTACTGCCAGTTAGCGAACAGTCCACATTTCAACTTCTTAAAGAAGAATTCTTCAATAGTTCTATTAAAAAACCCATAATTCACGATAAAGGTACCCGGGCGATCACTCGCGGGTTGCTTGCCACGACAACGGCAATCAACATCTACGGCAGACGCACTGTAGATTACCTGTTACCTCGTCACATAAACAAAATGGACCCAGAATTTAGAGATTCGCTTAATGAAAAAAATATAAAACATAAACTTAAAATGTTGTTTTTAAATAATATTTTATGTGACAATGATGAATTATGATGTGCGGCGAACTGTGACGCATCATTCAAACTTTAGTGGTTTTTCGATGTGTTGTTCATGTAAAAATATATTGATTATGTATATTTAGAAATAAAAAAAAAAAAAACAAAAAAATCATCACTAGCCTTTTAATATAGGGACACAGCTCTTCTTCATTGATGGAATAGGAAGAACAGTCAGATTAACCCACCAAGTGAGTCTAGTATGGATTGGTGGGTGCTAACGAAAGCAGATGCAGTTGGGATCGACGGCTTAAGAGCCCTTTCACATTTTTTGCAAAAAATCGTAATTTTTGAGCGCCTCGTATACCCCATTAGAAAAGATTTTGACTATTTCCAATAGAAGTAAACAGTAGATTTATTCTTCCTTTTGTAAGTTAATGTAGAACTAGCAAACCAGTGAACCAAATGTTCACCAAAACCTGATTAAAAAAAAATGTATTTAATTAATTGAGAACTTCGGAGATTTTGTGCGGTTCCGTTTGAAATTCGTGATTTCTTGAAAACCGGACGTTACTCAAATCCGGTTTGTAGTCTTATCAGACTATTCTTAACTTATAACGTAAACATTCTCTTTATCTATCTCTTACGGTTTGGCCGCTGAAACAGCACCACAGACGGACGGACTTGTCTAATAGATAAGAGATATTTGCAAATACTATTTTCATTTTTTTGTACTGATCATTCTACCGCAGCTAGTTTACGGCAAAAACGATAATATGCACAACTTCAAAAGCCTGAATCTCTAAATAATGTGCAATAAATTAGATCAAATTAATTACTACGACATCAGAAATATGTTTTTGTTGTAACATAATGAACTAGAATTTTGATTTTATATCTCGATTTAATTATCAAAAAAGACATCTAACCTCCGTGAGCTTTCCAAAAAAATAATGCAGGTTTACCTCGTATTTTGATATTGAATTAAATAGAATTACTATCAAAAACTTTTATAAAACTAATCTACCATCATTGAACTACTGAAACATGTATATACTTTTCTATAATTAGTTCATTAATAATTATTTTATAAGACTCGAAACATCACCCGTGAAATTCAATATGACCGGCGCAATTTTGTAAAAGGGCTCTTAACGTGCCGTGAACTAGCATTGGGGCACTTGTTAAAAAGAAGATTTCTAACCGGGTAGTAGACCCGGGCGTCTAGTTGTCAATTAAATATGGGACATTATGGGTCTTTGTTAACGACACCGGCGTTAGCGACAGTTTGGGGTCGGTGCAAGCGTACAAACCGTGTCCGTGAACAAGATTAGTCCCGAATAGAAAACGTGCCAGGGGGCCATTCGCATAACGGAAATGCTATCGCTTACGATTTCATTTTGTTATTTCTAGCCACCTGAGGTTTTCAAATGCTTCGCGCTCTTTTTTATTCTTTTGCATCGGTAATCAGCATCATCATCATCAGCCTATTAATGTCCCCACTGCTGGGGCACAGGCCTTCCCTATGGATGGAATAGGGAGATTGGGCCATGACCCACCACGCGGGCCCAGTGCGGATTGGTGGGTGCTAACGACTGCAAATGCAGCCGGGACCAACGGCTTAACGTACCTTCCGAAGCACGGAGGAGCTCGAGATAGTAAATTTTTGGTCACCCATCCAATGACCGACCACTGCGAAAGTTGTTTAAATTCAACGATCGCAGCCGAACGCGCTAACCACCTGCGCCATCGAGCTCCTCGCATCGGTAATAACAATAATAAAAATAAAAATGATTGGTCCGCCATTTTGGGTATGCCGCCATATTGGATTTAGAATGACGTCACACTGTTAATCATGCATCGTCATCCGAACTGAACGAGCATACCAAATTTCAGCTTAATCGGTTGAGGGCAAGTGCTTTAAAATTGAGTTGTAAGATTTGACCCGAACAAACATACATTGCAAGTTAAATAAAAGCTTGTAAAAATAGGCGTGGGGTATTTGAAAACCTTGGGCGGTCAGAAATAACAAAATAAAATCGAAAGCGTTAGCGTTTTTCAAAGCATTTCCCTTAGGCAAATAGCCCTGTGGACCCGGCGGAAAACAACTCGTTAACAAGCGCCCTAAGATCTAAAATAGCAACAGTTGTTTCATTTCCACGATCGCAGATCGAAAGCGCTTCATCATCATCAACAGCCCATCATAGTCCACTGCTGGACATAGGCCTTTCCAATTGCACGCCACTCAGATCGATCTTGGGCTACTCGCATCCAGCTCGTGCCAGCCACCTTGCGCAAATCGTCACTCCATCGTACCTGAGGTACCTACACTACGTTTGCCTAGACGCGGTCTCCACTCCAGAACTCGTCTACCCCAACGGTTATCGGTTCTTCGGCAAATATGGCCAGCCCACTGCCGAAAGCGCTTGCCCCTGGTCAATTGAGTTCATCAATCCAGCTTAATGCATACCTTTTTTTATGTGAAACTTCAGCACGCTTGACTTGGGAGGTAAGCTGGCGAATGCGTTACGCGTTATGTAAAGAGTGTTCGGGCGAGGCGAACGGGAGTTGAGTGGGGGATGTGAGCAAGAGAAAGCAGTGCGCGCGCACTTTTCTTTCTCTCTTTCTCTTAGAGGTAGTAAATGAAATATGTATATGTACATACATGTATATATTGTACACACATACACATATATATCTTTATATATATAATTCTTCTGTGAGTGTGTATGTCACTGAACTTCTCTTAAACGACTGGACCGATTTTGATGAAATTTTTTGTGTGTGTTCAAGGGGACCTGAGAATGGTTTAGATTCACAATTTTGTCCGCTGGACAACCCCTATTTTTTTAGTGCGGTACGAAGTTCGCTGGGTCAGCTAGTATATATATATATATATATATTTTATTGATAAATTAAACAATTCTGTGTTTACACAGTTGACTGATTCGATATCAATATATGAAATCTTTAACAAAACTTAATGATTAGTTTGCATGACATTCATATACATTACAATAAATTGTTACAGTTTTTGCAATATAATTTCGGCAGATTCACGGATCAGATTTTCCATTCCTCTCACTACACCTTTTGGTCAATTTTAATTCAGATACCATCCATTTGTGTTCATGTAGGCAGTTTGTGAATCAGTTGGGTCTACATGGCTTATCCTGCTCCAGAAGTGCTGGTCGCTTATATCGCCACGGTGCAGTTAATGATTTGGTACGTAGAGCTCTTGCCACGGTTTTTATACCGGCTACATTAGAACCATGTGGTCTATATAGAGATGATGGCAAGAGACCTGACGGTGCTACGCTTGTGCCGTGGAGACTGGGCCACACTTTGGTGAGGGATGTAACTTGCGTAGACACGCTGGCTCCTTCTTATATAGGTACATATAACTTGTACTAAAGTTAGGGCTGGAGCCATCCGTGCTCAGTTTCTCAAGCGTCGTAAATACTCTTCTATAACTGAAGATTTAATTTAGTCTTTTGTATAAATTGCATGCCATTTATGGTAAAATATGTAGAATCTATTTGTATACATGTCATCTTATTGTACCATATTTTTTGCAATAAATAAATCTAAATCTAAGATTATGATTATGATTTTATTTATTATTTAAGCATTTAACTGCTAGATGTTTAAATCTAAAGAAAAGTTTACTAGAAAAAAAAACCACGCGGACCAGGCAGCGGATGGGACTCGAACCCGCATCCTTCGCTATCCGGGCGAATGCACTGACCATTATGCTACCACGGCCCTATTAGCCGCGTCGAAATTTTCCTAGCCTTAAGCTGCAAGGCAGCGCCATCTCTTCGCATTGTAGGTAAATGCGGCTAATAGGGCCGTGGTAGCGTAATGGTCAGTGCATTCCCCCTTATAGCGAAGGATGCGGGTTCGAGTCCCGTCCGCTGCCTGGTCCGCGTGGATTTGCGGCGTTAGCTTTCGAGACGTTAGGGTCGGGGTCGGCTGACATGAAGCGGTTTATGAAGGATATGTCGAATCGACTGATTCTCTCTTCGGATGATCAGAGGGCTGGCGGCTATTTCGCGCAGAGAATCAGTTTAGCCATTCAGCGAGGTAATGCTGCCAGTGTTCTGGGTACCATGCCCCAAATTGGAATTTTGGATGACATATTCTTCTTGTGAATATATATATTAATATTTTAGGGTTAATTTTAAATGATAAGTTTTTAGTTCGATATTGTTGTGACGTAATTCAGATACGGTTTTTCCATTGTTTGCGTTGCATCATATGCACCTTCTTAATTATACACCAATGATACATGTATCTATAGCATTTATACAAATCTTCAAAGAGGTAGAGTAGAGGTGACCTTCCTAGGTATTATTTTTATAGGGAAGGTCTGTGCCCCAGCAGTGGGGCAAGGGCGGATCCAGCTTGGGCGCCAGGGGGAGGTCATATAATCGTGGTCAAGTCACAGTGGGTACAGATGGACCCAGCCCAGGGGGGGGGGGGTCTTGACGCCCATGACCCCCCCCTGGATCCGCCCTTACAGTGGGGACATAATAGGTATTCTTTTAACTTTAAATTAAATTTGACTACAATATAGCATTGCCATGATCTAAAAATAATGATCCATGTATTAGACTGGGAGCAATAGAAAAACTTCGAATGAGCCAGCTGCTAAGTATTCTTGTACTAATTTTACTCAATGTAGGATCGATCGATGGCACAAGTAGTTAGCGCGTTCGGCTGCGATCGTTGAAGTTAAGCAACTTTTGCAGTGGTCGGTCATTGGATGGGTGACCAAATTTTACTATCTCGAGCTCCTCCGTGTCAGGTTAAACCGTTGGTCCCGTCTGCATCTGCAGTCGTTAGCTCCCACCAATCCGCATTGGGCCCGCGTGGTGGGTCATGGCCCTCCCTATTCCATCCTAAGGCAGGCCTGTGCCCTAGCAGTGGGGGCATTAACAGGCTGGTGATGATGATGATGATGTTCAATTTTATGCTGGTATCGGTCAGTCCTTTCTTCAAGTCTTGGTTGCACCAACCACTTTATTGCTGATCTGCGATATTTAAAATTCATTGGATTTTATTTTATTTCATATCAAACTAGTATTACTATACCTAGCGCAAGTATTGTGCTCTGAATAAAGAAAATTTTTTTGCGACGTTTTTGTCGTGAAAGCGATAATCTGGGTTTTCTTAACATGAAGTCTACAATTCTTGTAAACACACCTCATCATAAGAAAATTTAAAACGCGAATTAGTTGGTTTAACCCTCACCAAATGTGGCATTATGAGTCAACTTATTTATATATTTACTTTAATTATATATATCTTTATATATATAATTCTTCTGTGAGTGTGTATGTCACTGAACTTCTTTTAAACGACTGGACCGATTTTGATGAAATTTTTTGTGTGTGTTCAAGGGGATCTGAGAATGGTTTAGATTCACAATTTTGTCCGCTGGACAACCCCTATTTTTTTAGGGCGGTACGAAGTTCGCTGGGTCAGCTAGTATATATATATATATATTTAAACTAGCTGACCCAGCGAACTTCGTACCGCCATAAAAAAAATTAATTAAAAAAACATTGTCCAGCGGACAAAATTGTGAATCTAAACCATTCTCAAATCCCCTTGAACACACACAAAAAATTTCATCAAAATCGGTCCAGTCGTTTAAGAGAAGTTCAGTGACATACACACTCACAGAAGAATTATATATATAAAGATTACAAAAGTTTAAAACTACTTAAGAGCCCTTTCACATTTTTTGCAAAAAATCTTAATTTTTGAGCGCCTCGTTTACCCACTTAGAAAAGTTTTTGAGTATTTCCAATAGCAGTTAACAGTAGATTTATTCTTCCTATTGTAAGTTTATGTAGAATATTTGCATATACTATTTTCTTTTTTTTATACTGATCGTTTTACTGCAGCTAGTTTACCGAAAAAACGATAATATGCACAACTTCGAACGCCTCAATCTTTCAATAATGTTCAATAAATTAGATTAAATTAATTACTACGACATCAGAAATATGTTTTTGTTGTAACATAATGTATTAGAATTTTGATTTTCCATCTCATTAATTATCAAAATAAATATCTAACTTCCATGAGTTTTCCCAAAAAATAATGCAGGTTTACCTCGTATTTTGATATTGAAATAAATAGAATTACTATCAAAAACTTTCATAAAACTAATCTACCATCATTGAACTACTGAAATATGTATATATTTTTAGAATTAGTTAATCAATAATTATTTTATAAGACTCGAAACTTCACCCGTAAAATGCAATATATACTAATGCAAATCTACCTACTACGCGCCGATGAGTACGGCAGCGGCGCAATTTTGTCTAAAAAAACATAAAATCAGAAACAACAAAGTACTTAAATAATATACAATTTACAAAATCACCAGTAACTTCGGTGAGTCTCTTAGATAATTTCTTCTTAGGAGCGAGAGCTTGGACCCCATGGTCCCATAGCGTCAGCACCAAACGGCACAAATGTGAAGTTCTCATTGAGAGCTGAACATCTGTGCTACTTGGAGCACTTGGCAGAAGCTGCCGCCGCAGCTAGCGTATCCACGCAAGACGCTTGGTGTTAGATGCGGAAACGCGGAAGAATCCCGCGGCTTCGCACTAAGCAGCTCAGAGGGTATTCGCAGGGTTTTTTAGCGGATATTATGCCGTAAAGCGCCCGTAAGAGTCACGGGGTCCTCAGTGGGCAGCCATTGCGGGGGCCCGTAAAGCTTGCGGGAGCCAGGTGTGAGGTCCGTTCGGCGGTGTGCCTTTTAAAGGCGCCGTCGTCTGTAAACAGAGGTTTTGCCTGCGTTAACAAAAAGAAAAGAAAATAATCTACTATATAAAAATAAGTCGGGTTTTCCTTCCTGACGCTATAACTCCAGAACACACGAACCGATTTCCACGGTTTTGCATTCGTTGGAAAGGTCTCGGGCTCCGTGAGGTTTATAGCAAAGAAAATTCAGGAAAAATTAAAAAAAAATCTTCTTTTAATCACCAAACGAAATGTTACATAAAACGAAGCCATCTGGTGGCGAAACGGAGTTCGCCGGGTTTGCTAGTAATAATATAATAATTCATTTATTTCAATCATAAAGATCATAGCATGCCAATGACAAAATAATAATAAATAGTAATAATTATGATACATAAAAATAAATTAAATTACATCTCCACATACAATTACATTTAAAACAAAAATTCAATTCAATTCAATCGGTTTTACACCTAAGTAATAACAGTTTCAGAATTTCAAAAATTAAATGTCAAAATTTAAAACGGTAAAATAAAAATTAAATGCCAAAATTTAAAATAGTAAAATAAAAATTAAATGTCAAAATTTAAAACGGTAAAATAAAAATTAAATGTCAAAATTAAAATGTTATGATTAAAAAGGCGCTTGGTGTTGACTTTGTGACTACTGACAATATATTGAGGAGCTCGATGGCGCAAGTGGTCAGCGCATTCGGCCTGCGGTCATGAAATAAATCTGACGGCTGTAAAGTCGTTAGTCCCGGCTGCATCTGCAGTCATCAGCACCCACCAATGGACTAGGCCCGCTAGTGTGTCATGGTCCTGTCTCCCTATTCCATCCATAAGGTAGGTCTGTACCTCCGCAGTGGGGGCATTAATTGGCTGATGATGAAATGCGTTCCAACGCGTACAAAGAAATTTGGTGACTCATTTCTTTGTCGCACTATCCGTAAATGGAATGCTTTGCCCGCTCACGTGTTCCCTCCCTCTTACAACCTGGGATCCTTTAAAAGGCGTGAAGAAGCAACATGCAGGCCGGCAGGGTGAGGATGGCTGGTGTGGCAGGTAGAACTGCTGTATCAGCTATCTTCGCGTCTGGACTTCACCTACACTTTACAGCAGGCGGGGTGGAGGCATTTGTCGATCCTATCTATAAAAAAAATGATGTTGATAATATAATTTCAAATTAAATTATTATAAGCAAATTTATCTCTCATTTCTAAGACCCAGAGGGAGGCCTCTCACTGAGTATGTTAAAAGTATATCTTCAAAGTTTATTATGAATCGGAAATAATAAAATAGTGAGGAGCTCGATGGCGCAAGTGGTTAGCGCGTTCGGCTGCGATCGTTGAAGTTAAGCAACTTTCACAATGGTTGGTCATTGGATGGGTGACCAAAAAATTTACTATCTCGAGCTCCTCCGTGCTTCGGAAGGCACGTTAAGCCGTTGGTCCCGGCTGCATCTGCAGTCGTTAGCACCCACCAATCCGCACTGGGCCCGCGTGGTGGGTCATGGCCCAATCTTCCTATTCCATCCATAGGGAAGGCCTGTGCTCCAGCAGTGGGGACTTAAATAGGCTGATGATGAAAATTGTTCTGAAGCATCTTGACAGTATACAACATCCGATATTGATTACGACAGGCGGCAGGCAGGCGCGTACTTCCCCATCGTTTCACGGTCCAAATTAAGGCTTTTCCGAAGGAACTGTAGGTAATAAAAACCGTACATAAGATCAATAAACTTTTCCAAGATAAATTATCACAATATTTCAACGACCTAGGTCAACACTACTATGAATAGACAATCCCGTTCTAATTTGAGGGTTCTGTCTATACTTAAGAGCCCTTTTACAAAATTGCGCCGCTGCCGTACTGATCGGCGCGTAATTCTAAAAATATATACAAATTTCAGTACTTCAATGATGGTAGATTAGTTTTATGAAAGTTTTTGATAGTAATTCTATTTAATTCAATATCAAAATAACAAGTAAACCTGTATTATTTTTTGGGAAAACACACGGAGGTTAGATTTTTTTTGATAATTAATGAGATGGAAAATAAAAAATCTAATACATTATGTTACAACGAAAACATATTTCTGATGTCGTAGTAATTATGTTATTTGATCTAATTTATTGAACATTATTGAAAGATATACTTACTTACTTAAGAAAAAATATTAATTTGTTTCTTAAAAACAGTGATGTTCACACACTTAATACAAGAAACAAAAATAAACTAAGTTTACCTGCTACTAGGCTTCACAAAATCTATAATTCATTTAAAGGTCTTTGTGTTCACTTATACAATAAAGTCCCAAGCAATATCCAAGAGTTAAGCATAAATAAATTCAAAGATAGTATAAAAAAAGCACTGATAAAAAAGCTTATTACAAAGTGTCTGATTATATTACAGACAAAAATGCTTGGGTTTGAACTGTTCCAATCATTCCAACAGGTGTTCTTTATTAAATAAATCATGATTGTATTGACGTTGTAACAACATAATGATTTGTAAATGTTGTTACATTATGCTTTTAATGTTGTGGAGTTTTTTTCGCTCGTTTTTCTCCATAACGAGTGGTAGGGAAAAAATGTTTGGACGATTCAAAAGTATTGTAATTCAATTTGAATATATTGATTTCTGATTTTGATTGAGGCGTTTGAAGTTGTGCATATTATAGTTTTTTCCGTAAACTAGCTGCAGTAGAACGATCAGTACAAAAAAGGGTAAATAGTATTTGCAAATATTTTACATTAACTTACAATAGGAAGAATAAATCTACTGTTTACTTCTATTGGAAATACTCAAAAACTTTGCTAACGGGGTAAACGAGGCGTTCAAAAATTACGTGTTTTTTCCAAAAAATGTGAAAGGGCTCTTAAGGAGTGACTACGGAATCCAATTGATAATATTTTGCTGTCCGTACGTCTGTCAGATTTTTGTATAACGAAACAAATACTACTATGAAATTATTTTTATGTACGAGGCGCAACAAATTACGCCACTTATGTTAAGTATGTCCAGTCGCGTAGATAGATATTGCATCAGTACCCCTAGGACAAACCAAAATCGAATTCGTAACGTTTACGAGTCCGAACTGTCATTGTCAAATGTGTACTGATTTTTAGTTCTCGTTACGTACTTTGTGGCGCTGCTGTTCAAGTTCCCATACAAAATTTGACATTGACATTTCGGACTCGCAAACGTTACGAATACGATATTGGTTCGTGCTAGGGGTACAGGTGTGCCGCTCCTGTCATTCTAACCTTGCCGGTCTATCCTCTTCCCCGCAGAACCCTGGAACTCTTTCATCATCAGCCTATTAATGTCCCCACTGCTGGGGAACATGCCTTCCCTATGGATGGAATAGGGAGATTGGGCCATGAAAACTCATATTTACCGTACCAGTCTTATTTTAAGTAACAGCAATAAGTATATAACTAGAAAAAAAAACACGCGGACCAGGCAGCAGACGGGACTCGAACCCGCACCCTTCGCAATCCGGGCGAATGCACTGACTAATTATGCTACCGAAGTCCTCACGGACCGCGTCGAAATTCCTCTAGCCATTCTTAAGCTACAAGGCAGCGCCATCTCTTTGCATTATAGGTAACCTACAATGTCAAATGAATACTTTTGCAAGTATTAAACATTTGAAAGAAGAAATAGCAATTATAGTCATATATTTTTTTTTAAATAAAGTTTTTCTAGTTATAGTTTCTTTAGATTTAAACATCAAGTAGTTACATGCTTTCAAAAAATAAAAATTATAGCAATAAGTATCTTCGTACCTCCTCTTACTACGTCCCTTTATTCCTTTCCTTATCTTATCTTCTTACCTCATCTTAATACTTCTCTGTTTTCCTCTTCTCTTTACTTTTGTCTATACTTTTTACACCTCTTTCACCCCTGGCAGTATCTCTAGCAGCTTCGAGTCGAAAGTGTTTGAGACTTTTTTTTTCTCTTTATTTGTGGCTCCAAACAGTCATACATTTTAATATAATTGTTCTGTGGTTACAGTGAAATTATAAGAGACGACCTACAATGCCAGCAATTTAACTTATTAGTTACAGAAAAACATTATACAACAAGTATTGTATTTAAAAAAATACATAAGAAGACAAAACATATAAACATGCAAAAATATTTTAATTTAAATGTTGTCTTTTAATTTTAGTTTAAGAAATTTCTTTATATTACTCTTAGATTAAAACAAAAAGGGTAGATACGGTACGCTCATACTAGCATCAAATAAAATATGAATGATCCGACTCAACTACATAAGCAACTCTCGCCACGCACACGTCTGTATATAAACATCAATCGAGCGAGCGAGACAGAACTATACGCTTCAACGCAGCGTATTCTTGTCCTTTTCTTGGTTACAAAATGGCGATTACGTAAATATAATATTCACGACAAACTGTGATTTTTGAGAAAAAAATGTTTTCACAGTTCTACGAATGAAAAGTCTTGCCGGGGCATCTGATTTTTTACTATTGGTGTTCTTTATAAAAGCATCGAAGCCATTGTTATATCTTCATAACACAGAATATACGCAATATTGTTATATTGAGAGTACATGCAGCGTGTTTGAATGTCAAATTGTGACTAAAGCGAATTATGGTCGTGGACCACAATTTAAGCGGATCACTTTTGAGCCGCGAGTGCCGTATCTTCCCTTTTTGTTTTAATCTAAGATATTACTATGTGAAATATTAAATATATGAATGTTATTGAAGGTATTATTATAATTGTTGGTGGAACGATAAATAAAGTTTTTATGTTTGTCACGTACACACAATTTGCGTCAACCCACAAAAGCATTAATACGTCCAAACTAGACATAAAAAAAATGTTTCAGACGTCCAACAAATAGTAATTCACACTGCTATAGGCACTTATTACAAAACGGCTAGCTCGACGAATAAAAATTGATTTTCCCTAAAAATTAAAAGGCACTTTTTCTTGGAACACGCTTTTAGCTAACTGGCTACACCAAACTTAAATAAAGAACTGATTTATCTGATTCCACTGAAATAATCACGGGCTTTGATATACACCGATATTCTCGTTTCATAGAATCCCCATTGAATATAACCGACAGGGGAAAATAGTGAGACCGATTTATGGGGGCGCTTATTTATTAAAAGGTTTTCCAGGGAATATGGGTGATCAAACTTTGTTATACTGAACGGTCAAAGTCAGGGAGGCGTCTTCGATCCCTCCCTCTGAATTTGAGTGTTTTAAACCTAAAGGTGCGATCCGACGTACGTAAACGTATGAGAACTAACGTTTGAGATTTAGCAGTATCTATACATGATACGAGGTAAAAAGAATTTACAATTGAAATCTTAACGGAGATACGCGACTCAGTGTAGACTTAATACATTTGTTTTAGCAGGATTGTTTTTTTTATCAGATAGTTGTCACAAAAGGCACGCCTTATTTATTTTGTTAGATGTGACGACGGCCTGATTCATATTTAAGAAAAAAACCGGCCAAGTTTGAGTCGGTGTCGCTCATCGAGGATTCTCAAGAACTCAATTTAATACCTCTACGCGTTCATGAGAAAAGAGGTAATAACTTTAAAATTTTCAGAAATATTTTTTATTGTAATTGTTTATATGTTGTAATCAAAAATTTACGGTTTGCGCATTTTTTCCTTCATCACTATAAGACGTTACTTCGTACCAAATTTCAAGATTCAAAGTTCACGAAAAGTACCCTGTAGGTTTTGATTGCCGTGCGAGGTTCGAAAATTTGCGGTAATTTGCGGCATAAACGGTATCTGTATCTCTTGATTGCTTTGGCTTAGAAGTTTGAATTTTTCACAGCTCCAAGGGATAGTAGACATGAGTATTAGATATGAATTTTAGTTTGATACCTCCTCGCGTTTCTGAGAAAAACGGTCTTGACAGACGGACGGACGGACAACAAAATGATCCTATAAAGGTTCCGTTTTTTCCTTTTGAGGTACGGAACCCTAAAATGGAATATCGAATTGAGTTTGAGACTCAGTTTGACTTTGATCTAGTTATTTAAAAACATAGTGTTATACCAATTGATTTTAGAGTTCCGAAAGGAAGAAACAGAACACTTTGTTGTCCGTCCGTCGGTCTGTCAAGAACCTTTTTCTCAGGAACGCGTGGAGGTATCAAGCTGAAATGTATATAAAATACTCAGGTCTACTGTCCTTTTGAGCTGCGAAAAAATCAAACCTCTAAACCAACGCAATCAAAAGATTCGGTATACCGATAACCGTTTACGCCGCAAATTTTCTAAACTCGCAAAGGTATCAAAACCTACAGGGTACTTTCCGTTAACTCAGAATCTTGAAATTTAGTACGAAGCAACATCTTATAGCACAGATAAAGGAAAATTTGCGGAAATCGCAAATTTTTAGTTATATCACATATCTTTGTATATATAATTCTTCTGTGAGTGTGTATGTCACTGAACTTCTCATAAACGACTGGATCGATTTTGATGAAATTTTTTGTGTGTGTTCAAGGGGATCTGAGAATGGTTTAGATTCACAATTTTGTCCGCTGGACAACCCCTATTTTTTTAGGGCGGTACGAAGTTCGCTGGGTCAGCTAGTCTTTATATATATAATTCTTCTGTGAGTGTGTATGTCACTGAACTTCTCTTAAACGACTGGACCGATTTTGATGAAATTTTTTGTGTGTGTTCAAGGGGATCTGAGAATGGTTTAGATTCACAATTTTGTCCGCTGGACAACCCCTATTTTTTAGGGCGGTACGAAGTTCGCTGGGTCAGCTAGTATTATTATATACTCACAGGTTTGTCCGGAACCCTCGATGCGAGTCCGATTCGCACTTTGACGGTATTTTTTTAATTTCCGATACATAAAATAAAGACACCTGCTGAAATCTATTGTGGTAACAAACGACGTTAAAATTTGTGACGGCGGTCGTGTTTCAAAAAAATACTTTAATAACATTCGTTTAACGCACAAAAAGAATAATTTATTAAATTATTTACTACTGACTACTTACCTACAAGACCACCGTCACGACCTTAAAATGTTATACTCTATTTACAAACAGACGCATAGAATTAATTGGCGAATGTTTATTTATTTATTTAAAATTCATTGCCAATAGATTGTATGCAAAAAAAATATGTTTTGCAATTTTTTGCACTTTTTTGACGTGACAACGTCTTAAATTAGGTTTCGGCTGGGAGTCACTTATGAAAAAGTGTAACGCTCGGTAACGTTACGATGAGTCTCTCGTGTTAAGTTTAAGTTTACATGTACAATGGTATCGATTCGGGCGTGATTCTCTAAACTTAAAACTAAATTTAACATCAGTCTTTCCCTTTCATTCTGTATAGAAAATGACAAAGATGCACTGTTGTCAAATTTAAGTTTAGTTTTAGAGAATCATGTCAGAATTGACACCAATGTTTTAGTAAACAAAATATATTTCTATAGTTAAAATTTGTGCAATTCTTATTTTCATTCAATTCCTTGTTCCTATTGTGCAATTTAATTATATTCATATCAATAAATATTCTACCGAGAAAAAGACGTTGTCACGTAAAATCTTCGCCCGTAAAACCGACTTTACAGGCAACCATTTTTTTTTTATGTATGTAATACGCCTGATAGGGTACTGTAACGTCCGTTGCGTTACAGCCTCCTTGTTTGCGTAAACTCTTTGTTCATGTAATGCCTACGGCTGGCAGTTAGTATATTAAAAAGGTAATGTCATGATTTTTAAAGATTTGAAATTGGGAATCTTCTGTCGTTTGATAGAAGATTCCAAGAGATAGAAATCAGGCACCACAACGTACGGTTACTAATAAAATAAAAGATTATTGAGACTTATTACTTGTTTTCCGTCTGATAAAGTTACGCTCCCAGGGCCTATTCCTTCAGGGTAGATCGCCGCAGTACCTTATTAAGATCCTTAACTGAACATGTGAAATTAATTAAATAAATACTTACTTATTAGGTTCATCGTTTTATACTTTCTTGGTCACTAACATTATAGCTATTAACGGGATTGGTACCATGTAACCATGTAATGAAGGAAGAGGAGCTCGATGGTGCAAGTGGTTAGCGCGTTCCGCAGCGATCATTGAATTTAAGCAACTTTCGCAGTGGTCGGTCATTGGATGGGTGACCGAAAATTTACTATCTCGAGCTCCTCCGTGCTTCGGAAGGCACGTTAAGCCGTTGGTCCCGGCTGCATCTGCAGTCGTTAGCACCCACCAACCCGCACTGGGCCCGCGTGGTGGGTCATGGCCCAATCTCCCTATTCCATCCATAGGGAAGCCTGTGCCCCAGCAGTGGGGACATTAATAGGCTGATGATGAACCATGTAATACATGGTAAAAATCATACATAGCTATAATTACTTGTCTTATTGGGGTTTTTAAGGCACCAAAGAGTGCCGTCCAAAAGTTTGCACTCGTACTAAAAAAATGCATCTCTGCGAATTCGAGGAATGGCGGTAATCTGGCATCCCCGAGCCTTATTAAAAAGTTATACATAATTTATTAACCATTCCGATAGAAGCACAGTCCAGGCCACTGACCCACCACAATGCCAGGGGAGATTTCCACGAACCGATTCGGGACTCACGATTAGGTTTAGGCGATTAAAGCGCCTTTGTTAAACCACTTTTTCAATGTTGCCAGTAGGAATTTCTATTTTGCAAGTTTTAATTGATTTATACATGATGTCGCTCTTTCACGGGAAGTAGGTATGAATTATTTATTTAACGGTGACAGGAATTTTGTTAAATTATCTCAAATTCTTGTTTGGGAAACCACAAAACATACATATATGTTTTGCGAAATTATTTTCATGGAGCCAGTGTAATGATTCCTTTTAAACTTTGCTATTTGTAATAAAGTACATAACCTCATTGAATTATGAGGAAACGGAGTCAATGATGCAATGGATAAAAGTATAAATAAAAAACATAGCATCACCAAATAAAACTAGTTTTTACGGGTTAATGCACGAAACTTTATTTATTTATTGACGTTTCGCAGCCTTTTCAGGTCTGCATCGTCAGAATAATGATTTTATTTAAAATTGTCGAGCTACCTTCGAAAGAATTATATTGTGCGTTCGGTTATTTCATTGGAAGATTTTTAAAATTTTATTGTCTATGTATGAATTTATTATTTAATTTACTTAATAAAGTATTTTATTTAAAATTCTTGTTTGTAATTTTGAGTTTATTTATTTGACCCTAACTACCGTAAACTACCACCGGTTCCAAAATTGGGAGACCTTCCTGAGAAGAACCGGCGAAACAAACTCAAGAGAGGCTTTCTATCTCCTTCTTATGTTAAATTATGCAAACAAAAAGAACTAATAGTATCTGATGGCACACACTGCAAGACCATCAGATACTATTAGTTCTTTTTGTTTGCATAATTTAACATAAGAAGGAGATAGAAAGCCTCTCTTGAGTTTGTTTCGCCGGTTCTTCTCAGGAAGGTCTCCCAATTTTGGAACCGCCGGTAGTTTACGGTAGTTAGGGTCAAATAAATAAACTCAAAATTACAAACAAGAATTTTAAATAAAATACTTTATTAAGTAAATTAAATAATAAATTCATACATAGACAATAAAATTTTAAAAATCTTCCAATGAAATAACCGAACGCACAATATAATTCTTTCGAAGGTAGCTCGACAATTTTAAATAAAATCATTATTCTGACGATGCAGACCTGAAAAGGCTGCGAAACGTCAATAAATAAATAAAGTTTCGTGCATTAACCCGTAAAAACTAGTTTTATTTAATGAGTGATGTGCGTGAAAACCTAAGAAACAAATATATAGCATCACCACTCACACACACGTACAAATACACACACACACACACACACACACACACAAATACACACTCGACATAAACACACAAACAAAATACACAATTTCTAATTTTTATTTATTTAATTACACAAGTATTAATAAATTGCAAAAAAACCAATGTAATTATTAAAAAAATATTATTGTTTGATATTCTTACATTTAAAAGTCCCACTTTTTGTTTAAAAATAAAGTTAAATAAGCAAACTGTAATTTTAGTTATGGAAGAGCAGAGTCACAGGCATTATTTGCTTAAAAGGTGGCTTCAACCACTTGTATATAATGTAACCAAACCAATGTTAAAGTAAATAAAGTTATTATTATTATTTCATTATAGAAAAATAACATAGTGCCAAGTCTAAACATAAATTAATATTACACTACGTGTATTACAGAGCAATACTTGAGCTTGAAAACGGCTTTACCGATTTAGCAGATTGATTTTTGTTGTGCTTGTAATTTTCAGGACTAGGTTTGTATGAAACGAAATTTTGGGAAATTCGGAAGTTTTCCATTTATACTTAACACTTCTATTTATTTCATTGAAAATTTTCGCCCACGCGACACCGTGTTAGGTCACTAGTATAATGATAAATAAATATTTCCAACACTCACACCAATTAGCCTAGCCCCAAAGTAAGCACTATAAGGCTTGTGTTATGGGATACTAGGGTAACGGATAGAATAAATATACTTTACATATATAAGAATATTTATATAGAAATACATATTAAACATCCATGACTGGAGTATAAATGCTCGTGTTCATCACACAAACATCTGCCCCCACCGGGATTCCAACCCGAGACCTCTCGAGTCGGCGACGCCATGAAACCCGGCGTAAAAACCACTCGGCCACGGAGGTCGTCTAATAATACATAAGAATTTATAACAGTACGGCTGAAAGTTTCCCTGGACTTCAGTAAATGAATCTTCCGTCCAATGTTGGCAACACCGCCTACTGCGTTTTTTTCTCAAAATTTATCGGACGTCACTGTCCCGGGATTCGGATGTTGGCAATCTGCGGTATTCCGGGAACTTTTCCGGCGGCAACGCGCCCAATTCCCGGCTGACAGTTAAGGTATTAAGGGTACTGGACCCTTGACGCGAAGCCGCCTCCTTCTTTGATGCATTGTAATCACATAGTGGATATGCCAACATATAACTAACTGTACTGTTAGGTTAGTCTAAATTTTATATCCTACTAGCTGACCCAGCGAACTTCGTACCGCCATAAAAAAATAGGAGTTAGTGGTAGAAAGGTGAAACTTTAGGGTTGTATGTATTTTTGTATGGTGTATCATAAATACATTAAAAAACAAAAATTTATCTAAAATAAAAAAAAATAGGGGTGGATTACCTAACATTTAGGGGGATGAAAAATAGATGTTGTCCGATTCTCAGACCTACCCAATATGCACACAAAATTTCATGAGAATCGGTCGAGCCGTTTAGGAGGTGTTTAACCACAAACACCGCGACACGAGAATTTTATATATTAGATTTAGTAATATTTTGTTACACATTTGTAGAGGGATACTAAACAGCAACCTTTTGACGACCTCCGTAGGCGAGTGGTTTGTACGCCGGGTTTCATGGCTGTCGCCGACTCGAGAGGTCCCGAGTTCGAATCCCGGTGGGGGCAGATGTTTGTGTGCTGAATACGGGCATTTATACTCCAGTCATGGATGTTTAATATGTATTTATATAAATATATATGTACAGCATATGTATTCTATCCGTTACCCTAGCATTCCATAACACAAGCTTTATAGTGCTTACTTTGGGGCTAGGTTAATTGGTGTTAGTGTCGGAAATATTTATTTATTATTTGTTTTATTTCTTCTGGATTTATGTGTAACAAATCTTTTTGCATATTTTTCTGATGACCGCGCCCGGTTTTCCGAATATTTAAACCTATGAAATATGGCTTCTTTAGTTTATATATTTTGGCCCTTTTATTTTCCACGAGGCCAAGAATAATGACAGTTTGTGAAGCAGTTTTCGGGACAATGAGATGTTTCTTCTCGCCCCTTAAAAAACAGCGGGTAAACAACTTTTAAGAATTCTACGAAGAAAACGTAAACTTCCATGGCCTTAAATCATGTAATTTGTCTAAAACTGAGTGATTTGGTAGATGTTAATTGTTTTTTTTAAATCATATATCTTAATGGGGAATGTCCATGTTGCTCTTTACTTGCTAGTGCATGAGCTCAGGGGCGGCGACGATGGCTCGACGCATTCCTCTATGCACTTCGCGGAATTGAGATCTGAGTCACACACTCCGCCATGCACGCAGATATTATTATAGGCTTTTACCAACTTTCTAAACCTGGTGAAGAGGAATAACTTAATAATTAATTAAACCTACGTTTTGCAAGTCATATAGATAATACAAACTTTTTTCCGGCCTGCTTTACAGTTAGATTTAAGAATCCGCCAGGAACCTAAAATTTACCTAAAAACCTAAAATTACACCAAAATCCATTTCAATATTTGAAAAAAAAAATAACATTATTATAAACTACCAGGATAAAAATGTTCATATACAGACCCACATACAGCAAAATTTCAAATCTCGATTGAAGTAAAACTAGATTTAACCCACAGAAAAATGACAAAAGTGAATATCAATTTTAAATTATTGTATATGCCAAATCTAGTTTTAGTCATATTGAGATTGAGGTGGACCTTAATAATAGATTATGAACCAAGGGGACAATCATCATCATCATCAGCCTATTAATGTCCTCACTGCTGGGGCACAGGCCTTACCTATGGATGGAATAGGGAGATTGGGCCATGACCCACCACGCGGGCCCAGTGCGGATTGGCGGGTGCTAACGACTGCAAATGCAGCCGGGACCAACGGCTTAACGTGCCTTCCGAAGCACGGAGGAACTCAAGATAGAAGATTTTTGGCCATCCATCCAATGACCGACCACTGCGAAAGTTGCTTAACTTCAACGATCGCAGCCGAACGCGCTAGCCACCTGCGCCATCGAGCTCCTGGGGACAGGGGAAAGAGCAGTGTATTATATCACTGAAGTGTTAAGAGTCAAGTAAATGAAGGATTCTGTAGACGGCTACAGAATCCTTCATTTCGCTAAGAATTCAATATGCTGTCTCATAATCCTGAATGAAGCGAAAAAATTAAGTCTGCCCAAGACTAAGATACGTTTATGCCCGAGGAGCATACTCTACTTTATACGCGTAAAGTAAGGATAAATAAATTATAAGTTAAATTTAAATATAAGTGTATTACATTAAACATTATATGTAATGATAGAAAAAATGGTCTCGTAATGGCAGTGGCGGGGCAAGACCTAAATTTGATGTGGGCAAGACAGATTTCGCGAGGCCCTGTTCTGTGGCGACCTGAAGACAGATTTTATAAAATAATAAAAAAAAAGAAATTCGCTTTTAAGCAATGCATAAAAATTTTTCAGACGCGAGGCCCCTTGTACCTCGAGGCCGTAGGCGGTGGCCCACGTCGCCCACGCCTTACGCCGCCTCTGGGTAATGGGGTGATCCATGAGTAATGGAAACCTAATGTGATAAATGTTGAAAGTACACTAGAAGTTAAGTGAGTCCACTTGATTACTCTTTTTGTTTTTCCATTTCCCTATAAAATAGAGTAGGATCCCAGGACCGCCAGCCCCTCCTGCCTCAGAGCCCCGGCTAGGCCTCACGGCCTGCGGGCTGCTAGGTGCGGAGACGCGAAGAAACTTTGAAAGCTTTGCACTAAGCAGCTTAAAGGGTATTCTCAGGGTTTTTAGCGGATATTATGCGGTAGTGTAACGTCCTTGACGTTGCAGCCTCCTTGTTTAGGTAAACTCTTTGCTTTTGCAATGCCTACGGTTGGCAGTTATATTAAAAAGTTAATGTCATGATTTTAAGATTTGAAATAAGGAATCGTCTGTCTTTTGATAGAAGGTTCCATTCATTATTAGATCTCCAGGCACCAAGAAATCCTCTCGTATTTAGATAAAATACTTTATATTAGCCTGAATGATAATACAAAATAAATAACTTATCTCTACCAGTATCTTTCAATTAATATCTACGTCCCCAGGTTCTATCCCTTCTGGGTAGAACTCTATAGTAGCGTAGGTAGGTAACGCTGACAAGCCACACAGCGTTTTAGGTAGTCTGTAACGAAGGCCTTCATTCCTGGCCAAAATTACCGGGATCTAATGCGCTGCAGAGTCATTTCAGCGCCAAAATGTCCTGCGGTCTGTTAAATATAGTTGGAAATTGGATAAAAGCAAACTTAAAATATTATTTTATAAACACACATCTTGTTATTCCAGTGTCGCTGTGACATCTCGTTTATTTTTCAGTTAAGTACTTCAAACTTAACCATAAACAAATATTGCATCCTAACTCGGTGGGAGCGTCATGAAACTCTTTGTCTGGCTCTCCTCCTCCTCATCACTGGGTGTTTCGCGAGATGCGCTCGCTTGTCCAGCTTGTCACCGAGTGCGTCTCGGCACTCGACAGCGGTCTCTCCTCAGCGGTGAACGTGGAAAAATTGAGTTGTACTCATGTAACAGTAACTGTTTGTGGTTAGATCGTTTTATCATGTTCAACGCGTGTTGTCGACGCCGAACCCGCTAGTTGGGCGCCATTTATAATGAGCCAGCAGTACTTCTTAAGGCATTTATTACAACAGAAATCACTAGACATCTTTTACCTAGTAAAATTAATATATTTCTCTTCTATCACTCGAGCGCGTTACTAAGTTACTCACAGCTTGACTCCACCACGCAAGCGTGCAATTCATAGGGTTGACGGGCCTATATGTGACCTAGGTTTTTTTTTATACTGATTAAGTGAGATTTACATCACATTCAAGAAACAAATCAATAGCAACATGGCATATTTTAAACTAAAACAACACTAAAACTAGACAAAAATTAAAAATATTAAAAGAATAACTGCCGTAAGTCTTCCCCGTCGGCAAAGGTTCCCAGGACGCTGGCGCGCGGCTATTCCCCGCTGAATGGCGAGGCTTATGCGCTGGGCAAAATAGCCGCCAGCTCTGCGGTCTCCAGTGGTCTCCACCAATCTTTTCGCAATTTTTGCATTTTTCATACAGCTTCATTAAATTTATCTTATAAATAGTGTCAAGGTAGCCTTTTACAATAATTAAATAATTTCTTATTTTTTTAATATCAAAAAAAAAATTGAAAATAAGTACCTAAGTTTGTGTTTTTTGATTTCGACATTAAAAGTGTCTGGCAATAAATACTGCTGGAAGAATGTGTCTGACAGAATTGATTTCATATTGTTTGCCATATTCTCTACACAATACTTAATGATTGTTTTAAACTTCCTTTTCTATTATGAGAGTCATTATTACTGACTTTATTTCTCAGTTTAATTTTATTTTTCGACAACAATTCAAGAATTTGAGGCAAAAATCTCGGATCAAAAATCACCGACTTTTCTTTAGATTTTTTTATTCAGGTAGTTTTGTACGTAAAAGTAAGTCCATATTTATTTCAAAATCTTGTCATTCACGGTCCGAGATCAGAAACTTCTTTCGCGTAGGAGTGAATTTATCAATAGTTTCAAGTATGTCAGTAAGTATAGTTATTTTTAGTAAGTATACTCATTTTAATTCGTTGTTGACAACATCTATGAAGCGTGAGCAAAAAAAATCAATAAGGCTTTAGGACTGATAGAGAACTTCCGCTATCTAGGTCCTGTCTATTGACCACATAAAAGTACTTGAACACAAGACACGTGTAACCTGAGTTGGGTTGTACAAACATTGCGGTGTGACACTGTACTTGATCACCGATCAGTTCTCATCTCTCTCATTAAGTTTGTGGTTAAAGTGGCCATTATTTTTTACCACCGATTTAGATCTATTGTCACCAGGGCCGTATCTAGAACCCCGGGGGGCCCCTCGCTGATCGGCATAGCGACAGCTGTGCCCCCGTGACGGCAGCCCCCCCTTGTAGTTCTGTCCTTCAAAGAGGGGGGCAGCGGAGGGAGCTACACGGGCACGCCCAAGAAGCCCTCCGCAGCGGACGGAGGGCGGTATGGTGGGCACTAGGCCGCGTACTCAGCCCCCGACCCCTGCCGTGGAGCCCCGGCGGGAGGCTGCTAGGTGCGGAGACGCGGAAGAATCCCTAAACGGGGATCCCGCGGCTTCGCGCTAAGCAGCTTAGAGGGTGTTCGCAGGGTTTTTTAGCGGATATTATGTCGTAAAGCGCCCGTAAGGGTTAGTGGGCAGCCACTGCTTGGGCTCGTAAGACTTGCGGGAGCCAGGTGTGAGGTCCGTTCGGCGGTGTGCTTCTTAAAGGCGCCGTCGTCTGTAAATAGTATTTTTTGTCCGCGTAATATGCTAAAATAAAAGGGTTGTATTTAGGACAGGACAGGCCAGAGAGGCCCCCACAAGAGAGGGGCCTCCGCCAGAGATATAAAAAAGTAAATTTCGACGGGTCACCAACTATGGGGTGGGGTGCGGGGTGCCAATCGTAAGTAGCCCGGGGTGCAACATTTAAAATAAGCTCCTCCGCTTCCTTGCCCCAAGCCGTCCACACCTCCAAATCCGGCTCTGATTATATCACAATCAAATATAAAAAAGTTGTAGAACAGCAGCACGTGTGTGCTGTTTACAATATCCAAAAACTTAAAGTTTGACCCGGATTTTGAAAATTTTTAATCAAAACAAATAACAAACGAGCTTTCTTATTTATTAGTTTGACATATTTTTTACGAATGTTGATTTTATCTAGTAGTCAAAAGCATAATAAATAAACAAGTAAAAATCACATTATATTTCATCGTTATATTATGTTGTTTCATACTTGTAAAAATGTCCAATGATATTTAATTGAGAAAAAAACAGGAGGTGTTGGTAGTCAGCAGTAAGGCGCTTATTTGTTTCTTAGGTTTTCACGCACATCACTGATTAAATAAAACTAGTTTTTCGGGTTAATGCACGAAACTTTATTTATTTATTGACGTTTCGCAGCCTTTACAGGCTGCTTCGTCGGTATGATTTTTTATTTAATTTTGTCGAGCTACCTTCGAAAGACTTTTATTGAGCGTTCGGTTATTGCAAAGTTTTATAGTCTATGTATATATATTATATTTTATATGTTTATGCACCCACCAATCCGCACTGGGCCCGCGTGGTGGGTCATGGCCCAATCTCCCTATTCCATCCATAGGGAAGGCCTGTGCCCCAGTAGTGGGGACATTAATAGGCTGATGATGATGATGATGATAGTCTATGTATGAATTTATTACTTAATTTAGTTAAATAAAGTACTTTACTTATATTAAAAGTACTTAATTTAAAATTATTTTTTGTAATTTTGAGTTTATTTATTTGACCCTAACTACCGTAAACTACCACCGGTTCCAAAATAGGGAGACCTTTCTGAGAAGAACCGGCGAAACAAACTCAAGAGAGGCTTTCTATCTCCTTCTTATGTTAAATTATGCAAACAAAAAGAACTAATAGTATCTGTTGGTCTTGCAGTGTGTGCTCGGGGTTGGGATTTAGTCTCCTGTATAATGGGTTCCCAAGCTGGTGGTATATACCAACCATTTTCCCTATTGAAATTTGGATATTTTTTAATCTCAATAGCCTCGCGTATCATTCTAAGAATGAATCGTTGCTCAGTTGCAAGGATCTGTGGTTTATCAAATCTAATGTAATGGTTTGGTCCCCCTAATGCATGTTAACACAGTGCAGACTTATTTTCGCGCCTATGTTTCATATCTAAACGTCAATAAATAAATAAAGTTTCGTGCATTAACCCGTGAAAAACTAGTTTTATTTAGTAAGGCACTTTTCTTACCGGATCGGTGCGGGCTCGTTTCGTTTTCGTTTCTGTACCGAATCTGTACAGATAATACTTGTTATTAAGTGAAAGCTTCCTCACTGAGTAGTTTCGGTACAGATACTATACCGAGCGGATACACAGATCTCTGTACCGCGTACTACGAAGTACCGAACCTTTGGACTTGCCCGTCCGGCACTATACTGTTAAACATTTTTGAAAATTGTTTAATCGCCACTTCTAAATTTAATTAATAATATTAATGTGTTGAAAATTTACATCAACACATGTTTTCAGTTTTTGATGTCATCTTTCAATTGACGACACTGTATGAAACAAAACAGGGAGAGACAAATAGCCCATGCTGAGTTTCTTGCCGGTTCTTCTCAGTACAAGGTCTCCCGCCGTAGATTTACGAACTGATGGCGTAGCGTTTGACTTTCACAAGAGCTTGTAACAGCCTAGACTGAATAAATGAGTTTGAGTTTGAGACACTCTCGCAAACAAAACATAACGATACTGCACCGCAACCGAGCCGGTCGAGAAATGGTTTTCGGTAGAGTATCTGTACAGTGCATCCGTATCAGTACAGAAACGAGATACAGACGCGCCCTGACAGACGGACGGTCAGCGAATATGTAACGATATGACCACACCTTTATGCCTTTAATGACACAGTTGCCATAATTTTCATTGATTAAAAAAAAAATTTACATTTATCTATCTATATATATAAAACTCAAAGGTGACATAGTGATCTATCAACGCTCAGCCCAAACCACTGAACGTATCGGGCTGAAATTTGGCATGCAGATAGATGTTATGACGTAGGCATCCGCTAAGAAAGGATTTTGATCAATTCTACCCCCAAGGGGATAAAATAGGGAATGAAAGTTTTCATGAAACTTTGTCAATTTTAAACCGATCGGGCTGAGATCAGACTTTACATGCAAGTATAAGAAGAACCATAGATGTATGTCATTGTGTATAATACAAGCCTGAAAACAAAACCTGTAGTCTACAATTCTGCTCTACACCAAAGCGAAGCGAGGGCGCGCCGCTAGTTGATTTATATAATTAAAATGTTTATAAAAACTGTCAGTCTGCGGCTAACCCCCACATTTTTGAACTTTTGTTGTTAACTGTTTTTGACACACTGGAAATTTATGTAATTAATCCTAGTCACTACATCATAATATATACTTGCACTGGAAATTGTACACGGTGAAGAGAGTGAAAACTAATTTATTGTTTAGTGTGTAAATAGTACGATTAGGAAATAAACATTATATGAAGAACTAGTGACCTCCTTAACTCACCGCGCGGCCTCATATCGCATCGCTGATATTTGATATTCGCATACTAATTTAGCGAATCATATTTGAGCATCATATTTATTGTTACATCTATGTATTGTTCACAGGCTATGTTTTTGTTCACAGGCTTGTATTATACACAATGACATTCATCTATGATTCTTCTTATACCTGCATGCAAAGTCTCAGCCCGATCGGTTTAAAAAGTTTCATACAAACTTTCATTTCCTATTTTATCCCCTTGGGGGTAGAATTGATCAAAATCCTTTCTTAGCGGATGGCTACGTTATAAAATTTATATGCATGCCAAATTTCAGCCCGATCCGTCCAGTGGTTTGGGCTGTGCGTTGATAGATCACTATGTCAGTCAGTCACCTTTGAGTTTTATATATATAGATTAATTTCCTTTAAAATTTCGATAAGAAAAGTCCGCTACAGCATATTTAGTTTACCTTTTATGGGGTGACTCACCATTAATTTAGCTTGTTCCTCAAATTAATGTAGGTGAAAAAGGGTAAAACTGCCAGGGCACCTCTAATATTAATAAAAAATGGTAGTTTAATTTCTCGATTCATTTAGAATTTACGTCGTTTGTATGAATTAACTCATTTAAATGATCTGCGAAAATAAATGAAAGTTGCCGTGAAGGTAAAAAATTCAAAGTCAAACATTTATTGCATACTAGTGGCCCGCCTTCGCTTCGCTTCGGTGTAGAGCTGTAGTGTAAACTATAGTTTTTGTTCTCAGGCTTGTGCTATAAACAATGACTTTATTTATATAATTACACGTGTTATTGTGAGTCAACCATAAAAGATAGACATATGCTATTGCGGAATATTTTTTAGACAATTTTATGTAGAATATTTCCGTCATACATGATTTCTATGTAACTTTAACCATTAAGGCTGCACACGCGACGGAAGCTTAAAAAATGGAGTAACTTCTCCCGTTTTCCCAACATTTCCCTTCACTACTCTGCTGCTATTGATTGTAGCGTGATGAAAAGTATACTATAACCTGCCCAGGAGTATGAAGAATAATTGTACCAAGTTTCGTTAAAATCCGTCGAGTAGTTTTTGTTTCTATAAGGACACAGACAGACAGACAGACAGACAAAAATTTTACTGATTGCATTTTTGGCATCAGTATCGATCACTAATCACCCCCTGATAGTTATTTTGAAAATATATTTCATGTACAGAATTGACCTCTCTACAGATTTATTATAAGTATAGATATAGATGATAACCATGAGTGTGCGTATGCATAGTTTGCGGATATTGCCGTTTTCTATTTGTACTTAGTTTAAGTTCGTAGAGTGCGTATGTGAATCGTGATAGCTTTGATTTTATTTTCTCTATATTATGTGCTTCCAATTTTACAAATAATTCTACGTGTCATTGCGTGGAATTTATTGATATTTTAAATCTACGAGTGTGTAGGGTTCAAAACCATACTAACCAACAGAAACACAACACAACAGCAATGTTATTTTACTATGATCCTCTGTATGGTAGGGGTAGCTTCCCCAGACGGGCGCTCCAATTCTATCCTAAATACTATGTACAACATTAGATACTGTTATTCGAATGAGGAGCTCGATGGCGCAAGTGGATAGCGCGATCAGCTGCAATCGTTGAAGTTAAGCAACTTTCGCAGTGGTCGGTCATTGGATGGGTGACCAAAAATTTACTATCTCGAGTTCCTCCGTGCTTCGGAAGGCACGTTAAACCGTTGGTGCCGGCTGCATCTGCAGCCGTTAGCACCCGCCAATCCGCACTGGGCGTGGTAGGTCATGGCCCAATCTCCCTATTCCATCCATAGGGAAAGCCTGTGCCTTAGCAGTGGGGACATTAATAGGCTGATGATGATTCGAATACAGTTCCTTCTGGTGAAAGAAAAAATGGGTGCGTGTACTTATGTAGGCGCGTGAGAAGTTATCCTTCTTTGGCATCGTTTAAAATTAGTTTTTAATTGCACGCAAATAATTAATTACAATAAATTAATAAAAAGTCTGGAAAAGGACACAGTCAATAAAGTTCAGTTTTAATTTGAAAAAATAAATAAATAATCAAAATATTCAATTAAAATCGCTACTGAATATAATTTATTAGAACATATGTGATTTTCACTTGTATGCAACTCAAACACGTATTCCGAATATACAAACTAGAAATATGTGGATAAATATTATAAATATGAATACCTATAACTGTTACTTTATTACAAAAAATAAAGATGTGGTTTTTGGTTCTACTACGCCAATGGTCAAGAGATGGCGCTGTAGTCTCCTGAATCGCGCTTTGGTTCCGTTGTTCCAGATTAATAAATACTTTTGATAGGCCTTCACAATGCAGTCGTTAGCACCCACTAAATAGAGATTCTATTTCTATTTTGGTGGTAGATTTTCTTAATGTGCGGTAAACACAAAAGTAACGCATGAAGTTGGTCGCTAAAGCGACCAACTTCATGCTGTTAAAATGTGTTACAGTGATGCGCGGCGCATCTTAAAATTTCACTCTCATCATTTTTTCATAACGCGCCTAAAGAAGTATAACTTCAATAAACAGTTCCCTTTCTCACCTCTCTTTAAATAGGCTAAATTTAATGCTTTATTGGACATTTCATTGGATTTATTAATTACCCCACAAATTTCACGGTTAGACTATCCCATCTATTGTGGACAATTGGTGGGCTGGAACGTAATCTGGAAATTACAGCACAAAACCAGTATTGTGATGTTTTTGTTCGTTTAACGTAAGTTTTGTACTTACAGTAGGTACTGCAACGGAAAAGTCTACGAACTCGAAAAAGCCGGAATCATTGTGATACTATTTTTAGCTTCATGATTTGATTATAGCTGTTGAGTGGCTTTCACAAAGGCTAGAGGAACGGTGACCGATTTGGGATTGTTTAGGCACGTGTAAGCCATTGGCTGAGGTCGACCTGCACCAAATAAACTCGATTTAACCAAAACTAGATTCTTGTATGTTACTCAAAATTATGATCTTTATGACTCTAGATCTGACTATAGAATTTGTAGCAGAAATAGCTTTACAATGTCCGTGAAAATATATAACAATTTTATAGATATTAACGGGATTGTTACCATGTACCTTGTTTTTTATGAGTCTCCGATATTTCGGCACTGTTGCAAGCGCCATGATCACGGAGGAAGTAACAGTTACTCCGTGATCATTGCGCTTGCAACAGTGCCGAAATATCGGAGACTCATAAAAAACAAGGTACATGGTAACAATCCCGTTAATATCTATAATGTTAGTGACCATGAAAGTTTAAAACAATATATAACAATTTGCCTGAGCCATTGAAGTCATTACCTATGACCTTATTCAGACGTCGTCTTTAAAAATTATTAATTGAAAAATGCTATTATTCACTTGCAGAGTATTTGGAGGATAAGTAGGCTGAATGGACTTCAATATATGAAATTTAGATTTTGGACATGTATTATATATTTTGATATAAATAACACTATTTGTATTTATACTGTATGACACAGCAATCGAAATGCAGGTAAACAATTAATGTATATTTAATAATTATGTAATGAAAGGTGACTTCATGAATCATCTCTGAAGTCATTTTTCAATTTAACGACTCTGTAAATAATAAAACAGGGAGAAAAAAACAGCCCTTGCTGAGTTTCTTGCCGGTTCTTCTCAGTACAAGGTCTCCCGCCGTAGATTTACGAACCGATGGCGTAGCTTCTAGACATTCATGAGTGCTTGTAACAGCCTAAACTGAATAAATGATTTTGATTGATTGATTGATGATTTATTTAATTTGTTTGACACTGTACGATACTGATTACTGGAGGATCCTGTAAGCAAATATTAGACATCAGATTTTGAACATTGGACATCTATTTTTTACATTTTGATGGATAATTTTATATTTATTTGACATTATATAATATTGATTATAAAATGATCTTGGCATGATACTGATAAGCTTAACATTAAACTTTAATTTTAATTTGATTTAAAAACTGTTGCACGCTTTTTAACAGTAAAATATGTGAGACCTGAGAATAATCAAACACCTTTTATACCATATTTTTATGCAATAAATTATTATTATTATATTTTTATTATTATGTAATTTTGCAAATTTCGTGCAAGTGGGCCTAAGTCTACTACTAGTCGAGAGACTGCTGATTCGAGTAAAGTCATTGCTGACCCCAGTACTAGCATTTTGTCGAATTTTTTTACCACATACGACAAAACTATGAAATAGATTGACACTGCTGGTGGCAATGTTTATCACAGTTTTGTCATATGTATGTTTCCAGACCAACGCGAAAACCTTCCAAAAATTAAGTATAATCCTTTCTTAAAGGCCGGCATTGCATTTGTGATACCCCTGGTGTTGCAGGTGTCTATGGGTGACGGTGATCACCATCAGAAGAGGCGACAACTCGCATATAATAATAATAGTGTACATTAATTTCGAGACAGTACCGACGTCACGGCTAATGACTGCATGTTAAATTGTCTTTAAAAAAATCTTTCTAGCTTTTTAGCTAATTTCTTTTGGAGACCTCCTTGGCCGAGTGGTAAGAACGCCGGGTTTCAAGGTGTCGCCGTATCGAGAGGTCCCGGGTTCGAGTCCCGGTGGGGGCAGATGTTTGTGTGATGAATACGAGCATTTGTACTCCAGTCATGTATGTTTATTATGTATTTATATATATAAAACTCAAAGGTGACTGACTGACATAGCGATCTATTAACGCACAGTCCAAACCACTGGACGGATCGGGCTAAAATTTGGCATGCAGGTAGATGTTATGACGTAGGCATCCGCTAAGAAAGGATTTTGATCAATTCTACCCCCAAGGGGATAAAATAGGGAATGAAAATTTGTATGAAACTTTGTCAATTCTAAACCGATCGGGCTGAGACTTTGCATGCAGGTATAAGAAGAATCATAGATGAATGTCATTGTGTATAATACAAGCCTGAGAACAAAAACTGTAGTCTACACTTCAGCTCTGCGCCGAAGGGCAGGGCGGGCCGCTAATTCCTATATAAATATACTTATGTATGTATCATTATATGTATATTATCCGTTACCCTAGTATCCCATAACACACAAGCCTTACAGTGCTTACTTTGGGGGCTAAGCTAATTGGTGTGAGTGCTGGAAACATTTAAATATTTCAAAGTGCGAGTTTGTACTTCGGCCTGTTTTGTGTCAGCAACTAGCGCTGTGTAAATCAGCTATTAGTATGTCAAGTTAATGAAATGAAATGAAAAGTCATTTATTCAGTCTAGGCTGTTACAAGCACTTGTGAAGGTCAAGAAGCTACGCCATCGGTTCGCAAAACTACGACGGGAGACCTTGTACTGAGAAGAACCGGCAAGAAACTCAGCAAGGGCTGCTTTTTTCTCCCTGTATTGATATATACAGAGTCGTCAAGTTGAAAAATGACTTCAGAGATACTTCTGAAGTCACCTTCCATTACATTATTTAGGATATGATTGACGACCTCCGTGGCCGAGTGGTTTGTACGCCGGGTTTCATGGCGTCGCCGATTCGAGAGGTCCCGGGTTCGAATCCCGGTGGGGGCAGATATTTGTGTGATGAACACGAGTATTTGTACTCCAGTCATGGATGTTTAAATATGTATTTCTATATAAATATACTTATATATGTAAAGTATGTGTATTCTATCCGTTACCCTAGTATCCCATAACACAAGCCTTATAGTGCTTACTCTGGGGCTAGGCTAATTGGTGTGAGTGTTGGAAATATTTATTTATTATTATTTATTATATAGATATATAGTTACAATAAATTTTATATTTAGTATATAGGAAGTGGCAGTTAGTCAGGCGCAGTGAACTTCACAGCCTTTTAATGAATGAATCGTTTAATGTGCTCGCACGTGCGGCACCGCTGTTGTCACACGGATCTCC
Organism: Chilo suppressalis; assembly: GCA_902850365.2. Lineage (NCBI taxonomy): Eukaryota > Metazoa > Arthropoda > Insecta > Lepidoptera > Crambidae > Chilo > Chilo suppressalis. The sequence continues at coordinate 710,044 of OU963905.1, read as the reverse complement.
GTTCACCACCAGCGCCGGAGAAAACTCGGAAAACACCAGCTATTGTTCTAACAATATCCGGTGCACCGCCGTCGCCGTGCCGTCTCACGCCGATCGAGCTATTTATATAGGTATGTACCTATAAACTGTCATTTCCTAGCACGTGTAATCTATTTTTATCGATTAGGACTATTTTTAAGTTCCGTACCAGAAAACGGGACCCTTATACTTATAGGATCGCTTTGCTGTGCGTTTGTTAGGCAAGACCCTTTTTCTTAGGAACGCATGGAGGTATCAAGTTGAAGAAAATATCAAATTCTTATGTTTTTATTTATTTTTAAGCATTTGACTGTTAGATGTTTAAATCTAAAGAAAAGTTTCACTAGAAAAAAAATCCACGCGGACCAGGCAGCGGACGGGACACGAACCCGCACCCTTCGCAATCCGGGCGAATGCACTGACCAATTATGCTACCACGGCCCTCATGGCCGCGTCGAAATTTTTCCAGCCTTAAGCTACATATCAAATACTTGTTTCTTAGGTTTTCACGCACATCACTCATTATATAAAAGTAGTTTTTACGGGTTAATGTACTAAATTTGTTTATTTATTAACGTTTCGCAGCTTATTCTGACGATGCAGACCTGAAAAGGCTGCGAAACGTCAATAAATAAATAAATTTAGTGCATTAACCCGTAAAAACTAGTTTTATTTATCAAATACTTACTCAGGCCTGCATTACTTTCCTATTTGATTATAATTTAATAAAAAATAAAGCGATTCACTTAAATATTTTAGGATCTTTAACGGATATACTAAACTCTCCTTACAAAAATAAAACGGTGTGTTATTAGGGCAATCCCAGAACACAAACAAATATGAAATATTTACCAATACTTAATTTAATGATTAAATAGTGATAAAGTGACAGTGTGCAGGTATGTCCAAAATTATGCAAATCAAGTGCTAGGAACATCAAATTAATACAACCGCAACCTCAGAGGCGGATTATCCTCAAGGCAAACTAGGCACGTGCCTAGGGGCGCGAAGGTACAAAGGAGCGCTCAGGCAGAATTATAAATAAAGAAAAAAAATGCATAAAATTAATTGGTCCCTTAAGTAAGCCACCTAATCTATATATATAAAAATGAAACCCGTTTTCCGTTGTCACGACATAACATGAAAACGGCTTGACCGATTTGGCTGATTTTTTTTTGTAGTTTTCTAATACTCTGTACAAGGTTCTTACGGAAAAAAATATAAAGAAAATCTCTCAGAAAGATTGAAAAATATAACGTAACGAATGTCAACGTCATTCAATTTAAAACAAAAAATCTGTGGTAATCTGTGACACCACATCGATAACCGCGCCGACAAATGTCAACGTCATTCAATTTAAAACAAAAAAATCTGTGGTAATCTGTGACAACACATCCATAACCGCGCTAACAATGAATAGGTACTCATACATAAGATAGGTCAGCTATACAAAATAAAGTAGTGCATCAAAGCTACGCTAAGGCGGTACGAAGTTCGCCGGGTCAGCTAGTTACATAATAAAAACTATTATTTTTGCTAACAACCTCAATTTGCTACAATTTATAACAAAAAATAAATTTAACGAATGGGACTGACTAATACTTACGCCTACAAACAACCTTGTCGATGGTACATGATCTCTGATTAAAGATGGAAAGATACACTGCAATGTTTGTCGCATCGACCGGATCGGTTTCGTTCAAACTATAGTACCTATCAGTTATTTTTAATATAGAGGCGCCGATGAGATGCTTGCCTACGGCGCCGGCGCTCTCAACGTTTGATCCGCCACTGCGCTACCTACTTCACAAAAGGCATGCAAATTAATAAATTAATACTAGACTTGCAACGAATATTCGGTTACTATTCGGTATTCGGTCTATTCGGCTGCTTTTATTATATTCGGGCGAATACTTAAATAATATATTTTGTCATAGAGAAATAATTGGTAAAATGAAAAATTTAAATCGATGGATTACGTATATATTCATATTTTCATTTCTGTTATATATAATCATTTAAGTAGTCATTGGTACATAACACAGGTACATAAACATCTTCTGAATTGGAAAAATGGAGGATTACTATGTATTTGAATTATTGTGGTAATCAAAATTTAGAAGGGTAAGGTTCTCATTTCTTTCATAATCATTTATTAAGTAGTCATTGGTACATAAAACAGGTACATAATTTAATCATTTTCTGTATTAAACAAGTTAACAGTTTTTAATTCATTCAGTCATGTGATGAATGGTTACATAATAACAATAATTTAAAGTTTACGCGCCGTTTTTGGCCATATCTCAAAAGTTGGTTTTGTCATTTAGCCGCATTTTAGCTTGAGGACGGCAGATTAGAACAAAACAAAGGAGCGCGAAACAATCACGTCTGTTGATAGATTTTGACGCTACAATCCAGTCGAATACTTTTGCCTAATATTCGGCTATTCGGTCAGGGGCCTCGCCGAATATTCGGTATTCGGTATACTGCCGAATATACTATTCGTTGCAAGTCTAATTAATACACAATCTCATTAATCAGCTACTTCTTAATCACTAACATTGGTGTCGATTCTAGCATAATTCTCTAAACCTAAACTTAAATTTGACAGCAGTATATCCTTGTCATTCTCTATACAGAATGAAAAGGAGAGACTGATGTTAAATTTAGTTTTAAGTTTAGAGAATCACGCCAGAATTGGCACCATTGTCATCCAAATCTAATCATTGCACCTCTATTCCACAGCATTAGTTATGTATGACACAACAATTTCGGGTGTCCACCGTGCGCATACGCACGTAGCTACACTTTCTCCGTCACGTCGCCGGTCGGCCCTAATCCCTTGAAAGGTACCTAAGAGGTTATGGTTATCTCGGAGGCTCCATTGTTCATTTGATTGAGTGCTCTTACTTCATACACACGACGAAGAGTCGCATGGAGGTGTATTCTTAGACCTATATTACATGTACTCGTTCGTTGTAATCATAAACTAACTTTACCTGCTACTAGGCTTCACAAAATCAATAATTCATTTAAAGGTCTTTGTGTTCGCTTATACAATAAAGTCCCAAGCAATATCCAAGAGTTAAGCATAAATAAATTCAAAGATAGTGTAAAAAAAGCACTTATTAAAAAAGCTTATTACAAAGTTTTTGATTATATTACAGACAAAAATGCTTGGGTTTGAACTGTTCCAATCATTCCAACAGGTTTTCTATCTATACTTATAATAAATCTGTAGAGATGTCAATTCTGTACATGAAATATATTTTTAAAATGACTATCAGGGGGTGATTAGTGATCGATACTGATGCCAAAAATGCAATCAGTAAAATTTTTGTCTGTCTGTCTGTCTGTCTGCCTGTGTGTATGTTCCTTATAAAAACAAAAACTACTCAACGGATTTTAACGAAACTTGGTACAATTATTCTTCATACTCCTGGGCAGGTTATAGTATACTTTTCATCACGCTACAATCAATAGCAGCAGAGTAGTGAAGGGAAATGTTGGGAAAACGGGAGAAGTTACTCCATTTTTTAAGCTTCCGTCGCGGGTGCAGCCTTACTGGTTAAAGTTACATAAAAATCATGTATGACGGAAATATTCTACATAAAATTGTCTAAAAAATATCCCGCAACAGCATATGTCTATCTTTTATGGTTGACTCACAATAACACGTGTAATTATATAAATAAAGTCATTCTTTATAGCACAAGCCTGAGAACAAAAACTATAGTTTGCACTACAGCTCTACACCGAAGCGAAGCGAGGGCGGGCCACTAGTATTAAATAAATCTATAGTATTGACGTTGTAACAACATAATGATTTGTAAATGTTGTTACATTATGCTTTTAATGTTGTGGAGTTTTTTTCGCTCGTTTTTCTCCGCAGCTAAAAAATATGTCCAATAACGAGTGGTAGGGAAAAAAAATGTTTGGACGATTCAAAAGTGTTGTACTATACATCCAATTTGAATAAAGATATATTGATTTCTGATTTCTTATGTTTTCACGAACTTTTGATTGCATTTAGGAGGGCTTTGCTATCGAGTATTGATTGTGAAACTTGATTATGGTTTAATTTTATGTTTGTTTGTTTAACAAGTTCTTGTTAGAAATAAGAGCTGAGTATGCCTGTAAATGTTTTTGCACAACTGTTTGTATAAAGTATGTTGCTTAGTTATGTTGGGTGCAAAAATGTTGGCATGCCAAATAAATAAATAAACTCCAAACCTTACTAATATTATAAATGCGGAAGTGTGTCTTTCTGTCTGTTACCTCTTCACGCTTAAACCGCTGAACCGAATGGAATGAATGAAGATTTTTTTAATCCAGAAATCATATTTCAAGGGTATATTTTCCAGACAGAAGGTGCGAGCACCTGCTGGTCATTTAAAGACACTTTTTAGTATAAACATCAAATTTTTGTAAAAAAGATCGCACTTTGAGTCCGTTCAAAATATGTTTTTATTTAAGCATTGTTCTAACGAAACGATACTTACATATGACATAATATGTGTGCAGGATTCGGCAGTGTATTATAGCATTGCTTATAAGTGTTTTGTAATTATAGTTTTGTTTTTACGCAAGCGTTGTTCTAAGTAATACCATTCTTCTCTGGTATAATCTCGCTAAATGCAATGCCTTTTATACAATTTCATTTGAAATTCAGAAGTTTCTTGACGTAATATGAAAAAAAAATATCTTACGCAAAAAATAAACAACAATTGCGTTACAAAAATTAGAAATAAAAGAAGATTACGACTCAATAACATTAAAGTCGAGGTATTTAAGTAGACTTAAGCTAAATTATTTAGTATTAATTGCTCTTGAGATGCTTTTATTTTGTTTTGATTTTTAATAACGCGCTGCCTGACCCCATTAATTTTCCCAAAATGTTTTATTAATTTTGTTGTCTTTACAAATTCATTAATATTCATCTCAATTCAAAAGTGGTTTTATATCATCATATTATTGTCTCATGTATACAAAAAACCAAAAACATGGTGACCTTTAAAAAACCATACCATGATGTAAACAAATCGTCACATGACGAATACAAAAAATATCACTATTTTATGAATTTAAAAACATGTCTACCGCATCCATAATTAAAATGTGCTCTGTTTTTTGTGTGTGTTTTGTTATGACGATAAAACACGTCATTTCGAAATAGTCTCATATAGAAACCCAAATCTATTAGAATTAGTAAATTTTCATCTATATTTCGACGAATAGATATGTTACACCCATATCTAGGTACTTGAATTAAATAAACATTAATTGCAGTTTTTTTTCTACTGTGATTTTTTTGGAATTCTAAGAAATCAGAAATCAATATATTCTTATTCAAATTGGATGTATAGTACAACTATTTTGAATCGTCCATATTTTTTTTCCCTACCACTCGTTATTGGGCATATTTTTTAGCTGCGGAGAAAAACGAGCGTAAAAAACTCCACAACATTAAAAGTATAATGTAACAACATTTACAAATCATTATGTTGTTACAACGTCAATACAATCATGATTTATTTAATATGGAAAACCTGTTGGAATGATTGGAACAGTTCAAACCCAAGCATTTTTGTCTGTAATATAATCAGACACTTTGTAATAAGCTTTTTTAATAAGTGCTTGTTTTACCCTATCTTTCAATTTATTTATGGTTAACTCTTGGATATTGCTTGGGACTTTATTGTATAAGCGAACACAAAGACCTTTTAAATGAATTATTGATTTTGTGAAGCCTAGTAGCAGGTAAAGTTAGTTTATTTTTGTTCCTTGTATTAAGTGTGTGAACATCACTGTTTTTAAGAAAAAAATAATATTTTTTCTTACATGTAATCAATTTTCGTATATGTATTGTGATGCGACCGTCATTATCCCAAATTCCTTAAACTTATCTCTCAAGAATTCCTTAACTTTAAGATTATAAATTGATCGAATAGCTCTCTTCTGCAGCACAAAAATAGTTTGTTTTTCGGCGGCGTTTCCCCACAATAAAATTCCGTACGACATACACTATGGAAATAACTAAAGTACACTAATCTGGCCGTATCTACATCCGTTAACTGGCGTATCTTCATTACGGCATATGCTGCAGAGCTGTCTATTTGACAATTTATCAATATGTGGGCCCCATTGAAGCTTAAAATCTAAAGTAATCCCTAAGAATACTGTGGTGTCTACAAGGCCCATATTCCCATCCTTTACATTCACACTGGTTTTTACCTGTTTTACATTAGGTAATACAAATTTCATACATTTCGTTTTTCCTTCATTAAGTAATAAATTATTAACATTGAACCAGTGGACTATCTTGGATATACAACTGTTCACGTCGTCAATAACTGTTTCCTTGCGTTTAAGTTTAAATAAAAGTGATGTATCATCCGCGAACAATACTATCTCATGGTTATCTCTTACATAATAAGGTGTCATTAATATAAATTAAAATTAAGAAAGGACCAAGGATTGAGCCCTGCGGAACACCCATTTTAACCGGCGAACCCGAATCTTAATGACAACCCTCTTAATTCTATCCCTCAGTTATAATGCAATAAGATCCAGATTGGTATCTCTAAATCCATAGTGTTGGAGTTTCCTGAGTAATGTTTCATGAAAAACGCAATCAAAAGCCTTGAAAACTCCCAGGCGTCAAAAATTTGTTGTATAAGTTCAATACCGGCATTAGTTGTTGAACGACCCCGTGTAAAACAAAATTGTTTACAGTGTAGTATATTATGTTTATTAAAATGTGATTGAATTTGATCTAATATGATTTTTTCGAAAATTTTACTAAAGATGGGTAGCACAGATATTGGTCTAAAGTTTGTGGGGTCTGAAGTACTTCCCATTTTATGCAAAGGATTGATTGCAGGTACATGAATGTTTATTAGACTCGTACCCGATTAGTGACTTTTCTCTGGTAATATCAAGTTTTCATTCCTTTCGCCCGCTTTGTTTCATCACTTAGGATTGAAGACTATTTCATCAATGTCTTTTTCTTTATTTTTATGTTTTCTTTTTGGTAACTAAGGTTTACTTATGTTATTCCAGCTGTGTACATTTAATAAAATTAAAGTTAAATAGTAAACAAAATCAGTTCAAATTGACTTCTACATCATAACGTTACAGATGCTATCATGTCTAACTTTAATATATCATCAGAGATGACAGTTTCCATTGACGTAGACAGGTGGTTGGTAGTTTGGTAGTCGAGGTCCACCGTGACGTCACGAGCGGCGACCGCGCCGTGCGTCCGGTGCCGAAATATGAGAGGCTCTGCTCCGAGTCACGTAGCACACTCGGCTCGACTCGTCCGATGAGTTCCACAACAGCTATCTCGAAATTTAAAATTTGACAGTAAAGATGGAACTCGTAAATTTAGAACTAAATTTAAGAAAGAGGTTCTAAATTCGATTGTTTCTTATTTTGAATAATAGAATGCTTCACATCCTTGCGACAAAGTTTTGTATGACTTTGAATTACTTACTAAATGTGTTGAAATTAGCGTTCGAAATTTGAGTCAGTTTATTCGTAATGTATTTTATTGCATAGTCACATGGTTAAAAGATGACAATTTAGTTACATATTACATGTAATATGTAACTAAATTGTCCACCCTGCAAGGGTGTTTGCAATTTATTTGTACGTAAACGTATTTAATAATATTTAATAAAAAAATACAATTACATCAGTTTACCATCAATTCAATATACCTGGAACAATAACAATATGTTTATATTTATTTTAAGTATTTAACTGCTACATTTATAATTCCATAGTTATTTTTTTTACTAGAAAAAACAAAAATGATAACATTAAGATATTATTAGAGTGAATGAACCAGTTTTTATACTATTAATTATATTATTATGAGAAAGCATAATTTGTTACATTATTTATACATATTTGTTATAATAAATCTTTATCATTAAAATATTCAGAAATATTATACTAGCAATTTTTAATCAGAAAATTTTTAATCTGTTTTTCAAGTACTTATTTTATTTTCAGTTGAACATTTTAAAGTATTTAGTAGACAATTGTATATTTTTATTAACATTGCATGCGGAGCAGACGAATACATCTTTAACGTCGTATTAGGTAATTTAAGTTTATTTTGGTATCGATTCTTGCATCCTAACTTTTTTCACAGGTTCAATTCATAATGTTTTTTAATAAACTTACAGGCTTCAAATACATAAATGCAAGTGTGAGTCAAAATATTTAATCGAATAAAATATAGCTTACAAGACTCCATTTGATCTATGTTTGTTATGATCCTCAGACACCGCTTTTAAAGTACGAAACCGTAATCCGTCTGCCAGTAAGTGTATATAGACGGTAGATGATAGCTCGACTGGCGATAATTCACGACGAGACACGAGATTGTGGGAAACGATAAAGTATGTGTAATAACTAAATAACTAACGTAATAAATATAACGTTTAAATCTAAAGAAAAGTTTACTAGAAAAAAATCCACGCGGACCAGGCATTCGCCCGGATAGCTTTAAACATCTAGCAGTTAAATGCTTAAAAAATAAATAAAATTATAACTATAATTGCTATTTCTTCTTTCAAATGTTTAATACTTGAAAAAGTATTCCTTTGACATTGTGGGTTACTTACAATGCGAAGAGATGGCGCTGCCTTGCAGCTTAAGGCTAGGAAATTTTCGACGCCAATAGGGCCGTGGTAGCATAATGGTCAGTGCATTCGCCCGGATAGCGAAGGATGCGGGTTCGAGTCCCGTCCGCTGCCTGGTCCGCGTGGATTTTTTTCTAGTAAACTTTTCTTTAGATTTAAACATCTAGCAGTTAAATGCTTAAAAAATAAATAAAATCATAAATATAACGTTAATTCAAAGTTCGAACACTTATTTTAGCGCATTTTAGTACTAAAGTTTCGTTACGCAGGTATGGGATTAAGCATTTACGAATAACACGACATTTTAAATCAATTTAAATAAATAAATATTTTGATGGTTCCTTCTCTGTTATAAACAGTATTGGTCACAGGTTGTCCCAGATAAATTTAAAGATATTCAGATGAGCACTTTCTAAGATAAACAGTGGAACTTCTCAAGGAGTACGCAGTGGGTTATTTTTTATATGAGGTTATATAAAAGTAATAAAGCCGGCAAATTGCTAACTTAGTGAACTGATGTTGCTTGTAGCAGACTTGTAAGAATGACTTGCGAATTCAGAACTTTTTCAAGAAAACTGAAAATAAAAATTGAGAAAACAACTCAGCATAAAATAAAAATTTGAAAAAAAAAAATTTCGACGCGGCCATCAGGGCCGTGGTAGCATAATTGCTCAGTGCATTCGCCCGAAATGCGAAGGGTGCGGGATCGAGTCCCGTCCGCTACCAGGTCCGCGTGGATTTTTTTCTAGTAAAACTTTTCTTTAGATTTAAACATCTAGCAGTTAAATGCTTAAAAAAAAACATAACTATAAAAATTTGAAGTTTTTCTTTCCACCAGTGCGGATTGGTGTGTGCGCTTACGACTGCAGATGCAACCAGGATCAACGGCTTAACGTGCCTTCAGAAGCACGGAGAAGCTCGAAATAGTTAATTTGTGAATCACCCATCCAATGATCGACCACTGCGAAAGTTGTTCAACTTCGATGATCGCAGTCAAACGCGCTAACCACTTGCGCCATCGACCTCCTCGTATTTCGACCAGTACCCTTAGTACGAGTTTTACAATTACGAAAACTATGATAGTTTTCGTGTGCTCGCGCTCGTACTAAGGGTACTGATTTTATTGTTTGAGTTTTTATCTTATAAAGTAGGTAATAGTTAAAAAATTCTTAGGCATAAGAGTTTTCTGACAAAGTCGCACTGAGCCCTAGTAGACCAGGGTCGATAATTTTTGAGACCAAAAAAAATTATAGTAGGATGAAACCCATTAAAAAAGGTAGAGAATATAACAAAAATGAAAGAAAAAATAAATTACGGGCGATCTGAGGTCGGGAAGGGGGAGGGGGTGAGTTTTTAAGGGTAAAAATGGTTAATCTCGATTTCCGGTAAAACTGCAAGTCCTATGAAAAAAAGTTAAAGGGCAAAGTTGTAGGTAATAAATAGATCTACAACTTTTGTATTGACACTTTTTTCAAATAACCTCAAAATTTATGTGAAAAATGCGAATAACCGAGTTTTTGGTTTTTGATTTTTATTTTTTGCAAAAAAATAATAATTTTTCACGAAATTTGGTGAAAACTTACCTTTGTATGTCCCTTACATACAGTAATTTTTTTGATTTAAAATATTCATTTTTTCACCTTATTTTGACTTAATATCCAAAAAGCACCCTAATTTTCAATCGAAAATTCTCACGTCAAAATATCTGCTTTTTTAAAAAAGTTGGGGTGTTTTTTGTTTGTTGAAATCTCTACTTTCTGATGGTATAAAAAAAATATACAGTACTATGATAAATGTTCTCAGAAAATGCAAATTAATAATGAAAAAAACTCGAATCAGACTATATTTTTACTATATTTTTTTTTCACTTTTCACCATTTTTAAAATTATCGATCCTGGTCTATAGCTAGATTATAAAATAATCTGTGTTAAGGGCAACAGTCCCGTTCCCTCGTCGTATCCTATAAAAAGTTAATTATAAAGGCACAAACATACTATACTACATGCACACGCATCCTTTAAGACCAAATAATTTAAGCCGCATTTATAAATGTGTATTTTTTACCGTAAACAAATTTAAAGTATATATTTGGTTACTTTTCACAAACATGGACATAGAAACATAATTTACAATTACGAAAACTATGATAGTTTTCGTGAGCTCAAACTCGTACTAAGGGTACTGGTCCAGTTTATTGGACTTAACTTATTTAACATAAATACTAAGATCTGAATCACCACCGTACACAGCAGACAGTATCGATACAGGGCATGAGTCAAGCCCATTCACATTAAGAAGGATATTTATATGCAAACAATACGCTGCCATATACTATTGAAACAAATAGTAAAGTATGACTGATTGTTTATTTCTTGTACACGCAGAAATGGCTGCATTATCATAATATAAAATGTATAAGGTTTTCTACACGTGCACACGTCGTAATAAAAAAGGTCAAAAACCTTTTGTAATGTGCAGGTGTTAAACCGTGGTTGAACCCGTTTTAATATTAAATGGATTTAGAATATTTGAAATAACGTCGTGTGTGAGCATACGCGGAGGGATGGCATAACACATTGTTTATTGGAAAATTTTATGTCGGAAAACAACTTCAAGTTCTTCTTACCACTATGATGTTAATGTAAATAATTTAGAAAGAAAGAAAGTAATTTTATTTGTTACAACAAGTGTAAGAAAGTTATACAAGGTACATGGTAACAATCCCGTAAATAACTTATATTAATTACTATAATGTAAGAAAGAAGTTCAGTGATAATTAGATAAGTACATAACATGTCGTGCCATTATCGGCATACAAATAAATTATTATTTATATTTTTAATTATTATTGTAAGATTCAAATTACAAAAATCAAAATGTCAATACTGTAAATACAATAAAAAAAATTGATTAAAAAAAAAGGGTAGATACGGCACTAGCCTCACAAAAGTGATCCGCCTGAATTGTGGTCCACGACCCTAATCGCTTTAGTCACAACTTGACATGCAAACGGCGTACATGTGAACGCCAAAAAGAAATATTGCTAATATTTTGTGTTTATATGATAAAACAATGCCTAAGTGTGTTTTTAAAAAGTGCTCCAATTGCTCAAGAACTAAAAATAAAACCGACGGCATCACTTTTCATTCGTAAGTACTATAAAATATATTTTTTCATAAAAATTGCTGTTTGTTTTGAATCTTATTCGGTGGTGACGTCGAGTACTGGTCGCGTGATTGGTCGGTAATGCAGTGACGCGGATCTCGCCGTCTCGTTCGCGCTGCCGTTGAAACTTAACGTGCTGTTTCGTTCGGGTCGGTAATGCAGTGACGCGGATCTCGCCGTCCCGTTCGCGCTGCCGTGGGATCAGTTTTTGTTTGATGCAAGTATGAGCGTACCGTATCTACCCTTTTTGTTTTAATCTAAGATAAAAAATGACAATAAATTTGGGCAAATACTTTAAATAATATGTCAATACTTACGAATCAATAATCAAATATCCATACATTGAGAAAAAAACCATTAATACATGTCAATACTGTCAATTCAATAATTAAATGTCAATAAAATTGGGCAACTAAACAAAATGTCAATACCAGCATGCTATTGAATGCATTTAATACTAGAAATAGAGCAACAGCCATCTTTAATGTTTCAAAACATCGGAAAATCTTTTATTTATTGTTATTTGATGAAAATAGCAATAAAAATACACACTGTACATTTAATTTACTGCTTGTACGGCTACAGGCAGCCACTGGCATTCACCATTTTGAGGTTTCAGAGCTCCACGGGGTAGGAGATTGTGCAGGGTAGGCCACGACACAAGTGATATTTTTGAAATCGCAAGCGACTATAAGCTATGGTGCCTTGTTTGTTTGTCACTCTTTTTACATAAAACACCATATCATCCTTTGTATAGTTGCAAACCCTTGAGAACTTATAAAAATCAAGTTCCTCAACTAATTTTGATTCAATTCGAGTATAAGAATGATAACGGTACCAAGCTTTATTTCGTACGACGACTATGCTGCGCGTATTTTGACCTGAAAGGGTACTAGAACTCCAAATCAGAAATGGTGTAAACACGCCTGCTTAAATACACCGCTGTCTAACCTTCCAGAGATGTGGTTAGTCCTATTGTTGCAAGGTAATGTATGCTCATCTTCGTTTTATTTACGCGTCGTCTCTTGAGGGGGCTCTCTTGACTTCGGTATGCGGTGTTTCCGGTCTCACGGCCCTGACGTCGCGTGCTCGGAACATGGTCTTTTTGTCCACAAACTCCTTTCCACACACGTTCAGTGATGCAAGTGAACTGCAAGCTTTGGAATTTCCGGAATACCACCAGTTGGTGACACGGCCTTCTTACTCCGTATTCACTGGTTGCTAGCTGTGGCTGGTTTATTAAAGAGTTCGAGTTGAAATCTCAATGGATTCACGCGAATGGGATATTTCGCGACGCCCTTTTGCTTTTAGAATATGGCAAGGTTGTCTGGTCGACCCGAGTCGAATTCCCGCGATGCTAATACGACCGCAGACGCATAAATGTCCCGGGGCGCAGTTAATTCACAGAATCAGTGGAGACTCGCGCTTCATGACGAAGATTTGGGCAAGTTTAAACGATTTTTGAAAGTTCAGTAAATTGACATTGATAGAGCTTATACTATGGGGCTTGCAATATGTATTGAAGACACATACCTCGGTAACAAATATTCGTGCTCATACTACAAATACAATGTTCTCGCGAGGACCCAGACCAGACCCTTTAGAGCAGAGAGTAAGGATGCTGCCGAATGAACCAACCAGTCGGAGGTTTGCTTGCAGACCTCTGAAGATTGTGTCAAAAATTCTGTCTGCATGAAAACTACCCTACAAGCTCCTCGAGTTCATTCTAGTTCAGCATGAGAGAAAATCCATTTAGAGACCTCGATTACACAATAATAAAGTCTTCATTATCATCATCATCAGCATATTAATGTCCCCACTGCTGGGGCACAGGCCTCCCCTATGGATGGAATAGGGAGATTGGGCCATGACCCACCACGCGGATGAACACGGATTGGCGGGTGCTAACGACTGCAGATGCAGCCGAGACCAAAGGCTTAACGTGCATTCCGAAGCACGGAGGAACTCTAGATAGAAGATTTTTTGTCACCCATCCAATGACCGACCACTGCGAAAGTTGCTTAACTTCAACGATCGCAGCCGAACGCGCTAACCACCTGTGCCATCGAGCTCCTCAATATAGTCCTTACCACGCAATATGATGACGAATGGGTTAGCTCTTACCCTTAATGTAGCCCGACGGATAAAGGTGGTGTATTTGAAATCGCGATGAAAGAACGTGTTGGCAACATACTGCGCGTACTCAGAGGTACTGGGATTGTATAGTACCGGCCGTAGCCGACATGTAAATAAATAAATAAATATTTCCAACACTCACACCAATTAGCCTAGCCCCAAAGTAAGCACTGTAAGGCTTGTGTTATGGGATACTAGGGTGACGGACACAATACATATACTGTACAAATATAAGTTTATTTTTATTTAGAAATACATATGAAATATCCATGACTGAAGTACAAATGCTCGTATTCATGACACAAATATCTGCCTCCACCGGGATTCGAACCCGGGACCTCTCGAGTCGGCGACACCATGAAACCCGGCGTACAAACCACTCGACCACGGAGGTCGTCGTAGTCGGAGGTAAATATCACGTGCGGTAAAAATGACATAGATGAGTTAAATCGCAACGTGTGTCAGAGCTCAGGAGCTCTATTTTTGAATCACTCGTCTTGCGTCGAACGCTCGATTTCTACTAAATTTCATTCGACATAATAATTCTGTATTTTTGAATCGCTCGAGTGCAACGAATGGGTGAGACCACTCGCTGCATGGCGAATGGTGGAGGCGAATGATAGAATAATTGTATTTTTTTTGTGCTATTAGACGACGATAATCTATCACTGTCATGCTTTATATGAAACGACAAAGAGTAGTAGTAATTACCGGTTTTTATTATTTCTGCGTGAAATGAGTAAAATTTCGTATTTCGTATCAAACAGGTAAAACTGGTGACGAGTGATTCAAAAATACGGAAAATCAGTATTATGCGACTTGAAAGTCGAAGGTGACTTATGTCGCATTCGACGATACTATGTCAGACGAGTGATTCAAAAATAGAGCTCCAGGACCGCCAGTCTGTCTCGGCGGATCCTTTGCGATCGCCCGCCGTGATTTCAGCATAAGCTGGTGCGTCAGCCGTGCTCCACTCTTACGACACGGGAATGGTAATGCGCACTCCTGACTCACCGCCACTAGGATGCGGTGGATCGTGGGAAGACGGAGGTAGGTGCGGTGGTTTCGGTATAACGATAAATTCCACCGAGCTGACACCATTCGTTGAGTCTTCGATTGAATAGGGTTGGCTAGGCCAATTGAATATCTGAATCAATATTTCAAAATATTTATATTACAACTGTTGTTCATATCTTTTCTTTCACTTTACCACTCACTCAATATTCTTTTTTATGAGGTTTTTGTTAATTGAGTCATTTGGCTAGTTATCAGTCTTTTTAGATGTAGCAGTTTAGCTGTACGTTTCGCCTATATACCAAAAAGGTCTCCCAATTTTGGAACCGGTGGTAGTTTACGGTAGTTAGGGTCAAATAAATAAACTCAAAATTACAAAAAAGAATTTCAAATAAAATACTTTATTAAGTAAATTAAATAATAAATTCATACATAGACAATAAAACTTTAAAAATCGAACAATGAAATAACCGAACGCTCAATAAAAGCCTGTAAAGGCTACGAAACGTCAATAAATAAATAAAGTTTCGTGCATTAACCCGTAAAAACTAGTTTTATACTGGTGTATTTTCGATTATAGTGGCTAGAAGATAAATCCGATTGCATTACAGTGGAAATGAACGGTAAGTTATACAAAAGTCCGTCGCATTGTATATATAAGGCGTTTTCTTTCAATCAGGGCGTTTCATGTTATTGAACATGAGGCTAAACTATGACGGCCCTAGTAACTTGGTCGTAACTGTAGTGTAAGCAAACTACCGTCAAATATAAAAGGCGAGCGGCGCGATCACTCCTCTCCTGGGGGCCAATCGCCTAACTGAATTGCTTTGGAAAACGCTATCGCTTACGATTTCATTTTGTTATTTCTAGCCCCCTGAGGTTTTCAAATGCCTCGCGCTCTTTTTTTTTCTTTTGCATTGGTAATAACAATGTTAAAGAAAATGAGCGTGAGGTATTTCGGCGGTTAGAAATAACAAAATGAAATCGTAAGCGATAGCGTTTTCCAAAGCAATCCAGTTAGGCGATTGGCCCCCTGGCGACGTCATTAAAATTGCCGGCTCAATTATTAATGACGCTCTCCAAGAGTCCATCCCGCAACAGCGCCCAATGGACGCGAGCCTTTCAACTTAGTGCTTGCGCCCTCTACGCCTCTACGGCAATGAGGGCTACCGTTTTCTGCCTCACCAGATGGCGCCACTGTTGAGTGAGGTCCTAAATTGTAACTTTTAAAGATTATTAATACGCACATGAAATCAAAGGTTACATTTAGATCGTGTTTTAACACAAAAGAACCATATCCTAAACATAATAGGCCATGCCACAGTGACGCGCAGTTCCGTTTTATTCGGAAAAAATGGGAACATAATCATTTTTCTAAGCTCAAATTTTTAATAACTGACATTCATTTTGCTCTAGTGCAGTCCATACTAGGATATAGCATTAGAGTATGGGGAGGTGCCTGTAAGACTCACATGCTGGAACTTGAGAGAGCTCAAAGATCAATTCTTAAAGTAATGACATTTAGTCCTTTTAGATTTCCTACAAATTATTATATGACAGGTGTGATATACTAACAGTAAGGCAACAGTATATTTTACAACTTATCAGCAAACAACACAAGATCACCCCATACGATCCAAATTTATACTTGGGTAAACGAACTTTACCTAATGTGTGCAAGATGGTGCGGTACCGTACTGCTACTGCTAGACGCCAAAGTAGTTATCTGGCTGGAACACTTTATAATAAATTAAATAAACAATTAGATATTTTTTCGCTTAGTTTTTGTGAGGCCAAGTCTAAAATTAGAAAATGGTTATTAACATTAGATTATACTAAAACTGAGATGTTTATTAAGTAAACATTTTAAAGTATTGTCTCAATTTACTGTTTCAACAATACTGTTACATTACGTTACATTTAGGTTCTGTTTTACTAAGATGTAAAAATCTATCTTAAAATAGCAAATTATGTGTTGATTTAATTATTTATGTATTTATATAACGTATAATATGTATTAATTTTATATAACATTTTCTTAACGTAATACCCAGTAAAAATGTAGTAAAACACACACACACATTTAGGACACGAAACATTTAATTAAACTAAGTAGTTTTTAAAATATCTTTGGGAGAAGACACTGATTTCTGTAACACAGGGTTATTATCCTAGCATAGAAATCAGGGTATTCAATCTTTTCATGTACCTACTTTTGTTGAGCAATAAAAATTATTATTATTATTATTATTATTATTGCCACATAACTCATATTTGCCATAATTAAGCCGAATTGTTACCAATTATTCACAACATTATTTTAATATAATACAAACCCGCGTAGTCAACCAATAAGCAATAACATTTGACATTTCGGAGACCTCACGCTACACTAGCGCCTCTAGCGGCGGATTCATACGCGATAGCCCTCATTGCGACACCGCTTTTCCAATTTAGACTTAGCATAGGCTATACTATCAACTCGCTTCTCTCACCGCCCGTGCGGCGAGATTTCGGTGGGGCAAACGCTAACAGTGTTGAATTACCAACCATGTTGCAGTTTAACCCCACCGATTAAGCTTCGCTTAGGTTGGCCTGTGAGGGTGCTGGTCTAGTGGCTAGTGAGACTCGCGCCGGTTTCGGAACCGATTCTCTGCCGGCACGGGCCTCACGAGTCTCTAACGCGTCGATCAAACTTAGCATTGATCGGCGCAGGCCAGCATCCACACACGCGTTAGCTCTCAAACAAGCTTCCCCGTTAGTTAGCATAAACGGCGATCGCATCCCGTTAGGCCCCTTACTACTAAACTAAACAGCGCTGCGTCGCTCCCCCCGCTGGAGGACGATCGCTCCCGATGTAGCCTTAAAAGCCTTCCCGGCCAGAGGCAGCCCCTACGGGTGTTTTTTAGTCAGTACGAGTCTTACATAACCTTGCAGCCGGCTGTAGAGTACCCATGAGGATTTCTCACCCGCTCCCCCCTCGCGAAGCAGACGGAGCTCTGGTCGAATCTCTGTCAGTTAACGTCATGTGATTTTTGTAAGTCGGTATTTCTTTAAATTCTATTGTGATTATGGTGAAGTGCACAAGTTAATAAGTGTCTTAGTGATTAAATAAGTGTAATTGTTGTAATAGAAAGGATAAAATTAAGTAATTAAAGAGAGAGAGAATCTAAAAACCTTTTTATTGAAAAAATAGAAAGCTAGGCAATCTACTTAGGTAATGCACTTCATGCATGTCAAATTTCATCCAAATGTGATTAGTTGTTGAAGTGTGAAAGAGTAACAAATATCTATGCAAACTTTAGTATTAATATAAGAAGGAAGGATAAATAAACCTGACCTTATCTAACTCAAACGGTTTCCTCGCTTCATTATGTAATGAAAATTCATAATTCCATCGTGAGTTTATGTAAACTCACGATGGAATTATGAATTTTCCCGCGGCAAGAGGCAGGTTACTCGCGGTCATGGCGAGACCAGCATGGCCTCGCTGTGCATCGGACTTTTCCAACCAGCTGGGGAACACCGGATTTGACACAACTCATCACCAACCGAGATCCAATACTTATCCATTCTACAAAACGCGCTTGGAACTGATATAAAGCGCATTCTTTTATTTTCACATTATTCTTGATATTATGCTCCGGTGGTCGCATGATGTCCTTAGAGCCTGTGAAGGGTATATACAGGGTGTAAAAAAACCTTTGACGAAGTCGAAGGCCACGTATTTTCTACATCATGACGATAATTTGACGACCTTCGTAGCCGAGTGGTTTGTACGCCGGGTTTCATGGTGTCGCCGACTCGAGAGGTCCCGGGTTCGAATCCCGGTGGGGGCAGATGTTTGTGTGATGAATACGAGCATTTGTACTCCAGTCATGGATGTTTAATATGTATTTCTATATAAATATACTTATATATGTACTGTATATTATGTATTCTATCCGTTACCCTAGCATCCCATAACACAAGCCTTACAGTGCTTACTTTGGGGCTAGGCTAATTGGTGTGAATGTTGGAAATATTTATTTATTATTTATTATTATTTATTTTTTTCTTCTGGACCATACCTGGGAAATTTATGATCAAAGTCACAATATTTTTCTAGATTTTTACAAAAACGTTATTTAGATTTCTTTTATAGACGCAAGTACAAACACGCACACACATACACACAGGCACATTGTTTGCGTAGCGCCACAGTAGCGCGCTGCGCTATACATTGCGTACTAGAGAAAAATTGTAATTTTTTAACTTCAAAATATAAATGTTTCCCACGTGTAATACTTTGTAATATTACTTATTTGGGTGTACAGAATGCGTAGTTTTAGTCTTTGTCATAGGTTTTTTTACACCCTGTTTATCAAAGAATAACATTACTGAATTTCCTAACATTCGTCCCATTACCTATTCAAAAAATCTTAAAATAGATTTAAATTGTAACCAATACTAAATAACTAACCTCTTTGATCAGTAATTTCCAGAACTGTATATCTAATCAAAATCAAAATTCATTTATCCAGTCTAGGCTGATAAAAGCTCTTATAAAGGTCGAGAAGCTACGCCATCTGTTCGCAAATCTACGACGGGAGACCTTGTACCAGGGCTTAAAACCGGTTTCGAAAATACCGGTAAATAAAGGTTAATACCGGTTTTTTAAGTATCAAGTTATTTATTTATTATCGATACCGGCAGTAACAGCGAAATGAAACCCTTTAAAACCGCTAAATTGACTCAAAACCTATTTGATTTCGCTTTTTAGGAAAACCGGTTTTTTAAGGTTAAGGTAGAGCCAAACCTAAATAAAAGGCTCCTAATGTACTTCATACTGATTTAGGTTTGAAAATTAACCGGTAAACAAGCCCTGCCTTGTACTGAGAAGAATTCGACTCTAGTGTCATGCCTAAGAATATTGTAGTATCCACTAGGTCCATACTCCTATCCTTCATAGTTACATTGGTTTTTGTCTACTTTACATTGGGTAATTTTTTTTAAACATTATTTTTTACCTTCATTAAGAAGTAAGTTATTAGCATTTACTGGTTGAAACTACTTTAGAGATGGTATTGTACACATCTATACTTATAATAAATCTGTAGAGAGGTCAATTCTGAACATGAAATATATTTTCAAAATAACTATCGGGGGGTGATTAGTGATCGATACTGATGCCAAAAATGCAATCAGTAAAATTTTCGTCTGTCTGTCGGTTTGTGTGTATGTTCCTTATAGTAACAAAAACTGCTCGACGGATTTTAACGAAACTTGGTACAATTATTCTTCATACTCCTGGGCAGGTTATAGTATACTTTTCATCACGCTACAATCAATAGGAGCAGAATAGTGAAGGGAAATGTTGGGAAAACGGGAGAAGTTACTCCATTTTTTTAGACTTCCGTCGCGTGTGCAGCCTTAATGGTTAAAGTTACATAGAAATCATGTATGACAGAAATATTCTACATAAAATTGTCTAAAAAATATCCCGCAACAGCATATAGTTGTCAATAAGTGGTTGCTTTCGTTTAATTTTAAATAATAGTGAAGTATCGTCTGCAAACAATACTATCTCGTGATTCTCCCTTACAAAGTAAGGTAAGACATTTATATAAATTAAAAACAAGAATGGATCAAGAATTGAGCCCACCCATCTTTATTAATAAACCGGGCGATCTTTTGCCATTGATGTCAACTCTCTGGATGCTATCGATTAAATATGACACAATAAGAGCCAGAGTGCTGCCTATACATCCATAGTGGCTCAGTTTCTTGATGAATGTTTCATGAAAAACGCAATCAAAAGCCTTGAACAAATCACAAACACACCCAAAGCATCACGTGACTCCTCTTAGGCATCAAAAATATGTTGTAAGACCTCAACACTCGCATCGGTTGTTGAACGACCCCTTGTAAAACCAAATTGTTTTGAATGAAGTAAATTATTTTTATAGAAATATTGCTTTGCATAGCATTTCATTTTATATTATTTTTTCAAATATCTTAGTAAACTTGGGTAGTACAGATATATTTGCAGTCATGTCTATTTGTTCGTCATAGAGTTAAATCAATCATTATTATAATTATACAAATCAATCAACTCATAAGGGCTTTTATGTATTCCTTTATTTAGCATTGAGACAATTCATATATCTATTTATATATTTAAGAGAGATTCTATTTGGGTTTGCATTGTATGTGTGTCTGTTTTATATTTTAAGTATATTTTTTGTATTCAAGTTATGGGTATGCCTGTTTTTGCAAATGCGTCATAGTTTTTCTATTGCACATTATAAATAATAATGTATTGCGATGCCAGTGCTAAAATATTTAAATCTTTCTCTAAAAGAATCTCTTGACTTTCAGTTGTATGTCTTTTAGCTCAGCACTCTTTTGTAGTATGAAAATACTTTCGATTTTAAAAGCTGAATCCCACAACAAAAGGCCATAATGTCATAACGCTATGAAAGTAACCAAAGTAATAATAAGTAATCTAGTTATATCCACCTCTATTAAGAGTCTTATTCTTTGCAAAAGCCGCAGAATTCAGTCTACTTGATAAGGCATCAATATGAGGATCCCATTTGCAGATGAGAGTCTAAAGTTATACCCAGAAACTTTGTAGAACTTTTTAATGTCAGTCTGAAATTGACACGGTTTTCTATTAATATCCTTTCACCCAAAATTTTACAGATTGACTAATATAAATTGCTTTTTTTAGCAAGACAGGCATGTTTCTATGTTATTTTAATTTTCTTATTTTCATTTTCCCCTAATGATGATTTGTGAAGTTAATAACACATTTAAATTATAATAATTAAGAAAAATAGTGCCCAATCAAATTTAATAATAATGGCAATAACCTTATTTGAAACCTTTAGAACATAGAAGACGCTGCAATCAGCTGGTCAACAACCTCCGGGTCCACACGCAAATTAAGCGGTTTGCGGTTTTCGACAAAACCGCAAGTGTGTGTTTTCGCCGTTTAATTTTTGAATAACTTGATTTGATACAAAGATTTCGTAATTACTATTCGAAAGTTATTTATTGTTACTAAACATTTACTTCTACTTCCGAGTCTTCCGGCTTAGGTAACAAATGACAAGAAATATTTTATATTCAATTTCTCTTTTAAGCATTAAACTGATAGACCTACAGGATTTTTACCAGAATGAAATCAATTCAGCACTTGGGGTCTTAAATATGGGAGATCGCACGTATGATATTTTCAATAAAACTAGTTTTTACGAGTTAATGCACGAAACTTTATTTATTTATTGACGTTTCGTAGCTTTTACAGGCTACGTCGTCAGAATCTAATTTTTATTTAACTTTGTCGAGCTACCTTCGAAATACTTTTATTGAGCGTTCGGTTATTTCATTGTTCGATTTTTAAAGTTTTATTGTCTATGTATGAATTTATTACTTAATTTAGTTAATAAAGTATTTTATTTAAAATTCTTTTTTGTAATTCTGAGTTTATTTATTTGACCCTAACTACCGTAAACTACCAACTTGACACAGACAGACAGTTAAGAAAAATTTGACATTAACCCGTAAAAAACTAGTTTTATTTAATGAGTAATGTGCGTGAAAACCTAAGAAACAAATATGATTTTTCGTTTTTAAGCTTTTTTTCACCAAGTATACAAACATATGCAATACTGTTTTAATACACATTATTTAAGCTTCTTATTTTTGAATCCTTATTTGCATTTAGTTTTGCAGTGAACTTTTCTTTGAACATCTTCATTATAGATAGGGGGTATTGATCGCTTAGTAAACTTGTCCAAACTGCGATAACTTACTCTCCCATCAAATTAGGACCCTTTTTTTAACATTGAATCGGCGTTATGCCTGCCTATTTGGTTAACCTAATTACTATGTGTTTTAACCGATGAACTTATCCATACGCCCTAGAGACCCACTGACCCACAAATGGAACTAATCTGGACCAAAATATCACTCATACAAACAAGAACATTTCTAAAACCAGCCAAGTGCGTGTCTTCGGTCTACACATAATGTATTTACTTGGGTTTTTTATCTTCTAATGGTTTGTGTAAAACATCAATCAATGTGGTATGTGTGTGTGAGAGCGGTTGATGAATGAGTGGCTACGCTCGCAGTGGCAAACACATGCTTGAGCAGGGAGATTACATATTTTTAGTTATATTCTTATGATTAAGCATTTTACTGCTAGATGTTTAAATCTAAAGAAAATTTAACTAGAAAAAAAACCACGTGGTCCATGTGGAATTGCTGTCTAGCAGACGGGGCTCGAACCGGCCCTAATTGTGTAAAGTTGCAGCCTAAGAAATGCTTGAGAAAATTCGACACGGACAATTAGGGCCGCGGTAACATAACGGTCAGTGCTTCTGCCCGGATAGCGGAGGGTGCGAGTTCGACTCTCTGTTTGCTGCCTGGTCCACGTGGAGTTTTTTCTAGTAAAATTTTCTGAAGATATATTTTTAACTGCATTATTCACAACATTGTTACCGAGGTATAGATGAAAAAAAACTTTATTCATAAACCTTTTATTCCAAAAAAATTTTTAATTTGCACAATTTATTTATCAAAATTACAGATTTCTAGTAATAAAATATTACATAAACCTGGTACAACATGACGATGACTAAAAGCGCCTTGTCTAATACGGAACCCTAATTCCGTCTTTCAAAAATATACCAAATACCAAAAATTCTAAACAAATTAGAGTGGGTAAGAAAAAATAAAAATGTCAGCATACAAATATTAAAAAAATCCTTGAAAGAAATTTTACAGAAATGCGAACACATTATTGTTATTATTATTTTGTATAAGCAAAAACTATGTCAATCAATAAGTACTTAAACATTATTTTCACATTACATTGTTAATCTTCACAGTGAACCGCTTGATATTTTGTAACTAAATATTTAAATCAAAATTCCTTTTTTCAAATTGGAAGCATAATAAAACTCTTTTGAATAATGCGTAAATTATGTATTTGTAACAGATAGTCACTTTAAAATAGCTTAGACATAATATGTTAACAGTAGCTTATAGTCATATTATTTGTAAGATTATAACAGTAGTATTATTTTAACATGATACTGTAAGGAAAACGTGCCAACAACCTGATGTTTACAGGTTGGCAAGGTATTAAAATATGAAAAAAATATGTATCAATGATTAAATAAATAAATAAAAAAAAAATCACGGGAGTGCTATTAAAGATTTGATAGTAATCGAAATTAAATATGGGAATAATAAGCGCCATATAAAAAAAATAGGTTGACGAAATTAAGGAACAAAGATACTTTAACAGTCTGGACCCATTATTGAAAAAAAATATCCATTCTTAAATATCTAATGGGTCCCGACTGTTAGAGATGCTTTGTCATTTAACAAAATTATAGACTACTGGACTTGTTTCTTTAAATTTAAGTAAATTTTTTAAATTTACTTTTTACGCTTTGTTTAAGAAACCCTAAACATGAGTAGAAGAGCTAGTTTAATTACGCGTTTTAAGACGTGATGTAAATAGTGGTGCTCATGGCACAGGGATCGTACTATATACTTTATCATCATCTCAAAGTATTAAAGAAGAATACACAGTTAGGGAAAAATATTAAGGACGAAGGAAGCTAAAGGACCTTCTAATGAGTAATTTTTAATAAAAATATATTCATTTAATTTTTCTATTAAACATTCGACTTTTTAACACAACACAAGCTCTTCACCTCTTGGGGCAGAAATAATACAAATGAAATTGTATACTTCGTATCACAAGCTTAAGGGAAAAACAGTATAAAAAGAAGTTGTCTAAAGACTTTAGGCTTGTATTACAGAATGACAACTAAGTAATGAGTGTACTTTACTTGAATACAAAGGGATGTCGGGCAGCTTATAGTAAGCAAGTTTAGGTTATGTATAACATTCATTGTTTTATCGATATCGCGTGCGTTAAGTAAGAAAGATTGGTATCGTGGTTACACACATACTTCTTTTTTGGTCTTGTCTTGTCTGCCTTCATTGGGCGCACTGTGTTTGGAATTTCCCTCGAGTCATTGCACCCGGCACGGTGAGCAATGGGTAAATCTGTTTCCGATATCGTTTTCAGTATCATGCAACCGTAAAATGCAATTTTCCTTCGCATAAATTAGCAACTAAACGTAGGTACATACTTAAATTGTGTACCGATGATGTTGACGGACTAACAATTTACGTAATATGTAAAAATAATACTGTTGTTAGTCCGAAAACATATTCATTCATACTTCCATATTAATATTATACGATTTCGAAAAATAATAATTGAGTTGGATGAATTGGATTGGCTTGGATGGAATTGGCTTTTGCAAAGCATTTGACTGGATTGACCACTTAATTCATTCCCTCTTAAGCTTCTTCTTGCAGAAATCCATGGAAAATCCATCTCTTTAAATAGAAAACGTCATAAATAAAAAAAGTCATTCCCAAGCGATAGTTGAGAAGTATCTAGTCAATAGGAGATATTTCCGCCAAAACAAAATTGTGGATAAATGAAAAATAATTGACTTGGATGAATTGGATTGGTTTGGATGGAATTGGCTTTTGCAAAGCATTTGACCGGATTGACCACTTATTTCATTCCTTCTTAAGCTTCTTTTTGCAGAAATCCATGGCAGTCTCTTTAGATGGATAACGTCATAAATAAAAAAGTCATTCCCAAGCGATAGTTGAGAAGTGTCTGTTCAAAAGGTTATATTTCCGCCAAAACAAAATTTTGGATAAATTAAAAAAAATCTACTTAGATATTATATATTCCTTCAGAAAAATATTGAGGAAAGGTTATTAATAACGCCTTTCGACACAGTTTACAGATATAAAAACAAAACGAAGAATTGGAATTGCGGAAATATCCCCATTAAACAGACACTCCTCTGTTGGGAACGGTGTCCCTTTTGCTTGGAGTTATGTTCCCTCAGGTGTCCTCAGGGATCGTAACTTGAGCCTTTACTTTTCAATATATGCATTTACAATTTTGTTTATTGTTTCGAAATCATACAAACGATATGAAAGTGTTTAAAATAATTTAATCTCAAAAAGACTACCATTTACTACAAGGACTGCTTATATAGGTTCACACCAGCCCTTATTAATAAACGAGGAATCAGCTTTGAGCAGTTACACCGTGTTTTGTTCATATCAGTCAAATGACATTTGTCATTCAATGAACCTAAGCAACTTTCGCAGTGGTCGGTCATTGGATGGGTGACCAAAAATTTCTATCTAGAGCTCGGAAGCTGCTTGCTGGTGCTTCGGAAGGATCGTCAAGCCGTTGGTCCCGGCTGCATCTGCAGGTGTTAGCACCCACCAATCCGCACTGGACCCGCGTGGTGGGTCATGGCCCGATCTCCCTATTCCATCCATAGGGAAGGCCTGTGCCCCAGCAGTGGGGACATTAATAGGCTGATGATGATGATGATGAATAACTAATCCAAGCTTATTTTGCGTTTATTAATAAGGGGGTAGATGTTTAATGTGTGATAGCGGTGGGATAGATAGTTGATATTTTTCTAGTAAAAATGATCGTTATATTTAAACATGTAACTGTAAAATGCTTAAAAAATAAAAATATAACTACAATTTCTGTTTAAATCTAAAGAATTTTTCTAGTCAAAGAAAATTAAACTAGAAAAATTTCCACGCGGGCCAGGTAGTATACGGGACTCGAACCCGCACTCTCCGCTATCCGGGCGGATGCACTGACTATTATACTACCGCGGCCCTAATTATCCGTGTCAAATTTTCTCTAGTATATATATATTAGGCTGCAAGGCAGCGCCATCTCTTGACATCGTAGGACACCCACAATGTCAAATGAATACCTTGACAAGTATTAAACATTTGGTAAAGAAGAAATAGCAATTAGAGGACCGCAATCTACGCCTACAGCGCACGGAGCCCTAACTACCCACATATCTCCGGGGAAAAAAATTGAAGTTTTTTCGTCCGAGAGATAGCCTGGCACCATCCTGTGTCAGCGGAGACTGCCGCGCACCCAGCTGCAGGCCTGAGCGCGCCGCAAGGCGCTGCTCGGCCAGGTTCGCGCCGGCGTAGCCCCTACAACACGCAACACCAACATGGACTTCGGAGTACCGAGGATCCACATCCCAGAGGAAGCCTCCTTGGCCCAGACCAAGGCCCTCTTTGTGGCCGACATGATCGACACAAAGTCGACCCGCGCTCAATATGAGTTTGACGCGGTGATGGCGGGTCGACTCATCGACTCCGGCCTACTTTCGCCCAGAATGGCACTATGGCTCTGGAGTTTCGTACGCCTCCTGGAATACGACCCGAGCTCCGCTACCAACCACGGCCCAGATGATGCGGGAACCATCCAGGCATGCAACTCAACGCTGCGCTTCCAGACACTCACGATCCCGCCAGCCAAGAAATACTACGGCATAACCATACAAACGAAGCCACAACAGATGAAGGAGAGACGCCCCCGTCCGGAAGGTCCGCGCGGCTTGCGCCCCCACCGATCCCGCAGCGTGGGCGACACCCCTTCACCGGAGCCTCTAGTCGTCCAGAGAGAGGACCCGGACCCGACACCGACGCAAGAAGCCACCCCCGCAGCTCAAGAACAGCAACCGACTGCTTTACCGACGCAGTCGGTAAGCTACGCTCAAGCAGCCGGAATTTCTGCGACTACCCACCTCGCCGCAGAAAATTCCCCCACCACCGCCGCACCTCCCACCACCGCACAGAAAGCGCAACCACCCTCCGACGGCGCTCCCACAACGCAGCGGGAACGCAAATGCCCGCCCATCGTGGTCGAGAGGCTGCCGGACTGGCCCACGCACATGCGCGCCCTACACGACGCACTCGGTCGCCCTCCAAGCGTACGCCCATTTGGCACGGGTGTGCGGTTCCTGCCGAAGGACGACAATGAGAGCAACGTCGTAACAAACTACCTGAACAACCTCAAGGGAGCGAGCGGGCTGAGCTGGTACTCGCACGCTCGCCCCGAAGACCGCAGCATCAAGGTGGCCATCAGAGGGCTGCCCTTGCACACTACGCCTCAAGATGTCACCGCGGCCCTTGGAGAAAAGGGTCACACAGTGGAATATTGTAAGCAGATCCCGGCGCGAGCAGGCCGCGCCGGAAGCCTGTTTTTCGCCGCGTTGAAGCCGACACCTGACACTATCTCGACGATATATACAGTGAGGGAGCTCCTGTATATACCAGACATCCAAATCGAGGCCTGGAGAGGGAAGAAGACCCCCGCGCAGTGTCACCGCTGCCAGGGGTTCCGCCACTCCAGCCTGGGTTGCCACCGCCCGCCAGCCTGCGTGCGTTGCGGTGACCCGCACGCCGCCGCCGACTGCCCACGCCCGCTTTTAACACCGGCAACGTGCGTGAACTGCGGGGGCGCTCACCCCGCAAATCACAGCGCGTGCCCCGCACTACAGCGTGAGGCGCGCAACCGACGCGCCACGACCGTGGCCCGAACAGGCCGCCCACCCACTGCACCAACACCAGCACCACGACAGCAGCCTGCCGAGGTGAGCGAGCACGCGCCGGCCACACTGATGGCCCCCGCGAATGGCCCTCCCTCGCGCACCACCCCGCAACGCCGTCGCCGAAGAAGACGCCGGCCGAGTAAGTCGACGGACTCGACTGACTCGACCGACTCGACCCCCGCCACCCCCATCAAAGAAGAGCCTAACAAGAACACGCCGCCTCAAGAAGACGCATTACAGAAATTGCTCCAGTTCGCCGACCTGTTCACGGACTTCATCAAGAAATTCGGACAGGCCGGAACAACAACGACCACCCCCACTCAAGATCCTACCCCCTCGCGCTAAGTCCGTCGCCCGCTCGCTGGTCGCTCACTGGGCCTCCCTCATGGGTCTCACCCGGTGGGCTTGACCGCGCCGAGGGCGACGCGTGAAGACGCGGAGGGGGGTAGACACCCACAGACCACCCCGTACGTTTACGGGGCGCGAACCCGCAGCTTCTGAGGTGGGCACATAGCCCAGAGCAGACTCCCCGCACGTCGCGGCGCCTTCGGCGCCGGCGACGCGCGAGAAGAAGAAAAGGACGAAATAGCAATTATTTATATTTTTTAAGCTTTTAACTGATAAGTGTTAAAATCAAAATATTCTTTTACTAAAAAACAGCACAAGGACTAAGGCCAAAGTACTCGTCAAGACGATTAATAGGATCTGGAACTTGATGGGATTGCATCGTTTAAATGCAGAGTTCCTATAGCCACCTTATGTATGCTATAATTTAATTGAATCGGATAACAATAAGTAGTCGAAAAATTGTTTTCAAAATTTGAAGTTAAATAAGAGCTTGTAATAAACAAAAAAAGCAGAGTCCTTGTACAAACCATTTTAATATGTGTGTACTAAATAAGTAAACAATTAAATAATAACAGTTCATTCATTCAATTACTTCACTTGAAATTACGGATTTGTTTTCATTGGTTTCATGTGGATCACCACAGCTCGATACAAAAATGACTTTTTTTATGTCATTAACAAATGGTACACTAAGCAGGCTGTTTAACCTAGAATTTATACGGGAGACACATAAATCAAATAATTCCTATAAGAAAAGGAGAATTTACCATATCATTTAAGATTATAAACAGAAAAATCTGATGTACAATTAAACAAGTAAGTATATAGAATAGAATATATATGACACGCCTAAGCATAAGCGGCCGGCATAGTCTATACATACTTGCTTGCCACCAAAGTATCAATTGCGATGCGTCCATCTTACCCAATCCCTTACTCGGTGGAGACCTGGAACCTCACAGAACAACAGAATTAGCACCACCAATAGAAAGTGTTATTTTACTGTGATCTTCTGCAAGGGAAGGTCACTTGTCCAGGACGAGCACTCCTGATTCTAGTGGGAGACTGTTATGCCTTCCTTCTCTTAAATCCTCTTCCTCGCTTTCTTTTGTTTATGAACATCACCAAAACATAGAGTGAACTTCTAAAGTAGTAAAGGCCAAATTAGACGGTTCGTCAAAAGGGATTGATTATTATCAATGATTTGTGAATGGTGAACAGTGAAATGCATTGTTTGTATAGATGCATCACTTTTGATGAAAGCTAATATTTTATTCCTTGTGGAATTCTCGCGTGAACAACATATGCGTCGAGTTATTTAATTAAAAAAATTATACCTAGACAATAAAAGGGATGGATGAACTGTAAATGGGCTGTCGCTGCTTGGTCGTTTTACTTGTCGTTCACTGTCGATGAATAATCATAACAAAATCATTTATTCAGTTTAGGCTGTTACAAGCACTCATGAATGTAAAGAAGCTACGCTATCGGTTCGTAAATCTACGGCGGGAGACCTTGTACTGAGAAGAACCGGCAAGAAACTCAGCAAAGGCTGTTTTTTTCTCCCTGTTTTATACAGAGTCGTCAAGTTGAAAAATGACTTCAGAGATGGTTCATAATTATTCATTCCCCATAATGATTAAATATACATTAATTGTTTGCCTGCATTTTGATTGCGGTGTCATACAGTATAAATATAAATAGTGTTATTTATATTAATAATGACAGATGCATGATTGACGCCGGAAGCTTTCATCGTGAAGACATATTCCGATGAACGTCACTTTAGACATTTCATTTTCGGTTTTTCATCGATGAAGCATCGATAATGATTGAAAAAATGAACCGTCTAATTTCAGCTTAAGGTGGCGGATACAGCCCCAAACTGGCGTTCCAAATCGAGCGGGAAATCAGATATGCCTTTCCTATCATATAACCTGACCTACTTCGCGACTTCACTTTTTCTTGTTTATGATACACCCACATGCTGTTTAAAAGCATTGATCACAGCATCAGCTAGGGTATTTAAAATAGTCATCTACTAGGAAATATTTATGGAAAAAAGAACAGATGACTGTAGACTCAAAAATGTTTTAACAAAATATTGATCGAACGGTTGCATGCGCGTAGTGGCGTCTTGTTTGTAGGCGTGTGAGTCGGTGTTTGCTCCGATTTGCGTCCGAGGTGCGGCTCACTCACCGCAAGTTCCGGCGACAGGTCGCGGATACTGTTCCCGGGTTGCGCAACCTCTGCTTATTTTTTCGTCAATGATGCACGAAGATGTACACAACAATATCTACCGCTACGATTATCCGCTATTATTACAATCAGGAGCGTGAAACACCAAAACACCTTCTTTGTGAATGTGGGCCTCTTAAGCCGCGTATCCACTAGAGGCAGCCTCGCGCGGAGCGGCCTCGACTTGAAGCAAATAGCCTCAGTTTGAGGCTGCTCGCTCTGAGGCAACGGCTACAGATCAACTCGAGGTGTGACGCCTCAGCTTGATCCGCCGGCGGCGCACTGCGCAGTTAAAAGCCAAAACGCGATGGCACCAGACGCGCGTCGAGTAGCTGCTGCTTTAATAGCAATTATCATTATTAAGAAAAAGAGGAGGCAACAAAAAGCTATACAAAAGAGAGAGACCGCGTCTCATTCTCCATTGCGATGCAGGCGACGGGCGCGACCGTCTCCATTAAACACACGGCTCGTAGTGAGGCGCCTTTGAGCACGGCACAGAAACCGACAAAATATGGCTCGGCTCGCGGCGACGAATTTGCCTCGCGTCGCGGCGTGCCTCAGGTTGAGGCAGCGTCTCCACTTGCGCAGCCTCGTAGTGAGGCAGCCGCTCGACCCGAGTCTGTCTCTAGTGGATACGCGGCTTTATACGTTCATGCTCTTCTGTCTTCTTCCGACAGGTTCGGGTTCGAAGATTTTCTTCTTTCCCCGGGCTGCTTCTCGCGGGGGTGCGCCCCTAGCGACGGTGATAGTCACCTGCTCCTCATCTTCTTCTTCCTCCTGTTCTCGCCAGGGGACTTGCGGCGCTTCCCTCAGCGCGGTCTGCCGTGCCGGGTGAGACCCCCTGGGGGGAGGCCCAGCTAGCGCCAGCGAGCAGGCCGCGACTTACGCAAGTAAGGGTGAGGAGCAATTGTTTGGGTTTATTGGGTTGGGGAGAACAGGCTGCGTGGTGTGGGACGAGGAGCCCTTCTGTGTCGGCCGGAACCTGTGGGAGAAGCAGAGTGGGAGAAATACGTTTGTCGATAAGAAGTATCGACAAACGTAGTATTTATCTGGGACGATATACGCCCAAAGGAAATCATTCCTAAACACTGGAAACATTTTGAGCTTCTTGGAAGCTGTCAGGATAAAAGAGATACTGTAACTTTGTAACGAATCACAATGTAGATCTTGTAGGTCGCAGTGACTACAGTTCCACTGGGACTGCATAGCCCCATTTATATGAAAGCATATTAATGGGCCTGCAAAATATCAAGTCTAAGGTTAAAATATAATGTTTAGGTAATTGAAATAATGAGTAGTTTCTGGTGTCGCGTTGATGAGAGTATGTGTGTGGGTGTGTGTATGTATGTATGTGTATGTTTGTGTGTGTGTGTGTAAAAAAAACAACTACTAATTACTAGTACTCCTGATAACGCAGCCTGAAAAGGATATGAAGCGTAAAGATAGATAGATATAAAAAGTATGTGTGTGGGTGTATGTTTGTGTGTGTGTGTTAAAAAACGAATTTAAAACCCGTTGAAAAGTAGTTTTATTTAATGACGATGATCATGCTACCATCACGCGTCTCCTCATCATGGTGCGATACTCATGCCACCAATTGAACACCGACAAACGGTAATTAGATAACAATCATTAATATTCTGGCCGCATTATTGGAGTGCCGGCCGATGTCGTATTGCATCAATATTAGCCTTCGATAACACAGTATTTATTACACGACTGCCCCAAAAACATAAGTGTAATATTCTTACGGTATTTATTTGTAACTTTCGTTCAATCTCTTTTATTTGTATTTGACAAACTGTTGTTCAAAGGTTCTAATTATCGTATATACACACATCAAAAGTGTCTAGGGATCAAGCATTTTTATGCGGATTTCTTGAGATTGAGATGTGGCTTTGTAATAAATTTATGATTTTATAAATTTATATGGATCCTTTTTGGTGCATTTCATAATTTGAATCAGGAACTGTGAATCAAATTCGAGTAAAAGATGAAAATCAGCTGTCAATATTTTCCCTATAAAAACATACAACGCATTGAAGACATTATTAGTGCTACTGTTTCCCTACTACTGATTAAAACCAACGTTATTATGGAGCGGCGACGTCATTTAAGCAGGGAAGAAATGCTCAGAGCCGTGGGAATGATAGAAGCTGGTTCCCGGCAACGTACTGTGGCTTTAGCTCTGAATACAAGTCAGAGTGTTATCAGTCGACTTTGGACACGATACCGAAGCACTGGTACCGTGGCTGAGCGCCATGGAGGACGGTATCGCTGCACCACACGGAGACAAGAACGATACATTCAAATCTTAACTCGAAGAGCTCCAACAATAACCGCCATGATGTTAGCCGTGAGGCTTCATCACTCTTCAGGGAACTTAATTAGCGACCAAACAGTCAGAAACCGCTTGCATGAAGTGAACCTTCATTCCCGAAGACCGCTACGGGTACCACCTATAGCAATGCACAATCGTAGGATTCGATATCAATGGGCTCTTGAACACAGAAATTGGGCAGAAGAACAATGGCGTTTCGTGTGCTTTTCTGATGAGTCTCGTTTTGGTATGAGACCGGATACAAGACGTATACGACACTGGAGAACCCCTGGACGCCAACAGCGATTAAAATCCTGCCAGGAAGTCCATCCTTATAGTGGTGGAACCATCATGGTATGGGCGGGTATTTGGATCGGCGGAAGAACTGAGTTGATTTGGATCAGAGGCAACCTCAACGCTCAAATTTATGCTGAGACGATTGTATCAGACGTCATCGTTCCTCTACAAGTGCAAATCGGTCCCTTATTTCAGTTAATGCATGATAATGCACGACCGCACACCGCAAGAGTTGTAAGACAGACTCTCGCCGCAGCTAACATCAATGTCCTGCCCTGGCCTGCTCAGTCGCCAGACTTGAACCCGATTGAGCATGCATGGGATATGCTACAGAGAAGAGCTCTGCCGAATATGGAGGGTATCCAGTCGCAAGAAGACCTTTTTTTGTTGTTGCAACGAACATGGGCGGCCATTCCACAGCGTGATTTGGATGAACTCATTTTGAGTATGCCAAACCGATGTTCTTGTGTTGTTAGTGTTCGCGGTAGAAATACGGATTATTAATTGTTTAAGTTACCCAATAAAATTTTAGAGAAAACTGTTATTTCAGTCTTTTTTTCGAACTTTTGTGTTAGTGGTTCAAATGTCAAAAATCCCTTTATTAGGAAAATGGCAAATTTCTTTATTAATGCAAAGGTGACTTGGTTTATCGTTACTGTGACAAACGAAAACACTTTATTTGATGAATCCTTAAAGAAAATTTTAATTAATATCAATCAGGAGAAAAGTTATTGCAAAAATATATGTTGATCCCTAGACACTTTTGATGTGTGTATATTAAGTCCTTACATATGAAACTGGCGTTTTGTACGGGAGGAACATAGAGTATTTTTATTTGTAAAATTTATTTAATTAATCAAAGTATACACCTTTGTTATCTATGCACTTTTGCCATCTCATAGGTAGTTCTTTGATGCCTTTGCTAAAAAAACCATGGGGGCGAAATTCAATAAACTCGCTGCCTTACAGCTTAAGGCTAGGAAAATTTCGACGCGGCCATCAGGGCCGTGGTAGCATAATTGGTCAGTGAATTCGCCCGGATTGCGAAGGGTGCGGGTTCGAGTCCCGTCCGCTGCCTGGTCCGCGTGGTTTTTTTTTCTAGTAAAACATTTCTTTAGATTTAAACATCTAGCAGTTAAATGCTTAAAAATAAATAAAAACATAACATCAATAAACTCTTTGAAGGCGGTTTGGACTGCCCCATCGGAGTTGAATATTTTACCTTGTAAAAAGTTGTCCGAATTCCGGAAAAATGGTAATCTGTTGAAACATGTCCGGGGAGTACGGTGGATGTCGCAGACATTCCAATTGTAGCTCATCTAACTTAGTGGTTGTTTGTTGTGCAGTGTGTGGTTTTGCGTTTTCTTTAGCAGCTAGTTCTTCTTTCATGGTTTGCAGTTGCTGACAATAGATATCTGCCGTAATCGTTTGGCCAGATTTTAGAAAGCTGTAGTGAACGACACCGGCGCTAGTCCACCAAACACTCACAAGTAACTTTTTCTGAGTAAATTTTCGTTTAGGGCAGGATTTGTTTTTTTTTTTAAATGACTCCACCCCACCTGATGTTAAGTGGAGGTGAAGTCCAGACGCGAAGATAGCTGATACAGCAGTTCTACCTGCCACACCAGCCATCCTCACCCTGCCGGCCTGCATGTTGCTTCTTCACGCCTCTTTTAAAGGATCCCAGTTTGTAAGAGGGAGGGAACACGTGAGCGGGCAGAGCATTCCATTTACGGATAGTACGACAAAGAAATAGGTCACCAAATTTCTTTGTACTTGTTGGAATTGTAGCCACAGTTAGACGGTGACAACGTAAGCCAGCGCGCGTGGTCCTCTGAAGGAATGGGGAAGGTGGAATAAGAGAGAATACCACCTCAGAACACTCGCCGTGGTACAGACGATAGAACACGCTTAGTGACGCCACGTCACGGCGTAATTGAAGAGGCTCGAGGTGTTTAGTCACCTCCTCATCGCCTATGATGCGTATTGCGCGCCGCTGTAACCTATCCAAAGCATCGAGCAAGTATTTGGCTGGGTCTCCAGGGTTCAGCCATTGCGACGAGCGCTTCCGATTATCGCACAGTATCCAGTTTTCATCACAAGTAATGTTTCGATTTAAAATCCCTTCATTATTGTGTTGGTCTAGCAAAGTAACACAGTAGTCGACGAGTGTTCGCAAGTTCGATTCACTCAATTCATGAGGTACCCATCGTTTAAGTTATTTTACTTTCCATATTTGCTTCAAGTGGATTAATACAGTTCTAATTTTTATTTTTTTAAAGCACGTAACTAGACAAGACTCGAACTCGCACCCTTCGCAATCCGGGCGAATGCACTGACCAATTATGCTACCGCGGCCCTCACGGACCGCGTCGAAATTCAGAATGGCTAGAAGAATTTCGACGCGGTCCGTGAGGGCCGCGGTAGCATAATTGGTCAGTGCATGCGCCCGGATTGCGAAGGGTGCGGGTTCGAGTCCCGTCTGCTGCCTGGTCCGCGTGGATTTTTTTCTAGTTATATTTTCTTTGGATTAATACAGTTTTGTCACTTACCCTGAAGTCTGCAGCTATCTCTGAAGTGCTTTGTGATTGATGGATCCATTTCCACAATAGCCTTTAATTCTTCATTTTATAATTGTTATTTCTTCTTTCAAATGTTTACTACTAAAAGGATCACATGTGATATTGTGGGTTACCTACAATGCGAAGAGATGGCTCTGACTTGCAAAAATGCTAGAAGAAATTCGACACGGCCATTAAGGTCTCCGTGGCATAATTGGTTAGTGCGTTCGCCCGGATTGCGGAAGGAATGGGCTCCGTTGTGTTTTTTCTACTAAAATTTTCTTCTATAAGTGGTAAAAGGCTATCATTTATCATAATGTCCAATTCTGGCACTCGCCGTCGAGCGCAACTTTAATAAATAAATAAATAAATAAATGTTTCCAACACTCACACCAATTAGCCTATCCCCAAAGTAAGCACTATAGGGCTTGTGTTATGGGAAACTAGGGCAACGGATAGAATACATATACTGTACATATATAAGTATATTTATATAGAAATACCTATTATACATCCATGACTGGAGGACAAATGCTCGTATTCATCACACAAACATTTGCCCCCACCGGGATTCGAACCCGGGACCTCTCGAGTCGGCGACACCATGAAACCCGGCGTACAAACCACTCGGCCACGGAGGTCGTCACTTTGATTTGCATTTAAGAGTAGCACTGGGTAAAAAGATTGGTTGTGATATCGTCATAATTTTCGAGCGTCAGAGAAGTTCCATGAACCTGTGCAGGAACATAGCGGCTGTTGTGAGAATTCTCACAGGGTGTTTGCCCAATGACAATAATATGTGTGGAGCAGAGCAATGAGTACCTACATGAGGCTCACGTTATGTGCGCACGCGCCGCACGTCAGCACTCGACATGCGGGCGCAGGGCTGACGATATTTCAAACAAAATAATCTTTATTTGTGTTTAATTCTTATTTCATACATAAATCATGAATGCGATAAATAATGTTGACAAATCTTCATTATCTAATACTAGCTTTAAAAAAATATATACTATAACAATGAACCTAAAACTAAAAACCTTAAAAAATAAAAATATAATAACTAAAATACATTATTAAAAGGAGTCCTTTTGGGCAAGGTTCCAAAGATACTGACAGCGTTCCCCCTTTGGATAGCAAGACTTATTCTTTGTCCGAGGTAGCTGCCAGCTCTTCGGTCTCCTGTGATGTCGACTAATCTTTTTGCTATTTCTTTAAAAAGCCTTATAGCGCTAGGACCCCACGGACCCAGGGTCTCGACACCGAATGGGACAAAATCATATTCGGAGCCTAGACCCCTGTATTTGCATGCCTTAGCTTTTTCAGCCGCTTCACAAGCCACACCAGCTCTGTTGTTGGTTCCATGTAGATGGGAAAATATATCTTTATTGTATTTTTATTCGGAAGTTAGATTCTTGTCTGAAATGCTCGGTATGGAGATACGCTGTGACTTAAATCCAAAGAATTACATCGAAAGTGTGATAAAAACAGCCTCACGCAAACTCGGAGTTCTGAACAAGGTGCGGCGTTTTTTCACGCCCGAGCAACTGTGCTTGTTGTATAAGACGCAGGTGCGGTCTTGCGTGGAATATTGCTCGCACCTCTGGGATGGCTCCGCTAAGTATTTGCTCGATGCTTTGGATAGGTTACAGCGGCGCGCAATCCGCATCATAGGCGATGAGGAGGTGACTAAACACCTCGAGCCTCTTCAATCAGGCGCGGTCGCAGCCTGAAATTTTGGAGGGGGTCACTCATTAAACTAATAAAAAAAAAATATATTTGAAAATTCAGGTGTGTACGGAACCCTCGCGCACCGAGGGTTCCGTACATGTCCACTCATGTCATGTCCACTGTGACTCCCCCCCCCCCCCTTCGGACCGCGCCTGTCTTCAATTACGCCGTGACGTGGCGTCACTAAGCGCGTTCTATCGTAAGTACCACGGCGAGTGTTCTGAGGAGTTGTTCTCTCTTATTCCACCTTCCCCTTTCCTTCAGAGGACCACGCGCGCTGGCTTACGTTGTCACCGTCTAACTGTGGCTACAATTCCAACGCGTACAAAGAAATTTGGTGACTCATTTCTTTGTCGTACTATCCGTAAATGCAATTCTCTGCCCGCTCACGTGTTCCCTCCCTCTTACAACCTGGGATCCTTTAAAAGAGGCGTGAAGAAGCAACTTGCAGGCCGGCAGGGTGAGGATGGCTGGTGTGGCAGTTAGAACTGCTGAATCAGCTACCTTCACTTAACATCAGGTGGGGTGGAGTCATTTGTAGGATCTATCAATAAAAAAAAAAAAAAAAACCGAGCGGATATTTTTCTAGAAAAAGTTTTTAAATTTTCTTCGAAATAACCTTGTTTAAATTAAAATACTATAAGTTTTTTTTTTATTATTATTATTGTTTGTGTATATATACAGGATTAATTTTAAACACCAACAACCTCTTAGGGGGTGATTCGGATTAGGATTTTTATAATTGACTTTCATCTACAAATCGTAGTGAAATGTCAATTATAAAAATCCTCCCTTAAAGACGAGACCAAACAGTTTTTTTTTTTTGATTTGCCAAATATTTGGTTCGCCCTACTTTGCCGCCTTTGATACTATACGACTCAAATTCTGTTTATGTAGTGGACAATGTTTAATTTTGTAAGGGAACAGAAAATAAAAGAAACTGTGTGCAAAAGTAGTTCTGCAAATGTTCCGTGTGTGAACCCTGCGTGTTCAGTGAATCACCGGGGTCGCCCCGCGGCCGGCGGCGCTATTTATTCACAGCACAGCTCTCCGCGCCCCGCAACCTTTCATTACTATCACTTTCATTACACTTCACTTAGAGCAAAAAACCGCAATTTACGCATTCTAATAAGAATAATGCATTTACATCATTAAAACATACTCATCGTTCAATGAGTGTTTAAGGAAGGAATTGTGTTCTTGGAACGTAACAAAAAACAGATCAATTCTCTTTGCCTACCTCTCGCGGAGAAATTATAATCTCCATCCATGCTTAATATTATATGCGAAAGTGTGCCTGTCACCTCTTCACCTTTAAATTGCTAAGTCGATTTACATGAAATTTGGTATATTTAGAGAGTTCGGTCCGAGAAATGACATAGGCTAGTTTTAGAGAAAAGTCATTGGCTAGTTTTATCGCAGATATCTTTAAGGGGGTGAAAGGGGATGGAGTACCTAGAGTAGTGCATGGGAAACCATTTAAACCTCCTGGACGAAGTCGCGGGTACCCACTAGTATCATGATACTTTAAAGATCTTTGCATCGTCTGTGTGTACGTAGGTTCGCATTCATTTTATAAATTAATAAATAAATATTTCCCACACTCACACCAATTAGCCTAGCCCCAAAGTAAGCATTGTAAGGCTTGTGTTATAGGATGCTAGGGTAGCGGATAGAATACATATAGAAGTTATTTTATCCAGAAATATACATAAACATCCATGACTTGAGTGCAAATACTCGTAATCATCACACAAACATCTGCCCCCACCGGGTTTCGAACCCGAGACCTCTCGAGTCAGCGACACCATGAAACCCGGCGTGCAAACCACTCGGCCACGGAGGTCGACAATAATAAACAAATACATCTTCCTGACAGGCCCCCTAGAGGAGCTCGATGGCTCAAGTGGTTAGCGCGTTCGCCTGCGATCGTTGAACTTAAGCAACTTTCGCAGTGGTCGGTCATTGGATGGGTGACCAAAAAATACTACCTCGAGCTCCTCCGTGCTTCGGAAGGCACATTAAGCCGTTGGTCCCGGCTGCATCTGCAGTCGTTAGCACCCACCAATCCGCACTGGGCCCGCGTGGTGGGTCATGGCCCAATCTCCCTATTCCATCCATAGGGAAGGCCTGTGCCCCAGCAGTGGGGACATTAATAGGCTGATGATGATGATGATGACATCTTCCTGTGACCATATCGCGCAAAGTCCTGACAAACGGGTGACAAATTGATCCTAGGTACCATTTTTCCTTTTCAATGACAAAACCCCAAAAACATGTATTTATTTAGCTGTTGGGTAATTTTGCGCTTTCCAAGTAATACGCAGATCCGCAGTCACAGATTGCAGTAACGACTAGCACATACGAATACGATGACGTCAAGTTTCACCCAATTGATTGTGTAAACAGAGGACGCCGATCGACTTTACGCGTAGGTAATAAGATCGTTTTTTAAATGAAACCATGATGTGTTATGTGGTACGAATATGCATGGTAATATAAGTGAATGTTGGGCCTTTCTCCGAAACCTTGGCCGAGTGGACTATCCGGATGATGATATACTCATAATGCTCTTTCATATCCCTGCAACGTTTTTTCAATGAAGAAATTAATGTTTAGGTACACTTATTATATATAACACTATTTGTATTTATACTGTACGACACAGCAATCAAAATGCAGGTAAA
Source organism: Chilo suppressalis (assembly GCA_902850365.2). Lineage (NCBI taxonomy): Eukaryota > Metazoa > Arthropoda > Insecta > Lepidoptera > Crambidae > Chilo > Chilo suppressalis. The sequence continues at coordinate 669,381 of OU963905.1, read as the reverse complement.
CAATTAATGTGTATTTATTTAATCATTATGTAATGAAAGGTGGCTTCATGAATCATCTCTGAAGTCATTTTTGAACTTGACGACTCTGTAAATAATAAAACAGGGAGAAAATAACAGCCCTTGCTGAGTTTCTTGCCGGTTCTTCTCAGTACAAGGTCTCCCGTCGTAGATTTACGAACCGATGGCGTAGCTTCTAGACATTCAGGAGTGCTTGTAATAGGCTAAACTGAATAGATGATTTTGATTCTGATTAAATTAACTTTGATAAAAGAACTTCAAGTAGAACTCAATAAAATTTAATCATTACACATATGTTTACTTACTTAAACCAAAAAATGTAATAAAATCAATCAGGAGCAGCTTTGCAAAGCGCGTTCGATCTGCGAGTCACAGGATGGCTGACCAAAAAAACGTTCTGAACTCCTTTATGCTTTAGAAGGCACGTTGGGCCGTTGGCCAGGGCTATATCTGCAGTTGTTATCATACCATAAATATTGCCAACATTCACACCAATTATCCTAGCCCCAAAGCACTGTAAGGCTTGTGTTATGGGATGCTATGGTAACGGATAGAATACATATATTGTACATATAAGTATATTTATATAGAAATACATATTAAACATCCATGACTGGAGTACAAGTGCTCGTATTCATCACACAAACATCTGCCCCTACCGGGATTCGAACCCGGGACCTCTCGAGTCGGCGACACCATGAAACCCGGCGTACAAACCACTCGGCCACGGAGGTCGTCAGATGAGAGATATAGTTTCGTTCTCGCAAATTCCAAAAATATCTTCCCGTAAATGTAAACGTATTGAATAAAATAACTGTACTATAACTGGTATAACCGTTACGTCGCGTCGTCAAGGACGCGAGGAGGCTGCGGCGCTTGCGTCGCTTGTTGCGCAATACGCGCCCACGCTGCGCAAGCTCATATATTTCACAATGTTGCACTTATAATATTACCCATCAACAATACCCAACTGTTTTATCACAATAAAGCATCTCACCCAAAAAAACACATTAGAACTTATATTGTGATTCTTCTCATGGATTTTTCCTTCCAGGACAACTATTAAATCATTAAGAACTAAATGTCAGTTGTGACGTTATTGAGATTGGGATATCTTTTTATTTAACCGTTTATTTATTTAAAAAAGGAATAATTTAATTTTAATTTTAAAAATTAAGGAAAACATATCAAAGAAAAAAAAAGCTATTTCAAAAATGAAGTTTGGTCAATCAGAACCTTGCCTCAGCATAATGTTGCTCTTACAAGTTCATCTGAATACGTTTCACTAAACTCAACTACAACATACGTTTCACATAAAATAACGTAATTCGAATACTTATATCCTAAACTATTGTACCGATTCAATAATGTTAAGACAACCAAACAGTCTTCTTCCCAAAATCTTGAAAATTCCATTATTTTTCACGAAATTTCATCTTCATTTCGTCAGTGAGGGCTATCGCGTATGAATCCGCCGCTAGAGGCGCTAGTGTAGTGTGAGGTCTCCGAAATGTCAAATGTTATTGCTTGTTGGTTGACTACGCGGGTTTATTTCTAATTTAAATAATGTTGTGAATAATTGGTAACAATTCGGCTTAATTATGGCAAATATGAGTTATGTGGCAATGAATGTCAGTTATTAAAAATTTGAGCTTAGAAAAATGATTATCTTCCCATTTTTTCCGAATAAAACGGAACTGCGCGTCACTGTGGCATGGCCTATTATGTTTAGGATATGGTTCTTTTGTGTTAAAATACGATCTAAATGTAACCTTTGATTTCATGTGCGTATTAATAAACTTTAAAAGTTACAATTTAGGACCTCACTCAACAGTGGCGCCATCTGGTGAGGCAGAAAACGGTAGCCCTCGTTGAGTATGCCGCCAGGTGCATGTGACGTAGCGCACGTGACGTCAGGCGTGGGAGAGTGAGTGCGTGATGCAATGCGCGCGCGCATGACGTAGCGACTGATACACCTCCTATTAAGGAGGACAACTATCTGCCCTTCACTTCCCCACAGATTAGATAACACTCTGACAAGGGTCCGCATTTTTCGTGTAACGTGTACCTTGCTGACAGAATGGTTATATTTAACCGAGTCAACAAAAGCTGTGTAAATTGAAGTTTAGGTGAGCTTTTGTTGTTGTTGTCTGTGGTTTAACAGCTTGGAAATTTAATTGACGTCTGTGAGTCTAAGTCGTTTATGTAATTTTCATGAAAAACAATGTTACTGATGCTAGAAAACAAAAATGGGTTACTGTCAAAAATCAGAAGCGTCACGTAAAGCGTTTACTTAGGTTGGGTGATAAAGTTCAATTTTGCATTAAAACATGATAGTGTCTGTGCGGAAAGAGAATGGGATTTAGATTGCAGGGCGCTGTAGCGCTTTTCTACCGCATTTGTAAGGTTTTACCCCTTTTAGACATGATTAAATACAAAAAACCGCAAGAAATCACAACAACAAACAAATCCGTATCAATACAAAACTTTGACGTTTTACAGATTGCTGGGTTTGATTGCCAAATAAATATCTTAATGTTAGTTCCGTTTTTCGCCAGGCCCATTCTCTTTCCGCACAGACTCTACATATTATGTTATGCGCTCTTACAAGATTATGTCAAATTAGAGAATATTTTATTATATTTTAATGTTTTAACATTTTACTGCTACGTTTATAAATCTAAAGAAAAGGACAATGTTAAAATTGGCCTAAGAACCAACACCAATTTGGCATTTATGATAATTCTTAGTATATTTTTTGCGATAATTATCAGTATTTAGATTGTGACGGACACTTCCAGTTAAGTAAGCTAAATTAAAAAGTTAAAAAATAATCTGAGACAATAAATACCATTTTATGTGTATAATCTATGGCAGCGCTGCAAACAAAACACTTTTTCTTCCTAATGTCGGCACTTTACTTGGTTATTCGTATTTGCTATTTTAAAACATGACATCAGTCTGTCCTTTTCATTCCTTACTAAGCATGACAAGGACAAACTGTTGTCAAGAGAAGAGCCGGCATAAAATTCTTTACTCTGTGGTTGTGGTGCATGCAGTTTTCATTTGTAGTAACCTGTGGCATTCGTGCATTCCAAAGAGTAGTATATAATATACCGGAAAGTGCATTCTCGTTTCGGATTACCTGTTGTGTGTGTTTATTTGCGATTGTTTTTCCTTTAATTTAACTATATCGGTTATCTAATATGCCATCGATATTACCAAAGAGCAGAGCCCTTATTACCAAGTGCTAGTGAACCTGTGCCACATCCTGAGAGGATCTAATCAATAATAATAGCCAAATTATTCAAGAACACCTGATACACATTCACGCTGCATATTTACACAATATAACGTGATATACAAATAAATACAATAAACAATATGATACAATTAAGTGAAAAATAGTCATTAAATAAGAAGCAAAACTACAGTTTTTATTTTATTCATGATTCCTACCTAACCAAGTTTTTCCTAATAGTTATTCTTTAAAATAGCACCGAATAAAATGAATTAGTTGTAATATTAATTCACTTCATACTGAGTTCATACTAAATTCATAGGTTGACCTATGTTTCATTGAATATTAAACATAACCTCAAAAAAAATTTAGTATTCCTAATAATTTAAGTTCTCAGAAGTGTCCGTCAATAATCTTTGTTTTTACAGTCATTTACTTACGACTTTGAACCTAGAAAATAATATTTCATGATTGTTGGTTCTTAGGCTAACTATGTATGGACGCTGAGAAATGTCCTTTGCACGCGGTCAGAATCCTGTCATCTGTCCCGCCAGAAGCCTGGACTTCGTGGATTTTTTTCTTGTAATATTTTCAGTAGTAGTAATAAATGAGTAGAGAAACAATTATATTTGTTTCTTAGGTTTTCACGCACGTCACTCATTAAATAAAACTAGTTTTAACGGCTTAATGCACGAAACTTTATTTATTTATTGACGTTCGGTTGCGTAACCGAACGCTCAATAAAAGGTTTTCGAAGGTAGCTCCACAAAATTAAACCTGAAAAGGCTGCGAAACGTCAATAAATAAATAAATGCATTAACCCCTTGAGAAACAATTACTCAATCTATAAAATATCTTTTATCTATGTAGTCTTTTCTTTATAATCCACTAGGGAAGTAAAACAAGGCCTAAATTGGAAGGTACCTTCATCATTATTTTTATTAGCTAAACAATAGTTTTGCTAGTTTCACTCAAGACAACAGCTGTTTGATATAAACGATGCTGCGGCGATGGGAATTCAGATCATATTCTGAGTCAGTGTGTCACGCTTGCGTAGCTGCGTAGGTACAGGGCTGTCAGATCCTATTAGATTATTTAATAATAATAGGAACAGTGCCGTCTTTGACATATTGGAAGGCATATTAGAATAATGGGGATATGACTTCCGTTTCGTGATTTACAGGAATTAGGGACTTTGTATTTGATTTCAGGTGGGCCCTTATCGATCGCGGGGCCCTGGGCACTTGCCCAAAGTGCCCACTGGGAAAGACGGATCTGAATAGGAATTTATACCTTGTGTGAAACTTATTTTCAAGTACATAAAAAATTAAATAATTTGGTTTAAACTTTTAAGGTTTGAATGATTAAAAAATGTTTTGTAATTAAGTACATTTATATGTACAAACAGTTAAAGCAAATGCAGGTTAAAACTCAAGTTTCTTTTAGTAAATTTATCTTTAATTATATACGTGTAAAATAATAACCATACTTGTAACACCTATGTATACAACAAGATGCAAATAAATTAATATAATACTTCTGTATCTTTTAAGAACACTAAACATAACTTTTTAAGGGTTTCAATCTTAAACTAACTAGCTATAGTTAGTTAGTTTTTTGTAGCTTATTCCTGTACGAGGTTTTGTATGATTAAAAACTAATTAAGCATTGTTAAGCCTACATCCAGCATTTTAAACTAATTAATAAATTGTATGTTTTTGCGTAAGTTGCCTGTTCTCTGCAAGGCTTTTCACGATTAAAAGAACTAATTTAAAACATCGTTGTCCCTACAACTGTAATTTTTGTTTGTGCTTGAAGCAATGAAACTAAACGCATACTGCCTACTGCATACCTACTCTTTTTCTAAATTTAAGCAAACGGATTGGTCAAATACATGATGTGATTGCGATGCAAGAGCAGACAGCAGAGCTTTAAAAATATATCGATTTTGATATCTGAAAATAAATATCGCGGGAAAAAATACCGCTGATTTATATATTACTAGAGGTCGCCCGCGACTTCGTCTGCTTTAACTTAGTTTCTTGAAAATTCCTCTGGAACCTAACATTTTTCGGGATTAACACGCCTATGTGTTAATCTAGGGTGTCAGCTAACTCCATACCAAATTTTATTAAAATCGCTCCAGCCGTTTAGACGTGAAGAAGTAACAAACATACACACTCACATACTCACACAGTCACAAACTTTCGCCTTTATATAAAAAGAAAAATATCGATTTATCAAAGTATCGATGTTTTATCAGAAAAATATCGATATTTTTTTCCCAAGCCTACTTACTACACTCATCCCGCGCCGGCTAATTTATTGATGATGCGCGGGCGCCGGTCACAGACCTCCCCCACATGGCCGCCCGAGGACCGGACGCGAGGCGCCGCATCGCAGCATCTTCATATTACTCATTCATAGATCACAGGTCACGTAAACACCTAACGATCACGTATTGGTGCCATAATAATCGTATGTTGATGCACACAACATGAATATTATTTGGTAATAGTTTTATAAGTGTTAGATTGAAACAAAGCTTTCTCTACTTACTCGTATGTATTTTACAACTATCCCTTTTTCACATCTTACCCTGCGATAACACCAAACAGTTTTTCAAATAAATACTTAAAGAAATATAAAGCTAAGTGATCATGTTTTATTTTTTGAGTAAGCCTTTTGAATATTGATACACAGTCTGGTCATAAAAATATTCTCATTGCCGACAGTTAACCTATTCATACAACAAATATATTACTCAAACAATTTTTTTTTTAACATTCACGTTAGAACTTACGGTTAAACATCAATGGTTTCCGCACTGCAGGGTGGGTAGTGGTCCCGGGAAGTCATTGAGAGCTAATAAATAACAATAAACATAGCTGTCAGAGATCAGGGAGGCTGCAGTGACGCGGGGCGCCGGCGCTAAATGCGTCACCTTACTCGGAACCTGTGAAGCGTATCTCTTTTCGACACCGCGGGCTTTGTGCCACATCCGGCTTAGTTAACGCCACCCAAATTCCTCATCACACCTCCCAAACCGAACCCTGTTCTAAAGCAACAATACCAGATGACAGTTAATTTAAAACGATGGAATTATGATGCATTTTTGAAGATACAAAACAAAGTGAGACTGCCGACTTTTTTGTATTTGACTAGTGAAATGAAATGAAAAGTCATTTATTCAGTCTAGGCTGTTACAAGCACTTGTGAAGGTCAAGAAGCTACGCCATCGAGACCTTGTACTGAGAAGTACCGGCAAGAAACTCAGCAAGGGCTGTTTTTTTTCTCCCTGTATTGTTATATACAGAGTCGTCAAGTTGAAAAATGACTTCAGAGATACGTCTTAAAGTCACCTTCCATTACATCATTTAGAATATAAATATATAGTGACAATAAATTAGTATTAATGATCCTGGTAAATAAACATTTTTATTGTTATGATTTTATTTATTTTTTAAGCATTTAACTGCTAGATGTTTAAATCTAAAGAAAAGTTTACTAGAAAAAAAAAATGTTTTTTCTAGTAAACTTTTCTTTAGATTTTTATTGTTTTAACCCTTATGATCAAGTTCGATCCCTTATTTCATATAGTGCTTGTTATAGGTACAAGCTTTTACCTATGTATCTTTCGTATGTTGTACGAGAAACCGATAGCAGTAGCAATAGCATATGGCGATATTGATCATTCGATGCAAAAAAAAGCTAATAACGTTGACTCACACGGACCTTGCATATTGTGAAATGAGGCTTTATAAGTTTATGAAGAAAAAAAAATCAGAGAAGGCATCCGACCACAAGTTTAACGGGTTTGCGCTAAGTGATTGTCGTTTCCGTTCGAACTGTTTCCAAGTACTAAGATAAATATCGGAAAAAGAATGCGATCTATTTTCGAAACAATGACTGCGCAGTTAGTGTAACCTTTTTTGTGCACAATAATAATTTAATACTGGCTGTTAGGAGTACAAAAGGCAGAAACAGGCGCGGCGGCACCTCCTGTCTATTTGTAGAATGCGAAAAAAAGTTCGCCTATTCGTTCCATTGAAGAGTTGTTGAATCACTCGTGAATGGACCCACAGACTCCTTGGAACGCGGGTGACGTCACACCACACTCATTGGACGGGCTTCCCGACTGTTTGCGTAATTAAATATCAGCGCAATGAGATGAGATGTCCTAGCACTATTCAGAGCATGATTAAGATAACTTTAATATGATAACATGAAGGTCAAATTGTTATGTAGAATTTTAAGAACACGTTTGACGTAGACGCGTGCTCAATATGACTGTTCACGGAATTTCGATAGACTCATAATCTTTTTCATATTTATTATAGTGTTTTTAGCCGTATTTGGAAATAAATGCTGTCAAATTATTATTTTTTTATTCGCCATGTCTGTTTTTCTCAAACCCAGTTAGGATTTGATTCTCATCATCTGAATGTATTTAAATTAATGTTTTAGTGGTTCAGCGTTGTCTAATAATTATTTTGTGTACAGGTTTTTATGAACAACTTACAATTTTTTTATTGAAATGAAATGAAAAGACATTTATTCAGTCTAGGCTGTTACAAGCACTTGTGAAGGTCAAGAAGCTACGCCATCGGATCGCAAAACTACGGCGGGAGACCTTGTACTGAGAAGAACCGGCAAGAAACTCAGCAAGGGCTGCTTTTTCCTCCCTGTATTGATATATACAGAGTCGTCAAGTTGAAAAATGATTTCAGAGATACTTCTGAAGTCACTTTCCATTACATCATTTAGAATATAGATAAATACTTACAATAAATTTTCTATTTAGTATACAGAAAGCGGCATCAGATAGGTACCATATTACTGTTACATAAACTGACTAATACCCATCAAATAACAAATTACAAGAAACACTATGTCCATGCATTACGATCAGTTAGATAATCATTAACTTTATAATAGTCCTTATCCATAAGAGAATTCTTGATCTGAGATTTAAATTTGGTTAGTGGAAGCTCAATCAGATCTTGGGGAACTTTGTTAAACAATGCAATACTACATCCCAGAAATGAACCTCTTGATTTTTGGAGTCTGAAACATGGAACGGCAAGCTTGTTCTTAAATCTCGTGTTAAAGTTATGGTTTTGACTTTGTTTTGCAAATGCGTCATAGTTTTTTCTTGCATATATTATATTTTCATAAATGTATTGCGATGCCAGTGTTAAAATATAAATTTCTTTAAATTTTTCTCTAAGTGATTCTCTTGCCTTTAAATTATATATGGCGCGAACAGCTTTCTTTAATTACAATCAAACGTATGTATATTTATGAAAATCTTACATAAACCTTTTTCTTCCCGGGATAAGCAGTATCTTATATCTTAATACTGGTAGTATCCTATCTGTATTTTTCTGCAATCCGTTCAGCCGTTTTACCCTGATTGAATACCAAAAATTTACAAACATTCTCATTTATAATATTAAAATAATTAATATTTCCGGGAACATGAAAAAATATTATATTTTAATTTTTACGCATATAACTGCTAGATGTTTAGGTATATCTTAAGAGAAAAATAAAAAATTCCTACAGATATAAACTAGAATAATACATTACTGCTGCGGCCAGCAAAAAAGATATTGATGGACATACTTGTAAATGAGGGCGGAGGCACACGTACATAAGTCATCAATGCCTAGTTGTGGCCAAGGATTGGATATAATTTTTTTCAAGTAATGCGCGGTTAATAAAACTAAATAATTACTTTTCAAAATTAATGACAAACAACATATAAACACATTTCTGTCACGCCTCTTTCATAGGGTTCATTTGTTTTTTTATTATATAAACAGCTTTCTTTTTGCAAGCCAATTCGTATTTGAAACAAAACCTTTGTTAAGTAACCTATATATATTTCGGAGTAAAAGATTGTTTCGAGACTTTTTGGCGGGATCGGAAAGCGTCACTTTAGCAGTTTAGTTTTTCTTGTTAAAAATTGTGTTTCGGCGAATGTTAGTGTCTAATAATGGTGGATTATTAACCACTAAGTGTTCGGGTACATGCACAAGTGTTGGCAAGTGAAACAAAATAGAAGAAAGAAGTCCACGGGGAGGTTCCAGTAAATCCCCACACATTTACTGAAACATAGGGAAAGGGGGATTGACTTGACTGCCACTTACTTTGAATTGATTTATTACTTTGACCACGAGTGCTATAGAATTTGTAAACATTTTAACACTTGACATTGGCTAAATTCACAAGCCGTGCGAAGCCATTTAGGAAAAAAAAAACATTATTCCTTTTTTAAAATACACGACGACAGAGGAGTTTATTATGTAATTTATTTGGCCGCAAAACACGACAGATATAGATTTTCATTTAGCTGCTCGCATGTATGTGGCCAGTACAGAAATTTCAATTTATCTCGGAGAAGGTTGTCAAAATAATGCTCAAATTTCCAAACATATTTGGAAAGGACATTGGGCAAAAATGGACGCTGCACCCACGTCCGCCACGGCTTAAACTACATTTGTTTGAAAGGTATTATAGTCAAGATCATCTGTGCCAAAGCGCATCAAATTCCATCCCGGGGGTCTTTAGGTATTTTAAGTTAAATATGTACAAGTACTATAAAACGAACATTAATGAAACAAGGGAATTAATTGAGTTAGTTAGTTCGACCCTACATAGTGTGCTCAGGAATTATGGGAGAACTTCACAAGGTGCAATGTGGATTATTAAAATTAAAACAAATAAAAAAAATACAAATACACTATGTCAAATTGGATAAAATTCATATATATAAAAAAAAACATATCAACCTAATCCTGTCTCATAAATTCGTCAAGACTGACTTCTTCTTCAACAAGAAGTCCCTCAATTTGTTTTGAAAAGATTTGTAGTCAATAATCGATTTCAAACTGATTGGAAGCCTATTAAAAATTTCGACCGCATTGTGCGGGCCCCCTACATGATGTAATATTAGGGTATGACCTCAACACCACAGCTCTATCAGCCGAGCACGAAGGAGATATAGTTGATAAGGAATCAATTAAACCTATAGCTACGACACCACCTGTGTATCCAAGGGCCGGGGGCGCGGCTGATGCAACTCCGCAGCCACACCGGATCAGTTTCACAAGCTGATACCTCTGACTCGGTCCGCTCATCGCGTCAATTTATCTCTTTATCATAAGGGGGCGTCAATAAATTACGTGAGATGTTTAAGGGGAGGAGGGGGTTGAGTCAAATCTCATCTAATCTTACGTTGGAGAGAGGGGCGGTCTCGGCAAATATCACGCATTTTTTTTCACAGTAGTATCTATTAAGTATTTATATTGTTAAATTTTTATTACACTTATAACTCTCAGCAATATTGATTACTAGTCTTAACTAGTCGTAAATAAAAGCACGAAGCATTTTTTTTCTTTTTACAATAACAATCCAACGCATTTACGAAAGAAACCCACATTTTGAAAAATCTCACGTGAGATTGGGGGATGGGGGAGGGGGTTGAATAAAATCTCACGACATCTCACCAGGGGGGAGGGAGGGACAGAAAATCCAAAAAAACACCTCACGTAATTTATGGACGCCCCCTAATTCATCAAAATAAATTAAGTAGCTTATTTACAGAAACGTAACAAACACGTATGTTGAAACAAGACCGCATAAACATTATGTATATTTGTGCAAGCATGCGGTCAGAGTTAATAATTATGGACACAGTATTGTTCTTATACTAAAACTCCGCTATTCATCTGTCTGTATTCAGGCCGCATCTCATGAACCGTGATAGATAGACAATTGAAATTTTCGAAGACGGTGTATTTCTGTCGCCGCTTTTACATCAAATGCTAAAAGTAGAAAAAAAATTAAGGTGGGCTGCCATATAAAAACGTTTTTTTTTGAAATTTTTTTGGTCTATATTTAGAGCGGAATCGGGCAATATTTTTTCCATACAAACGTTCTCGAGTGATTCCTCCTAGATTTTTATCACTAAAGAATTGAATTTCGTACATAAATATAATTTTACTAAATAAAACTAGTTTTTACGGGTTAATGCACGAAACTTTATTTATTTATTGACGTTTCGCAGCCTTTTCAGGTCTGCATCGAATGATCGAACGATGCAGACCTGAAAAGGCTGCGAAACGTCAATAAATAAATAAAGTTTCGTGCATTAACCTGTTAAAACTAGTTTTATTTAATGAGTGATGTGAGTGAAAACCTAAGAAACAAATATAATTTTACTAATTCTATGTTTTCCTTTCTTCGATAACTTGTGTTTTAAAGAAACCAGAAGCCCTCGAAAAGTATCAAAAATAAATATTTTTTTAACACCATTAAAGACGTCCATTTAATAAGTATTTATAAAAAAATCATAACATAGAGGCATAGTGTCACTACCTATTATTCATTGTATAAAATTTCTTTTACATTATATCGAATTTTCGAGGAGGAAATCATTGAGAGTCAAACCTCGAATTTTGCAATTTTTATACACAATTTTCAGCGTCAATTTCTGCCCCCCTAGCATGAGTAACAAAACGCGATATGATAAAGCGATTTATCGACATTAACTGTCAAACTACAATGGAGTTTGACAGTTGAGTGTCGATAAATCGCTTTATTATATCGCGTTTTGTTAGTCATGCTAGGGGGGCTGTTGTCATTATCACACGGTATTTACCAATTTTCACAAATGCCTCTCAACTCGCGTCCTCTCTTAATAATGCCAACAGGTACACGCTTGAAATATTTACAGAATATTTATTTGTATATTCACTTAAACTGTTAAAAATGCAGCTTCCAAAATAGCTAAACCTCTTAACCAATAAGTAAAGTATGATTGTATGAAAAGTATTGCTTAAAATTTTGAGACCTGAATTTCCTGACATTGTAAGTGATTGGGTGCCCTTAGGAAATATTCCTATTTAATGATATCCATGGCTGTTGTTATGGTATCGGCGCGTTATCAGCAGGCGAGCCCGCCAGACGCGCGGTTACTGAGTGATGCAATACGCTCGGGACTTGGCGCAGCCTATAACTAACCCAAAATGCACACTTATTTATTTATTATGATAACGTACACAAACAGCATAACTATTTTTAATTTATTCGGCATTTGAAAAGTAGGCCACAGATGTTCAAAATTTGGACGCCCTTAAAAATTGAAATGATATTTCACATTAATTTGACAAATGCGAGGCGTTTAATGTGTAAAGATTTCTTTAAACGGGTGGCGTAATTGAATAAATTATGTTTGCAGTGCTAACTTCAAATGCTGATTTATAATTGTTCATACAGTTAAGTATACAATAGTAATTTGTTTATACTCGTGGTCCTATAATTGGCCAACAGTTTCTATGAATATTTTTTTATTATGATTGTTGGATTTTCCAAAAAGTAAATAAATAAACCTACAAATCTGCTTCATCGAACACAACTGATCGACAGATAAAGAGTAGTGCGAATAAAAGTTCAAATATGTGCATGTTGGTACCAAGTATCTAAAAGCAATCTTTAACATGATTTTTTATAATTTATATCGGGTAATTTCCTATTTATTTACTAACAATGTTGACTTTTTCTCTCTCAATATCTACAAAGTAAAGAAAAAGAAGTTAAGTTTGATCTGTACCCTTTGACCACGAACCAAAATCGAATTCGAATCGTTTGCGAGTCCAAAATGTCATCGTCAAATATATGTGTACTAATTTTTAGTTCTCGTTACGTACTTTGTGCCGCTGCTGTTCAAGTTTCCATACAAATTTTGACATTTCGGTTTGCAAACTATTCGAATTCTATTTTAATATTTTTTACCCCCTAGTTATCTAGGATAACATCGTCAATGCTGTCTCATATTCTCTTAAATATGTAAGCACCGAACTGGCGAGCAGCGGCGGCGGAACGTGGTGAAGAAAGGGGATACCTCCTACTTTTTTTACTACGCTCTAAACTGTGTGCGGCCTGGCTGGTCGTACTGAAGTATTGAGGGTAAAAAATTGTGTGTCTGCTCCGACGCACGACCGGAGTTTACACTCTAAAAACGATTGTCTTTGAACAGACACAAAACAAAATCAAGTCTGAAGAAGTCGGTTACAAGTAGAGATACCTCAGGAATCGTCCCATGGTTTCGACTATCATAGGTTCCATGTCACACATTTTATCATCTAACATCATCGATATTCATCATATATTTTATTATGTATTTCTGGAAACACACAATTTCAAAAATATCACACACTAGTCATCATTTTGTAAATATGTATTATAATTCCATCTGTACTGAAAATCACTATTCCAGAGTGCTGGACACTTACCGGCATTTCTCTATATTCTGTTATTTATTTGTTTTCATTAATTTTGCTCCGATTTTATCTATTTTTAGTTTATTTATTTTATTGACATTTGTGACAACTTAATGTTTTTTATCCGTTGCCATAGCTAAAAGTGAAAGGTGCGCAGATGAGGTTGCGCACAAAAACGTAACGAGGTCATTAATGTCATTCATCAATAGATTTTACTCCTCACATTTTTCTCATACCGGGCTCCTTATATATGCAAATCGATTCTTAAGGAGTAAACTCCAATAAAAACAAGGTACATGGTAACAATCCCGTAAATAAAATAAATTACTGTAATGTTAGAGACCATGAGAGTTTTAAACAATATATAATTTGTGTTAGTTAATAAATTTCTAATGTCATTTAATTGACTTGATTATATCTGACGTAGATATTTATTATGCGCATTTAAATTTTAAAATAAAATCACAAGGCGTGTCTGTCTCGATCACGTCTCGATATTCACTAACTCCTAGAATTTTTGCAGGCCGGCAAGGTGAGGATGGTTGGTGTGGCAGTTTATGACTGCTGTACCAGCTATCTTCGCGTTTGGACTTTATCACCACTTAACATCAGGTGGGGTAGAGTCATTTGCATACCTGGCTATAGAAAAAAAACACCCGCTACGAAATAAATTATAATGTGGTTTTTTGTTGGATGATATTTTCGCAAAAGATTTTAATTTAAATTTTAAAACAAAAAAACTAAAAGCTTCAGCAAACGTGACCGATCGATTGTTTTATCAGAATATTAGGTATTTTCCAAATAGATATTAGGTATTTTGAGTCGGTAGTTGGCTGGTAGGTTTTTTGTAGTGAAACTTCTTTACGCATGCTTGACTTGGGGGGTAAGCTGGCGAATGCGTTACGCGTTACGAAAAGTGTGTTCGGGCGAGGCGAACGGGAGTTGAGTGGGGAATATAACGCACATTTTCTTTCTCTCTTTCTCTTATAGCTAGTACATGAAATATGTATATGTACACACATGTATATATTGTACACATACATATATATGGAGCTAAAGAAGTTTCACTTCAGTCGTGTGGTCATAAGCATACTCGTTTTTTTTAAAGGCTTCTTCAAAGTAACATGTCCTTCGACTCGGGTAATAACTTAGTACTCTCAGATTACTCACTCGTACAGAATCGATAATTACAAAGAATCTTACGAGATACCACGAAATTACATTTACCAAAAATAAAACAGCCATTACCTGTTGAATGCAAAAGCTATTGTGGATGCTAACAGTAAAAACTATGAATTAGAGAGTGTCATGCGAATCCGGGGTGTTTGATAGTTTATGATATCTTAAAATGTAACAAAATCAATAGAAAAATTTAGTTTTTTCGGAGTCCCATGGGTGGTCACAAAAATTAAAAATAAAAACATTCCTATTTTTTTTGACCCCGTTACGGGCGGCCCCTCCTCACTCTAAATTTTCAAAAATTAGATTTGATATCAAATTCGGAATCAGGAAAAAAACATATTTAGCGACCACAAATTACTGACTCAATGCAGACATACAGACAAGCTAACCACGTTATAAATTCATTTCAAAAGGTGTATGAAAACAGGCACTTTAGATATTTTTCTCTACTTCAATGAATGTTACAAGAAATAGGTTCTAGTTAGACCAGTGCCTCCCAGTTATGACATACGGCGCAGAGACGTGGACACTCACGGCTGGACTAGTCCACCAGTTTAAAGTCGCTCAGAGACCTATGGAAAGGGCTATGCTCGGAGTATCCCTGAAGGACCGCATCAGAAATGATGTAATCCGACAGAGAACTAAAGTCACCGACATAGCCCATCGAATTAGCAAACTGAAGTGGCAGTGGGCTGGTCACATTAGCCGCAGAACTGATGGCCGTTGGAGCCGGAAAGTTCTTGAGTGGAGACCACGACTCGGTAAACGTAGTGTAGGATGCCCTGAGACAAGATGGGATGCTGATATTCGTAGGCTGGCTGGAGTGGGCTGGATGAGAGTAGCACAAAATCGGGAACATAGGTTGATGATGATGAGGTTCTATTAATCTGACGATGTATTGGCATGTCATTTGAAGCATCGTATCATGATTCTATACGATCTAAATTTAAATTTTCCGGACAACTTCACGAGATACAAACGGACACGAACCACTTTATACATTCCAAAGGTGTATTATTTTAGTGTATGCTTGTAAACTATGAAAGATAATAATATACAAAATATAACACCTCCTTATCTTGAACCGTACATTAGTGGATTCACTGATAAGATTGTTGTCTACTTTTAAAGCTACAACAAAAGTGTGCAGTTCCACGAAAGCTCTTTGCCGCCAATAATGAGTTTGCTACTAACAAGGGTAGGGTATTGTAAACAAATCTTCTGTAGCATTCAGTGAACGGCAAACTGTTTTTTTTTTCTCATATTTTGTTTTCCGTTGTGAGAGCCGCCAGCCACACGCAACAAGCCGCGACTTGTCGTCAGCACCCCCTGACTAACGACTGCGGAATTTCATCGAAAAAACACATTATAAAGGTACTAATATAATCGTTAAAAGTGCGAGAAAGCTCGTTTGAAAACAACGGGAATACAGGCCAGCCTTTTGTGTGCCGCCGACATCAATGTTGTTTTTTATAATGTAGAATACCACCGTGGGATAATGATGTGGCACAAATGAAAGGATGCGTTCCGCAGAATTTGCACGTGCATGTAATAACTTGATTCCATTGCTTAATTATACTTATCTATACTTATAATAAATCTGTAGAGATGTCAATTCTGTACATGAAATATATTTTTAAAATAACTATCAGGGGGTGATTAGTGATCGATACTGATGCCAAAAATGCAATCAGTAACATTTTTGTCTGTCTGTCTGTCTGTGTGTATGTTC
The DNA here is from genome assembly GCA_902850365.2 of Chilo suppressalis. NCBI lineage: Eukaryota > Metazoa > Arthropoda > Insecta > Lepidoptera > Crambidae > Chilo > Chilo suppressalis. The sequence goes on along the minus strand of OU963905.1, from coordinate 652,919 downwards.
CTTATAGAAACAAAAACTACTCAACGGATTTTAACGAAACTTGGTACAAATATTCTTCATACTCCTGGGCAGGTTATAGTATACTTTTCATCACGCTACAATCAATAGCAGCAGAGTAGTGAAGGGAAATGTTGGGAAAACGGGAGAAGTTACTCCATTTTTTAAGCTTCCGTCGCGTGTGCAGCCTTAATGGTTAAAGTTACATAGAAATCATGTATGACGGAAATATTCTACATAAAATTGTCTAAAAAATATCACGCAACAGCATATGTCTATCTTTTATGGTTGACTCACAATAACACGTGTAATTATATAAATAAAGTCATTCTTTATAGCACAAGCCTGAGAACAAAAACTATAGTTTACACTACAGCTCTACACCGAAGCGAGGGCGGGCCACTAGTAGTTACAATAAATTAGTGCAACCTATGATTGATTCATGTGAAATGACGCACATCGCGGTCGATTGGAATTTTATAGTTGATTTTTTACCTTTTGGGTCAATAAACTTATACAATATCCGCTGCTCCAGAGTAGGTACCTACTCTTAGAATAAGTGGTATTACTCAACTCAGGGAGCTTGTCCTCGAAGTAAGATAGAGTTTTTTTTTCCTAAATGGCTTCGCACGGCTTGTGCATTTGGCCAATGTCAAGTGTTAAAATGTTTACAAATTCTATAGCACTCGTGGTCAAAGTAATAAATTAAGTCAAAGTAAGTGGCAGTCAAGTCAATCCCCCTTTCCCTATGTTTCAGTAAATGTGTGGGGATTTACTGGAACCTCCCCGTGGACTTCTTGAGGGAACGTCGAAAGACACTTTTTGCTATTTTGTTTCACTTGCCAAAAAAATACTTCGTAACTGGTCTAAAAAGACTGTTAATTGGTGTTAATAAGTATAATTTAGTAAAGAATAAAGTTGATTTATATCTTTTTCATTTCATTTCAACCCAATTAATAAATTCATTACATAGTTTCACCCCTCGCTCCCAAATATCATTTAATTTTCATCCTTGAACTTCGCAGGCTTAAGAGACAGCTTGTCCATAGAAGTGTAATGAAAATTTGACGTCCATAGTTAAAGGTTAATAGGGTATACTTGACGCAAGCGGTGTATCAAGCACCGATGCAAATTCGATTTTTATCTTTAGTTTAAACGGTTTACATACACTCCATTGTAAGAGACCGTAACAAGCAGGTGGATGCTTATGTATTATGCATGATAGACGCACAAATTGAATGGCGGAAAATCTACCGCAGAATATTTGCAAATAATGAGAAGCGCCTCGTGGTAAGGTCCACTTCCGTTCTGGTGCCACGTAAATAGCAGATTTCAATCAACATGATACAAATACAAAATTTGTCATACGTTCCCAGTTAAAAAGACAATGATGTGACATAAATACAGATGGCACAGCCGCACCGCAAATATACCGCAACAGAATTTGTTTTGCCTTAATTCCGGAAACAGTATGATGGATACATTTTAATGTTATAAGAGATTATTTACATAACTTTATTTCACTTTATAACATTTAAAAATGAAGTGCATATTTATAGACCAGGGTCGATAATTTTAATGGTAAAAAGTGAAAAAAAATTGTAGTAGGACGAATCCCATTGGAAAAGTTAGAGAATATAACAAAAATGAAAGGAAAAATAAATTACGGGCGATCTGAGGTCGAGAAGGGGGAGGGTGTGAGTTTTTGTGGTGAGAAAAGATCTATTAGAAAAAATAGGGTGCTTTTTCGATATTAAGTCAAAATAAGATTGAAAAATGAATATTTCAAAACGAAAAAAATATTGTATGTTTGGGACATACAAAGGTAAGTTTTCACTAAATTTCGTGATTTTTTTTTGTGCAAAAAATAAAAATAAAAAACCAAAAACTCGGTTATTCAAATTTTCCACATAAATATTGAGGTTATGTGAAAAAAGTATCGATTCAAAATTTGTACATCTTTTTATTACCACTTTACTATTACAACTTTGCCATTTAATATTTTTCATAGGACTTGCAGTTTTAGCGGAAATCGAGATTAACCGTTTTTTACCCTTAAAAACTCACCCCCTCACCCTTCTCGACCTCAGATTGCCCGTAATTTATTTTTCCTTTCATTTTTGTTATATTTTGTACCTTTTCCAGTGGGTTTCATCCTACTATAATATTTTTGGTCTCAAAAATTATCGACCCTGGTCTATTAATGTTATTTTTATGGTGTACTAGAGGTTGCCCGCGACTTCGTCTGCGTTAACTTAGTTTCTTGAAAATCCCTCTGGAATCTAACATTTTTTCGGAATAAAAGTAGCCTATGTGTTAATCTAGGGCGTCAGCTAACTCCATACCAAATTTTATTAAAATCGCTTCAGTCGTTTAGACGTGAAGAAGTAACAAACATACACACTCACATACTCACACACTCACAAACTTTCGCCTTTATAATATTAGTCTGATGTACGGAAGAACATGTCATACTAGCCACTATCTACTTCTAGATAATCTTTATGGCCGGGCTAAAGTTTGCAGATAAAAGACCCAGAAATCCCCATTTTGTGACAAGTGCTTTAGTATTTTAGTTACAATCCTGCGATCGACATGGTAATGTATTATTAATAGTTCGATACAAACGTCAGGGAAACTTTGTTAATCTTTTGGCTTAGATCACTCGAGGCGTGATGAGCACCTGTCGTGTCGCAAGTGATGTCAGTACGGCAGTATACCCTGGCCCAGCCGTGGGGACTCACCGTGTGTGCGTCAAGTCCAACGTACACTTGTTCTAAGTACGCCATGTGCATACTAAGTACGCACAGATACGGTTAACCCTAAGCACACGGCGGAGGCGTAATGTCACAAGAGGTTATTTTTATGCAAATGGCGTGCGTCGTTATTTTCCGCTGGCTGATAATTGCGTGAACAACTTTCCAAATGTTTTAAATAGTTTTTCCGTTTTATTATCTGTTTTTGTAACGTAGGTAGGGAAGTACATTTTTTGAAGTTATACTTCTTTAGGCGCGTTATGAAAAAATGATGAGAGTGAAATTTTTAGACGCGCGCGCATCACTGTAACCCAAAAGTAACAGCATGAAGTTGGCCGCGGGCGCGTTATGAAAAAATCATGTGAGTGAAATTTCGAGATGCGCGCGCATCACTGTAACACAATAGTAACACCATGAAGTTGGCCGCGGGCGCGTTATGAATGTTAGTGTCTAATAATGGTGGATTATTCTTATTACCACTTAGTGGTTAATAATCCTCCATTATTAGACATCTGTTCGAAAGGTACTTTGAACGATCCACGGAGCTCCATAAGATGATCGCGTTGTCAAAAACAATGTTGGCACGCTCGTCGCCTCTGATCACTGTTTTCATATTTATAATATTTATCCACATGTTTCTAGTTTCTATATAGACACAACGTGTTTTAGTTACTTAAAAGTGCTAATTACATATGGACTAATAACTTAAATTCAGTAGTGATTTTAATTGAATATTTTGAATATTTATTTAATTTTTCAAATTAAAACTGAACTTAATTGACTGTGTTAACTATCCTTTTCCAGTCCTTTTATTATTTTATTGTAATTATTAATTATTTGCATGCAATTAAAAAATATTTTTAATGATGCTAAAGAAGTATAACTTCTCACGCGCGTACATAAGTTACACGCATCCATTTTTTTTTAAATAAAGTTTGGTTAGAGTAGATACTCTTTATGTGATGCGATCTGGTACTCATGCCGTAAATGATCTCTTACTTATTGAGGTGTCCCGGGCCTCTTAAGATTTGCACCCAGCCAATAAAACTTTAGACCAGTTTTTTTTATTGTGCCGAAGTTGATTTTCTTCACTTTTTTATCCAACTAAACCACCAGAACTTACAGTGTTCATATCATCATATTTGTACATCGAAGGTATTTTTAAACTCATTACTTACAATAATTTATAAGCTTTAAAGATTTCTAAGAATCAGTGGCTATATATATCATCATCATCATGATCCTATTAATGTCCCCACTGCTGGAGTAGAGGCCTTCCCTATGGATGGAATAGGGAGATTGGGCCATGTCCCACTACGCGGGCCCAGTGCGGATTGGTGAGTGCTAACGACTGCAGATGCATCCGGGGCCAACGGCTTAACGTGCCTTCCGAAGCACGGAGGAGCTCTAGATAATAAATTTTTGTCACCCATCCGATGACCGACCATTGCGAAAGTTGCTTAACTTCAACGATCGCAGCCGAACGCGCTAACCACTTGCGCCATCGAGCTCTTCAATATATATATATATATATATATGGGACGTGACAGTACTTTACCTACGCTGCTCGATAAAACATTCTGTTAGCGGTTCATTACAATTTACGCGCACTGCATACTACTTATATTTATCCATAGTAGGTAACTTTTTCAATATAATTATGCATCATGCATTGCCTGTAATGCACTGGTCCCACGTTCAAAGTTTAAATCGAAAATTGTCGCGACCCATATTCTAATATAACACCGTAAAATTAATAATTTATTTTCCTCATAATACATTATATAAATAAACTCATTATTTGGTATTTTCGTCCTTATCATTACAATTATACTTCCGTTCAATGTCCTTGACATTCAATTAACATTGTCGTGAGCCTTGCTACGACTAGTTTAGAGAGAATAATAAAAAAAAATCTCTACGTCATCTCTTATCTGTCACCATCTGTCAAACCATTAGTTCTTTTTGTGACGGATGCCTTCCATACTTTATTTAACAAAAAAGGTTTAATTAATAGGAAAACAAAACGAAATTGTTAAATACAATAGTGAAGCTGTTATTTCAATGAGAAAATAAAGATCAAATTGATGTCAGGTAAGTTAAATTTACCATGTTTGATCTTCATTTTCTCATTGAAATAACAGCTATACATAACTAAAATAATTAAAAAATACATAATTAAAAATGAAATCAAGAAGATACATTATTTAGATTGAACCACGCTGTAACTTAAATGATCACGAGGATTGTGTTCTTGAAGAGGTAATACCAGATATTATCATAGAACAGTTATTTTATAAGTTCGTAAAAAACTTGAGATAATTTACGCTTCTGAATGTCCCAAACATAACTTACCTATCTGTTATCCCAATAACAGCAATAAATTCTTGTTCCTTAATGTTTGTTTAATTTAAATTGAAATGTATTACTAACAGATTAAGGAATAACTAGCAAACCAGTGAACCAAATGTTCACCAAAACCTTATTAAAAAAAAAAAAAAAGTATTTAATTAATTGAGAACTTCGGAGATTTTGTGTGGTTTCGTTTGAAATTCGTGATTTCTCGAAAACCGGAAGTGCTACGTTACTCAAATCCGGTTTGTAGTCTTATCAGACTATTCTTAACTTATAACTTAAACATTCTCTTTATCTATGTATCTCTTACGGTTTGGCCGCTGAAACAGCACCACAGAAGGACGGACGGACTTGTCTAATAGATAAGAGATGTTACTAACAAAACAAAACTACGGACACTTTAGTCTGAAATAATTTTTTTATTATTAATTTAATGTGATAATACTCGATGATTGTTATATGTGGAAATTTATTATTAGCATGTGACTGATCATTGTTTTAATATACTTTATCATTTTTTTTTAAGCATTTAACTGCTAGATGTTTAAATCTAAAGAAAAGTTTACTAGTTTGACTAGTGACATTGTGACAGACATTGTGGGTACCTACAATGCGAAGAGATGGCGCTGCCTTGCAGCTTAAGGCTAGGAAAATTTCGACGCGGCGAATAGGGCCGTGGTAGCATAATGGTCAGTGCATTCGCCCAGATTGCGAAGGGTGCGGGTTCGAGTCCCGTCCGCTGCCTGGTCTACTTTATCATTTGTCTGTAAATTTCCCAAATAAAATAAATGTTATCCTGGAACTAAAATGTGAATGACTTTCTTAACGGGGTAATACGATTGATATTAACCTAAAAGTAAGTAGCTGATCTATACTAAGAATAGATCAATATATTATGGTCGTTTGAATTAAATTACAAGAATGTCGTTGTTGCTATAATATTAGACAAACGACTATGCCCGGGCCCCATTGTGATAATGGAATATTTGGATCTATAGCAGTGGACAAAACGTACTAATAACATATAAGTAATATGATCTCTGCTTCTCATAAAAATGATTAAATTTCTTCAAGCAGTGGTATAACAAAAGCTCAAACAGTATAGAGAAATGACTGAGTCTCTAAACTTGGGGAAATCTATATACAACAGTCCAGCCTGAAATTACTAATATAACAAACCAAAACAGTACCTGACTATTAATCATAATAAAAGATAAATATAATTTTAATGATTGACATTCTCCTATATTTATTTGAAAATACCTATATACACAACAAAGCGACTACTAAGTTAGCAGATTACTAACTTGGGTTAGTAAATATGGAAACACCATGAGGCAGACATTATAAATAACAATACTAATATTTTCATGATAGTGGCATTTTGGTATGAAATTTTGTGAAACTAATCAAGAACAGATAAAATGGATATTTTTTAGCATCACATCACTCATCTAGAAAATTTGACAAGTTTTGGAAATGCACAAAAACCTTGCTGAAGTGCTGAGGGCATAAGTGAACCAAAAGAAATTGCGAATGCTTTTAAGCAACACTTTCAGGTTAAATCAAACTTGCCGGCAGTAGGTGTTCTTGCTGATCAGTCTGCTAAGGTGACTCAACCCCTAGGCTTTTGTAGTAAGGCTGTTCATGATACAATTAAAAATATGAAGAGAGGTAAGTCACCCGGCCATGACGAGCTCAGTATCGTACTATAAGTAGAGTACTTACTATGCTTTTATACATTTAGTATTAGACACACTTTTTTACCTGTGGATCTAATGAGAACAGTAGTTGTCCCTTTGTTTAAAAACTCTGGCGATAGATCAGAGATGAGTAACTATATACCTATCTCTTTAGCCACTGTGCTTGCAAAGGTGTTTGACGGATTACTTAACAAAAAACTGGGCAAAAATTTATCCTTATGTGACACACGATTTGGATTTAGGGAAGGCCTATCAACAGAAAGTGCTATTCTCACTTTGAAGCATACAGTACAATACTATGTAGATAGGAAAACACCAGTATATGCATGCTTCTTGGATTTGTCAAAGGCTTTTGACCGGGTTTCATATGAAAAACTGTGGACTACATTAGATGAGGCTGGCATTGCAATTGAAATAAGAGATATATTTTCCTATTGGTACAATGATCAGTTAAATGTAGTGGTGTTGGGGTAATATCTACTCTATTATTATAATAGTATTTTTAAGTTAAAAAAAATCATTTTTTTTCCAGTACGCAATGAATTGCGCAGCGCGCAATAGCGCAAAAATTAAATATAAAATAAGAATAAAACTAGTTTTATTTAATAAGTAATGTGCGTGAAAACCAAAGAAACAAACAAATAGTGACTCTGACCGTCAATATCGCCATAACCATAAATTACCCAGGTATGGTCCAGAAGGAAAAAAAATATCGTCATCCACCGTCATCCGTCCACTTCGTTAAAGGATTTTTTACATCCTGTACTTATATGAGATAATACTGGAAATAAAAGCATTTTATTTTTATTTTATTCTATTTTATTATGCATGTGACAACAAAAATTATCGTATACTGATACCGGAACCACTAAAAGTGCCTTGAAACCGATAAATGTATATTATAATAAATAAATAATAATAAATATTTCCAACAGCCCCAAAGTAGGCACTATAAGGCTTGTGTTATGGGATACTAGGGTAACAGATAGAATACATAAACTGTACATATATAAGTATATTTTTATAGAAATACATATTAAAAATCCAGGACTGGAGTACAAATGCTCGTATTCATCACACAAACATCTGCCCCCACCGGGATTCGAACCCGGGACCTCTCGTGTCGGCGACACCATGAAACCCGGCGTACAAACCACTCAGCCACGGAGGTCGTCTTATTATAAAAGAAATATCAATACATTGAAACACCATCATTAAACAAAAAGGAATGTATTCCTTGTTCAAAGGCTAAACTAAAAATATAAAAATCTGGATTCTTCTCGTGTATGGATTATTTATAAAGAAATTGACTACATGCTTGGCAAATGCTGAGCTGCATTTTGCAAATAAACAGAACTATGTTCAAAAGCTAAAAATGGAAGCACATACTTAATCAGTAAAACATCATTGGTACCACCAATTATGTAATAAGAAGAGTTCCCAGCACCGCAATCACTATTCAATATTGATATAGAAAGTATAGAATATGTTTAGAGGTAACTCCTTCTACTTGTAAACACAATTGCGCGAAGTGAATCTTATATGATAGAACTAGCGGCCGCCCTCTCTTCGGTGTAGAGCTGAAGTGTAGACTACAGTTTTTGTTCTCAGGCTTGTATTATACACAATGACATTCTTCTATGATACCTGCATGCAAAGTCTCAGCCCGATCGGTTTAAAATTGGCAAAGTTTCATACAAACTTCCATTTCCTATTTTATCCGCTTGGGGGTAGAATTGATCAAAATCCTTTCTTAGCGGATGCCTACGTCATAACATCTACCTGCATGCCAAATTTCAGCCCGATCCGTCCAGTGGTTTGGGCTGTGCGTTGATAGATCACTGTCAGTCACTCACCTTGGAGTTTTATATATATAGATTCATTTATTTCAAAAGTAATAAAATTAACAATTATTAAAAACTACCTATATCAGTTCACAAAGAAGTGTGAACCTATCTACACCTAACAAAACAATTTATTCCTGTTTTTTGGTGTCGATATAAAACATTTAAATGATGGGTGATTTCATAAAGAGCCAATTACTCAAAGGTATTCATCATCATCAGCCTATTAATGTCCCCACTGCTGGGGCACAGGCCTTCCCTGTGGATGGAATAGGCAGATTGGGCCATGACCCACCTCGCGGGCCCAGTGTGGATTGGTGGGTGCTAACGACTGCAGTTACAGCCGGGACCAACGGCTTAACGTGCCTTCCGAAGTACGGAGGAGCTCGAGATAGTAAATTTTTGGTCACCCTTCCTAAGACCGACCGCTGCGAAAGTTGCTTAACTTCAACGATCGCAGCCGAACGCGCTAACCATCGAGCTCCTCAAAGGTATTACTAGTGGGTAATTCATATATTGACTTTCAAAAAAAATAAAAGTGGCAGACCCTTACACCTATCAAAACAATACATTTTTATATTTTTACTGTATGACACTTAGATGGCAGCACATTTTTTTAAGTATATATCATATTGAAATCCTGCTTTTCAAGCAAGGACATATAAAAAGGATGATTCATGTGATTTTTGGTAGTAAATCCAAAGAGGAAAAATCGGTCAAGTGCTATTTTATAAAACTTCATAGAGTCTGTGCGGAAAGAGAATGGGCGTGGCGAAAAACGGACTTACATTAAGATTTGTATTTCCCAAACCCAGTAATCTGTAAAAAGTCAATGTTTTTTATTGATACGGATTTGTTTGTTGTTGTGATTTCTTGCGGTTTTTTGTATTTAATCATGTCTTAAATACAAAAAACCGCAAGGGTAAAATCTTACAAATGCGATAGAAAAGCACTACAACGCTCTCCAATCTAAACCCCTTTCTCTTTCCGCACAGACTCTAACTAGGTTATTTATATTAAAGATAATAATATTCCAAGGTTAATATTACAGTATATCCTTTAGAATACATTTTCATACAATATAAACTATTATGTTGTCAAGTAAAATGATAAAAGATTAACCTTAATGTTAGGTGATACAATGAGCATCCTACCTTTGTCATAGCTATTTATAACAGATAATATCGTTAATTTCGATAACGTAACACAAACCTTACTTACTTACTTTTGCGAAAAGAAAATTCGAAATATTTTATTTATGCCATCAGCTAGATACTTTTCATGATATGTACATTATAATATGTATCCAAAAACCAAACTTTATAGTCTACGCCGAAATGAAACGAGGGATTTCCAGTAAATAATAAAATACTCAATATACCAAGCAAAAGACCTAAACTGTGTCATAATGAAGCTATAGCGTATGCGTGTTGTTTGTCAACAATAATTGCCGGTGGGGAACAACGCGTATGTGCTGTGCTTGTGTCACCGCGGCCGGCGCGTGCGCACGCAGTATTGTGTAATGTGATACAATTATTATGCTGAGGCAGCCCCAATGACAGATGCCACTTGACCCGTCATGCGGGAACTAGCCGCAGTAAAGAGGATGAACTCGTCCTGTTTCCTTCCTCTAGCGTGACGCTTGTGGTCATTCAGTTATGAAATTCTACACTTTGTTATTAAAGTTCCTTGCTATATTTAATAACAATAACAATAGGTAAATTAATTAATCGTCATTTTTGTATTATATTTGTAATGTTCCATTGAGAATGAATAAAGGAAAGGTTTCTATGAATGAAATGTATCAAATTGCAATGTATCAAAATTGATTAACAAAGATTTGTTATGGGACTCTGTTAAAGATTCGAAATTGTCACGAGTGATAACATAGACAACGAAAAGTTTTTTTTTTATAAAATGCATACATAATATATTTTTGAGTGCTAGGGGTTTTGGAACTAACTGTATTTTGATGGTTTTCAAGCAAACGCAAAATAAATTCAACATCATTTTGTCCTTTTAAATTTTCAATAAACGCGATAAATTCTTTTTAAGATTGCTCCAAACATTTTTATATTATGTATTATAATTTTTCAAAAATAATATAAAACCAATATATAAATACTTGTTACCAAGACAAAATAATTAATTCATAGGTAACTACATAACTAATTATAAAACTAGATATTTAGGTCGACCCATATGATTGGAGACTTATTGTCCGACGTTTTGAAAGTATTTTGATCAAAAAACCAAAATTTTCAAATGTCATCAATTAATGTAAACTTTATACTCATCCCTTCATTGCTAATTTTTCGCATAGAAGAGTATAAGATTGTTTGATTTGATTGAAAATTTACATTGATAAGTAGTACAGAAAGGCCATGGCCCGGGGCCCGGGACGGCGGCAGGCTGCTGCTGGCTGCTAGGGGCGGCAGATCATAGAGAGACAGAATGATACTAATGATAAATGATAAAGCTAATATTTTTGTACAATAAACATTAGAAATGTTTCATCATCATCATCAGCCTATTAATGTCCCCACTGCTGGGGCACAGGCCTTCCCTATGGATGGAATAGAGAGATTGGGCCATGACCCACCACGCGGGCCCAGTGCGGATTGGCGGGTACTAACGACTGCAGATGTAGCCGGGACCAACGGCTCAACGTGCCTTCCGAAGCACGGAGGAGCTCAAGATAGTAAATTTTTTGGTCACCCATCCAATGACCGACTATTGCGAAAGTTGCTTAACTTCAACGATCGCAGTCGAACGCGCTAACGACTTGCGCCATCGAGCTCCTCGAGAATCGAGAAATGTTTACATAAAATTAATAAAATCATTAGGAGAGACCTAGGAGAGTTTTGACAGAGACTATTTCTCCCGACCTATAATAATTAAAGAGATAGCAACAACACTCTTTTGTAGCTTTAGATACGTGCTATTTCACTCGCCTCCGATTACTATACTTGAGTTATGTACCCGCCGGCGGCGCACCAGAAATGGTTGGGTAAATATGACCCCTACGTAAAAAAAATCGCTAAAACTAAGTTTTTCAAAATTTTGATTGATTAATATTGTGTCTTAACACAATGTTGTGTTGTATTTTTTGTGTGATTATTTAAGTCTCAGAGCGATGTAATTGATCTTTTGGGTTTTCGTTGTATGTATTTAGAAAACATGAATTATTATTCAGACGAGAGAAGTCGAGATTTCTCCTAAATGCTCGAAAACGAACGAAGAGTAGGTGTAACGTCTAAAATGCTGGTGCGGGTCATGTGTAGATTGTACTGGAGCTGAGTTGTAATACGTTTTGTCAGAATTTGGCAATAATAACATTAATTTACGACCTCCGTGGCCGAGTGGTTTGTACGCCGGGTTTCATGGCTGTCGCCGACTCGAGAGGTCCCGGGTTCGAATCCCGGTGGGGGCAGATGTTTGTGTGATGAATACGAGCATTTGTACTCCAGTCATGGATGTTTAATATGTATTTATATAAATATACTTATATATGTACAGTATGTGTATTCTATCCGTTACCCTAGCATCCCATAACACAAGCCTTATAGTGCTTACTTTGGGGCTAGGCTAATTGGTGTGAGTGTCGGAAATATTTATTTATTTATTTAATTGATTAAGACAGAAATTTAGATTTTTGACTGAATATAATTTCAAAGATCTGAAAGCCATGCCATAAATACTTATAACATATAATTACTTGTTATGGCAACGTTGTATAAATGCTCACTCAAATTGTCTAAATACAAAACTGTCACAACTCAACTCGGTACCTGTCATAACTTGAGGCTGATAGGATAGTTGTGAGAGGGGAAGTACTTTTTTTTATTTTGTCGAAAACCTTAATGTTTGAATAAAATTTGATAATTGCTTTGAATAAGGAGGAATAGTATAGAGATATTTCCCTGAATTAAAAATTGTGAAAACTCTCCTAGGTCTCCCCTACGCATAGGTACTACGAGTACCGCGCAGTGGGCGACACATACACTGATCTCTGAGTTGTGGTCAGTGCATGTGTCGTCGTCGTCGTTTTTTGTTATCAAGGTAGTAGAATGTACAACTTTGCAAACAAGATTATTAATATTTATTCGGACACAAATGTAGAATCTAGGCGAAAAATTATTGCATGGCTTCTGAATTTAAATTATGATGAAGTAGAGAACATACTAATTTAGAATGTAACTACACTGGAACTGCGAAAATATACCTACTTAGCCACAAATATACACACAATCCAACTTAAACACTTACCACAAACTTATTTTTCATATTGTAATTAATAATAATTTCATTTAAACTTAAGCAGTTTTGTTATGTGGATTATTATAAAAAATAATAATTTTGCAGGGATATGGGCTGGGGGCCTGGTGTTCTATTATACAGGCAGTTTACTGCTCAGTTTAGACACCAGTCTCTCCACAATATATTTCTGTAAATACAAATAATATTTTATGTCTGTAACAAAATATAAAAAAAAAGTGGTTCAGGATCGGAAGTCACATTGAATTTTTTCTAATAAACAAGATTTCAAATCTCTGCCAATTTTCTCGACAATGCTTTTTATTATTATACATATATTGACGACTTCCTTGGCCGCGTGGTTTGTACACCGGGTTTCATGGTGTCGCCGACTCGAGAGGTCCCGGGTTCGAATCCCGGTGGGGGCAGATGTTTGTGTGATGAATACGAGCATTTGTACTCCAGTCATGGATATTAAATATGTATTTCTATATAAATATACTTATATATGTACAGTATATGTATTCTATCCGTTACCTTAATATCCCATAACACAAGCCTTACAGTGCTTACTTTGGGGCTAGGCTAATAGGGATGATGACTAATTTTTTTTTCTTCGTTTATCAGGTAGATTATCAAAAAGTATTGGACACGTATTTTTTCTTCTTTTACATTATATAAACATTGCAGAGATATATTGATTTGAAAAGTCGCATGACGTCACGTTTGAGTACACTTATAAGTGAAAATTCACTCAAAAGTGACGTCACGAGCCCCTACTCCCAAACTTTGACGCGCTACAACTTTGTCATTTTTTGGTTGATTGCCCAAAGAAAAAATACGTGTAGTAATTGGTGTGAGTGTTGGAAATATTTATTTATTTATTTTATTTTTATAAGATTTCTTTATGTGTGGGTTTTTACACAAACATTTACAATCTGAAAGTCCATAACAAGTTGCACGTGGATTTTCCCCGTATGTGTTTATGTACCTATCTGTATTTATATCTATCTGTGCATGAGCAGCGAGCGCGAGTTATGTGGCGTTGCGAAATTGGAGGAACCTTGCGCATGCGTCGCGTATATGTGACGTGAGTAATCGGCGAATAAGGTGATGTGGGAAATTTATTAATATTAGGAATAATGACTCAACTTCCACTCAAAACTTCCAACGGTATTATCTAATAGCAGTGCTGTGGAATCTTGGATGTTAGTTTTTTGTTTCTATTTCGTGTGGGTACGGTAGTCAAATCTGATTTGTTCATATGAGTTAGATGCAGTTACGAAAAAAATAATTCAATGTAGAAGCTACTATCTCCGATCTTTTCAAGGCAAACAAACACTAAACCCACTAGTTAATCGCCTTTCTTTTATATAACACTAGAGGTCACCCGCGACTTCCTCTGCGTTAACTTAGTTTCTTGAAAATCCTTCTGGAACCCTAAAATTTTTTAGGGATAAAAGTAGCCTATGTGTTAATCTAGGGTGTCAGCTAACTCCATACCAAATTTTATTAAAATCGCTCCAGCCGTTTAGACGTGAAGAAGTAACAAACATACACACTCACATACTTTCGCCTTTATAATATAAGTGTGATGTGATTTAGATTTAGTGATATTTTCTACTTTTATGTTCGTCCATAAGCTAAAACTTAATTCACCTGAAAAATCAGCCAAAGACCACAACAAATAACATCACTATAAAATAAATAAATGTAAAATTAAGAAGTCAGCTGATAGAGAAATGATAAACTATCACGAACAATTAAAGCATTACTATTTCCCGAAAACTCGTTCATCTTGATCGTTTCATCGACTTTTCACAGTTAAGTGATTAATTTTACTCATTCGATCTGTTCGGATATCGCTGAAATTATTCAATGGCTGTATATCATGCAAGATTGTTAAACCTATTCCCTTACACTCTTACTCCCATCCTTTAAAGCATTTATTTATTTTCTGTTTCGTTTCCTTTCCTCTCCTCTCCTTTCGCCTCTCACTATTATGAAACCGTCCTCTACTAACTGGGCTACTCTACCAACTATCGAATCCTCTACATCACAATTATGTTATATTCATCAACTTAAAATGTAATAAATAAATAAGGGTTTAAAAAAAAAGAGTACAAGACATCTTACGTGAAAGAAAAAAGGGTGAAAGAAGAACGCGAATATAAGATACTAGCTGTCCCAGCGAACTTCGTACCGCCATAAAAAATAGGGGTTAGTGGTAGAAAGTTGAAAATTAAGGGATGTATGTATTTTTGTATGATGTTACATAAAGAAATTAAAAAAAAAATGTCTAAAATTGAAAAAATAAATTTAGGGGTGGATTACCCTTAACATTTAGGGGGATGAAAAATAGATGTTGTCCGATTCTCAGACCTACCCAATATGCAGGGAAAGCCGTTTCGGAGGAGTTTAACCACAAACACCGCGACACGAGAATTTTATAATATTAGATTATCACAGTATGAATGTAAGAACAGTGCTTGATTGATTAGAGGTCGCGCGATGAGCGGCACGCGCTGAGTTGGCGCGCGCGAGGCTCCCCCCTCCCCGCACTCCGCGGCGCGTGCGCCTGCGCCGGCGCCGAGCTGTCTGCCGGCAGCCGGTCGGCGCGGCGTGGCGTCTGCAGACTGATATACACACAAATGATCCGATGACCGCAGTAACTCGTGTCTCTGTTCACGTATCTCACCATCGGAGCTTTGATTGGATTTTTTTTTATTTTTTTTTTATTTATATATTGCAACATGCTTAAAATTAAATTACATATATATACATATCTAATCCACTTAATGGATTGTTAATATGTAGCATCCGCCGTAGCAGAAGTTGCAGATATAGATGTTGATCTTAATTTTACTTAGGTACTAAGTATATCAATGATATCAAATTAAATCTTACAATT
Organism: Chilo suppressalis; assembly: GCA_902850365.2. Taxonomy (NCBI): domain Eukaryota; kingdom Metazoa; phylum Arthropoda; class Insecta; order Lepidoptera; family Crambidae; genus Chilo; species Chilo suppressalis. The sequence continues at coordinate 637,096 of OU963905.1, read as the reverse complement.
TGCTCAATTTTATATGCTAACTAGATTATACATATTGCTGTAGTTCCTCCTGAATTACTGTTAAAGTGTTTTTTAAGTTTATTTTTTATTTTACAAATGTTATTACAAGTAGTATACAATGATTGGATAATTTAAACCGAGCTTTCGGAACCGAACAGTAGTGTCAGCATAAGACGTATAAAAAATCTAACAAGATGAGGCTATGTGCTAATGCTAATGACTAGTCCTTTTTTATAGTAAATTATGGTATCTTCTGATTGTTTTTAAACAAACCATATTTTAGTTATATTTATTTATTTAATTAATTAATTGCACATGTACAGTATATATAGGATCTTAAAATTATTTTAGCATGGTACATGACCCTGTCAGGGTGTTGCAAGTACAATAACTATATCACCACAACTACTAAACAGTTTCAGTTTCAAACAAGTTAGTGAGCTTTCCGTGACAGTTTCACTTATCATTCATAAATTCATTTACCGAATAGTATGCTTTCTTGATAAGATGTTGTTTGAGTTTCATTTTAAATGTATTTATGTTGCTTTCTCTTTTAATTTCTATATAATTCATTATCGTCCTATATTATATGATAATTACTGTTTGTACCAAAATAGACTTCAAGCAACCAGAAGCAGCTCGTATAATCAGTAAAACTGCAGAAAAAAACAATTAGTTACCTATCTCCTCTGCAAAACCAGATTTAATTCAAATATATAAATCATGCATGAAAATACATATAGTATAATGAAGTTACTACTCTACTGCCCTTACTTATACTTTGGCTTATTAGCTGAATCGATTAAACAGCGTTAGCTTAGCGGTAAATACCCGGCCTGGGCGACGCGCACACGGCGACCGGTCCAAAACAAGGAAATAACGATATTAAAGCGATCTACTCCAACCTGACGCCTGCTTCTCATACATATTTATAATTCTCGAGCGATAGCAAAAGTTCATCTATATTTAGCATTCACTTTATTCGATTAAACGTATCTTACGCCGCGTCATTCAAATAATACGTGGGTTTGCTTTAGTAGCTCTAAGTACCATTGTATATATAGTCAGAACAGCTAGGTTGTGGAACTCTTTGCCGGAATCTCTGTTTCCAGTCACCTATAATCTGGGGCTCTTCAAGTCGCGAGTCAATCGGTTTCTTCTAGGCAAGCGCGTCCCACCTTAGGCTGCTACGTCGCTCTTCATCAGTCGCGTGGCCGTCAAGCGAAAGCTAATATTACATCGGTCTTATATAGTTAACAGGATTTTTCAAGAGAAGGCAATTTACATTGGTAAACGTATTTTCATAAAATTCATTAAAACTTACCAGAAAAATATAGGTTTCTTATACAGAAGGCGAAGAAGAACAGCAAGAGGGCAGCAAATGGATTTCTAATTATTGTTTGCAAACAGAAGTTTTCAGTATCAAAATACTATCTAAAGGCTGACCGAAAAATATATATTATTTAATTTCCTATTGACTACATAATATTGCAACATGTGCTGTGGATGAGTAATTGGGCTCGTGTCTTCGGAGATATGATAACATCTTATGGGTTTTCTGTCGAAGGAAAAAAAATGCGAAATATCGTCACAGTACACGTCAGGCGCGTGCCATCTTAGTCAGCTCGCCGAGAGTGAGCCGAGGGGGTGGCGGGAGGGGGGGAGCAGATCTGATTCACGATTAGGAATGTCACGAGGTCATCAGAGACGTCACCTTTGTTTCCAAAAAAATTAAATATTAAACTTTTACTGACCTAAACAAGTTGCAAATATTTTATAAAAGATGTGACAAAAAGCCCTGCCCACCTTCCCTACAGCCTTTTTTTTAATACGCAGGCAAAAAATCTTTTTACAGACGACGGCGCCTTTAAGAGGCTCACCGCCGAACGGACCTCACACCTGGCGCCCGCAAACCTTACGAGCCCCCATAGTGGCTGCCCAATCAGAACCCCGTAACTCTTACGGGCGCTTTACGGCATAATATCCGCTAAAAAACCCTGCGAATACCTTCAACGCTGCTCCATGCGAAGCCGCGGGGTCCCCGTTAGGGATTCTTCCGCGACTCCGCACCCAGCAGCTTCCCGGTCTCGCCGGGGCCACACGGCAGGGGTCTCCCGGGTATTGCGGGGACCCCGCAGACGTGCGCAGGATGGCCCTCGCGTGGGGGCTAAGTACGTGGCCTAGTGCCTACCGTACCGCCCCCCGTCCGCTGCGGAGGGCCACTCGGGGATACCTTTACAGAACAGAAATGCAATAGGGAGGGCCGCCGTTCCCGTTCCCCCGTACAGCCTCCTTCGACTGTATCTGGATAAAGCCGTGTTGCGATAGAGGTATTTACTTTTATCCCAACACGGCATTGAGCCTTAGATTAAACATTTTAATCTAAGCATCGAGCAAAAAGGAATTAATTATGATTTTATTTATTTTTTAAGCATTTAACTGCTAGATGTTTAAATCTAAAGAAAAGAGTACTAGAAAAAAAATCCACGCGGACCAGGCAGCGGACGGGACTCGAACCCGCATCCTTCGCTATCCGGGCGAATGCACTGACCATTATGCTACCACGGCCCTATTAGCCGCGTCGAAATTTTCCCAGCCATAAGCTGCAAGGCAGCGCCATCTCTTCGTATTGTTTGTTAACATCAGGTGATTTCAATGTATCTTGGTAAAAACAGTAACACTTTATCCGTGAAACTGCTGTGCCAATTTTTGTCTTTTTCTGGTTTAGAACAGTAACAGTTGCATAAATTTTCAACGAAGGATTCTGGATCTTATTTTATGTAATAAAAATTGTACCATATTTGCAAGTGAAGGTCTCTTAACTACCGAAGATTTACATCATCGTGTTTTTTTAAATAGAAATTGTACTAATGCGTGACCATTTAAATCTTAATATATCATTTCTTCGATGTAAACTTTGATGAAATTATTTGGAGTTATCTAAGATCGTTTGGTATGATTTTTTTCTGGACCGTGCGTTAGAGGAATGATATATTAAATATTTTACTTTTAGATTTATACCTATGTTCCAAAAGTTCCTTAAAGTTTTTTTGTTTTAAGTTCCCATGGTATAATAGCCGTAGACGTAGAATAAGTAATGAAATGAAAAGTCATTTATTCAGTCTAGGCTGTTACAAGCACTTGTGAAGGTCAAGAAGCTACGCCATCGGTTCGCAAAACTACGGCGGGAGACCTTGTACTGAGAAGAACCGGCAAGAAACTCAGCAAGGGCTGTTTTTTTCAACTTGACGACTGTGTATTGTTAATACACAGTCGTCAAGTTGAAAAATGACTTCAGAGATACGTCTGAAGTCGACTTCCATTACATCATTTAGAATATAAATATATAGTTACAAATAAAATACAGTTAACATTATATTTAGTATATAGGCCTTATATATTTAGTATATAAGAGTATTTTTGATCTGAGATTTAAATTTAGTCAGTGGAAGCTCAATGAGATCTTGGAGAATTTTACTAAACAATGCAATACTACAACCCAGAAATGAACCTCTTGATTTTTGGAGTCTGAAACATGGAACGGCAAGCTTGTTCTTAAATCTCGTGTTAAAGTTATGGGTTTGATTTTTTTTTGCGAATGCAACATAGTTTTTTCTCACTTAAATTAAATTTTCATAAATGTGATGCGACACCAGTGTTAAAAACAAAACTTTTGTGGTAATATGGTAAGACAACCTTTTGTGGTAATAAGGTAAGAGTTTATTAAACTTAGATCAATATTATCGAACGTCAATATTAATTGATTACTCTAAGCACGGCCATTGTCTTGTCAGTAATTATTTGTTTCAACTTGCAGTGACAATTTTTGTTTTTCTAGCTATTATAACTGACACGTACGCAACATTAAACAACTGCTCGGTAAAGTCTCAATTGTCAAATCAAATCAAAAAAATCAAAAATATATTTATTCACCAATACAAAATTTTAACTTAGCTTACAATTAAACACTGGTTTTTGCACTGAGCTGAGCTCGTAACGCAAAGACCTAACATTTCAGTTTTTCTGAATGGTTCGCATTACAATATGTTGACGAATCTGTACTTAATGGGTTTTTCCCTTGCTGGTCACTATTATATATTCGGGATTCGGTTCTTAACGAGGGGCTTGTTGGCTCAGTGGTTGGCGCGTTCAATCTACAATCGTATAAGTTAAACAAATTTGGCAACGGCCGATCGTAAGACGGGTTACTTCTTGTTTCGGCCTCTGTTTCTCGAGTAGACTCCATACTTGGTACATTGTGCGTGCCGGGTTAGTTGGGCTAGCTAGCTAGCACAGCCAGAAAAACAAATTTATAAGTTATATTTAACAGAACTGAATCATTCCAGTCAGCATAGAACAGTTCGATGAACTTCTTAAATTCTAATCAATAATCAATTTTATATCGTCTAAAAACGTTGCTCGCGTCTCTCTAGTTAATCAAAAACAGACATAGTAAATAAATATTATTTAATTCAGTTCTCGTCCAACAAAATAGAAATTTATTAATACTCAATATTTTCGGGTATTCACGCAATCAACTAAACAAGGAAACTTAAATAAGCTTTAACGTAATTGATTATATAGGGAAATGTGAACAATAATTATTATTATTGGTGTTGGTAATTAAAGAACACACTCTTCTGTTATAGTTTTAATTTCAGCATTAAAGTGCTTGATTTTCAAAGGAGATTGCTCAGCTTCCATACATGTTTGGCCTAAAAACCAAATAACTTATATAGGAAAATAGGGCAATCAAGCCAAGTACCTACCGATATTATGTATTAGATTGATTCAGGTATATAGAGCATGTAAAATAACAGATATGTGCATGTTTTTAAAAACACGAACAGAAACTGTGTGATGATTGTGAATAAGCCACAGATTAGAGAGAATTTTTAAACTCTCGTTAATCAAAGAAAGCTAAGAGCTGTAGGTTATACAGCCATATCTTCAGCAGCTTCATTATTTTTGTTATGTTTTTATTATAACCATATTTTAGATTTTTAGTGTATCACACCTTATAATGTGTTTATTTAGGTGTTTGGCAAAAAATGTACGGCAATAGACTTTATGATGTCGCCTACCATCTATATTAATTGTCTTAGCACATTTGCGTGTAGTAAAAATGATAATAAAGTTGTGGATATTAATACCACCCGTGTAATAAAAAAAATATATTTTTCATCCCACCACCTCGGAAAGTGTAATTTTGCGCTTCGAAATCTGGCTGGAAAATTCTATTTTATTCGCTTGAGCGGCAAAGTAGATTTGAATTTAGAACATCACATATAATGAGTACTCAATATAATTGTAAATTCAAAACGTCATTAAACCTATTTAATGTAACCTCTATGGTGCCAAATTTATGATTAGAACTTTTTAAATTGTGAAAAAATTTAAATTTGGAACCTTCTTGGTTTCTTTGTTTTATTTGCGTGCTTCGCGCCATTCTAGTTTTTCACGTTTTATTGCTTAAATATTTTGTCATTATAAATTGTTTTCTTTTTCATTTTGTCATTTCCTCGCTGAGGTGGGATGAAAAGTTACGTATTGCACTCGAGTGGAAAGATTTTTCACCTTGTGCTCGTTTGTTTCCCTCGCTGACGCTCAGGATTCTAATTTAGAATCACTCGCTGCGCTCGTGATTCAACTTTAGAATCCTTCGCTTGCTCGGTCATCCAAATCGAGCACGCGGTTAAAAAGGAACTTTCCACTCTTGTATAATAAATAACTATTATCAATCTTTACAAAATAGATTTGTTTTGATGTTATATAAACAACCTCGATCAGTCTTTGTGAATGTTACTACACCCATAGCCAATAAAAATGATTCGTATGTTTTCCAAACCGGTAAAAATAGAAGTCCTTTTTTAAAATTAATATATTATTTAAAGGTGGCCGTTAAAATCTAATGACTGTAAAATAAAGTATAAATTACGCCAAGAATTACTGTATATGTCAATATTTTATTTGCATTTAGGCCAATTTGACCAATCTCCTTTAGTAGTCAAAAAGAGAATAAAATACTTTCTTTCTTTAGGTTTACACAAAAATAAACATAACTCAAAATGACTTATTAAAACCTCTTTTTGGACTTGAACAGGTGGTCAGAACATATTTTAGCTAAGAAGAAGAACAGACGGAAGAATCTTCTTATCTAAGAATACTTTTTACCCTGGAAAAGTGTTAGGTTCTCGAGGGATTTTCAAAAACTAAAGTTAATGCGGACGAAGTCGTGGGTGGCCACTAGTAATATAAATAATGTGAAAGTTTGTATGTTTGTTACTCAAACATGCAATAACAGCTGAAGCTATTTGGATGATAATGCTTGAATGGAGACAAAGGATATATTTTGTTCCGGAAAAGTTTTAGGGCCCTTTGAGATTTTGAAAACTAATCATAATGACTAATTAATTAAGGGGTAAAATGTCTGAAAATTTTGTCTCCATTAAAAGTTCTAAGGGGATTTTTAAATTTTAAGTTTTCCCAAACACAAAGTTGTGGGCGGAAAATAATGAGAGAGTGGTATAACGGAAAGACATATTTACGGGGCACAGTTAACTATACCATTTGATTTTAATTTTTTAAGCATGTAACTGCTTGATGTTTAAATCTAAAGAAAATGTAACTAGAAAAAAATCCACGCGGACCAGGCAGCAGACGGGATTCGAACCCGCACCCTTCGCAATCCGAGCGAATGCACTGACCATTGTGGGTTACCTACAATGCGAAGAAATGGCGCTGCCTTGCAGCTTAGGAATGGCTAGAGGAATTTCGACGCGGCCGCCAGGGCCGCGGTAGCATAATTGGTCAGTGCATTCGCCCGGATTGCGAAGGGTGCGGGTTCGAGTCCCGTCTGCTGCCTGGTCTGCGTGGATTTTTTTCTAGTTACATTTTCTTTAGATTTAAATATTCCATTTGAGTTATATTGAAGTTATACTTCTTTAGGCGCGTTATGAAAAAATGATGAGAGTGAAATTTTAAGATGCGCGCGCATCACTGTAACACAAAAAATTCGCTAAAGCGACCAACTTCATGCTGTTACATTTGTGTTTACCGCACATTAAGAAAATCTACCAACAAAATAGAAATAGAATCTCTATTAAGTGGGTGCTAACGACTGCATTGTGAAGGCCTATCAAAAGTATTTATTAATCTGGAACAACGGAACCAAAGCGCGATTCAGGAGACTACAGCGCCATCTCTTGACCATTGGTGTAGTAGAACCAAAAACCACATCTTTATTTTTTGTAATAAAGTAACAATTATAGGTATTCATATTTATAATATTTATCCACATGTTTCTAGTTTGTATATTCGGAATACGTGTTTGAGTTTCATACAAGTGCAAATCACATAATGTTCTAATAAATTATATTCAGTAGCGATTTTAATTGAATATTTTGCTTATTTATTTATTTTTTCAAATTAAAACTGAACTTTATTGACTGTGTCCTTTTCCAGACTTTTTATTAATTTATTGTAATTAATTATTTGCATGCAATTAAAAACTAATTTTAAACGATGCCAAAGAAGGATAACTTCTCACGCGCCTACATAAGTACACGCACCCATTTTTTTTTTATTTTAGAGCATTGCTGCACTGCTAGATGTTTAAATCTAAAGAAATTTTCACTAGAAAAAAATCCACTCGGACTAGGCAGCAGACGGGACTCGAACCCACACCCTTCTCTATCCTTGCGAATGCACTGACCATTGGCAGATCACCGCGTTAACAACGGCAAATTTGTACTAATTACCTATAAATGTCCCCACTGATGGTGCACAGCCCCCCCCCCCCCTATGGATAGAATAAGGAGATAAGGCCATGGCCCACAACGCGGGCCCAATGCGGATTGGTGTGTGCTAACGACTGCATATGAGAGACCAACGGTTGAACGTGCCTTCCGAAACACGAAGGAGCTCGAGATACCAAATTTTTGGTCACCCATCCAGTTACCGACCATTGAGAAAGATGCTTAACCTCCACGATCGCAGGCCGAACGTGCTATCCACCTGGGCTATCGAGCTGTCTCGAATTACCATATTGTATTTTAATTTCACGCTCTGCACAGTAATTAGATTTTAACTTACGTAAATTTAACCAAAACCAAATTGGACCAATTTTACTCCAATCTGATGATTAAGTTTTTTTTTACTGTGCATAATCAACATAATTAGTCTATTCAAAATTAGTTCTAAATTGCAGCATGCATCTAATCGGAAACTTTATTATATCGAAATTACCTGAATACTGCAAAAGCACGTGTTATGATAACAACAGAATTAATGAAAAGATGGACTTATTCGTTTGTGCTCTAAGCGAATTTACAAAACTAGCTGAGTGGATTATTATCATCATCATCATCATCATCATCATCAGCCTATTAATGTCCCCACTGCTGGGGCACAGGCCTTCCCTATGAATGGAATAGGGAGATTGGGCCATGACCCACCACGCGGGCCCAGTGCGGATTGGCGGGTGCTAACGACTGCAGATGCAGCTGGGACCAACGGCTTAACGTGCCTTCCGAAGCACGGAGGAACTCGAGATAGAAGATTTTTGGTCACCCATCCAATCACCAACCACTGCGAAAGTTGCTTAACTTCAACGATCGTAGCCGAACGCGCTAACCACCCGCGCCATCGAGCTCCTCTAATTATTATCGGTTTCAATTAATTATTTTTTCAAATGTGTTTGTTAATGTGTATTATAATGTATTTCTTAAATGGATGTATCTATTGCCTTGGGTATATACCTGTAATAATAATATAAATATAAGTATTTGATATAAATAAAAAAATAAAATTCGCTGGTAAACATCAAAATGGAGTGTGTCGCAATTCTAACGCTTCACTAAATTTAACTTTAATGAGAGTGAGACCTTTAAAGTCTGGCGCGCACCATTCGTACGATGGGTTCAGTACCGAAACTTATGTTCACTTTTATGGTAAAGATAATTTTACTATGAAAAAGCACTCGGCCCAGAAATCGGGCTCGATTGAACCAGCAAATTCCGCTATCCAGACGAACTTTCGGGCTATCCGGACGGAGTACCCGGCTATACGGACAGGCAATCCGGCTATTCGGGCGGCGGAATTTTGAGATTAGATTTCTTAAGATTAGAATAATTACCTAAGAAACTTGAAATTCGCATAAATAAATAAAAACTAAAACCATTATATACTGCACTTAAAAGCCAAAAATAAACAAAATACACTCTCTGTTTAAGGAAACAGAGTGTAAACATGGCTTAATCTAAGTAGATTAAGCCATGTTTATAGCTTATTTTAAAATATATATATCTATATACATATATACACCGTGTTCCTGAGGATATACATTAACTTTGAATAATACTTCTATAGCTGTTCTTAAACATACCGTACAAAGAAAGTAGTAGTTTAAATAGCATAGTTTTTAAGTTATTGGTAATTTAAGTTTAACCAAGTTAATTGTGTTGTGCAGTGAGAAAGAGTCTTTATCTGTGAGATGTTGCCACTATGTGCAAGCAAAACTATCAAACTGTCAACTCTTTGTCAATGGTCATTAAGTCATAGTTTCAAAAGACAAAATTTTAAAAAACATTGTTGTCGTCAAGAAAAGTTTCAAAAAGTTTATGTGGACATGTGAACGAAAGTTTCAAATGCGACGTTGCCAGCTCAAATAAAGAGTAATTCATATTAGATAAAATACATCAAAGCATTTAGTTCGTATGAAAATTAAAAATGTTAAAGAAATTGGATTTCATAAAAGTGTCCATAGTGAAAAATTATCAATTTAATAGTCTGAATAACATGCCTAAGTTAGTGTATAACCTCAGGAACACGGTGTATATATATAATAAAAATTCCACATTTAGAAATGTCAAAAGACAATAAAACTGTCTCATTGAATGAGAGCTTATTTGATGAGTTGGTGGTTTTATGCCCCAGAGATGGTTTCTGCCGCAACCAATAACCAACAAATCAAATTGTATTCACCTTCGAACAACTGAACCAAATTGGATAAATCTTTTATATTGTGTCCGTTATTGCCAAGACAAATTTTGTATAAAATAAAATTTACAACAAGTTACGGAAAAAATTAATGCAAGAAATATTTTTAAAATAGAGTTTGTAGACTTTTTTGGTAAGTATATTTACTCATTTAGCTTGAGACTCGCAGCCTCTTATTAAACTACTAATTATTTTTGTACAACAGAACCTGGTCATTAAAATCTTGTTCAATCTACTCGACTCTATATATCTACTCTCACATTAAAGTCGAGCAAAAATGTGGAAAATATCATGTTTCTTCTCTCTTTTATTTGATTAAATTATCTATCTGTTATTAAAATAGTGTGAAGTTCGCTTTAAACCTAGTTCAAAAAATTAAATTTCCCCATTTTTATTTGCCTTCAAAAAAGTATGAACTTCCGCGTATTTTTCTTTATGTGTTTTCCGATTACTGAAAGAAGCCTTTTTCCAAGTAGTCCCAATGTCTTCAAATCATGCTCTCAGGATGAGGTCATGAGGAAATTTTGATATTTTTTTAATCATTTACACTCGGGTAGCACTATTTGTTAAAGTAGAACTGTAGACAAAGACCACAAATGGTAACTAGAACTTCTCAACAATAAATTTATCGCGTGTTGCGCTGTGAAGCAGTTCCCGTGACCTATGGACGCCTGCAGCACCAGAAGGACCACGCGTGCGTGCATTAGAATGAAATTTATGGATTAGTTATTTTTTTTTTTGGAGTTTACTCCTTAAGAATCGATTTGCATATATAAGGGGCCCGGTATGAGAAAAATGTGAGGAGTAAAATCTATCTATGAATGACCTCGTTACGTTTTTGGTGCGCATCCTATGTCGTGCAACTTTGACAAACAAAGATGACGGATTGACATTACTAAATTTTTTAAAATCTGAACTGAATTTAGATATTGTTTCTGATAGAGCAATGGGGACAACGAGGTATGGTACAACCATTGATGCGGTATTTTCAAGATTCGTGAACCACGTATCTACGAACGTCCATGTGTCTTATTTTAGTTACCATGAACCACTTGTCACTGTAATTAATAATGCAGACAATGTTGATTTAATTAATATTTAAAAAAATGATAATGGTCTGACGATAATAATAATTACATAATTTATCAACATTCCTAATGATATATTTATGCACATCTGAAATTGACTATTGTAAAAAGTTTAATGTAAAATATTTCGTCGATTAGTCATAATAAATGTATATGAAATGAATAAATATATATTTATATATGTATATTATTTTCATTAATTTGTTAATTTACCCTTTCATACAGTATCAATCTTTTTTAAGTTAAATAAACTCTTTTTGCGTCTGGTTAGACTATTGAACTTAAGGAGTAAACTCCAGTCGTGCGTCGGAGCTGACACCGCTGACACACACAATTATTTTTTCTTTCTGTGGCGTTCTCCGTTTTACACAGAAATTTCGCCAATGTCCAGTAGTGAGAGAGACACGAGAAAGACTGCTCAATAGAAACAGATTGAGGTGATATAAATTAAATAACCGATTATACGTTCTTCCTTGAGTATTTCACTTTTCTGAAAGCAGAACATAACAAACATACACAAAGACGTCACAGGTTAATATAAATACAGGTCAATATTAATTTATATGACATGGGTAGAGCAGACAATTATTTCTAAATAAACATAGAAAGGTTAATAAAAGTTAGAGTTTGATATTGTATTTTTTTATGAATTTACATAAACACAAACAGCCAGGTTTGTCGGTCAATGTTAGAATTGTATTAATGTTAACGGGACGTACAGTTTTGGGTGGAAGTAGAGAATATAGAGATGGGTGTTTTTGACAGTTGAAAAAAATGTGGTCTACAGTAACAGATTGTGTTGCTCATCTGTCAATTCGTATGTCAATTTTGACCGTGATATACGTTTTTTTTATCTCGAGAAAAATCTAGAAAGATCGTTTAAAGTTTACTGATTTAAAATGTTAGGGCCCACTTGGACCAACGTTTTTCATTAAGCCAGGTTCAGTTAAGAACATCACTAACAAACAGTAAAATGCTAGGTCCACGGTTAGATCAATAAAAATGTTGTAAAAATAGATCGAAGTTGCATTGTGATATTTTGACGTGACAACGTCTTAAATTAGGTTGCGGCTGGGAGTCACTTATGAAAAAGTGTAACGCTCGGTAACGTTACGATGAGTCTCTCGTGTTAAGTTTAAGTTTACATGTACAATGTTTTAGTAAACTAAATATATTTCTATAGTTAAAATTTGTTCAATTCTTATTTTCATTCAATTCCTTGTTCCTATTGTGCAATTTAATTATATTCATATCAATAAATATTCTACCGAGAAAAAGACGTTGTCACGTAAAATCTTCGCCCGTAAAACCGACTTTACAGGCAACCATTTTTTTCAAGAGGAGGGAGATGTGATGCAAATTGCTCTAAGTATTTCATTTCCTAATACTTACTAAGGAAGTTTCATTGCGATTTTTTATAGAGAAGGGTTGTGTGATGCAAATTAATCTAAGTATTTCACTTCCTAGCATAGAACCCTCACCTTTATAACTGAAGGTAAACAGTAAGTAAAAAACTAGTACGAAATAATGAAAATAAACAATTATGTTACTGTATATACATATACTTGTGGCAGTTTTTGACGGCGCCATATTGAACATGTTCCCAATAGTGTTGCCGATCGATAGTCGACTATCGATGATTAATCGATGGTCTATCGATAGCCAACCAATCGTATGACAATCGATGGGCTTATATACGATAGTACAGAAAAGCCAATACTATCGGATGAGTTAAATACTATTGATATTATCGATAGTATTGTAGTTCGTTAATAACAAACTGTCGATAGTATCGATACTGTCGATTTTATTTGCAACCATACTATCGATAGTTTAACAATTTGCAATAGTATTGTTTACAATTTTCAGGTATTATAGTCAATCACAAACTTAGTCTAGAACAATCGCTAGATCGATACTATCAATAGTATTGTTGCAGATAAAATCAACACTATCTATAGTATCGATACTATCAATAGTTTGTTATTAGCGAACTACAATAGTATCGATAGTATTGCACTCATTCGATAGTATTGCCTTGTTCTGAGTTATCGATACTATCGGTAGTATCGATTCTATCGATAGGGTACATGATTTTCGATGTAAACTGTCGATAGTTTTAATATCGATAGTTCGGCAACACTAGTTCCCAATAAACATTATGACAGGTTCGGGTTAATATTCATTGCCAAAATAAATTCTGACGTGCAGATAGATTCAAAAGCTCCTAATTAATATCTGTTGCAGAACTTATCTGTGGAAAATAGAAAGTTAAATGTAGAACTTCCAGATTTTACATTCGATAGTACACTTATTTCATTTCATATAGCAACAGGACTTGTTTATATTTTTGTTAAAAAAACTTCGATAGAGTCTGTGTGGAAAGAGAATGGGATTTAGATTGGAGGGCGCTGTAGTGCTTTTCTACCGTATTTGTAAGGTTTTACCCCTTTTAGACATGATTAAATACAAAAAACCGCAAGAAATCACAACAACAAACAAATCCGTATCAATACAAAACTTTGACGTTTTACAGATTGCTGGGTTTGATTGGCAAATAAAAATCTTAGGATCGTATTACAGAATGATAACTAAGTGTTGATCTTTACTTGAGTACAGTTAGAAAGGGATGTCGCTATGTGCTATATATAGCGACATCCCTTTCTAACTATGCTCAAGATTAGATCAATCACTGAGAATCTTTCTGTAATACGGGCATTAATGTTAGTTCCGTTTTTCGCCAGGCCCATTCTCTTTCCGCACAGACTCTACTAAAAGGGATTGTGACGGATGATTATAAATTAAACGAAATCTTAAAAGTTCGTCAATCAGATTATAAAAAAAATAATATTTTTTTCTCAATTTTCCAAAAAAAATTGCAAAGCGCGTAAAACTTGTGACGTCACATCGAGGTCAAAATTGTACCAAGACGTGACGTCATGCATGCGATATTTCATATCAATATATCTTTGTAGAGGAGCTCGATGGCGCGGTTGGTTAGCGCGTTCGGCTGCGATCGTTGTAGTTAAGCAACTTTCGCAGTGGTCGGTCATTGGATGGGTGACCAAAAATTTCTATCTCGAGTTCCTCTGTGCTTCGGAAGGCACGTTAAGCCGTTGGTCCCGGTTGCATCTGCAATCGTTAGAACTCGCCAATCCACACTGGGCCCGCGTGGTAGGTCATGGCCCAATCTGTCTATTCCATCCATAGGGAAGGCCTGTGCACCAGCAGTGGGGACATAAAGAGGCTGATGATATGCGATGCGAATAAAGAAAAAAAAGGCCAATACTTTTAACACGACTTTCTACAACAACAAGATTATTATGATTATGATTATGATTATGATTACAACCAAAGTATGTAAAGTATTCTGGGTTCATGTAGGTATGTATGTACAATTCTTTCACCATAACTTCTAAAAGCCTAAACCGATTTAGATGTGTGTCGTTAGAATCCTTTCACTTTTCCTGGTAACATAGGATACCTCAGCTGTCAAAGAAGTCTCCTAATTATTACAATATAGGTATAATTTGTAAGACATGAGACCATATCAAAAATTCTAAAATATATAGTAGCATAAATTTTTTTTTTTAACGGGATCCGTGTTGATTAATTTTTTAAATTAATTTTTGGAGTTTACTCCTTAAGAATCGGGCATATATAAGGATATTGCATATATAAGGGGCCCGGTATGAGAAAAATGTGAGGAGTAAAATCTATCGATGAATGACGACGTTACGTTTTTGGTGCGCATCCTATGTCGCGCAACTTTGACAAACAAAGATGACGGATTGACATTAATAAGAATTTTAAAATCTGAACTGAATTTAGATATTGTCTCTGATAGAGCAATGGGGACAACGAGGTATGGTACAACCATTGATGCGGTATTTTCAAGATTCGTGAACCACGTATCTACGAACGTCCATGTGTCTTATTTTAGTTACCATAAACCACTTGTCGCTGTAATTAATAATGCAGACAATGTTGATTTAATTAATATTTAAAAAAATGATGAATATTATATATAATAAAGTCACGCGGACCAGGCAGCAGACGGGACTCGAACCCGCACCCTTCGCAACCCGGGCGAATGCACTGACCAATTATGCTACCGCGGCCCTGATGGCCGCGTTGAAATTTTCCTATCCTTAAGCTGCAAGGCAGCGCCATCTCTTCGCATTGTAACCCAAATTTTTTTTCTATTACAAACTTTTTTTTTTAAATAGCAATTGTTATAAATTGATTTAAATAAATGTAAGTACGTACTTTAAACGGGCAAAAAATCCATGACATTGTATGTTATTTACTGCACCGGTTTAGGATATTAGGTTAACGATGTAAATCAATATTTTTGTATGGGGATGTAGTACGTTTACCTCCTTAATAATAGACAAGGAATAAGCTTAGACTAGTTATGCCGTGTTTTGTTCACGTCACTCAAGTGCCATTTGTCATTCAATGAACAGACACAAAACATGGAGTAACTAATCCAAGCGTAGTCTTCGTTTATTAATAAGGGGGCTACTGTTTATAACTGCGCGCACATTTTTTTTTAAGTTTCTCAGATAACTCAAAATTCAAGGTGTATAATTATCTAGAATAAAAATACATGTTGTTCATTATATAAAAATATTTATTTCTCATAAAACACGAAATTGTTGACTCGTTTTTAACCTAACAAACATTATTAATAATAAAAATAAATCTATAAGTAGTTATTCAAATCAAAACATATTTTAGTTTAAAACAAAAACATACTAAATTTACAATAAACAGTATAATATTTATTAACAAGTGAAAGTAATTAATTACTTTTGCTTAACAACCAGTTTCGTTAATCAACCTCCAGTAAAAGGTAAGGATAATCCAAGGTAAGGTTCCGTTGCTTAGCAACAATTGTTATTATATTCTTATTACAATGTAATAAATATAATTTGGCAACAAAGCCTGGGCCTAGGCCTGGTTTACAGAAGTTATGGAGTTTGAGAATTGAAACTGGCCGTAAGTGATTATTTAAGCAACATTTTATATATCATAAATAAGAAATTGATCAAAGTAAGAGCTTTAAAATCTTTATATATATAATTCTTCTGTGAGTGTGTATGTCACTGAACTTCTCTTAAACGACTGGACCGATTTTGATGAAATTTTTTGTGTGTGTTCAAGGGGATCTGAGAATGGTTTAGATTCTAGTTATATATATAAAAATTCGTAACCAAGTAATCGTTACCATTTACGTTGATAGTAACCATTTCTCTTGTACTTTTATTATTGTCATCTAAAATGATGGACAGGTATCAACAATCTATTTCCGTTATCGTATAATATTTTCAACCAGCGGGCGAACCAATGGAATAAAAATGACATTTAGAAAAGTCTTTTTTTTCAAGCATTTATTCTAATCAATTACATTGTTATTCAAAATATATATAAAAATACAAGTTTCATTATATTTTTTATGCTATTTCATATGCTTTTAGGTTTAATCATCTCCTAATAATAATAATCATCATATCACATCGTTATTATTCTGTCATATAACATTGATAAAGCTAACTATTTGACTTTCTATTTTAAACTATTCGATACAATAGAGAGTATAATAAAGTTTAGTACAGGTAAAATCGTTTTCTTGACATAAACATATTATGGGTATATGAAAATAACGTATGAGTTAGATGGACTCTAGTAATTAGTAACCATTATGAGCATAATAGTATTTATAATAATAATCTTTAATAGTATTTACAATAATTATAGTAATCTATCTATATAAAATTGCCATGGATTCATCCTTGGCCTTACTAATATTGATATTAATACAAACATAACTGTCTGTCGGTTATACTTTCAGACTATATCTAATGAAACTTAGAAATGTGAACTTTCAAGGTTTTAAACAACTGAAACGATTTGATGAATTTATTATAAAGGTAAACGCATCTTGGAATACATAGGCTCCTTAATTTACAATGATAATTTTTATTACATATCCAATATTGTCAACCGAGCCTATAATCCTCGGATTTTGAGGATCCCTTCATCTCTATAAGTACCAAAATACATCAAAATTAATTAAGAGGCTTAAGCGTGAAAGCTTGGAAGTTACGCTGGAATTTATCGTGTTTGAATGGATACATAAACAGTTTTATTTTATATCGGTACAAGGTATGTGTTAATACGTTCATAATAATCAAAATCAAAGTCATTTATTCAGTTTAGGCTGTTACAAGCACTCATGAATGTTTAGAAGCTACGCCATCGGTTCGTAAATCTACGCCGGGAGACCTTGTACTGATAAGAACCGGCAAGAAACTCAGCAAGGGCTGTTTGTTTTCTCTCTGTTTGTTACATTATTTGCAGAGTCGTCAAGTTGAAAAATGACTTCAGTGATGATTCGTGAAGTCACCTTTCACTACATCAAGGATAGCAAAAGTTATATATCATTACTAGCGGCCGCACGCGACATTGTCCGCTTTTACTTTGGTTTTTTAAGATTCCAACAGAAAACTAGAAAACAGAAACAATTAATCACAATTCTGAACTTACTAAGTTCCAGTTAAGTTGCCAAGCAATAACAATACTTTATATCTATTAACGGGATTGTTACCATGTACCTTGTTTTTTATGAGTCTCCGTTATTTCGGCACTGTTGCAAGCGCCATGATCACGGAATTAACAGTCAGTTACTCCGTGATCATGGCGCTGTATCGGATGGCATGTGCCGAAATATCGGAGACTTATAAAAAACAAGGTACATAGTAACATAAAATCGTCGTTAATAGCTATAATGTTAGTGACCATGAGAGTTTAAAACAGAAAAAAACAATACTTTGGCAAAAATTCCCTATTACATACTCATAAACTTAAAACTAATGAATATCTTCGATAGGAGAGTGTTTTTCTTTATGCAGGCTTTCAATAAAACGTTGATTTATTTATTAATTTAACTTTATTTTATAATCACAATACATTTTCACTGTGTCAAAGCGGAGGCCAAAGAGCAACATAGAGTATCCTAAGATAACTTACCCCAGACTTTAAAAACTATGGACGTACTAGAGCTTTGTTCGTTGCCCTCAATAAAAACCATCACAGCAGATTATTTAAAAAAAAATGCATACATTGTAAATTAATGAACTATCTCAAGAATTGTTATTTCTTCTGTGGAACTCCCGCCCCGAGAGGTAATAATTAATGTAAACATAAACATATTATGACAAATCTACACACGAGCAGCACGAGGTGTAATCACAGTTGGCTGCGGGCCAGCCAATCAACAACACTGGCCCTACCATTGGCTACACTCATTTGCACTAGATTATCTTAACCAAATCTAAATTACACTCTTAATTTAATATTTTTGACTCTTCATACTCAGTAATAGTGGTCAGTCGGTACTTATTTCTATTAAGAATTTATATTTAAAATTGTTCAATCTTTTGTCCAATAAATACAAAATTAAATTAAATTTTATTATCTCGAGGGCAGGTTAATTTTTAAGTAAAAATACTGAGTACAAAATTTTTGTAATAAATAAAATTACATTTTTGCAGAAAACATTAAAAAAAGTAGAAAAACAACAACTTTTCAAAGTTGTTATCCCAAGTACAGAACACGTAGCTTACACTTTGCATTCACTGATTATTTAGATTCCACAACTTTAGAGTCACTAAGCACAGTCACAACAACTACAATCCTTTAGTTCCGTTCGTATAACCGGTAACCGCGAGAGCGTAGCGCGCGCGTGTTGTCGACACGGCACGTGGCACGCGAGTGTCCGCGGCCCGCACCCGCCGCGCCGCCGCCCCCGGCGGGCCCGCCGCAGGCCCGGCAACCACGCGTCACACCAACACCGTGCCGCCGCCCGCCGTTCCCTTTTAAGCTCTCGCCTTACACCTCTCATGCTATTCGCAACTCAGCCACAGCCGAGCGCACGCGACAACCAAAGCTAACTCAGACCCTACCCAGACACACGAAGACATGTCTGCACGACTGATTCTCGCCATCGCCGCAGCGGCCGCCCTCGCAGCCTGCGTCGCCGCGATGCCCAGGGATTACCGCGACCCCATCACGCTGGACCTCAACACGGTCCTAAACAAGACCGTCTGCCCGATCAACGTGACGATAGACTCGGACATGGATCGGATCCCGAAGCATATTAAAGTGATGAAGTGCCAGCGGGACCCGAACGTTTGGTGCGCCAAGATGCACATACCAAAGTACGAATGCTGCCAGCACCAGCGGGACAACGTGAAGCTGCAGTGCGTGGAGATCCAGGACACGGTGCAGGTGTACTACCCGGCGACGGGATCGACGCAGCTGTACCGCGTGTCGGTGGGCTGCGCCTGCGTCATGGAGGAGGCGGCCACGCTGATGGAGCCCACGCCCGGCGGCAGGTGACCGCGCCCGCGCCGCTAGTGCCGCAGTGCTAAAAGTGCCAGTGCCACTCATTCGCCATGGTTGTGACGCCCTGTATATACTTAGTCAAATATACCCCACGCCCAGCAGGAGACTTCTCCTGCGACGGCGCTCCTGTGACGATGGATCTCCCGGTAACCCTGTATTCAGGCATCGGTTTGTTTAAGTGTTAACTGTTAATATTAAATTATGAATTAATAAAAAATGCTTAAATATGACAACTTGTATTCTTTTTTAATCCTTTTTACTTAAGAAACTACTTTAAATATTTTGTAGGCAGTGTACGTTATTTTAAAATGATAGGAAACTAAATTTAACACAAGAAGAATGCAGTTACATACAGACAAATGTATTATAGAAATAACTCATAGAAATACCTGACCTAATCTCTAATACTAACTAAAGCATTGACAATTTTTGTTTAATTACTTTGAAAAAAAAACACGCTACTTGAAAAAGGATCTAACTCACTTGACCTATTTAGTTTTATTAGGGTTTCGTATTTATAGGATCACTTTGTCGTCCGTCCGTCTGTCAAGACCGTTTTTCTCAGGAACGCGTAGAGGTATCAAACTGAAATTCATATCTAATACTCAGATCTACCGTCCCTTGGAGCTGTGAAAAAATAAAACTTCTAAGGCAAAGCAATCAAAAGATACAGCCGTTTATGCCGCAAATTTCCGCAAATTTTGGAAACTCGCACGGGAATCAAAACCTACAGGGTACTTTCCGTGAACTTAGAATCTTGAAATTGGGTACGAAGTAACGTCTTATAGTACAGATAAAGGAAAAATTGTGAAAACCGTAAATTTTTAGTTACTTCACACAATAAAAATATTTTTTAATAATTATTTAAATTTAACCTACAGGTTTGTACGGAACCCTCGATGCGCGAGTCCGACTTGAACTTGGACAGTTTTTTTATGTATTAATAAATAGGAACTGGATGTAGGTAATTGTGACGACCTCCGTGGCCGAGTGGTTTGTACGCCGGGTTTCAGGGCGTCGCCGACTCGAGAGATCCCGGGTTCGAATCCCGGTGGGGTCAGATATTTGTGTGATGAACACGAGCATTTGTACTCCAGTCATGGATGTTTAAATATGTATTTCTATATAAATATACTTAAATATGTATAGTATGTGTATTCTATCCGTTACCCTAGTATCCCATAACACAAGCCTTACAGTGCTTACTTTGGGGCTAGGCTAATTGGTGTGAGGTTGTGTTGGAAATATTTATTTATTATGTGGCCAAGATGGACATACCTAGATGCGCTGGGGACTGACAGAGCGGATACGTGACTCAGCCAGAACGCGAACTGTCGGCGTCGACGTGACTCACACCCGGGTATACATGCCTTTCGGACTACACTTTCTATATCCGATATTGCCCACATATCCATTTGCAATACGCCCTCAATACCACAATGTAGATCAAGGAAAATTAAATAAATTAATATTTAAAACATTCACACAAATTAGCCTAGACCCAAAGTAAGCACTGTATGGCTTGTGTTATGGGATACTAGGTTAACGGATAAAATACATATACTGTACATAAACATAAGTATTATTATGTAGAAATACATATTAAACATCTACGACTGGAGTACAAAAGCTCGTATTCATCACACAAACATCTGCCCCCATCGGGATTCGAACCCGGGACCTCTCAAGTAGGCGACACCATGAAACTAGGCGAACAAACCAATCGGCCACGGAGGTCGTCAAAAAACCATAAAGTATCGGGAGATTATATAACCCTCCAAGTTAATAACTCAACAGTAGAATAGTACTTAGATTTCAAGTCAGTGTCATCTGAAAATATAATTTGTCTGTTTTGAAAGAATTTTTAGTCTACTATTTTTATGTATTATATTTTTCTTTTATTTTTTAAGATGGTAGCCGATTTAAGTCCTGAACTGAATTGTGATAAAAGCTAAAACATGAGTTTCAATCACACTAATATTATAAAGGCCAATAATTATATAATTATTATTATTTTATAATAACTGTGAGTGTGTATGTTTGTTACTTCTTCACGTCTAAACGGCTGGAGTGATTTTAATAAAATTTCGTATGGAGTTTGCTGACACCCTGAATTAACACATAGGCTACGTTTCGCAGGAAAATATCCCTAATAAACCGCGGGTAACACCGCGGGGCACAGCTAGTATTTAAAAAAAAAATTTAAGCGACATACACTTTTTTTTTAATATCAAAGAACGCGGCTTAAATCAAACATTTTTCTTAGTAATTACTTATATTCTTACTTTTATATTATGAAAATTATCAACTCATTATTATTATCACAGTCATAAGCGTCCATGGGGCGAAAAAGTTGAAATAAACAAAGCATTGTAAGCTAATTACCTAAAGACCTTATTTCACTTTTGCCTTTTCGCAAGTAACACCTCTAGTATTGTCATAAAGATTATGATAACAGTTGCGGCAAAGACCACCTTGAGGGCCTGAACCTTATTTCTCTTACCCCACAGAACGATCATTTGATTGCAGACCCTTCGACTGCAGCAATGCAACTCTACAAAATAGTTTGTAGTTGTTTTTAAAATTTTCAAAATCTTCCAATGAAATAACAGAACGCTCAATAAAAGTCTTTCGAAGGTCGCTCGGCAAAATTAAATAAAAAATCATTATTGTCTGACGATGCAGAACTGAAAAGGCTGCGAAACGTCAAATAAAAAAATAAAGTTTCGTGCTAGTTAAAACTAGTTTTATTTAAAATAGTTTGTAGTTGTAAATTGGTTCATTGTCTGGTCGTGGAGTCATTCACACAAGGGAAGAAGTAAAGTGAAAAAATACGACACGAGAGTAAACGACATAAAAGGGTTTCCACAAAATTTTACGCCAGATGTTAATTAATTAGCTAAATAATAACATAAAACCAGTCGTTCCAAGCCAGTTTGCTTTAAAATCATCATGGGTAACAACAGATTAGGACTGCGCGATGGGTCACGGCTCAATCCATGGAAATGCATTCCACGAGGAAAGTCTGTGCCCCAACAGTGGGGACATTGAAGTACGGATGAGATTATGATATTATTATATACTAGCAAACCAGTGAACCAAATGTTAACCAAAAAAAAAAAAAGTTATTAATTAATTGAGAACTTCGGAGATTTTGTGTGGTTTCCTCGAAAACCGGAAGTGCGTTAATCACATCCGGTTTGTAGTCTTATCAGACTATTCTTAACTTATAACTTAAACATTCTCTATATCAGCTATACTCTAAGTGTGTTCCGCGGAACCCTAGGGTTCCGTGATACCTCTGTCGGGGTTCCGCAAGAATTTAGAAATAAAAAAATCAAAACACCTCTCTCTGGTCGCTCCGCGGCTGTGCGGACTCCGCGGCCGCGCGGAGACAAAACGCTATGAATGTTATTTATTTATTTATTTGTATTTGTATAAGCTTGTGTTACATTAGCTGGTACAATATCTCATAAGTTTGGTCTCAACAATTTTATACTTGTACAACGCGTTCGCTCTAAGTTTGCCGGTCTGTGGAATGCGCGTACCCTCCCCCACGTGACAACAAAACTTATAATGTGTCATAGTTTTACCCAAATATCTAACGTACACAATTTTTATTGTTACAATTAAATAAAAAATTTCGAACGTCATACACTCATACCTATCGCCAGCGGCAAACTTAAAACGAGCGGGTAGTATACTTGTAAGCGCTCAGTCTCTTTGATAAAAGCCGCCTCTGAATTAGACGCTATAGTTGTCAACTAGCGACTTTCGTCTCTAACTTCAAAGGATAAAGTCGATATTGTTTACAACGCTATTTTTAAATTTCTGTTTTTATTTTTGCTTTTTGTTTATCAAAGGTGCCGACTCGAGTATTTTCGAGAATATTTGAGATCGAGTCTAGGACTAAGTATAAAAGCGGCGATCGCGCGTTGGCGTCGTCAGTTGATGATTAGCGTTCGGAGCGATAAGTTACTACCTACTTACAAGCTCGCTAGCGAGAAACTGGTGTTCATTGTTTTACTGCCTGCTGTATTCTGTTGTCTCAGTTTTATACATTTCTTCCCTGTAGGTTCTAAATTTAGTCTCTTATACGCAGTAACGATTGTGCATTATTTAAACCCCACTATCCTGACTTGTAACATTATAAATAAAGAAGAATGGAACGTTGGCTTAAAGGTGTTAAACGTGTTCCAACAACATCTTCTAATGACGCTGAATGTTCAAAAGCAATGCGCGCGGAGAATTTAGCAATCACCGATCCAGAAGATGATGCCACGAGTGCCACGACGTCAAGCTCGACGGTTTCAAAGACGAAAAAAAGGAAGTATGATGAATCTTATATCAGTTTCGGATTTGTTGATTCCAACGGCTCACCTCTCTGCATGCTCTGTAGTAAACTGCTTCCTAATAGTTCCATGGCACCTGCCAAATTGCGTCGACATTTAGAAACCGTACACCCCGAGACTAAAGACAAGAATAAAGAATTTTTTGTTCGCAAAAAAGATCAGTTATTAGAAAGTCAAAAAAATATGATGCATGTAACACAAACTACCAACGAAAAGGCCACGGAGGCATCATACTTAGTTAGCTATCGCATTGCACAAGCAGGTGAAGCGCACACTATCGCTGAGAAATTAATAAAACCATGTGTATTAGACATAACAAAATGTATGCTTGATGAAAAATCTGCAAAGCATCTTTCTACTGTTCCGCTATCAAACGATACTGTTTCACGACGAATCCATGATCTGGCAAGCTACGTCAAACAAGAACTAGTTACACGTCTACAAAATACACGATTCGCTTTGCAAATGGACGAGTCGACTGATGTCGCTGGTTTGGCTATCCTGCTGGTTATTGTGAGATATCCATATAAAAGTTCTTTTGAAGAAGACATGCTTATGTGTTCATCGCTGCTTACAAACACTACCGGGGAAGAAATTTTTAATAAAATAAATATATTTTTTGAAGAACATAATCTCAGTTGGAACAATTGCATTGACATTTGTACAGATGGGGCCAAGGCGATGACAGGTAAAACAGCAGGAGCAGTGTCACGAATGAAAAATAAAGCGCCTAATTGTAGTTCCAGTCATTGTATTCTGCATAGACAAGCACTTGCGATGAAGCAAATGCCGTCTAATCTAAAATTAGTTATGGATGAAGCGGTAAAAATAATTAATTTTATCAAATCACGACCACTACAATCCCGATTGTTCTCATTATTGTGTGAAGATTATGGCAGCAAACATAAAACACTGCTGCTCCATACAGAAGTGCGATGGCTGTCTCGGGGAAAAACTTTAACAAGGCTATTTGAACTTAGAGCCGAGTTACAAATGTTTCTTTCAGCAGATACTTCTTTTAATTTGAAGGACCGTTTGTATGATAAAACTTGGTTGTTCCGATTGTCTTTTATGGCGGATATCTTTCAAAAACTTAACGAATTAAATTTATCATTGCAAGGTAAACAGACAACAGTGTTTCAGGCCTATAATAAAATAACTACTTTTAAAAGAAAATTAGATTTTTGGATCATTTGCATTGGTAAGAAAGAAATAGAAAGTTTTACGTTACTCACTGAGTTTGTTAGCGAAAACGACTCAGAAATGTTTGAAGATAATGTGTTTGAAGAATTGGTCCAATATCTCAGTTCGATGCGCGCATCTTTTGAAAAGTATTTTCCCGAAGAACACAATACAAAAATTAAAGTGAACTCCTGGATTCATAATCCTTTTTTACCCAACTTGGAAAAGCCTGAAAACATGTCAAATGAGATATATGAATCTCTTTTAGAAATGTCATCAGACACAAGTATGGAGTCATTGTTCAAAACGAC
Organism: Chilo suppressalis; assembly: GCA_902850365.2. NCBI lineage: Eukaryota > Metazoa > Arthropoda > Insecta > Lepidoptera > Crambidae > Chilo > Chilo suppressalis. The sequence goes on along the minus strand of OU963905.1, from coordinate 611,752 downwards.
GCCTCTTAATGATTTTTGGTGCAGAATCCAAGATGAATATGCAATGCTTGGCCAAATGGCTCTGGATATTCTTCTCCCGTTCCCAACTACATATTTGTGCGAAACAGGATTCTCTACCTACGCAGCCACGAAAACAAAATATCGCAATAGACTGGACGCCGAAGCTGATATGAGACTCCAACTTTCTTCCATCAAACCTGATATCAAGCAATTGATGAAAAATAAAAAACAGTTTCATACCTCCCACTAGTTAGATTTTTTCTTTTTTAATGTTTTCTATTATTGTCCTTACCAAGTGGTGAAGTAAATAATAATTAGTAACGGATACATTGTACTTTTATTATGCTGATTAATATAGAATACACTTATAAAAATAATTGTTTTATTGTAGGGTTCCATCAAGTATTTTGCTTCCCAAAAGGGTTCCGTCATTTAAAAAGTTTGAGAACCACTGCTCTATATCAATCTCTTACGGTTTGGCCGCTGAAACAGCACCACGGACGGACGGACGGACTTGTCTATTAGATAAGAGATTTTCATTTATTACAATTTATTACAGACGAGGTTTCCTATGTTCTTTTATATCTATCACTCAGTCAGATTAAATCCGAATTACATTTCCTACCTGATTTACATAAACACATTCGAGTTCCCTACAAATTACTATAAATCACGTTTTCACTACAGTATCGGTCGGTACCTATCAAAAGCATAGTAATTGGGATAGGTTATAATGTTTGAAGGATGGCCGGTAGACGGCGGCGCGGCGTGGCATTGAGGCGTGGCGAGAGGATACTACGTCGTAGCCGCGTAGCCGGCGGCGCCCCGCGGCGATGGGTTCGGAGACAAAGCAGATATAATATACAGAGCGGCAACATGAACGTATTACATTCGTGGATCTCGCCTAAAAATCTACTCAGGTTCTGCCGAATAACCGAGCTCCCTGTACAGTTACTTGTGGCTGTTTTTTTTTGTTTTAGTGCTATTCAAACTTTATAACAGCTGGGAAGTTAGCATAAGTCGCAGTACAGTAAAGGAAATGTAGGCTGGAGCCAAGGGTGGATCCAGGGGGGGGGGGGGGGGCATGGGGGTCATGACTCCCCCTGGGCTGGGTACAGATGGACCAAACCCAGGGGGATTTTATTTAAGTACTTTCAATATTTAATATACCACAACTATATGAGCCCCCCCCCCCTGGCGTCAAAGCTGGATCCGCCCTTGGCTGGAGCACATGCGGAGTAGAACAGCCGCGCTTGCTGTTACTTGCACAACCGCCAAACTAGTTTAAATTTCACTCAGCGAATTTACCAAGCACAAGATGCAACTACATATACGGAGATCTCGGGTCTATTCGAGAGAACGTTAGTAGATTTTGTAGCCGAGAGAGAGCCCCAAATGCAATACCTACATTCAAATACACTTAGAATGAATATGACCTTACACAATTTGTTGTTTGCTACAAATTTACTTAAAAAGCTGTCTCTAAGCTTTTGCAGAAAAAGGGATGTATCAAATTTTTCGACTTGGTCCAGCAACAACAACAACTAATTTTTAGAATATTTTTTGATGTGTAACATCTTTCCTCTTGCTTTCCTGCAATTTGTGGGAGTGATTTCGTGAAATGGGACGGAAGTGTGTAACAGGTAGACGCGAAAGCGCGCGCTTTTTGATTTGATTTTAGAACATAATGTTCAAATTCCTTTTGTAGTAGGTTTTATTTCTTTGTTTACTAATATAAGTTAAGGTTTTAAAGGTTTCAAACATCATACGCAACTACTGTAAGGTTCACTCGTTTTTTTTTATTTCCAAGCATTTAATTGTTAGATGTCTAAATCTAAACAAAATATGACTAGAAAAATTGTTTTAAAACTAGACCGAGTGGATGTAGAAATATTATTTTATTATTATTCTTTATTATAAAATATATACGCGTGTAATCCGTTCCGCTCAGCGGAGCGGTATAGGGTTGCGAGTCTGGTTGTATCCTTTAATGTAACGGAGGCAGTAATAAGCTACGATGCTACGCGCGATCTAGGCCGCCCGTTACTACGACAACTCCTCATCATACCTACTTACATACACAATTACGGTTATTTGTCTGAAATCAGTTACATTTATTTCACGTAAAAAAGTCTCCTCTCAATTATTTCCTGTTAAGAGTCGGTAATATCTTTTTTTTCCTTTTAAAACTACTGCGTGTCTGTCTACATGGAATTCATAAACCGTCTGAACAAAACTGTAATCTATATATATAAAAATGTTATGTTGGTTTGTGTACGCTTCAAAAACTCAAAAAGTTCTGCACCGATTGAGTTGAAATTTTAACATGATATAAAATCCGCATCAAGGATTGTTTTTATATATTTTTTGCATCAGTCACATATCTGCGACCGCGAGAAAACAGTTTTTTTAACGATCAGCTGTGTACCAGTGACCACGCCATCTGCCAGAAGCGAGGAAAACACTCGCTGACAACCGCAATAGTAATGAGATACAATTTCGTTCCCAATTACATTGTTTATTTACAAAAAAAAATGTTATTGCAAAATTAAACTTATGTGAAATGTATTCTTTGTTTTGTTGCTGATTTTTCAACTATTCAATCACAATGTGCCACTGCGAAGCGTGGCAGGGTACAGCTAGTTATATATGAAAACGAAACACTAAAATAGTGTGAGAGTTATCTTTGCATCCTCGAGGATTCATGGAAAAGCGATAAAAAAACCCCTTGACAGCTATGGACTAGCGTCAAAAATTATTATTAACTAGCAAACCAGTGAACCAAATGTTCACCAAAACCTGATTTAAAAAAAAAATGTATTTAATTAATTGAGAACTTCGGAGATTTTGTGTGGTTTCGTTTGAAATTCGTGATTTCTCGAAAACCGGAAGTGCTACGTTACTCAAATCCGGTTTGTAGTCTTATCAGACTATTCTTAACTTATAACTTAAATATTCTCGTTATCTATCTCTTACGGTTTGGCCGCTGAAACAGCACCACAGACAGACGGACGGACGGACTTGTCTAATAGATAAGAGATCCTTCATAATAAATGACTTGGACTTTTTGGCGGGATCGGGAAGCGTCACTTTAGCAGTTTTGTTTTTCTTGTTAAAAATTGTGTTGTGGCGGATGTTAGTGTAAGGAACAAATCAAATAACCTGGGTTAAATAAAAAGCTTTCAGATTGTACCATATATACTTCCTCCTCCAAATCCCCACTGAGAAAGGCAGTACCTATATACACGTCCAAGTGCCGCATCTTAAGTCCTTTCCCAACAGCTAGTGCAAACAATGTTCGCAAAGAAGACATTCTTTCCACAGGAGCAAAAGTTACATAGTAGTCCACACCAGCGACTTGTTTAAATCCTTTTCTAACGAGAAGTGCGTTATATTTTTCATCGCGTTTAACTCTAAAGACTCATTTATATGGAATCACCTTTTGCCTGACATATCAACCGACTTCCTAATGTTAAGTTTTTGTATGTAACTGTACTCATCTTCCATTGCTTCTGCCAAATCGAAGCATCGTCACCACTAATGACATCGGCATAGGTGCTTGACTCTGCTGACTTTACTGATGAGTTACAAGCCTGGTAAGACAAGAACTACTCATGACCGGTTCTTCACAGTTATCAAGAAGCCTTTTTGAAGAACTCAACTCTGGTTGATATTGAGCATCTTCAAAGTCCTCATTACTATCCTCCTCCTCCACTGTATTAACTTCAGGTCTTCTCACGTCAGTAGACGATAGTATAATAGGATCAGAAGAAGGTAATTCTGTAATACCTTTAGGCTTACATTTACTACTTACTTACTTCACCCTTATGTTGTCGAAGTTCCTCCCATTCGCACGAAGCGATTTGCTTCGGCCTTCATTATACGAACGGCTAGGGAGTGGAACTCCTTGCCGAGGTCTGTTTTCCCGGACCAATATAATCTGGACATCTTCAAGGCCAGAGTGAACAGGCCACTACTAGGCAGGCGTATACCATCCTAGGCCTCATGATCGCTTTCCAGGTGAGATTGTGGTCAAACGCATTGCCTATTTTGCATTAAAAAAAAGATAGTGTAGTGGTTATCGAAGAAAGTAATATCACGAGGTTTTATAAGTCTTTTCGAATAACAAATATTACGAAAGTATTAGGTATTTGGATCCTGAGTTTATCCAACAAGTATAAATTCTTGAGCTTTCAAATCAAATTTCTTTCTGTTACAAGAAGGGATTTGAACCATAGCTCTACAGCCATAAACCTTTAAATTATTTAAATCTGGTTTCTAATTAGTCGATTATTCGTATGGTGTCATACAATTCAGGGCACGATGGTTTGTTCTTCAGGGTGGACATCTGTTCTTCAGGTAAACGGCAATCTCCAATGCAAAATACGCTTTCGGAAGGGAGCTGTCAGCCTGCAAGGAACGAGCTTTCTCGACTGTTGATCTATTGGTGCGTTCCGCCACTCCTGAGGGCGGCAGCGACGGGAGGCTCCAGACACTCCAATTTACGGACCTTTGTCAATTCCCCGCACTTTGACCCACACCGGGTAACCTATATGTACATACGAGCACATAAATGACAAACATCTTTCCGTTTTTTTGAAAGTTTCATATAAGTATTCTTGCTTGGAATTAGTAAATTACTGAGAGAGACATGAATATGATGAGATTGTCAACTCAAGAGAAGAAATTAAAAAAAAAACTACAAATCTAATATGATATACACAATTTTAACATTAATATCACTAAAAGGGTCAAAAAATCAAATTTGGAGACGCATACTGACGGCTCTTGATGTGGATAGGGAAACCACAAGAAAGTTTGGGAAGCCCATAATAAGAAAGCTTCGAAAGAAGCGCTGTGTTAAACCTGATCAAAGGCCTTTGCGATGTACAGACTGGCCACTTATGATTCCTCGTCTCAATCGCATTTGCCCAACGTTGCGTCAAATATACTAAATGATCACCAACCGAACCACTCCCACGGAAACCATACTGGTGGTTGATTATTAGCTGGTGGTCCTCCAGGTACCGAAGGAGCTGGCAATTAATAATGGATTCCATTATCGTGGGGAACAATGAGATGATCACTATAGGTCTGTAGTTAGCAGGAAGTAAACGATCACTTTTTGAAGATATACTTCTTTAGGCGCGTTATGAAAAAAATATGAGAGTGAAATTTTAAGATGCGCGTGTTATGATTTCATTATCTATTTATTTTATAAACACTTTGAAACTTCTATAAAGTAATAAAAAGAAATAGAATTGAAATATAACTGTATAATAGACTCGGATTTCTTTACTTTATAAGAAAAATATCTACCTTCGAAATTATAAATATTAAAAAAAACACTATTTATTCAATTCAATTCAATAAGTCATTTATTCAGTTTAAGCTTTTACAATTACATGTGAAAGTCGAAAACTACGCCATCGGTTCGCAAAACTACGGCGGGAGACCTTGTACTGAGAAGAACCGGCAAGAAACTCGGCAAGGGCTGTTCTTTTCTCCCTGTTTTATTTCATACAGATTATTTCAACCAAAATATCAAAACAAAGTATAAAATCTTTACTCACAAATAACTAAACTTCTTATTTTCATTTATAAGAACAAAGAAGTTATTTCTATTGTAAATGACAGACAAAGCATATTATTATATTATAACTTACAATATTAAACAATAATATCATTCCAATAAAAGTTATAAACAACAATAGGAAAATGATTACTTAACTCACATGACCCTGGCTGTTTAGGCTGCACACTAATATCTGAAGACTCGCTGATAAAGTAATGAATATCAAATCAACAGACATCTGAATTTATACTTTAGACCAACCCTCCTCATACAAGTTATTAGTGGCGCCATCTTTAACAATATGACCATTAAAGCCTATGGTAGCCTAATAATTTTATTATATACTAACATAAATCTCTTTAAAACATTCAAAGATAATTGTCATATTATCAGTACAACAAAACATTGCTCCTTTCTTTAAAAGAAAACAAAAACATATGGACTTATGATGGGCGGCCATGTTATCAACCAATCATAGTTAGTATTCTATTTTGTAAAATATCTTCTTATCCAGACTAGAAATACATTATATATCCAATACAAACTTTCTTAAAAGTGATAAGGAATCCGTTAAAGGTTTTTCATGATTTAATAAAGCTTTGATACACATCTATAAAATAAAAGCCTTTTGGTTAACAACTCGATGGTGGAGTCTACTTAAGGTATTCGCAAACGCCTGTGGATTTTATTAAGAAGTTAACGGTGCAGTGGACAACAAGTCACCCACGGGTCCCGACAGCAGACATCACGTCCCTTAAGGTATTTATTACGTAGCTGTTTCCAATATCTTATCAAGCGACTACTCTTAATAATAAGAAAGAAACCATTAAGCGTAATTCCTTGTCACGCGCGCATCACTGTAACACAAAAGTAACATAATGAAGTTAGCCGCGGGCGCGTTATGAAAAAATCATGTGAGTGATATTTCGAGATGCGCGCGCATCACTGTAACACAATAGTAACACCATGAAGTTGGCCGCGGGCGCGTTATGAATGTTAGTGTCTGTTCGAAAGGTACTTTGAACGATCCACGGAGCTCCATAAGATGATCGCGTTGTCAAAAACAATGTTGGCACGCTCGTCGCCTCTGATCACTGTTTTCATATTTATAATATTTATCCACATGTTTCTAGTTTCTATATAGACACAACGTGTTTTAGTTACTTACAAGTGCTAATTACATATGGACTAATAACTTAAATTCAGTAGTGATTTAAATTGAATATTTTGATTATTTATTAAATTTTTCAAATTAAAACTGAACTTTATTGACTGCGTTGACTATCCTTTTCCAATCCTTTTATTATCTTATTGTAATTAATTATCTGCATGCAATTAAAAACTATTTTATAATAATTCCAAAAAGAAGTATAACTTCTCACGCGCGTACTTAAATACACGCACCCATATTTTTTTTTGGAAACCGATGCACTAAAGCTGTCTTTCATGAGCTTAGAACGACGCTTAAAGAGTAGGATATTAATAAGGCAAAGGATCGGTTAGGCTGGATAGGTATTTAGGCATTGATTAATACACCATTAGAACAATCGTTTAGTAACTCGTGGTGGTGCTAGCTTTAAGCAGTAATGGTCTAGTCTGTGACCCAGGGCATCCCAGGGTTCCTTTATAGGTATTTAGAAATTGCTTCCTAAGTGTTAAGTTCCCACCAGTACCTATACGTTCCGTTACAAATGTTTTTTTTATGCGTATTGTTTGTATAATTTGTTGTTACCTACCTGGTATCTTAGGGGGGTGAGTTCAAGGGCGTCCGTCGTCATCTGTGCTGCCTGCCTGCCAACGAAATTACCCACCCTGAGAGGAATACTTGTCTCCAAAACATATTATACACAAGTGACGCAATTACTTGATATAGGTAGTTATTAGTCTTTGTCTAATGGATAATTCTTATTTTAAGTAAGTAGTGTTCCTACCTATTCGTAAGTTGAAGGAACCCAGGGCCGGATTTAGGATTGTGGAGGCCCCGGGCAGGCGCGGTCCGAAGGGGTGGGTCACAGGGGACATGACCCCCCCCCACAAAATCTAAGGTCATTCTTGACATTTGGTACAAAGTAACGTCTTATAGTACAGATAAAGAAAAAATTGCGAAAAACGTGAATTTTAGTTTTTTAGTTACATCATAATATAATAAAAAATTATTTTTGAAAATTCAGGTGTGTACGGAACCATCGGTGCGCGAGTTCGACTCGCTCTTGGCCGGTTTTTTTTATTAGTGTAATGAGTGACCCCCTCCAAAATTTCAGGCTGCGACCGCGCCTAGCCCCGGGCCACTTAGGATTTGTATGCTTGTTGACCCATCGAAATTTTGTTATCTTTTATCCTGTTGTGGAGGGCCCGGGCCACTTAGGATTTGCATGCTTGTTGACCCATCGAAATTTTGTTATTTCTTAAGCTGTTGTGGACCTGCCCTGCCTTTAATTCGGCCCTGAGATTAATATAATCAAATAATCATGTATGTTAGATGTACAAAGTACTGTAGGCTGTAGGTAAAAGAGCAAAAAAAAATATCAAAGGAAAAGATGTTTACTAGTGTTTACTAGTTGGAATTTGAAAGATTTTTTTTTCCGAAGTCTCTATGTGCGGGGCTTTCGCCCCGGTTGCCCTCCCCTAAATCCGGCAGTGAAGGAACCACTAGATTTTGATGATACTTAACCGAAGTATGACGAATGCTTGAAATCATTTGGTTATTTGTTAATTCCTGGTACATACTTGTTGCTTTTCATCTGTTTATATTCACATTTCTACCATTGCAGGATCCCTCCTCTGATTGGTAACTTTTGCAGCACGTGTGTCCGACACGTAACTGCACTATTTTTCTGCTATAGATATTTCGTATGGAATTTTTGCTCTGAAATTCAAAATTCAATATCGTTTATTCAGTCTAGGCTGTTACAAGCACTTGTGAATGTCGAAAAGCTACGCCATCGATTCGCAAATCTAGGGCGGGAGACCTTGTACTCAGAAGAACCGGCAAGAAACTCAGCAAGGGCTGTTTTTTTCTCCCTGTATTGTATACAGTCGTTAAATTGAAAAATGACTTCAATATGAGGTAACTCATAAAGTCACTTTCCATTACAAATGCAAATAATATAAAAATTATGACTATATAAAAAGCTGGTTTAACAAAGTTTAGGAATACCGTGTCCTGCTGTTTAGGCAAAAAATATGAACGATTAAAGTTTAGTACAATGATTAATGGTATCCAATGAAGCAAGAGCAGACTCATCTCCGCTGGCAGCAACCGTTCACGAGCATGACGCAGTCTTCCTTGGGGATCATGAAATTACCTATGTATTTTCTGCCTCCGTTGTTGTTCATATATTTATTTATGTTACAGTAGAACCTCGATGAGATAAAGCTCAAGGGAAACGTTAAATAATTTGAGTTATTGAGGTTTTTAATTACTAAGGGTTTGAGTTAAGGAGTTTTTATTTGTTTATGTTTTTACTTACAGAGGTTCATTTATGAGCTATGTTTAGGAATTACAGAAATAGACGAGCTATGTTCGAACGAAGGCTAAAAGCTAATGATACAAATAAGTTACTGTACGGAGACCTTAGTGTATTGTTTACATTTGAAGCCATTTGGAAAACACGTGTAAGCAATAACAATGGTCTACAGGGAACCTTTTTTCTTTGCACATTCATTTAAAATGAACTCATTGATAGATGATTGAAGTAACAAAGGTCGTCGTCGTTAAAAATTCGATGCCAAAATTATTCGTTTAATTTATAGAGGGTTCGTATTTGAAGTAAAAGAGGTTTTGGATTCCGAGGGGAAGGGAACACAAAATTTTATGAATTTATAGAGGTTTTTACGTTGTTGAGCTTAAAGTTATCAAGGTTCTACTGTATAAACTATATTTGCTTTATAGTTCCACGTACCTCCTTACCTATACCAGAAAACTTAAAAGTCTTTAAAATATCTTACACTAATGGTTTATGTAATAACTAGCAAACCAGTGAACCAAATGTTCACCAAAACCTGATTTAAAAAAAAAAAAAAGAATTTATTTAATGAATTGAGAACTTAGGGATTTTGTGTGGTTTCGTTTGAAATTCGTGATTTGAAAATCGGAAGTGCTACGTTACTCAAATCCGGTTTGTAGTCTTATCAGACTATTCTTAACTTATAACTTAAACATTCTCTTTATCTATCTCTTACGGTTTGGCCGCTGAAACAGCACCACAGACAGACGGACGGACGGACTTGTCTAATAGATAAGAGATTAATATAATAATAAAAAGTATTAAAATTCTACCTGGTCCAGGGATCAGACAAGGAACCTGGGCCAAGTGGAATTATGTCTAGTAAAATTTTCTTTAGCGTCCATGGGATTTGGAATAAAACACGTTATAAAATATTCCTTTTTTTGCAAAGTATAAAGGGGCGAGGGGCGTGTCGCGCGGTCGCGTAGGCGGTGATATGCGCGCGCGCTGCCTCCAGCGCCCCGCCCCGCGCCCTCCCCGCGCGCCCGCTCGTTGCCGTATCGTGTCTTTCTTTCACGATAAGCACACGCACGCTGCTGACCAGGGCTTGTTTACAGGTTAATTTTCAAACCTAAATCAGTGTCAAGTACATTAGGAGCGTTTAATTTAGGTTTGGCTCTACCTTAACCTTAAAAAAAACGGTTTTCCTAAAAAGCGAAATCAAATAGGTTTTGAAGCAATTTAGCGGTTTTGAAAGGGTTTCATTTCGCTCTTACTGACGGCTGAAATAAATACACAACTACAAAATGAATAACTTGACTCACTAGACGCTAGCAAACGTGTCAATAAATGCATCAATCTCTGAGCATTAACAAGTTATGACTTGATTAGTTCATACAAAACAAACTTCAAGCGATGCCGACGCGTGTACGTGTCGCTCTGGATTAAACCGGTTTATTAAGGTTTCAGGTACCGCTTTCATTTTGGACGCGCTCCGAACGAAACCTTTACTAAAAACCGGTATTTCTCTTTATTTACCGGTATTTTTGAAACCGGTTTGAAGCCCTGCTGCTGACTGCTAGCTCAGTGGTCTACCAGTGATTGGCAGCTCACATGGAATACTTCAGATCAAAGGTAACTAAAACATCGACTGCCAAAAATGTAAGCTAACTTCTGAGTGGCATACGACAAAGTTGGCTTTTTCTCAGGTAGGTTTAGTAAAGACATTTTTTTATACTTATGTATTAATTCATCCTGCATTTACAAATACATTTTTAACAGTTATCTTATAATTATCTTATGGTAGTTTTCTAGTAACTAGTTAGAACTTTGTAAGAGACAGACGCCTTAACTAAGCATAAAAAATCCTGTATATCAGTTTCCCATAAAAGATAGTCGATTCAGTTTAAGATGGAAACGTCAACATTTAAATTCAAGAATATTATAAAGTTTAAGACACTATTTCCAGGAACAGAGAAAAAAATTAACATTATGAGAAATATCCACAAACACCAATTTAACAACACCTTATCATTTAGCTTTTGTATGAGCAGTGGTATAGAAACGGTATCAAATACCTTGCCAAGGTTCAGAAACATATAAAAAAAAATGGCAAGGCATTTCCTAGCACCGTCCACGTTCTTTTGAAGGAAGTCAGTAAACTACGGCACTGCTCCCACAGTGGCTTATCCTATTCTAAAATTATATTTATGATCTTTTCCAGAATTTTGGATATTACAGATAAAACTGAAATAAGCCAGTAGTTACCAATTACGTCCTTCTTATTTGTGTATATTGGGCGTATAACAGACCTCTCTTTTTTTTGGAAACATTCCTAAATTTTTTACATATTGCAAATGAAAGTAATTGGTGCAACTAAAACACAACGAAAGACTTTGAGTATCAAAACCCAAAAAAGCTTTATTTAAAACCAAATCTACCGGTGTACTTTATAAGCTGCATTCCAAAACTAGCACAAAATAATAAATATATGGCATACTAAATAATATGTCACGACTATGATAATGATTAGTCATTCCTAGACATTCTGTCTCACGTCCATTCATCGCACTCACAATTACCTTCTCGGAGCGATCGAGCAGGCGACATTTTTCCTTTACAAAATCCTGAGCCGTCGTGACGTCTGACGCACGCGTAATTGAGGCCCAGCCTTCCCCGGCTGCGGCCGGCAGTCGTTTCAAAAATCTAATGAGAAAACTAGCCTCGCACGCGTCATGGGAAAATAGGCGGCACGAGCCAAGCAGGCTTACTCAGCTTCTCAATAATTATAACATAAAAACAAATTTCATCTCTTCGAGTTGAAAAATCCTGTTATTCATGCTAGTAAACTGTGGGAACCTCGGCGTGTGCGCATTTGCGGAAGAGGAAAATAATTACATAATTGTATTTATTATATATGAATGGCATTTATAAACAATCATTTCTTGAATTATCCCCAAGCAAACTTTATGTCGAATGACGTATGCTCGCTAAAGAGTATCTAATTTGTATTAAAAACAGTTGTAAGATCAATTTAATCTAGAAATATTTATTAGAATGTTGTAAATAAAGATGTCAACAAGGAATATGTAGCCAAGTGAGTAAAAATGTAAGCCTTCATAATAATATGCAAATAAAAAGAAGTAGATTGAGTTCTAAATGAATTTAAATAGTATATAAAAAACTGGTGGACAGGTGTAGTTAGTAAGGAGCAGTTAGTACCTACTACAAATGTTCTACTTCAAAGAGCTTTAAAATTGAATGTAAATAGTTAATATTACAAATGAAATTCTTGTGAAAAATAGGCACAGAGAAGCCCCCAGTCAAGTAACCCAAAACAGTAAAATTGCTTAAACTGACTGAGTGATATTATTAAAAAATAAAACCATTACAAGAAAGAATTTCACACAGCCCAGGTGTCAGGCTGGATTCCGTCCAGCCGCTGCTACAGAGACCTAAATGGCTGTCAATTTTTTCTACTATTTCCCAGGCTACAAGGCCATCTCGCAACTACAAATTCGCATTGTAGGTAAAATACAATCAGCTGCTAACATTCCTACCACAGGGGCAATTTAGGCTGTAAAAGTGGGAATGACCCTTAATTGTGACATGTGTAAGCAAGCAGGGGCAATTTCCCATTGCGTGCCATGCACAATGTTCCTATACCTAACTGATGACCAGAGGTAGACACGGTATACCCGTGCCTAGGCCTGGACAGAAATCGTCTCGTTAACAAGCGCCCTTCGTGAACACAAATCAAATATTTTCCAATTTTAAACGCGTTGATGTCTTTTGCGTGGTAGAAAGTCGACAAATCTTTGGACATCATTCCAAAGATTTATCTGATTTATTTGATGTCTCAGAAATACTAGAATTTTACACATTTAGGTCTCTGTATCAGCGGATGGGTCGATTCCAGCCTGACACCTGGGCTGCGTGAAATTCTTTCTTGTAATGGTTTATTTTCTAATAATATAACTCAGTCAAAGTAATTTTACTGTTTGGGGTAACTTGACTGGGGACTTCTCTGTGCCTATTTTTCACAAGAATTTCACTTGTAACATTTACTTTTAATTCATTCAATTTTAAAGCCATTTCAAGTAGGAAAAAATATGTGAAAATGGATATAAACATCCGTAGTAGGTATTAGCTTTTCTTTACTAACTTAGCTTGTAATGAAACATAATTCAGGGATAGGCTTATAAATATAGGTTTTGGGCCTGGAAATACCTACATACAATACAAAGTACATAGCAAAACTTACCTATTTTCTATTATGAATGTTTGCGTGTAAGTTATTGCGTGTTGTTTACCTAGATGTCACTCAGCACTTTAGCAGACTCGTGGCACCGAAGCTTCAGGGAAAAGATCTAAATCTTACCATTTGAAAATACCTTGTAACAAATGCCGTTACGTTGTGCGTCAAAGCTAAGCTAGTTTGACGTAAACACGAAAAAAAAATGTAAAAGGTACTCTCCAAGTGAGAATTACTAACTAACATTAGAGGACGCATTGGTCATTTCTGTGTTTGGTAAATCCGTAGTGCAGTGTTTCTGAATGAACAGCGCGTTCAACGTAAACAATACCAAGATAGCCGCGCGCCGGCCACCGACCGGGGGCAGTGAGTAACGCGTGACCAGACGTTACATTAATGTAAACATAATATGCAATTGATCAATTATTTTATCGACCTACAACCGCAACAGGAATATTAAATTAATACTTAGCTACTAGGTAATACATAATAATTATAATAAATCGCTCATATTTTTGGGCGTCTGATGGATTGGAGGTGAAAGAAAATCATAGAATGTAGTGTTATCTAAAAGTAAAAGTTAGTCAGTCTTTAAGCTAATGGTAAAATAAAAAAAAATGCCTTTTTTACCGCTGTTTCCTCGGAGTCCTACTAAATAGATTTCGGTACCGGATTTGACGCAACTTCAGAATGAGTGTCGTAAGTTTCGATGAACTGCGTAGAGTTAGGACCTGGCATCTTTCTCAAGATATAATTATATTAATATGACTAGCTTTTGCCCTCGACTTCGTCCGCGTGGACTTAGTGATTCAGGTAGCAAATTCTTACTAAATCTGCTTACTATTGTCTAGGATAGTAATACTATAGCCGGTAAAAAGATTACTTAACGATGTGATAGTTTTAGAAGGTTTGTCAGTATTAGTAGTAACAATTACTGTGATTTTTTGTGTTTTTTGTGACAGATGAACAAAAAAGTATACTTTTTTGGAACCGGCAAACTGTTGAATGTAAATTTCATTTGATTTTGGCAAAAATAAGGATCGAAGACTTCCAACGTACTTTTCCGATAGGCATTTTGGGAACGAACCGATGAGATAAAAGCGTTACTTAAATGGCCCTTAGTAAAAGTATCTGTGCACTACAGTAACAGCAATAGGTCTGATAATGACCGATTAGCGATTATAAATGTTGAAGTTGAAGAAGATGAAAATACTGTGGTAAATACTGACGATGCAGTAGCTTAATCATTCAGTAGAGTTTTTAAACACTTTGAATATAACGCAACTGGTTCCATATCACAAACTTTTACCACTTTTTGTTAGCTTATCATGTTCCAATTTAACTAAAATTAAACTTTGTTGTGAATTTGTCATTTCATATGAGATGCCTAAATATTAAACAGGTGTAAGGTAGAAGGTGATGATTAAACAGATGAAGTGTTCAACAACTTTGAACTTGGTCAGTGCCTTCGCCCGGATTGCGGAGGGTGCGGGTTCGAGTCCCGTCTGCTGCCTGGTCCGCGTGGAATTTTTTCTAGTTATATTTTCTTTAAGCTTCAACATCAAGCAGTTACATGCTTTAAAATAATAAAAATTATAACTATAATTACTTACCCCACTTAATAGGGTTACGTACGTTGTATAAACACTGTTTCTACAACGTATTCCATAAACATTGTTGCTTCTATTACGTTCCAGTGCAAAGCTATGAATTGAAAGTTAGTGCCGTTGCAAATAAAAAACAACACGCAGTAAAAGTCTGGGGTATAGCAGAGAGTAGAGTTCTTAAACACTTTGAACTCACCGGTTCAATGTGTTTAAGAACTCTACTGGATAATTAACAGCATCGTCAGTGTTTACCACAATATCTATTGAGTTATAAACAATCTGTTGTCCTTTTAAAAGAGTTTAGTAATATGTCATTAATGAACGCTGCTTACAAGTTCTTTGGGGTTAGAATAGCTCTTTCGCATAACCACTCTATTGATGTTTCCGAGATGAGCTCAACGTCTGGATAATTTTTGAATCAGTTTTTCAATTATTGTTACTGAAGTGCACCTCTGAATAAGAAGTGCACAGATCGGAAGGGACAGATGTCATGCCATTTTTTCTGGGTAATCACCGTTACCCAATTTTAGCAAGATATCCAAAAATTGCACAGCTATCATATTTTTTGTTAATTTTAAAATTTTAACTGTGGGCCACAATGATAATATTATAAATAAGCCAGGTTTTTATCTCGTCGGCACGTGTTTCCCTTGGAACTACTGGCGTTTGACGAAGGTCTCCTGCCAGCAATACAGTCAAACCAAAGTAGGGTACAAATAATGGTGTTACATTTCATCTAAATTGTATCTTAACATATTCAGCCACAAAAAGATAACATGCAATTTTTTCTATTCAATTACCTATATAAATGTCAATATTTCTTATTACAATATTATTTTTATTCGATGTTGTCAACATATTAATGTCAATAAATTTGTAGAAAGATTTTGTAGTCCAAATTTAATGTAATATTTAAACCTACAAGCATGTCCTTAACCCGTGCCATACCATAACCATACTTCATCAAACTTATGTTGCTGCGTACGTGTAGAGGCCTATTTAAAGCTTCTTTACCTTTTTTATGTGCTACAGTAACGTAACGCCCGTAGCGTTACGGCCTCCTTGCTTGTATAAACTCTTTGATTGTGTAATGCCTATGGGTGGCCGGTGTATTAAAAGGAAAGGTACAATTCCGCAGTATTAAAAGGAAAGGTACAATTCCGCAGTATTAAAAGGAAAGGTACAATGGGCTGCAGGCGACACTGCGACTAGCGCCTGCGGCTGACCGTGCATTATATGCATTGTGCAGCCGCGGCATGTTGCCGCGCTCGGAATCAATTTCATAGAGATTCATAGAAACTACATAGTAGTGTCGCCTGTAGTCTGCAGCTCGGCCTGTGGTCTGCGGTTCAGTACCCCTAGCACGATCCAATATCGAATTCGTATCGTTTGCGAGTCCGAAATGTCATTGTCAAATGTGTACTGATTTTTAGTTCTCGTTAACTACGTACTTTGTGCCGCTGCTGTTCTAGTTTCCATACAAAATTTGACATTGACATTTCGGTTTGCAAACTATTCGAATTCGATAATGGTTCGTGCTAGGGGTACAGTTCGGACTTGTACCTTAAACGTCATTATTTTAAAGATCCGAATGTTGGAATCTTCTGTATCACATCTAAGATTCCAGAGATTGAATTCAGGCACAGACTCAATCGGTTGATTATATATTTAATATATTTTTTCCTGAATTCCTGAAAAATCTTCTGGTAGATATTCTATGAATGCATCCCACAGACTTGATGGATCAGACGCTTGGCAAACCGCCAACATGAAAGTAAAAAGCTCGCGTATTATATATGGTAATTGACACAATTCTGGCTCACTCAATACCGCATGCCAGTTATCATCGTTTTCAAGTAAACCTAAAGCCTTGCAAAAAGACTGATAAATATGGTGTACTAAATCATTTACTGTTTTTAACGCTTCAAATGACTTGGGACCTCGAATATCATGGACTAACATTCGAAGATGAAAACATTCCGTGTTGTTAGGGTGTATTGTATACACTCTGCCCAGAGCATGTTCTTTTTTAATGCCAGGCCATCCAACTACGTTAACTCTCGTTTCCTCCTTTGGAATCGTGAATTAGTCCAAACATTATATTTAGTAATATAAAAGAGTTTTTGTAAAATCATCAATACGACACAATTAAAAGAAGGCAACAAGTGTAGTTTTGCTGGGGTTACGTATATCTGCGAGGTTTTTCTGAATAAAATACTTTATATTATTCTTTGGCTGTTGTCCGTTTGGCGTTTATGAATCGGAAATCCAATAATTCGCCATATCGCCTCTGAACTAATTATGTACCTTCCATTTTCGTAAATTTTTCTTCACCTTTTTCATTTTCTAAAGCAAAAATGTCCTGGTCGGATCGTTCCAGAGCTCCGTGGGGTAGCGGATGGGTTCAAGCCGGTAACGTGAGGATGGCTGGAGGGGACACACTTTCTGCCGCAGCATCTATCTTCGGGACTGGACTCCACTTACACTTAACAGTAGGCGAGATGGGATAATTTGTCGCGCCTCGTATGTATAAAAAATCAAGTACCTATTTATTTTAACAAGTACCCTTAGTACGAGTTTTACAATCACGAAAACTATCATAGTTTTCGTGCGCTCGCACTCGTACTAAGGGGTACTGATTTTATTGTTTTCGTTTCAATACAAATGAACAGTGTCTAAATTCTATCATTAAGTCATTTGCGTATTCTTTAATTTTAAGTATAATTGGTTACTTTTCACCAAAATGGAAATAGAAACATAATTTACAATTACGAAAACTATGATAGTTTTCGTGAGCTCAAACTCTTACTAAGGGTACTGAACACAAAATTATCAAGTTCAGTTCCTTCCTTCTTTTAAAATATAGGCGCTGTATCGAGCGGGTGTTTGTTTCATGTTATATCGCTTAACGTAGCGCAGGCCATAACTTAAGATCAATGTTCTAAATAAGACACCAGTTTTTTTATCAATCTTTAATACCTGCCAAAAAAAGTACTGCAAATCATGCAAAACATAAACTTTTATGGGGTGGTACAAAGTTTCAAAGAACTAAATTATTAATCAAGCATCCAACTTTATTAACTCTTACAATTAAACAACAATAAATTGTGAAAAAAAAAACTACAAAACAAGTAGAAACGAAAAACAATATGAAAGAACTTCTTGAAAAAAATACTTTTTATAAAAAATATATTCTCAAAACCAAACATATAGCCGTATATATATATATATATATATATATATATATATATATATATATATATATATATATATATTTAAGACTATAATAATATTATGAAATTAATCAACAATCATCACATTACAACTGACTTATTAATTGAGCACACATTATTAACAATTTTAACAATTCCTAATTACCTCAATTTAAGAAGGTAAGAAGAATAATATGTCTTAACTGTAGTGTCGATTCGGACATAGTTCTCTAAACCTTACAATTAAATTTCACAATAGTGTATCATTGTGATTCTTTAAACAGAATTTAAAGATAATACGTTAAATTTAGTTTTAAGTTCAGAGAATCATGCCAGAATGGACACCATTACACTTTTACACATATTGAAATAATTGCTATAAGAAATGATGCTTGAGTTGTCGCTCATCATCCGGTTAGCGAACTGGCGCGAGATCGTCCTCAAACGACATGTCGCGACTGCCACTGCTCCTGTTGATACATGTTTTGTGGGACTAAGCACATAACTGCAGCGGCACACATACATATTAAGTTTATCAATGTCTAGTTCGGCGGCTCCTAAGTAAAATCCTACATGAAAATAGCATTTTTACTTCAGAGCGGTTTGAAAGTTTATTCTTCTATAACCCTAAAAATATTCATGAAATGTTGTTCAAACTCTGCAAGTAACTAGGGTTAAAGTTCAAAATTCATTAAATAAAACTAGTTTTTACGGGTTAATGCACGAACTTTATTTATTTATTGACGTTTCCCAGCTTTTATTAAGCTTTATTAAGTTCAGCTTTTATTAAGTAAATTAAGTAATAAATTTATACATAGACAATAAAAATTTTAAAAATCTTCCAATGAAATAACCAAACGCTCAATATAAGTCTTTCGAAGGTAGCTCGACAATTTTAAATAAAAAATCATTATTCTGACGATGCAGACCTGAAAAGGCTGCGAAACGTCAATAAATGAATAAAGTTCGTGCATTAACCCGTAAAAACTAGTTTTATTTAATGAGTGATGTGCGTGGAAACAAATATTCAAAATTCATTCATTCAAAGTACTTATTACTTAATTTTTTCGGACGTATAATGAAGTGAAACTTATGTTTTGTCATAATTCGATATCTCATAATTATTGAACTTTTTTCAATTTATTTGTTTCATTAACCGAGTTGTAACCAATGTTTGTATAGTAAAGTACGGCCAACGAGAAGCGATAAAAAAGTTCATTCACCTTAAACGAGATTATGGGACTGACAGTCTAATAACTATCTCTTTCATCTCATAAACATGATATGTGGCCTCGTCTGTCATGTCACGCAACTAAAAAATAATGACATATTTTCATTCCGTTTCGTGTCTTTCCGGTACTACTCATGGTAATCTATACTTATAATAAATCTGTAGAGAGTTCAATTCTGTACATGAAATATATTTTCAAAATAACTATCAGGGGGTGATTAGTGATCGATACTGATGCCAAAAATGCAATCAGTAAAAATTTTGTCTGTCTGTCTGTCTGTCTGTCTGTGTGTATGTTCCTTATAGAAACAAAAACTACTCGACGGATTTTAACGAAACTTGGTACAATTATTCTTCATACTCCTGGGTAGGTTATAGTATACTTTTCATCACGCTACAATCAATAGGAGCAGAGTAGTGAAGGGAAATGTTGGGAAAACGGGAGAAGTTACTCCATTTTTTCAGCTTCCGTCGCGTGTGCAGCCTTAATGGTTAAAGTTACATAGAAATTATGTATGACGGAAATATTGTACATAAAATTGTCTAAAAAATATCCCGCAACAGCATATGTCTATCTTTTATGGTTGAGTCACAATAACACGTGTAACTCATGATAGCTTAGCAGTTCGGAGCATTCCGATTATATAACGTAAATATGAGAATTTTAGTTTGATTATAAATACAGGTAATAAAAATGACCGTTTTTATCTATATATGTATATAAAAGTCAAAGGGGACTGACTGACATAGTGATCTATCAACGCACAGCCCAAACCACTGGACGGATCGGGCTGAAATTTGGCATGCAGGTAGATGTTATGACGTAGGCATCCGCTAAGTTTTAGGATAGGATTTCGATCAATTCTACCACTAAGGGGATAAATTAGGGAATGAAAGTTTGTATGAAACTTTGTCAATTTTAAACCGATCGGGCTGAGACTTTGCATGCAGGTATAAGAAGAATCTTAGATGAATCCCATTGTGTATTATACAAGCCTGAGAACAAAAACTGTAGTCTACACTTCAGCTCTACACCGAAGCGAAGCGAGGGCGGGCCACTAGTAACAAATAATTTGTTTTTTTGTCATTGTGATTTTCTGTTTTGATACAATGAATGATAGATTTCTCTTTCGTCATTTTATTTAAATATATACCTTTTAAAATTAAAATTAAACGCCTTTTGTTTTATAAAAAAAATACATTTCCAAACAAATAACAGCCCCCGCATTGGTCAATGACCTTTCATCAATTTAGTTTATATTTTGTATCGCTTCTTGGCCGTACTTTAGGTACTTTTCTCAAATAATGCGTTATGCACCTAGGCAGAACTTTTTATTTGAAATTGCCTCCTCCTCTCGAGCAGCTACTTAACTACCCCTCGGCCTAACTCGACAGGTGGACGAGAGGAGGGGGGAGGGGGGAGCCCCGCTTATACCCGTCACTATCTCCAGTTGGTAGGTACCACAAGTACGAACTATGATAGATTCGTATCGTTCGGATATCGCGGATGTAAGAACAAACTGGCTCCTTACATAGAAAATTTGACGACATGATGATTTACGGATCTGTCAAATTTCGTGGTGAGCAACATTAGCGAATGAATTTGTGTCGTGTATAATAGTGTATCGAGGAGCTCGATGGCGCAGGTGGCTGGCGCATTCGGCTGCGATCGTTAAAGTTAAGCAACTTTCGCAATGATCGATCATTGGATGGGTGACCAAAAATCTTCTATCTCGAGTTTCTCCGTGCTACGGAAGACACGTTAAGCCGTCGCTCCCGGCTGCATCTGCAGTCGATAGCACCCGCCAATCCGCACTGGGCCGCACTCCCTATTCCATCCATAGGTTCAGGCGTGTGCCCCAGCAGTGGGGCCATTCATAGGATGATGATGATTTTTTTTGGTGTTACCGCTTTCTGCGATCAGTCTACACTATAAGCAGAACATTTCAATGAATTTTCGGGGGTGCGAGATGGCTTTTTCAACAAAAAGCTCTTCTCTGTTCCACACTGATCTTCAGTTAATGCCTGTTTTCCAGCTCTTCGATAGCACATCTTTCGAGTCTTTCGGTGTGTTCGCTAACATCAGTGAGAGCCACCGCAAGTTTATCAACATGGTGGACAAGTCTGCCCTGATAGCGCTTAGCTATAGCGTTTATTTCGTCCTTGATAGTGTTGCTTTGCAAGTAGTCGTATTTCTGTGCTTTTCACAAACCATGGAGCATTCAGTATGGTGCGAAACACTGAGTTTTGGAATCGCTGCAGGATTTCTAGGTAAGAGTTACTAGCTGATGATGATAAGAGTGCATGTGGTAGGTGTGAGACTCACTGGGTGGGCGCGCGGTGCACGAGCGCGTGCACGGTGACGCGGCTCGGAGACCTGTGCCGATATACACATTGGATCGTGACAAAAGAAAAGTTTTACTAGAAAAAAATCCACGCGGACCAGGCAGCGGACGGGACTCGAACCCCGCACCCTTCGCAATCCGGGCGAATGCACTGATCAATTATGCTATCGTATCGAATTCTTCCTAGTATTTCTTAGGCTGCATGGCAGCGCCATCTCTTCGCATTGTAGATAACCCACAATGTCAAATGAAATAAATACCTTTCCAAGTTTTACACATTTGAAAGAAGAAATAGCAATAATCGTAGTTATGTTTTTTAAGCATTTAACTGCCCGAATAGTTTGAGAATGCGAAATTTCATTGTCATATTTGTACTGGTTTTTAGTTGTGCTGCTGTTCAAATTTCTATGCAAAATTTGACAATGACATTTCGGACTCGCAAACTATTCGAATTCGAAAATGGTTTAGCATAAGAGAGAATGTAAAAAGAGAAGAGAGAGAGAAGAGAGAATGTAATTGTGGACCCACTAGTCAGGTTACGTATTAACTACATCATCGCCTTATCTCTTTCTAGAGCTGACAACAACATGCGATTGGCGCTCAATCAATTCTCGATGCGTATTGCCAGACGTTTGACAACGATCTCGCTGCGAGACAAATAAACCTGCGCAGGAGACGTTTTATATGCATAATTGCTACTGCGCAAACTTCCTTGCTTATGGTCGTTGCACAACAAGTTTGTCGGGGTTTATACGCTGCGTGTAGTGCCGGACACGCGGCAATAAATACGGGTGATGACGGGATAAAGTTAACGAAATTCTTTATTTCCGTTAGTAAGGTACATTATCAAAAAATAATGGACATACATATATTACTTATTTCTTTTGTTATTCAACCAAAAAATTGCAAAGTTGCAGCGCGTTAAAGTTCGGAAGTGGAGGCCCGCTAAGTCACTTCAAGTAAAAGTTAGCCACGCCCTTCGTACGAAGGCGTGAAGTCGAAAACGAATGTTTTGATTGTGTGAAAAATTACGTGTCCAATACTTTTTTACAATGTACCTGATAGACGAAGAAAAAAATATAGTCGTCATCCCTATTATGCTGACGTTTTACTCCCCCACAACCACTCGCCATTTCGCGTTCCAGACGCGTTTTTTGGTTGTGCATAGAAATACGAAGCACGACAATAATATCGGCTCGATTCTGTCACTCGTCGAGGTGGCGCCTTATAGTAAACAACAGGCAAATATCACATTTTAATAGGAAACGCAGCAAATTAATATATAGACGGTTTATGATATAATTTTATCGATTATTGAATGTAAATGAATTATCTATTTATACCTGACTGCACAATGCCAGAACGCGAAGCGCGACGCGCAGTCAGGGTATAGTGTTTAACAGTCTATGTATGTATGTTCCTTTGTAAAAAAGAGGTGTTCCATAATGATTACAATTTGACATCGCGAAGCACACCTAATAAGTGTTTATCTTATTTTATCTATCAGAAATTACGAAAACTATACCTACTGTAAAGAATATAATTAATGTTACCGTATGCATCGCCGCTTAGCGCCGGAGCCGCTGGAGCCGCCGGAGCCGCGTCGCCGGCGCCGCAGACGCGAGCGCCATCTGTTCACCGCAAAATGAACATTCGCTAAATTTTTTACTACATTTTTACTTATAAGATGGCTCAATTCTTTCATAAAACTTGCCTGTCTCTCAGATTAATTACCTATTACTCAAACAAAAGAAATGTCTTCCTCAATACAGTATGACACAAGCCCTTTTTATCAGACTGCGCAATGCAAGAGCGCGAAGCGCGACGCGCAGACAGGGTTATGTGTTTAACAGTCTATATATGTATGTTTGTTCCTTTGTGGCACACTAGAGACCAAACGCCTGGACCGATTTTTTATATTTGTCCTTTCATCTTATTAAAATGTGATTTCTCATAATTTTATACATCACTCTAGGAACTGGAGTAAGAGACTGCCTTTTTTTATAAAATAATTTTCTATACTGATATTAAATGCAAAATCCTTTAAGTTTTTCTTTTACGTTTTTGATCTACTGGACACGCCCAAAGGAACCATCGACGAGGATAGTTAAGCCCCATTTCACATACGGCAGGTGAAATAATAGCGCTAACATCAATATGGAGTTTGCTAACATACTGTAAGTCTGCCGATAGCCGGCCCCTTATTAATAAACGAAGAATAAGCTTGGATTAATTACTCCATGTTTTGTCTCCGTTCATTGAACTACAAATGGCAGTTAAGTGATATGAATAAACACGGCATAACTAGTCTAAGCGTATTCCTCGTTGATTAAAAACGGACGTGAGCTGAGAGACATTTGAGAAAAAGGTATTTGAAAAAACTATTGCTGTCGCGCATTAGAAAATACCGTGCGATAGGGACAACAGTAGCTTAGGAGCATACAATGAGCAAAATTATATTATATGAATGAAAATAATTTCTTTAATGATAAAAATCAAGGAGGACTCATTTGAGAACATTTGTATGGAAAAAATATCGCCCTCCTCAACAAGGGGGGCTATGTTCATGAAATTTTACAAGAAATTATAAATGTATCTGGCAATGTTTTCGCACTAGTAAAAGCATATATATAATATTATCATGTAGGCTATTGCTCGCGCACAATATTCCATTCTAAGGACTAAGTGCGGAAAACATAGAACTTATCGTGTATGAGGGCCGTCTTTAACAGGGGGTGCAAGGGGTGCGGTGCACCGCGCCCGAGGGCGCCATATTTTTTCATGAAATAGCCGCAAGCGAGATCCGCCAATCGCAACTAAAGTATTTTAATTTCTTACTGTTTGCGCATAGAGCGTGCGTAAGCGCCTCGGCAATTACACACTGAGCGCGCTCGCCCGGACTAACGGATTAGACTATGCCCGATTGCCCGCTTTAACTTTAAGGCGCTGTTTTTAATGTCCTAAAATATTATTGCGTGGCCCTATTACCACACTGGTAACACAAATTGTGGACTATCTTATGTTTTTTAGGTACATCTTGATCAACATCCACCCGACAGTTAGAAGAGACAGTCAACTTGGAAGAGAAAACTTCTACGAGTATTTCACAAGTTCCACTTCATACTAGTCTCAGTACTTCGCCTGGCTCGCTTACTCCAAGTGAACCAATTCCAATTGTTAACCAACCAGCAACAGATACCTTTTGTGGAAATGTCGCGAACGATCCTGCTCTCTGGCCGCAAGTAATACCCGATAATTTAAGATTATTTTTAACAGAACGTGGACTGATTCAGATAAAAAAACAACTATCCTTCAGACAGTAGCATGAGGTCGTTTCCAGATACATATTACAGTAAAAAGTTACAAAACAACGAAATTATTCATCGATTTAGGCTTGTATATTCCACATCTACTGATTGTGTATTTTGTTTTCAATGTAAGCTTTTTAATAATAATGTCACTGCATTTAATGCCCCCAGTGGTTACAAAGACTTTTTCTGTATTGTCAAGAATTTTATGCATTTTTTTCAGCATCCACATCACGCTGAGATGTAATTATGAAACAGATACCTACTTACTAGTACCAGATACTTTGACATTAAAACCTCTTTCAAATACGGGTTGGAAAAGTAGACTTGATGCTCTTAGAGCACTCCGTTTTAACATGGATAAAATTTACGATGCATTATACTATATTTTTACAAATAACAAAAGTATGACAGCGACACAAAAAACATAGCGAGTTCATTAATGGCCAAATTAAAATCTTATAGATTTATATGTTCAGTAGTTATATGGTACAATATTTTACTAAAAATTAATATTGTGAGCAAAAATCGGACGTTATTATTTCAGAAGCAACCAAAATGATTTATCTGGTTAAAAAAGATTTGGTTAAATACCGCACCGATAACGAGTTAGAACAGTTGCTATCTGATGCAAAATTAAGGTGAAAGATCCTTTTCAAAATTAAAATTAGTAAAAAATTATCTTCGTTCAACCATGACCCAAGACAGACTGACAAACTTAGCCATTATAAGTATAGCATCCAAAATTGATGTAAAAATAAAATATGATTCAATTAAAATCTTTGCCAACTGAAAAGCAAGAAAAATCGAGTTTGTTTGATGTATGTGTATGTACATGTAATAAATGGATATTTAGTAATCGACCTTTTAAGTTTAATTTTGTTTTTTTAGAGTAATAAATAAATAAATTAACAAAATGACGTTATTGTGTTTTGTTGGTTGACTAGGACCCCTTTCATACTGCAGTGTGTCGTCGGTCGCGTGCCACGCTGCAGTGTAAAAAAAACGAAGGCGCAGAATACACTTAAGACGGCCCTGTCGTGTATGATAAAGTTTGACATAGCAAAACAAATTACGACTTATAGCTAGGGAGCTGGTGGTAATTGAGGTATGTATATGATTTCATTGTCGTCGTTGATACCAAAACGTAATGAAGTCTGCACCTATGTTAAGTACAAAAAATAAGGGGCGCGCTTAGGTTGCTCTGATTTTTTTTTTTAAGTAATTTCGAAATTGTAAGGAAAAAAAACTAATAACAGAAACTCGATGGCGCAGGTGGTTAGCGCATTCGGCTGCGATCGTTGAAGTAAAGCAACTTTCGCAGTGGTCGGTCATTGGATGGGTGACCAAAAATCTTCTGGAGTGCCTTCGTGCTTCGGAAGGCACGTTAAGCCGTTGGTCCCGGCTGCATCTGCAGTCGTTAGCACTCACCAATCCGCACTGGGCCCGCGTAGTGGGTCACGGCCCAACCTTCCTATTCCATCCATAGGGAAGGCCTGTGCCCCAGCAGTGGGGACATTAATAGGCTGATGATGAAGGAAAAAATTACAAATTATATAATCGTCGTATTTTCCTGCAATTGTATCTATGAAATATATTTTCTAGATAATGAAATTTAAACTGGCAGAAGTCAGGATGGAGACATTCTTATAAAAATAATTATATGACTGTGCATATCATTCCATCGTCTTTTCAAGAATTATTTATATGTTTTATAGAGTTTTTTGTAAATGTAAGAAAAAGGTGACAGACATCTACAACTCTGATTTTGTTTGGAGGAAATAACGTGTTTTGGAGCATCTATATTTCACTCTTTCTCCTCGTGGCCTTCATTCCCAGTTTTTAACCACCCATTCTTTCTAGCTTTCTTCTCCATGCGAACAAATATAATATACACTAATAATATTAGTGAGAGTGTATTTGTAACCGGGCAAGGGCCCTCAGATAGTAAAATACTTCTGCCTTCGAAAACACAATATAAATATTTTCTGCCTTTTTACATTGTTATGCTTCTCATAACTTTGACGACGTGCCGACGCCGTGGCCGAGTGGTTTGAACGCTGGGTTTCATGGTGTCGGTCGCCGACTCGAGAGGTCGCGGGTTCGATTCCCGGTGCGGGCAGATGTTTGTGTGATGAATACGAGCATTTGTACTCCCAGGGCCGGATCTACCATATGGTTTATTGGGCTTCAGCCCAGGGCTTCGTGGATTCAAGCTATGTCAAGTTTAGTCAAAAATAGACGATAATGCGAAAGAATCCATAATTTTATTAAATTAAAGATCGTATAGTAAAATCCATTCAAGTATTTCGAACTTGCAGTTAAAATATTAAGCTGCCTTTACACATTCATCTCAACCGTGCTCCGCTGTTTCCCTCCTAGACTCTGTCTCTTTCTATCTTGCTAGAATTATTTATAGAAGTACCATTATTTATCATTTTTAATTATTTTTAACTAGTATGATAGAAAGAAATAGTTTTGTTTTGGAGGAATGTAGCGAATCGTGATCCAGATTGAATGTGTAATGGTCGCCTACGGGTTGGCAACCCTCCCTCCTGGTATGCAATAGGCTAGTTGACCCTTTTTGGAAAAAGGTTTTAAATGGTTAATTAATGTTCTATTAGACCGAAAAAAAATGTATTGTATTTTTTTTTAACCTAGAAAGCTACAAATCTTTAATTTTAAAATAGACTTTTCATGGACATACAAAAACGCTGTCGGCCATTTTAGTCTATAGATTATCTATGCTATGACGTGAACTGTGGTAAACAAAAACTCGTAAACACGTAGAAAATTACTTTTAACTGAGTTTATAATAAAAAAAAACATGATTTCTAATAAATACCACGAAAAATAAAGTAATTATCATTACTGTATTGTACGAGAATATAAAAACACATCCTTGAAAACTCCAGGAAAGTTGTGGATTAAAGTGTCGAAAGAAATTAACCTACGCAACTTTATTACACTTATTCATATGTTGTATCAGTTTTATGTTTATTACTACATTTTAATACTAAATGCACTGTACTTACATAGATGCCTTGTCGTTTCTCTGCTCCGCAGAGCAGAAATCGGGGTTTAGTACAACAAATTCACCAACCATCAATGCGTCAATTCTTGGCAGATTTGTGCTTTCTGCTTTCACAAAGCCGGCATCCATAATTAGTTTTGTCAAAAAACTGTTTTTTTCTTTCCTAAAGTTAAAAGTGTTTTAAGATAAATTTAGTCAGACGAAAGAATCCACCTACAGTAACACGCGAATGACATTTAGTTGTTTACCACAAGAGACGTTAAAAATCATGGCGGATGTGGCCAACAGCGTTTTTAGTGTTTAAATATAAATATAGACTAAAAAATATTTTTTAAAATTAAATTTCTACAGCAATCTTCTGCTTTTATGAAGTGAAATCGATATATTAAGGTTCCTTAGACTAAATACTTTAAGAAATAAACATTTAGTTAATACAATTCGACATGAGTAAACTAGCCTATTCTATCAAACGAAAGCGCCCGTACGGTTATTAACATGTATATACGGTTATTATCGCGATGAGGTGTAGAGAATAAATACAGAACGACGATGTCAAACTTACGACTTAACCATTTATACTTTTTGTCCATAAATGTTGATTTAACTAAGAACTTAGAATGTGATAAGCAAATTAAAGAATTTGCTAAAATAAAGCGCGGAAAGGTTATAATTTGTCAATTTATTTATGATTGTATAACACTTAGGCATAATATATTATAATATAAATTAAATATTTTACAGTCTCATTTTCTATACTTTGAGTATTTAGGTGGGCCCCTAGGTAGTATTAGCCCAGGGCCCCCTAAACTCACAGTCCGGCCCTGTGTACTCCAGTCATGGATGTTTAATACTGTTCCGTGCTATGCAAACGAACAGCGCAGCAATTTGCAATTCAGTAAGTTGCACTTTATACATAAAATATGGAAATAAATTTAGTACGTAATTAGCTACCATTAACGCGACGCGTGCTCAATACCACACATAACCATTTTCGTATTTATATTATATTTTACTATTCTTTATTATTTTAAAATTGTGAGTTTAATTATTATACAGTTTTACACGGACTTTGGAGTTATTCTTTTCTTACCATATAAACAAAGGGATCTGGACGCTAACCATCGAGCGGACAGACAAACCTTTTCATGTGGTCCTTC
Source organism: Chilo suppressalis (assembly GCA_902850365.2). NCBI lineage: Eukaryota > Metazoa > Arthropoda > Insecta > Lepidoptera > Crambidae > Chilo > Chilo suppressalis. The sequence goes on along the minus strand of OU963905.1, from coordinate 582,582 downwards.
GAGCCGGATAACCCAGCGACCTATGAATGTATTTCTATATAAATATACTTATATATGTACAGTATATGTATTCTATCCGTTAGCCCAGTATCCCATAACACAAGCGTTACAGTGCTTACTTTGGGAGTAGGCTAATTGGTGTGTGTTAAAGTATAATATAACTAATAGAAATAGTAGACTTATAGGCAGAAACAATTTTTTATAATATTGTTTTTATAAACATTTTTTCAACAATACAGATTATGCAGCATCATCACATCATAATGGCAAAATAATTTTTATTTATCACATCATATAATTTCAAAAAATATTCTAGTCTGCATCGGCAATGAAGTAATTATATTTAATACATCATAATAATTAGAAAAAAAGAACTCCAAAACACAGAAGTAAAAACCTTTGGCCGCTAGCATTAATTTCTTTTTATATTAAATACAAAGTATTAAGACAGAATCGACAGAAGGCATAATATCGTTTATGACACTTATTTTGTTCAAATAATCTCCTTGCGAAAAATATTTATATTTGTTAATATTGTGATGTTTGATATTGCATCAATCAATGAATAGCAGAAATTGATTAAAATGATTATTTTACTTAGCACTCTAATAACATCAACCTCTGTCAGACGATGCAATCATATTAAAATTACTGCCTCCAGCTCCCTAGCTATTACGAAACATTACTGTGCAAGTATTTTGACATTTTTCAATTCACATAACGTTGAGTTTGACTCAATGATTCTCATTTGAAATGATTCTTGAATTCTGATGATTTCTCATATTTGACAAAAAGCACGTTCAAAGTAATAAACCCCAATTGATGTTTTTAAAACTACATACTTTAAACTACAACAACTAAAGATAAAATAAATAAAAAGGATTATTAATAAAATACCATCATTATAAAATACCAATTTATTACAAAAATATATTATTTCTAATTACAAATACTTATTATTACATCAACTTAACTAAATCATGGTCAACTTGGCTGTAATAAATCAGACATTATACAAGTGAGAAATGCATGACGGGCTTCGGCTACACAAAAATATAATAACAAGAAAAAATGATAACAAATTGTCACGAACTGAACAATTGTTACTATAGCTATAGTGCACAGACAACGCGTCTTACGCCAAAGTCCCACATCGTTTCTCAAAATCTCGTTACCAATGACCCAATCTAATCAGGTGGCCATTCGCCTAACGGAAATGCTTTGGAAAAAGGAAAGCTAACGCTTACTATATCATTTTGTTATTTCTAGCCGCCTGAGGTTTTCAAATGCCTCGCTCTCTTTTTTTTTCTTTTGCGTTGGTAATAACAATATTAAAAAAAATAGCGTAAGGTATTTGAAAACCTTCGGCGGTCAGAAATAACAAAATAAAATTGAAAACGTTAGCGTTTTCCAAAACATTTCAGTTAGGCGAATGGCCCCCAGATATGTGATCAGTAACTTCGTAGTATAAATGTAACTACTATTACTAACTACAAAATTTCATTAATAACAAACAATATTTTATACATTGATGACTGTGTTGTGTACAAAAAATCCCACCTACTGCATTTCCAGAATAAAATGTTTGATTGACTGCAATGCCAGACAACTGTGTCATATTCTAGTGACCAGTCATACTTATAACAAATTACTAATTGGGTTTAGTAATATTTGTGAATTCATGACAACATCTATCACTTTCCCACAAAACGATATACCTATACCTTTATGATAGGAACTCATTGCCTTCCATAATACAATGTGCGGTGACTTCACGGCCGGCACGTGACAAATAAAACCATTCGAAATTAACATTTACAATTAAGTATATAAAAAGTTTATTTATTATATTGTTCGTTGTTTTCACATTCACACTAACATTACTAATAATGTGGTTTAAGCATTACGAAGGCGTGTACAAATTCACATAGAGCAGTTGATAGGTATACTTATTAATAAAACGATAATTTGATGACTCAGTCGAGGAATCAAAATTAATATTTGAATAACTGCTATTATAAATACGCAAAGAAAAGCATTTGTAGACAACACAGTCAAATTATAATAAACATTCACATGATAATTAAACTGTCACACATCCATAAAACAAATTCATAACATCAGTCATCAGTATATCAGAGACGCAGAAGGGCTGCACCAACACCCATCACCGACCGTTACACCACAGCTAAACACCGTTCATACTATTGATTCGAGATACAAAATAGTCATAAAATATTAATTTTATAATATAAAAAATTAAATAAATACATGAACATCGGTAGTACATACATACATAATGTAACTGCATCTAAATCTTGATACATATTATAATGAGTTGTACAGTTATGGAAAAGGAATATTGATTTTGGCGAAAGGAACAAAAATAGAAAACTTTTCAGTGATACACATTCCATTTCCTAAAGTGTACAATCACAGGTTTTATTTACATTTTATTTTCTAGTCTAGCTAACTACACTACATAGACTCACCCATATTCAAATGTTCCATTTAATAACAGCATGCTTTTATGGAAAATGTATGGAAAAACGTCGTAGTCTTTTAATTTTGGTTTGAAAACTGATCCGTTTTTAGTTATCCTTTCCACATAGTGTTTTCTATTGTATTATGAATATTATGATAATATTTTAGTAATTTTTTGTTTAAACTTGCATTTCTAAGGATGCTTTTCTTAATATTGACACAAGAGTAGTTAACTTCAGTGTGAAACTCAGGACTGGTATAGTAAATGAACTAATTGTGGTAGAAAAAGTGTGGACGCCAACGCCTTTCCCTGTCTCCTATGACTGATCGGTAGCATGACTGCCGCGACATCTAGATGACGTCACAACTATTGATCAAAAAAAAGGTAAGAAAACATGCGATCTACCTGATAATAAGCAGTCACTGTTGTTCGTAGTACAGAGATCAAATATATAGATTTTAGTAGTTCATCATCATCATCATCATCATCATCATCATCATCAGCCTATTAATATCCCCACTGCTGGGACACAGGCCTTCTCTATGGATGGAATAGGGAGATTGGGCCATGACCCACCGCGCGGGCCCAGTGAGGATTGGTGGGTGCTAACGACTGCAGATGCAGCCGGGACCAACGGCTTAACGTGCCTTCCGAAGCACGGAGGAGCTCGAGATAGTAAATTTTTGGTCACCCATCCAATGACCGTCCACTGCGAAAGTTGCTTAACTTCAACGGTCGCAGCCGAACGCGCTAACCACTTGCGCCATCGAGCTCCTCATTTAGTAGTTTAATATCGATATATCGTCGTATCGTCTTAAACATGATGCGGTCATGCTACGGATACATATACATCGCGGTAGGGTTACCAAATGACCGGGAAATCCGGGATTGTCCCGGAATTTTTCTTATTGTTCCGTGTCCAGTAATTAAACCTTATTGTCCCGCAATCCCCAAACACCCTTTTTTCACTATACCCACACCTACGTGCGAGGTGGGCGTCAGAAGTAAGCCATATTAAAGGCATTCGGTCATGACCCATATTTTGATGTGATGTTTTATTTTGGGGGTCCCGGAATTGATAAGCCAGCGTCTGGCAACCCTATAGCGCGGGGAAACACGTTAGCATCCATACTTTCAGACAACCGATCTATAGTCGCCGTCACAAGAAGCTATGAGTAATGTTGACAAACACAAAAATTCAGACTATTTGATTATTTAAATAAAAAGTACCCCGTGAAAACAACAATCTATCGCAAATAAAATTCTCAAACTAAATCACTTATATTCTTATTATCACAAAGTGACAGCATTAACTTACAAACAATCAAACTTATATAACTTAAACGCATGCCTACATAATTTACATGTCGTGACGGCGACCACAGTAGACAATTAGGTCCACTAGCAGCAATTATGCTAAATCGTAATTTAACCAAAACTAGATTTAACACATAGAATAATGTTAAATTAACTTTTACGTTTTGACACATTTCTATGGGAAAGATATTGTTTTAGTTTAATCGAGATTTGGCAAAATGTGCTGCAAGTGGGCCTTAAGGCCTTGCGGTATATCATTTCCATTATGAACTTTGATTTGATATTACTGTGTATTGTGTAGTATGCAGTGTAGTAGTCCTAACGCTACCCCACAGTCGCGTTATCGCGAACACTCCGCATTTCATGACAAATCGGCCCAAGCGATAATCACATTCCAGAACAAAGTCAGAATTGTGACTATTGCGAAGGTCGTGAAAGCGGCAAATGTTCGCGATAGTGCAAAAGAGTGGCTATAGTATTAAGTGTTTGCAATAAACCTTGATTTAGTATAATCATATTCCCCCTTATTATTAATGAGGAATAAGCATCGAGACTAGTTACGCCGTATTTTGTTCATGTCACTCAAATGACACTTTTGATTCTGTGAACAGAGACAAGATATGGAGTAACTAAGCCAAGCTTGGTTTTCGTTTATTAATAAGGGGGAGTTTGTCTAGTGTATATAGGGTAGCGGTAGTGTGTAGGGGCGGCGGTGTCCGCTGGCGGCCTCACCCGGGCTGCTCGGGGTCCGACTCCGGGTTGTCCTCACCCTCCTCTTCTTCGTTTTGTCCTGTAATAGAGAATAAACAATAACAAATTAACAAAAAATCTGTGTCATAAGATAATGTATACATATTTCTTAGGTTTTCACGCACATCAGTCTTTAATAAAAGTAGTTTTAACGGGTTAATGCACGAAACTTATTTATTTATTGCTTCATTTCATTTCATTATTCTAACGATGCTGACCTAAAAAGGCTGCGAAACGTCAATAAATAAATAAATTTCGTGCATTAACCTGTTAAAACTATGTTTTTATTTATTTTTAAGCATTTGACTGCTAGATGTTTAAAGAAAAGTTTTACTAGAAAAAAATCCATGCGGACCACGCAAAATTTCGACGCGGCCATGAGGGCCGCGGTAGTATAATTGGTCAGTGCATTCGCCCGGATTGCGAAGGGTGCAGGTTCGAGTCCCGTCCGCTGCCTGGTCCGCGTGGATTTTTTTCTAGTAAAACTGATCTTTAGATTTAAACTGTTATAACTAGTTTTATTTAATGTATACATGATATTTTTTGTGTCGCAAGCGTCTATCGGTCTATTGTGGACGCTTACCATCAGGCGTGTCATGCGCTTGTCTGCCTCCTTTTAAACATAAAAAAAGTATTCAATGGTATGGTAGGAGCATTATCTGATTAGGTCCTTATTCTAACCCTTATTAACTTCTGGTCTAGACAGTGGAAATCAGGATAGATCGTTGACACCTTAGATATGAAAATCATACAAACAGACATGGTATAAGTTTTATTATCATCAGTAAAATGCCACCACCCTTATTGTTACTTACTGTAAAGGTGAGGGTTGTTTACTAACCCTTTAAAATTAATAAAAGGCCAAGATTAAGTCGGTCCCGCAAGTAAACCTCACTATAATATTATTGAAGTATTCGCCAGGGTCGTTATTTTATTTATTTATTATTATTAACATAAAGTAACAGTTTTACAGTGATTATTAGTGTAACAGAAAGCAGAAAGGTTTATTCGTACATTAAGTAAAAATAATATTTTTTATAGATACGCTAAAAACTAACTATCAACACAAAGCCAGCTGTTTTTTTTTTGGTGGAGGTAACTTAACTCATTTTTTTTTTATAAAACACGGAGGTAAACATAATAACGATATGGGGGATAGGACCCGCACTGGTAGAGTTCTGGAGTTAGGGTTGATAATGCGTGAATATACCCTGATATTGCAAGCGTCTTTATACAATAAGTGGATACTTACTTACCATCAGGCGGGAATTACAAATAATCATCATCATCATCAGCCTATTAATGTCCCCACTGCTGGGGCACAAGCCTTCCCTATTGATGGAATAGGGAGATTGGGCCATGACCCACCACGCGGGCCCAGTGCGGATTGGTGGGTGCTAACGACTGCAGATGCAACGTCTTAACGTGCCTTCCGAAGCACGGAGGAGCTCGAGGTAGTAAATTTTTGGTAACCCATCCAATGACCGACCACTGGGAAAGTTGCTTAACTTCAACGATCGCAGCCGAACGCGCTAACCAGTTGCGCCATCGAGCTCCTCAATAATAATATGATTACAAATAATATGGAATACAAACTGAGCTGAATTTCCTTTTAACATTATCGTACCCAATGAATGGATAGCAGAATTCTATGTGTGCGTGTCGCGTTACTATTCGTTACGAGTCTATTTCAAATACGATGGTATAGGTGACACATCCTCTATGACAGTTATAGAGACGAGACTTCATGTGATACCCAGCATATCCAATCGATTATCGATTATATCTTAGTACTTGTGACAAGCGATTCAAAATATAGATTTATACTGTATATTAATTTTAGTTATTTCTAGTTAGATATTGAATATTCAAGTCAGTTTCCTGAGGAGCGGGAAATAATTTTAAATGATATTCATTACTTTTTGAGAAGTTATACTTTTCTAATAATTAGACTAAATTCTAATTGATTTCTATTATTTAATGCCAATAAATCATATTTTATTGTATAAATATGTATAAATACCTACAAAATTTGAATTTCCAAGAAAATTTGTATAATGTAATAAAACAAACAACAATCTATTTAATAGATTACTTTATTACTCTAATATACTACAGCCAATATCACTTTCTGACGTCGTTTCATCACTGCCTGAAGATCAACACTGCAAGCATGCGCTCGCGCGGACGGGGGCCGACCCGGGGTGAAGAGTTAAGTATAATTACTTAAAATTACGACCACGACACGATATCATCACCGCCCCGTATTTTTCGTGTTTGTTAATTTAATAAATAGTTACTAGCAAACCAGTGACCCAAATGTTCACCAAAACCTGATTAAAAAAATGTATTTAATTAATTGAGAACTTCGAAGATTTTGTGTGGTTTCGTTTGAAATTCGTGATTTCTCGAAAACCGGAAGTGCTACGTTACTCAAATCCGGTTTGTAGTCTTATCAGACTATTCTTAACTTATAACTTAAATATTCTCTTTATCTATCTCTTACGGTTTGGCCGCTGAAACAGCACCAAAGACAGACGGACGCACGAACGGACTTGTCTAATAGATAAGAGATGTGTTAATTTTGTAAATTATGGATGTATTGTACGTGGATAATGGCGCCCATTCCTCGCCCCACGCCACCGATGTTATCTACTGTATAGTTAGCGGTATACTCACGCTGTCGCCTCGTGTAGTGCTTGCGTGAGGGCGGGTGCCGTTCCTCCGGGGAGTCGGTCAGCAGGCAGTTGCGGTACGTGGATAATGGCGCCCATTCCTCGCCCCACGCCACCGATGTTATCTACTGTATAGTTAGCGGTATACTCACGCTGTCGCCTCGTGTAGTGCTTGCGTGAGGGCGGGTGCCGTTCCTCCGGGGAGTCGGTCAGCAGGCAGTTGCGGTACGTGGATAATGGCGCCCATTCCTCGCCCCACGCCACCGATGTTATCTTCGTGTCCAGGAACTGCGGACGGAGTACATTAAAATTTAAGATTAATTATTTTTCCGAAAATTGTCAAACGAAGAAGTCGAGTCGAAAGCTTTTGATAGCATTGCGAGTAGCACAATTGGTTAGCTATTGCAAAACATAAGCAACATTTTCAAAGGATGAATGGTCACAAAAAATAAATTCATATCTCGAATGCTTCAGTTCAGTAAAACAATACATTAAAGGTCCAACCTATACAATATTTCCAGCTACTACAAAACGCAAACCTTTTTAGCAGTAATTTTAAATGGAATGAGGAAGTTTTTAATTGTTGTACAAAATGTGATAACATTTTCAATTCATTATTACAGGATATATAAATTAGTTATTCACGAATATCATCCAGACGGTTACTAATATTGTATAAAATACTTAATTATCAAATATATAGAAATTAATTCGAAACAACGGCGATTTCTATTTCAATTACAAATTTTCGTTTTCATATTATTACAATATTACTCATCAAATATAAACTGAAAAAAAGCTAAAATATTTTTATTTATATTTTTAACCTTTTTCCACAAATTAACCACATTCATGGGCTGTTAGGTGACACAAAGTTCACCAGATCAGTTACTTTGAAATAATAAATAATATTTCAGGGCCGAAGGCGTATTTTTTATTTTACTTTTCCAGGGCAGCGGAGCAAGTACATCATCATATACATAATTGTTTGAAATCGTTTAACGTATTTTAGCAATTAAGTGACATTCAAACACAATTGTAAAATATTATTATTGAATGAACTATCCGGGTTAAATTCTCAAGGACGACCTTCTTCTAGGCGAATCGGAAATATACTGTTTAAACGTACCAGGATTAGAGCACGCTAAATTACTAATAGTAGGTTATTCGATAAAATGGGCTGCTGAGTTAATAGAACTAAGCAGGCCGAACACTCGTGCTATTATATAAGTCTTAACTGGACACAGCAAACTCATTATCATCAGCCTATTAATGTCCTGTCCCCACTGCTGGGGCAGAGGCCTTCCCTATGGATGGAAAAGGGAGATCGGCAGGTGCTAACGACTGCAGATGCAGCCGGGACCAACGGCTTAACGTGCCTTCCGAAGCACGGAGGAACTCGAGGTAGATGATTTTTGGTCACCCATCCAATGACTGACCACTGCGAAAGATGCTTTACTTCAGCGATCGCAGCCGAACGCGCTAACCAATTTCATATGAAATTTAGTGACGTTGGTGTTTGCAGATACTAATATTTTAAGCTGAAGAATTTGTTTGTTTGGTTGACCCGTAGTTCCTGAGATTAGCGTGTTATCTCAGGAACTACTGGTCAGATTTGAAAGTTTTCTTTTGTGTTGGAAAGTGCATTTATCGGGAAAGGCTACAACGTCATAGAACATCCTACGATCAGTAGCAGCGGAGCATCGATGAAAACTGTTGCGAAAACGGGAAATAAAATCCATTTCCGAGCTTTCATTGCGTGCGTTGCGTAAATGGTTAAATTTACACAAAAATCATGTACGACGGAATTGATCCCCTTTAAAAGTTCTATAAAAAAAAGTCCGCGACAGCATATTTACTTCTTTAAAGTTTGACTCACTATAACCTTTTTCCTCAAATTAACCACATTGAAACAGGGGAAACCAAACAATCATTGGTACTCTTCCAATTATTGACACTTTCAAATTTAGCTCATAAAAACAAGGAAACAAAGGATTTTCAACGAATTTTCAAATTATAAGTCACACTATAAATATAGTCTGTCCACTCATTTATTATCTTTTTGGCAGATCGATCCAAGTAAAAATAGTGACAACACAACTCGTTCGATTTAAAGCTATAATCGATTTTATGCTAGAACATTATTTAATCGATTAGAAGTAACGAAATTATTTTAGTTACCAAAAATACTGGTGTTTAATAAATTATTACAATATCTCATTAGATTTATAATTTTACCTAGTACAAATATTTGTGTGATGAGCACGAGTATTTGTTCTCTTCTTTTTATGTTTGTTTATCCTAATACTTATACTCATACTAGTGGCCCGCCCTCGCTTTGCTCGGTGTAGAGCTGTAGTGTAGACTATAGTTTTTGTTCAAAGGCTTGTATTATATACAATGATAGGACCCGTTGTACCGAATGCAACATTGTTCTGCTGTTCCGATTTGAAAAATTACCAGGGCTATAAATTACCAGGCGATGAAAAATGTTGCAAAAACGGTTAAAAATATTCCATTTGTGAGATTCCGTTGCTTGCGCTGGGTAAACGGTTAAAGTTACACAAAAATCATGTATGACGGAATTCATTCCCCTTTAAAAGTTCTGTAAAAAAGTCCACGACAGCCTATGTCCATATTTTAAGTTCGACTCACTATAAACCTTTTTCTTAAAATTAACGCAGGTGAAACCGCAGGGGACCTCTCGTTGTGACATAACTGTAATAGTTAGACACATGGTATCCCGGACTTTTTTGTAGATATTGGTATTCTCTATAAAACTTTAGTACATCACTTTGCTCTATTATCAATGACTTCCGCAGCGTACGCGATATAAGGCTATTTTTTGGTATATTTTACACACGTTGGGTTACATTATCGAAGTTTGCATACGGAACCCTAACTTTTTTGAAAATACACTATAGCCTATATTAATCAGTGATAATGTAATTATTCAAAAGGTGAAAGAATTTTTAAAATCGGTCCAGTACTTTTTGAGCCAATTCGTTACAAACACAAACTTTTCCTCTTTATAATATTAGTATAGATAATTTTGTTTCAATATAGTAATGCCCAAGATCGATCTGAGTGGCGTGCATTTGGAGAGGCCTATGTCCAGCAGTGGACTATGATGGGCTGTTGATGATGATGATTATAGTAATGGTGGTGGCCCTCTTATACCTATTTCACAAGTGCATTGGGTATCAGTGTTTCGAAAGTGACAAAAATATACAAAAAGGGCTTATAGTGGCAGTGAAATGCAGCAAAACACACTCTCAACACCAAAAAAGAAACGTCAGCCCCGTCGAGTTACAGCTGTTGACAGCTTTGATACTGACGCTATTCGTCGTCATATATATGATTATTATCAAAGAAAAGAAATCCCAACCTTAAGAAAAATGGTTCTATCACTGCGGAATAGTGGTTTGTTTCGCGGTCAAAAGTCCTCGTTAGCAAAAGTGTTACGGCAAATTTGATTGTATTTAAAAAAATCAGATAAAAGAAAGATTTTGATGGAACGTCACGATATTGCTCTTGCTCGGTGCGCATTTTTGAGACAAGCGAAAAATATAGAAGACTGGCCCAATGTTGTTTTTACCGATGAGACCTGACTTAATGCTAATCATAAAGTCTCAAAAACGTGAACTGACGATACTGCTGGCTCAACTTCCGCTGTAACTGTTGGTAAAGGCGAACGCCTTATCATTTGTCACGCTGGAACATCAAAACGATTTGTGGAAGATGCTCTATTAGCATTCAAATCAAAAAAATCTGGTGATTATCACTAAGAAATGAAGCGGAAGTTCACGAAAATTGGTTTAGGCAAATGCTGTTATCGTTAGAAGAGCCTGCGGTGATATTTATTGATAACTCGCCCTATCATTCTCGGTAAATAAATAAAATACCCACACAAGCAAATACCAAAGCAGAGATTATTAAATGGCTTTGTGCTTTGGCAAGGATGTGGACGACTCCTACCTAATAGTAGAATTAGTAAACATTTTAAATGAAAATAAATAACGAAGATGGTATGTCATTGATGAAATGACAGCAGAATGTTGACATACTGTGCTCAGACTCTCATCTTATCATTGCGAGTACAATGCTCTTGAGCTGATATGAGCACAAGTAAAAATAAACGCCGCAATAAAGAACACTACGCCACCGTTCACAGCAAACAAGATGATGGAACTTTTAAATAACGCGTGTGGTGATGTTACACCTGAAAACTGGGCGAGTGTGTGATTGGGATCGAGATGTTGCCTTTGACAATATACAACAGAATGAACTCATCATTAATACCGAGGACACATCTGACGATGAGTCTAGTTTTTAAGAAGAATTTGATACGTCTGAATAAATTAAAAATAAACTAAAGGAAATTTATATCATGAACTTTATATAATGTTAATATTTTAATTACTTGGTTTTTACCTTACAATTTCATTGTACTCATTTATTTCTACCTATTATTTGTAATCTGTGGCAAAATCGTAGTAATCATTATGTGTGGCACACCACTAAGTGGACGATACCCGTCCATGAAGTACAATATTGTTCGTATGATATTTTAACGTAAACAATACAAAATTTCATGGGCGTCGATCTGTCAAAAAGATAATAAACGAATGGACCGACTATAGGTTTTGCATTTTAATATGAACCGAGCTCGAATAATCTATCGTTTCCTTGTTTTTTTAATTAAACTGAAAGCTGCCAATATTTGAAACAGTGGACATGATCGGGTTCGATTTCCTATAATAATAATATCTCGATCCCTGGCGCCCGAAGCGGGGCCGGGGCCGGGACTACACCTTCAGCACGTGGCGCTTGTCCTGCCGCAGCAGGCGCGTGCAGAACTCGGCGAGCGGCTCCAGGAACAGCAGGTGGGGCGGGGGGGAGCGGCAGTGCGCGTCGAGCGCGGCGAACGACACGCCGGCGCGGTGCAGCGCCGTCAGCGCCTCGCGGTTCTTCACCGCGTCCAGCCCGAACATCACCGAGAACCGCTTGGCCAACTCCTGCACGGTACCGAAACATAATCATGTTAACATCGAAAAAAGACCACAGACCGACAGATGCTATTAGTTCTTTTTGTTTACATGATTAAGCATAAAAAGGAGACGAAAAGCCTCTCCGATTTTGTTTCGCCAGCTTTCCTCGGAAAGGTCTCCCAATTTTGGAACTGCAGGTAGTTTACGGTAGTTACGGTCAAATAAATAAACACAAAATTAAAAAAAAAATCAAAAAGACCATAAAAAAATTATAACGCAACGCAACAATGGCTGAACAGATTTAAAAATAGAATCACACAAACAATGTGGCGGGCGATAACTAATTCTACAATAAAAACAGTCCTACTCGGAAACGTCAAATTAACGTAATGCTTAAAGCAATCAAATGTTAACTCATTCTATTGTTATCGCATAGAAAGTAACAACATCGACTTAAATCAATCTTATAAGTAAATTGTCGGCTCTAAGTGCGCCCGTTACTCTCCACTCTAAATCAAACACAAACACAATCCAAGTGTTCTAGAAACAAATAAAACTTTTTATATAATAAACAGTGTCACGACCTCAAACTTCTGGGACGCAAATTGTAATATTACACGATCGCTCACTTTTCAATACAGCAAAGACGATCATTAAATATATACATATCGAGCCCTTACCGCCAAATTATCGTAAGCGACACTTTTGTCGAAATGCGTTTTTTGTGGAAACTAATATTTTAAACCGTAACGGACCCATCTCTGTTGATATTTCCCTCTATTCCTCCCTCTATTATATTATAACGGTGTTCTTTTGGAGGTAAATATCAACAGAGATGGGTCCGTTACGGTTTAGAATATTAGTTTCCACAAAAAACGCATTTCGACAAAAGTGTCGCTTACAATAATTTGGCGAGTGTCGCTTACGATAATTTGGCGGTAAGGGCTCGATATATATACAGGGTGAAATTGAATGTTTCTATGAAACTTCGTGAGATTGTTGGGTTACGTGTATAGAGTATGCATGATTTTTTTGGATTTTTTAAAATAAAATTTTTCGTTTTTTAATTTTTTATTTGGTTATTTTTTTGTCATTTCTTCCTTATGAGTATTTATTCATTTTAAACACGTCTACATAGAAGTTATAAAGCAACTTAAAATAAGCACTACTAAAAAAACGGAAACTTAATGAATGCCTTCATTATGCCTCCAGTCGAGATCAGCGCCGGTCGGGGCGACGACCGGCGGCCGCCTGTAGGTACCTACTACACGCACAGATGACTCGGCGCTTACCTACTCTCCGCTTTGATCCACACTATTTAAAAACATTACAATAAAATAGTCTTAGATGCTATATTATAATTATTTATTCACTGATACACAATACCTTTGAATATTGTTTCATAAAGCACAGGTAATTAATCAATAAAATAAATCTTCTGTTAGAGCAATTAAAAATCCTATAAAGTTAATATGACTGTCACGATTTTAAATCGGTAAAGCCTGTCTGTTAGTGTAAGAACTTCTTTTTTATTGTTAATGTTAGTTGCCTCGTTTAATTAAAACTTAAGCACAAACGGCTTATTAAATTGGGAAAAATCATACAGAGCAAATCGGTATAACTTACGAGCTTAGTGAAGGAAGGAACTCTTCGTGTCTGATTTGCCCACGTCATGAAATTCCCAACACATTTAATCACAGCCACAGTCACACACACACACACACACGTAATAATATGTTGTTTTGCGGCAAGCACGGGCGGGCGGCGCGCCGCACGCTGGCAACTAGCGCCGGTTGCGGCGTCTTTGATGATGTGAATTCCGCCCACCTCCCCTCTTCCCCGCACGCGGTGGTTTGCTTTGATTGCATGCAAAACGCAGTCGCAAGTATATCAATCGCGCGTGCGCGTGCGCATCTTTTGACTTAGTGACATACACTGTGATAATTTCATTATGCCTCGGTATACGAACCAAGAATACCTATTTAGAGATGGTGTACTGCTATCGCGAGTGTGCCGAAGTAGGTTTGGTTTACGAATGAGTCCCCAAACCATAGAAGTAAAAAAGGTGAAAAGACACGTCCGCAAACATGCCTACCTTTGTTTGCAGCAAAATGGTGGTTTAGAGCAACAATTTTGCAGATAATAATTTAAGTCTCTTTTTATTGCTAGTGTAAATACTTTTTGATTAGAAACAACTAATTGTGTACTACCAGTATGATTGATTTGATAAAAAGTTCTAGTGAAAAAAATGAATATGTTCCTCGTTCCTCGTTGTACCTACCTACATCACCGGTCTCGTAAGTACTTTTGAATACCGGATTATAAATTTCATTCTGACCCAAGTATTGAACTGCAATAAGTATTTCTTTTTGTTTAACATTTGCCTATTTCCAATCGTGACAAAATTATTATTAACTTTTAAAGTTTTTCTCTGCTTAAGAGAAGATGACATTTGTGCTTATTATTTCAATTTCAATAAAGGCATCTAAGACGATTTTATTGTATTGTGTGGAATCAAACGAGTCAGCTGAGCTCTGTGTAGAGGTAGGTACTCCTACTCACTCAACGACTGGCGGGCGCGGTCGGTCGTTGACCCGCGGTGGAATTTAATGTTTTTCCGTTTTTTAGAAGTGCTTATTTATTAGTTGTTTTTCACTGGATATGTAAGTTTGTTTGTTTAAAATGAATAACTACTCAAAAGGAGGAAAGGACATAAAAATACACAAATTATAAATAAATACATAAAAAAAATATACTTCAAAAAAATCCGAAAAAAAACAGGCATACTCTATACACATAACCCAACAATCTCACGAAGTTTCATAGAAACGTTCAATTTCACCCTATATATAAACATTATGTATATCTGTAACGATAGCAGTTTCAATACGCTTCGTTAGCCCATTACCGTAACCTTCATTCGTTCGACCCGCATTGTATACATTTAATCTATCACGTTATTTTACTAGTAACACCGCCTTTTAGACAGGGCATAATGCCACACGGAGAGAAAGTATATTAAATATAGGATGTTTTACAGACAGAAGACATCATTTAATTTTTAATAATAAGATGCATTCACAATTTTTTTAAATCACCTGCCACAACCGGGAATCAAACTCGTGAAATGTGAAACACAAATAAAACACATGCATTATATTAAAAGTGAGAATTTGTATACAACAGAATGGATCACATTTAGAACATATTATTAATTAAATTAAAAATAAAATTCTAGCAACATTTTTTATTGTAGTTAGGGTTCAATTATTTTAAACAAGATGTTAAATTGAAAAAAATATCCTTATGATTAACGCTTTCTATGTTTATCATCAAATACGTCATGTGGTTTTTTTCACATTTCACGAGTTTGACTGCCGATGCAGTTATATTTATTATTAAATGATAATAAATATTTCCAATACTCACACCAATTAGCCTAGCGCCAAAAATAGCACTGTATGGCTTGTGTTATGGGATACTAGGGTAACGGATAGAATACGTATACAGTACATATATAAGTATATTTATATAGAAATACATTTCAAACGTCTATGACTGGAGTACAAATGCTCGTATTCATCACACAAACATCTGCCCCCACCGGGATTCGAACTCAGACCTCTCGAGTTGGCGACACCATGAAACCCGGCGTACAAACCACTCGACCACGGAGGTCGTCAATTTATTTTTTATCAAAAATTAAATGATGTCCTCTTTCAGTAAAATAACCTACCTTTAATATTTAATATACTTTCCCTTCGTGTGGCATGGCCGTGGGACGCCCTGTATACTAAATAAAATAGATATTTCGTAAATATTCAAGCGAAAAATCATTTAAACGAACATAATGAACGAACACAATTTTTTGGTGATAATATGTTTTGTTCTTGTTCATAATAATTTATTTAGTATTGCGTATTTTGTAAAGCCATCACAATACGGTATCAATATCTTAGAAAATAATTTGTTTTGGGTGAGCTCAGTTGAGCAAATTGTCTTTTTATTAATACTTCCCATCCGAGAAATAAGATCTAATCAAGCTGAGTGTAACATTATATGTTGTTGTAGTTAATGCTAATTTTACAGTCACATTAGGTTTTGAAGAACTATGGTATTTATCGTATAGCGAATGTTTAATCCAATCGAATTAGAGGATCTCGGAAGTTTAACCAGCTTTTAGAAGACTACAGCCAAATATAACGCAATTCTGTGCTGCAGTGTAGAGGATATTGGTTTAACCAATATCGTTCGTATCGAGGAATCGTTTTTTTGCATTGCAAATTTATTATCACGAGGATCATCTTCTTCTTTGGTTAATAGTAAAAACATAATTCTTGTCTGCTAGCTGTTTCACAAGAAATTCTATAAATATTATAAAAATAAATATTTCCCACACTCACACCAATTAGCCTAGCCTCAAAGTAAGCTCTGTAAGGCTTGCGTTGTGGGATGCTAGGGTTACCCTAGGATACAATACATATATATTTTATCCAGAAATATATATAAACATCCATGACTAAGGTATGTTCGTATTCAACATATTAACATTTGTCCCCACCGGAATTCGAACCCGGGACCTCTAAGTGGCGACACTTTGACATATACCATATCACGGCGCTCATGCTGGGGGGGGGGGGGGAGTGATATACATACCACTCGACCACGGAGGTCGTCTATCTATATCTAAGTGTGTATATTGTTTGTGATGGAAGTAGGACAGCACGCACCTTGAGCTCGAGGAACTCTGGCAGTTGTCGATTAGGTGCCGGATGCTTGGACAGCATGTCGGCGAAGAGAGCCTGCATGGCCAGCTCCATGGTGAGGGCGCAGCTCAGCTTGCTGATCTCGCGAGCCTTGCTCACAGTCGCCTTGATTATGTCGCCGTAGTCGTTGTAACACTGCGCAAGGGGAAACACGTGCTTAGAGGTAAAGCGTCAATATATGGGCCCGTTACAATTAACTTACGCTTCGGATACTGCTTGTCCGCTGTAATGGGCAAATTAGGGCGGCGGGTCATCTCCGGCCCAGTCTCCGTAGCATGAGCACCACAATTAACATTATATCACGATTTGACGTGACAACGTCTTAAATTAGGTTGCGGCTGGGAGTCACTTATGAAAAAGTGTAACGCTCGGTAACGTTACGATGAGTCTCTCGTGTTAAGTTTAAGTTTACATGTACAATGTTTTAGTAAACAAAATATATTTCTATAGTTAAAATTTGTGCAATTCTTATTTTCATTCAATTCCTTGTTCCTATTGTGCAATTTAATTATATTCATATCAATAAATATTCTACCGAGAAAAAGACGTTGTCACGTAAAATCTTCGCCCGTAAAACCGACTTTACAGGCAACCATTTTTTTTTATCACCGCTTACTACAGTAAAACCCGTTTAAGACGATTTCACAAGGACTCAACCAAAAATGCGTCTTAAGCGGGAAAGCGTATTATGCGGGATTGCGGGATAGAGAGATTTCGAATGTAGGGATTGAGGTACTAAATGTACAATATTTATAAAATTGTGCACGTTATATCAAATGTAGTGTAGTATTATTACGTTTGCATTTAAAGTAAAGGAGTCGTTAGCAATTACAAGATTTTCAACATAATTTAAAGTTTTACAGTGCATCTTTGCTTTGATTCAAAGAAGTTACATATTGTCGTAAATCATTAATTGCTGATAATGCCTGGGCGTGTAACAAAATCGTAGTAGATTCATCTTTTGATCATTAGGGGCCGTTCAAGTATTACGTAAGCAGATTTATTAGTTTAGTAAGCAGACAATTATTTACCCCCTCCTCCCCCTCGTCAGCAAAAATTAGCAAAGCTCTTACCCCTTCCCCCATCCTTACGTAAACATTGGTACCTATATGCATTTTTCCTTTAATGTATTCTGTTTTTTTTTTATTGATTCATGAACATGAGCAGTACTTAAAAAGGGTTAATCGATGATGCTGACGTAATCCCATCTCTACACCCCCCCCCCCCCCCAGTCATCAAAAATAAGCAAAGCAGAGACCCCCCTGCCCGCCGATAGTGCTTACGTAATACTTGAACAGCCCCTTATCACTTAGGGCCTCTCCTTGTGTGTTATTCACATTCTCATTCAAATTTATGATGCCGCAAGAGGTAATATGTGTGGTACGTGTTGGTGATTTAGGCGTATTAAACGGGATGACGTATCGTATTAAGCGTTAAGAAAACTATGAAAATATGTCTCAAATTGCAGGGACTGACGCAAAATGGCGTATTATGCGAGAAATCGTATTAAGCGGGTTCTACTATAATTAATATAATTTAATAATTAATATTCCGGCGCTCATGCTGGTGGGGGGGGGGGGGGGGGGGGTGATATAAATCCGGCCCTCTGCCATTAAAAAATCAAAATCACTGAATAGTCCTACTGAGTCCATCCATCAGCCTTTTAATGCGTCATCCTAATAACGCGGGCCCAAGACGAATTGGCGGGTGCTTACGACTACAGATGCAGCCGGGACCAACGGCTTAACGTGCCTTCCAAAGCACGAAGGAACTCGAGATAGAAGATTTTTGGTCACCCATCCCATGACCGACCACTGCGAAAATTGCTTAACCCCAACGATCGCAGTGGTCGGTAGCCAGCGCGCCATCGTGCTCCTCACGTAAGCCTACCTTGATATAATGCTTGAAGACGTCAGCGGCGCGCCTGATCGGCGCCACGTTGTACACGATGAGCTTGCAGTAGGCCGCCAGGAAGTTGCGCCGTTTGTGCAGTTCCTCTATACGTCTCTCATCTTGACCATCTGCAAGCGCGTTACGTCAACATTCGTGCCACTCGCGACCCACTCCACTTGCATATGACGTTCATGCTATTCCAATACTATGTTTTTTTGAGCTCGGTTTTGAACTACGTAAGGTATTGACGCCAATGTTTAGACAAGAACCAATGATCGACATTCCCTCGATGTCAAAAAGTTAAAAAAATCTTTATTCAGATTGGATACACAATACAACTCTTTCGAATCGTCCATATTTTCCCCCTACCATTAGTTAAGGACATTTTTTTAGATGTGGATAAAAACTGGCGAAGTAAACTTCACAGCGTCAAATAATTACGTAACAATATTAACAAAATATTATATCGTTACAGTGTCAATACAAAATCATATCATCTTCATCATAATTATAGAAAAGCCTGCTAGAACGTTTGGAACAGTTTAAAACCAAGCATTTTTGTCTGAAATATAATCAGACACCTTATAATAGGCTTCATTAATAATAACTATTTTAATAGTAGCTTTTAATTTATTGACGCTTAATTTTTAGATTTTGCTTGGGACTTTATTCTAGAACCGTAGACGAAGATCTTTACATGAATTATTGGATTGATTTTGTGGAGCCGTGTAATTGGTACAGCTAATTTATTTTTATTTCTTGTGTTAAGTGGGTACTATTTATAGGAAATAATGTTATATTTTTTTCGAATATACATGAAATTTTCATAAATGTACTGAGAAGCAACAGTCATTATATAAATTTGGTTAGTGACAATAAGAGTAGGCAACTTTTTAGTGATCTAAACATGGTAACACCGAGCGTCTATGCCTGGATGTTATCACACTCAGCGACCCACTCCTATTTTCATTGATCACAAAAATCACGATCACTGGCTCCTATCGGACATTGGTGACATTACCTCAGGCTAAATTAATAGTTTTTTTTTAAGTTTGGGTAAGCTGAAATTGTCGCCTGTAGTTTTTCAAAGTCTAGTCTTATAATCTTGCGTCTGAAAAGATTACAATTTTGGAAAAACACAAACGTCACACTATTTGTTTAACTATAAACGCGAGCAGGAGAAGCAACCATAAAAATTACACAAATCGTCGTTGCGATTTATTTTTATTACTTTTCGAGTAGAAGTTTCAAGTTACGATCGATTTGTCTAATTTAAGTTTTAACACCATATTCCGCAAATAAGTATGTGAGCAGCGTTCGAATGATACATTCGTTACTCAAAACAACTGATTAACAGAAAATTGCCATTCTATATACTATACACACTCGTGTCACATGTACATGTCTATAACCACCCATTCCATTAGATCGTTCGCCAAGCCGGTGCAGCTGTAATATCAAAAGTATTATACGGGGCATGCACCACTACTGTTTCTACTGAAAGAAATAAAAAAGCTCAGCGTCGCGTATTAGATCGAGTGTGTACTACCATTAGTGGCGGAAGAGTTATCGAGTGTTTAGTAGAAGCCGGCGCTCCGAAGGCGCGGGCGCGGTCCACACCTGACGTTCCAAAGGCGTCGCCCACCTCGGAAAACGAAACGAACGCGCAAAGCCAACGATACACTCATATCCACTCTAGAAGGAGGCGAAATTTATCACACTCGAGTCGAACTTTTGCATACATTTCAAAGCGACAGTTTCGCTTCGATTCCCGAGGGGTGCGCGCGAGTACTACAACCACAGCGACAGCGACACCGAACGCAACAGAAAGGAGCGAGAGTGCACAACAAGCATGCGATGCGGCGCGGCGCGAGCATTTCCCCTCAGTACGGCGCCCGGCGCCCGCGCGGCCCCACACGCGGACGGCGATATGCATTGATAAGACGCGGGAGAGGGGCGAGGGGCGAGGGGCGAGGGGGCGGGGCGGCCGCACTCAGTGAAATGTGCGCTCCGGCCGAGGGCTTACCCGAGCACGCCGCGCGACGCCCGCCGCCGCACATGCAACCAAACAACACGCGGTAAGGCACGCGCCCGACCCTCCCCCTCCCCGACCCCGACCCCGACCCCTCCCACACGCGTCCTACACTCCCCAATGCATATTTCATCCCGGGCCCGCCCCGGTCCACGACTGGCCGTGTCGCCGCGCGTGCGGAGAACGCGAGCGATCGCCGCCCTCCTTATATACTCCAATTCTAACTTAAAACCTACCCCCGGACAGAGGCGGTCGCGATCTCAAATTTTTATAACTGGGCAGGTATCAATGAACGGCCCCGCGTACTCTAGCGGTGGTGAAGGAGGTGGGGAGTGCGGTCGCGGGCACAGATAAAGGTTGTATGTCGCGCCCTGACCGCGCCTATGTGAAGCCCTCCATATTCTACAGACCATCACATGTGACCGCGACCGCAGATCGCCTCTAGGTGGGGGAGACTTAAGGCTGGGGATGCGGCGATGTGGCATATCCGCAGTGGAGAGCGAGGGTAGGACGTCGAACCGATTCGAAAATGACGTTTACTGGTGCACACTACCCGTCGTGAACCGTACGGACCGATAAAATGAGTCGTTCTATTCCAACCCGCCAGTGGTGTTCATCGTTCGGACTATTACAATGGAAAGCCCTAAACTCTGAGCTGCGACAACTAAGCTGAAGGAAGCTAAATTGGATTCCGATTTTCTTCTAAACATCTGATAAAATAAATCAAGGCAACTGTTTTTTTTTTACAAATTGCACATGTATGATGAACAGCAAATGTTGTTTTTATATTGTATTCAAGTTCACCACACATCGAATCACTTTCTGCGAGTTTTCAATAGCAACATATCACAAAATTATTTAGAAAAATTATACAAAATATGAAGCGACCAGAGTTGAGTATTGTATATAAGTGACCTTAGAACGAACAAAGAAATATGATACTAACTCGCCATTACCACTAGAGAGTTAAAATACCCAAACATCCGTAATAAACCTACTATGATGAACATACAATTCTTTCATAAATCCCTAAAATCGTACATCATCATGTATATTATGTATTATTTGCTGAATTAATCAAAAGAATAATATGCATCATAATAGGGATTCAATATGAAATGGCCGTTTTTAACATTTTAGTTGAAACAAAAACATTACAGCTTGAATAATGGGCCTCAAACAAGATAAGAGACATTAAAGTTAATTAAAAATAGGTGTAGAGGAAAAAATTACCCGTTTGAAACTGCCAAATAATAAGCAGCATTTGACGTTAGCATCTCCACAAATTTGTCTTTGTCAACAACACAGTGAAGCAGTCACGTATTTTTACAATGCAACTGGTATGGAGTTTATGAAATGAGTCCTACGATATAATTTAACGGTGAGAGCACCGCAAGATGAATCTTGTATTATTAAACCGGCAAAGATGTTAAAGGATTTTGGGCCGAACTGAGACTTCCACGGAATGCCCTAAAGCGAAGCTAACGCATACAAATGCCTGATATAATTCAAAATAGTTTCTGGGGACCTATCGGTAGGGGACCTAGGTTCAGTTCTGATGAGTACTCACAGTAGCCCAGTTTCAATTAGTTAATAGGACTTTATTGTTATTTCTTCATGATAAATAACGCATGACCTCGCATTATTTGAAATTACTTGCAACATAAAACCTCGCTTGATTTTTGAAACATTCAATCGCTAATTATACATTAGCGATTGAATGTTTCAAAATTCATTTTTTAGTCCAAAACGGCAATTTCATACTTTAACCCGTTATAATAACTGTACACATTTTTGAGATACAAAGATAATTTCACAGAAACATATTTCGAAAATACTGCTTGTTAAATCTATGATGTACCGCATGAAGTAAAAAACTTAAATTATTTACAAACAAATCTTGCGACACGAACAACTTTGTATTTCTGTGAAATTTGATTCTTCAATTTAGCCAGCAACACAGAATATGATTTTTTTTCATGATCCCTTTCTTAAATCGTTTCGTGAAGGTTGCTACATTTTATCGTTTAAAAATATAATTGAAAACATTTTCTAGTATAAACAGTTGAGGCCGATTGAGAGAGAACGCGAGACATTGCGCGGAGTAATGATATGAAACTCATATACTTTCATCGGAGTTAAATAAATTGGTGCTTGCTGGGGATATTCAAATAGCATTGATTTTTGCGAGCCGTATCACAAACTTGCAATTTCAGACACAATCGACATTTATTAAATAGCAATAAAATCCAACATTTATCGTTAAAATCCAAACCTTTTCAAGTATGACAAGTACGAATATCAAGTAAACAATTGTCAAAGTATTGGACAATGTCACGTAAATTGCTCTGATCCCAAGTAGCTGAAGACATTTTCACCTGTTTCATGGAAATCATAGACAATATCAGAAGGCATGGAAGATTTTCAAAAATATATCTGTGCAAATGCACAAAAAAAAGCAGTTTCACTGTGATAGCACTGCCACAGACAAGAGACAATAAAGATGAAGGTGCTTTATTACATTGCGCCGCGACGGGCGGCGAAATCGTGTTTAAATACACGATTTTTTTTAGAACAACACACACCATTTAGCCTAGCCCCAAAGTAAGCACTGTAGGCTTGTGTTATGGCATACTAGGGTAACGGATAGAATATATATACTGATACATATACATAAGTCTATCTACATAGAAATACATATTTAACATCAATGACTGGAATACAAATGCTCGTATTCATCACACGAACATCTGCCCCCACCGGGGATTCGAACCCGGGACTTCTCGAGTAGGCGACACTATGAAACCTGGCGTACAAACCACTCGACCACGAAAGACGTCAATATTGATTATATATCTTCAAAAGGCCGAGACACGAGGTATCTTGATAGGAATTGGCTTCTGAATCGATTCCAAAAAACTATTTTTGAAGTTATACTTCTTTAGGCGCGTTATGAAAAAATGATGAGAGTGAAATTTTAAGATGCGCCGCGCATCACTGTAACACAAAATTTTAACAGCATGAAGTTGGTCCAACTTTATGCGTTACTTTTGTGTTTACCGCACATTAAGAAAATCTACCAACAAAATAGAAATAGAATCTCTATTTAATGGGTGCTAACGACTGCATTGTGAAGGCCTATCAAAAGTATTTATTAATCTGGAACAACGGAACCAAAGCGCGATTCAGGAGACTACAGCGCCATCTCTTGACCATTGGTGTAGTAGAACCAAAAACCACATCTTTATTTTTTGTAATAAAGTAACAGTTATAGGTATTCATATTTATAATATTTATCCACATGTTTCTAGTTTGTACATTCGGAATACGTGTTTGAGTTTCATACAAGTGCAAATCACATATGTTCTAATAAATTATATTCAGTAGCGATTTTAATTGAATATTTTGATTATTTATTTATTTTTTCAAATTAAAACTGAACTTTATTGACTGTGTCCTTTTCCAGACTTTTTATTAATTTACTGTAATTAATTATTTGCATGCAATTAAAAACTAATTTTAAACGATGCCAAAGAAGGATAACTTCTCACGCGCCTACATAAGTACACGCACCCATTTTTTTAAAAAACTTTCTGTTGCATATCATATATCCACGAGTTAAACTTGTCACCGTCAACCAAGACAATGGCGCGCGAATCACACCGCGAAGCGTCCCGCGTCTCCTTCAATGCAGCCCTCTCTTGAAATCTTGTTACCACAACTTTCAAAAAATATATTATTTGAATGTGTGTGAAATGTAAGGTCTTGATTTCATTTAGACGTTAATGTATCTGAACACTGGTTTCAGTTTAACTTAATATTATATCGTTTCTTAATAGTAAAATAACTTTGACATCTTCTATTACTAAGTTACTGAAAGATACAGCATCATGTTTATTGGTGAAGTAGGTTTCATAAGGGAATCAATTGTCAATGATATATGTCTAAAATTCCGTGCATTATCTACAATTCAAATTAATATTAAAATAACCACTTTTCAAAGATAGTTACAATGTTAACGGATGTGCGATCTTAGTGATATTTTAGGAGACAAAAGTGGAGAAAAAGCTTTTTGTAATATGTTTTAGTGTTATATTGAGAGATCGATGAAGCCGTCTGCGTGTGATTCGCAAAATTTATTTTTTAATGGATTAATGTTTTAAACTTTCGTGATCACTAACATTATAGCTATTAACGGGGTTGTTACCAAGTACCTTGTTCGGATCGGAGACTCATAAAAAACAAGGTACATGGTAACAATCCCGTTAATAACTATAAAATTTAAGTGAAGTTTTTTAATGCCAGTGTTGGCACAGTTTTTAACATAAAATTGTGGTAGCATATAGACGTCCTCTCGAAAATGGTTTAGTATCTCAAGCCTAAAATTTTATAGAAGCCGCGTGTGTGTGTTTGTATCCCCACGATTTTTAATATACTATACAGTGATTTGTCAAAATTTCCGTCCTGTTAAAGATGATTGTAAGTGTTTGTTTGCCGTGGTGTGTAATCAGGTGTTAAGAGGTCTTGGTGCAAAGAAGGAATAAAAGCCCCAAAATCAAGGCCGGACTGCAATTTGCACCCTTCGCCGTCCCTGATGGGTATCCAAATCCATCGATTTTTTGTATCTCTGTAGTGGTGGCCTATCTTTGCCCCTGGACCACGGCACAGCCTGCCTTAAATTCGACCCTGTGTATAAGAAGTATGGGGCGAGTGTGTTGGCACAGTAGAGATCGTCTAAGCTAAAATGACACGCCACACACTTAATTCCTTTATTTAGATGTGTGTCAAATGTTAATAACGGCACTTCATCTGTGTAGCAGCGCCGATTATTCGGTGAACTATGATTTGTATGTGCACATGACGGCCGACTAGTCGGGTGATAAATCCGACAACGCTCGCTCTATGGAGCAGCGCCGATAAATTATATGAAACAAGACGTCCTTTCCCCTCGCGCGTTCACGACCAACTAAACTAGTTGGACAATAAATCCTAACTAGAGTCAGTTACCTTTGAGTTTTATATAGATTTTGTACGAGCTGTACATACCTACTAGATTAAAATTATAATGATTTCAAACTGACCCAGATTACTTTTAAGCATACTCATGAAATTGTATTTTTCTTTGCACAATTAGTTCCCGAAATAAATTAGTGTTTTTACAACATTCAAACGGTTCGGTTTTATTTAGCACTCCTTGGAGTAACCTTACCCTCAACAAGCATCAAGTGTGGGAAGCAACCCCCCACAGATTTGCTTGTGTGCGTAAATGCGAAGGCGGGGCGCGTCATTTCAACTTAGAAGATCTTGTAATTAAGTATGTTATACTGTGATTGGCGGAGGGGCGTGTGCGGTGCGTTTAGTACCGTAGTTGTGGTTGACGAACACCACGTCCTGTATGAAGTGGTTGAGGTCGTCGAGCAGAGAGGGCTCGGCCTCCAGCACCAGCTCCCGGAGCGCCTTCTCGCCGGGGTTCTGGACTGCCAGTTGCTCCGAGAACAGGATCAGCAGGTCGCACAGGCTCACGTATGCCTGCGTATGGAGATAACATTGCTGTATTTAACCGTACTCTGTGTCAAACGATAGAGAGGGGTGGTCTTAATTGGCAACGATCGCACGATGACACGATGCGTTCTCGTCGTGCGATGATTTTGAAACAAAGATTTTTTCTGAAGTGTTCTAATACAGCTCGTAAGCCGTCGCACGAACACAGCACGACGCACGACGAAATTGCATCGCGCCATTGTATCGTTCTCAATTAGGACGACGCTTAAAGTTAACATTATTTTAATTTTCTTTAATCGTGTAATATAGTGTGGTGTGGTGCAGTGTGTGTATACCTCCTGGCGGTGGTCGGGCGGCCCGTCCCTCACGAGCTGCCTGCATACGGCGGTGTATGCCTGCAGACGGGCCCGCGTGTGCGTGTAATGTAGTGTGGTGTGGTGTGGTGTGGTGTGGTGTGGTGCAGTGTGTGTATACCTCCTGGCGGTGGTCGGGCGGCCCGTCCCTCACGAGCTGCCTGCATACGGCGGTGTATGCCTGCAGACGGGCCCGCGTGTGCGTGTAATGTAGTGTGGTGTGGTGTGGTGTGGTGTGGTGTGGTGTGGTGCAGTGTGTGTATACCTCCTGGCGGTGGTCGGGCGGCCCGTCCCTCACGAGCTGCCTGCATACGGCGGTGTATGCCTGCAGACGGGCCCGCGTGTGCGTGTAATGTAGTGTGGTGTGGTGTGGTGTGGTGTGGTGTGGTGTGGTGCAGTGTGTGTATACCTCCTGGCGGTGGTCGGGCGGCCCGTCCCTCACGAGCTGCCTGCATACGGCGGTGTATGCCTGCAGACGGGCCCGCGTGTGCGTGTAATGTAGTGTGGTGTGGTGTGGTGTGGTGTGGTGTGGTGTGGTGCAGTGTGTGTATACCTCCTGGCGGTGGTCGGGCGGCCCGTCCCTCACGAGCTGCCTGCATACGGCGGTGTATGCCTGCAGACGGGCCCGCGTGTGCGTGTAATGTAGTGTGGTGTGGTGTGGTGGTGTGGTGTGGTGTGGTGCAGTGTGTGTATACCTCCTGGCGGTGGTCGGGCGGCCCGTCCCTCACGAGCTGCCTGCATACGGCGGTGTATGCCTGCAGACGGGCCCGCGTGTGCGTGTAATGTAGTGTGGTGTGGTGTGGTGTGGTGTGGTGTGG